>OY998166.1:42915051-44190551 GCA_963921995.1 Oxystoma pomonae
GATAGAGTGTGTGTAGTTTAAAAACTGCTGAAAACATGTGTATTCTCATAAAATATTGTGAAATCTTATTAACTTTGATTGAAATTTTTGTTGATTGTGAAATCTTATTAACTTTGATTTAAATTTTTGTTGAAATCTGCTCAAAACTCAACAAAACCAGTGAAAGCAGAGCCTTTAAAATACTGGTTAAATCTTATCAACTCTTATCATAAGTTCCTTTAAAAACAGATGACAGTGCTCATGCAAAACTCATAATGTTTTAAAAGTTTTAAATCTCTTTCCAACATTGAAAGTTCATTCATAAACCGCATGAAATACCGACTAGAACTCGTTAACTTTCACTAGTTTTTTTTTACGAGTTTTGACAGGGTATTTTAGGCAGGGATGCCATATAATTTTAAGCATTTTAAAAAACTTGTTGTCTTTTTTCTTAGACCACTTTGTATGTTTTCTTTTGCTATAACAGAAAAGTACCTACCAACTAAATTTATTTTCTGTTAACTCATGTATCGTTTGTTAAAATCTATTAAGAAATAAGAAAAATATTGAAATTCTAGTGTAACACCTTTTTGCATGTGGAACAGTTAACTCTTTTTTGATTTAGTGTCCTTTAGCCTACTATAGTCGCCATATTGACACCAAACTGACAGAAAATCCATGTTTCACGTGTCAATTTGGTTATAAAAATGGTGACAACTATAGGCTAAAGGGCACTGAAGAGTTAGGAGTTAACTGGCTTTGAGTTGAGAATGGTGTTGATCGAATTTATTTTTTAACAAGCTTTCCAAAAAGGTGCCACAAGTGGTACCTCCTCATGAAAAAAATGTTGGTAGACCCTTGGCCCTTATTGAGGGCCCCCAAATGGGCTGCCAATAATGTCCTTATGTGGCATTTTCTTTATTCCGCTTAGTAAATAGAGAAATATGTAGTTTATTTTGAAGCTAAAACAATTGACAAAAAAATAAGTTTTTTTTTTAAATTTTTGACACATTAGTTGAGACATGTCAAAAAAAACTAGTGCGTTAGGTTTTCTTTTTTAACAAGCTTTTCAAAAAGGTGCCACAAAGTCCGTAAAAAAATCATTAAAGATTCACTTTTAGCTTTTTTTAAAACCTCATCCCTAAAGCCTCTAGAAGCACCGTTCCATTTAAAGAATCCACCCGCCATATATATATATGCAAAACTACAATGAAAATTATTCAATTTGTTCAAAATGCTCATAACTTTTCATATTCGAAGAAAATTCCAAAATTACTAGCTGTATTTTGCATTTTGACAGTTTAACCTGGCCCTGGAATAAATTTGAACACATGTAAATCATCATTGCAGAAATTGTCTTCGAACATTTTTGTCAAAAAAGAGACACTACCGTCTTTCAAATTGTACAAAAAAAAACAAACTTTAAAAAATACCTAATGTAATTTTTTGGTTAAACTCCAAATTAAACGGTGAAAATTAAGCGTTTAAGTTAAACGTCGGTTAAGACCGTTTAAACTCCTGTTAAAAAATGGTGCAAAGGCAATTGACCATTTAACCGGCGTTTAACGTTAAACGCCGGTTAAAACTGAATGGTGCAATAGGCGGTCAGTTTTTCTTAATCATGCAATTTTTCAGCTTCACTTCTAGCCGCTACTTCTATTTCTCTCTTTATCGAAAAGAGTGAGATGACAAAGTGATTTCTTCAAATATACCGTGTCCCAAGGTGAGTAACCTATTAGAATATGTTGGAAACTATTCAATGGAAACTTTTCAAACTTTCTATTTTAACATAAGTCCATGTAAATTACCTCTATGAAATACTTTCATATTTGCAGTGTTGCCATTTGCAGGAAAACTTGGCAACCACTTTCTTATTTTAAACTGAACACCTTGTATATTTTTGCATTTTTGTATTCTACAAAATATTTTAGGTACATTTTATGTATAATGTCCTATACCTATGTTTAACTGTTTTTTCTTCCTTTCTTGAGTTTTCGACATAGGTTGATTTATAAGAATAATTTTAATGTTTTTTTTAGTGTTTGTTAGTTTTTTTTTATAACACAATCTTTTTTTGGATTAAAGAAGAAAATTTCTATTTAAAAGAAGTTTTTTTTTAACCCTAGGGGGGGGGATCTAAATGGTAAACACTCTGTTGAGCAAATTAAAATTGACGTTATATGTTACTCTTATCAAAACTTACCCTTGCTTATTGATTTTCGCGATTAATAGTCACTGTCACAAAACCATTTCGATATATAATCATAAAATAAGAATTAGATTAACTTTGTATTTATTCAAAAGGGGTTTTTATCTATCAAAAGTATGAAAAAACTTTACAAACACAAACCCATTGCAATCGCAAATTGCAAATAAAAATATTTCATCAAAGTAGGTCATGAAAAAAAATGCAGCTAAAAACAGATCTGAATCCAACTGATGCGTTCACAAAGGAGTCATGTCGGCTTAACAAACTGTTCGGTGCTGCAGAGTTAAGACCTTTGAGTGCGATATTTCAGTGAAAAGCATTGTTTGATGATTAAGCTTTTATTTAAACTCAGTGTTTTAATTTCAGTTCTGTTTGTAAATAAATGAATAGGTACAGTTGTTTTGGATTTTTTTCATTGAGACAGTTTTCGTACATAATCAGTGACCTTCGCTTATGTTTGTTTTGCCTCATAGTGCCCTCATAAATATATTCTTTGTGGTGAACACGGGTTCAAAATATGGTGTTTTTCTGGACAAAATTGGAGGTGTTTTATTAATTAATGAACAACTTAGGACATTAAATAAGGTAAATTAATCCTTGTAAAAACGGTTACTTAGGGAAATTATAAACGATCTTATTACTAAATCCCACAAAACAATCCTTTCTGGGGGCTATAAATTTAAAGCATCCCCCAGAGGTGGTCTAAAATATCACCAACTTTATAACCTCAAAGACAGATGACGAAGCTAATATGTGCCAAATTTTTGGCGTATTCACCATTTGCCATTTTGAAACCTGTCAGAAAAAATTAGTTTTAGGGCATTTTCTCCTAAAATATAGAATATTTTGAGAAAAAAGCAGTTTTTCTGTGGTATTTTGCAATAACAATACAAAATAATCCATAACTGTGTATATTTCCTCTATGGGTAAGTGTTTTTAAAAAGGGGTTTTAAAATTTAGTACTATTTTAGATCTTAGTAAATCTCACTGAGTACGTGCTTAAGGCAGACGCCAACAAGAAAGATGTCCCAAAACTAGATCTCTCAGTTATTGACGGGTAACCAAGAACTCGGATTGTTTACATTCTCCCATAAAAAAACGGAAAAGGAGTTGCTTTTCCACAATTGCATTCCTTTTTTAAACTGTGCAGCTATCTTCTAGAACTAAGTGGAACAAAATCAATTTTTATTTTCTGTTTCATCAACAACTATTCTCTTAAAAATAAACTATCAAAAGATCTTGGGTAGAAAAAACGAAAATTCAAACTTGGATGAGTATCAAATAAAAACACACAAAGGACCTGCCCTGGGCAACCAACATGGGCTCATCAATGGTTTCACTGGTCATCATATACTTTGATTTCCAACTTTAAATCACTCACAAATATTCTCAATCAGAAGTCATGGCTAGTTTCGTCAAACAAAACCATTTATAAATCATAATAAAATTTTTGATAAATGCGTACACAGCGCTACTAAATTTCCAGTCAACTTAAACTCCAACTTGCCTTTAGTCAAAATGCCAATACTCTAAAGCTGCTAAATGTTTTAACTAATTTTCTTCACTGTAAGGTTTCCGTAAGTTGTGACTTCCTAAGCATAAATTTTCGTGATACTAAAATAGCTACAACAAGTGTTCTATTTTCTCCAAACATTTCTGAACATAGTTTAGTTTAAGCTCTGTAACTTTCAATAGTAAATAAATATAATCACTGTCTGTAGGACTGTCTTCTCTAACATTTTCATTTTACTATACACTGTAGATACCTAAAACTTTTCTGTAGTTTTTTGTCACTTTTTTCTAAATTATCCCCTTTACGTATCATCCCTTCTACAGAAAACCTATCACCCCACATCTGACACCAAAATGTGAACAATGGTCCTTAAGTTCGAGCGGATAACTTTTAACTCCTTAAGAGACGTCACAATGTTTTTTTACACTGTTTGAGATGAGCGTTTTAGTGTGCATAGTAATCTTTAATTTTTGGGGATGTACGAACAGACAACTCGATTTTTCAGAAATATGATCGGTATTTTATTGCAATTGTTAAAGTTCAAATCCATTGTGATATAATATTCGGTTAACAGTCCTACACTAATACAAGAGTTTTGAAAATTTACCGTAGTAATTAACAATAGTCCAGAACACTCCGGCTTACATCCTGCATTCTGCCTAATCACTATACTACACTTTTTTACTTAACTTTACTTAACTTACATTTTCCATTCCACACGACACTTTTTATACCGGGCTTCCAAAATTTTAGCATTTTGAAATACTTTAACAAACATTCTAACTATTTTCTTTGGTTTGTACTATTTGAACTTTCTTGGTGGAGAATTTATTTCGAATTTTCTTCTGTTTAAGCCAATTTTTGCTTTTATAGCAAAATGTTTGTGTGGAATATTTGACGTAAGCGCCAAATTTCTCAGAAAAACGCGCTTTTGTGCTGGAAGTGTATTCTTGAACAGGGAGCGTCATAAATCGCTTTAGCGAATGATCACATTTCGTATGACTTTCAAGAATACACGGCCGATCAACACGGTCCTACAGTGATCTCGCGGTCATGTGATGCAAAATTCTTGTCAACTGACCAAATAAGGTGAAGCGCAGATATGATATTTCGGAGCTTTGCAAATTGAATTTAGTTTTTAATAGTTTCTTGAACGAGAAACATCAGGATCGGTAGAGCGTGCTATGTTTATAGACATAGAAAATAGTTAGTGTTTGGACTTTTTTCGTGATTGTGAAAATATTGTGGTTTTTTTTGAATTTAAATATAAAAAAATACATAGATTTTTCTTTCTTTCCAAAAGAGTTATTTACGAAACTAATTCCTGTTTTATGGGTGACCAAAATAAAGGGTCACAAAAACACTTATGCCATAATTTGTAGCTAGAATTTGTTACCGAAGAATCAAATTTATAGCGGCAGCCGTTACCAAGAAAACTGAGACCTCTCTGACTTAACCATTAAGCTAGAGGGACCACCCCATAGCTGCCGTTCGGGTAACAGTAGGACAACAAGTCATACACCATAATTTGTAGCTCGAAGGGTATATCTACTCAAAAATAAAAATGGCAAAAAATAACATACATTTTTTTAAATTCCAAAAGAACTATTTACGAAACGAATTCCTGTTTTATGCGTGACTAAAATAAAGGGCAACAAAAATACTTATGCCCTAATTTGTAGCTAATTTGTTGCTAATTTGTTACCGAAGAATAATATTTGTAGCGGCAGCCGTTACCGAGAAAACTGAGACCCCTTTAACTTAACTATTAGGCTAGACGGACCACCCCATAACTGGTAACAATACGATAATAAGTCCTACACCATAATTTGTAGCTCGAATCGTATATCTGCACTGAAAAGTAAATTTTTTTTTAAAATAACGTACATTCTTTTTTATTTTGAAAAAAAACTCATTTACGTATCTTAATCCCGTTTTATAAGTGTAAATGATACATTTAATTTCAATTTTTTATCGCCAATTTAAAAGTATAAAAATAATTATTTTTATAAGAAGAAAAAATATTTTTTTAAGGAAAATTAAAGACCCCCTATAAATCAAGTCAACAGAGACAGATAAATGAAACTTTATAATTTATGGGTAAGCACTAATCTGCCAAAACAAAATACTATGACAAACATGTATATTGCTAATTTTTTTGAAATAAGCTTTGTTTGGGTTTACTTGTTGGGCAGAAAATAATTTCTAGCAGCTGTCGTTACCAGGATATGGCTATTTAATAAAATCACGTGATCTTAAAATCAAAATAGCTGCTTCCATTACTAATATATATGTCTTTAAGTAAGTCACGAGACATAAAAATTGAAATATTTCATGAACTAACTAGGCGGTCACAACCTTTTATACCTCATCAGAATAAGCTTGGTTGGTGCTAATTTGTTACGTAAGAAAATAATTTGTAGCTACTGCCGTTACCGACATATGGCTATCTGGTTACTTGAGACAAAAAGTAACATATCTCAGACTAGAGGGGGTCACAACTTTTTATACCTCATTAGAATAAGCTCGGATGGTGCCAATTTTTTAAGTAAGAAAATAATATGTAGGTGCTGGCATTAGTGATATATGTTTTTAAGTCAGTCACGTGACCTTAAAATTGAAATATTTTATGAACTAACTGGAGGGTCACAATCTTTTATACCTCATTAGAATAAACTCAGTTAGTGCTAATTTGTTACGGAAGAAAATAATTTGTAGCTGCTGCTATTTCTGATATATTTCTTTTTAAGTAAGTCACGGTTCCTAAAAATTGAAATGTTTCATGAACTAACTAGTTGTTTGTCGCTGCTGCCGTTACCGAGATATGGCTATCTGGGCATAAAAAGTAACGTATCTCAGAAACTAACTAGGGGGTCAAAATATTTAATACATAATCGAAATGAGCTTGATTGTTACTAATTTGTTACGGAAGAAAATAATTTGTAGCTGTTGCCGTTACAAAGATATCTGGGCATTCGACACAGAAAGTAACATTTTTTAGAAACTAACTAGGGGGTCACAACTTTTTATACCTCATTATAATAAGCTCGGTTGGTGCTAATTTTTTATTTAAGAAAATAATTTGTAGCTGCTGCCATTTCTGATATATGTCTTTTTAAGTAAGTCACGTGACCTAAAAATTGAAATATTTCATGAGACCAGAAGGTCACAACCTTTTATACCTCATCGGTATAAGCTTCGTTGTTACTAATTTGCTACGAAAGAAAATAATTTGTAGCTGCGGCCGTTACTCGACACAAAAAGTAACATATCTTAGAAACTAACTAGGGGGTCACAACTTTTTATACCTAATAATAAGCTCGATTGGTGCTAATTCATTACGTAAAAAAATAATTTGTAGCTGCTGCCGTTACCGAGATATGGCTATCTGGGCACTCGACACAAAAAGTAACATATTTCAGAAACTAACTAGGGGGTCAAAACTTTTTATACCTTATTAGAATAAGCTCTGATGTTTCTAATTTTTTAGGTAAGGCTATCTGGGCAAAAAGTAACATATCGTGAAAACTAAATATTACTTTATTTAATAAAAGCGATACATTTTAAATAAGTGAACTCTTTATTATTAGTATTAAAGGGGTTCGTCATCAAAAATAAAAGTTTATTTTGTAGTAGAATCGTGAACATCGTTTTTTTATCTCACTTCTAGCAATCGAGCAAGTCAAATCCTTCCACTATTTCGTCATTATACCCTCAGACAAAATCACTGTTCTTAAAATTTATCAATTTTTAGGTCACGTGACTTACGCTTAAGCTTATTGCTATGAGATATAAGAGGTTGTGACCCTCTAGTGCATGAAATATTTTAATTTTTAGGTCACGTGAGTTACTTAAAAAGACATATATTACTATCAAAATTAAAACCATCCGAGCTTATTCTAGTGAGGTATAAAAAGTTGTGACCCCCTGATTAGTATCTGAGATATGTTACTTTTTGTGTCGAGTGCCAGATCTTAGTAACGGCAGCAGCTACAACGATGAGGTATTAAAGGTTGTGACCCCTCTAGTTACAGTCCATTTCATTTTTATTTAGACAAAACACAACCTCACTTTCCATAGAACAAAAACCAGATTTTTAAGTTGCCAAAATCAAACGCCCTAGGTTTTGGTAATTGGCATTATAACCACCCTGCTAACCTGAAATCACTCCGAATAACCCCTTATATTACGCTTTAATATCAATCAAATGCACCAGAGTGAAACAAAATGACGCCAGACTTTAAATATGAAAAATGAATATGACTGTTAAAGCAGCTATGATAATCGTTTTTATTTCTACATGAAACATAACAAAGAAAACGCAATGCAGACCCAATATGCCCGAGAGAGACATAGCCTTATGAGCGAAGTTACTCAAAAAATAATAGACACTTAAAGTAAATACTTCAACGCATCCATATCGGTATACGTAACGCGTTCGAAACAAAGTCAAAATACGCTACATTTTTGACTTGTTTATGCGATGTTTCGAACGATGCCGATGGTATTATTAGACACCCCCTCTTTCTCTACGAGAAAACACCTAAGTTTGTCATGTCAATGTCAACCAAAATTGGTATACGAAAGTTTTTGGGGATAAGGAATATGAATTTTTCATCAGATTTTGAAAATTCAATATGGCGGATTCAAGATGGACGATTTTTAGTCATATGTTGCTAACCAAATTTAACTAAATTGTACTCATCCGACTGTGTTAGGATTGTACAGTCTGCGCTGTAGAGGTAGTATCTCTTGTTCAGGACGTTTGCATCGAGAGTCATAGGATGGAGGTGGTTTTAAACAATTGGTCCTCACAGGGCGATCCCCTCTCACACATCAACCTGCAGGCCAAACTATGTGAGGGTAGCCAGATATGGCGAGAAAATTAGTGTTGGGAAGCAGTAACACTAAAAGTAATTTTTCGGGGTACTTCTAGAGGTAAAAAAGGCAATAAATTACAGATAAAGGAGTGACAAGGATTGTTTTAACGGTTTTAATGCTGCGATGAGGAAGCCAATGGGAAACCACCTCATTACCGTCCCCAGGAAATATCATCATCATGACTGGAAAACCAAAAGCCCGGGCCCTCGGTCCCCAGAGGGTCTTAAGTGACCAGAGGGTGCTAAGAATCTCCGGACCAGTCATGAAGAAGATTGCTACATGGAACGTACAAAGTATGTTTCAGGCTGGAAAAGTCCACAATGATCCGAGAAATGGAACGATTAGACATAGAGATCTTAAGAGTTAGCGAGGTAAGATGGCCTAAGTACCATATCTACTACGCAGGTAATGACAGCCAAAACCACTATAATGGCGTAGCAGTCATTTTGATAAAAGAAATTCCAGTTCTGTCAGGAAAGGGATTTTGTCATGTCAAATACTTTCTTTAAACTTCCAGTTAGACGCCTTTATACTTGGACTTCTAAATCCGACATTCCTGTGAGTATCATTACAAACCAAATAGACTTTATATCAATTATTAAACGATTTAGAAACTGTATTAATTCAGATCACAATCCAGTTGTGGCCAAAATTAAATTTACTTTCAAGAAAAATCGTTCCCCAAATAACAAACCCAGACCCAGGTTGGACAAACTTCAAGATAACATGGTAGCAACTGAACTTAAAGTCGAACTTAATAAACAGCTTAAAGACATTAATGAGTCTATCGAGCAAGATACAGAAATGTTTTGGACAAAGGTTAAAAGTGTATAGTCGAGAGCACAACACTCGTAGGCAAGGATGAAACAAGAAATAAAAAAAAAGTTTGGATGACCGATAAAATCCTTGAGTTGATGGATAAAAGGCGCAGTAAAAAAGGCAGCAATTAGTACCAGGAAATCAATAGAGATATAAAAAACAAGATAAGGTCAGCCAAACAAGACTGGATAACATATCAATATCAAGAAATAGAAGATATAGATGCTAAACAAGACACTTTAAATTTACACAAATGCATAAAGGAAGCAGCAGGATTATTTAATAAAGGACAAGCTGGAATTCTTGTGAACAATCAGGGCAAAATCATACCAGATACCAAAGGAAAACTAAAAGAATGGTGTAGCTACATAGAACATCTCTTTAACGCTAACCGATCCGAACAGTCAGAAAAATTCTCAAACCAAGGTATAGATATAACACCAGAGGAAGTACAATACGCAATATCTTCAGCTAAAAAAAAGCGGTAGGGCAGGACGAAGTATACACTGAGGTTTTAAAGCTAATAAAAAACGAATATTCGGTAAATAAGCCGGTCAAACTTTTTAACATGATTTATCGCAGCGGTAAAATCCCTAATGACTGGCTAAAATCGACCTTTGTTACACTACCTAAAAAACATTCAGTAAAGAAGTGTAGTGATTACCGTCTAATCAGCCTAATGACCCATATGTTAAAAATATTTCTAAAGATTATCCATAAAATGATTTATGGAAAATGCGAATCCTTTATGGGCGACACGCAGTTTGGATTTCGTGGTGGGTTCGGGACAAGACAGGCCCTGTTTGGCATTCAAGTCTTAGTTCAGCGATGTAAAGATGTGTCGGTATCAGTATATGTCTTTTTCATAGATTATAAGAAAGCGTTTGACCGAGTCCAACACGAAAAACTCATAGAATCGCTAAAAGAAGTTGTTCTAGATGACCGAGATCTTAAGATAATCGCTAATCTATACTAGAACCAAACTGTTCAAATAAAGGTAGGTGGCCAACTGTCCGAAGAGGTCTAAATAAGAAGAGGTGTGCGCCAAGGTTGTATATTGTCTCCGCTGTTGTTTAATATCTATAGTAATAAAATAATAGAGAATGCACTTCAACTGTGAAGAGGATCTGATCATAAACGGCATAAAAATCAACAACCTATGATATGTCGACGACAATGTCATAATAGCAGACACGTTGGAATGCCTGCAAGAGTTGTTGAATCAAATTGCTGCCAAAAGTTCGCAATTCGGGCTTAACTTAAATGTTGGGAAAACAAAATGGATGTTCATATCCAAGGAAAATAACATCAGAGGCATGTTAGAAGTATATGGGCAGCTAGTCGAACGTGTGGATTCATACAAATACTTGGGTTGCCTCCTCAATGAGAACTGGGACAACATGCAAGAAGTTCATGCAAGAATTGGACAGGCCAGATGTCTTTTATCAAAATGAAATCAGTGTTGTGTAGTCGCGATCTTAATATCACTCTTCGAATTCGTGTCCTTCAGTGTTATGTTTTTAGCATGTTATATTATAGCATGGAAGCATGGACACTGACTGAGGTCATGTGCAAAAAGTTAGAGGCATTCGAGATGTGGTGTTATCGTACAATACTAAGGATATCTTGGATGAACAGAGTAACTAATGTGGATATTTTGCTTAGAATAAATAAAGATGTTGAAGTTTTATTTACCATCAAAAAACGAAAACTTGAATATTTTGGCCATATTTTGAGAAATGACGAATATAAACTTTTAAAATTGAATGACAGAAGGCAAACTTGAAGGCAGAAGAGGTCCGGGTCGTAGACGGATATCATGGCTTAAAAATCTTAGACAATCGTATGTACGTACGACACTTTTTCGAAAAGCAGTGGGACAGGGTACAGATCGCGCTGAAGATAGCCAACGTTCGAAAAGAGCATGGCACTTGAAGAAGAAGAAGTCTTCAAACTTGATATGCGTTTAAAGTTCCAGTAACAATACAATAACTTGGTATTATTAGGCACCTCCTCCCCAACTACGAGGGGAGTGGAGAGGGAAAAACACCTAAGTTTGTCCGATTTTAACCAAAATTGGTATACGGGAGATTCTGGGGATAATAAGGAATACGAATTTTTGATCAGATTTCGAAAATTCAATATGGCGGCTTCAAGATAAACGATTTTTTATCATATTTTCTCAATTTAAATTGATTTATACACATACAATAATATGGTATTATCAGTTACCGGCCTCCCCCTAACGTGGGAAGTCGAGGGGGAAAAAGATTTAGTTGGTTCTTTTTCAATCAAAATTGGCATACAGTGGTTTTTAGCGAAGGGGATTATGAATTTTGGATCAGATTTAAAAATTTCAATATGGCGGATTCAAAATGGACGATTTAGGGTTTAAGTCTAAAAGTTAAAAAAATTATTTTATGTAAAAAAGCTTTTTAAATCCAAGGTTTTATAAAATATAAAATTCACTAAAAAGTAGAAAATAATTTTTACCATTCTGATATCATAATAATAAAAGTAATGGGCGCATTATACGAAGTTTGGCCATGTTGATTATTCGCAAGAATCTAAATTCACTATAAAGCAGAAAGATTCAAGGGTAAGTAAATCCAACCCAACTCGACCCAAGCTACCCTAACAATTATGATATCAGAATGACAAAAATTATTTTCTACTTTTTAGTGAACTTTAAATTTTATAAAAGCTTGTATTTGAAAATCTTTTTTTATGCAAAATTATTTTTTAATTTTTAGATTTGTACCCTAAATCAAGGGAAAAACCACTCATGGCATTACTTGGCATTATCCATATAAATTACCATTGCATCACTAGCAATACATGTACAAATTACTTGGCATTATTACCAGATTTACATAGAATTACTGGCAATACGTGTACAAATTTTGGTTCAGTTGTTACCCCCTTGCCCTAAATCGTTCATTTTGAATCCGCCATATTGAAATTTTCAAATCTGATCAAAAATTTATAATCCCCTTCGCTAAAAACCACTGTATGCCAATTTTAATTGAAATCGGACAAACTATTTTTTTTCCCCTCCACTTCCCTCATTAGGGGAGGTGGGTACCTGATAATACCATATTATTGTATTGTCATCGAAATAACAAACGCATACCTAATTTGAAGACAGTCGGATGTGTATAAGTCAGTTAAATTGGTTAGCAAAAGATGAGCAAAAATCATCCATCTTGAATTCGCCCTATTGAATTTTCAAAATCTTATCAAATATTCGTATTCTTTATCCTCAAAAACCCCCGTATGCCAATTTTGGTTCAAATTGGACAAACTAAATATTTTTTCCCTCCACTTTCCTCGTTAGAAGACAATCGGATAGGTATAAGTCAGTTAAAATTGGTTAGCAAAACATGACCAAAAATCTTCCATCTTGAATCCGCTATATTGAATTTTTAAAATCTGATCAAAAATTCGTATTCCTTATCCCAAAAAACCCCTGTATACCAATTTTGATTGAAATCGGACAAACTTGGGCGTTTTCTTCCCTCCAGAGAGTGTCTATAATGTATAATGTGTGTATAATGTCACCAGAACTATAATCGCATACCAAGTTTGAATTCAACCTTAAGGCTGCTACAAATTTGCAGTTTTTAGATTTAAAACAACAAATTACTTCCTAATATTAGAGGCAATTGTGACGAAACACTAATGTGCTCCTGAAAATGACCAATGAGTAGGTGCGCCCACTATGCCTGTGCCCCAAACAATGTCTGAGCTTCATTCATTTGAGATTTCATAACCAGCCCCTTTTATGATGCAGAGTTCTCACTATTTACTTTTATATATTAACAATAACAAAATGGCAAAAAAATGGTTCAATCTATTACAATCAACTCATGATAAAATTTAAACTAAACGAAATCGAAAATTTTCTGAATGAGGCCCTGTTAATACTGTGATCAGTGTGGCCAAAAATCTAGGGAGAAATAAAAAATAAACATCAGACTGAAAAAAAATTTTAAGTCACGTGACTTACTTAAAAAACATATATCACTAATGGTAGCAGCTACAAATTATTTTTTTACGTAACAAATTCTTATTCTTCTTTCTTATTCTAATGAGGTATAAAAAGTTGTGACCCTCTAGTTAGTTTTTGAGATATGTTACTTTTTGTGTCGAGTGTGCAGATAGCCATGTCTCGGTAACGGCAGCAGCTACAAATTATTTTCTTACGTAACAAATTAGTAGCAACCCAGCTTATTCCGATGAGGTATAAAAGATTGTGAGCCTCTAGTTAGTTATATATATTAGTAATGGAAGCAGCTACAAATGATTTTCTTACGAAACGAATTAGCTTCTTCTAAAGGGGTATAAAGAGTTGTGACTTTCCAGTTAGTTCATGAGCTATTTTGATTTTGAGGTCACGTGACTTTATTAAACAGCCATATCCGGGTAACGACAGCTGCTAGAAATTATTTCCTTGCCCAACAAGTAAACACTGACAAAGCTTATTTCAAAAAGGTTAGCAATATACATTTTTTTCATAGTATTTCTTTTGTTTTGGCAGATTAGTGCTTACCCACAAATTGACTTGACTCTAATTTTCCGTAAAATAAATGTTTTTTCTTCTTATAAAAATAATGATTTTTAGACTTTAAAATTGGCGGTAACAAATTCAAGTAATGTATTTGCAACATGCTCATATTTTTAATGTATCATTTAAACTTATAAAACGGGATTAAGATACGTAAATTAGTTTTTTTCAAAATAGACACTTTCAGTTGGTCATAACACGCACGAGGTGCCCAGCGGTATACGTTAAATTTTCCGGCTCGGATGTTTCTGTCTTTTACATTTTATTACCATATATTTCTATCTTGCTTTCTTTGGTTCGGCTGCTCGTCTACTGATTTTTGGCTCCCGTCGGCAAAACTCGCTGCATGTTTGATGACATCTTCACGTTAGGGCGAGTTTGTAAATCCACCTGTGGATCCACCGGTGCCAACAAAAGAGTTCATAAATTTTAGATGGATTTCACCAGTCCAACAATTGAGTTCCTAAATTTTTCGATCGATTTCACCAATCCAAGAAATGTTGGCAATTTATTCAAACCAAGATATTGGTTAATACAAGGAACAGTACAGGATGCTTGATATAGTAGTGAGCCATAATATTAATGCAAGACAGTTCAAGTGAAGACTCTGATGATGAGCTAGACATCATAGTAAATTTGAGACAAAAACGTACTTGCATTGAAGACTATGTTGAAAAAGCTCTCCAAAAGTATAACGTGAGTGCCTTTAGCGCTATTCATAATCGTTATGCAACGCTTCTTCCTGCCTTCGCCCACAAGAATTTACATTTCCCAAGAAGGAAGGGAGCCATCTGAACGACTATGAATACCACTATGACTATTAAATAACAAGCGCAGCGAGGGATTTAAAATAGCGAGTAAAAAAAGCACAGTTTAGTTGCGAGTTGTGAATACTATTTTTTTTAAAAATACGTTTATCAAAAAACCCAAGAAAAACAGGAAAATACTTTTCAAAATCTCGAACGAAGAGCTTCTCGCAACACGCCATCTTTACACTATAAATCAAGGCGGCATGTAAATGAAATAACAATGGTTTCCATAGCGATGTGCCTTTTTAGTCGGTGACGTTCATTGTTGTGACATTTCAATCTTAGACAGTTTGATATTTTGACGATGTTTTTAAATGACTTTTTGGTAAATACTTGGTGAAAACTGGCGGAAATGGCTTAATTTTTATGCAAGTATAATTAAATTTTTTCAGTATTACTATCTTCCGTTATTTCTCTTTAATTTTGGGCTAAAAACGGACAGAAATCTTTTTTTTGCACCCGTGATCAAAAAAAAAACAAAGTTTTATTGCATCGGCAACCAAAAAAGCTATCCTTTAGTTATTTGCAGACAGTTACTAAAATCATGTTTTTGACGAAGTTATAAAAAAAAGTAGATTTTTTTAGTTTTGACTGCAAATTCGTTGCGAATTTCTCTAGGTTATATTGTGTAAAAAATTAATTTAACCTTACCATCAGCGGCATGATATCCATGTCTCTTTCCACTGTCTTTGTCTCTAACTTTTGAGTTATATCGGACTCTTAGCCTTTTTCCAGGAGGCTTTTTACCTTTACATTGACTATGAGACCTAGCAAATCTTTCATGAGATCTTTTTGTTTCATGTTCGTAATCGTCGTAAGTAAGCAGCTTGTCTGCCGATGCGTTCGTATGTAGAGGACTACTAAGTTTTTCTAAAACGGATAATTTTGGAAAGTCCTCTGAACTTGCCACGCGACGAATGGTGTTGTTGGAATCGACTATTTTGTTTCGGTGAGGTCTTTCTTCCGAGTTTGACCTATAATCAATAGAACAATAAGGATCGTAATATTTCTCTATTGATATTAATTCAGATATTACGACTACCTAAAAGTTAAATATATTTGAGAAAAAAATGTTTTCTTGATAAATGGCCACCTACCTAAGCTTACACGTGTGTATTAAAATTACACATGTGAATTACCCCTGTGGCGGCAACAAAACTCAAAAGGCTCAAATTTTGTCGACAATTATTTGAAATAATTAATTACCTTAATAAATCACATGGCTTGTTTGAGCTGTCCGAAAAAATACAAAAATAGTATCGGATTTTGTCCAAGAGTACTTTTTGTGTCACCTTCTATAAAAGGCACCTCAAACAAATCAGGGAAGAACAGTTTTTTCTTAACGCTCATTAAAGTATATCAATATCTAAGTACAGAAAAATTACAAATAAATAATATTCAGTAAGTGTCCTTTTCCTTAAAAGAAGTAAATTCAGTGAAGTGATTTGAAAGGTAACTTTATTTAAGTATTAAATATGTGCCTATTTAATAATCCACTTTAATGTATTGGGGTTAACGGTGGCAAGAAACTTTGTTCCAAGAACTAAAAAGATTACATTAAGTGTCCCATAACTCATAGGAAAGGTGGTCAATGTATTTATACTTTGCGGTTGTTTTTCTTTCTCAAAACTGTTCGCAATAATTTAGTTGACTATTATATTGGTAGTTCCAGGCTGTCAAAAAGGGATTTTAAAGAATATTTATAATGGGTAATTTACAACTCTCTGTGAACTCCTCTGAACGCAGTGTAGAATTTATGTAATATTATGTGCAATTAGACTGTGGTAGTGTAGTCGTCGTTGCATTGAAGCTGTAGTGAATTTTTTTCCATAGATAATGCAGAACAGGATATTTTACAGATAGATAGTTAACAATATTTTTTGGTACACTCTTTTTAATATAATTTACCTTGTTTAATGTTTTAAACAAATATTGGTGATAATAGACCCTTCCGTTTTTTCTTAATATAAGTTCAAAAATGCTTTAGTTTTAAAATTAGGGTTGATTGGGTACCAAAGATGGACAAAATAAAACTTGGGGAAAAAACAAATGCATTGCATACATAAATACAGTCAATAGTGTGTTCAGTGGTATTAGCGATAAATTAACAAGGTACTATAGTAGTTATATCTGATCCGCTGATTAATCATTTTGGTTTATTATAATTGCCAAGAAATTAGAGCCTTTTTTCTAAGTGACAAAAAGCGCTTACTTTTAGCATTACTTCGCTTGTATGGACAAATTATATCAAATAATTTACCTTCTTAATCTTATATATTGCTTTAGTAATAAGCTTTAGAAAAGTTATAGTACCGTATTATCAGGGGTGCACGGTGGTTGTAGTGAAAAAAACACAGAGATAGGCAGATATTTTCGGGCGCACATGAAAGAGATGGCATGAACACACCAACTTTAAGCATGTGAGTTATTTCGTGGAAATGCAGACAGTCGATATTTTTAATAAATGAACAAAGTATTACATTTACTTATGTCCCTATTCCCTGACCAGCCGAAGTTAATAATTAATAATGATACCTACCTACAATAAACAGCTACGCTATATTACCCCTCTCCCCTTTTCTACGTCATACTAGTAATTTTCTAAAATTGTTTATAAAACTGTTTAAAAGTAACTTTTTTAAAGAACATTTTCTCTCAAATATTACTTATATTACCCACTAGACATATTACTTTTATTACACATTACACCGCCGCGCCGCTTTACCTGCGGTTTTACCCATTTTTCCCGCTTTTATTATTTTAGATGCCATAACTTTTGTTTCCGTAAACCGATTTCGATGAAATAAATGCCTATGTGTTGCTTAGGAACACAAGGAATGCAATAGTGAAAGTCCCATCAAAATCGGCTGGGCGGTCTATGCGTGATGCTGGAACAAAAAAATTGCATTTTTGGTATCTCGTTTGGTCAAACAATAAAATATAAAAAAATAGTCAATGTACAATTCAATGTACAGAAATGGTTCTTTTAGATATTTATTATATGTATAGATAAACAACTAATTATATTCAGGGGGATAAGTAGCGATTTTTCCAAATTCCGTAAAATTTCGGTTTAGTGGATTTTGTCTAATTGTCTCCCAAACAGACAGACAGACACCATCAAAAAATTTTATATTTAGGTCTCTCTTTTTGCCGATCCCATTAGCCTATGCTATACCTACTAAGTTTTGTTTATGGGTAATAAAAATAACACGACCGCCTTATTTATAATATTGCTATTGCTATTTTGATAGAGTGATAAAAGAGAAAAATTTAGAGATAAAAAGTTTGGTCAACTCTACTTGATAGCTGTAGGTATTGCAATATGTAAATTGACTATACATTGATTGTATTTGGCTATAGGTATTTATATTCTTTGCTTTAAAAAATATTAAATGTACAGAAAGTAGAGATTTACCAATAAATGTACCAAAAAATTTTAGAAAATTAATAGTTTAATGTAAAATAATGGGGGAGGGGTTTACTGTATCGCCACTGCGTATTGTAGGTATGTAACATTAATATTATTAACATCGGTTGTTCAGGGGATAGGGACACACAATCAACCCTAATTTTAAAACTAAAGCATTTTTGAACTTATATTAAGAAAAAACGGAACTTTCTCGGTTAATACAAAAGAAATATGTAAGGTGGATCTTTTAACATGTTAAAAAATTTTGCAAAAGGGTCTATTATCACCAATATTTGTTTAAAACATTAAACAAGGTAAATTATATTACAAAGCGTGTACCAAAATATATTGTTAACTATTTATCTGTAAAATATTCTGTTCTGCATTATCTATGGAAAAAAATTTACTATAGCTGCAAAGCAACGACGACTACACTACCACAGTCTAACTGCACCTTAAGATTCTTATTAGTAGGTTGTTAAAACATCTGATCAACAGTAATCTTTTTTATGATGTAAAATATTCAGTATGTTTAATTGCGTAGGATGAAAATCTTCATTTTGATTTAAAATTTGATATTTATTAAATTTTTGGAAAAATATTTTGAATTGAAGTTGGATTTGGATGAAATTTAATTGCTTCCTAATACAATTGCAGTAAAATAATGTATAGTTTATATTATCTGCCTACTACTACTACTACTACTACTCTTACAACTAGCAAAAATTCAAATATTCCTTATAACGGGCGGTGTAACGATATATATATATATATATATAAAAATATAAAAAAGGATTTTGTAAATACCTTTTTTGAGGGAATGCTTGCTAATCTTTTGTATGTAATAAAGGTGGTCAATAATGGACTTTAATCAATTGCTTCTAACCTGATAACTTTTCTCTCCTGGCACAAAGAACTGGCACTCTCCTGTCTCTCTTTTCGTTTTCTTGCTTTGCAGCATGCCTTAGCCTCGTCGAAAGTAGAGTTAACGTCCTGAGGACTTGCAGAATTCTGATGAGGTTTGGAGGGTACTGGCAAAATTATCTTTTTCACCTGCAATGGGTGAATAGAAATAAAGTTGCAAGATTGAACATTTCTAATAACTGGTTCTACTGAATCCCTTTTTAAAATATCCAAAAAGTATTGGTTTAAACAATGAGGACCTAATTCGTTAAAGGTTTTACGTACTGCATAATACACTGATGCAAGTTTTTTATTCAGGTTTGCTATGTGGTTTTTCAGTTTAATGCCAATAGTAATTCCCAGAAACTTTGTGTTTTCGCTAGACTATCACATAGATCAATATCATCTACAGAAAATTTAAAACTTCAAACTTTTGTCTTTTCATAGCACAGAAAAATTGAGTCACACCACTTTCTTATTTTGTGTATATCTTTAGAAATAATAGTTTTTGGTAGGGCCTGGTCCATATGATTCCGTAATATGGTTGTATCATCTGCAAATATTGTGAATATTGCGTTTATATCAATTGTAATCAGTAATAATAATTATTTATATCAAAAATAAAGATAATTGGCCCAAGAACGGAACTTTGTGGGACACCCTGATTAATTGATTTGAGATCTGAAAGAAAACTGCAGTGGCATATTTTGTATGATTTAACTTTAAATAAACCTGTTCCAAAAAAGAAAATTGCGTCATTTGTGCTTTTAGAATCTTGAAGTCCGAACTAACAGTTATTTAATGTATTATATATATTTTTTTAAATTCAACCATTGGTGGTTTTACAATTATTTCTATTATCTTAGATAATCTTGTTAAAAGACTGATTGGTCTTAAAGAATGCGGCACGGATAACATGGGCTTATGGCCTATCGTGAAAGTTAACAAAATTTTGATATTTTGAAGATATTGTACTTAAGGATCGTATGTCTGTGATAGGAGATATGAGCCGTGAAAAAACGTATGTCTGCTAAACACATAAGGATAATTTTTCTCGTAATTTGAAAAGTACTTTATAGATTTTTGTAATTGAGGTGTCGTTTGGAAGGTACTTGAATACTGCACAGGGGCGTATCCAGTATTATATTTTAGGAAAACTTGATCGTCTGGGAGGGTTAATTTAAAAAAAAACATAAAAATTAAAAGTAAACACTTATTTTAATCCCGTTTGTGGGAACGATTTTTTAAAGTCTGGTCTCTTTTAAAAGGTAATGAATTATTCTACAGAGGCGTACTTAGGATGTTTTATTGCCGTGCTTATGAGGGCCAATACCGCGTCAATTTTCTTTAAAAAACAAAATGTCAAATTAGAGTTACACTTTATTTTGTCCTGTTTTCGCTGGTAGTTTTCTACAAGTTTGGCCTCATCTTAAAGGTAATCAAATAAGCTACAGGGGTGTATCTAAAATTCTATCTTTAGTCATAAATACTTGGAGAGGTCCATATAAATTAATACAAAATGTAATAATATTCATCTTATTCGAATAGATTGAGATTTATACAAGAGGTTTTAGTAAGTTTAAACTAAGTGGGCTTTGACCTTGCTATGAGAAATAATTTGGAGTAGGTCATGATGCATTTTCAACATATCTATGTAATTGTCATTGAAACTTGTTTTTTGTTTTAAAAAGCCACTGCAGATCGAGGAAGCAAAAAACGTTGTTTTCTTAAAAATAAATATGCATAGTATATTATTAAAGAAGTATCAGTTTATAAGTTTTCTTTAAAAAGTAAATTACTTATTAAGTTTTTGTTCTTTCTAATATAAGTAATTATTACTCCTCTGTTTTTCTCTGATAAAGAATCTAAAATGATAAAATTAAAACAATCAAAATGAAAATATTTGAAGAAAACCAACTAAAACCATTTTTCTGATTTATTCTCACCAAACCCAACCTAATACCAAAACTTGGCCCATTCTCAGTGGCGTATGCAGAAATTTTGTTTCTAGTGTTTTTGATTTTTGGGAGAGTTTAATCTTTAGGATTCAATATTCATTAGATCTAGATTGCAAAAAAACCCTAAACCCACCCCTGCATACACCTCTGCCTATACCTTTAAAGAGTACTTACTTTATTGATTAAATGACATAAAAATATTTATACAAAAAAATAGAGTTGGTTTTTGTTTTTAACATTTTTCTTATTTATTGACTTTTTAAAGGCCATGCCCCCCCTCAAATTATATTCTGCCTACGCCCTTAACTTACCTTTTAAATACGACTAACCCTTAAGAAAAACCACCAGAGAAAATAAAACACAAAAACGTTTTGGTCTCATTTACGTATTTTTTTTTTAATTAATTTTACAAGTACTAAAGCTACTAAATTATAATCCTGGTTACGCTTCTATGCAGTATTTAATTATCTTTCAAATGACACCCCAATCATAAAAATCTGCAAAGGACTTTTCAAGTTACGAGAAAAATTTTCCGTAGGTGTTTAGTAGACATACGTTCTTTCATAGCTCATATCTCCTATCACAGACATACGATTCTCACAGAATTTCATTTGTTTCACCTAAAGTAAAATATCTTCAAAATATCAAAAAATGGTTAACTTTCACGGTAGGCCATAAACTCATGTTATCCGTGCGGGATTCTTTGTTCGTTCGTCATATGAACCAGATTTATGCAAAGGAATTATGATTGCAATTTTTAGACTGTCAGGGAACAGGCCAGAGGAAAAACTTCTATTTATAGCCTCAGCTATAACATGTAAAGCTTTGTCGTCTAGATTTTGTTATAGGAATTTTATCAATGCCTGAGCTGTGTTTTTTTTATATCCTTAATAACTTTTTATTTTGATAATATTTTTTGGGGATAAAATAAAATTTTCTGGTATGTTTTGAAGATTTTCAAGGGGATCAAGGTCACATATTTAAGATTAGCAGTTAGATTTTTTGCAGTCCTCGAAAAATAGTTATTTAGGATGTTACTGTCCACATTTTAAACAAGAAGCTGTGAGCTATTTTTCCCTTGTAAGTCATTGACAATTGCTCAGATTTCCTTTTTTTTGCTTCTATTAAGTGATTGTTATAGAAGATATTTTTTTTTTCTTCCTTATATTGCACACAACAACGAAAACATTAAAGCATTCAACTAACAAAAAGTGAGAGTGTTTAATTGGATCAGGTGAAATTAAAGCATTTTCCCAGTTGCTTGAAGAGACATAATGAGGAGGAAGAGCTATACGGGGTATGGCACGGACCGCCCCCTACTACTTCTTGTTATGTGCAAGCTCGGGTTAAAATTTGCTATAGTTTCCAAGTACAAGTATTTGTATGTATATAGTTCTCAGGTGCTAAATGAAGTACAAAACTGGAGAATCAGACTGTAGATAAAATAAAAAATAATTTTAACTGGGTTAATTACCTATTGCCGTAAATTTTAGAGGTCATTTTGGATCAACCAAATCAGGCTAAATGAAGCAGTAGTAGTAGACAGGGGGAGGGGCCACCCAAGGCCTGGCAAAAAGGCCCTACCTCATTCCAAATTCATTCTCCTAATCCACTATCTGCTTCGTCTTTACGGCGGCGGCGTGGCGGCTGGCTTTCCGGGCCTCCGTCTCCCTGTTCTCTTTTCAAAGTCCAAGAAATGGGCCCATTTATATGCATCACACTCTGTGATAAGGTGCCTGGATGTCTCATCCGCTCTCCTACATGTCGCAACGAGTCATTCTCAATCCCCGTGGTAAGATATAATGCACGACTTTTTAACGTATATCCATTAGTCTAACTGGACCATTTTCCTAGACTGAGAAATACCCAATCACGTAAGCTATGACAGTGATCGAACAGATTAAGGGCAAAACTTTAATAAGTTAAGCCAGGACAACTCCTTTACATCCACACTCAGCTTACTATTATACGAAACAATGAAAAAACACCGTCCCAAGGTTGTTGACAAACGCCATATATTGGGACCACTACATTACCTGGTTATCCATAATGCGACAATCTATTTGGCAGATTGATAGATTAGTGGTCCCTTTACCATTCCAAACTTAAAACCGTCTGTCAGCGATCGGTGGTGGCCCGCTCCTGTGGCCACCTCTCCCAAAAAGAGTAAGGGTTCTTAAACTGTTGTCGAAAAACTATATATTGTGACTATATATTATACTAACTCGAGCTCGCTGAGAAAAAATGGCAAATGCAGAACATTTTCCGAGAGCCTGCAAAAATTAAAAAGAGGTAGTTTTACGATACAGTTTTAATGGTAAGACGAATACTGAGAATCAAATGGCAAGACCGACGAACAAACATAAGCGTTTTAGAAGAAGCCAGAACAACTAGTATAGAAGCCCTTATCTTCAAGCACTAGGTTCGTAGGACTGGTCACATTATCCGCATGCCCGAAAAACGTCTCCCAAGGCAGACGTTTCAATATATTCAGGTCTACTTGCAAGTAGGGGGGGCGGGGTTTGCTTCCTTTGACCCAATGACAGGGAAATTTACATGAGACTCTTAACAAAAATTGATTGCCTCGGGACGTGGGTTTGTTGGTGGAGGGTTCGTGAGAGTGAAACACAGATTGGTTAACAAAATTGTATATAATATAACAATAATAACGTTGGCTAAACATTAATAATGCCAAACTAATTTTAATAATTGTAAAACCTATAACCTAATGAGAGTGGGTAGAGATTTTTAATTTTACACACAGCTTGATTATCATAGGGCCTAAGAAGGTGATCACCCCCTTTACAAAGGGTCAGGTACTTATCACAGGGCTTAAGAACGTTTAGGTTTAGTACCAGGGTAATATTATTTTTACTCTAATCCACAGTAATTACTTTCTATGGCTTTGATGGAGGGTGTGACGGAATACCTTGGGATAAGAAAGATTATCATAAGGTACTTATCGTATTACGGTACAGGTTCTCGGTCTGCAGCGATAGCCTGTATTATAGCCACTGGTCAGAGAGTCTTAATCTCTATATATACGAGTTCGGTTGACCGACGGTCAAGCTAATGGGACTGCTGGACAGTGGGTATGACCGATTGGGTGTTGACACTGCAGGTAACTCAAGGAGCCTATGAAAATGGGAAAATACACAACTTAGTGACAGCGACCAGGTAAAATATATGGTCCTTAAAATGATGCCGTTTACTATATTAAGACTCACCTATGGGTGGTGGGCGGCTCAAATGGGTTCACAGTAGCGTTTTTGAAGCCAAGAAGATCCAATATCCATAGCTGGAAGAAAATACAACATCGCAAAAACCGAGAAACAAGGGGAAGAAGGTGACGCGATGTTAATGATGATAATTTAGTCGGGCTTACCATGAACAACTGCAAGCTTTCACCTTTCCCGTGTTGACCCTCGAATACACGGTAATCACTCAGCAAACTACACCCCTCTGGGTAAAAATGCGGGCCTGAAGCCTTAAAACTTTGAATTTGAAAACTTTGTCTTCCTGCTTCGGGCATGGCTTCTGGAAAAAAGGACGATTCTCGTAATTTCCCTCCAGAACACGCAAGACAGCTGTCGAAGTTGTCAACTTTCGCGCGGAGTTCAAATAAAATCGAATTCCTTTATCTTACGGGTACAACTTCACGATCCAATAGACAAAAACTCTACATTTATGCACAAACAACAATAATTAGTTATTACGGTGACGAGGCATTTTTTATTTCTTTCGCTTTACACCCCGAGGGGGTAATACGGGAACATGCGATCAGTTGATTCTTCTTTGCGAAATGTTCGCTGTTTGCTAACTTCTGGTTTTGTTCTTAGGCAATACGAGGGAGAAGTCATAAGGAGTTTATGTTTAGAAAGAGTTTCAACGGGGTACTTCGTTTCTTAGTACCGGAAATTATGAAATTAAACCTATCCCAGCTCAAATCAAATCCCTATTAGATTTCCGGAGAGTGGTCGCACTATGAGTTGCTCCCATATTTAATGCGTAATAAGCATTTTATAACTACCAACCTACGTTTCGATCGGCCACGTATCCATTTCTTTATCGATCCGTAAACATCCACGAAACAGAGATTAGTCAGTTGCGGTTGCCCCGAAAATGACACTAAAAGTAAACAGCTGATTTTGCAGAAGGTTAGGTATTGAGAACAAAACAACCGAGGTGGAATTATTTTAAATTCTTTAGTGTTTTTATCTTGTTATTTGAACGTGTAATACTATTACTGTGGCTACCACCTTGTGTAGTTTTATCGGATTGCATGCATAGCTGGACGTTGATTGAAGTTACCCCACCACAAGCAATGGAAATCGAGCATAAATGGCTCTTTAGAACCGGCTACCTCCTTAAAGAGGCTTCAGTTCTAACAGTAATGATATGTAATATTATGAATCCTGGTAAACTTTAAATATTTGATTGGGCCTATCATTACGATAGTTTAAATGGGAAATAAACCCGTAACAATACAACAATTTCCCTGAAATGTTCGTAAGGCAATATCCAGAATAAATACCATCACTGAGATCACCTAGTGCTTATCAACTAGAATCAATTAAAATATCTTCCTAATTCTAACAGAATCATTAAATCCTAACTGGACAGACGAGTAGCTGAAACAATCTAAATCGTTCTCAACTTCATATCCGTACTGAGATGCATCTCCTGTCATAGACAGTACAGTGAGGGGAAAAATGTAATCACCTACAGCACGATATTTTTCATAGTACGAGAAAGATACGTTGTCTCTCTCCTCCATGGGTGACTACTCCAGAGATTCCAAAGCTAAACCTAACTAATCCTCCGAAGGCTGGAGTTTCAGATTACTGACATGCCATTTCCCTCGAACAATACCATCTTCACCTGCAATGTCATAGGTTGTGGGGGAAATTTTCTTGGACACCACAAATGGTCCAAGATATTTTGGGGCTAATTTAGCCGTGAAGTGATTGGCTGCATTAGACAGGGCATAATTTCGTCTCCACAGGTAAGCACCCACCGATAACTCAACGTGTCGACGCCTCAAATCATATCTACTCTTAGCTTTATGAAAAGCATTTTCCAGACGCTGCTGGATATCCTTAAACATCTCTTCAAAACCCTTTTGTCGATTTATGGGCAAGATAGAGTCAGAAATAGGGGTGGAATAGTGGTCTCCAGAAACGACATAGTCTCTACCAAAAGTTGCAAAATAAGGAGAAACTTCTAGGACTTCATGTACTGCAGAGCGAATCGCCGCACCAACCTTTGGCAATAAATCACTCCATTTGGAATGGTTATCCTTTACAAATCCGATTAACATCGTATCCAGGACACGGTGAACATGCTCTACCGGATTAGTCTGAGGATGGTAAGGGGTACTATATCGAATGGTAACCTGGTAACTAGTACACAATTTTTGAAATTCCTTACTACGAAATTGGACTCCTTGATGACAAAGGATAAATTGAGGAACCCCAAAACATAGGAACCAATAATCTTCCAACGATTGACAAACTTTGGCGGCTGTGGCCTTCCGTAAAGGAACAAAATACGAAAACTTACTGAAGGTATCGCACATGGAAAAAATGTATGTATAACCAGTAGTTGACCGAGGCAACGGACCCACCAGATCAATGCTGACGATTTGGAATGGACAGCTTACAGTAAGTGGTTTTCCCATCATGCCTGCTGGTCGTTTCTGTTCGGGTTTTATAGCAAGACAAGTCTGACATTTTAGAATATAACGCGCGATATCTGCCTTCATCTTTGGCCAGTAATATCTCTGAGCAATACGTTTTAAATACCCCCGCATGTCCTGACGTGGCATTATCGTGGTTTTCTTTGATAAGTGCGTTTCGTTGAGGTTTCGAGACTACCAACTTCCAAGAGTCATCTTCCAAAGATAAGCGAGGGTACTTACTAGCGACATGTTTGAATAAACGACCTCCTTCAATCCGAAAATTGGGATACTGCAAAGGATGTTTCAGGACTTTTTCCATCAGATTCTCATACCAGGTCTCGTTGTCACCTACGGGCAGATCAACGGTATTCAACAGAATTGTATCCACGGTGTTCTGTTCATCGGCAGGCTCTCCTGACATCAACCTACTGAGTAGATCAGGTAGAACATAATCTACGTCGGTGGACTATTTCATAGTCAAATTGTTGTAGACGTGCGGCCCAGCGGGCTAGACGGCCATTTGGCTCTTTCAAGTTATTAAGCCATTTAAGACTGGCATGGTCGGTTATGACGATAAACCAATACCCTTCCAAAAACGCACACAATCGTTCGATCGCCCACAAGACAGCAAGGCACTCCCGTTCAGTTGCTGAATAATTTCTTTCACATTTAGTCAATGACCTACTTAAATAAGCGATTACATGTTCTCCATCTTGACGTTCTTGAGTCAGTACAGCGCCAATTCCATAGCCAGAGGCGTCCGCCTGGACAATAAATGGAAGAGTAAAATCGGGACAGGTTAATATGGGAGCAGAGACGAGACACTGTTTCACCTGTTGAACGGCCTTCTCGCAGTCGTCTGACCAAAGGAACGCATGATTCTTTTTCAGCAACTTAGAAAGTGGTGCCAAAATAGTGGAAAAATTCGGAACAAATCTACGATAATATGAGATGGTACCCATTACCTGACGAACTTCCCGAACATTTCGTGGAGTTGTTAATTTTAAAATGGCACTCACCTTGTCGGAGTCCACATGCAGACCTTGTCTGTCAACAACATAACCTAGATATTTCAGGGATTTACGAAAAAAATGACATTTTTCCCGAGAAAAAGTAAGACCTGCGGACAATACCCTTCTGAAGACCTCTTGAAGGACTTCAGTATGACGCTCAAACGTATCTGTAACCACAACGATATCATCTAAGTAGTAGACTAGCACATGAGGATCTAATGACGTCCCAATCACCCTATCAATGAGTCTTTGAAAGATTACTGGACTATTTGACAGGCCAAAGGGCATGACTTTAAACTGGAAAAGCCCTCGGTTTCCAGGAATCGTGAAGGCGGTTAGTGCTTTGCTTTCAGGGGCCATTGGAATCTGCCAATACGCGGATTTTATGTCCAGGGACGAAATATATTTAGCATTTCTCAATTTCTCTAAAATACTGGCAATATAGGGGATTGGATATGCGTCTTTCTTGGTCAATTTTCTCTTCTGTAGTCTACACAAAATTGATAAGTTCCATTTGGTTTATTGACCAACAAGATGGGAGAGGATCATGGAGATTCCGATGTTTCGATAATATCCTTATCGATGTGAACTTTGATAGCCGGAGAGACAGGATAATATCGCTGTTTAATTGGGTCACCTTCTACAATAATCTAATGTTGTACTATAGGTGTACGTCCTAACTTGCCTCCCATTTGTAAAAATCGTCGAAAGCTGAACGTTCTGTTCTGGACTTAATCTTTCCGATGATACTACCTCATTGATACCCACCACAGGTTCCTTACTGTCAAACACCCAGTTTCCTCGTTTTAAGTTTAGAATTATTTCTGCCGAAGTTCAAAAGTCTACCCCCAGAATAAGACTGTGATTCAGGCCAGGAACTATTAAAATATTGGTTAGAATAACTTTATCCATGAGTTTAATCGGAACCGTGCACTGCCCTGAAATTCTACATTTATTATTATTGGCCACTATACATGAAACAATAGAAGTCGATTTAATGGGAACACCTAAGTCCTGCAGGAGGCTTAAACCGCCTTTCCCGGCGCAGGTTCTATTACAACCCGAATCCAGTAGACCATTAAGTTTCCGTTCATAAATCTCGACTTCTAGGTATGGGCGTTCATCATATGGAACTTGGGCAAAAATATAATTTAAGGTCACTTCCGCAGTTGGGTTAGGAACTGTTGATTGAGCCGAAAAACTTAGTGCCGAGCTGACTCGTCGGCTCGTCCGCTGCTCGGCTGACCGTTTCCCGCACATTTTTGGCATCTCCTTGAGGTAACATCCTTTTCACCACACTTAAAGCAAAAGAGAATTTTCTCTTTAGGACACTTTCTACTTCTATGGGAGTCATTTCCATAATTCCAGCATTTCGGAGAGGAATGAGTTGAACTAGATTTCGGATCTACATTAGTAGCGTTAATCTGGGTATCGGGACTAGTAGGTGAAGGTGTAGTCATCATGATTGGCGCTGATGTTACGGCAGTATTTCCAGGCTTCCTATAGGCCAGTTGTGGCTCTAACAGATGATTAGTGTTTGATGGAGGAGGACAGTATTGCTGTGCCCGTAGAGTGACATCCTCAACTCGCTGACATAACTCCAATAAAACAAAGTTATGATTGTTTTCCACAAACCAAAACTACACTTTTTGGCACTCGACGCGCGTTTCGCTAACAACGTTAGCATCATCAGGAGACGATAAACAATATGCCGCGAATTGTTTATCGTCTCCTGATGATGCTAACGTTGTTAGCGAAACGCGCGTCGAGTGCAAAAAAGTGTAGTTTTGGTTTGTGGAAAACAATCATAACTTTGTTTTAGTGCAACCAAAGGTTCCAAATTCCCAACATAACTTCAATAGATGTGAAACGGATTCAACTGGGTGCACCGCTAAAGAGGTTTGAAAAGCGGGAAGTAGATTTCGTTGTATTATGGTCAATCTGGCCTTTTCGGATGGTTTTTCTGGAAGTTTTCTAAAGTAATTTTCCATTGCAGAAATATATGAAATAACTTTCTCCTGAGGACCTTGAGTTCTTCGCCATAATTCTTCCCACATCATGTATTCATGTTCGCCAGAGAGAAAAGCTTCCTTTAGTTCGGTGGTTAACACGTCGCATGAATGAATGCGGTGTTGCTCTCCATGAAACCATCTCAAAGCAGTACCACGCAGCAACTCCGTAGCTCCCCTGAAAAGTTGCTCCTGGGATAATCCTCGTGAAATTTTTAGGTCCTCGATTCTTTCCAGAAAGTCCAAAATACTGTCATTATCTCCGCGAAAAGTGCAATTTAGTGACGAATAATTAAATGGTTGTTGTTCTAAATGATACGTGATACCAGTAGGTGGACCAGACAAATTGAACCCATATCCTGGCATATTATTGATCGGAGATTTTCCAGACTGCGGATAATAAGTGGAGGGTCTTATTGGATCTCCAGTTGGCAAAGGGAGTTGATGATATCCTGGTCGGTTAGTAGGGGTCGAACTAAGTTGTTGAGGTTAACCCGGACGAAAAGGATACGCGGAGGAATAAGCTCTTTCCTCTTGTAAATTCGGGAGATGGTCAACCTAACTTTCTTGGATGTCCGGCACCTGAGGTGGTGAGTCAAATAAATTCTGGGGTGGAACATTAGAAACACTTCTCCAACCTGGCACCGTTGATGGAGGAACGAAACTTCTCCACCTTGGTTGCGCACTCCCAGCCTCCATCGACCTAGAAGCTGTTCTGGATCGAGCAACTTATATGGAATAAACTGCTGCCTATGTTCTTCATTTAACACACTAACCACATTGCCAGGTGGTCGAGAATGATGGGAAAAGTTGTCGTGAGGTTCTCCCACGCCGGTGCCTGAACCGGACTCCGGACCAGAACCATTCTGGATATCTCCATTTTCCTCCCCCTCCATCTGTATTAAATCATTAGCAAACGACACTCTCCTACTACTACGATGTCAAGAATCCTGGAAAGAGTACACAAGTTCTGGTATTAATGGCACCGGGTCATCCACCAACGAACTGGAGGCTGGCAACCCCTCATCCAATATCGACCTACCTGGTTGACTTCAGTTCTTCTATGAGATGGCAATGGTTTGAACACGTTCATTTAAAGTTTCAATTAAAATCATACAACGTCCAATTAATTCTTGTTTTTGTCTGGTTTGGGTTTCATCCTGCAGCGGGAGTCTGCTTAGGCGATTACTTATATGAAGAAGTCGAGTGTAAATCCTTTCATATTCATTCTTCCGATTGTTTAAATTTAAATTTTCAATATCCTGGTGTAGTCCATGTAATTTGGTGTCACACACCTCTACCCCTACCGGTGTGTCCAAGAAAACTGGTTCGGTAAATCTGAATCGCGATCCCTCAGGGTGGTCCTGTTCACGGCCACGGTCGTACTAATTGGTAAATTTCGGACATGTAACTCAAATGCTAACTCGTCCTGTAGAAGTCGATTAACCTCAAATTTGCTCTGAACAGTGTCCATGATGCCCAGTAGAAAAGAGTAGCACTGAATACTCACTACTAGTACACCGAAAAATTTGGTAGGGCTAAAATTCTCCAATTAATTCACTGACATGAATTGAGACACTACTATGAAATCACACAAGAAAATTTATTTTTCACAAATAGCGTTTGGGTAGGGCTAAAACTCTCTAATAAGTTTGTAGGGTTGAAATTATTTCCACCGGTGATCACACCAAAAAACAAATAACGTTAGCGTTATTGGTGACTAAACTTCTCTTATGGGGTAGGTGGCCATTACTCTTACTTTTATTCTTTTAAAAAAAGCATAGTCTAAGGGTACGGTAGATTGAGTTTTTTTTTCTATCTTGCTGAAAAATTCAATATTCAAAAAGTGCCAGGAATAACAACAAACCGTGTCACCAAATCAGGCTGCAAACTTTTGTTCTAAGTTAACAAAAAAAATATTTGTGTAAGGCTAGATAGGCTTTACTCAAGATATTTTGTTTTTGCTAGTCTTTATCGTTGACCGGTGGGCCGTTATATCTATTTGTAACTCATCGCGGTATACGTATCTGCATCTAGCGAGAACCAAGAACATTAATTGGTCAGAAACTTGTACCACGTTCGAAAAGAGCAGATATATGCTAATCTAAGGTATTCTTGAATGCGGTAGATGTTGAGATGCGTTAGGTATTATCGTTACGGCACACGTATCGTATCTCAGCACGTATTGCGTTCAGAAACACCTTAAATTAGCATATATCTGCTCTTTTCGAACGTGCTACAAGTTTCTGACCAATCAATATGCTTGGTTCTCGCTAGATGCGGATACGTATACCGCGATGAGTTACAAATAGCTTTATGTCTCTAATATTTCAGTTTTTGAACGCTTATCACAATAACGTTAACGTTCATAGCATGTAATAACTCTCTTTGAAGGGTTATTCTGTACTCAATTTTTTATAAAACGCAAACGTGTGTCCACACCCTCCTCAAAAGCAAAAAAAACACCACAACCGGGCAAGTACCTAAAATATTTTTACCCTAAAAAATTTAAAAAAATTATATCTTTTTTTTTTCCAAAAAAGAAAGAAAAAAAAACCCTGCGTCTACTGAGGCGCCATTGTTACGTTTCAATATATTCTGGTCTAGTTGCAAGTAGGGGGGGGGTTTGCTCCCTTTATTTTTTCCTTTTAATCACATTCGATGAAACGGGGCAGTTTTTATTATTAACTATGCTTGGTACAGAAATTGAGACTCTTAACAAAAATTGATTGCCTCGGGACGTGGGTTTGTTGGTGAAGGGTTCGTGAGAGTGAAACACAGATTGGCTAACAAAATTGTATATAATATAACAATAATAACGTTGACTAAACATTAACAATGCCAAACTAATTTTAATAATTGTAAAACCTATAACCTAATGAGAGTGGGTAGAGATTTTTAATTTTACACACAGCTTAATTATCACAGGGCCTAAGAAGGTGATCACCCCCTTTACAAAGGGTCAGTTACTTTCACAGGGCTTAAGAAAGTTTAGGTTTGTTACCAGGGTAATATTATTTTTACTCTAATCCACAGTAGTTACTTTCCATGGCTTTGATGGAGGGTGTGACGGGATTCCTTGAGACCAGAAAGGTTATCATAAGGTACTTATCGTATTACGATACAGGTCCTCGGTCTGCAGGGACAGCCTGTAGTATAGCCGCTGGTCAAAGATTCCTCTACATATACGAGCTCGGTTGACCGACGGTCAAGCGAATGGGAGTGCTGGACAGTAGGTATGACCGATTGGGTATTGAAACTGCAGGTAACTCAACGAGCTTATGAAAATGGGAAAATACACAACTTAGTGACAGCGACCAGGTAAAATATATGGTCCTTAAAATGATGCCGTTTACTATATTACGACTCACCTATGGTGGTGAGCGGCTCAAATAGGATCACAGTAGCCTGTTTGAAGCCAAGAAGATCCAATATCCATAGCTGGAAGAAAATACAACATCTCAAAAACCGAGAAACAAGGGGAAGAAGGTGACGCGATGTTAATGATGATAATTTAGTTGGGCTTACCATGAACAACTGCAAACTTTCACTTTTCCTGTGTTGCCCCTCGCAAACACGGTAATCACTCAGCAAACTACAACCCCTCTGGGTAAAAATACGGGCCTGAAGCCTTAAAACTTTGGATTTGAAAACTTTGTCCTCCTGCTTCGGGTATGCCTTCTGGAAAAAAAGACGACTTCTCGTAATTTCCCTCCAGAACACGCAAGACAGCTGTCGAAGTTGTCAACTTTCGCGCGGAGTTCAAATAAAATATCGAATTCCTTTATCTTACGAGTATAACCCCACGATCCAATAGACAAAAACTCTACATTTATGCACAGACAACAATAATTAGTTATTACGGTGACGAGGCATTTTTTATTTCTTTCGCTTTACACCCCGAGGGGGTAATACGGGAACATGCGATCAGTTGATTCTTCTTAACAAAATGTTCGCTGTTTGATAACTTCTGGTTTTGTTCTTAGGCAATACGAGGGAGAAGTCATATTAGATTTTTGGAGAGTGGTCGCACTATGAGTTGCTCCCATATTTTATGCGTAAATAAGCATTTTATAACTACCAACCTATGTTTCAATCGGCCCCGTATCCATTTCTTTATCGATCCGTAGACACTCACAGAACAGAGGCTAGTCAGTTGCGGTTGCCCCGAAAATGACACTAAAAGTAAACAGCTGATTCCGCAGAAGGTTAGGTATTGAAAACAAAACAACCGAGGTGGAATTATTTTGAATTCTTTAGTGTTTTTATCTTGTTATTTGAACATGTAATACTATTACTGTGGCTACCACCTTGTTTAGTTTTATCGGATTGCATGCATAGCTGGACGTTGATTAAAGTTACCCCACCACAAGCAATGGAAATCGAGCATGGCTCTTTAGAACCGGATACCTCCTTAAAGAGGCTTCAGTTCTAACAGTAATGCTATGTAATATGATAAATCCAGGTAATAAACCGGTAACAACTGAAGGAGGGAAAGAGAAATCAAGGAGGTCAACAAAAAAGGTACAAGGACGTTCTCAAAGGCAATATGATGAAAGGTCACATCGATATAAACAACTTCGAGACCACGGCAAACGATAGGGCTTCATGGCGCCGAACAGTCCATGAGGGAGCACAAAATTTTGAGGCGCAACGACGTAGACTAGAGACGGAAAAGAGAGAACGTAGAAAGGAGCGACAAAATGGAAGAATGGATGACCAACAACACTCGGCGCTGCCGGAGACTGGGTGTGCCAGGACTGTGGAAGGGTGTGCGGCTCGAAAATTGGCTTACATAGCCATCAAAAAACGCACAACAGATAGCGAAGATCGGTATCGAGTGCCTATGATGATGATGATGATGATGATAGTGTGTAGAAGCTCTAAGCTATTAAAATTTTAAGTTTGATTAAAATCGGTAAAGTAGTCGCTGAACTGCGACTCTCCGAAGATGGTCCAAATACAGACTTTCTTCCAAAAACTCATTAAAAAACAACCGATTAGGTTAAAGATTCTTGTGACTTTTTCCTTTAACATAAAGACAGATTACTTTACAAAATAATCAGCGCAGGGGGCTTAATGACATTGGTCTGTATTTTCCAATTTTTACAGATTTTTAAAAAACTATTTTAGTCAAATTTCTTTTAGTCGTAGACGAATCACATTGTAGCAAAAAAAATTACTAATTCATCAATCAATCAATCAATTTTTACTAATTCAGATACCAAATATGCCCACAAATTCTAACTCGTATGCGGGAAAAATAGGACGGTTTTTGACGCTTAGATGTCGTTTTCGCTCGAATTTACATGGAGTGGGTAGAAGCTATCGATGCAAAACTGAGCGAATATGACATACGAACGTCAAAAATTGCGAAAAAAGCGCATTACAAACGTAAAATTGTAATTTTAGGCCGCATTTAATTTAATATTACAAAATTTCAGTACTAGTTCAATGTTGTGTGTGCGTTAATAATTAGATCAGAGAAAATTTACCTCTTTTTTCGTAAATTTTTTGCTAAAATGTGGTCCGTATACGACTGAAACTCGAGCGATTCAAGAATTGGGCGCCGGACGGGTCGACTTAGTATAAAAAGGCCCATTACAATGCATATAGTTTGAGGGGTTTTTTAAGAGGTCATCACGGGAGTGTGCTAGTATCAATCGCTGTCAGACGAGCGGTTTTTGACTAGGAATGGTAAAGTCTTTTGAATACAGGTATAACTGCGACTTCTTGGTTTTTGCAGGCTACAAGAAAATATAGTCCGCGTTTTTCGTAATTTGGTTACAGTTTTACTAAAATATCGAAAACTACTTCGAGATTTAGAACGTAAGTTAGGTAAATTTAGATTACAGATTTGGAATCAAAATCATATGATTAAGTCTTTTGAATAATAGATGTGGGGGGGTGGGTTAGTTTGACTGTGAGCCACCGATCTATGAGGTTACTGTGTGACATTAAATTTGGTTTTCTAGAAGAGCAAAGCAAAGAGATGTAAGGTACGATAAAAATTGTTAGATACTGTTTTCTTTACATATATAAGCGCGGCTTGTCGTCGAGTAAGCAAATATTAAGTTAGAAAGTAGTAAGATCTTAAGAAGGTTAAATACGTTTAAAAAAAGGATTTACAAAAAAGTTAGTGATATAGTGCTACACCGTGTGTTTAAAAGAATTTGTTGTTTTTTAAATTAACTCTACACAAATAATGTGCCTTACCTTATGAATTTTGTGCTCGTATTCAATTCTGGCCACAAATTTTTGTGGTGCATCTTCTTTCCTTGCGGAGCCTTTCATTTTTATCTGAAATATAAAATAAAACACTTTAAACACTTTTACATGATACTCTATTTTTAAAGCACAACTTTCGAGTAGACAAAATAAACTATTTTGTTAATTCGTTAAAAACTTTTACACTCATAATTTTTAGCCCATTGAATACTTTCATTTTAACATACTTTTGTGAGTCTATAATTTTGTATAACATTTTTTTTGGACAATGTATTTTCAGTTAATTTGATTCGAAAGTTTAATATAATGTGTAACTTACTACAAAAATCAAATTTCATCCATTACCTAACCATGGGAGTAGAATTTACCAGGGCAAATCTGTTACTGGCCTTAATGGTGAAGTATAAGTTCGACTATTCAGAAATAGACGGTAAGGTAAAGTCAGCCGCTCGGATTTTAAGGAACCCAAAGGAAAAGTATATTTCACAAGGTCTCCGTTAGGTATAATTACGTGATCTAGATTGCATACTTCTTTTTTTTAAAAATTTGTCTGTCAGATTTTTAAATTCGCATTTCTTAGTCTATAAAATATTTTCCTTAGAAGTAATACATGTTGTTCTAAAGATGGAGAAAAAATAATTATATCGTCTAAGTTTACTGAGCAAATTTCGTTTTGGAAATCTTAAGATGTGGTCCATAACCCTCTGTTATGTACAGAGCCGCATTTGTCGAAATTAATAATGTCCGCTTAAAGTAGAGAAACCCGTTCTTAAAACATCATCCGTATCCTATTTGATGATATTCCTAAGCGAGGTCGAGGAAAAACAGTCATTTCAGTATAAAGGACGTAAACTTATTTTTTTTTCTACTTTAGTAAGTTGGTAAAAAGCCTTTTGATATGCGTAATGTTTAAGTTAAAATCACACTTCAATAAAATTTGGTACTATTTTACCAAAAAACGAAAGACAAGAACAAAATGTTGCATAACGGATGGAACATAACGGACGGAAAACTATTTTCAATCAAAATAGAAACAATATTTAAATTACAAGAAAAGGGATTTACTCAAAATAAATAAATCTTGGTAATACTAGCAAGCCTACTTTATTTATGTTTTATACAATTAATTCATGGATAGTGTGCAAAAATATTTGAGAGTAAAAAGGTTAAGCTGATCTTTTAATATAAAAACACCCAAATTTCATATTTTTGGCATCTTTTTACACAAACAAACATTTTAAATTAGTTTTTTATTATAAATAGTTTTAGCCTTTGGAGGCAAAAATATACAAGTGATCACAAAGAGTAGGTTAATGCCTTCCGTAATTTGTATTTTGTGATATTAAACGTGGTGGACTCTTAGCTGGAATGGCTGTAAAATAGTTCGATTGGCCCAATTTATATGTGAGATATTTGGGATAGAATATCGATCATTGATTGTTTTTTCGTTAAATCGACGGTAATCTAGGTCCAGTTGTCATGTCTATTTCCCCGAAGCGTCCGATTTTTTCGGGGCTATCCAAATTGAACTTGATCAGGGTAAATTTGAATTTTGTATTATACCTTGCTCTAACATCTTATTGATTTAATTCGTTATATATAGCTTTTAGTATACATAGAAAGTACGTGGATTGTTTAGATTTTCTTTTAATATATTGCCTTGGGTTTGTTTAAGGCATGTGTTGATCTCATCGGTTCCCATTTTTTCGTTGAAATTTTTTTCAGAGATATTGATTATTGCACGTATAAAAGTTAATCTGCTAGGGTTTGAGCCTGAGCTCGTGGCGACGCGCAACGCGACGGTTAAATCAAAATTATTTACTATTTTTACCAGAGTTGTCTTTTCCGAATTTTTAGTGGTCTAATATTTTCTACCCATTTTTAAATTTCGTAAAAACCTTGGAATTATTTGTAGTGTTCTACCTGATATTATTATAGAACTTTTAAAATTTTAAGTATTGTTTTTTATATTCCGCTGGTATAATAAAGGTATTTAGGAATTGAGCAATATTTTCCATGCTGTTTAATTTTGTGAACCGTAAACTGCGAGCGCCTTGAATGCGCTTATCAGATTTTAGTGAAGTTTCATTAACCTTCAATCAGTTTCAGTTAGCCAAAACACGTACGAGGTGGTTAGACGTAAACGTTTTTTACATTTTATTTTCCTCAAGGCATCCAGTTTTTTCGGAACTATCTAAATTGGACAGGGTGAATTTGAATCTTGTATTATACTTTTATGGGTTCTCTAATTCTTAACGAATTCTTTCGTTAAATAAGCTAGTGGGCTCCAATTATCACCAAATTTAGTATTTAACTTTCCTTAGATCCTTACTATTGGCTAACTAAATTAAGACTTATACGTGGGCGCTTATATAGGCCGACGGAATAGTCCCGAGCACTCAAAAATACGCGCGCCTACTTTTCGCGAATTGCCTCGATACTTCGCGGCACCCTGCACACTCTCATATATAACTTTGAACTACAACATAGATATAGGTGCATACAAATACAACACTTAATACTAAATAAACTCGTACCTAAATAAGTAAATAACTTCATATAAATGAACACTTAAAATTAAATAGCTTATAATACCTAATTAAATGTATAACTCGTAACACTACAGGTGTAGGTTTCATCATTCCGATCAATATATTCTCGAATAGGTTTAAACCTGTCCAGGTGTATAATACTACTTTCATCTTTGCTTTAAGACTTCTGGATCCTGTAAACTACTTCGTTAATCCTCTTAATAATGGTACAAAGTCCTTCTAAGGGTGGTATTAATTTAGTCGACTTACCCTTCTTCTGTTGGGGGTTATTTAGTCAGACTTTATCATCCTGCAGAATTTGCTTTGGTGCTCGCCTTCATGGGATCATAAGCGATTTCAGTCCTTTCTCCATATAATAATCTTCTACTTTCCTGCTTGGCTCTTCTAGTAAAACAAACATAATGTTACACGGTAACCTCAGTTCTCTGTTAAATACCACATTGGCGGATGTAGCTCCTGTCGTATATATTGTGGAGAGCTGATCTAAAATATGCCATAAGGAACAGTGAAATGTACTGATCCTAATATTTTTTGTATTTATGGAAAACCTTGGAAAGATGTTCCTCTACTGTTTTGTTTAATCTTTCATGTCATGAATATATATAATTATTCAAGTAACATTTCTTACTAAAACTTAAACTACCGCATATAAACGTAGTTACTTAACTTAGCATCGAAACACACGAGTCTACTAAACCTTCCTAAACAACATTTTGTATCGAGGAGTCGTGAATTTAATTTCACTAATCTGAACTTCATTATAAAGGATGGCTATCCTGCTTTTAAGCCCCCACGCTCTAAGAAGCATTCAACGCCTGATATCCCAAGCATTGGCCCTTTATTATCATGTTACTTCCATGTTCCATTTTTCATTTATTATACGTCTAAAACTATCACTAACTTATTATCTTCTAAACCCCTAGCGCAAAAGGGCACTTTTCGTAGTCCCAATTCACAGTGGCCAAAATATCACGTGACAATATTATTTATCCGAAGGAGGTCACAAAGTTTCTCGAAAGTTTCGATTCTTGCTCTGTATGCGACTCTAATGGGATGCCGAATCTGCTGAATACGTTTTTCACTTCTGGTAAGTATTCCATGGCGACAAGAATGTATCGATTGCCTTTTTCAGTCTCGGGGAATAGTCAGGAACATCATGCTATACCATCAAATGGTAATCCAACATTATACTGCTTCATTTGATCTCTTGATCTGGTTTTACTTCCTTGATTGTATATGTAGAACATTGGCGGGACCAAGTTGTGACGTCTTGACAGCAATTGGCCCAGTAAGATCTATTTCTTATTTTATCGATTGTCTTCTTCACTTCTTCTGGTTATACCTCCGTGTACTTCGTTCAGTTGAGCGCAATAAAAGTTGGTACTTTGTACTGCTTATCTGCTGCTTTTTCTCTGTCCTACTCCTTTAGCGACTTATAACAATAATTAAATTGTAGCAATTTCGAAAGCTACGAACTGAGGTGAGGTGGAAAGTTTTATAAGCAGGTTTAAAAACACTCCTTGATGTACCTCCGATATTCAGGTCAAGAAGTAAAAACTATACCACTTACACTATTTGACCTTGTTAAAAATTTAATGTTAATTGCTTTTTTGACGAAACGCGATCGCGAAAGATGACAAAAATTAATTCTTTCCACTGCTCGGAAGATGAATTTTAATTTAGTTGTTTTCTTATCACAAATTTTGGTTGTTGGGCAAAACGAAAATTTGCTGCCAAATTTGAACGAAAAATTCCGATTTTAGGTAGGTAGGTACCTACTTATATGTAATAGCTGTGTAAAGTGTGATTTTTTTTTAAAAACTTTGCCCGGTGCGGTGCAGCTTTCTTTTACCTTTAACAACTGTGGAAGTTGGTATAAAAATAATTTAATTAAATAGGTTGTGGAAAGTTTTACAAGAAGCGAAGCTAATAAAAAACTTCTCTCGACGGGGCTCGAACCCTCGACCTTTGTATCGACTTAGATTAAGAAGCAATGACCATAGCCACGACGCCACTCAGCGTTTTAAAATACTAAATACTAAATAAAAAAGTAATTTCTTTTCTAAAAGAAAGACCATCGGCGCGGATTATAGGTATTTATAATTTCTCATAAACCACCAAATATTTTTAAAATGTAGCGTGATCTTCTTAAGTAAAAATTGTTTGCGTGTTAGACATTTTTAATTTAATAGAGACATAAATTTCAACACTTATATAATAAGTCATCTATCAAAGAAGGTACAAAGCACAGCCTAAATGCATATGTAACGTTACTACTTTGCTCAACCAATTAAATATTTTAAGTTTTTTTTTTGTTTTTTTTTTTAATTTAGCTTCACAAATTAATTATAAGAGGGCGCTAGCAGAGAGAGCAAAAACTAAGTAGAACTGGGCGAATTCGAAAGCACAGAAATAAATAGTTTATTGCGGGATGTTGGATTAGCAATTATTTTTTTTAATAACATATAAAATGATTGAGATTTTGGGATTTAAACTTGAGGTTCCCACTAATCAGTCAAAAACCGGTTGGGTGCTATCCTATAATAGGGTGGTGGTAAAATACCACCTGTTGGATGGTCTTTTCTATAAATAAAAGGCTCGTAACCGAGAGGTTTCAGGTTCGGATCTAGGTTGCTCCCACCGCTTTTTTTCAAAGATAAAAGTAAAAATGTTACGCAAAAACTTCCTAAATGTTACCTGTAATTCCACTCCATGATCATTTGGTTTATTAAGACCGTCTCTGAAAACAATGTTTCCAAGTTTTGCGTTGAACTTCCCCATACCAAAGGTAGTATCTGATTTTTGGCGAAATCAAGGGCAGTCAGAACTTCATCATAGAATGCCTCTACGACATCATTTGAGTATTTACTGGTTGCAGCGTATAGAGTAATTCACCATATTTTCCACCTCCCCCCTTACTTTTCTTAAAACTAGACCTGGAGAAAAGTTCTATGCACAGAAGTTGCAGAATTTTTTGTAAACTTTCAAATAAAATCCGTAAATATTATCAGCTGTCATCATAAATGTCAAATTTTTACATTAACTTCTTTATTTTAAATAAAACACACTGTACATTTGTTAAAATTTAGAATGGCCGTTTTTTCCTGATTCCAACAATGTTTGATATGTTGGATTTATCTTGGATGGTTTTTGAGTAAAAAGAAAAATAATTTTTAATTTAATTATGCGGGTTTTTCTTGCATAAAATTTGTTGAAATTTTAGACTTACTATAATTACGTAGTTTCGCAAGAGAAAAATACAGGATTTCCTATTTCAAGAAAAAAATGGCGGTTGGTTTGTCCCGGTTTATTAGACCTTATAATTAAAAATGCTGTTTTACTCAATTAGATTTTTGTATTCCTTTTTATGCCTAAATTTGCGCGGGTTCAAATATTCAAACATGTGAATCGGTGGCCTTAAAAAGAAATCAGTGTCTTAGTTTCTACAAAATGTTCCTTTGATAAGTTCAGCCAATTTATGTCAGTATGGATATCAGTACTGTTAAAATCCCACTTTATATCATACGTTTCTATACATTGTCTTAAAGAACAAGCTGGAATAGTCAATTAAAGCAGAAGAAAGCCTGTAATTTAATTTTTTTTCTAAATAAATTAATCAACAAAATTGTTATTGTTTTTGATTGTTGTTGAGTTAATTGACGCAGACAATATTAAAGTAAAAACTGCTCTAGTAGACGAGAACTGGCGTGTTCAGTGTGGTTGTTGCCTGTTAAAATTGTCGTGTAAAAAAAACAAAAATTTAACGTTAGAAAAATTCAACTTTCTGCTGTCACTGTGAAAACAAAAGAGCTAGGATAAATCTGTAAAAAGCATTTTTCAAAGCTCAAAGAAGTAAGTAAAATTGTGCAAACCGCAAAATACCATATTCTTGAGGCGATCTTTGTTACGCCTTTAACTAATTTGTAGCAGTTTTTATTTCTATATCTGGAAATACGCCGAACAATTACTTTTTTTACTGCAAACAACACTAATTTTCTCACCATATCTAGCTATCCTTACTTATTTAAGCTTGCAGGTCGGGCAGTTTGTGTAATTGATGCTTATAATTAATAAAAGGCCATATAGGTCGTAGAGCTCTAGAGAGTATATCTTAAATTAATAATTAGACCAGTAATATAAGGTACATATCCTTCGACAGGTAAGTATAAGATGCTTTAAAAGCTAAAGTAGCCCCAAAAAAAAGACTTTTTTTTAGCCATTTTGAAAATTGACAATGTCTGAGAATCCAAGATTGCGGACAGTTTAAAAAATTAGGTATTTTTGACCCCCTCTGCAAATTTTTTATGTGTGGCACTAGTGAAAAACTTAACTTTTAGTTGTAGAGCTTTATCCTTCGCGAGTGTGATGTTGTATCACTTGTTAAAATCGGGTAAGAAATAAGAAACTTATAAATTGTTAAAATGAGTGCGTTTGCTGAACCACACTAAAACAAATTGTTGAATTTTTTGAAAAAAGTTAATCTATAAATAAAACTGCAAAATTTTAAAACCTTGGCTCTTCAAAATAGTCAGATTTAATAAAATCGGACAAATAGGTACATCCAAAAGAATATCCAAGCAAAAAATAGTTTTTTTTGGTCAGACTGGATTTGTTTTACCAAACGCATTCATTTCAATAATTTTTAACATTTTTATTTCTTACTCCATGTTAACAAGCGACACATTAGTACATTCGGGAGAGATAGAGCTCTACATGCACACATAAAAAAAAATTGCAGAGTGGTCAAAAATACCTATTTTTGAAATTGTTCGCCATGTTGAAGTTTTAATTGTCAATTTCAGCTTTTCAAAATAGTTAAAATTTTTGAAATCATACATCCACTTTTTAAGTAATGAACAATCAAAGAACTCCTGTTTTTTGGGCCACCCTATACAATACAACTTTCCCCTTTCATATTACAAATTCAATACCCCACACATGACACCATGTACTATTGTGGTGGTGGCACCACTAGTAACTAATTAGACCAGGAATATAAGATTCACATGGTTAGACTAGGAGTAAAACATGCCTTCATATATAATACAGTTTCCAGGGTATGGCACGTGGAGAATAAGTAAGAGCTGACCGCCCTGTAAGGATCACTTGTTTAAAACCATCTCGTCTTTAACTCTGGATGCGACCGTCCAAAAAAGGACTACCTCTACAGCACGGCACATACACCACAGTTTATCGTTTAAGTTATGAATAATAGTATCTGGCAGAAAACCTTCGAAAAAATATAGCTAAACCGTCGTTGGTTACCTTGCCGCCAAATTTAAAATATGCTTTGAACACTTTAAAACATTTATATTCAGAACTTCAATAGAGACAAAATAAATAAAAATTTAAAAAGGGATTTAGTGAGGGTGAATAAATAACAAAATCAATGAATAGCGAGCGAGCGATTTTTTAAAATTAAAATTGTTTAAGCCCGCTCTAAAAGGCAATATAAAGGATTTACTTACCTTTTTGACGACCAATCCAATGGCTTAGTATGTTTATGCCTTACAATAACTACAAGTTAAAAGCTAACAAAGTGGTGATGGATTAATTTTTAGAGACTATTGGTTCATATCTCTATCTCGGCACATTTTCTTTTAATTTACGGCTGTTTGAGGAAGTGGGTTGTGACCAGCCGCAACTTTAGCATGGATCTGATGAATCCACCCTGCGCAAGGTTGCTCGATATTATTCTTGCCTGTTAGAAGTCTGAAAAAAAAATAATTTTTAGTAAAGGATAAAAATATGAAAGTACGTTATTGAAGGTGACAAAGATAGTGATAAAATTAAAATTTACCCAAAAAGAAATCAAGAATATGTTTGGTTTACAATTAAATCGGTTTGTTGCAAATTATTCAAGGTAACTAATAGCGCTTTCGGTTTACGCACTCTCAAATCGATCCAGAGTAGAGTAGTGACATGACGAATCTACCCACTGGTGCTTTGAATCCCAACCGGAGTCCTCGTGCAGAGAGTGATTATCGAACATGCCATTTGCTCGAAAAATGTAATTTCAACCGCACTTTTGAGTCGTTTGAAAAAGATGCCAGTCCACAAAGAAAAAACAAAACAGAATAGGTATTGATTAAAAAAGTAAAAGTAGTCTAGACATTTGTATCTGGCCTTCAAAATTATTTTTATTTTAACGCTACCCGGAGCAGGAGTATATAATCGAATATCTAAATCTTTTCCGGAACGATCTTGGAGTACTCGAGAGTGGTTTTGGAGCAATAAATGAAAACGCCACTTAGTACGGCACTTTTAAGAAGTGTGTGTGGACAGGGTGCAGTGCGGGCTGATAATAGCCAACGTTTCAAGCACACAAGACGAATAGAAAATCTTGTTTGTTTACAATTTATGTCAACCTCTCGGTCTACCTATTTACATGTAATACTATAATTTTTAAATTTCTGGCATTATTATCCATCCTACAATATTCCATAATTTGACAGCTTAAAAAAGATCTGTCTCTTTTAGATTTCGGTAATGGATCAAAAATTGTCATTTTATTCCAAAACAATGCAAGCAAAATAAAAATTAGTGATAGAAAGCAAAGATAGTCCACCATACAATCAATTATTTTATATTGAAAATAAATGAAAATATCTCGAAAACTGTAGCTTTGAAAGATTTGAACCTTAAAACAAAATTTTTGGTTAATATTTACGAAAACCAAAATCTGAAAACCGCATATCAATAGCTGCTTTACTTCTAAAGTTATGATTTGAATATATTTTCAAGTAACCCGGAAATTAAAGTTCCCACGAATTTAAATTTTATAACACCAGAAAGGACAAATATTTCTAAAGTAATTTATTTATATATTAATACATTAGGATGCTCTTAGTAATTGATTACATTTCCAATTCCTCCATTATAATCATCAAAAAATTAATAATGAGTGGCTCCTCCATGGTTATTTATGCACTCGTTTGTTCTATTGGACATTGACAAAATAAGATGGTATATATCATATTGAGAAACACTCATCCAAATCCTCCTTACGGCATGCCAGAGTTCATCTAAGTTTCTAGGGGGACGTGGTAATCGACTAAGATTGCGCCCTATCATATCCCATACGTGTTCGATTGGCGACAAGTCAGGCGATCTTACTGGTCATTCCAAAGTCTCTATGCCAAGTCCATGTAAGAAGTCCGTTGTTTCACGAGCAATATGTGGTCTGGCATTATCTTGTTAAAAGATCGATTGGGATAGTTTGTAGGTAGGAATGTGTCTGTCTTGCTGTATCACGTTCAACAGTAAAGTCTACATTTCGTCTCTCACCTCGAAATCGCCTTACCCTCATGCGTCCATCATGGCCGCCTAAACAAAACCTGGATTTGTCGCTGAAGCTTATGGTATTCTATTCGTCATTCCAGTTTTGCCGAGCTCTGCATCACTTCCAGCGGCGAGCCTTATGTTGTGGGGTTAAAGGTACAACCAAAAGCGGACGGTAAGCCCTCAGTCACATACCAAGCAATCTTCGATTAACTCTCATCCTTGAAAACACTCGTCCTGTAGCTGCAACTAGAACATCTCTTACTTGGCGTATTCTGTCCCGTCTATTTCTGAGAGCAAGACGTCTGAAATGCCGTAAATCGCGATCTTGTGCGTCCAGAACCCGCACGACGTCTATAAGTCTCATCATTGGACCACCTTCTCCAAACTCTTAACACAGTTGGTGGATTGGCATTAACTCTTCTTGCAATTTCCCGTAAACCAAAACCAGCCTCTTTCATGCCCACGATGAGTCCTTTCTCAAAGTCGTTTAAATGATGAAATTGTTGGCGATTGCGAACTCTTGGCATTTTTATTTTTTAAGTAAACTGTAACCAATCTAAAAAGACCAAAAACTACGAGAAAAATGATTTAAACTTTTCAGAAAAGGTCTTTTATGTGTTGGTTGTTTTTGAAAATTAATAGAAAAAATTTGTGAAAAAAGGACACATTAGAACACAAAAAAATTATCAAATATTTCTTTTGAGATAAGGTATGCACACAAATAATTTTGATTGAAATAATTATCCATATACATGGTGTTGCATTTTTTTTGTTTTCCAGTATATATATATTTTAATATTTTTTCAAACAACTCAGAAACTAAAGCTCCCACGAATTTGGACTTTATAACAAAATTTGTAGTCCATATTCATGGAAACTTCTGAGAACTTATATCGCTACTTGCTTTTGTTCCAAAGTAACAATTTTTTTAAATATTTTATCCCCCTTTTCCCCCCTTTTCCCCTCTTCAACCCCCCACCACCATACCTAAAAGTTAATCAGTTCATGGTCAGCCGATAGAGGATTTTTGTAACAAATTTCGTTAAAATCGATTAAGGCGTTCTTGAGTTATCGTGTATACAGACAGACAACGGACAACAGACAATTTTTTTTTTCGTCGATTAAGGTGTTTACAAGCCTTGGTTTAAATAATGAGTGCAGCGAGTTATTTCAAAACGCGAGTAAAAAAAAGCATAGTTTAGCCGCGAGTTGTTAACACTATTTTTTTAAATACCTTTATCAAAAAATCCAAGAAAAACAGGAAAATACTTTTAAAAATCTCGAACGAAGAGCACTTCTCGCAACACACCATCTTTACACTATAAATCAAGGCGGCTGGTAAATGAATTAACAGTGGTTTCCATAGCGATGTGTCTTTTTACTTGGTGACGTTCATTGTTACTTTGACAGTTTGATATTTTTAAATGTTTTTTTTTGTAAATGCTTGGTGAAAACTGGCGGAAATGGCTTAATTTTTAGGCAATAATAATTAGATTTTTTCAATAATACTATTTTCCGCTATTTCTCTTTAATTTTGGGGAAAAAACGGACAGAAATCTTTTTTTGCACTCGTGTTCAAAAAAAAAAAAGTTTTTTGCATCAGTAACCAAAATGCATTATGCATTTTTTTTGCAGTCAAACCGGATAAATTTTTATTTTAAGAGTAGACAACTTTGAATGGAAGGCACATTTTGTAAAAAGTAAGACCCGGCTCGGAGCATGTTTTTGTTTTTTTGCCGAATAAGCTAGAATTTCTTTCTACACTGAGAAAACATGGCCAAGTAGGATTCCCACTTAACTTTATTTACTGGTGGTAAGTGAAGTTTCTGTTTATTCTAAAGACACAACTCAGTTACCATAAACAGATCTACCTATTTGGCTTGAACTTATTACCCTTTAGTGATCTTTTATTGGCTTCAAGTGAATTTTTTATTTGGCGTTAATATTTACAAGTACCCTATAACCACAAGTGATTAAATTATTAACCAAGTAACTATTAACCTTTAACGATTTTTTTATTTACTGCTAAAGGATTTTCCGTTACTAACTCTATAACCACAAGTGATCAAATTATTAACCAACTAAATATTAACCCTTAACGATTAATCTTTTTACTGATATGGGATTTTCCGTTTGTCATAAATAGATAATTTACTAAAGCTAATAAATTGTACTTCCCACTAAAGACCAAAATATAAACTTCAAATATATGTTGAAAAAAAATATATTTGGAATTAAAAAAACATGTAGGAAAACTTATCCCAAATTTTAAGAAAAAGCATTGTTAAACATATATTTTATAAATAACAAATACAGACACAGACACTTTATAATATTAGTAGGATTTCTCAATCGACCTATTATTCTGCGCAATTAAAATCCCCTAAAACCTTTATATTCTGCTAATTCGAAGACTTCCCTATAGCCTCTGTATGGTTTTTTCTTAGGGTGTATTGTGATGCGTTATAGTTTTTAGAGCATAAAAGTATATTTTTTATTTTATTTGAAGCCATATTTTATGATTTAACTAATTTTTACCCGACTATGTGGTTAATAGATAAATCGTTTAAGGCAAGTAGAGAATGTATTCACACCAAATAAGTTTCTATTTATTATATTTTTTTTATTAACCATAAATAGTTTTTCATTAACCATAATTAGATCGGTTCTTTTATCCTAAATAGGTAGATTTTTTGTCTTGTATTTGTTAAGTATCTATTTGTGGTTAGTTAATTATAATAATTCTTATAATCGGTGGCCTTAGACAGAAATTATGGCTTATTCGGCAAAAAAAAATAAAAAAAAGTGCTTCGAACCGTGTCTTAATTTTTACAAAATGTGCCTTCGATTTAGCTCATTATGATGTTTATTTGACTACAAACAGTATGAATATCACATGGCCCATTTTGAACGTCACTTCGACCTTTCCCGAGCTAAGGTCACTGGCAGAAAAAAAGAATCTCTCTTAATATTTATGGAAAAAATCCCCCGCGATCTTGAATTAATTGCCATAAATTTTTTCTCGATTGCGAATTTTTTCGAACCTGGCTAAAAGTTTTGGAAATAATTCGAGCTCTCTAATTTTCCTCATGTATTAAAACTCCCATAAGAGGTATGCAATTTTCGCAAACCGACAGTAGTAATTCCATTGTAGTAAAACGAAAATTGCACCGCATGTTCCTATTGTTTCCATAACGTCAAAACGTGTCTACTTCTGGAAATAAATGTCAGAATTATATTGCTTTTATATAAATATAAAAAAAATTAAAAAAAAGATAAAAAATTCAAAATTACACATTTTTTTTTAAACTTAAACCAATATTTCCATTTCTTTAAATTTTGGGTGCTGTGTCTCTGATTCGGGAAATATGCAAATAAATTACATTCGTGCATCAAAATGAACCAGATAATTTTGTATATAACGTGCTTTTATTATAAATTGCATTCCTTTTTTTTATATTTTATGAAAATGCCTTCTTCCTGCGGAGTCGAGCTTTTTCATGAAAATGTGAAAACAAACTCAGGCAATTGATTAATCCGGATGTCAACGTCAAACCCGTATGAAACGTGCGTTCGAAAAAAAACGCAAAAAAGTGTGCTAAAGTGCAAGTTAATAAACGACCAATGTAGAAAATGTTACGAGAAGAACGCCGGCACCCCTGAGGTAATCACTAGTACCTGAAAGTGGCGTAAAGTAGGGTAAAATCGCAAAAAGTTTTCGGCTTAAAACAAAACAGCTGTTAAACGTCAAAAATAGCTGCTTCACCAACTGTCAATCCGTAGTTCAAAATAACCTTGCTTGGTTATTGGGTCTTCATTTGTTAGTAGCCGACTGGCCATTTAGCCAGAAGCGCGTTCAGAGATGATGACACCCACGGATTCGCCCGTGCGGGATGAAACACCACTTGCAACTTACAGGTGTTACTCTAGACAAGGCAGCTGTTTTGAGAGGGATTTCAAGCAGGGTAATAAAATTGATCAAACGAGATGTATCTGTAGTGAAAAGTATAAGGAACGGTATGCCATGGATCTACCCAAGAGTTAAAAGATGATATCAAGAAACTAAATAACAGGATAGAGGATGAATGCACAAAAAAGAAGGACCTGGAAAACACTATTAAAACCTTAAATGAGCAACTTAAAAGGGAACAACGGAACGCTCAGAACTGGAAAAGAATAATGATGAGCTAAAAAAGAAAAGTGACAAGTTAAATCAGGAGAAAGCCAAGATACCAAAAGACGCAAATGTCGAAGATGTCTCAAGACTGGCCCTGGAAATTAAAAAGCTTAAGCAAGAGTTGTCTGACATGCAGGAAAGTACAACTCAGTCATTAAAATTACTAAGTGACAAAATTGATGGAAGAAACCCATTTAAACCAAAAGCACAATAATTTATAATTACTGATAATGTGGCAGAAGCACACGAAATAAACCAGAATAGCTCTCAAAACCACCATCCTATTACAAATAGAAGGCATCAGAGAGTCCAAAATGAGTGTCAATCTCTGTTATTAAACCCGTCTCTAAACGAACGCACTCTGCAGTCTGCTGTAGAGACGGTAGTTCATTTGCAAAAGAAAACAATAGGATATAACCCACAAAATAATGGTAGTACAAAAACAAAAACTAAGATAAACATTGTTGGCACAAGAACAGTGGTACCTGAAAACACACAGATGCGCGAATGGTTTCAGACTTCGCAAAAAGTATTACTGGCAATGAGGACTTAATATGTAACCGCCTTTGGTGCCAACGAAAATGATTTTAATAAGCTGTGTGATCCTGAATTGTGACATAGGGGCGTCATTGTTCGGAAATTTGAAGTTCACCAAAAGAAGCCTTTTTTTGGGATGATAAGGTTCTTCAGGAACCATACATATCAAAACCAATAAATTCTAAAAAATCAGTAAATCCAGCAAATCTCATGACTGTTGTGAAGATGAATATCAAAAAAATGTATGACCTTAGTAGAAATGCATGTACCTGACGTAACCATTGTCACAGAGACCTGGCTGGATTTCACCGATTTTGACAATGAATACAACATTAGTGGTTACAATTTATTTAGAAGGGACCGGCATGACATTGGTGATTCCCGAGGTGGAGGTGTTTCTGTATATGTGCGCTCTTATTTTAATTGTTGTTGCAGCTTATAATCCTGAAAGTAATGCAAATATCTTGGACAATATCCAAGAGCAATTATTGCTGCTAGAATGTAACGTAAACCCTAAGGGCGGTATTTACTAAGGACTATAGTTTATCGAAAGTTTGGTCTGAAGCCTGACATATACATGGAAATAGAAAAATATATTTTAAGCCAAACCAAACCACAATTTTTAAGATAATTTTACCTGGATAGACGTCAAAATGTACTGGAATGAAACGCATAGGGCCATTTTTTCTTAAAACACTCCAAATAATCCGTAAATATTAATAAAATATGGGTAAACAAGAAATCTGAGAAATGTCAAAGTGACATGGGATGTTGTATTTTGAGTAAAATAGTCGTATATTATAGACCACCGTCAAGAGGTGATTTATTTGCTTTAAATTTTAGAACATTCACGATTTGGTTGATTTTTTTGTTCAAAATGAATATTTTGAAGTATTTTAATTACTAAATAACCAAATTTCAGGTTTTTTTTGCTTCAATTGGGTATTTCAGCGCGTTTTTTAAGACAATGTATAGGGACGTATGGAATCTCACTTTAAGTTGATTCAGGAAGATCAATGCTCTCTTAAAACAAGAAAAAAGCCTTATACATATAAGTTTAAAATAATTTTCAATTAAATGAAAACAAAGATTTGTTACATACACACATCTGGTTTGCTTAGGCGTTTGCACACCTTGTCAAAGGCAATTAACTACGCGCCAAAAAAATTAAGAAGTTTAAATTTTTGTCTTAACTGATAACGCGCAGAATCTTAAAAAGCAATTTTTACTGTAAAACTGATTCCGGCATATTCACAAACCGCGCAAACGTAACAATCATTGCCCAAATAATATTTGATTCAGCGCAAATTAAAGAATAGAGCATGTAAAAAATACTAATAGTAAAAGTTCCGCGGCTTTTTTGGGTTGTTGGGGATTTGCTTATTTTTTTATTGTTTTGGTGGTTTTGCGCGATTTTGTGTTTTTTGTGCGGTGATGTCATATTATGCGCCGGTAAAAGTCTTCAGCGGTAAATTCTTGCGCGTTAGGGGTGAGAGAAACGTGTGATTTTAGCAATTTTTTTAAATTTTTACTTTCGTTCCTCCCTGCATTTCTCCCAGACCTTGCCTTACTTCTAAACTTCAAATTGCAACCTCTTGGTGGCATCTATAAATTAAGTAATGGCGCGAGCAAGTAGGTAAGTGTTACAAGGGGGAGGGGAGAATTCGTAACTGCTTTTCGTTACCATTTTTAACTGAAAATGATAAATAAAATAATGTACTTCAACATTAAAAATTTTTGTTACCTATTTAAAGAGGGGGGGGGGGGGGGAAGAAAGTTATAGAAAATTTTATATAGATGGCCAAAATAAAATTTGTCAAAATTGGTGGTTCACGTGTTTATAGATGTAGAAGGCTTTTTTTTATTTCAGAAGGTACGGTTCTCGTTCAAAAAGAGCAAAACGTCAAATTTAATATTTTCATCATATTGAAGAAGTGTTGTGTAAGAATATATCTTTTCATATGGACTTCTCCAAATTTAGGGATAAAAAGCGATAAAAAAATATAAGTAACAGAGTATTTTAGTTAAAAAGCCTACTATACGGGAATAAACCCACCGTCAATTTGCTTTTTTTCCATTTTTTTCACGAAATTTTTGGAAAACCATTGTTTTTTCCTTGCGAAATCATTTATATGATTATAGTAAGTCCAAAATTCTAACAAGTTTTATTTCAATTTAAAGAAAAACCCACAAAATTAGACTAAAAACCACATACATCCCATAGTCCCAAACCCTAACCCATATTAGTAAATATCGCCCTAATAGTTCTTTTGTAATTTTTGGAGACTTAAATTTACCGGAGGTAACATGGGAGGCTGGTTGCAGCAATAGGGAAAATTAGGCTAAGTTATGTGACTTCTTTAATAATATTAATTGTACACAATCAGTTACTGAGATAACCAGACCCATAGGTGAAAATGGAGGTAACATTTTAGATATATTTGTGTTTCAGCCACCTCAACTGGTGTCTGAATGTAGTGTAATTAGTGATCATAAGTTTGTACTGCTAAAACTAAACATACATAAATCAAATTCAAACCTAAGCAGACGGTTTTATCATTATAAGAAAGCAGACTTAGAGTCATATGTTACTGGTAGTTTTCATGACTGGGTAACCAAGCCAGGAGACATAGACACAAGGTGGATGGACTTCAAACGCATCTTAATGCAGACTAAAGAGTTGTCAATACCAAGTAGACAGATAACGGCAATTGCAGTAAGAGGGGGCATTACCACCTGCACAGATAAAAAGAACTACGTAGAAAACTAAACAAAGACAAATATAATGCTCAAAAGGAGTACTTGTTGAACTTATTCGATTAAAATAATTGATCTTATCAATGGAAAAAGCTGTATAATTCTGATGCAAATAAAAAGGCTAATACTCTAAATGACTGTTTCGCTTCAAACTTCTCTCTAAGAAATGATTTTGTTAGTCTGACATAATCACTAATCAATCAGAACTGTTTAGTTTTACCAGGAATGATATATTTAAGTGTTTAAAGAAATGTAAACGTAGTTTGTCAGACGGTCTTGATGCGTTATGTAGTGGTTTACTTATGTTGGCTTCTAAGAGTATTATTCCTTACCTAAAAGTTATTTTTGACATCAGCATAAGTAACTGCTATTTACCTAGTGACTGGAAAAAAGCCACCATAATTCCAGGACATAAATCTGGTAAAAAGAAATGTTCCAATGAATTATAGACCTATCAGCATAACCTCAATATGCTGCAAAATTTTTTAACAGTTGATATGTAATTATATTAGGGGACAGCTTGATCTATCAAGCTTCTTCTATGACAAACAATATGGGTTCCGCCCCTTTTACTCATGTCAAACGGCCCTTCTCACATTTTCACAAAGAATAATTCGGTCTCTGGAGAATAATTACCAAGTTGGTATTATTGCATTGGACTTCCAAAAGCTGTTCGATGTAGTTCTTCATGATTCTATGGTTTCAAAATTTTCTTCAGAGTAAGACTCATCAAGTTATGGTAGATGGGGCCCTTCCAGCAGAGATAGAGGTAACATCTGGTGTCTCGCAAGGAAGCGTCATAGACCCCTGGCTTTTCTCATGTTTATAAACGATCTGCCCTTGTCCGTGGAGTCCAACATGTTTCTGTTTGCGGATGACTGTTTGATTTTTCGGGAAATTAGATACTGGCATTGTGTTTTAAGGCCACTTTGTAGTGTTCTGCGATGATGTCACTATCGTCTGGAGTGGAGAAGGAGTGAAAATAAAAGAATGGTGTGATGCGAATCGCCTTAGTTTTAATGTAAATAAAACTAAAATACTTCATTTTAAAGGCTGCCTAAATGAAGTCTTTCTAGAGAAGCAACTTCTGTCAAATTCACATGAGAGTAAGTTTTTGGGGGTAACTATAGATAAATCCTTAAATTTTAAAAAACATATTGAAGGTTTATGTAGCAAAATGTCATCCATGCATGCATGCATTGCGGGTTATTTCAGACAACTTGGGCGTTTCCATTGCTAGGAACTGTTATTTTTTATTAATTGAATCACATCTACGCTATGGTGTATGTTTTTGGGGTTGGCGCACTCAAAATTTTTTCAAAAAAGTTTTTAAAGTTCAGAAAAGAGCACTTCGCAATATTTATAATGTTAAAAGAAGATACTCTTGTCGACCTCTTTTTCAAGAACATAAAATTTTGATCTATCTATTTATATACTGGAGACTGCATGTATAATTTTAAAAAAATACAAACACGAATTAAGTGATGTTTCGCGCTACAGTTCAAGAAAGCCACGTCTAATGAAACTTCCTATACCTAAATCCGAACTTGTTAAAAGATCAATTATATACGGGGGAAAAAAATCTTCAACGAATTGCCAGTTTCTATAAGAAAACTAGATTCTGACAAAAAGTTCAGAAAACATACAAAAAAGTTCCTTTTGGACAAAATATACTATTCGATCGATGAATATTTTAATGTTTTTTTTTTGTTTGTTTTCTTTTGCTTATGTGCAGTGGAATGCAGATGAAATGCGTACAAGGGGGTTAAATGTGTCACATAACGTTAAACAAATTTTTCATGCCAAACTGACACAAGTTGCAAGCCCTGTTAGTAATGCATGTTCGCATTTTGTCTGGGAACCACTCTATGTAATTTAATTTGTGAGTTTTACTGTGACTTTTTTTTATCTTATGTAATAAGTGATAGAATTTGCAAATTTTACTGTAATCTTGTAAATTGTTTTTATTGTGTATGGTTTTATTGTAACTTATTGAGACTTTTTTAATATTGTAGGTGTTACTGCTTTTATACAGTGTGTGTTAATTTAATATAATATAGTTTTAACTTTAGCTTGAATACTTAAACATTTACATTTTAATATAAATCTAAGCAAGGCTTTTGTCATTGAATACAAAATGTATTTTGGATAAATAAAGCTACTTTTGAGTTGAATTGAATTAACTCTACGGAGGGACTTGCTTGCGATTAGGGCTTGGATGAGTGCCAAGGGAATAAGGTTAGATGTTTTTAAAAGTCAATTTATCACCTTTGGCAAAAAGAAAATTATGTCCTCTTCTAAGATTTTGGATGTAGAATTAGAATTAGTTGATCATCTTAAGTATTTAGGAGTATATTTGATCTCAAACCTCCATTGGGGATTCCACGTCTCAAAGCTAGTCAAAGATGCCTATAGAATATTGGGCTTTGTAATGCAACGAACTAGAAAAGGTCCAGCGTAAATCTGCAAGATGGGTATATCTAGATTTCAGGAAGAATTTCAGTCCAACATCAGCCTTGGAGTCACTTAAGTGGCCTACTTTACTTAATCGTAGGGAAAACTTTTTAAGGGTTATGCTCTACAAAGTTCAAACTGATCTTCCTTCCTTGCGGGAACTTAAGAGCATGCTGCAACCACCTCCATTTATTGGTAGACACGATCATAAATCTTAAAAAAACTACAGGATTTCACTCACCATTGAGTGTGGGAGTGAGACAAATTAGAAAAGTGTATTTTTGAGAACGGGCACCCCAGTCTCCCCTCATTCAAGAAAAAGTTACTTACTTGATAAGGCTATACTTTTTGTTTTAAATTTTAGATTTATATTTGATTGTTTAATTTCTAACTCTGTGATTCCTTTTTATACTATGTGCAACCACCGGCCTTCATGGCTAATATTTGTAATTTTGAATAAATAAAATAAATAAATAAAAAAATACGTTTTATGCAAAAGTTAACGGTAATTGTAATGCACTTGTGCAATTACCTCCGAATTCATATTGGAATTGACAGATGTATGTCAAAAATATCCTTTACTTTACTTTTCAGGAGATATTGTTGCTGTCGTATCTAATTAAAATAATTAACCCATAATATAGGCCCTTTGGAATCTTATAAAGTTTTAAGAGCATATTTAAGCTCACAAGTGCATGATGCTGCGTGAAGCACGTTGATTTCGTTTTGTGTGTTTTTCTTACAAAACGAAGGTACATACTGAAACCAAATATACACCTTTTAAAAAGTTTTTGGTAAAAAATGTAACATCTCTAACAACTTGACAAAATCAGTACAAGAACCACTGGCGTGCTCAGAAATTGTTCCTGCTGGGGTAGGCTTAAGGTACCTGGGAGGGTAGGGGCTTAAGTAACAGAATACTCTCTGAATATTATTTTATTGGTTATTTTTGGATAAAATTTAACTCTTTTTTAGTCGCTCTGGGAAGGAATTCAACCTATAACCCCTCCCCTGCTTACGCCGGTGTAAGAACCTATCACAAACTTTGATAGCTACTCTCTCGAACTAAAATACAGAGTTCTGCTTTTAGAAGTATGTATTTTAGTTCGGGAGAGTAAATGACTCAAAAATTAACAGGAAGGAAAATTATAACAAATATTCTAATGCTATTTTACGAAGGCGTAGAAGGGTTACTCAATATTTTTTTTATTTTATTTTTAAAATTTCCTGTTATATCTCCAAGTTTTAAAATTCCGTGTTATATCGCGAAATTTTAGATCCAACATTTCGTCTTATAACACGAAATTTTAAAATTCCGAGATATAACACGAAATTTTGCAACTAAAATTTCGAGATAAAACACAAAATTTTAAAATTTCGAGAAATAATACGAAATTTTAAAAATGAAATAAAAAAAAGGTTGAGTGACCCTTCTACGCTTTCGTAAAATGGCATTAGAATGAGTCAATTAATCTCTCGAACTAAAATACATACTTCTAAAAGCAAAACTCTGTATTTTTTTAAATTAAAATTTAAAATTTCGAGTTATAACACGAAATTTTAAAATTTCGAGTTATATCTCAAAATTTTGAAATTCCGTGTTACATCGCGAAATTTTAGATCCAAAATTTCGTCTTATAATACGAAATTTTAAAGGTCCTAACCACAAAGAAATTGTTTGGATATTTTTTACGGATTATTGTAGGGTAGCGTGCAAGTATTAGGTACTTAAAAACATACCAAAAGTATACCAAAGTTTGCCCATGGGAAAAAAGGTTTACACCGGAAGAAGAAAACACTGAAAAACATTAACATTTTGCGAATTCTTTGCAAATATCTCAAAAACGTCTAGAACTACAAAATAAAAATTTACCCAATTATAATTCACAACAATAAAAAAAATTTTAAAAAAATGTTCCAAATTTTTCAATACAAAAAACAAGTTTTTGAAGTACTCTAATATAAAATTTATAATTCTAAATATTTTCTCCTATCCACTGATCAGTGTTCAGTATCCCTCCCTGACTGTATAAAATTTTTTTAAATAAATAATATTTATTATTTTATAAAAAAATTTACATTTGAACAAATATCCGCAGTCTCTGTAAATAGATCTGACCCAAAAACCGCTGGGTTGAAATTTTGTCTCCAGATTAATTTTTTTTTAGTACAAGAAATCGTACGAATACAAGTATAATAAATAGTACGAAGGCGAAGGGGCACTCAACATTTTTTCTTATTTTATTTTTAAAATTTTGTGTTATATCTCGAAATTTTAAAATTTCGCGTTATAAAGTCGAGGATAATGGGTTTTGTACTTCTTTGATATTTTTTGGCAACTATCAACAAAAGGTAGTATGTCCTAGATAATGTCCGTTAACAACATTCAGTTTTTTTGAAACAATACTATTTGTGGTTTATTACAGGTGAACTTAATAAGCTCACTAAGCAGTAAATAATTACCAAAAAAAAATAAGGGTACCGGGCGCATGAAGATTAGTTCACATTTTTACTGTTTTGCATGAATAATTTTGGGTTTTGCTTTTCTACTACTACGGTATAAATAAAAGCCTGTTAATAAATTTATATTTTAATTAAAACATTAAGTTAATAAACTAATATACTAAAAATTATACTTTTACGTAACTAAATGAGTGATGTAAAGTGCATTTTATTAAATTTCTTCTTCAAATTCCGAATCGTCAAATTCAGAACTTAATTCTTCATCTTCACTTTCCAACGAAATGATTAAAGGTGCAATTTCAGAAACATCACACTGTTTAATAGCATCACACAGGTTCTCAATAAACAACAAGCTAATAAATTGGCAAACGAAAACAGCCTATAAACCCCAGATAAAACAAATAAGTTTAAGTGATTTTAGTGTCAAATAAAAGCTTATTATACAAGGAACAATTGTAAGTAAAAATAAAATTAGTTAATTAGTACAATATCATCGATTTTAGCATATTATCGTTGTAATCAGTTATCTACCTTGCTGAATATAGTAGGCAAGCACAGATAACAAAAGAACCTGCATAGATATATAATTAAATATGGGCGACCTTAGCGACGCACAGCAATTACAAGAAATTAAAAAGCTTATAAAAGGTTGTACTGATCAACTTAATCAATCTATAGGCGTATTACGCAAGGATTTTAAAGAACACGTTAGTGACACTTTAGTCAAATTTGAACAGCTGCAGAAAGAAAATACGCAACTAAAGTCAAGAGTCGAATACTTAGAAAAATCTTCAAGGAGAAAAAACGTTATTCTGTTTGGGCTTAACTCTGACCTAAAGGGCTTACATTTGGTTGAGTGGGCGGTTAACAAAATTAACTTAATTTCGGGGGTTGGCTTAAAAGTAGATCAAGTTGCTCACATCTATTTAAAAGGACTACAATCAGAAGCACAGAAAAAACCGATTGTAATTGAATTTACAAACACCTTTATAAGAGACGCCTTACTTCAGAAGGGTTACAAATTTAAAGAAACAGGGGTATCTATCCAAGCTGACCTTACTGTTGAAGAACAAAAAATAAATAAGGTACTATCAGCAAATCTAAAGGAGGCAGACAAACAAAATTTAAAGGCTTACATAAAAAACAAAAAACTGCATGTTGGTAACGAAATATACTCATATAATCAACTGATTGAGAACGAATTTCTCTTAACAGAAAACGACTTGCCATCTCCATCTATCAGTCGTAAGCGCACCGGGAACCTCTACAATAGCCAGTCTGCTTGGCGCCAAAAAAATCTTATCTCTCGATATACCGAACGTAGTAGCAACACACAGGAGCCATAATCAACGTCACCGGTTGGGGTTCCTTCTCAACTAAGCAGCGACGTACAGAAACCCACTATTGACAAAGGTATTAATGACGTTTTCAAAAACGTTTTGAACGCCCGTATTCGCAATAAAAGTGGAAGTTATTGCAACCAGTCTCCACCGAACAAGGGAACAGTTAGAAGTTCTTCAAGGCTCCAAACCAAATAAATAAGGAATAAACGTGACCTTTCCCCAACACTGATTTTCCATAATTTTATTTTAAATATTAATTATTGTATTTTGTTTTTGTATTTTTTTCTGTTAAGGTTATTTACACTGTACTGTATCTTTTTCTCAAAACTTCACGATAAAACTCAAAACGGAATTTGTCCATTTAAACACGCGATCAATACTAAGCAAGTTTAATATTTTCTGTGATCTATTCGATTCTAAAAAAATCGATTTTTTTGGTGTGACAGAATCATGGCTCTGTCCTGGCATTCCTGATAAATCTATTACGATCCCGCAATATAATATTACAAGATTAGATCGTAATCGGGATGGTGGTGGTATATGTATTTATTTAAATATATTAAAAATACAGATCAATGACATTAACCTACCTATCCTAACAGAAGTTAAAAATCTAGGCCTGTGGATTGACTCAGACCTACGTTTCACGAAACATAAACTATCTTTGTCAACAATCAACTTTATCCGCACAGAGAAATTATGAGCGCTAATCTAAAGCTTGATTTGTGTGAATCCTTAATTATGTTCCGCATATCCTACTGTCACACTGCATATGGCCCAGAATAATTGTTTTAGATTTGCTTTTGGAATTAGAAAGTTTGACAGAATAACTCACATAATAAGACAACAAAAAAGACTTAAATTGGTCGACTTACGAGAACGCATCTTAAGGTATTTGTGCACAAAATACTTCTAGAGACACACCCTAGATATTTGTATAACAAACTTTCTTCTTTTGGTAATAGACACCATTTTTCCAATTTTCTTAATTATAATATAATAAATTTTAAAAAACGCATAAAGGAGCTAACCATAGCCCAAGCGACGTAATACCTATAACAACACTTTCACGTACATAGTGCTTTGATTTTTCAGTTTTAATAGTTTTTAGTTATTCATTTTTTTTTCAGTTATAGTTTTTACGGTTAGGTTGAAAAACGCTCTAGAAGCGACACCTCGCCTTTTTTTCAGGCTCTTCAACAACAACAAAATATTATGAACAAACAAATATTATGAACCAAAAACTTTTTTACTGGACGCTTTTGTCATATTTTAGTGATTTTTTAAATATTTTATTTCATCACAAAATAAACAAAATTTAAACAATAAAATGAAAATATATTGCCAGCGTTGACGAACTCGTTCGCGTCGTTTGGTCAACTGCCGTCTCGTGCGGTAAAGTATTACTTTCCGCACTTGTTAGGTAAATCACTATAAACATACTAAAAGTACCCAAAATACCTTTTCCAAGTCAGCAGAACTTCTTCTGGCGTTCCTTTAAGGCTTAGCATGTACTGGTCATATTTCCGTTTGCACTGAGACCATGGCAACCGTAATATTTTGTGGACCAGAGATTTGACATACTCATCTAATATATTTTTTGTTTAGGTTGCGTTTTTTATTAACAAGTGCCGAAATTTCGTCCTTCATCGCTTTTTCGAGAAAGTCAATATTTTTATTTTTTAGCCAGTTAATCAACTTGGTTTTTGTCCAAGACTTTCTTGGTATCTTTTTCACTAAAGCAGAGTGATAACTAGCATTGTCCATGATAATCACAAATTTTTTTGGCAAGTTTTGCACTAACTGATTTTTAAACCATGCTTCAAAATTTTTTCTATTCATGTTGGTATGATAATCACCCTTTTCATTACCACTTTTAAACGAAACATGTCCTGCGCTTTTGGGCAAGTTTTGTTTAAATTTGTTGGGAGGGATACAGGATGATTCCAAATAAGGATGAAACAGGCCTGTAGGTTTGTGGATTATCCATTAGACTTGGATGCCTCATCGTAATGAATCGAAAAGCAAAAGGTCGGTCCGACCCTAAACCTTTTTAAAAATGTTTACTTTATGCAGGCGCTAAATTCATTCTTTTTCCTACTAGCGTGCGTAAAAGTGCACTTTCGGCACAAGCGGCAAGTTGCATTTCCCGCACGCCGTGCGGAAATGGATTTACCCTGTGTCTTTTCCCCACGGCTTGCGTAAAAAATATTTTTCTTCTCCCGTCCAACCCAAAGTTTAAAGGTTCGCCCTCACAGTTGGTCCCAACGCCGATTTCAATGAAAAAAATATACCATTTTTAAAACATACATTTTTGGAAAGCTGGTTAAATACTTGTCTAAAAAAAGTTAAAATTAAAATCTTTTATATAGCCCTTTTTGAGAAATACCTAAAAAATCCTATTTGACCCGTTTTTATAGCTCTTAATTCCTAAAAATTTATAATATTTAATTTTATACTTAGAGGCCAAAGTTGCACTTTTATCTCAAAATAAAAAAATTGTTGCCTAAGCGTAGTGAGAGTTTGTTTGTGGCATATAATAAAAAATAAATCAACAAAATCTATTCTCATGTTACAAATATGTTACAAACATATAATCCTTACTGAGGTAGAACATTTTTGCAAGTTTATTTTTCATTATACTAACTTTAGTTAGTTTAGTACTTTAATAGGCGTGCACAGTATTTTGGATTAGGGGGGCCATAGCACAATAATAGTAACCAAGCGCAGAACTCTAAAGTCAGTTTGCGTAGGATTCAGTGTCAGTTCTCAGTGGTTAGTTTACTTAACGATAGTAATAAATTATATGGTACAATTAAATATAATACCTAATTTAAAAATTAAGCACATAGTTTACGTTACTTAAAGTATATTTTTAACCATGTTTGTTATTGTATAATGAAATGCATCTAAGCAAATTATATTTGTAACGTAAGTAATTTTTTATTAAATTAAATCTTTTGGAAAACTTATTGAAATAAAAGTTAATCAATAAATTGCGGAACATGGTGTATGAAGGTATGGATTTTTGGAGTATAAGAAACTCCTAACAACAATATGGTTTTTCCTAAAATTACGTAAAATTGCAATTATCTTTTGATGTGAGCTAGACAGGTTAGGGGTTTCTTACACTCCAAAAATCCATACCCTCATACACCATGTGCTGGAATTTATTTAGAGTACTAAAATGACTTGTTTTTTTTCAGAACAAGCTTGTAAATAAATTGACCAACATGTTTAAAAGAATACTTTATGTAACGTAAAGTAAGTGCCAAATTTGTAAATTATTATGTTTAATTGTGATTTATTATATTATATCTATACCTAATAATAAGTACCAAATCATTTATTACTACCGTTAAGTAAACTTATCATATTTCCAGATCTGACACTGACTCCTACGCAAACTGACTTTAGAGTTCTGCGTTCGGTTACTGTTATTATGCGTGCTATGTCGCCGCCTAATTCAAAATACTGTCTACGCCTATCAAAGTACTAAACTAACTAAAGTTAGTTTTGTGGCATAGAGTGCATATAATAAAAAATAAATTTACAAAAATGTTTCACCTCAGTAAGGATTACATGTTTGTAACATATTTGTAACATGAGAATATATTTTGTTGACTTATTTTTTATTATATGCCACAAACAAACTCTCACTACGCTTAGGCCACAATTTTTTTATTTCGAGATAAAAGTGCAACTTTAAGAGGTATTAAGAGGTTTTTATACGTACAGTGGTGTAGATTTTTTATCAAGAAATAGGATTTTCTTAGGTATTTCTCAAAAAGGGCTATATGAAATATTTTAATTTTAACTTTTTTTAGACAAGTATTTAACCACCTTTCCAAAAAAGTAGTTTTAAAAATGGTATATTTTTTCATTGAAATCGGTGTTGGGACCAACTGTGCTCCCTATAAGCTCTGGTTACAACTTACGGTTTTAAAATATTTTATTGCATAACCTATGGTTTTAGGAAATTATTTATTAGAAAATATAGTCATAATTTTAATCATATAGAAGTCACAGCTGGTTTTACTAGTAATGGGTTACTTTTTTGTCCCGTCCTGATTACCCTTTGAAGCAATAAGAACAGGTAAAGCCGCAGGCGAAGCTGCGAGGTCTTCGGCTAGTGGTGGCGTTAATCATAAAAAAGCAAATTTTACCAAAAGAGAAAACTTTAAGATTTTCATTCTTAAATGTAAGTAGATAAAGGCTATACGTTGTCACCATCGACGTACTAACTAGTTGTCACCGTGTTTATATTTACCTAGCTAAATGTTACACGTTGTCAACTTGTTTACATTTAGCTAAATAAACGCTATACGTTGTCACCTCAATAAAAGGGGCAACAATGGCTGAGGTTCATATCAGAAGATTGTATATCAGATTGAGGTCACAACTTATCCAACGTACCTACCAAAAGATTTGAAAAAAAACGTTTCTCCTCTTTTGACATTCTGGTAAAGGAAGTTCCCCTTAGACCATATATGCAACTATATATAACCTAACACTCTTAGAAATAGGTGAGATCAGTTGCTTATATCCTTAACTGTGAGGTGACAAAGTCGGGCGTATCAATATATATATATAGATCTAACGGAATAATTAAAAAAGCCACTCAATTCTTCATTTAACTTTTTATGAAGAGAAGCCATGGTCACATACTCCTGATATTCAAACATTCGATATATTACATCGCGAATTTTGTGTTTCATGTACTCCGTTATTTTAATTTTCTTTTCCTTGGTTTTCAACATAACTTGCATTACTCTAAATTCCTTTTTTTTATATTATGTAAAGTTTCCCGTGAAATATTTATGCTCTCTCAAATGGGTTCCTAAAATTTATACACTCAGTATAGTTTCCCCGCAAATTCACTTCTTCTTTTTCAAGTTGAAAAGGTTAATACATTTAAAATTAAAATCCAAACTTGTTCGTTATATCGCGGCATTTTGAAAATAAACGACAAAATATAACACTGACATTTTTTCAATCACTCATATTTGCAAAAATGAAGGAAACTCAGGTAAAAATTTGATTCAAGAAATCCCTTTTTTTGAAATTTTTTTATTCCGCTCTCGTTTTTTAAATGTAAGGGAGAGATCACAAAAATGTCAGAAAAGTACAAAATTTCGTGTTAAATCTCGGAATGTTAAAATTTCGTATTATAAGACGAAATTGTGGATCTAAAATTTCGCGATATAACACGGAATTTCAAAATTTCGAGTTATAACACGAAATTTTAAAATTTCGAGTTATATCTCAAAATTTTCTTCGTATTACAAGACGAAATTTTGGATCTAAAATTTCGAGTTATATCTCAAAATTTTTAAATTCCGTGTTATATCGCGAAATTTTAGATCCAAAATTTCGTCTTATAATACGAAATTTTAACGTTCCGAGATATAACACGAAATTTTGCAATCAAAATTTCGAGATAAAGTCCAGGACATGGATTGAGGGTGAAACATCGTTTAATTGTTTCTCTTTTCGCTTTGGTCTTTTGAGTGCTCCTTGTGGGACACTCATCCAATTTTGAAATTTCGTTCTTTCCTCCCAAGATCTTTTGATCTTCTCTTTCTTAGATTTTTTCAATCTGTCATATTTGCAAAAATGAAGTAAACTCAGGTAAAAATTTGATTAAAGAAATCCCTTATTTTTAAAATTTTTATGTCGCTCTCGTTTTTTAAATGTAAGGGAGAGATCACAAAAATGTCAGAAAAGTACAAAAGCCTGTCCAGGACTTTATCTCGAAATTTTGATTGCAAAATTTCGTGTTATATCTCGGAATGTTAAAATTTCGTATTATAAGACGAAATTTTGGATCTAAAATTTCGCGATACAACACGGAATTTCAAAATTTTGAGATATAACTCGAAATTTTAGATCCAAAATTTCGTCTTGTAATACGAAAGAAATTTTGAGATATAACTCGAAATTTTAAAATTTCGTGTTATAAGTCTAAATTTTGAAATTCCGTGTTATGTCGCAACATTTTAGATCCAAAATTTCGTCTTATAATACGAAATTTTAACATTCCGAGATTTAACAAGAAATTTTGTACTTTTCTGACATTTTTGTGATCTCTCCCTTACATTTAGAAAACGAGAGCGAAATAAAAAATTTTCAAAGTAAGGGATTTCTTGAATCAAATTTTTACCTGAGTTTACTTCATTTTTGCAAATATGAGTGATTGAAAAAATGTCAGTGTTATACTTTTTCATTTATTTTCAAAATGCCGCGATATAACGAACAAGCTTGGATTTTAATTTTAAATGTATTAAAAGAAGAAGTGAATTTGAGGGGAAACTATACTGAGTGTATAAATTTTAAGAACCCATTTGAAAGAGTATCAAAAGCTTTAAATATTTCACGGACAACTTTACATAATATTAAATAAAAGGAATTTAGAGTAATGCAAGTTATGTTGAAAACCAAGCAAAACAAACCAATGACCACCTGAACTCACCTATTTCTAGAATTGTTAGGTTATATACAGGGTGGGGACTCTAACTGGAATAAATTCGCTAGCGCTCTTAATAAAGATCTTTAAGAAAAACGCAAAAACACGTCTAGTAAGATTTTTCGTGGGCTTTATAAATCAGTAAAAAAAAAATTTTAACCCTCTTTAAGGGGTAAAACCTAACCCTACTTCATTTTTTTAAATGGGATGATACCACTTGTGGTACCTGGTTGGAAAGCTCTTTTAAAAAGAAAATTGATGGTGCTTTTTTTTATTTTTTTTTCGACAGTTAAATTAAAATAAAAAAAACCGTTTTATGGCATTAAATTATGAAATAAAATCTCCTGACCTAAAAATGCATATTTTTTTAACTTGGCAAGATAATTAATTCATAAAAATGATCTGGGCCTCTAGTGGTAGTTACCTCTATTTTTTTAATGAATTGATACCCTTTGGTCCATTTAAATAAGAATTTGAAATACAATAACAAAATAAAAAGACCAATAGAAATTGTTATAAATGTGATAGAATTTTAGCCTTAAAATAAAATGGCACGTTAAAGAATTTAATACAATATTAATATTAATTTTTTTTTATCAAAAAGTGTAGAGATAATTAAAGAAACGAGTTTTTATTTTTACGATAAGAAAAGTTAAGGAGATAGGTAGGTATTCTTAGATTATTAAAAAGTGTTCTTTGAGTAAAGAAGGTATCCAAAATTTATTTGCAAATCATTCTTTACGCCAAAATGCCTTACTTAACCGAAACTTTAAAAATCGGAATCTTGATGATGATTGGGTTTGGGGATTGGATGTGAACCCAAAATGAAGTTGTCGCGCAAATCATCCTGATTTGCCACCACTAAGTCAAAGTACAGTGAGCAAAATTGAAACGCATTTCAGATATCATGGGCATGTAAGAAATACTCCTAGAATAAAACAGCCATCGGTAAGTGAGGATACAAAACTTGATGTTCTGCTTACTTATCAAGAGTCAGCAATGACACCAGCAAGACAAGTAGCTCGGGAGTATAATCTATGCCACAAATAAGTTTTAAAAATTTTAAAATCAGCGGGCAAGAGAGCTTTTAAAATGAAGCCAGTCTAGGAGCTGCTAGAGGATGATCCTGATCGGCGCATAGAATGTTGTGAAACTATTATGAACTCAGTGGATAACGGTCAAATTCTTTTAGATTGGATTGTTCTCAGACGAAGCAACTTTTACTATTGATGGAGAGGTAAGTTGATACTAATTAAATTATTTAAAGATATAATATTATCACATGGGTTTTGCAAATTCTTATTGAGCATTCTCCATTTTTAGGTAAATCGACAAAATTATGATATTATGCTGAGACAAATCCACATTGGATAATTGAACAACATGGTGACAGATATTTAGAATTTTTAGAAAATATTTTAGTACTAGAATTAAGGAGAGCATTTCCTACTGAAAATGGAAACATAGATGAAAGAATTTATTTCCAACAAGATGGCGCAGCTCCCCATTACGCCGCCAATGTTCGAGCATTTCTGAATGCATTTTTTCGTAATAAATGGATTGAGCGAAGAGGAACTATTGAATGGCCAGCAAGGTCGCCTGACTTAACCCCATTAGATTTTTATCTTTGGGGTTACCTTAAAAGTAAAGTGTATGCAAAAAAACCGCGAAATATTGAAGAGTTGAAAGAAAGAATTAGGCAAGAAATCCAATTAATAACACTGGAGGTTTTAAGAAGTTTACAAAGAGAATTTTACCATCGTTCAGCTTTTATTTCGGACAACTGTTAAACTAATAAAAAAATTGTTTTTTGATAAATAATATTGTTTTATTACTCATTCTACGTAAATGTTGTGAGAACGTTTTACTAAAAATAATGGGGTGAAAGGGGGTGTCAAAATAAAAGAGTGGTGACAAGTTATTGTTTTGCATTAAATATCTTGTAAAAAAATACAATTTCATTGCATATAAGTTAGGTTAACCTTTAAAAAAAAAACCCTTAACCCTTAAACCCTTAAAAAAAAATACCATCAATTTTCTATTCAAAAGACCTTTCCAATAATGTGCCACAACTGGTATCATCCCATTTAAAAAAAATATGTAGGGTTAGGTTTTACCCCTTAAAGGGGGTTAAATTTTTTTTTTTTACTGATTTATAAAGCTTACAAAAAATCTTACTAGAACTAGACGTTTTTTGCGTTTTCCATAAATATCTTTACTAAGAGCGCTAGCGTATTTATTCCTGTATAGTTGCATATATGGTCTAAGGGCAACTTCCTTTACCAGAATGTCAAAAGAGAAGAAACGATTTTTTTTTCAAATCTTTTGGTAGATACGTTGGATAAGTTGTGACCTCAGGCTGATATACAATTTGCTGATATGAACCTCAGCCATTTGTTGCCCGTTTTATTGAGGTGACAACGTCTAGCGTTTATCTAGCTAAATATAAACAAGTTGACAACGTATAACATTTAACTAGGTAAATATAAACACGATGACAACGTATAGTCTTTATATACTTATATTTAAGAATGAAAATCTTAAAGTTTTCTCTTTTGGTAAAATTTGCTTTTTTATGTTTAAAGCCACCACTAGCTGAAGACCCTGCAGCTTCGCCTGCGGTTTTACCCGTTTTTATTGCTTTAAAGGGTAATCAGAAAAATTATTAATGTAAGGTACTACCGCTAGTTTCCCAAAATCAAAAGAGTATATTTTTTTTGTAAAATTAGTTACACGGCCATTTCAAGCGGTCGGACGGGACAAAAAAGTAACCTATTACTAGTAAAACCAACTTTGACTTCTATATGATTTAAATTATGACTATATTTTCAAAAAAATAATTTCCTAAAGCCAGAGATTATGCAATAAAATAGAGGTTATGCAATAAAATAGTTTAAAACAAGAACCTTTAAACTTTGGGTTGGACGGGACAAGGAAATTTTTTTTTACGCACGCCGTGCGAAAAAGATACAGGGTAAATCCATTTCCGCACGCTGGTAGGGAAAAGAAGGAATTTAGCGCCTGCATAAAGTAAACATTTTTAAAAAGGTTTAGGGGCTGTCGGACCGAACTTTTGCTTTTCGATTCATTACGACTAGGCATCCAAGTCTAATGGATAATCCACAAACCTACAAGCCTGTTTCATCCTTATTTGGAATCATCCTGTATCCGTCCCAACAAATTTAAACAAAACTTGCCCAAAAGCGCAGGACATGTTTCGTTTAAAAGTGGTAATAAAAAGGGCGATTATCATACGACAACATAAATAGAAAAAATTTTGAATCATGGTTTAAAAATTAGTTAGTGCAAAACTTGCCAAAAATATCTGTCATTATCGTGGACAATGCTAGTTATCACTCTGGTTTAGTGAAAAATATACCAAGAAAGTTTTGGACAAAAACCAAGTTGATTAACTGGCTAAAAAATAAAAATATTGACTTTCTCGAAAAAGCGATAAAGGTCGAAGTTTCGGCACTTGTTAATAAAAAACGCAACCTAAACAAAAAATATTACTTAGATGAGTATGTCAAACCTTTGGGTCACAAAATATTACGGTTGCCATGGTCTCAGTGCAAACGGAAATATGACCAGTACATGCTAAGCCTTAAAGGACTGACTTGGAAAAGGTATTTTAGGTACTTTAAGTATGTTTAGTTTATAGTTAGAAGTTAAGTAATACTTTACCGCACGAGACGGCAGTTGACCGAATGACGCGAACGACTTCGTTCAAGCTGGTGATATATTTTCATTTCATTGTTTAACTTTTGTTTATTTTGTGATTAAATAAAATATTTAAAAAAATCACAAAAACTAAAACGACAAAAGCGGCCAGTAAAAAAGTTTTTGGCTAATAATATTTGTTCTATTTTTATTTTTAGAGTACTTGGCGAAGTTTTTGTTAATCAGTGGGAGAACTATGTTGCCCATATAAATAATAGTTATTTTGGAATCTTGGGATACCATTAAATAGTGTGATGCTTCTGAAACTGCACCTTTAATCATTTCGTTGGAAAGTGAAGATGAAGAATTAAGTTCTGAATCTGACGATTCGGAATTTGAAGAAGAAATTTAATTAAGTGCACTTTACAGCACTCATTTAGTTGCGTAAAAGTATAATTTTTAGTATATTAGTTTATTAACTTAATGTTTTAATTAAAATATAAATTTACTAACAGGTTTTTATTTATACTGTAGTAGTAAAAAAGCGATAAATAAAATTATTCATGCCAAACAGTAAAAATGTGGGCTAATCTTCATGCGACCGGTATCCTTATTTTTTTTGGTAATTATGTACTGCTTAGTGAGCTTATTAAGTTTACCTGTAATAAACCACAAATAGTATTGTTTCAAAAAAATTGAATGTTGTTAATGGACATTATCTCGGACATACTACCTTTTGTGGATAGTTGTCAAAAAAGTACCAAAGCCATTGTCCTCGAAATTTTAAAATTTCGAGATATAACACGAAATTTTAAAAATAAAATAAAGAAAAAATGTCCCTTCTACGCCTTCGTACTATTTCTTGTACTTGTATTCATACTATTTCTTGTACTAAAAAAAAAATGAAACGGGGGACAGCGGTTTTTGGGTCGGATCTATTTACAGAGACTGCGGATATTTGTTCAAACGTATTTTTTTTTTATAAAATAATAAATAATAATTATTTTAAAAAAGTACAAAATTGTATACAGCCAGAGAGGGATACTGAACACTGATCAGTGGATAGGAGAAAATATTTGGAATTATAAATTTTATATTAGAGTACTTCAAAAACTTGTTTTTTTTTTATATTGAAAAATTTGGGACATTTTTTAAATTTTTTTATTGTTGTGAATTATAAATGAGCAAATTTTTATTTTGTAGTTCCAGACGTTTTTGAGATATTTGCAAAGAACTCGCAAAATGTTCATGTTTTTCAGTGTTTTCTTCTCCCGGTGTAAACCTTTTTTGGAATTTTTCGTGTGCGGTATACTTTTGGTATGTTTTTAAGTACCTAGTACTTGCACGCTATCCTACAATAATCCGTAAAAAATGTCCAAAGTTCCAATTTCTTTGGGGTTAGGCCCTTTTTTTCATAAATGCAGTTGTCTTTGTATTATGATATAAAATAAAGGCAAAATACAAAATGCATTTTCTTGTTTGTAAACTGGTACCTACGTATCTTTACTTAAACTACTTAATTTAAAACTAAATAATAGATTAAAGTAACTAAATTACTAAACCGATCATTGTAAAACTCACCTTGAGACATTATTTTCTTTCACTTCACAAATCTGATGGTAAATACAAGATTTAGTATTCAATAAGCAAACTTAAATTTTGTGGATTGTCAACTAATCGATAACAGGGCTTTCTGTCTTGGGTTTGTACAGGAAACGAAATGAAAATTAGACGCCCAAAGTTAACTCTAAACTCGTCTAAATCCTTTTTGAAACTCGTTGTCTTTTTTTAACACACGTCTTGGCATACAGGCTGATATGCTCCACGCATTTCCTGGATACTCCAATTCGATTTTCAACAAGGTATATTGCGCGCCAACGCAATACGTCAGCGGAGCTACGTTCCAGATTTTGAGCATTTTCCGTAATAAAAGAGATAAGATCATATCATTTACTATACGTTTACCTTTTTTTTGTTAAATTGTTGTTCATGTTATGGGGTTTTGAACGTAAATTCTTCTATTTTGTCATAATACTTTCTGATGCATAAAACGTGAATGCATTTAGGTACAGGGTGTTCTACCATAAATGTACCAGTCAGTGATCTCCGTTATTATGCATGCTATAAAAAAGATTAAAATACAAAATTTGTATATAGTGCGGTTAAAAACTCGCGATTTCCATTTTTGGATCCCTTCTGGATCCAGAGGCGCAGGCAAGAGATCAGTTTTAGAAAATTAGCATGACACGCTCCAATGTACATCACCTGTGTGTGTGAAATCTATCTACTCGTCGGTGTAAGAAAAATTTTTGTGGGACTTAGCTGAGTATTTCTTCTGCAGGTCAAAATAAAAAATTAAAAAAAAAATTATTGTCACTTTTTTTACATATTTTGAATTTTTTTATTCCTTGCGTATTTGTACGATTCTGAATTTGAACATTTAAAAAATATCTAAAACGTTTTGTGAATCCTTTAAAACCACAATTTTAGTTCAGGCCCACCCCATAAAGCTGAAATAATTTTTTGAAAATCGATCTTAGCCGTTTTTTAAGGAAATTTCGATTTTGGTAGTTGATTGACACTTTCCATTATAGTTCGCAGAAATCCGCACACAGGAAAATAAGTTTAATTTTATGATATTCAGCAGAAATCAACCTTTCCAAAAAGTCTAAATTGAATCATAGTCATGATCAATTTTGAAGAGCGTTTATCAAAAATCGTGGAACAGTGAAAATACTAAAAATTGCTTCTTTCGAAAAAGTCATCCATTTTTCACTCTTTTGTATATTGCAAAATTAATGAGAGGATAATTTTGTTAAAATGAAAAATAATCTAATGATATTCTCTAAAAGGTTCTGTCACAATTTTGTTCAGTTCTTATCCATGAAGCCGACACGAAGGTTGCCCTGCATGCTGTGTTCGAGTAAATGGAATTTGGACGAATTTCGACATAACAACACTTTCTTGTATTGCAAAAATATTTCGGCCACCTTTTAAAAATTATTGGAGTGAGTTCTTTAAGAGAATTTATCGGTAAATATTTGTGTTTTGGTAGAATTTGGATTACTTTTTCAGTTTCTGAGTAATGCCTCTCCAAACACAATTTTTAATTTTGTAAATTTTCGGAAAAAAATCTGAAATTTTACTGATTTTTGAAGGATCGTCTTTCCTTAATGTATAATACGATTCTTGATTTGATTCCATTTATAGATGGATGTCAGGTTTTGGTTTTACTTTTCTGTAAGGCACACTTTCAAACTTCGATACCTCAAGATTGCAGAATAAGCATGTGCATAAGCTGCACGACTGAATTTAATTATTCCTTTAACCATAAATCATTCTTTTGTGCTATTTTAAATATAGCTCTCCAACAAGTAGGCACAGTGCTCAAAAATTCAAATGGTTAATGGTGTTTCTTACATTTTTTTTTACTGTAACTACCTGCATAATAACAATTTTGGAGCATATTGTGATCTAGTTTTGAATGTATAAACTGCTTGTAAACTGTTCATAGCATGCCGAACAAGCGAGCGCACAGTGGTCCAGAACGTGAATGATACAATTATGGAAATCACTATATTTTTAAAATTAGGATCCAGAAACTAATGACAAGTGTACCGTTATTACCTAAAAATTATCCTCGTGTATCTAATCTAGCTTGTTTAAGCCTTTTATTGGTTTGTATTGACACAGAAAATTACCATTTTTGACGGTTATAAATAAAGTTAAAGTTACTTACTATTTATTTGAGTGTTTTTTTTTCATAATTTACACTTGATGCGTAAAAATTTCCCAGTTTTCTTTGAAATAAGTAGGGCGATTTCGTTAAAATTTAAAACTAGTTGCTTTTGGCAATACACATAGAATCTTCTTCAATTCATGATAATAATATGTAGATATAAATTATATACGGACCACTGTGCGCTCGCTTGCTTTGCATCCTATGAACAGTTGACAAGCAGTGTATACATTCAAAACTAGATCACAATATGCTCCAAAATTGTTATTATGCAGGTAGTTACAGTAGAAAAAATGTAAGAAACACTTGTTGGAGAGCTATATTCAAAATAGTACAAAAGAACGTTTTATGTGCTCATATTTGTGCGTTGGGTCATCATTGTACATTGTACATTTTTAGAATCTTTCTATAAATGAAATCAAATCATATAATCATATTATAAATTAAGGAAAGACGATCCTGCAAAAATCAGTAAAATTTCAATTTTTTTTTTCAGAAAATTTACAAAATTAAATATTGTGTTTAGAGAGGCATTACTCAGAAACTGAAAAAGTAATCCAATTTTTACCAGAACACAAAGATTTACCGATAATTTCTCTTAAAGAACCAACTCCAACAATTTTTAAAAGGTGGCCGAAATATTTTTGCTATACAAGAATGTATCGTTAAGTTGAAATTCGTCCAAATTCCATGTACTCTAACACAGCGTGCAGGGTAACCTTCGTGTCGGCTTCATGCATAAGAAGTGAACAAAATTGTGACAGAACCTTTTAGAGAATATTATGTAGATTATTTTGGTGCAGTTTGAATAAAATTATCCCCTCAGTAATTTTGCAATAGGCAAAAGAGTAAAAAAAGAATGACTTTTTCAAAAGGTGCAATTTTTAGTATTTTCACTATTCCATGATTTTTGATAAACGCTCTTCAAAATTGATCATGACTATGATTCAATTTAGACTTTTTGGAAAGGCTGGTTTCTGCTCATAAAATAAAAATTATTTTCCTGTGTGCGGATTTCTACGAACTATCATGGAAATTGTCAGTCAAGTACCAAAATCAAAATTTCCTTAAAAAACGGTTAAGATCGATTTTCAAAAAATTATTTCAGCTTTATAGGGCGGGCCTGAACTAAAATGGTGGTTTTATAGGATTTACAAAACGTTCTAGATATTTTCTAAATATTCAAACTCAGAAAAAAAAGTGACAATATTTTATTTTCAATTTTTGATTTTGACCTGCGGAAGAAATACTCAGCTAAGTCCCACAAAAATTTTTCTTACACCGACAAGTAGACGGATTTCTTGGCGCTCGATTGAGCTCTAAAAGAATTTTGTAGGATGTCAAATGTTGACGCACGGACGATGTACATTGGAGCATGTCATGCTAATTTTCTAAAAATGATCTTTTTCCTGCGCCTCTGGATCCAGAGGGGTGTGATTGATTTTAACTATCATTAAAAATGCGCCAGAGTCTACTTTAGCTGTGTACGAAAATTCTTTGCCCTAGAAGTTTTCTGCTAGCAAAAATGGAAATCGCGAGTTTTTAACCGCACTAATAACTTTTTGCGGAGTTTTAGAATATCTATACCAAACTTGTAAATGTCATTAGAAATGTTAAAGTTTGACACTAGTTTATTTATTGCAAATACAACACCTTGTATTTTATTGCATTTTTAATTCCCCTTTCTTTTCTAATTGCAAAAATATGTAATATGCCTTGCTGTCATAAATATTTTTTGAGATATAGCACATTTTGACCGCTAAGGCCCTTAAAGTAGGTATTTATTATCAAGTAGGCCTAGAAATATTTACATATGAAACAAACATCAGCCACGCTGTTATTTGAATTGTCATTTGTGGGTATTAATGTTATGTTATGATACAATAGACACTTTAATTTGATCATAGGACTTACACGCAAACGTGAAATATAGCGCAATATTCTGTCTTCCTTTTATCTGTACAAAAGCAAAGACTTCCGCTCGAATACAGATATCAAAGTCCAATCTCTGCGGTCTATCGTTGAGCTTTTTCATCATGGTCACGTCATTTGCATGTATAACGTTAATACATGACGCTAACCTACGTAGCATAGCGTTTGCGGTGTGTTGCTAACGTAAAGATCTCATCAATCAAATACGCAGCGAGTTTTGCCGACGAGAGTTAAAAATCAATAGACGAGCGGCCGAACCAAAGAAAGCAAGATAAAAATACATGGTAATAAAATGTGAAAGACAGAAACACCAAGCCGGAAAATTTCACGTATATCGTTGGGTACCTCGTACGTGTCATAACCAACTTAAAGTGTCTAATAAAAGAAAGGTATGATACGTAGCGGTTCAAAATTCGTCTAGATCCGCACATGACGTCACCTGGTGAGATTTTTGTGGCGGGAACAGGGAACTACCTACGCACAGCTGATACCAGTTCACCTACAAACATGAAAATTTGATGATAGTTTGGGTTGATAACGGAGGAGCTCACCTAGAAAATATTTTTTATTATTTTACCCGTGAAGGGCTAAAAATAGGGGTTGAAATTTTATAAGGATTTTCTGTATCTCAAAAACGAAAAGCAACATAAGTTTGAAAATTGCTATATAGACTCTACTAATAAAATAAGTAAACACGTGCTTCGGCATTTTTTAAGGGTTGAGAAATAGAGGTGAGTCTGTTTTAAAGAGGGTACAAATAACTCACAATTACTTAAAGTTCTAAATCAATGTAAAGCTAAAAATTCGCATTTGGGCTCTTCTTGAAAAGTTAACGAATAAAAGTTTTTGTATTTTTGGAAAATTTGAACGGGTGGTTGCAACCACCTCCCTGTACCCGATAAATATTTTAATCTGTCAAAGTATGGATTGTGAGGTATCAAACTAAAGGAAACAAAGTCAGAAATCTAAAACAATGTTTTTTTTCAAAAATAACAATTTAAGGTGGGGGAGGGGGTTGCAGGTAGGAATGGTTTTACGCCAAAAAGTACTACAAGGTTTTAAATTAAACGAAATGCAGTCTGGAAAACAACGAAGAGCTGGGGGATTGTGAGGGAGTAAAGCTGGATTCAGAGTTCTATAAAGCAAGCGGTATGACGAGGTAAGACGCAAGGGAAATAAATTACAGGGTGGGGACTTTAAATGGAATATTGGCCCTAGCGGATTAGAAATTTGTTTTATAAAAATCCAAAAAAACATCTAAAAAGATTTTTAGCAGCTAAAATTTTCGGCACGGACCTTCAAAAGGGGTCTATCCACACTTCAAATTTTGTTGCAACCCTTAAAATAAATCTGGGTCTGAAAGAATAAAATTTAAATAATAAAAAAAACAGCGTAAGGATTTTATTATTAACAAATACTTGCTTGCCCTTCTTCTCAATCCAAAAGTTATCTCAAAAAATAATTCCATAGCTAACTTTTGCCTGTATGTATGCATGGAATGCTGACAGGCAAGCTGTTATACTTAAATTATCGCAAATTAATTATAAAGCATAACAATACTGACACATATTCTCCGCCAAACCTTCCACATGAGTTTTCCAGTTATGATCTTTGTCAATGTGTAAGCCCAAAAGGACAACCGATTCAAAGTTTGGTTACTCAACCTCATCAATTTCACGACGTTGAAGTTTCATAATATTCATATTCATATTAATTACAGCGGACCAAACAAATTTTAAACTTTTTAGAAAAAATGGGTTTTACCGTAAAATAATGGAAAAAAAATTTCTACACTTGACGGACAATAACTACACCTTACTCAAACCGTCACAATTGCTAATTAAAGGCAGCTTAGGAAGCTTATTAGCTATAGAGATGTATTAAAAATTAAAAGATATTAAATATATATAAGAATGGCGATGTATAGTAACAAACTTAACTGATTTGAAGTAAAAACCCTTCATTCTATCAAACCCACCAGATAGCTGAGTGAGAGAGCTTGGCTTTGGGAGCTGAGCTATGGAAGTCTTTTTAAAATCATAAAAATTTAATATGTGGTATATGTGGTAGATTTGATAGAGTAAAGGTCTATTACTCCAAATCAGTTTGTTGATAAACATTGCCCACTTCTCTTCATATTTACATTTATATGATTTTAAAAAGACCCCCATAGCTCAACTCACAAAGCAAAGCTGACTCAGCTATGTGCTGTATTTGATAGAATAAAGGTCTAGTACTCCAAATCATTAAAGTTTGTTGATAAACATTGCCCACTTCTCTTCATATTTACATTTTTATTATTTTAAAAAGACCCCCATAGCTCAGCTCTTAAAGCAAAGCTAACTCAGAAGTCTAGTCTAGAAAGTCTAGTACTCCAAATCAGTAAAGTTTGTTGATAAACATTGCTCACTTATCTTCATATTTACATTTTTATGATTTTTAAGAAGAACCTCATAGCTCAGCGTACAAGGCAAATCTGACTCGGCTATGTAATGAATTTGATAGAGTAAAGATCTGGTACTCCAAGTCAGTAAAGTTTTTTGATAAATATAGCTCAACTCCCAAAGCAAAGCTGACTTGTATGTCGTGGATTTAATAGTATAAAGGTCTAATACTCCAAATCAGTAAAGTTTGTTGATATACATCGCCTACTTAACTTCATATTTATATTTTTATGATTTTAAAAAGACTCAGACTCAGCTCTTAAAGCAAATCTGACTTAGATGTGTGGTGGATTTGATAGAATGAAGGTCTAGTACTCCAAATCAGTAAAGTTTGTTGATAAACATTGCCCACTTCTCTTCATATTTACATTTTTATGATTTTAAAAAGACCCCCATAGCTCAACTCCCAAAGCAAAGCTGACTCAGCTATGTCGTGGATTTAATAGAATAAAGGTCTAATACTCCAAATCAGTAAAGTTTGTTGATATACATCACCTACTTAACTTCATATTTATATTTTTATGATTTTAAAAAGACCCCGATTGCTCAGCTCCTAAAGTTAATCTGACTCAGCTATGTGGTGTATTTGATAGAGTAAAGGTCTAGTACCTTAAATCAGTAAAGTTTGTTGATATAAATCTCCCATTTATCTCCATATTTACATTTTTATGATTTTAAGCTGACTCAGCTATGTGGTGGTTTTGATAGAATAAAGGGTTAGTACTCAAATTCAGTAAAGTTTGTTGACATACATTACCCTTCATATTTACATATTTTGATTTTAAAAAGGCCCGCATAGCTCAGCTCCCAAAGACAAGCTGACTCAGCTATGTGTTGTATTTGATATAATAAAGGTCTAGTACTCCAAATCAGTAAAGTTTGTTGATAAACAATGCTCACTTATCTTCATATTTATATTTTTATGATTTTAAAGAGACCCCCAAAACTCAGCTCCCAAAGCAAAGTTGACTCAGCCATGTAGTGCATTTAATAGAAAAAGGTCTAATACTTCAAATCAGTAAAGTTTTTTGATAAACATTTCTCACTTAATTTCATATTTACATTTCTATGATTTTAAAAAGACCCTCATAGCTTAGTCCCCAAAGCAAATCTGACTCAGCTATGTAGTGCATTTGATAGAATAAAGTTCTAGTACTCCAAACCAGTAAAGTTTGTTGATAAACATTGCCCAATTATCTCCATATTTACATTTTTATGATTTTAGAAAGACCCCCATAGCTCAACTCCCAAAGCAAAGCTGACTCAGCCATGTGCTGGATTTGATAGAATGAAGGTCTAGTACTCCAAATCAGTAAAGTTTGTTGATAAACATTGCCCACTTATCTTCATATTTACATTTTTATGGTTTTAGAAAGACCCTCATAGCTCAGCTCCCAAAGCAAATCTGACTCAGCTATGTGGTGGATTTGACAGAGTAAATGTCTAGTACTGCAAACCAGTAAAGCTTGTTGATAAACATTGCCTTCATTTTTATGATTTTAAAAAGACCCCCATAGCTCAGCTCCCAAAGCAAAGCTGACTCAGATGTGTGGTGGATTTGATAGAATGAAGGTCTGATACTTTAAATCAGTAAAGTTTGTTGATATACATGACCCCCTTATCCTCATATTTACATTTTTATTATTTTAAAAAGTCCCCCATAGCTCAGCTCCCAAAGCGAAGCTGACTCAGCTATATGGTGGATTTAATAGAATAAAGGTCTAATACTCCAAATCAGTAAAGTTTGTTGATATACATACATTTACATTTTTATGATTTTAAAAGTACCCCATAGCTCTGCTTCCAAAGCAAAGCTGACTCAGCTATGTGGTGGATTTGATAGAATAAAGGTCTAATACTGCAAATCAGTAAAGTTTGTTCATAAACGTTGCCCACTTACCTTCATATTTACATTTTTATGATTTTAAAAAGACCGTCATAGCTCAGCTCCCAAAGCAAAGCTGAGTCAGCTATGTAGTGCATTTGATAGAATTAAGGGCTAGTACTCCAAATCAGTAAAGTTTGTTGATAAAAATTGCCCACTTATCTTCATATTTACATTTTTATGATTTCAAAAAGACCCTCATAGCTCAGCTCCCAAAGCAAAACTGACTCAGCCATGTGCTGCATTTGATAGAATAATGATCTAATACTGCAAATCAGTAAAGTTTGTTGATAAACATTGCCCACTTATCTTCATATTTACATTTTTATGATTTTAAAAAGACCGTCATAGCTCAGCTGTTAAAGCAAAGCTGACTCAGCTATGTAGTGCATTTGATAAAATAAAGGTCTAATACTCCAAATCAGTAAAGTTTGTTGATAAACATTGCCCACTTATCTTCATATTTACATTTTTATGATTTTAAAAAGACCCCCATAGCTCAGCTCCCAAAGCCAAGCTGACTCAGCTTTCTGGTGGGTTTGATAGAATGAAGGGTTTTTATTTTAAATCAGTTAAGTTTGTTACTATACATCGCCAACTCTTATATATATATTTAATATCTTTTAATTTTTAATGCATCTCTATAGCTAATAAGCTTCCTAAGATGCCTTTAATTAGCAATTGTGACGGCTTGAGTAATGTGTAGTTATTGTCCGTCAAGTGTAGATATTTTTTTCCATTATTTTACGCTAAAACCCATTTTTTCTAAAAGGTTTAAAATTTGTTTGGTCCGCTGTAATTAACATGAATATGAATATGAATTTGCTTTGTTATCTCTGAAATTTATTACTTGGGTTTTATTGGTGTTTAATTGTAAATTATTTTGTTTAAAATAAGATCTAAGGTAATTTATTGATTCAGTTGCCCGCACACTACATCAGTCCGGTGTGTCCTCCTGCACCACAACAGTGACATCGTCGCAAAAATGCGAGAAAAAGTCATCGACCATCAAAGTGATGTCGTTTGTAATTATGATGTCGATCGTGAACTTGAAATGGATCCTTGCGGGACTCCTTAGTGTACCGATTTCAATAAAGATTTGACAAGTTCACCATTGTGTTTTTCATTTATATTACTGCAATATACAATCCTTATAACACTAATATATTTAATGAAGAATGTCCATTGCAAATCTATCATCATATATACATTTTGTATATACACTGAATATATTGTCATTTATATTACAGCAATATACACACTAAGCACAATAACGATAATAGGTTGCATCCGAAATTTAAAAACATTAACATGTGCTCCCACATTAATAAAGCATTGCTAGAAAATATCGTTTTATTATGTTCCAAAAAATCCAAAAAAAAATATAGTATCACGTAAAAAAGTGCTGTTTGTTAGTAAAAAACACAACATCCTTAAATTTTATTTTTTTTTAAATCAAAACGATTTGGAGATCTGAAAATTTTTAACAACAATAGTTTCAAATTTTGAAAGATTTTTTTAGTAAGAAACAAACACTTTTTCCTCATTTTTTAATTAAAGCTGTTTAATTATATTTTCTTAATTTTATTTAGAACATACAGAATTAAGCTTTCCGTTAAAAAAATTAGTTCAAGTCAAAGAGAGCACAGCAGTATATTAAGACTCGCAGGCACCATATCGCATTATTATTCTTTTTGGTGGTTGTCTCTATCTGCAGAATTAACAACTTTAATTTTACCACCGTATTTATAGTCTCTTTTCTGTTCAATCTTTCCAATACTGTAAACTATAAAAACCAAAAAAAAAGAACTAAATCAGTAAGTGATTTATTATATAACCGGTGCTTTGGTTGCTGGCTTTTGGACTTTTCCTGCTTTTACCTTGCATTGTTTGTTACTGTTTACGTAACTCGCTTGCTTGCTCGCTAAGTTTAGTTAATGCCTGTGCCATTTATTTTTTTTATATACATAGAGTGCTGTCTGAGCTAAACAAAAGATAACCACAAGAAATTTCGTTATAATTTTCAAAAAAGTTTTGAATTTTATTTTGTTTTTGGTTAAACCGGGTTTAGAAACTAAGTAACCACGATTGTAAATAAATTAGTTTTTTTCTTACAATTTTATATCGCTCACCGATTAGTTCTTTGATTTTAGGGTTTTATTGTTTCAATTAAAAAATAATTTATTTAAAAAATATGTGTTAAATAACTAAAAAAATAACGAGTCATACTGTACCTGACTTCTTTACTGTTATCGACGTCGGAATTAGGAAGGATTAGATGTCGCCACCTAACTTTAATTGAAAAACAGAAATGCGACAAAATATTGACCCAATGCAAAGTCAATTTGGGTAAAGCAAAAGTCGGAAGTCGGAAAAATGCTGCTTGGGTAGGGATCGCGACAATCGCAAAAAGTCCAGAACCTAATTCTCTGGAGTTTTCGTTAAAATTCTCCCGACCTATATAAAGCGCAGCGTCAACAAATAGTCTTAATTTAGCTATCGAGTAAGTAGTAACGATCTTTATAAAAAAGATTTACAATAAGTTTGGTGATATTTGGTTTTAGTTTATTTAACGAGAAGTCACTGAAGTAACCCCGGATTGCGAATATCCGGAACTTTCTACCAACAAAACGTGGTCTGGACGCTAGCTCAGCTCTTACAATTTTTCGAAAGCCAGCTGGTGGCTCGACAACTTGATCGCTTGGGCACGTGTCGGCCGACAGGCGGGTGGGCGCGAGTATTTTACCTATAATTTTTGAAAAAAAGTGTTGGACGCAACCGGGATCCGAACCTGCGCGTCCCGGGTGAGAGTCGAATGAATTCGAATTAGCGAGGTCCAAATACGTTCTGAAATATAGGACGAATTTAGCGGCTGCATTGCAATTGCCTATACGTCCCGTTAGAAATCCGCCGGTATCACTTAGTGGCCGACTGTTTACCGCCACCTCCTGGTCTGCTGGGATTCCACAACGTTCTATTCGAAAACTAGAACATATAGGAAAAATATTAATTCACCACGTGATTTGACTCCCAAAAATAGGATTACTAAAGTGTTTTCGTGAAAATTTTGGAACATTCCACGACGTTCTCTTCGAGAACGGGCAGAGATAGCAAGAAATTTACTTCTCCACGCAATTTATAATACAAAAACAAGATTTTTAAAAATAATTCGAGAAAATTCTAGAAGATCCCACGACGTTGCATTCCGAAATCACAGGATATAGCCAGAATTTGACCACTAGATTTGACATACAAAAACAGAATATTTAAATGATTTTTCATAAAATTCTATTGGAGAACCGGAGGAGACATCGAAAATCAGATTTTACCACCACTTTTGACATAAAAGAAGAGACTATCTAATCGTTCTTATGAGAGTTTCTGAGATTGCTAGCGATTAGACGATCCAGTTTTCAGTTTGAGTTTTACTCAGCTAAGTGAAACTTAATTAATTTCCCGGATTTTACCTTTTTCTTACGCATTAATTCAGGTGTTTTTACCATTTTTAAATCACTTTACATGGAAAATAAATGTAAAGTCATTCGTATGCGCTCTTAATCAAACATGTACACTTCATTACGGGATAATTAATGCGTACCATCATTTAATTTAATATAAAAACACATCAGTTTGATTGTTCTCTTTTTTCCAATTTTTATTCTTTGTCTTTTAGATCATTTTAGACTAAAATAAAAATTGGTGGCGCTCGTAAATAGGCATAAAACTTTGTCTACTCCACAAAAATATTAGACACAAGTTGGCAAGCTATTTCTGATTCCTTGTTGTTAGCCTATCTTTGATGCGTTTGTGAAAGCGTCCTTAAAAAAAAGAGTTAAGTGGTGCTTACAACGTACGACGCAACAAAAGGCCTGTTTCTGCGGGGTTAATACAACATATCGGTACGTATAGTAACGGGGTTACCGGTATTTTTGCGAGTAACTACACCTTACCATGACGTCACATTTAGTTTAGGTGTGACGTCATGGTTACATTGCTTATTTCTTTGGTTGGCAATCCTGAATATGAAAATAAATTGTAAAAAATATTTTGTAATTTTTGTTAAATGTTAAAAGTTTTGTGGTGGAAACACACAACCTCAAGTTAATTAGGACATATGACTGCCTCGCTTATGCAAACGAAGTAAAGTATTTACATTTAAAATATGTATAACCCAATTATGAAGTCGACCAAACCTGTTGTGTAAACCATTGAAAATATGGAACTTACAAGCTAAAAAAGTGTGGCCCAGCTCTAAGAAAGTCTTTGAGAAAGTCGAGGACTTGGCACTTGGCTTCAAACAGGTGGGTGTTTTGTGAACTGACAACAAATATAGTGAATATCATATGGTTTGTGATACAGTTGATTCTGGTATTTTCAGGACATAAATAGGGGACCCTTGAGCACTACGTATGTAAATTTGAGCCCAATCTTTCACAGAGAATGTAAAAGTTTCTAGTAGGTTTGTACACCAGAAAGCTAAAGGCAGATTCAGAGTTCCGTAAGGTAAGTGGTATGAGGTATGCGGTAAGACGCAAGGAAAATAAACAGTGGGAAACCATGCTGCTCTTACCGCTTATCACCTGCGGCTTACAGAACACTATAAACAGCAGCACGTGTTTGCTATAGTTCATTTTACTTGCGTCTTACCGCATACCTCATACTGCTTACCTTACGGAACTCTGAATCTGCCTTTCGTCTTTTTTTCTGATAGGTACTTTATTAATCTATTTTTGTTGTTTTAGTTGACCGGGTTACTATTTGATATAATATAAGAGCAGGTTTATGCAGCAACTTAAATTAGGTACTTAATTTTTCATCTCTATCTTTTTCTCATGCTATGTTAGAAAAAGATAGAAACATAAAATTAGGCACTACATTTAAAAATTGTGCATTAAGTTGCTGGGTTGACACATCTAATAAATAAAATATGTTTTCTTGTTTATTTTAGGTTACTGCAGAGGCCAGAAAAACCTTTTCGGCTAAAAAGTTAACTATTGGATAAATTTACTTGTTAAGTCATACAAAAAATACCAGTGCTTCACGTGACAGTAGAGTTACATGTGCGTGCTGACCCAGACTCAAAAAATGCTCATAGGCGGGAACTGGGCGTTAGGTACTATAACTTTACTTAGAAAAAGTTTGACTTTGTAGTAAAGTAAATACACATGGTTTATTAGGTAAAAACATTAATTTTAGTAAAAAACAAACGGAAGATGGCTTTGGCAATGGAAAAACAAGAGTTTTTTGTACTTCAGTGCAAAATGAACTTCCTGTATTTCAATTCCATCCTCTGTGTGAGCAATCGAAATACATGAAGTTTATTTTGCACTGAAGTACAAAAAATTCTTCATTAATTTTAGTGTTTTTTTAGGGTTTTAATGATGTTTTATTTAAAGTATTTAAGTTTTTTTTTTAATTTAACTAGAAAAAAATTAATTGTAATGTAAAAGATCAGTAAAAAGTAAAAGACTACAAAACTGTAATTCAAATAAAACAAAAATCATTTAATCATACGGATCTTTTAAAAGAGCTACCAGATAATTCTCAAATTCTGAAACAAAAAATTTTGATGGAAAAATAATCCCTAACCTATGATTTTAAACCAAAAGGTGGCGCTGGCGGATCGGCGAAGTTTGGATAATGAGAAAGGATGGTCGTTCGATATAGAGGTCACGTGAGTTTTCCTTTTTTTAATTTTTGAGAACCTTTCATCATTACCATTAATTTAATATTTTATTAATTGTACTCGTGTTGTCTCATAAGAGTTCTAACAAGTAAAATAAACGTAAATTATAACATATCACGAGCATCTAACTACCTTCGAAAGGTAGTTAGATAGTATGGTATGTAAAACGTCACACCTGACGTCATGGTATCTCATGGTTACTCGCAAAAATACGATACAAAAATGTATATTTTTAATGTTCAGTATGTTTCGTGTTTTGCTAAAAAAATTATTTCTTGGTATTGCCTCTTTAATATAAAATATAAATTAATACATTTTACTAATAAATTACCTGACATTCTTTTTTTAAATCAGTTTTTTTTTGTTTTTAGGTTGGCAACAATACCAGATATGTCACGTGACTGCTACAACTGTATTTATCGTTTTAAAATTAACCTTGCAGATGTAAAATAAATGTGTCAAATTTAAACTATAGGCCGAATGTTTTTGAATTAAAACGTATTTTATTGAAAACAGTTTGTAATATCCATGTTTTTATTGTGCAATGTGGTAACAAGGCGAATTAAGTCTGGCAACAACATACCGTGACGTCATTAATTTTGCCATACCGGTATACTGTATTAAACCCGCACTAATTTATCGTCACCTTATTTGCTTACCGTATTACCGTAATTGAGATACTAAAAAGAGTTTTTAAACCACAAACACAAATTACCGTAACCGTATTCTTTTGCCACATACAAACTGTCAACGTAAATTGAATAGAAAAGAAAACAACAATTACTGGTTGCAACTTCACTTTCACAAAAAAATTATCACCTACCAGCTGTAGCTTTTGCACAGAAATTAATCTGGTTCAGAATTTGAGAATAATCTGGTAACCATTATTATTATTAATTATTAATCTGGTTAGTTGCAAAAAATAACCGAGCGGGTCTCGTTAAGCCTCCGTAAATAACGTATTTCGACTATGTTGGGAATTTGGAACCTTTGGTTGCACTTAAAAAAAGTTATGATTGTTTTAACGTATTTCGGTTTGGTTATTTTTGGATACTTGCCAGATGCACAGTTTTACTTCATGCCGCTCACTTCTATTTCCTTCCTTGTCGAAAAAAGAGGGCAATAGAATGAAAAATAGAAGGAGTGACACTGTGTATAAGGTACTTATGAAGCTGTGTACGAATACTGCAAACTAGGATGGTCATAGAGATACGTGAGACGTAGTCGCTGTGGTACGACGTATCCGTTTACGATTAAGCACTCTATTTGTGCAACTTTAAGTGTCTATTAGCGCACCCAAAGGACCCTAGTTATTGAGCTAAGCTGAGGTTAAGACCGTTAGTACTAATTTGTTATCTTGTGCGCGAACTTTTGGTTATGGTGACCTTAGGTCAGTACTATTAAAGTTTCTTTTGGTATGATACTTTCTTGAGGGAATTGTACCCTAACAAACGGTATTTTTACTTTCTGAAATCGCTTGGGTTGAAAATCGGAATAAATTATTACCAGAAGATTTTAAGGCCGAGTTACAAATAAAAGTTAACTTCACAGAAAATTGTTTCGAGTGCTTTAAAAAAGTATTAAAATACAATTACTTTCCGGGGAAAAGTCCCAAAAATACTCATTTATTAATAATAAAACTTGAGTCATAGTAGTCGCGCACTATTAATATTATAACAACTTTAAAAAATGTCCCGCCTGTTTTCTCGAAAATCCGCCAAATGATTAAAAATACTTGGCAAGGCTAATAACATCCCTATGTTGCGGAGGTAAACGCATAACTCATAATAGAAAAAAATGTTTGCTCAAACAGTAAATTCTGTATTGCTTAATATAGAAAAAGTAGTAATCCATTATTCTCTGTAATACTTAAATTAAATTATACATTTTTACCCTTTATACATGTTTTATTTTCCTGGCTAAAGCTTCTTTGTTTGCTATACCGCCCCATAATGGACAAAATAATTTTCTTTCAGTAATTAAAGATTCTTCGTAATTTGTTGAATTATTTTTGGTTCCTACAATAGTTTCTTTAAAGCTTTGAATTACTTCGTGGCTAAGTTTAATACGGTCCATGGTATATTTAAGTGCTTCAGACATTTTTTCCGTTTCTTTTAAAACTTTGGATACCAAGCCCATAGATGTAAGATCAACTGCAGTTAAAATTTTTGAGGTTAAAAGGAGGTCCAAAGCTATTTCCTGACCAAGCAGTTGAACTAGCCTAAAACAATAATAAAAATTATAAGAGCGAGAGGTCTGAGTTGTAGTTAAGGCCACACAAGCCGAATATGCACTGTCACCCCACATGCCCCTCTAAAGGCGGATATATAATTAAGCAAGCAAGCGAACAAATGTCAATGCCAAATATCCCGGCTTTTCCAATTTTCTCGAAAAGTACAAATTATTTCCGAAATAGAGTGCATTTAAAACATTTCTAGGTGTTTAGAAGAACAGTTCGAAAACATCAACAGTTTTTTGATTTTCTTGGGAGAATTTTAAGAAATTTAAATTTATTTATTTTAAAATTTCTTAAAATTCTTCCAAGAAAATCAAAAAAAAATTGATGTTTTCAAACTTCTAAACACCTAGAAATGTTTTAAACGCACTCTATTTCGAAAATAATTTGTACTTTTCGAGAAAATGGGAAAAGCCGGGAAATTTGGCATTGACATTTGTTCGCTTGCTTGCTTGCTTAATTGTATATCCGCCTTAACATCCGGCAACAGTTTGATAAAATAAAAATTCGGCTTGGAGTAAATAACGCGGGCACAAATAAATTATTTTTTGCAAGCTTTTATTTAACTTGCAATGTATCTATGTATACCGGGTGTCCCAAGGTGAGTAACCTATTAGACTATTTTGAAACTATACAATGGAAACTTTTCAAACTTTCTATTCTAACATAAGTCCATGTAAACTATCTTTATGAAATACTTTCATATTTGCAGTGTTGCCATTTGCAGGAAAACTTGGCAACAACTTTCTTATTTAAAATTGAACACCTTGAATATTTTTTTTAAGATCTAAAAGGCTTTTAAGTTGAAACATTACCTTTAATATTGCAAAAAATGTCCAGTTTTTTTTGGGCAAACCAGTCAATGACTCGCTCAATGCCAATTTCAATATATCTGTTAATATGCAGCAACGCTAAGCCTGTCAGATGAATTAGCGTCATAGTGGTTTTAAGTACTTAAATTTTCAATCTTCTGAGGCAGGAGAGGCTTCTTTCTGACGAAGCATTACTTACTGACAAACATCCAAGAATCTTTTTATCAACGGAAAAATATCGCCACACTTGTTCATTGCCTCGAAAACGTTATCATATATTTTTTGATTTAAGCTTTTGCCTACTTCTGACCAATATTGTTTCCAAATACTGACTTATCCGAATAAAAGTTCAAGAATTTGTGTTTTGTATTATTCAAACAGTTAATAGTATTTAGAAACGACATAGTTAAATTAGTCATGATTTTGGCTTCACGTTGTATAAAACTTGGTATGAATATGTTCAGGTCAAAAATATTTAGTCTCGTTATTGAACCTTGATTTTATGTCCGAAATGATTTTGTCTAAAACTTGATTATAAATTGAAACTCTATAATACTGTTCTGTACGTTCTGCAATTTCTCGTTTTTTCTCCAAAGACTGCAGGGTTATTACCACCAGCATCTTTGTTGACTACTTTTGTCTGGAGCAAAGGGGGGGGCGATAGCCCCCCGTCCCCCCTGGGACCGCCACTGGAGGGGGTACAGTTGAAGTATGCCCGATTTCTTTAAAATTTGATGTGTTGGGGTACTTGGAGGTGGAGATAACGAATTTCTAATCAGATTTTAAAAATTCAATATGGCGAGTTTGTTTGTCCGATTTCAACCAAAATTGGTATACGGGGGCTTTTGGGGTTAACGAATACGAACGAATGATCAGATTTTAAAAATTCATTATGGCGGATTCAAGATGAATGATTTTTGGTCATCTTTTGCTAACCAATTTTAACATCCGATTGCCTTCAAATTTGGCAATCATTTATAGTTCCGGTGACAATACAATAATATGTCATTATTAGGCACCCTTCCCCCCTATTAGGGGAGTGGAGTGGGGAAAACACCTAAGTTCGTCTGATTTCAACCAAAACTGGTATGCGGGGGCTTTTGGGGATAAGGAATACGAATATTTGATCAGATTTTAAAAATTCAATATGGCGGATTCAAGATAAACGATTTTCGGTCATGTTTTGCTAACTAATTTTAACTGACTTATCCATGGCGGATTCAAAATGGACGACTAAGGGTACAAATCTAAAAATTAAGGGTGTGTGTTCAAATTTCGTATGCGTTTATAGTTTCGGCAACAATACAATATGCTATTATTAGGTACACATTTCCCTCTAATGAGGGAAGTGGAGGGGGGAAAAGATTTAATTTGTTCTATTTAAATCAAAATTGGCATACAGAGGTTTTTAAGAAGTGGGATTATGAATTTTTGATCAGATTTGAAAATTTAAATATTGCGGATTCAAAATGGACGACTAAGGGTACAAATCTAAAAATTAAAGGTGTGTGTTCAAATTTGGTATGCGTTTATAGTTCCGGCGACAATACAATAATATGGTATTATTAGGTACACACTTCCATCTAACGAGGGAAGTGGAGAGGGCAAATGATTTAGTTTGTTCGATGTAAATCAAAATTGGCATACAGGGGTTTTTAAGAAGGGGGATTATGAATTTTTTATCAGATTTTTAAATTTAAATATGGCGGATTCAAAATGGACGACTAAGGGTACAAATCTAAAAATTAAGAGTGTGTGTTTAAATTTAGTATGCGTTTATAGTTCCGGCGATAATACAATAATATGGTATTATTAGGCACACAGTTCCATCTAACGAGGGAAGTGGAGCGGGGAAAAGATTTAGTTTGTTCGATGTAAATCAAAATTGCCATACAGGGGTTTTTCAAAAAGGGGATATGAATTTTTGATCACATTTGAAAATTTCAATATGGCGGATTCAAAATGGACGATTTAGGGTACAAATCTAAAAGTTAAAAAATAAATTTGTATTAAAAACACTTTTAAAGACCAAGCTTTTATTAAATGCAATCAAAAGTAGGAAATAATTTTTTATCTTTCTTATTCCATAATAAAAGCGATGGGCGCAAATAAAAAATTTTAATTTTACGGTGACAAAGAGAGAACTACAAAAGAAGAACTAAATTCTTCTTCTATTCGAATGATAAACATAATGCTTTCATCTAAAGAAGCTGAGAACGGGTGAGATTGCCGTGGTTGCCAGGCCTTTGAAAATGTCTTTAGGTTATAGAGTAATACAACTGTTGCTTAGGTGAATCGTCCGATATACGATACCTAAAGTTAAAATTTTTAATTTGCGCCCATCGCTTTTATTATGGTATAAGAAAGATACAAAATTATTTTCTACTTTTGAATGCATTTAATAAAAGCTTTTTTTTTAATAAGAATGTATTAATACTAGAACTGTTTGTTCTACCAAATTTATAAAACGGTTTGGCTGCACTAACTCCCCTCTACAGTTTGACACCCCACAAGCCAATCTACCATCTGGCAATAGTTTGGTATAATTAAAATTTTACCTAAAGTAAATAAGACGGGCACAAATATATTTTTTTCAAATAGTGGAACTTGGTGTTGCCTTCTACAATTTGACAAACTAAATATCCCTCTACCACCAATCTACAGTTTGGTATAATTAAAATTATTTTCGAATCTTAATAATTCAGATACAAATATTTGTCGGGCGATTTGGAAATCTGCTGAAAGAGCTGATATGGTGGCTACGCAACCAATCAAGGAAACACACATCAGGACAAAATCAAGGTATGATTCCGACTGTTAAAAAACTCAAAATAAAAAAACGTCAGGCCCTTAAGACTTGAAAGAATTCTAATTTTAGTTCTGAATCAAAACTTCATCTATTCAACGCAAAAAAAGTATAAAAACGCTCTATTTTTCAAAAAGCTTAAATACGAAAATAATAATAACCGCGGCTTTAACCAATGCAAAAGACTTAACCTTCTTCTGAAACTGCGTTAGAACTCTTCGAAAAAATATTTTACACTCTAAACTATTTAATGGTAATAAAATTTCAAATAATATAATATTTTTGAGTGCAAGTGATCCTATTTTAGATAACCACATTTCGTTTGAAGAGTTAAATGCAGCTCTGCATAAAATTAAAAATAATAAAACCCCTACAGAATTGCATTGCGAATAAATTTCTAAAATTTATATCACAAAACTGGAAGTTATACCTCCTGTCTTTTTTAAATAAAATCTTTAAACTTCGTAATGTACCCCAGTCTTAGTGTGAGATAATTTTTTAAATGATTCATAAAAAAAGAGATGTTGATGAACCAGAAAACTATAGAGCCATTGCCCTAGTTACCTAATACTATTACTAAGCTATTTACCCAAATTATACTTCAAAGATTGCTATCATCGAGATAAATCACTCCAAGTAACACACTTTGCACACATTAGAATTTATGACCAAAGTAAAGCTGTGAAAACGTTTTGTCAGCACCTTTTTGGTTGTAAATTAGCTTGCTTAGTTTTTGTATTACTTTTTGCTTTCATAATGTAAGCGCAACCCATTTTGATGACCATACTGGTATTAAAAGCAAGTGTTTATTAAACTTTGCTCAAAAATACTATTCTATGGGCAGAAAAATATGCAGAATGTTGACTATACATTAAAGCCAAACTTTGTAGATTTTTTAAATCGGTCCTGACACCAATAAACACTAAATTGAAGCAGTAAAGTCGTAAAAACAGAAAATAACATTTTTGGCTATAATACAGCAAGTTTAGCTGTCGGGTTTTTTCGGGTCGTTTGGACAATAATGCGCTTTCTGTGTAAGAAGTTGTAGAAATAATTAGTGAAAAACATTGTTTATCGTCTCCTGATGATGCTAACGATGTTAGCAAAACGCGCGTCGAGTGCAAAAAAGAGTAGTTTTGGTTTGTGGAAAACAATCATAACTTTAAAAAAGAAAAGATCCAAAGATCTTGGGAGGAAAGAACGAAATTTCAAAATTGGACGAGTGTCCCACAAGGAACACACAAAAGTCCAAAGCGAAAAAGGAAACAATTAAACGAAGTTTCGCCCGGGGTGACTAGCGTGGGCTCGTCAGTGGATTCACTAGTCACCCTCAATCCAGACATCATTTAACACCATCGCACACTCTGACTTCCAATTCTGAAACACTCACAAATAGGCATCGTTCCGTATGGTACTTATTATAAGTCGCCTGATACGGGTTCGTCTTGGCGTGTTATGTGTTCCTTGTGGGACACTCGTCCAATTTTGAATTTCGTTCTTTCCTCCCAAGATCTTTGGATCTTTTCTTTTTTAGATTGCTTTTCGGTTGATGTAACTGATTTGGAAGTTTTAATCATAACTTTGTTAAAGCACAGTAGTTTTAGCCGTCGGGTTCTTTCGGCTTGCTTTGCGAACAAAGCGCCCCTTATTCATATTAAGTAGAAAAAATAGTGAAAAAAACATTATTTGCTAAGGTACAGCAATATTAGCTGTACAGTTAGGTCGCGTTGTTAGTTTCAATGGCGGCCATTACACGAAAACAACCTTAAAAACATTATTTTATCCAAAATAAAATAAAAAATGCTATAAAAAAGAGTAGATTTTTGAAACTAAAACTAGTTTTAAGGTAGAGATAAATTTTTTTTGGTTAATTTGGCTCCAATCCAAAAACAAAAAATTGTAACCTAAAAATTAAATAAAAAAAATATCTCTAATATTTTTAATATGTGAAGCGCGCGTGTTTTGGTGAGGTTTCGTGGTAAATATTGTCAGTAAACTGGCCTTCGCATGTCAATTTGGTCCATGGATGAAGCTAAAAATCCGATATTAAGTGTGTATATAAATAAATATCATCATATAAATATCAAATAACATCCATCTTGTATTTTCAAAACTGCATCAACCATTTATTTGTATAAAAATCTATTTTTGTTTTTTTGCCACTTTTTCTTTGGGTTTTGTCAGAAATGTTTTTTTTTTTAATTAAGTTAACTGGAAAAGCTATATCGGTTGCAAAAAGTGCTTCAATGGTAATTGCAGTGACCAAAAAATGATTGCCAAATTAGGCTAGGCGACGTTTTATCAACACTTTCAAGACGTTGTGGCCGACAAACGCAAAAACACAATAGTAGAAGAGTTTTTCAGCACCTTGTGTTACTTGGGACGTGATCTCCGAGTCACAATCTGGCTTCCGTCTCAATAGGCCATGTGCTGAGAATGTCTTTACCCTCTCGGAAATAGGTAATACAAATCCACTTAAGACTAAAGTTTAATAGATTTTACCAGACCCTTTGACTCTGTGAAACACTCGTTGTTATGGCAAAAACTCTATTAAGTTCAGAAGTAATTCAAACTGTTCAAAGCCTATACACAAACGCAATTATGAAGGTAAAAGGTGTCTGACCCTATACCCATAGCGGCGGCCGTTTTGCAGGGTAAACCGCTCAGTCCAATACTCTTTAATACTCTTTTGTCAGATCTTGATGATTTTCTACGTCACTGGGGTACGCCAAATATTAGCATAGATGGCACGCATCAACTGTCAAATCTGGTTTGTGCCAACGATATTCTTGAACTCACGGACAGGGTGTCTTCAAAAAAAGTTAGGTGCACTTTATAAATATAATGAAATAACCCATTTAACAGTTAATCTAAATAAAACGAAAATTATGATTTTTTCCAGATGTGGAGACGTTACTTTAAATAATACCCATTTCGAAACTGTAACTGCATTTACATATCTATTTCGAAAAATGTCCAAAAATGGGGTTCAATATTAACACGATCGAAAACGAATTCATTCAATTAAAATCACCCTATTTAATTCCCATATAACTATAAGATACTATAAAGACCCTACCCGTTTATTTCCCTATGATAAAAAGCATAGCGGAAACCCCGTGGTCAATGGATTAATGTAAAGTAAAGTAAAATGTTACGTACTTGCATAAGCAGCCATACATTTATAGATGTATACGTCAATTTTTGTAAAAACTTAAAATTACGACACAAAATAAGTTTTTTTTTAAGTTATAGAAAGTGCTCTTTCTGGCGTTTTGTCAAAATTTTTTGATCGACTCTATGCTCAAAAAATAAAAATCGACAGAAAAGTTCTTAGTTATATCGAACATAATAATATTGTATAGATATGTATAAAAACATAAAGGTTACATTGAAAAAACAATACCATTGTAAAACAAAATAATTAGTTACATTGAAAAAACAATACCATTGTAAAACAAAATAATTAGTTATTTGTACAGGCAACAATATTGACGATGTTTGTATAATAATAATTTAAAATTATGTATATACGATACTAAACACTTAACACAAATCAGCACAATTGGAACATATTACTATTAAAAATCTTTGGCTTGAAAATTGCTATCTAAAAGCTCTTTTACTGAATAAAATCCCCTACTCTCCAGAAATGCCCTAACTGTGTTTTTAAACACCTTACCTCTTCTGGTAGTTTATTAAAAAGTTGATATTTTGTTAAGGTATGCATCATTGTTACATATTTACTACCAGATCGAGTTGGATATCTGTAAAAATTTGAGTTTTTTATGAACTTTTGTGGGTTGGTTTTAGCGAACAATAAAGACTTGTACACAGAGATACATGGAAAAGTCAATATTTTCTTAGCAATAAAAGTGGTCCTGCAACTTTCTTGGAAATCTAATGAGAAAATTAATCTAATTAGTCTTTTTTGTTTCACAAATACCTGCTACCAGTTTTTGCTATTATTAGTATTAGTAGATTAAATGTGAGTAAACTAACGAATAATAAATATTAAGTAATTGTTTCGTTGCCAGAACCTCCCTTATTCTCAGGATACCATAGTAACTTTTGCTAAGTTTGTTCAGGACATGTGACACACATATGACACAAGAATTTTTTATTTTCAACAAGCGCTATCGAGTTAATTTTACTGATTTTCTATGAATTTTTGTGATACATGAAATTAATACAAACCGATTTGCTAATATTTACTATCAAGTTGTTTTTGTGACACCATGATATAAAATTGTCTATTACTATTGTAACGTTATTTTCTAACTCTTTTATTGAATTTCTTGTAATAACAAAAGAATTATCATCCGAAAATATTGTTGTGAACTCCTTTATATGCTCATCCATGTCCTCAGCAAAAGCTGTGAACAAGAGTGGTTCCAACACCGACCCCTGCGCAACACTGATGTCACAGTTAAAGAATTCGGACTTAAAGTTTCCCACCTCCACTCTACTCTTTCTACCGCTTTGATATGATGTTACTAACTCAAGATATCCACCTTTGATCCCTAGCATCTAGTTTTCTGTATAAAAAGTTAAAATCCAAACACTCGAATGCACTAGAAAGGTCAAAAAATAATCCTGCCACATTTTTGTTTGTGTTTATTTTTGTGGAATATGTTTATTTTTGTGGATGTACTTTAAATTTAATTGTTATTTGCTAAATAAACAAACATATATACAAATTCTATCCATCAAGGTATAAACCTGTTCGAAAAAATCACATACTGCTTAGTCAGTAGAGCGTCCTTTTAGGAACCCATGCTGAGTATCACCGAGAAGGTGGTTACTGTTTAAAAAATCTGTAATCCTTATGCTTATCGCCTTTTCAATTACCTTTGAAATCACATTTAATAATGTAACTGGTCTGTAGTTTTCTACGGATGTAGGATCTGATTTTTTATAAATTGGAATAATTTTACCTAACTTCAAATCATCTGGAAATTCTCCTGTTAAGAAACAACTATTTATCACATGTGTCAGTGGTTCAGCGATAATATCATAGTTATGTTTTAATACTTTTACAGATATATTGTCAATACCACAGCAGGTATTTAATTAATGTTGTTATCTCAGTGCTATTAACAGGTTTTAAAAGGCAATTCTGACTGATCTGGTATCCCGAAGGTACTCGATATAAGCTTATTCACCTTGGTCGCAAAGAAGAAAAAGAAGTTGTCTGGTATCTCCTGAGGATCAGTCAATAACAAGCCATCTCCAGTTTTTATTTCTGGTCTTTTTTTCTGATGTATTTTGTTTTATTAGATTCCAAATAGTTTTTTGTTTATTTTCACTTTGTTGGATTTGGTTACAAATATATTCCCTCTTAGCAGCCAATATGAATAATGCGTGCTGCGCATGCGTCAGCTGGAATTGTTACAAACTCGCGCAGGCTCAGATCGAGCCGTCTTCTCTCTCTCTTCTTTAAATCGCATTTTATCTCTACCCCCTAGCACATCTTCCGCGATTCTGCGCACTGACACCGGAACTACCTACCCCCTTAGTATCTCTTGTTAAACTTGTTACCATGAGTAACTTGTTACCAAGAGTAACGAAAGATATCCCAAACAATGGTTTTTAAGATGTGTGATAGTGTTTCCAGGGTGTGGATATTTTGACATATCTTTTTTTAAGAAAATCCACCGACAATGAGAATGAGTGTCGTTTTCGGGATCAAGAATTTATTTTGTAGTCCAGATCAGGTCACTAAGCCTCTATTAAAAATATCTGGTTTAAGGCAATCACACAGATACGTGCACGGGACACTTAGGCCTTCACGTGGAGTCCGCAATTTTAAATAAATAAATATAATAGGGGTGAACTTTTAATTACCGTGTAGCCAATACAATTACCTCCTTCTTTCTTCTTTTCAGTCAAATTAATCATTTCAGCAGCAGGTCGCAGGGTTGACACTGTACCTGCGTGCAGGCCTAAAATCAAATTTTATCTAAACCGTATTGTCCTGACTCCGGGCACTAAATCAAGATTTCTAGTAGATTTTTATTTCGTTGTTTTATCCTCGAAGGTTCGGGAAATTATTAATACTTTTTTACCCTTTAATTTTTTTGCAAATTATTGTTAATGTTTAGGAGTTTTTATCAAATAAACATGTGCCTCACTTGTTAAAAAGTAACTAGAATTAAATAAACATAGCCTGTAGTCTCAAAGAGCCCCTCCACCTTAGAACAAATTTTAATGTATATTTATAACAATATTATCTATTACTTTTAGAACTTTAATTGCGTTCTTGATAATGACAATCAGCCGAAACCGGTCGACCTAAAAGTGTATTTCAATAAAAATTAAAATAAAAGATTTTATGTGGAATAAGGCCTTTTCTTAAAAACAGAAATGGTTTTTAAGATTGAAACAGCTTGATGATGAAGATTTTATGTGGAATAAGGCCTTTTCTTAAAAACAGAAATGGTTTTTAAGATTGAAACAGCTTGATGCTTCAAATACAAATAATACATCTTCTAACTGGGTCTCGCAAATTAAAAACAAATTTATTGATTTCATCAAACTTTTAACACATCAAACTTTTAAAAAACAAATTCCCATAATACTGCAAACATCTAGAGACAGGGAGGAAAAAAAAGTTTTCCCCCGGCTAGCAGGGACGTGTGAGTGGATTGTTATAAAATACGGAGGTTATTTCAACAGTTCGGCAAATGAATGTTTTTCAACAGAATAAAAAGTATTGTTCTAGTTTTTCTTCTAATAGAAAACATTAAATACATAAAATTTACAGTAAAAATGCATTTTCTGCCTTAGATTTTAATCCATCCGCAAGAGAAAATTCTACATTTTCCTCCCTTGGTATGTAAATAACTATTAAAGGTTACACTTGTCTTCGTGTTGTTTACTATTAGCAGAAATCTAATTTTCTCAAACTGATGACGGGTGCTAGAGGGGCATATAGGGTGTCAAATTATAGAGGGGTGACAGTGTATTCAAACTGAGGAGCATGTGGGGAGTTTTTTTGAACCAATTTAAAAATTTGGTGCAACAAACAGTTCTAGTAAAGTTTTAAAATATTTTATTTGCGCGCGTGTTATTTACTTTTAGCAGGATTTTAATTTTAGCAAACTGTTGAGCGGAAATTGCTTTAAAATTTCTGGCTGTGTACATTTTCGTTGATATAGGTATTATCAGTGGTTCGTTGTTGCAAAAGGTCAATTCAGAATGTGTGGAATGTGTCGTTTTCTTTATTTAATTATTTATTTTTGTTTATACCTTGGCCTATGGCCATTCGGCCTTTGTCTTTTTGGCTGGCAGCCTTTTGGCTGCTGACTTCACACTGCATCTAATAATTTAGGAATTTGGAAACGAACCCAAAATTGACCGAATTTGGTTTCAAATGATCTATCCCTATTAATTTTAGCATGCCAATGTCACATTTTAAAATATATTAGAGACTTATTGTAATACGGCATGCTAGTATTAGTGCCGATCATACACTAAATTTTTTATATTTTCCTATGTGCAACACTGATTTTTTGACTTTGTCATTTTAGCTTATATTTTTGGCATGTATAAACTTTTAATAAGGAGACGGATTGTTTATTTTTTACTAATTTAAAATATAAGGCCACCAAAAATAAAAACCATATTTCAAAAAAGAAAAACTTTTGTGTTAGCTAAACAAAAGCTACACAGTAATTGGTCTATTCGACTAGCTGATTATGGAAGAAGCAAATCTATGATAGTAACCATAATAAATCGATTTCAAGAAGAAGGAACTGTCCCTCGAGAGAAAGGCACCGGTTTGACGAAAGTTACTAGCCAAAAACAATTAAGAGGCCAGATCAAGTCAACGAAATAAATAAAAAAAAATAACAAAATTAAAAACATATAAAAAAAACTTATTTTTAATAGCGCTAATTCTAAATAGAGCGACATGTTCTCTAGCCGATATCCAGCTCCAGACATTTACCGAAAATCTTCCCGCACTTCCCGGTCTTCTTTTCTAGCAATATATCGTTCTTCGTATCGGGTTCTTGGCAGTCGATAAACCAGAATTTGTTTTTTTTATCGCTGTTGAACTTCTCATCTGTAAAAACCACCTGCTGCCAAAATTCTTCGTCCCTCAGAGAATATATAGAATCGAGACTGCTTCTTTTCCTCACTTAGTTTTTTTTTGCCGCAATGCGATACATTACCCTCGAACGCTTAATCAACCTGCCTAATGTGGTTATGGATCCTGGAAAATTTGATTCAATTTTTACTTCTTTCACTTTGGCAAACGGTTGATTTTCCAGAAAATTGATTGCTTCTTGGTCTTCCTCAGGGCTACTAACTTTTGTCAAAGCGGTGCCTTCCTTTCGGTGGATAGTTCCCTCCTCTTAAAATCGGTTTTATATGTTTACTATCGTAGACTTGCTTCTCCCATAATGAACAGCACTTGCCGAATAGACCAACCACCGTCTAGTTTTGCTAAGATTAGAGCTTTATCAAATTCGGAAAGATGCGGCGGCATTTTCTTAAATTGGAATGACACTGACATGCAAAACATGATGTTGTCAGGAATCTATGACATTGTCACTTATAGGAAGATAATGCCGTACAACACCGTTCTTAAATAAAAAGCCTGTTAACTCCTACTTTTTAGCCTAATGTGGCTGCCATTTTTATAACCAAATTGACAAGTAAAACATGGATTTTCTGTCCGTTTGGTGTCAATATGGCACCGAACATAGGCCAAAGGATACTAAAACGATAATGAGTTAACTGGTTTTTTAGTTGAGAACGGTGTTGTGCCGTACTATAAAAATTTAGTAGCTAACTTCGGCTGTACCAGTTTTATGTGGAGAGAAGTGTACTCGCGGCTTTGTGACCGGTGTTATTTATAACCAAAATATTTTTCTTTGATGTTTTTTTCTTTTTTATTTATTTTTATTTTACTTATTTTTGAATAAACTATCCATGCTTTTACAAACAAATACCATAAAGAAATAAAATATGTACAGTTTTTTAAAATCTTAAAAAGTGAAATCCGTAAATATTTTGGTCATCACTTGAAATGTTTGACTTTTTTAGATGTTAATTAATTCAGCCTTGATAACTGTAATATTTTATTCAAAATCTCAAAATAAGTACGGGCTGTATCCGAGTTTAAAAGTTTTACAAATAAAATCAAGCCATAACACTATTACGGCGGGCATTAAATCTGATGGCTGCTGCGCACTGTCAGCAGTATCAAAATATTTCCCAGCCTTAGACGAACTACTTAAAGATACCCGTTGCTTACGGAAATTTTGGATATTATTGTTTGAGAAATCTTGGGACCTAATTTTCGAAGCCGCGAGAGGAATCGATCACTCAACAGCCAAAGCACATCAAATGGATTCTCACAGTTCTCCACATAGAAAGCCTTGGATACTGTATATCACAAAGATATTTAAAATTAGGATATACGTTTTGTATGTTACATGTATATTTTATATATATTATTATATATATATATATACAAAAAAAGGAACTGTATATTCAGTGTATATGCGCTATCGTACATCCTAAAAATATGTTTTTTGTATACAAGCCTTATATTTTTTAACCGAATATAAGTTAATATTTTAAAATAAAACATTATGCATACGAAAATAATATTCTTTTTTGGATATTATGGATTATTATATATTAACTAAAATTTTGACAAATATACATTTTGTATATCGTGATGGATATCGACAGGATATGCTATATAAATATATACCATAGAACATCAAATTTGGTGTAATAGAAATATAACTCGAATATTTTTGTGGAGTAATTAATCTATGTTCAGAATATACTTATAACGTATATTCAGTGGATGTTACCTTATGGGTACCTCTGGATCTAAATTGGATCTTTTTTGCTATGTGTGTGTTCATTTAAGTCATTTTTTGGCGTGAAAAGATTTTAAAACTGTTTCGAAATCATGCAAGAAATGTCATTTTGGCGTTGAACTAGTGACGTTACGGTTCAACACATTTCAAAGTATTTCAAAACCGCTCCTCGGACATATTTCGAAAGCATTTCAATCACGATGCCAATATGGCTAGAGTTGTCATTTGTCTGAAGCACAGGCCTATTTTTTTTGTTTTTTCAATAGTAAAATGATGGAGTCTGATTTGGTAATGTGCCAAATTCAATTGGGAGAATTTCTCTTAGAGGTAGAATCGGACAGTGCAGCTTTCGTCAGTTATTTTATGGTGGGTTTATGCATCAAAATAACCCCGGATTCATAAACCGGGAATGGAAATAAAAACACCCAATAGAAAAGCAATAAGTTAGGTTAGGTTTTGTAAAACTGTCACTGAAAAGTGCATTTTGGCGATAGTAAGAACCGATGACATTGTGGTTGAACCGATGATGTCACATTTCGAAATCACGCAAGCACCGTGTTCTATGCCAAAAAATGACTTTAGGCTTGTTTACGCGACTGCGTGACACCCTACATATCTCCGTCGCTTTCCCTCTCTAACATTTAGAACGATATGGAATTTATGCCGAGTCATTGTTTTGGTTTTGTCGGGTGTTGGCAAATGTTGTAAATAAACAGTGGTTATTATGTGCCAAGGAGTTTCCTTTGGATCAGGTATCTTTTCTTTTTTTAATCTAGGATCCCGGTCATAATAGTACCAGGAAAAATAAATCTCCAGTAAGTCCCTAATATCTCGAATTTTTACCAAAATAGAAGCGATGTCGAAAGATCTTTCTCTTAGAAAAATCAGAAAGATAAAAAGCTGTAAAATTTATAAAAATTTTATTTTTAAATGCATACGGTTTATTTTTATTACTCTGCTAAATAGCGAAAACCCATTGGCAGATATTTTCCTATTAGATGATACGTGATAAAATTTACCTTGTAGTACCACCCCAAGCCGTGGATATACCCATTTTTCCGTGGATAAAACCAAACTTGACATCATCGCAGGCTAAAAGAACATCACTTTGCACCGCTATTTCTGCACCACCTCCTAGTGTCGGGCCGTGAATCTTAAAATAAATTAAGTGTGCGAGACAAAAAATTATATTTTTTAAAATCACATCTAAAAGCATTGGACGGGTAAATGGATCAGTTGATGAAAGGATGAATGAATGGGGGGACAGATGGAGTGATGGTTTCGAATTCGAAGTATACATTTGAATCGATGCTCTTTTAAAGAAATTTTAGCTTACTCGGAAAAAAAATCAAAGAAGTGCTCCTAACCATGTCTGATGTTTATTTGACTCCACAAAGTATGAATATTACATGAACCGTTTTGAACGTCACTTCGGCAATTCCTGAGCTAAGGTCACTGACAGAAAGAAAAGGATCCCTATCCTTAAACGATTTTGTTAAGTTTCACAACTTTAATGTCCATATCACAGAGACACTTCTTAAAAGGGTTCTCCATCAAAAATACAAGGGGTTTATTTTGTAACAGAATTGATGCCAAGGCTACAAGTGAACTTTGTTTTTTGATATTACTTCTAGTAAGCGAGATATTCAATTTTTAAAGTTAAATCCTGCCACTATTTCGTCATTATACCCTTGGACATTACGACTGCTCCTTCTTTTTAGTCCACCACTCCAATATGGTATGGGGGACTAGTAAAGTCGTGAAATTATGACTTTTATGATGACGAAAAAAAAAAGTTGTCTGTTGGTCTGTTGTCTCTATGTATACACGATAACTTAAGAACACCTTAATCGATTTTAATGAAATTTGGTATAAAAATCCTCTATTGGCTGACTATGAATTGATTAACTTTTTGGTAGGTTGGTGAGGGGTTAAAGGGGGAAAAGGAGGATAGAATACTTAAAAAATTTTAACTTTGGAACAAAATCAAGTAGTGATATACGGTTTAAGATTTAAGTTTCCGTGAATATGGACTAAAAATTTTGTTATAAAGTCCAAATTCGTGGGAGCTTAAGTTTCCGAGTTATTTCAAAAAACGTTAAAATATATATATAGAAAAATAACTTTAGAAGTAATATGATGAGTATTGATATGCGGTTTTCAGATTTTGGTTTTCGTAAATATTACTCAAAAATTTGTTATAAGTTTACTCTGTCAAAGCTACAGTTTTCGATATATTTTCATTTTCTTTCAACATAAACTAGTTGATTTTATGGTGGACTAACCATGATTTCTAGCACCAATTTTTTAATCTATCATAGCATAATTTAAGGGGTAACGTTTCTGATTAAGCAATTTTAACTACGTTTTTCATATTTTTATTCTATGATATTGTACACAACTTTCAATTTCTACAATAAAACACTCAAATTTTTCAAGTTTTCACTGTTTTTTAGTCGTTCAAAAAAGATACTGCCAAAAAACATTTTTTCTTTCTTAAAATGAAACATGTTCAGAGAAATAGGACAGAATTTTAGAGGTAGATGGAGAGATAATTTAGTGAAGTGCAAAAGCATTTAAGATTGTTAAAGAAAGACAGTAGGCTATAAAAAAGATAAAGAGAAAGATGAAATTAATTTAAGGCAATTGTTTACTCAACCTTTCTGCTATGTTGTCTGTGTGTCATCTTGAGTGGTGTCGTGTATATGATTTTTACTTTGCCATTTTTATACAAAAAATAGCAAAAATTGTAATTTTTCAAAGCGCAAAGTGTGTGAGACATGAGGTGGTATTAATTTCTTTCAATAAAAGTTCTTTACAGTCTTTAAATTTACCAAAAAAGGGTCATCATGGCTTTGCCAATGCGCCTTGTCTGTGAAGGCTAAATGTCAAATATACACATGACATATTGTATTTGTTAATTTATGTCAGTTTCGCATCATGTCATATTTTGTCAAAACGTGTATTACCCAAAAGGTTTGGTAAAGCTCCAAAAAAGACGAAATAGTGGCAGAATTTAATTTTCAAATTGAAAAATTGAATGTCTCGATTATCAGAAGTGATATCATAAAACGAAGTTCACTTCTAGACTTTAAGTAGTTTGTCTGTGTCCATATTCATCAACGTAAAAATTCTCCGATTAAGCTTTACCCAATTAACACTAATCGGAGTTTGGAATGAGTCTTGGTAAACAAATTTGCAAGGTAAAAGACCACATTCTAAACTCTAATTAAGGTAAACTGAGCTATTAACGGCGTATGAAAAATCCTAAGGTATTACCGGCGTAACTTTTTTTCGAACTTAAAGTGTATTTTATTTAATTTTGGCGACTAGTCTTAGGTCGAGGCGCTACTTTCTTTACAATTGCATCAGTGTTGTAGTGCGAAAGGTCAGTCTAGGTGTCCAATTTAGCGCCAAACTTTGTTAGTTTGGTAAGGCAATTGTTTTACCTCCTTAACGATTACTTAAAGAATAAAATAGATCTAATTATTTTTTGCAAACCTTTGTTTGATATTGAATTAAGACAATACCCAAAAAGTAGTTTTAACAACTAGTGGAGTTTCAACAACTAGTGGCTAAAATAGTGCTTTTCTTACAAGCGTTGGTTTAAATAATGAGCGCAGCGAGGTATTTAAAAACGCGAATAAAAAAAGCACAGTTTAGCCGCGAGCTGTTAACAATATTTTTTTAATACCTTCAAGAAAAACAGGAAAATACTTTTGAAAATCTCGAACGAAGAGCACTTCATGCAACACACCATCTTTACACTATAAATCAAGGCGACTGGTAAATGAAATAACAGTGCGGTTTCCATAGCGATGTGCCTTTTTACTCGGTAACGTTCATTATTGCGACATTTTAATTTTTGACAGTTTGAAATTTTGACGATTTTTTTAAAAGATTTTTTCGTAAATACTTGGTGAAAACCGGCGAAAATGACTTAATTTTTAGGCAAGACTAATTAGATTTTTCCAATATTACTATATTCCGCTATTTCTCTTTAATTTTGGGTAAAAAACGGACAGAAGCCTTTTTTGCACCCATGATCAAAAAAAAGCTTTTTGCATCGGTAATCAAAAAAGCCAGGCTTTAGTTATCTGTACACAGTTACTAAAATCATGTTTTTGATGAAAGAATAAAAAAAATATTTTTTGCATATTTTTGTTATTATTTTTTGAGAATGAACTATTATAGGATTTGGAATTTTGTAAAAAAAAATTAATAATTTTTTATGGTTTAAATGTTACTGTTACAAAATGTTTTCTTTATTTTCTAATAGTTAACAAATAAACGATTGTAATAATCCAATTACGGCGTATACTTTTTTCATCAAAAAAATAAAAAAAATAAGAAAAAATATCCCTGTAATTTACTAAAAAAAAAACAGATTAAACCAAGAGTTAAACCTGTTGAGTTGGCGTAAGTCATTGCGTAGTTTTTTGAAATAAAATAGTAATGCGTTTGCGTTACTTTCCAAAAACCAGACGTTTCAAAAAAACGGGTGAGAAAGGCGAAAAGATTTTGAAAAAGAGGCAAAAGAGGAAAAGGAAGAGTTAATGTAGAAAAAAGCAAGAACAAAGAAAATGATAAAAATCCAGATTCTAAAAGGAAAAAAATACCTGTTAAAGAAAAAAATATTGTGGAGAAAAATAAATTGACCAAGGAACAAAGTAGTCCATTCGCATATGAAAATAAATATTTTCCAGGTCAAGTAATGGAAAAAAAAGAAGAAAAGTATTACATTAAATCTATAGAAAAGGTTGGGGTTCATTGGAAGTGGCCTCAACATAAATAGATTATATGGTACGATTGTGACGAAATTTTTACAAAAATTGATCCTCTTATGGCAATAAACAATAGAGGCTTATTTTTAATTCCTGAGTTACGTGATATTTAATTTAAATGAGTAAATTTTTTAAAAAATATCTACTTAGTTACGATGGTTAAAACCATTTCGTTAGTTCACTGTTGAGAATGTCATGGGATTTAGTTTAAGGTTATAAATCAAAATGTTATTGTTTTAAATAAAATATTTTATTTTATTTTCATTAAATATTAATGTTTTTATTTTAATAAAGAAATTTGCCTTATTAAGCTAAAAACAATGTTTTTTACAACTACGCCAGAGTAAGATAAGCAGTACACCCGTATTAAAATAATGCAATTTGAGCTACGCCAGCAAAAGAAAAAAAATTACTTTTTATAAAAAATGTATATTTTTTTTAAATTGATAAATATAAAAATTTTCTTTTAAACCATAATCAATAAAAAAATGTTAATTTTTTTTTTACAAAAATCAAAAATCGTAACGAAAATATTTTTTTATCCCTAATTTTGAACTATAAATCTGAAATTTCCTTAATTACGTCGTTAATAGGTGAATTTAACTTAGTAACTAATCACGACTAAAGGCTAAACGGAGAATTTTTGGTATGGTGGATACGAGCATAATACACTGCAAATACATAAATCTTGCCATAAAGGCAGAGTGCCGATTGGTTAAGGCGTCGGTATACCAATGTGCGGGGTGTGTGTTGAGGCTTCGAATCCCATCAAAAACTCTTCACTTTTTTTAAATTTACAACTTATATTATCTAAGGCACAAGTTTTCTGTTAAAACGATTCTTCTACTGTTTTAAGTTGGATTAAGAGAAATGAGAATTGGAAACCATTTGTTCAAGAGATTTAGAAACTTACAGAAAGATATCTTGGCATCATGTTCCAGGACTTAAATCCAGCAGATCTACCATCCAGAGTTGCCTGCCAAAAAAGCTATTGGAAAATAAATGGTGGAATGGTCCGGATTGGTTACTACAATAGTCAACATTGACCAAGCGAAGAGGCATAACTTCTATGATGAATTCTACTGATGGATGCTAAAAATTCTTGGATGTTAAAATACTCAAGTTATAGACATAGACATCTTTTAAGATTGGTAGCTTGGGTGAAGGGGTTTAGTAGCAATTGCCACAAATCTAAGGAAGTTTAGATAAGAATTTCACGTTAAAGGAAATTGAAAAATCTGGAAAACTGATTAAAGCAGTCCAAAGAGAACATTTTGAAAACGAGATAGAAAAGAAGGAAATTAAAAATTTAATTTACTTCAAGCACGATTTTGGGATTATTCGATTACAGACAAGTATAAGTGAAAGGGAGGAGCCAATCCTTCTTATATTCAGCCATGTTACTATCGAAACATGCAATTGTGATTGTGGAAAGATTGATTTAGAATAAAGGACGCCGCGCCGCCGTATTTAAAATTACAAGAGCAGATGCCACCCAACCTCTACCCAAAGATACGGAAAAAACTTGGATTCTGTTTTTCTTGTTTAATTTATATAGCAGTGCAATTAGAAATTGTAACAGTAATGTCCACTGAACGGTTTTTACTTGCTTTTCGTTGATTTATTGCTAGGCGCGAGGCAGAGAAGATCCTCAGTAATATACTATATACTAATATACTTTGTTGAGACAGAAAACAGGTTTGGTTCATTGGATTGGGATAAGATTTACAGAGAAAGTTCAGCTAACAGAATCAATTGTAAATTTAATCCTCCTTCAGCAGCCCGGTGGGGAGAATGCAGGAAACAGTTAATTGGACTATTAAAGCAACTACTGTGCAAGACTTTAGGAAGAGCTGTACTCACCTATGAAGAATTAAAACCATTGTTTGTGATTCTGAAGCGGTAGTGAACCAGCGTTTCCTCACAGCCCTTACAGAAAATGCTAATGACTGACAACCATTAACTCCAGCATTATTTTTACACAATATTAAAGAAGTGTATGGCACCTCAGACTAAAAAAAAATTGGATGCAATACATACAAATGAATATTTAGGCAATCGGATTCTAAAATATCAAAAGGAGGCAACAAATACTATTTTGGCAAAAATAGGCAACTTAGCGTTAATCGAAAATGAAAACAGTAAAATATTTCAATGACCCTTGGCAGCAGTAGTTTAAATAATATCTGGAAAAGATGGTTCCTTAAGTGTACTTAAGTTAAAGACTATCTCCGGAAGTGAAATCTTAAGGACTGAACAAAGATTGAATATGCCGAACAAATACGGGAAAATGCTAAAAGTGTTGAACTAAAGAAGCGAAAGTCCGTAACAACTGAAGATAAAAGAGTTACCAGATAAGGAAGAATGTTGAAAACCCCAAAGCGTTTTATGAACTCTAGAGTTCACCGAATTCTTTATTTTGTCTGGTGGGAGAATGTTGTTGTTTGGAGACCTTACGTTTGGCTTTGTAGACTTTGATTTAGGTCCCTTTCATATTATGTCGCATTGTGTCAGTTTTTTGGTTATAGCGATCTGTCGCTGTCGCTTGATTGACAAGTCGGACGGACGGACGGAGGGCAAACAAAGCGATTTTCCATAAGATGTAGTGTTAACTTCGAGTGATTTTCTGGATTTTCCAGTGAATTTCAATAGGTGAAAATGCATTTTTGTTATAGTTTGCTCTTTTTGAAAAACGGATAACGGCAGTTTGTTAGTGGATTTTTGCAGTAAGAGCCAAAAAACCGTGCCAAAAGTTACAGGGTTTGTTTTGTTTACATTGGTTTTTATTTTTGTTTTAAGGAATTTAGAGGAAGATTTAAACAGAAAACGCCGCTTCTGTGTTACCCCACCAAACCACCAGACCCAACTTAACCCAAACTGTACAATGAAAGACTATTTAAACAAGCTAAAAAGTGAGCAACCTGATGTGGCCCAGAGATACATAGAAAAATGTTCCCTTATTAATAACTTAGACCCATTTACCGTGGAAGATTATAAATTTAGTTCAAAACCTGTGAATTTACCATCATTACCCAACATGGACATTGTAGCATATTTGATGCAGCAGCAGGTTGCCCTACAATTTAATAAAAAACAAACCAAAATGCTCCCCAAACACTGGGTAAAACAAATAAAAAATATTTTCAAACCTGAAACAAAATGTCCGTTTAGTTTCTGAAAACTTTTGCTCTTAATAGCTATTATCCATTCTTGTCTTTTTATTTTAGCCAATTCCGCAAGATAAGAGGTTTTTGTTTTGGATATTTTACTGGGTATTCGGAAAAACCTCAATTTATCTCGTGGATTTCTACTGCCACAATTCGCAATGTAACACGAAAGCGGCATTTTCTATTGAGACATTCCTCTAAATTCCTTAAAACACAAAAACCAATGTAAACAAAACAAACACTGTGACTTTTGGCACGGTTTTTTGGCTGTTCCTGCAAAAATCCACTAACAAACTGTCTTTATCCGTTTGTCAAAAAGAACAAACTATAATAAAAATAAATTTTCACCTATTGAAAATCACTGGAAAATCCGGAAAATCACTCGAAGTTAACAGTATGTCTTATGGAAAACCGCTTTGGACTGACCTATAAAAGGAAATCTATAAAGTTGACATAAATAAAGTTAATGCCGTCCGTTTAAAGGTTGGCACAAACATTATGAAAGTCGACGATATTTTGATAGCATATATGACATGTCTAGATAACAACAATGTCAGAATCCTTTTAAACTTCGTGCGGAATTGTCAAAAATAGTGCCGACTTTGTTAAAGCGAGACCATGCTAACTTTATGTACCGATAAGTCCCTAATTACTAAAAATATTTTTAAGCACTGAAGCTATCCAAAACCTACGTTTGGGCTATCCAGCCATAGCTTTTGTGATCGTACCTCTGTCAAAATAATGTTGACTTAACATAATGTTTTTACCTACCTTTAATAAAGGATGGCAGTTTATAATACAAAAATGTCAGAACCTTCGTGCGGAACTGTCAAAAATAGTGTCGGGTCAGGATATGCCGATTTTATGTACCGATAAGTCCCTCTTAAATCTAAAAGTAAGGCCAACTGATCACTAGTCTGAAAGTGCTCTGTTAAAAATAACAAATCACATTCCTTATTTTCTAACAGGAAATATTCGAGTTTATTTATATTTTTCGTGAGAGACCGAGTTGAGGCGTAAGGGGGCCACCATCCTGTGTTATAATCTTCTCGGATTCGAAAAAAGCAGCAGTCAACGTATTGATTATAGGAGAGCCCACTAAATAAAGTTTTTCCAGATTCTTTGTTTTCCAAAAAATTAACCAAAAGAGATTAGGGGCTATTTATAGCATATTTATAAGTAGGTTCTAGTAGGTGGTATAGTTGACATACTTCAAGATATGAAAATAATAATCACAACATCAAATTTAAACATTTTATAATCAAATTGTTGTTGGGTCGAAAAAAAGGAATAAGTTGCTCGGGTTATGAAATTGATCTGTATACCAAATTAATAATAACGACATCGAAAAAATGAGATGAGGTGCATGGGAGGCTGTCGAAGAGCTCAGTGATTAAGACTAAAATAAACCGACGAGATGACCTCCCTATCCGGGTTTGAAACTTTCTGGTTTATGCTTGCGGACCTCCCTTCCGAATTTGAATGCTGAATTGGACCTGTTAGTACGTTTATTTCTTTAAAATTTTCAAAAAATTTGTAACATTGTTTGAACTTGTATGATATGACACCGTGAGTATACTACAATTAAAAGTCAGATAGTTTTGGCCCGCGTCTCTTAGGGGGGGCGGTAATTAAATTTTTAATAGAAAAGGGGAAAATCTAAGCCATGGTCAAATTTTTCATGAATATCTCAAAAAGTAAGAAACCTACTTAAGAACGGTATTCCTTTCTAAAAAGCCAAATCATTAGTTTATTTGAAAATGGTTTGGTTTTGTTTAAAAGTCAGTGGTACGAAACTACTGTTTTCGTCTCGTTTTGGAAAAATGTTAAAATTTGAACTTCTTCAACTTTACAAGTTACTTTCCTTGGTTTTGGTTTTTAGGTTTTAATTCCGAAATTATATTTATTAACTTTAAAAATTGACCCATTGCCTTACCTTTCTTTTGCTGCTTTGAAAAATATTTCCTGGTACAGATTACGCTACCCGTGTCCATTTTAGCACAAAGGGTACCGAAATAATATATTTTTTTTAAATCTGCAGCATCAGGGACTTTATTTTTTTTGCTTATAGATAAATTTTCGTATAGAGGCTCAGTGTACAGGATTGGTTCAGACCAGGTCTGCTCGATATGTAACATGTTCACTAATGAAACCTAAGAGCACATCTTTTTTCATTGCCCAATCTACAGCGGCATTAGGAGCTCAGCTAAAAAAACTCTTTTAGATCGTTAGATGATACGTTTATTTTTCTGAATAACTTTGATATTCACATAGTAGAAATGATCTGCTGTCAAATCTGGAGAATTTTGGGTTTGAGATCCTTTATCATTAATGAATAGATTACCATTTTACGGAAATGACCTCTTACTTGACTTGACTAACTAGAGATGCTTCAGACTGGGCAGTACTAAATCTGGTTAGTTACCTATATACATTTCTTTCACTTTTTATTTTTTCTGTTAAGCTACCAAATGTTCAGGTTTTTTCTTTTTTGTGTTTTATTTTTTTTCCTTCTTTATAATTGTTTAGGAGACATAATCTAGAGTATGTTTTTATCCTGAAAGTACCAATTACTATTGATTTTTTATTACTATGAACATTCTTTCTTTTTTTTCCTTTGTAGGCTTAGTAAATTCTGGAACAAAAATTGTTATACAAATGTAAAGTTTTCAACAACAGTATAAAGTTTGAATTGAATTGAATTGAATTGAAAATATCCCAGCAAATACAGTATACACGTAACCGACATCGGACCATTAGCATTTTTGGCCGCCGGTCGACACGGCCGCAGATCGATTGCCGACGTGGCAAAGTCCATCTCCGGGAAGTACGAAAAAAAAGGTATGTGCACACAATTATAATAGCAGCAGCAGCAGCAATATGCTTTATATTCACAAACTAAATTTAAACCATACCTAAGTGTCCTAAACTTAACCTAAATTAAACTATAACCTATTACCACTAATATACAATAGCACACCTTAGACTCGCACGAGTCATATCAAATAGAAAAATATACTAGTATAAGTAGATATATAGCAAATTATTTTTCATGTACAACTGCCGATGTCGACCTAATGCCGACATTGATGACGTTGATCCCATTATTTACCGACCTTTTGTGTTTGCTGGGATAGCAGTAAATATTTTTGCTCAATCTGATAATTCTATCACTTTTTGGATGGCACGACAAAAAAATCTGCGGCGTCAGCGACCATTTGTGCCAAATTTCATCGCTCCACTATAATTTCTAATCCTTTAACAATAACGATAACAAAATAGGGGTCCTTTTTAGAAGACTTAATATGGTAGCAACATTTATCAAAAATTATCTTAGGGTCCACTTATTATGCATACGAAGTTTCATTGCTTAATTATTATTTTTCTTAATTAAACTCTTCATCGTCCATCCGCGACTAATATGCGATTTTCGTACGAACAAACAAACGGGGCTACATAAAAACTATAGACTTATTAAAATCTCGCACAGTTTGTAGAAATGCAAGCGAGATATATTGCGTTGTTATTTTTTGAGAAAAATTTTCATAGTTTTGGATTAGTAGGTTTTTAAAATTTAAACATTTCTGAGGACGCTACTGGCAACCTATTACCACTACATATATACTACTGTTTTTGTACCACTGACTTCTAAATAAAAACGAATACCTTTTTGCATAAACCAATGATTTTGCTTTCTGGAAATGGAAACAGTTTTTAAGTGAGTGCCTTAGTTTTTGAGATATTTTACCCTTTTTTATTAAAAATTCGGTTACTACCCCCCTAAGGGACGCAGACCGAAATCATTTGACTTTTAATGTAATATGATCATGGGGTCATGCCATAAAAGTTTAAACAATCTTACACATTTTTTGAAAATTTTAAAGAAATAAACGTACTATGTACTAATGTAAAAATGCCCAATGGATTTTTTGCCGGAACACAGGGTTTGTTACAAATATGTTAAACCATTTATCAATAAAATAACTTTTTTTTAGATTTTCTATGGAAAAGAATTCAATACAGCTCTAATAACTCGACGACGATAATCGAACACTCTAAAGGCTTTTGGATATGAAGACCACAGGGGAAAAAGGATGACGGTCACAAATCCAAAGTTTTGTGTAAAGCTGATTTTTCAATTAAACCGTCATCCTTTTTCCTCTGTATGACATATATTGAAACCCATTTTCACTGAGTACTCTCATATGTTTTGCTCTTTATAGGCAGAAAGTAACGGTCTTTGACCATGATTTGACGTGTTTATCTCAAATTTTAATTTTTTGGACCCTCATCCTTTTTCCCCTGCGGCCTTCATATGTAAATTAATTGTGTAGAAGGTCAACCCGTCAGGTTGAAAATCAAGGTTTGTCCAGAAATTGTTTACTAACGTCCACACTATGTAGTTTTGTTAAACATTTTGGCATAAATAAACTACAGTTGCAGAGGGTAGCTATATGCTAAAATAATTAAACACCTCCTCCATAAAATTATTAATTTGTCAGATAAGCCCTGAATTGTGCTTAGAGTGTCAGAATAGTCATGTTCGGTTATTGGTAAAACATCAATTAAAGAAATGTAAAGACTCGACTTACCAGAGAAATACTAATCAAGGGTAGCGTCCTAAATCTGTACAAATTATTCATCATTAGAGAGCTTAAACAGAATGCATCATATTCGGTGTGATGTGTCCTGGCAAAGTCCAGATCTCCACCCGCACAGAAATTTTTTCCGGAACCATAAAGAATTACTGCTTTGCCTTTTTGCCAATTCTCAAGTTGTAAAATACACTGTCGAAGATCAACCATCATCTTACCTATTCACATAAAAGCATAAAATCTTTCATTCACATTCCTTACCGACTTTTTGAACCTAATGTAGTTACAAAAATGCGGAAAATATACACATTTATTTTAATGTGCCAACGATTTAATACGAAAATTATTAATCAATTTTATTTACGAAATAAATGCATAGGGTCACAGTATCGCTAGTACGAAACAACCCAAAAACTAATAAAACTTTGGCTAATTATAGTAAGTATGATAATACATACTATACAAGATCATAACTAAAAGCCCTATAAAGAGGTTTTAATAATAATATTGACAATATAATTGAAAACAAAGCTATATTAGGTAAATTAAGAACTGAGAATTGGTGGTGTATTGGGGTTGTCGGTGACGTTAAGAAAACGTCATCTAATTAACTCGGATAGAAACACAACGTTTTAAAGTAATTGAAACAACGTTTAGGCAAAAAACTATTTAGAGGTAGTTTTTTAGGTTTTTGAAATCGACAAATCTACGTTTTCTCAGTAATGTCGTTTTCCAGAAGGTGAAGGTCGTCTTCTTAACGTTTTTAGTTCGAATTCAGACTGTTAGGTTGTTGTAATACGGAGATCTCTCTGTCCTGAACATAACGTGAGAAAACAAAAAAAAATGTTAAAAACTTGGCTTCAAACAAAATTTTCCAAAATATCCTGGAAATCTGACATGCACTTATGTGCACTCTGGCGCAAATAAAAAACATATTTTTCGAAGACTTTTTTATTGATATTAATTTAGATAATACCGACTACCTAAAATTAAGTATAATTGAAAAAAAATGTTTTTTTTTTAATACATGGCTACCTACCTAAAATTACACGTGTGTATTAAAATCACACTTGTAAATCACCCTTGTGGCGGCAATAAAAATCAAAGGCTCAAATTTTGTGGACAATTATTCGAAGTAATTTATTACCTTAATAAATCACTTGCTCCCCCACCAAATTACGAGAGAACAAATTTTTCTTAATGCTCATTAAAAGTATATCAATGTCTACCCAGACAACCAAAACACGTCTATATCACGTCGAGCAGACGACAAAAATTCGACCAATCACGTGATTTTTGTGACGTCTCTTCAACGTCTGTATCGCATGGGTTTGACCCGCTTTTTGACGTGACTTTAGTCACGTGAATTTGTGAGGATTGATGAGGATGAGGATTTCAAGAACGAAGTGAAAACCCACCATTTTTAGATAAAATATTCAGGATGTTTAATTGCGTAGGATAAAAATCTTAATTTTGATTTAAAAGTTGATATTTATTTTTTTTACATAAATTTTGATTTGAAGTGTGACTTGATTAAATTTAATTGATTTTTAATAAAGTGTCGTATAATCATATATGAAAATTGCTGCTTAATTTCGCTTATTCACCAAGAAAACAACAACGAATCCAAATTTACTATCCTGTGCCCCTCGTTATAGGTTAAGCTCCCATATAGACCTTTCTTTACCGCTCGGAAAGGCCAACCGATAGTTTATATCATCTAACTATTACGACTAATACAACTAGAAATAAATTTAATAATTCCTTATAACGGGGGTTATTACAAATGGTGCCAGGTGTGGGGTTGTTGCTCTGTCCGCTAGTAGTCTTGTAAGACAATTGGTGAATTGGTGTTATTATTCTGTTAATTAATAATCATCCTAATACATATGATATTTCTACGGTTTTTCAATATTAGTAGTTGTTGTTTGCGAGTTGCTCAGTGGTTTTATTCTGTGTGGTTTATTTTGATACTTTCCTTTGGTATTTTTGCAATTTTATATTCGTTAAACGGTATGCCAACTGCTCGGGTTTGGTTCTTCCCAGAATAATTCCAAAGATGTATAATTTTTTTCTTTTCAAATATTAAATTAAATAAAAGTAAAAATGTCAACAAAAAGGGGATCCAGATCCACCCACTATTCAAAATTTGGTTATAAATAACATGAACTTGGGTATGGAATCAGTTCCGTTCTATGATGGAAGTAGTGGCATTGAAAAATTCTTAGAATTAATAGAGGAAACGGCTATGTCTGCGCAATGGAAGGACGAATAAAAAAATATCTGTGGCTAAAATTAAAAAATCGAGTTAAACATCATCTAACCTAAAATTAAAAACATCGAAGGACTGGAAAAATTTATACCAGAACTTAGAAAACAATTTATAAAACAACACGTTTAAGGACCGCTTTAAAAAAATTTTTATTGAAGGTCGTCAACGCACAGGGGAACGAGTGCGCCCCTTAAGATTTTAATATTTTAAAAGTTAAAATAAATAGGAAAAAATATTTAGCAATGATAGATAGTGGCGCAGCTATAAGTCTAATAAAAACACATATTGTGGAAGGGTTCCAAAAAAACAAAAACATGTCTAGTGGACTTCTCAAGAAATAGCATTTCATCTGAGAGGCGGGTCTGGCTGTCACATGAGTTATCTGGTAATGTAGAGGTGCAACACGAATTTACGGTAGTGCAGTCCTATGTTACAGTAGATATCTGGAATACATCTTTTAAGTGAATATGTTATCAAATTAGACTTTCGTGAGGGGTGGTTGCACGCATTTGACACGGTAATGCCGTTACACATTGAAAAACTGTGTGTAATGACAGGGAGAAAAAAGAGAGAAAAGTAGAGATGAGTTAAAAGAACTGCGGAAAAATGCAGATGGTTTTACGTGGAAAAATCCCAGGTAAATTAGGGATGGAGAAAATTAATGTCTACGGTTTAGAAGTAGTGCTACCGGAAAATAACATTATCCTTCGGACACGTCAAGTAGTTTCAAGGCGCTATTACATAAATATGATCGTGCTACCGCTGAAAACTTGATTCTGAATCAAGCGGATTGTTTACCGAACGGCCTATTAACTGCACTGTTTTGGTTAAAACGGGTTTAAAAATGCCTGTTTAGGACTGTCCGGTCGCTTACGCTTTCGAAATCGAGGAAGAAAACTACAGTTGCCGGAGCAGGGTTAATAGTATATATACAACGCGTTACTAAAGACCGCCAGCCTACATATATCCTCGAAGAATAGCCTGAGATACCACCCAAATAAGAAATCGTAACAGAAAAAATCTGAACCCTCCAACTATGATTGGATCATATTTACCGCCCAGTGGCAATAGCAACTCATGTTTTTCGCCCACCTGGTATCAACCGGTTTTACAACAATTGAGTAACTCATATCACCAACCGTATAGCAACATTCAATTGAGTTGTTCACAAAAAATGATTAAGGAATAAACATGGTTGTCCAATTTTGCAAGGAAAATTAGAAAAATATAAATATATATATAAATATATATATGTTGTGAAAAATTTTAGTCCCGATAAACTAAGATTTTTGTTCATTAATCACGCAAAAACGGCTTAACCCATTTGTATGAAATTTGATTAGACAATAGAGTGTGACCTGGATCTTAACGTAACCTACTTTTGATTTAACATTTCGTTTCATAACTTGAGATATAAGGCACACAAAATTGAATTTTTCACTTAAAAACGCGAGAAAAAACGTACTACAAAGGCGTCCTTGGAACGTACACAGAAAACGTTTACAGGACGTACATTTCGGACCTTAACAACTGCAGTAGTAGTAGTTATATATGTATTCTCAAACTAAATGTAAACCACACCTAAGTATCCTAAACTTAACATAATATATATAATAGCACGCACCTTAGACTCGCATATACACAAATATACTGGTATAAGTAGATATTTTGCATGAGGCAGTTTGAGAGAAATGTTACTCACATATTTTATTTGACATATGGTTAGCTGCTTGCTTGTGTTGCACATAGAGCGCGGTGCGCGGTCGCTTTGAATCGACGGTATTATTCCCGTATGTTACAAAATAATTAGTCCACAGGATGTACAACAAAGGTGTTCCTGGGTCGTATACAGAAAACGTCTGCAGGACATATTCACAGGACGTCTTAGGTACGTCCGATTTGGGACCTACGACGTCTTTAGGATGTCCCTGAGAGCTCCAATGTTACAAAATAATTAGTCTACAGGACGTACGACAAAGGCGTCTACGGGACGTATACAGAAAACGTATGCAGGACATATTCACAGGACGTCTTAGGTACCTCCACTTTGGGACCTACGACGTCTTTGGGACGTCCCTGGAAGGTCCAATATTACAAAATAATTAGTCCACAGGACGTACGACAAAGACGTCCCTGAGACGGACACAGAAAACGTCTGCAGGACATATTCACAGGACATCTTAGGCACGTCCGCTTTGGGACCTACGCCGTCTTTAGGACGTCCCAAAGACATTTTTGTGATAGATGTCTGCTACTTGGGGTGGCGCACCGGTTATTCTTTTTTGTTTTTTTAATAATTAAATGATGGAGTCTGATTTCGTAATGTGCCAAATTCATTTGGGAGAATTCCTCTTAGAGAAAGACTCGGACACTGCCAAGCAACTTCCGTCAGGAATGTTATTTAATGGTGGGTTTATACATCAAAATAACAAAGGATAAGATAACCCAGGAATTATAAACCTGGTATAAGAAATAAAAACAAAGTTTGGTTAGGGGTGTAAAACTGTCACTGGAAATTCATTTTGGCGATGACAAAAACCGACGACACATTACGAAATCACGCAAGCGTAGTGTTCTACGCTAAAAAACGACACTTATTAAACCAATTTTATAATAGGGATGTCCTGGGCACGTCCTAAATCTGTTTGAGTGGTTTAATCCGAATTTTGGTCCCACGTCAAACGTCCCCAGAACGTATATTTTGGACCTAGGGCGTTTGAGCATTAATGAATTTTATCACTATAAATAACTCACAAAATCAATAAAAACCAATTAAAATGGGACCCAATCCAAACCAGTCACACAATAAGTATAAATCAATTTTATAGTATGGATGTCCTCGGGACGTCCTAAAATTGTTTGAGTGGTTCTAGCCGATTTTTGGTCCCACTTCAAACGTCCCCAGAACGTACCTTTTGGACCTAAGGCGTTTGAAAATGGATTTTATCAATATAAATAACTTAAAAAAACCAATAAAAATAAAATAAAATAGCAACCAATCAGAACCAATCACGAAATAAGTATAAACTAATTTTATAGTTATGCTGTCCTGAGGACGTTTAAGTGTTCCCAACCGATCTTTGGTCCCACTTCAAACGTCCCCAGGACGTACGTTTTAGACCTGGGACGTTCGGACCTTAATAGGACGTCCTGAGGATGGTGTGTTCTACTTGGATAGGACTTAAAAAAACGTCCTCTGAACGTTTTGCACGCATGTTTTTAAACCTATTTAATGAAAATATCTTACAAACGTACAATTTAAAGCCGCTTCGGAATGTCGTCTTAATAATCTGTTTTTTCGGACGTATTTTTTGGACATTTTTGGAACACTCGTGCTAGATAAAAATATCCCTTGTGTAAATGTCTTAAAAAGAACGTCCTTTGAATGTTCTACCCGCATGTTTTTAAAACTATTTATTGAAAACATCTTACAAATGTACAATTTAAAGCCACTAACGTCGTCTTAATAATGTTTTTTTTTCGGTCGTTTGTGGAACGTTCGTGCTATAGATAAAAATATCCCTTGTGTAAAGGTCTTAAAAAAAACGTCCTCTTAACGTTTTGCCCGCATATTTTTAAAACTATTTAATGAATACATCTTACAAACGTTGGAACGTTCGTGCTATAGATAAAAATGTCCCTTGTTTAAAAGACCTAAAAAAACGTTCTCTGGACGTTCCGCCCACGTGTTTTAAAAGCAATTTAATGAAAACATCTTATAGACTTTTTGGAACGCTCGTGGTATAGATAAAAATATCCCTTGGGTAAAGGACTTAAAAAGGACGTTTTCTGAACGGTCTATCCGCATGTTTTTAAGACTATTTATTGAAAATATCTTACAAACGTACAATAAAGCAACTCCAAAACGTCTTAATAATGTGTTTTCTCGGACGTTTTAGGAACGTTGGTGCTATAGATAAAAATTTCCTTTGTTTAAAAGACTTAAAAATAAACGTCCCTGTACGTTCCGCCCACGTGTTTTAAAAACGATTTATTGAAACCGTCTTATAGACGTACGATATAAAGCCACTCCACAACGTCCCAATAATGTAATATTTTGGACGTTTTTAGAATGTACATATTAAGGCTGAAACTGTTTTAAAGTAAAGGAGCCATAAAAAAAACTTCTCTTGAACGTTCAACTGGAAATGTGGAAACGTACAATTTAGGGCTGGGACGTTCCCGACCTATGGGTACCTAAAAAGGTGTTATTAGGGTATATATGTAGTTAAAGCTTTCCAAAGAGGTATCAAACGGTCGGAAAAAAAAAATATTTTTTTAGGTATGAAGTTTTTTGGGGGTAGCTCCGAAGGGTGTAATAGCGGAATGCTCAAAAACAATAAGGGGTCTTCGCGTCAACACAAGTAATAATTATGTAAAATTTTTGTTATGATTGGTGCAGGGGTTTTTGAGTTAGTTTGGCTACAAAGTAGGCGACAGACAGACCGACAGACCGACCGACAGAACGACCGACATATCGACAACCAGAGCGACGGCGTCTGGATTCGGGCTTATCACTATTCGGAACCTCAAAATTCGTGGAGGATCATTAAAATCTTGAAGTGCGATTTTTAGATGATTACATTACTTCCCTTAGCGAGAGAAAACTGACGAACCTCTCTCATAGAAATATGATTTTTCTTTTTTATGTATCCAACGTAGAATTTAAAGCCACTTCAGAACGTCGTCTTAGTAAGGTATTTTTTCTTTTTGGAATGTTCGTGCTATAGATAAAAATGTCCCTTGTTTAAAAGACTTAAAAAAACGTTCTCTGGACGTTCCGCCCACGTGTTTTAAAAGCAATTTAATAAAAACATCTTATAGACATACGATTTAAAGTCACTCCAACGTCTCGTTAATGTATTTTTTTGGACATTTTTGGAACGCTCGTGCTAGATAAAAATATCCCTTGTGTAAAGGTCTTTAAAAAAACGTCCTCTGAACGTTTTGCCCGCATGTTTTTAAAACTATTTAATTAAAACATCTTACAATTTTGAAACGTTCGTGCTATAGATAAAAATGTCCCTTGTTTAAAAGACTTAGAAAAACGTTTTCTGGACGTTCCGCTCACGTGTTTTAAAAGCAGTTTAATGAAAACATCTTATAGACCTACGTTTTAAAAGTCAACTCCACAAGGTCCCGTTAATGTATTTTTTTGGACATTTTTGGAACGCTCGTGGTATAGATAAAAATATCCCTTGGGTAAAGGACTTAAAAAGGACGTTTTCTGAACGGTCTATCCGTATGTTTTTAAGACTATTTATTGAAAATATCTTACAAACGTACAATAAAGCCACTCCAAAACGTCTTAATAATATGTTTTCTCGGACGTTTTAGGAACGTTGGTGCTATAGATAAAAATTTCCTTTGTTTAAAAGACTTAAAAATAAACGTCCCTGTACGTTCCGCCCACGTGTTTAAAAACGATTTATTGAAACCGTCTTATAGACGTACGATATAAAGCCACTCCACAACGTCCCAATAATGTAATATTTTGGACGGTTTTAGAATGTACATATTAAGGCTGAAACTGTTTTAAAGTAAAGGAGCCATAAAAAAAACTTCTCTTGAACGTTCAACTGGAAATGTGGAAACGTACAATTTAGGGCTGGGACGTTCCCGACCTATGGGTACCTAAAAAGGTGTTATTAGTGTATATATGTAGTTAAAGCTTTCCAAAGAGGTATCAAACGGTCGGAAAAAAAAATATTTTTTTTAGGTATGAAGTTTTTTGGGGGTAGCTCCAAAGGGCGTCAACATAAGTAATAATTATGTAAATTTTTTGTTATGATTGGTGCAGGGGTTTTTGAGTCAGTTTGGCTACAAAGTAGGCGACAGGCAGACCGACAGACCGACCGACAGAACGACCGACATATCGACAAACAGAGCGACGGCGTCTGGATTCGGGCTTATCACTATTCGGAACCTCAAAATTCGTGGAGGATCATTAAAATCTTGAAGTGCGATTTTTAGATGATAACATTACTTCCCTTAGCGAGAGAAGTGAAAACTGACAAACCTATCTCATAGAAATATGATTTTTCTTTTTTATGTATCCATTTAATTTAATTTTTTTAATGTATTGATTTTAGCGACGATTTTTTTCGGAAATATAAACATTTATTAATTTATATTAATTTATTATACGTATTTATACTTTTAGAATTATTTATAAATGGTTAATGGACGTCCTTGTTGGCCCCACTGTCTAGAGCTTAACAGTGAGATTTACTAAAACGGTTGAGTCTATTTTAGAACTATCCTAAGTTTAAGTGAAATTGAGTTTTGGATATAGTTTGATTTATAAGAAGAATTTTAATAAATTTGTTTATTGAATAATCATCTTAACATAATCTTTTGTTGAATTTAAGAGAAAAGTTTCAATTTAGAAAAAAAGAAAATTAAAAAATTTAAACCCACGCAGGGTTGGTAATATTCTGTAAAAAAAATTCAAATTGGGGTTATATATCACCCTAATTAAAGCTTAACCTTGTTAATTAATTTTTCCAATTAATACTTCATGTCATACAACGATTTAGATGGGTAATAATAAAATAAGGAGTAGATTATTTTTTTATTTATTTAAAAGGTGTTTTTATTTATGAAATGAATTAAAAAACTTATATGCAAGTTTTGTTTACATTTCTGTTACTGTCAAACAGCGAGTTCGAAATGAATGGGCTTTGAGTAAGGAAAGTTTTCTTGACTGAGCTTTTAGATAACCTCAATGTTTTAATTTCAATTTGTAAATAAATTAAAATAGCTAGTTTTTTTGGGTTTTTTTGTTTGGTATATTTTTCGTGCATAATCAGTGCCCTTCACTTATATTTGTTTTACCCGTAGTATCCTCATAAATATATTTTTTGTGCTGAAAATGGTTTTAAAAAATGGCGTTTTTCTGGACAAAATTGGAAGTGTTTTATTGGTTAATGAACAACTTGGGATATTATATAAGGTAAATTAATCCTTGTAAAACCGGTTACTTAGGGAAATTATAAACGAACTTATTACCAATTGCCACAAAACAATCCTTTCTGGGGGCTATAAATTTAAACCAGAGGTGGTCTAAAAAATCACCAACTTTATAATCTCAAATACAGATAATGAAGCGATTCTTTAAAAAGCGTCTGAAAATCTCGCCCTCTGATAATATTACTTAAATTTAGTCTCTTAACGCTGTTCCAGTAAATAAATTTTATAGGCAGTTTTTGTGAAAAACCCTCTTTTTTATTTAAAAATCTATTTTATTAAGCTTATTTTTATGTGTAAACAAACCTTTATTTAAAACTTTTGAAATGCAAAAACATAGATAGCCATGGAATATTTTGCTGTCACTGTACAGAAAAGTCACACAAATTCTGTCTTTCCTTTTACATGGAGAGAATTTTCGACACTTTTTGACGTTTATTGGCACGCGTAGTAGCAATTTAGCTCCGCCGTAAAACTAGTCCTGCAGAATATCTTTAAAATATTAAATTTACAAAATATTATTTAAATAATGACGTAGTTTTTCTTACAACGTTAAGATAAATTTTAATTAATAAAATCGCCACTTTTCAGAATTCTGACGGGTGAGATTTTCTGCCATTTCTGAAGAATCGCGACCGAGTGCCAAATTTTTGGCGTATTCACCATTTGCCATTTTGAAACCTGTCCAAAAAAATGAGATTTAGGGCATTTTCTCGGAAAATATAGTATATTTTAAGAAAAACTGCAGTTTTTCAGTGGTATTTTACAATAACAATACAAAATAATGAATAAACTTTGTGACTTTTCTGTATGGGTAAGTGTTTTTTGAAAATTGATTTTAAAATTTAGTACCCCCACAGGTATAAATATTTAGACCTGTGGGGGTTACTATTTCAGATCTTAGTAAATCGCACTGTAAATGTTTAAGAAATACCCTTTATTGACTTACCGCTTATGGCATTTCTTTTTTCTTCGTTTTTAATTTCCAATAGAGCAATACCTTCACTCCAATAGTCTTTTTTGAGCATAATATGTCCGGAACCAAACTGGGACATATATGCTGCAATGGCATCGTAGTCAGGGTTCTCATGATTTATTTCCATTGGACCTAAATTTGAAAAGAGAAACATACAAACTATTTGAAAAGAACTATAATTTCACTAAAATTGCAAAGGATACACGCAAGGTAGTCCATGCGCTACCTATGCCTACGTCGAGAATTTTATCCAAATTGGGCGTTTTATGAAAGAAGCAACACACTTTGTATGATTTGTATGATTGGAACCTCCCGATTATGTTAGGCAGGGAACCCACTCCCCCACTCCGTGTGGTTGGGGTAAAATCACCCCTTAAAAGTACAATTTCGTAGTTTTTTGCCAATCTCAAAAACTATAACATTTATAAAAAGAATTGTGGCAACATTTTTTTGTAGGCAATAAAATTGTCTTTAATATGCACTTTGCGCCACAACGTTTTTACATTGTGAAATACCTTGCTTCAGAATAAGTATCCTAAGGAATATAAGCTTGTTTGACTGTCAGATAATTTAAAAAAAATGTCAATGCCCTGTTAAGGGTGAATTTGAATAAAAAATGCGCTTGTTCCAATTAGGTAATATAAGAAACTCTTAATCTTGAATGCGCACGGATAACATGGGTTTATGGCCTACCGTGAAAGTTAACCATATTTTGATATTTTAAAGATAATATACTTTAGGTGAAAAAATGAAATTCTATGAGGATCGTATTTCTGTGATAGGAGATATGAGCCGTGAAAGAACGAATGTCTGCTAAACACATACGGAGAATTTTTCTCGTAATTTGAAACGTATTTTATAGATTTTTGCAATTGGGGTGTCATTTGGAAGGTACTTGAATACTGCATAGGAGCAAAACAGGAGGAAAATTTATTTTAATCCCATTTGGAGGAACGATTTTTTTCAAGTCTGGTCTCGTTTAAAAGGTAATGAATTAGTCTACAGAGGCGTACTTAGGATTTTGTGTTGCCGTGCTTATGAGAGCCAAAACCGCACCAATTTGCTTTTTAAAAAAATTTAAAATTAGAGTTACACTTTGTGTTTTCCTGTTTTCCCTGGTAGTTTTCCGCAAGTTTGGCCTCATTTGAATGATAATCAAATACGCTACAGGGGTGTATCTAAAATTCTATCTTAGCGAAGTCAGAAATACCTGGAGAGGTCGATAAAAATTAATACAAAATGTAATAATATTCATCTTATGCGAATGGATTGAGATTTATGCAAGAGGTTTAGGTAAGTTTAAACTAAGTGGGCTTTGACTTTGCATTGAAAACAATTAGGAGTAGGTTGTAATGCTTTTTAGACATATCTATGTAATTGTTTTTTGTTTTAGAAAGACACTGCAGATCGAGGAAGCAAAAAACTTTGTTTTATAGAAAATAAATTAGCATAGTATGATATTAAAGAAGTATCAGTTCATAAGTTTTGTTTAAAAACTAAATTACTCACTAAGTTTTTGTTCTTTCTAACATAAGTAATTACTATATACCTATACGCTACTGTTTTTCTCTGATAAAGAATCTAAAATGATAAAATTAAAATAATGTTTTCAGTATTATAGGATTTATTCCCATCAAGCCCAACCTAATGCCAAAACTTGGCCCATACTCACTGGCGTATGCAGAAATTTAGTTTCTAGGGGGGGGACTTGAGGTTTATTGGAGGACTTAAGTAAGAACATAGTTTCAGATGACAATTAATTTTTTGTTTTTGGGAGAGTTTAATCTTTAGGGTTCAATATTCATTAGATCTAGGAGGCAAACAAACCGTAAACCCACTCCTGCATACCCACTGCCTATATTGGTTTGGATTTGGTTTTTGTTTTTAACATTTTTTTATTTATTAACTTTTTAAAGCCCATGCCCCCCCTCAAATTATATTCTGCCTATTAACTTTTAAATACGACTAACCTTTAAGAAAAATCAACAGAGAAAATAAAACACAAAAACGTTTTAGTCTCATTTACGTATTTTTTTTAAATTAACCTTCCCAAATACTAAATATTATAATCTATGGTTACGCCTCTCTGTATTATTTAAGTATCTTTCAAATGACACCGCAATCATGAAAATCTGCAAAGTACTTTTCAAGTTACGAGAAAAATTATCCGTAGGTGTTTAGTAGACATACGTTCTTTCGCAGATCATATCTCCTATCACAGACATACGATCCTCATAGAATTTCATTTTTTTCACCTAAAGTACAATATCTTCAAAATATCGGAAAATGGTTAAGATTCACGTTAGGCCATAAGCCCATGTTACCCGTGCGGGATTCTTTGTATCAAATTTTGTACAGTGAAAGTTTAAAGCATTTTCCCGGAACCATTTCACGGATTTTGCATAATTTTAAGTTCTTTACATAACTTTACGTATCCTAAGGTTTAATTCACGGCAAAAATTATCGATTATTTTAAAAAACTAAATACAAACAAGATATATATATTTTTTGAAAAACTACGCGAATGGTCTGTAGGGGATACCAGAAGCCTCCGGTGTGCAAAATTTTGTTAATTTTTGATGTGCGGTTTATCGGTTTAACCAAACAAACCGTTTTTAGGATTTAAATTCACTCTTAAATGGGTCACTATTGTGTCACACTTTTTCTAAAAGATGCCGCAGCAGTTATTTGAATTTGATAAAGCCCAAATTTTAGCGAAGTTGGACAATAGTTGGTCTGTTCAGAGAGTCGCTAATCATTATGAAAATACGGAAGCGGTTTCAAGAAGAACAAAACAGTTAAACGAAAAGAATGTAGCGGTTTGGGCAAAGTGAGTACAGCAAATTAAAACCAAGAAGTATTAAATTTTCTGCAGCTTAGCAGCTTCCCAGGATCTTTAACTACATCAAGAAGACTGTGTTGCCGTATTGCTGCAAAGAAAATTAAATAAAGATAAAAAACAGGCCAGGTTAATTTTTGCATTAAATTATTCACTTCAGGGACGCGACTTTTGACACGGGACTATTTGTACTGACGACAAAATTTTTCAATTGCATAGTGATAAAAAGAAAATTTTAGTATCTCGCCCACCGATAACGCGATATGAAGAACACTACATTGCAGCCAATGCAGACAGAGCGGGAAGATTTTCCATAAATATTTGGAGCTGGGTTTCGGCAAGGGGACATGATGCGTTTTTGAGGATCCCAGGAAGACTTACAACTCAAGTTTACGAGGATATAATGGAAAATATTATGCTTCCTGCCATAAGAATTCATGACCCTGAGCATTTTGTTGCTCCATCCACACGGCACGGATTTGTCAACGAGGTTTCACCATGGCTCGCGAAAACACCCGATGCTAACCCAATGTAAAACGTGTGGGGCCTCATTGTCAAGCAATTGAAAATGTTAATTTATTTGAAAATTTGGCTAAATAAATAATAAAAAGACTGGCGAGCATTATTGTTCTTTTCTTTTTTTGTTAATTCAGCTAAGAGTATAAATAATTTAAGCCATGCTCTTGCATTGTTTCCACCGAACAGTTTCTTCTTCTTGAAACCGCTTCAGTGTTTTAAAAATAGGATTCTGGTTTTTTCCACTGAATAGCTACTCTCCGAACAGACCAGACATTGTCCATTTTTGCAAAGTGATTTATTGTTGATTTTATTATTAGTTTTGTTGTTGGTTGTTCTTAGGTATAAATTTAATAAAATTTATATGATTCGTTCAAGATGTGTTTTAATTTAGGAACCTTATGTTACAATATCTCTTTGTTTTACTTCCTAGATTTATTTTCATCCATTTCTTGTACCCTTTGGTATTTTAAATACCCCCACCGCTGAATTAGGCACCTACCAAATAAAGCACGAATAACTAGGTAAGCCCGCTGTAAGGAATTAAAAAAAAAACAATCAAAGATAAGGGTAAAGTAAAACTCCAAAAAATTTTTTCAGTATTTCAAAATTCAATTTGTAAGGTTTGGTATGCTCTGACTTTAATTTTTTAAATAAAAAATCTCGGTTATTTAGAAGTCATGAAAAATCAACAAAACCGCTACTACAATATTAACACAACTTGTATTTAAGCTGTAGAGTTTTTAATTTATTACGGTTTTCTTGTATTATTTTTTATTTTTTGAAAACTGCATAGGAAGTGATAGGAAAAAAATATACCTTATTCTTGTGAAAAGTGCCTTTTTTGTACTAAATCACTATTAAAATTTTAGGTAATATTGTTATTAATGTATTTTTTTTACTGCATCAAACATTTAGGTGGAAACAGAGCAACTGCCCAAAAGGCCAAAAGCGGTATTCAATGGACAACTCCACATGGGACAACACAAAAGGTTAAACATAACTTGGGATTTGCGAGTTCTACTATCGGTGGTAAATATTTTTTATTTCTAAGACAGTTTAAATAAACCTTTGTAAATAAATTAAATAATTATTAAAAAACGAATGGTTAGTGATTGCGTACAAAAAACTCCTGTTTCCTTGTTAAATAATTATTACCCAATACTTACGAAGTGATAAAATCCTTGTTTGTAAAATCATAAATTTATTTATTTATTTAGAAGCATCACTAAACTACAAAAAGCAAATTTGCCCAGAATTTGAAAATCTAGTAGGCCTTATTACATTTTTGAGTCTTTATAGATGAGCAGAATTAATTTTCATCATACTTAAGAAAAATTAAAAATAATTACGGTATTTTGTGAAACTCATTATTTATCAAAGGTGCAATTTATAAACTTCATTCTTTTGCACTGTTTTAGATATAACGAGCTCAGGTTATCGAGCAGTATGGTAATGAGTTCTGGAAATCTGCAATGGATTTTTTTAGTGTGTTTCTTAAAAGAATAAAAAAATCATATGATAATTTCTCTTTTCGCTTTGGTCTTTTGTGTGTTCCTACGCATCCAAGTTTGAATTTTCGTTTTTTCCACCCAAGATCTTTTGATCTTTTGTTTTTAGATTATTTTCGGTTGAAGTAACTGATCGGAGGTTTTTTAACTTCTTTTTGTTTTAATCGCCTTAGGAGCGTAACACTATTGGAAAGATTAACACGCCAGGACGAACCCGTATCAGGTGACTTAAATAAGATGCCTATTTGTGAGTGATTCAAGGAGGTTGGAAATCAAAGTGTATGATGGGGTTTTTGAAGTTTGACGGAGGATGGGTATTTATAAAATATCAATTACTTTAAGAGAATGAAAAATACTTATACAAAAGTTTGCATTAGAAATGAACTACGTCCAAATTATGACAACTTAAAAACGTAGTAATTACGTACAAAAAAAAACCTAAAAATAACGTAAAAATACGTTTTTGCTGTACCTACATTTTACGCACACTTTTGTACGTACCTAGTAGGACTCTGAACGTAAAGACGTAAAATGGATGTAAAATGTACGTCCCTGGGACCAATGATGCTGTCTGGGATTGAATATGATCATCTTTTACCACTTGCAAAAAAAGATCTGAATAATAATATGTCGCCTAGCGATTTTTTTGAGCTAATTATTAAACAATACGGAGTTCTAGAAAGTAACTTTGTTTAAATATTTACCGCATTTTTATTGTTTTTAACATTACCGGTAACAGTGGCAAGTCTTGAGAGGACGTTTAGAAATTAAAACCATTTAAAGTTTACTTAAGATCACAAATGGGTAAAAGTAGATTAAGCAGCTTAGCTTTACTTTCTATTGAAACGAAAGTTGCTTACGAAATGGACTTAACGACTCTACTAAAAGAATTTGCCAATGAAAAAGCGAGGAAATGGACTTTTAAATTATTGACCTCTCAAGACTTGCCACTGTTACAGATAATGATAAGAATAAAAATGCGGTGAATAAAATAAATAACAATATTATAGATCTAACAGTATGTTAAATATTTGTTTTTTTACGAGAAAAAAAAAATAGCAAAGTTTGATAGTAGTTATTTACTTGAATAAAACACAACTTTAGGTACCTAACACGTCTATAGTTTTTACAAAACAAATTATATTTATACATTTATTAGTGTCAAGTCATGTTGCTACGCCGCTGCAAAGTATACCATTTTATTTTAAAAAGTTTTTTTAACGTTACTTTTTAACATTTTTTACATGTTATTGATTTTTTAATCGTAACACACGTACATTTACATTGAATTCGATCTCCAGCTTAATGTTGAATTTTGACAGCTTACCATATAGCAAAAGCATGTTACCATTTACATTAGAATTAATTCAAAGTCAACTTCGAATGTAAATTATTCTGTGGGTTCCCATATGGTAAGGTGTCAAATTAAGCAATTAAATCGAAGAGATCGAATTAAATGTAAATGTAGCATTTACTCTACTTTTAACAAAAATTGATTAGGAAAAGTTCAAGAACTAATTCGTTTAAAAGACAAGAATATTTTTTTGGTTAAAAATTTTAATATAATAAATGTAAGGACTAATCTGTAATTTAATTTAAAAAAGCGTAGAGACACAACAATTTGTCAAAAAATCAGAATAAGTCGTCTAGAGAACCAAAAACTGCCCGGCTTCCACTGCTATAAAAATACAAATTATAATTCAGTAGATAATTTTTTTTTTAAATTAATTTCGCCCTTCGGTATTTTAATTCTAGGTAAGAGTGACCCCAATAGTATTTTATGTTCAAAATATGTTTTTTATACCTTCATCAAAAACTTGATTTTAGTAACTGTCTCCAGATAACTAACGCATGGCTTTTTTGGTCACCGATGAAAAACAACTTTTTTTTTGTATCACGGGTGCAAAAAAAAAATCTGTTCGTTTTTTACCTAAAATTAAAGAGAAATAGCGGAACATTGCAATATTGTTTTCATCAAGTATTTACGAAAAAATCATTTAAAAACATCGTTTAAATATCAAACTGTCAAAGATTAAAATGTCGCAACAATGAACGTCACCGAGTAAAAAGGCATATTGCCATGGAAACCATTGTTATTTCATTTATCAGGCGCCTTGATTTATATTGTAAAGATGGTGTGTTGCGAGATTTTTAAAACTATTTTCCTGTTTTTCTTGGATTTTGTGATAAAGGTATTAAAAAAATAGTATTAACAACTCGCGGCTAAACTGTGCTTTTTTTTACTCGCATTTTTAAGTAACTTGGTGCGCTCGATATTTAAACCAACGCTTGGAAAAAAAGCACTATTTTAGCCACTAGTTGTGAAAACTACTACTTCATTCCAGTATGTAAGTTTATAATAATTTTAAAATGGTTTACCTATTTTTGAAACTTATTAACCGTTTAAAATTCAATTAAAACACCACACTAAAGTTTGTTGAATACTGGCAATAACAAATGAGTAGAATATACTACATGTTTATCGTTAACCTTTGGAGTCTTTTGTAAAACGTTTTCCTATAAGTAGTACGAGAGTACGGGGTAATTAAATTTTTAATTTTTGAAATTGGGCGTTTATGCTGTGTGGGTACATCGTCAAAAAAACATATAAGACTTGTTTGCCAGCAAAACTGTGTAATAGTTACGGAATCGTTTTATGGCACCACTTGACCTCACTTAGTAAACGTTACTTTTTTAGCAATCTATACATAGTATGGAGGCTATTGGGATCGTCAAAAAAAAAGTTTTTTTATTTCCACTAAAAATAAGTTATTTGGGTCGAAAAAGACCTCAATACAAAATTTTGTCATGGTGTCTGTCTGTCTGTAACACGATTACTCAACTCACCAGGGGGTGAGTTGATTAGTTTTTGGTGAGGGGGGGGGGGGTTGTAAAAGGAGTAGAAATGGGGGTTAAACTTTTTTTTTATAATCGTAACTCGTGAACTGTAGCAGTTAGCAACACGCGGTTTTAACGATAAGATGGATAATTATATCTTCTATAAAATAGTACATTATATACCTAGGGACTAAAGTGGTACTTTTTATCCCGAGGCGAAATGTTTGTACAATTCCCTGAGGGATAAAAATACACTTTAGACGCATGGTTTATATACTATTTTTTGCACTTTTGGGCGCTGTTTTTATTAAATTTTTATTATTATTTTTTTCAAAAAACAAAAACAGATCTTCATTATACTCGCCCATAAAAATGTGACAACCAAACTACCATTCACTCTCTGACGTTAAGTCAATTCATATTTATCTGATAATACTTAGTTCCCAGAGTGTAGCCAAGGTACTAGAAAACAAATGGTAAGATACAAACAAAGCCTATAGCTGTCAAGATTTTTGCGAGTGTATCCAAAAGTGGAAAGAATTTTAATCGATGAAGCTGCCGCAGAGGCAATGAAAGCGCTGCTGCCCGCCAAATCAGAAAAAATATACGAAAAACAGTACAACCATTTACTTCATTGGTGTCAATCTTAAGATGTTGTTGATCTAACCCAGGAAAAAGCGCTTCTGGCATATTTCTTTCATCACGCCAAAAACCTCAGGCTTCAACAGTTTGGTCTCATTATTCAATGATTAAATCGAAGCTGATTGCGGAAAAGTTAATTTATAGAGCCTGATAATAAGGAGCGGGACTAAAATATTTTAGTCCCGGGTATAAAAAGTATCATTTTAGTCCCAGGGAATAAAATACGTTTTTAGTCCTTGAGGTGCAAAAACTATATTTATGATGAAGTCTATCAGATCCGTAGTTTTTGAGATATATAAGAAAAACCAAAACAGTGGCGGCTTGTGACTTATAAAACTGATGAGGCACCAAAATCACCAATATGTAAAACCCATTTGGATAAAAAAAGCTATTCTTCAAATTGCTTTAAATATTTTTTTCAGCAAATAATGTTTTCTACTCAAGAACCAAAGAAACAAAAACAAGTTTTAAATAAAAAGTTGTACATATAATAATTATTTGGGCGGAGGTGTTTTGTTTGTAATTTTGTTGTGTGTGACGAAATCAAAATCTTATCATCAATCATTCATTAGAGGGTGAATGTACCGGTGAAGCGGATTTTTTAGTCGCCTCATGTTAGCATGTAACCTAATAAAAGGCAAAATCATCTCAAGCAATGTGAAGCAAAATCTTAGTGGGGAAGCGAGGCTACCGAAATGAGTGCCTCATCCATCTTTGATGGAATACACAAAACATTCGTAAAGCAAAGGCAGAATAAGAAAACACATAAAGGAAATAATACCCTAATATAAAAATCAAAGAAAAATGTTAAGAAGGGAATTTTGTTGTAGGTCAAAACCAAAAAATTATACACATTTAAACTAAAGAGTTTCTCCAAAAAAGTTGATGAGCCTCGTCAGATGAGCCTCACTTGCCTCACTTGCCTCATCTGACGAGCCGCCACACTGAACCAAAATATACTTATAATAATCGCAACCCACGAACTGTAGCAAGGGACACACGGTTTAAACATTTAAAAGGATAATTACATTTTCAACCAAAACTATATATATCAATGTTAAAATCTGTCGAATCGTAGCAGTTAGCCACACGCGGTTTTCACATTTAAGATGGATAATTACATTTTTAACCAAAAATTTTTTAGACAATTTAGAAAAAAGAAATTAATTTTTTTTTTTTTAATAAAAAAAAAATGTGTTTTTTAAGGTTTTTATGGATGGCTATATATATACCTGCTGGCCTCACCTCTTTTTCACTAAAAGTATAATATTTAAATAACATTTTTGCAATGTAGGTATATTCTTTCTAAAATGAATAGGTAACGATCATTTTCGTAGTATTTTTAAAATTATATATGAGTTTTTGAAATATCAGACGCACGGAAGGTCTCGGGCTTGATCCCCGGGACCGTCGGTAGTCTACTTGAACTTTTTCTCTCAAAATTACATAATTTTGTGAGATCAATTAATTAATTTTTTAAGATTTGTGCGATAAAGCGCCGTATGGAGTGGTAGGCCGTGCAACAACTGCTTAACTAAAAAGCCAGTTAACTCTTTTTCGATTTAGTATCCTTTAGCCTACTATAGCAGTAATATTGACACCCAACGGACAGAAAATCCATGTTTTACCTGTCAATTTGGTTATAAAAATGTCGGCAATCTTTGGCTAAAGGGCACTGAAGAGATAAGAGTTAACTGGCTTTTTAGTTGAGAACGGTGTTGGGCCGTGTTAGTTAGAAGGCAGGCTAGCACGATTCCATACCGTCCCTCGTAGAGGACGGTACCAAATCAAATAAAATCATATATTACATGTTCTTACACATAGCTCTTACATATAAGTTGTGTGATTCATATATTGATAGTGGAGCACGTTAAAGATCCCTATCCCCGACAAAGGGGTTGAGGTCTAAATCCCTCTAAAAAAAGAAAACTGCCTTCCTAGGGCATGCTCGTCAGACCGGTCTGGCGAGCGGGTACGGGGGGAATGAGCCACAAAAGATCTCTTAGGTCGCATTGGAGGGAGCTGTAAATTGCACCACTCATAACTAACCTAACATAACCTTGTGTAGGTAATATTTGTTCTGTTTTACGCCTGATACACAGTTTCACTTCTAGCCGGTACTTCTATTTCTCTCTTTATCGAAAAAAATGAGATCGCAATAGAAAATATATTTCCCTCTTTCTCTAAACGATGAAGAGGGAAATAGAAATGAGCTCAAAGAAGTGAAACTGTGGATCAGGGGTTGTTCTCGTAAAAGATGTTTGATAGAAAAAACATAATCTTTTTTTGTATGTTTAAAATACAAATTTTATATTATGTTATATTACTTCGAGGGTGATGATTATTTCATTCTGATAGATAACGAATTGATTCTACAAATTGCGGTTTTGATAAAAAAAAGGCTTTGCCGAATTTTCTCACAAACTATGGGTTTCCACGCCGTGTTGCAACTTTTAGTTACCGCACACCGTATGCTAACGTGTTATTTACCACACGAATAAATTGTGCGCTGAACTTTAGTCATTGCACGGTTTTAGATAATAGCTATTTAACGCACAAGTGCGGAAAATGATACTTCACGGCACGCGACCGCAGTTGATCCAACTAGCAATTTTTAGTTGTGCAAGTTGTAAAAATTAGAATTACACTAATTTTAAATGTTGTTTTACAGATAAAGAATAGTTATCATGGCGACGGTCGACAATGTCGACTATTATACGACGCCTAAACGTTTATCACAACTTCAGTCGCCATCACAACTATTTATGACCGTCTATTGTACTAACAGTTATTCCTTAGTTGTGAAGGCGCCGACTACAAACCGGTGTGTGCTAAACCAAAAATTGATCAATTTACTCCACGTTTTCTGGCCGGTTTGTTGGAAACGCGGGCGCGCCTGTTTTCATCTAACCAATTTTTCTGTTATGTTTGCAACAAACCAATTTTGGAGCACTGCTGTCTGTCATACAAACGTCAATTAATTCAGTAAAAGTAAACATTTTGTACTATGAAAAGGAACAAATGGTATAAATATTCTTCGATATTTTGACATGTGACAGCTGTCATTGAAGGTGATTCCCCAGTGTGTCAGAAAAATAGAGGAAGGTCCTGTATAAACAATAAGGACGGAAATTAAGTGAGCAGCAGAAAGCCAAACTGTGGAGCAATTTCGATTGGGTAAAAATTGAGGCCTGTTCGAGTCTTTTAAGTTAGGGAATCCGTTCAAAACATAGTTAAGTAGTTAAAGCAGTCGAGACACGGGACTCCTTTGGTTGTCATAGAAACTAATAAGTGCCGCCATGATTGATTGTTAAAACCATTGTATGCTAATTTGTAAACAAACATTAAAAATTATTTTTTTGCTTTTTTCTACAATAAACTAAGATCTTTTTGCATATAAAAATTCGTATTTTGTTCTTAGGAATCCTAAGCAACATCTTTAGAGGATTTTCGAAGCAATTTTTAAATCATGATTTTTTTTTTAATTTCATAAAATCATCTTAATCGAGGGCGCGCTTGGTTTTAGAGCTACGAACTGTACATTTGACAGTAAACTACCGTCTGTTTATATATTTTGGCATTGGTTCGCATCTTATGATGATGCAAAACATGATATATGACATAGAATATCATTTTATTTTAATAATATTATGGTGTTAGAAATAGTTTAATTTGTAGTCGAATAGTGTATTTATCATTTTACGTAATGAATAATATTTTGAACAAATAATTGTACTCCAAAACTCATTGAACTATTCCTTCAACTGTAGTCGCGATCGCGACGTTGACTCAACCAAAAAATCATCCACCAAATTGGTGCAAAGGTGGGTGGTGTTTGAGGAAAAGTAAACGTTGCGACGCAACGTTGGCACGCGGTGCACAACGTTGAGACGTCGACAAATTGCTAGTTGGGGACTGAACAAAACGCAGCAACTTTAGTCAAGCCAGCAAGGGCAGTGAAGAAACTTTACAAATTTTATGTTTGAGCCTCAACAAATTCCAAAGAAGGAATATAGTCACATTACCGCACTGAACGCGGTAAAGTGCCATAACGTTAACTTTACCGACCGGGAGTAGGTAATAGTTATTTACCGAACAAGTGCGGAAAATGATACTTTACCGCACACGACGGCAGTAAAAAAATCCACTATTGATTTGGATGCGCAATAAAGATCTCTATGCTCATATAGTGTTTTACACATGCACATATTAGGTGCCAAAAGTCCAACAAAGATGGATATAGTTTTTCTTACGTGATTTCTAGTCATTTCTAGTATATTTCTATGCATTACAAACTGACTGGATTTCAATTGGCTAAACCCCCCATTTTGAATAAATATAAAAAATCACAGAAATTAGGGTGCGGTTAAATTTTTTTAAAAGTTGTACAAAATTAGTTCAAAATCATAAGCATATCAAAGGTCGAAATTTTGTTGAGGGGGGTTTGGCTTGGCGTCATCTTGCACCCCCCACCATATTTTAAAAAAACAGGGTTACTAGTGGATTTGTCGAAATTCTTTAAACGTTGTTATATAGGTAAATTAGTTTTTAATTTTGGGATAGTTGCTTTTTATTTTTTTCTACGCTATAAATGCGGGGGGTGTAGCTTGATATCTGGCTGCACCCCCTATTTTGAATATAAAAAAACCAGGAAGGAGTGTGGTTCAAAATTTTTAAAAGTGTTTCAAAATTAGTGCGAAATTGCAATTATAAGCATATTAAAACTCGAATATCTTTTGGGATGGGGGGGGGGTGTGGCTTGGCCATTTTGACCGAACGAAGTGAAGCGAGTTTGATCAAGCCGGCAAGGGCGGTGAAGATACTTTACGCAAATGTTAGGTACAATATTTTTCCTTTAGGCGTCAAAAAATTCCAAAAAATAAATATAAAAATCTGTGTTTGAAGTTTTGTGAATCATCGTAGTCAATTTACACAGAAAAAGAATAATCCTAAATATTTTAAAAAATATAGTTGATGCAAGAATATTATTCTTCTATGTACATTATTTAGTACTTGAAACAACTATTTGCTTATCTTAAAATTGAAGAGTAAGTTTTGAAATTAATAATTTATAAGTTTAAATCAATAATAACACAAAATTTAAGAATACTTGGAGTATTAAAATAAATAAAACTAAGCAAATCTTAAGTTCAGAAATACTTATCCTTCAAATTAATACTCTGGTAGCAATTTTTAGTCGTGGAAGTTGTTAAAATTAGAATTAAAATAAATAAAACTAAGCAAATCTTAAGTTCAGAAATACTTATCCTTCAAATTAATACTCTGGTAGCAATTTTTAGTCGTGGAAGTTGTTAAAATTAGAATTGCACCAACTTTAAACGTTGTTATATAGGTAAATAGTAGTTTTCTTAAAAATTGAAGTCGACGTCGACAAGTTTACGATGGCTAAGCTATTTATGACCGTCTATTTCAGTAACCATTTTTTCAGCGATTTCTTAGTTGTGAAGGCGACGTTTTCTAGCCGGGTTGTTGTAGACACAGGCGCGACTGTTTTTATCTAACCAATTTTTATGTTACGTTTGCAACTAACCAAACTGAGGCATGTTTTGCGTCTATTATAAGCTGGAGATCCATTTAAAATACAGTATAGTAGTTTAATCCGTCAGGACACAGAAATATTTTCGTTGTCATAAAAACTAGCACGTGCGGCCACTATTGATTAGATAAACTTGACTTACAATGTGAGACGCCACTACCATTACACGTTAATTTGTAAAAAGAAATTTAAAATTATTTTCATATTTACATTTACACAAAATTCGGAACACGTGTAAAAGCTGGTATTTTGTTCCTAGGAAGCTTAAACAACATCTCTAGAGCTTTTTTGAAGCAATATATAATTCAGCATATTTTTTTCAGTAACATAAAATCATCTTAAATTGAAATCGCGCGTGTTTTTTAGGGCTAAAATATGCATATTTCACAGTGAACTGCGGGTTGCTTATAAATTTTGGCATTGGTTTGAGTGTATTGGTGATGTATGCAAAATATTTGATAGAAATAGTTAATGTTTCAATTACATAATTTATTTATTAGTTTAGATAATAAATATAATTTTTGATCAAATCATTTCACGCCAAAAACCCACTTAATTAACACTTTAACAGATTTCCGACTAGTCGCGATCGCATCGTTGACTCAAGCAAAAAATCATCCACCAAATTAGTGCAAAAGAGGGTCGTGTTTTAATGAAAGTAAACGTTGTGACGATGGCCCGCAGGGTGCACCACGTTAAGTTGTCGACAAATTGCTAGTTGGGTAGAATTTCTAGGTTTTGCAACCGCATTAAATCTCATAAAGTAATATCTCTCCCACAGACTCTGGCGACAAATAAGTACTTATACGAGAAGGATTTTACTTCCCTCGCTAAGGAAAGTAAAGTAATCATCTAAAAATCGCCTTCGAGATTTTTATGATCATACACGAATTTTCATGATTCATTCTTTTTAGCAATCCATACATAGTATGGAGGCTCTTGCGATCGTTAAAAAAAAGTTATTTATTTCAACTAAAAATAAGTTATTTGGATCAAAAAAGTCCAAATTACAAAATTTTGTCATGATGTCTGTCTGGGCGTCTGTCTGCAACACGATTACTCAAAAACCGCAGGACCGGTTTTTTTATCAAATTTGGCACAAAAAATATCTGGGCCCAGGCGGTGAGCTGATAAGTTTTTGGTGGGGGTGGAGGGTTGCGAAGAGGGTAGAAATGGGGGTTAAACTTTAAAAAAATCGTTACTCGCGAACCGTAGCAGTTAGGATCACGCGTTTTTCACGCTAAGATGGATATAATTGTACTTTTAATAAAAACTATATTTATGATGAAGTCTGTTAGATCCATAGTTTTTAAGATATTTAAAAAAAAAATCTTAACCCACGAACTGTAGCAGCTAAGGACACACGGTTTTAATATTTAGAGGGATAATTATATTTTCAACAAAAACTGTATCAATGTTAAAGTGTCAAAAAATATCTCGAAAAATATACTTATAGAAACCTAACTCATGAACCGTATCTGCTTGCAAGACGCGGTTTTCACATTAAGATAGGTAATTGCATTTTCAAGCAAAACATTTTTGAAAAAAAAAGGTTTTTAAAGATTTTATGGCTATACGTGCCTGCTGGCGCCATTTATTTTATATATAATAGGGAACCTTATTAAAAAGCCTTGCCGACACCGTTCTCAACTAAAAAGCCAGGTAACTCATACCGCCTCAGTGCCCTTTAGCCGAACGTGGCTGCCATTTTTATAACCAAATTGACAAGTAAAACATGGATTTGCTGTCAGTTTGGTGTCAATATGGCACTGATCATAGGCCAAAGGATACTAAAACGAAAATGAGTTAACTGGCTTTATAGTCCTGTAGGATTATGCTCCTAATGGAAATATTAACACGCCAGGATGAATTCGTATCAGGTAACTTGGATAAGTACCAGTGCGGAACGATGCCTATTTGTGAGTGGTTCAAGGTTGGAAATCAAAGTGTATGATGGTGTTTAATGATGACTAGTGGAGGGTGACCAGTTAAACTACTGATGAGCCCACGCTGGTTACCCAGGGCGAAACATCGTTTAATCATTTCTCTTTTCGCTTTGATCTTTTGTCTGTTCCTTGTGGGATGCTCATCCAAGTTTGAATTTTCGTTATTTCCACCCAAGATCTTTTGATCTTTTGTTTTTTAGTTTCTTTTCGGTTGAAGTAACTGATTTGGAGGTTTTCTAACTTCTTTTTTGTTTTAATTGCCTTAGGAGCATAATCCTACTGGAGATAGTAGCACGCCAGGACGAATTCTTATCAGGTAACTTGGATAAATACCAGTGCGGAAGGATGCCTATTTGTGAGTGGTTTCAAGGTTGAAAATCTAAGTATATGATGGTGTTTAATGATGTATAGTGGAGGGTGACCAGTGAAACTACTGATGAGCCCACGCTGGTTACCCAGGGCGAAACATCGTTTATTCATTTCTCTTTTCGCTTTGATCTTTTGTGTGTTCCTTGTGGGATGCTCATCCAAGTTTGAATTTTCGTTGTTTCCACCCAGGATCTTTTAATCTTTTGTTTTTTAGTTTCTTTTCGGTTGAAGTAACTGATTTGGAGGTTTTTTAACTTCTTCTTTGTTTTAATTGCCTTAGGAGCATAATCCTACTGGAAATATTAACACGCCAGGACGAATTCGTATTAGGTAACTTGGATAAGTAAGTACCAGTGCGGAACGATGCCTATTTGTGAGTGGTTCAAGGTTGGAAATCTAAGTGTATGATGGTGTTTAATGATGTATAGTGGAGGGTGACCAGTGAAACTACTGATGAGCCCACGCTGGTTACCCAGGGCGAAACATCGTTTATTCATTTCTCTTTTCGCTTTGATCTTTTGTGTGTTCTTTGTGGGATGCTCATCCAAGTTTGAATTTTCGTTGTTTCCACCCTTTTGATCTTTTGTTTTTTAAATTCAAGCTATGTTGTATAAAATATTAGAGACAACAGGATGATGGGGCAACCCAGAAAGAAAGGCGGGTAAGTTTTTCTTTAATTTTAGTGGGTACCAAAACTGTTCACAAAGATATTATACCCATGGTCAAAAAGTATTGAGAAGTTTGGTTTTACTTTGTAAAGAGGGACTAATCTTCTGTGTCTTTAGTGCTCTTGCCTATATATTAAAGCGTTGTATGATAAGCTGATCATAAAATGATTAATGTGAGCATATAAAATTAAAAAAAAACTTGACTATCCCAGTACTTAGAAGTGTTTAAAGTACCTACCTTAAAGTGAGGCGTAAACAGAAGTCAGGCTTAGTTTTCTTAGTACCGCACGAAGTCTATCCACGGCATAATTAAATAAGTATAATGTATTGCATATATTAATCTATTTATTTTGTTTTTTTAATTATAAAGTTTTTCTCACAATGAGTGTTATTTAGCCTCTCTTTCTTTAGTAATTATGCAGTATACGGTTTTCTGCCAGTTTTGATTTTTTTTTTGAAAAATTCTTTACTACTAGGGTCCCTAGGACCCCAAATCCGCCTGCGCCCGATTTTTTTTTTAAGAGAAAAAAAGGGTGCCGAGGGGGGTGTTGTAATGTGTTTTTGTGATGGTTTTGGGTTGGGTTGGAATAGGTTGGGTTGCGCTGTGTTGGATTGGGTTGTTTCAGTAAAAAAAATAAAAAAAACACAAAAAAAAATTAAAAAAAAATTACCGGCGCAGACGGATTTGGGGTCTTAGGGACTTTATTAGGTGCCCCCATAAAGAATTTTTCATAAAAAACAAAAATGGCAAAAAACCGTAAACTGCATAATTACCCTTTCTTTTTCCAATATGGAAGAATGGTCCATTAATTTGGCCTAGTCTCCCTTCAAAAAATGTTGGTACTTTACCAAAACTGCTACGCTTTAGCTTAAACTAGGGACTCCTGATGATGGCATTCTGAGCTTCCAAAAGATGACGGTCATAAATTCATAAAAAAAATTACACCCCAGCTGGTGGTTACCCTGAGAAAGACCAATTTGTTTGATTTACTTACATTTTTACAAATTTAATTTATTTATAAATGTTATTATTTTAACTAATTAATTGACATTGGTTTTATTTCTTTTTACAGTTAAAAGAAGGCGCTATTTAATTCTTAATGAAGTCAATGTGACCAGACAGGTTAATCTCACACCAAAAGCACGACATTTCTATAAAAGTTATTGATAGTAGTAAGAGATAGCATATGAGCAGTTATTATGTGCAATAGTTCCAGAGAAGATTAGCACTTGCAAAAAATGCTATTGTTCATTACAAAGACATTATGGAGAAGGTAAATAATGTCACTTATGCATTTATTATGTGCCAGATTAGAGTACAGCAGCAGAAACCTAAAGCCAGAAGACCAGTATTTTTAAATCAAGTGGTAAGGCTTACAGGCTATTGTCTAAGATTTTTGCTTTGCCAAGTAAAAATTAATTAAAAAAACTGTAAAGTTTGCAGGAGTAAACTTATAAGTCGTGATAATGAATGACAATGAACTTATTGATTGACCTTGCAATATAAAACCTGTAAGTTGACAAAATCAGGAACATACTTTAATTTTTTATTTGGCAAGACACAATTAACTTTATTATATTTTTAAATCCCTAAAGTGACCACAATAATAAAGTTAATTATGAGGTGTCTGTTCTGGCGGTGTAAGTAATTTAATAAGATTTGTAAGATTTTCTAAAAGTCTAAAAAGAGGAGATTATTGCGATAAATAAAATAAAATAAAAATCAGCATTTGATAAATGGCAAGCCAAACAAAAAAGATTTGGAAATAAATAATGTTTTCTTGCTTGAGGCTTTATTGAATTTTGTATACTAAATTATTACTAAATGCAATTATCCTCGCAATTATCTGTGGAATAATTTTAACAATAATTATTTCTAGGTAATTTATTTTCTTTTTAAATAATTTTTACCGCGATTTTTACTATAAGATAATATTTTATGTTTTTACTTATTTTACCGGGTGATTCATTATATTTTTCACCTCCTCTTTACTCCCATAGCATTGAAGGGATAACAAATGTTAAACTTTGAAAAAAAAACGAATTCTTGTATGTGACACTTCAATAATGAGTTAAGTGAGTGAAACATATAATGAGCCCTTGTATTTTTTTTGAACCTGTATTTTAATTACACATACTTATTTATCATCTGTCTTTATCTTTTTACCCAACCTTTTTATAAGTTGAATTCTCAATGATAAAATAAAAGGTTTGTTAAAAGGACCTCACCTATGAAATTAAAAGGCAAAATATGTTCTTTTCATAACATTTCATTTAGGTCAAAAGTACATAAACACATTTGTGATTTAAGTTCAGTGTGCCCAAAGACAAAAAAATTTAAAAAATTCACAAAAACACCAACTTTTAATTTATCTTTTAAACTTTTTTTGTTTTTTTGGGCACATTGTGGTTCTTTTTGCTATGCCAACAAAAATCAATATTATATTAATTATATATATTATAGAATAAATTTTTAGGTTATCATGTGTGGTGCTCCATCTATTCGTGTTTCACTGAACTACTTCTATGTCGGGCGCCAAGGTCATAATTAGTTCCGTAGCACAGTACACCAGATAACATTCTGGTCTGCCAGCCAGACCAATCCAATTTTTTTTCTATGAGTCAAACGTAAAATGCTCGCTTTTGCCCGAAACAGTACTTTTTCGCCGAAAAAATCGTATTTTAAAATATACATAAAAAAAGGAGCAAGGCGAGCTCCTCAACGTTGCCCGCTCAGCGGACCTCGACTTGGTTATATTTATCAAACTTATACACATCACTACTGGCGCCCCCTATAGCTTGGGTTTGTGCACTAAAGGGTATAAATTTGGACAAAAATGGGAAAAACGAGATCCGATGAAAAATTTGCCAGTCTAACAAACTCTATATACACGTAAAAAAAGTCGAGATCCGTTTTCGGATCTTGCCTTTCAAAAATAATCTCATCGTGCCCACTTTTAATTTAAAATGATCTCGGCATGCTTATTTATAAATCTATATATATATATATATATATATATAGCACATGTAAAACGAAATGTTTTTAGAAACAATAAAGTTTGAATCTATATTATAGATACATCCTGGAATATCTGGATAAACCCAGGAAAAGTCAGGATATCTGGAAAAACCCTGAGAAAGTCTGAAAAGACTCTGACAAAAGTCTGAAAAGACCCTGAAAAGTCTGGATACACTCTGGAAAAGTCTGCCTACACTTTGGAAAAACCTGAATACACTCTGGAAAAGTCTGGAAAGACCCTGGAGAAGTCTGGATGTACTCTGGAAAAGTCTGGAAAGACCTTGGAAAAGTCTGAAAAGACCTTGTAAAAGTCTGGATACACTCTGGAAAAGTCTGGAAAGACCCTGGAAAAGTATAGATATACTCTGAAAGTCTGGAAAGACCTTGGAAAAGTAAGTCTGGGAACACTTTGGGAACCTGGAAAGACCCTGGAAAAGTCTGGAAACACTCTGGAAAAGTCTAGAAAAACCCTGGAAAAGTCTGGATACACTCTGGGAAAGTCTGGATACACTCTGGAAAAGTCTGGAAAGACCCTGTAAACATCTGGAAAGAGCCTGGAAAAGCCTGGATACACTCTCGAAAAGTCTGGAAAGACCCTGGAAAAGTCTGAAAAGACTCTGTCATAAGTCTGGAAGTACCCTGGAAAAGTCTGGATACACTCTGGAAAAGTCTGGATACACTCTGGAAAAGTCTGAAAAGACCCTGGAAAAGTCTGGATATACTCTGGAAGTCTGGAAAGACCCTGGAAAAGTCTGGATACACTTTGGAAACCTGGAAAGACCCTGGAAAAGTCTGGATACACCCTAGAAAATCTGGATTCACTCCAGAAAAGTCTGGGAAGACCCTGTAAAAGTCTGGAAAGACCGGGGAAAAAAGTCTGGTTACATTCTGGAAAAGTCTGGAAAAACCCTGGAAAAGTCTGGATACACTCTGGAAAAGTCTGGAAAGACCCTGGAAAAGGCTTGATACACTCTGGAAAAGTCTGGAAAGACCCTTTTTTTTGGTAGCGTAATTTGTGACAAGTTTGCATGACAACCAAAATCAGATAGTTTTTGGTCGTGCCAAAAACGTCCGAGGACCAACACTATTTGACAAATGTTGGAATTTGAACGTCATATATGGTTAAGAGCTGCCGTGATATGCCGCAAACGTACGTACGGTTAAGGAGCTTCCATTAAATTCCGCGCCCATTTTCGACAGGGTAGCGTTGCGATCAGTGTACTGAATACACACAAGCGTGTTTTTCTGTTTCAGCGTTCTTTCATGAATAATTGAACTACTGTGGCCCCTATCCGCCTGCCCACTTCTCACTTCTCGTTTCGCAATTCTGACGTAAGAATCGTACTTCTGACATCACAAATGGGAAATTTCTCAGTTGTTACGTGCCCCTATCCGCCTGCTCACTTCGCAGTTCTCACTTCCCATTTATGACGTCACAATCGCATTTCTGACGTCACAAACGGGAAATTTCTCAGTTCACTGGTTCTGACGTGCCTCTACCCGCCTGCTTACTTCACAGTTCCAAATTTTTTTGTTATTGCGTTTTCCGATTGCAAGTTTTAACGTGGTAGGTGAGTTGCATAGAAATAGAAGTTGAGAATGGGCAAATTGCTTATTTTTGCAGTTAGTCACGTCAGTTTTTCAATGTTGTTTTATTTGAAATATTTAAGTTTATTTTAAAAGCTTACTAGAACATAAAGCATCCAATTAAAATAACCATAATTTTAATATAAAATTCAATCTCAATAACAGCGCATTCACCATGATTTGTAGAAAGTCCCCACAAAATGAAAAACATATTTTACTCAAATGTAGAAAAAATTATCTCTGGTAACAATGGCTTTTAAAGACTTTTTAATTAGTTATTTTTTTAGACAAATTTGTTTTATTCAGTTTATTAAAACCTCTAAAAACTTCTCTCTGTTTGAACTCCAAAATAATAACTTTTTGTTTAGTTTGGAAAAGAAAATAGAAATATAATTTGTTGTTGTACCTGTAAAAAACCATTGCATATTTAAATTTTCTTCTTGTCAAGTGGGCCTACTCTTGTTTACAAACGAACTCCTAATAGAATTGAAGTTTTAAATTAACTACATAAATTAAAGTAAAAATTGTAAAATTTAACTTTTAATTAAAGCTTGAAAGAACAAATTACAAAAGTTTACCATTTTTTATATAATAAAACGACACCATAAAATCTTTATTGAGTCATTTGTATATTCTTAATTTTATTATACATTCAATCAACTGTTTTTCTGTTTGCTCTGTTTCTGTTGGGAAGGTTAAAGCTCGTTTTTCAAACACTTTTATTTGTATAGTGGGTTGAAACCCCCAATTCTGTGAATTATAAATGGAATAAACCCCGAACTACGCCGGTTTTGCATCCAGCTGAGAGTTAACCTCAAAATTAATTAATTCCAGACACTTTTTTTTTCAAAATAACACCTCATTTAACTGCGATTTGTTCTCAAACGTGTTCAGCGAATCCAATTTTTTAAAGTTTTTAACCCCAAAACATGATAAAGTAACGAAAAGAGATAGGAAGTTAGAACTGTGAAGTGAGTAGGCAGGTAGAGGCACGTAAGAACCAGTGAACTGAGAAATTTCCCATTTGTGACGTCAGAAGTGCGATTGTGACGTCAGAAATGGGAAGTGAGAACTGCGAAGTGAGCAGGCGGATAGGGGCACGTAACAACTGAGAAATTTCCTATTTGTGACGTTAGAATTGCACTTCTGCAACTGCGAACCGTGAAGTGAGAAGTGAGCAGGCGGATAGGGGCCACCGTATTGAACAGGTACCTGCTTTAAAACGCATTAAAAGTGATTTATAAGCCATTGACAAATAATTACCGGTCATATTTTGTCAAGAACAATGCATCTAAGCAACACCGGTTTTAACCAAAATAGGGAAAATTGTGAGGATATTGATCAGCTGTTTTACTTTTGGTCTTGACCAAAGATGACCGTGCTCGGGAGGTGAGTTTTGGAAAGGGGTATATTTTCAAATAGCGATTTTTAAATTTATTTTACGAACTTCGATGAGAATCTTGATCTGAATGTGAGTTATATCTATGCATATCAGATTAAAGATGATTCAAGTTTTTGTGTGGAAAAATATCTGGGGCGAACAAATCCGGGATTATAGGGCTGCACCCCATTTATAGACTACATTGTGTTACCGTTGAACTTAAGAGGTTGGGTGGGTCCTAACCCGAAAATTTTTGCCCTTGGCGCTATTACGAAGTTTTCCAACCAGTCAGTTTGACCGTTCCATCCAAGTGAACGGTTCGTTGGGTTACGGTTATTGTGAACTACGTCATAGCCTAACCTCAAAATCAATGACCAAAAGAATAACCGCGGTCAAAACCGGCCTTCACTGGTCAATGGCTTAAAAATCACTTAAATAAAAGCAATAAATTTTGGTGGTTTTTATTTTCTACTTTCTCGGAACATAATTAAGAAGGTATAAATTTTGGCTTAGAATGGTAAACCACAGTAAACTAATTTTATTTTGAAAATTCACAAAAACTAATGCAAACCTGTACCAAAAAGGCTATTTTAAACTGTCAACAGTGTTCAAATTATAGTTGTTGGCGAAGTTATCGGGCTTTAAATTGGCACGACCAAAAACTATTTATGATGTCACATAATATATGAATGGCGTCTTTCTGCGAATCTGATATAAAAATTCTCAAAAACTATGGTTTTGAACGCCATCAGTGGTGGTTCCTCCATGGGAGCACATGAGCACGTGCACCCCCACACAGAATAAGGAAGTAATAATAAAATGTCTGATTTATGTTATTCTTTCTAATGTTTCCGAAACTTCCTATTATTATCAGCGATGATGATTATGGCACCGCGTCCAAATTAGATGAGTATTTATAGTTTAACACAGCCAGGTCTCTGTCAGTTTCGCGCGTTCTCATTGCCGCGTTCGTCGTCCGTCTTTTCAACGCAGTTCCTGCTACCAGCTGCTCGATCTCGCCACCGCATGAAATGAACCTCTGCTTGATGATGCGGAACAGACGCACATTCGATGAAGTAGATGGAGCCTAGCAGGATATCTGTATGTTTTCAGTGGGCGAGTAGCGAGAGATATTGCGAATTTCAATATAGAAAGGCGCACACATTTGGTGTGCTCAAGTCCACTTGTTTTGCCTTGGTGCTGTGGTTCGTGAAGCATTCGCGCATTTAGCGATTTTATGAGGGCTTTTTATTTATACTTTTTCTGTTGTACTATTTTAACAACTGTTATAATGAACATTTTCACGGAAGAGTACCCTATAAACAGTTTGTGACGGATAAATATTGGCCCAATATAAATTTTCAGTTATTCGTTCAATGGACCACGGTTCCTCATTTATTCTGTGAGCCAATAATGTATCCTCCAGTATCGAAGAGATGTAGCAGATGTCTATCCGGTAACTTTTTGTCTAACTTGGGAATACTGGCCCATCAGTCACTTTACCGATATGCCACATCATTGGTCCAATGGTAAACCATTGCTGGATGAGTAACAAAAATATATTGGCATAATGAAGTTTTGTTACATAGTCATGGGTCCAATGTAGGTGGTCCCCATCTAAGCAGCAACTTTTAGATGTAACGGTAACTGGTTACTTAAATCCTAAAATATGACCTTAAATAAAACAAAGAATATATTTTTGTGCTTCAAAAACCATGACATCTATACATTCTAAGAAAAAAAAATAAATCAACAAAAATTAAAAAAAGTAGGACGATGACGGGATTCGAACCGTTAACCTCCAGGTCAAGCCAACACTCTAACCACTGGACCGTTGCCGCTATAGGAAAATTTCTATTTTTTCGGTATATTAACGTTTTGACCGAAGATAGTAAACCAATATTGGAAAGACGTAGTTTTTTCTTCAATGGTCCAACAAAGTGAACGAATATCGGCGAGACGTAGTTTTTTCTTCAATGGCTTAACAACAAAGCCGGGTTTCTTTAAGATAAAGATCTTACTTCGTCGATTGTTCAGTTGGTGTGCCAATAATGTATGCTCCAATATCGGAAAGACGTAGTTTTTCCTTCAATGGCTCAACAACAAAGTTCGTTATATTTAAGATGAATTAGTAATGGCGAAATAACTTTGTTAGCAAATTAACTGATGTTCATCAGCGGTCCACTAAATAATTTCCTTCACAGTCACTTAAAAGTCATTCAGTTATCCAACCAATGAAGAACCATCAGAAATGCGTCACACCTTGTTTATAGGGTAATTTTAGCTTTTTGAGTATGGAGCAAGAAATTGAAAATTTAAAATGGACATGACTTTTAATCGTGCAGCCTACAAAAAAAATTCACTGTCAGTTATTCAAATTTGTGAACCTCCTCTTCATAGATCACGAACGCCATGCGGTAACGTAGTATTTAAAAAATCTTGCGCTAAGCGCTAGTTCTCGTACGGGTAGTTTTCTTTTTGTCGCGGTTACGGTTAACCTTGGTCCTAAAATTTCCCAGAAGTAAAAACAAAAGAAGGAGACCTCGATTGTGTAATATCTTTGAATATTGTTTAAATTTACAGATAATTGTTTATGTTTACATGTGTATATAATCAAAAGTTTCTAATTTTTATGAATATCTCCAGATTATAAGTCGATGTAGACAGCGCATCCTGTCATGTTTGATGCCTTGAGAATCGGAAACAGTCTATTTTGCCGGTTCAGTTTGTTCTGGTCATGTCAGCTAACAGATGACGTCATAGCATTTTTGATATGAAAATTTAAGTATAATCCGGAAATTCATAAAAATTAAAAACTTAGATTAGATACACATGTAAACATAAACAATTATCTGTAAATTTAAACAATATTCAAAGATTTTTTGCTTATATTTCTGGGAAATTTTAGGACCAAGGTTAACCGTAACCGCGACAAAAAGAAAACTGCTACGGTTGTACATAATAGGCATTTACCGGCAGGTCGGTAAATAGACTTTACCTATGAGCCCCAAAAATTTCTAAAAAAGAAATATAAACATTCGCAGTGAGTGCGGTAAAATTTCATAACGTTAACTTTACCGTACGCGAGTAGGTAAAAGTTATTCCGTTGGTGAAGACACTTTACCTCGCACTTTACGCATGTATTAGGTACAAGCTTTTACCTATAAGCACTAAAAATTCTCAAAAAGAAATGTCACGCAGGCACTTTGCCGCACCTAAATGAGTGGGCTAAAGTGCACTTTACCGCACGCCATTAGGTGAATGGTATCTTCTGCATCGATTTACGCAGACGTAGCTTCGATACCGACATGACTAAAGTCCCTTTTAACTAAAATTTTCTTAAATTGACAAATAATTCACGTTAATTAATAAATCACCGAGTTGGTAATAATTCGCTTTATTTAAGCATTTTAGCAGGATAAGAGGGCGAAGGGGAGGGGTGTTATCTCTCAAAGAAAAAAAAAAATGCCTATATTTTGTGGCATAATTTTAAAATGGGGGTGAAACCATCAGAAACGTAATGATTTTGCCAAGGTTGGATAGCAAATCTGGCCCAACATGATAAAGTGTTTTTTCTCGAAGTAACCACAAGTTACCAGGTAACCCGATTGCTCGTTTTCAGTTTTTCTTTGTAGAGTAAGTCAAGTCATGACGTCACGAGTAACCAGACTATGTTACCAGTCTAGGGGATATGGTTACTTGAAAAATTTAAGGTCAAAGTGCGGTTTATTGATTGTTTTTGTTTTTTTATTTTTATGATGTCATAACTATGGTCATTGAAAGTAACCGTGACGGCATGACAAGTAACCCAAACAAGTTTTACTATTGTCCTCGAGGAAAAAGCCTTAATATAGGTATATTGATGTCGCCTTTGTGCGACTTTGTCATGCGCCGTTTAATCCTAGCGCGCTAGATAGTTTCTGTGCGGTATATGTTTTTCGCGTTTTTTTTCGCACCCTAATACATTTCCTTACGCGTTAAAATCTACCAGGAATAAAAGTAATCAAAATTTTAAACATTTCAGTTCTTAAGTTTATTACAAAAATATATTCTACTACAGGATATTTTATAAGTATCGAGCTAGTTAATTATCTTGAAAATTCGTGATAACCTTTTCATCAAATTGATTTCTTTGACGTATATCGGCAAAACAGTTTTGGCCGTGTTTTCCTTAGGGCAATGATGAACTATGTAGAAGAAACCTTGAATTTTATGCAAGTTTTTTGTATTGTTTTTATTAAAAATTTGTTATTCATGTTTTAATTACGAATTGTGAAACTACATGAAACATGGCTGTATTTTATCCACAATTATATTTTTGTTTACGACCAGGCGGAAAATACCATTTTCCTGTAGATATTTTAGTTTGGAAAGTGCCACTTTTCCGCAAGTTTTTTTATCGGCTTAAGGGGTCATAGAAAAAATATTGATTCTATCTCAGGTGTAAAGTATCTTTCTTGCCCTTGGACGGACAGTTTTCAAAAAGTGACATGAGCAACAAAAACAAAACATCAAAGAACGCCATTCAAAAATTGTTGTTTAAATATATTATATCATTAGGTTATATAACCTTACAGAAAAAAATTAAATATAAAGTCTAATATTTTTCAAACGAGTTCGTCTTAAAGGAGGTCTAGTAGGAGGCCTAGCCGCCTATTATTACAAATCTAATCTATCTAACTGTCTCTGAAATCTTGTAATTAGTCCAGGCAATAGTGATTTTGACTTGCAAAAGGTGGGCATTAAACGATGTTGAAATATGTTAAAAACGGAATAAAAAAACCCAAGTTTTCGACCTTGGGGTGTGGGCGCCGCTCGCGCCACCATCTTGGATTATATGTGCAACAAAATCTTTTTTTAACTATGTCTTCGTAACGGTTTACCCTACCGGAAAACATTTAATGGCAAAGTTGAAGTTATTTACTCTTTTTTATATACCTAATGGGAAAAAGTTACATGAACACAAAGATGAAATTTCTTTGCCTCCAACTAAGAACGCCGCACGATATCATTTATTCCGAACGTATCACCAAGTTCAACAGTGGCAGGGAAATGACCATGACAAATAAACGAACTCCCGAGGCATTATTAAAAATTATTTCCTGCAACTCTAAGAAAGGGTGTGCATGAGCATGTAGCTGTAGGAAAACTGGATTAAATTTTTCGATTATATGTGGTTTTTGTAATAGTAAGGAATGTGATAACGGTACAGTAGTTCATATCGACCTCGAGGACGAAGGCGAGCAGTTGTTTGGTGTTGAGACGAAATCCAAGAAAAAAGAAAAAGTCGTCCCGGACCCTCAAAAACACTCAAAGTTTAAGTACTTAATACTGTGTCTGTTGTTACGACAGCTGGTCTTTAGGTTGGAGTTCCGTTGGTTACCTTGTTTGTTGTGTTAGGTTGGTAGGTTGGTATTTTTGGACTTGGGTTTTGTTGTATTGGGGGTCCTTATGAAATGTAAAAAAAACTGTCGTAACTTTTGCCACGAGCAATAATGGGGAACAGTGAGGGCGTTTACATAGTACAAAGGCCAGCACACTAAAATGATACATGGGCAACTTTTTATTAAATACTGCATTGCCCGTATCTGCCTTATAAAAGACTTATGCAATGATAAATTATAGTTGTTTTGTACATGCCCAGCAAACACGGTTCCTTCGGGCCTTCGTCGGCCCGATGTCGATTGCCGAATTTGCCGTCATCGGCACGACGTCGATTTACGACATCGGACCAGTAGTATTTTTTGTCCGATTTGCGATGTAGGCCCAATGTATGTTTGCCGACGCAACGTTGGACCGTAGCGCGCCGTCGACCCAATGGTAAATTTTACTTTTTGACATCGGCATACCGTCGCCGTACGATTAAGGTCCGATATGGTTTCACCACATGGTACCGATCATCTGCCCATATAGCTACTTTACTTGGTCGGTCTCACGTAGCCAAGCTGGTCTCGGCCCGACATCGGTAAACTATTCAAGTCCGACATTAGTTTCCTAAAGCGGTCCAACATCGGCGACTGATGAAAGTCCGTCGGTGGTAGCTTAAAGCGCCCGACATTGGTAAACTACAAAGTTTCGATAATGCAGGTGTTTAACCAGTCAGGCTGGTTTAAGTGGAGGAAGAGGGGATTCTTGTAGAGAAGTATCACCATCTTGTCAAGTCCGCATTCTAGTTTTGAAATATCTTTGCTCATTATATATATAATATTATCTTCCACTGTACAGAGAACATAGTGACATTAGCGCCATCTCTACATACTAGGAAGAAACTATTACGTAGTTTAAAGATTTTAATGCCAAGTTCTAATCGGACCATCATCGGCCCTAAGATAAAGTTTACGATGGCATATTGTCTACTATAGTAAATCGGCCCATCGTCAGTTGCTGATTCTCGTCCGATTAAACAAAGTTCCAATCGGACCGTCGTCGGCCCTAAAGCAGATAAAGTGGGCGTCGGCATAAAGTCGACTATAGTAAATCGGGTCATCGTCAGTTGCCGATTTTCGACGGACTAAACAAAGTTCCAATCGGATTATCGTCGGTCCTAAAGTGGTGTCGGCATAAAGTCGACTGTAGTAATGTGGACCTTCGTCAGTTGCCGATTATTGACCGAAAACTGAAAATCGCAATCTGCCAGCGTGTTGTCGCCGATGCCGACACACTGCCGACGTTGTCAACATTGACCCGATTCAATGCCGACGATTTGTGTTTGGTGGGTGGACACTTGAAGGAAATATGGGTGGTTTGTGCCCGGCTTCTCAATTTTGCAACAAAAAAATTATATGTTTGCTAACTTCGCATAAAGAAAGACTATTCTCCTGGCCACTGTGTTAATGTCTAGACTTTACAGGGTAAGTTACAAATTTTAAGGTCGAATAAAGCTCATGTTATACCTATGTCTATACATTTTACATTTTTTTTTTAAATTCTATATTGTGAAACAAAAAAATTTCAGCAAATCTGCACGAAACATATTTTTGATGTCGTTTTTAGAGACTTTTCTTTTTAGTTTTTCATATATATTTTTTTAAATAGGCAAAAGAATGATGCCCCCAAAGATACCATAAACATTGAGTGGGCCTCAGGCCCCCTCCAGATCATTTATCTCATACTTATAGTTCAAGCCTATGGGTTTTCCTCTCTGGCCATTCCTTCTACAAAAATGCTCAGAATATTCAGAAAAACAACATTTTTAAAATATTGGCACATCAGTTAGTTCAATATTTTGATTTATATCAGCACTTAAATAACACATTGCTTTTGTTTATTTTGAATTCATCTTTTTTTACAAATAAAGCTTATTGTTACGTCCTTCGCTAAGAAAAGTAACGTAATCGTCTAAAAATCGCAGTTCGAGATTTTGATAACCTATGTTTCGATCGAGGTTACACTCTGTTTTTAGTCGACAAAAATTTTGTTTATTGGCTCTAAAATGTGTGACAACATATACAGGGTGGATTCTTTAAATGGAACGGTGCTTCTAGCGACTTTAGGAAAGAGGTTTTAAGAAAGCTGAAAACGAATCTTTAATGGTGTTTTATAGACTTTCCGCCCATGATAAAAACATTTGGTGAGCCCTGGGCCTCCAACTGGAGGCCCAGGGCTCACCAACTATTTTTTTTTAACAAGAAGGTACCACTTGTGGCACCTTTTTGGAAAGCTTGTTAGAAAACAAATTTAACGCACTAGTTTTTTTTGATATCTGTCAACCAATGTGTCAAAAATTAAAAAAAAAAAATGTCAATTTTTTAGCTTCAAAATAAACTATTATTTACTAAGCGAAATAAAGAAAACACCACACAAGGACATTATTGGCGGCTCATTTGGGAGCCCTCATTGAAGGCCCAGGGACTACCTACATTTTTTCATAAGGAGGTACCACTCGTGGCACCTTTTTGGAAAGCTTGTTAAAAAATAAATTCGATTAAATAACTTTTTTTGACATCTTTTAACCTATACGAAAATTATAAGACGTGGAAAACATACACATTTTTAAGTTTTAATAAGTCGATTTTTCACGTTATTTTTAAAACCCCGTTAAAATCACATTGAAATAACATTGTTTTGAAAATAACGTGAAAATAAAATCTATATGTTTGTGGCGGATTCATAATATCCAATCTACTTTTTTTTGGTTTTTCGCCACTAAGTTAAGGAAATTTTTTCAAAAATATGTTAAAACCCACTGCGTAAATTCCTAAAGAAAAAAATTTGTTCGTTTGTCAGTGGTTTTTAAATAAGGTAAAAAATTTGCCTACACACAGGCAAATCCTAACTAGAATCTAAGTACTTATCTGACGTTTCGGCAGAAATTCTACTGCCGTTATCAATGAAAGGAGGAGAGGAAAAAAACGCTTTAATTTCTCTAAAAAATGACAACTCAATTAAAATTTTACCGGCAGATAAAGACAATGCCACTGTAATTATTGATAACAACACTTATAATGAAAAAATTGAAGCATTATTAAATGAAGGCTCATATTTAAAATTAAACAAAGAACCAATAAAAAAAATTGAAAGAAAAATTTATTCAACTCTATATAAACATAAAAGATTTTTTAACGATCTAGAACGTTCAGAGCTAACCCCACATTATAGTAAACCTCCCCATTTTTACGGTTTGCCCAAAATTCATAAACCAAATATTCCTTTTAGACCAATAGTTAGTAGCATTAATTCTCCATGTCAGAAACTCGCAAAATATTTGCTTAAAATTTTAAATCCCTTAGTAGCAAATACAAATTCATTTATAAAAAATTCTCAACACATTTTAGAAAAATAATCCGAGGTCAATTTTAATAACAATCACTTGATGGTGCGTATTGATGTGGTGAGCCTTTTCACAAATGTACCTGTAGATAAAAGCCTTCCTATTGGGAAATCAAAATAAGCAAAGCGCCCTCTAACCTAAAGCCCCCAACTATCCTAAAGCCCCCGATACCATGGCAACTGCAGGTGTTTTGTCAACAAGGCCCACAGTAGGCAGAAGGGTATTTTTACGTTTTCTGATAGAAAACCATTCGAGGTTATGTTTATCTTTCAAAAATATTTTTTCAAAAACGAATATGAAACCACTCCCCGTGTGCGGTCGCCCGCCGAAAATGGCATAGCGCTGCGCGAGCATTACCCGGAGTTTATCAAAGAACCAAGAGAACTTTACTGGCTCGCTGGAATTACTAGGAATTCGCCTAGAAACATTCCCATAACTTCACATAATTTTGTTTTTATTTTGATTCAATTTAAATTATTGCGGCTTGCGGCGGATTAAGTTATGTGCAACTTTACTAGTGAAATCTTAGAGGCCTAAGGATATATTTTAGATCCCAACAGCAGTTTCAAAAACACACGGATACTTGAGTATTAACAAAACAGGTCAGTAAAGCTCCATTTAGAGATTGAAGAGACTCTTGCTAGTCGTTGATGCTCCTGTTTAAAATAGAATATGATTATTTCGTTTAGCGTCAGCAGCTGATTTTTAAATCTGCATGATTTTTAAGTTAACCTGTTGTCCTTAAATCAGTGGTAACAGCTAGCAGGAGTGTTTCAAATTATAAATGCACTTGTAAATGCAACCTTAAACACTACACCCAGTTACTTTAATATGTAGTTGGGTAGCGTTTTTTTAGCAAGTAATTCTGCAGTAAATGGTTTTTTTTTATTTTAGTATTTTACTTGGTTTTTTTTTATGAAAAAAATCTTGTATGTAGGCACTGACTAGGGTCGTTAGAGTTAAAATTTATGAGCGCTGGAATTGCTAAAAAGTACTGGGTTGGTTTGAGTTCAGGGTTTGGGTGGTTTAGTTCCCGCTTTAGTTAAAAAAAATGAAAAAAGTTTCATCACTGGTAAATTTGAACTTCCTAGGGGCTCAGGTAAGTGCTAAATAGGTATCTAAAGAAAACTGTTTACTACACTAATACCGTTTAGCCTTAATATATTAAGTGAGCAGCATGAAATAATACTGTGGAAAATTTTACTGATAAAAAGTTATTCTTAGGGCCAGTTTCTCAATAGCGGATGATCAGAAACTTAAAGTAACTCGGGAGCTATAAATCCCAGTTTTCTTGCTGTTTTTAAGCCAATATTTTTTTTAGGTTAACCCTGAGGTAAGCTAACTTACCCTCACCTTGAAGCCCTGGTTATCCTGGAGTTAATTTTAACCTGATTTTTAAAGATTTTTACTAGGTTATGTTGCTTGAGTTAACACAAACTCGCTTTTGAGAAACCGGCCCTTAGTCTCTCTTCTTTTTTGAATAAAATAGGTTAGTGACTTGAAAATTGGAGAACATTAATCAGGAAAAATTCTTTAAATTATAAATAGTTGTTCATTCATCTTTCAAATAAATTAAATACACAGGATCAAATACTATGTGTGTATGTCATAACTGGTGGTTAGTGAACACTTCTATGAAAGTTGAATCATGCACTGTGAACCTGCTTAGATTTTGAAACTCATATAACACAGGAAAATAAAACAGCAGACTACAAAACTTGATTTACTTTGGCTTGATACTTTTGTCTCTAACTTATAACTTAGATAACAAAACCAAACCTCTGCTTCTGTAACTAAAAAATTATTATGCAAAAAATCTTTTTAACAGTTTATAAACGTGTGCCACTCAAAAGAAAATTTTTAAGAAATATTGGTTGTCCTCGCCTAAAGTGCAAAATATAGAAACAAAATTTAGAGATGGAATATTTCTTGTTATTTTTATTATTCTTTTAGGAGCTGTATATAATAATAAAACATATGGAGCAGTGTATATTTAGGCAACTACCTAAAATGAAAAAGAAGAAGATTCTAACGTGCCACCACCCAGAGAAGAATAATAATCTATAAATTAAAAAGTCTACAATTTGTACCCAAACATACAGAGCAGTGGATATTTTGCCAACTAAAATGTATAGCAAAACAAGATGGTTCTATAAAGTCAGCACCAAACAAAGAATAATAATCTATAAACTCAAAGTAAGTTTTTGCTTCTGATTTCAATTATATTTAGTAAAACTTCCTTAAATAAACAAAATTTATTATAGTCTAGATCCGATATCAAAAATTAATTTAACTCTTATTGTTTATTGCAAATTTTCTGGACCTATTTCTGGACATATTTTGAGCCTCCCCTCATCTATTTCAATTCCATTAGGAAAAACAGAAAAACTATACACAAAGAACAAAACAGAGAACAATTTTGAAGGGGGACACTCACAGATACTTTTTGGCTCTGTTGGAAATTTCATAGGGTAATTTTTATCTCTGGAATTTAAAAAGAGAAAGGTCTTTTAAATGTCTTTACTATTAATTATGTCAAAATTTTAAAAAGCTAGGATGACTGGTGTTTAAGATATTTGCTTTTAAATTTGGTATGGAATGAAGAAAAGGTTTGAACCTTTTCAGCGGATCAGTTTGACCAACAAAATTTAAAGAATAAAAGTAGGGTTATTTGGATGGTATGTTTGAGAAAACAATCAGAAAAAAATCATAAAATGTTTATTCCCTTTTTTATTATGAACTTGTGTTGGTGTTACTTTAAAACCAACATTTTTTCCTGACTTTTGTGCAAGAAATTGTTTATTTGTCGCTCCTTGACAAATTTAATCTTAATATCTTGCATGTTTGTAAAGCAATTTAAACAATCTTCTAAATAAGATGTCATTCGAGTCACTTTTTTATATAATTTCTCCTGGAAAAACTCATATCCCTCAAGTCACCCTCAAAAAGCCTGTTTATGGAAAAAAATATATTAAAAAGTAATTTCTAGACTACTAAAATTGTATAATGTTTTTCAAGTGTTCACCAAATACTCAAAAACACCTCTGTTATGTTTTCGTTGAACATGAATTTGAATTATTTCAAGCATAAGTCAAGATGCCAGTGGGCTTTTTTCCATGTTTGAAGGGAGCGCTTAATAATAAAGGTTTTTTGACGGATTTTGGTAGCTAAGCTAACAAATCCAAGTGATGAAACTCTGGCTCCTTTGGGAGAACTCCAAAAAATTAAAAATAATATAGGCACCATAAGGGTTCTAAGAACAGATTTAACAGTAAACATTTTTTTAAATAAACACACAAAAATGGACTATATATAAATCCATTTTTGTCAGAATATATACTTTTTTTGACATCCCAAATATTCCAGATGGCGATGACGGCGACTTAAAAGCACAAAATTTTGATGAGAAACTAGATCAAGTACACACATATAATACATTAACCTCAGGGTTTTTGGAAACACTGATTCCATTTTTTAGAATAAACATTTTTTGGGAATAATATAATTAAGGTTCCAAGGGGCAAAAAGAATCGTAAATGACAAAAAAACTTGTGACCTCAATTAAGAAATTTTTGGATCAACTGAATTAATTTTTGGTGTAAAAAAAGTTTTTAGGGGTAATTTAAGGGGCCTAAGGCTGAGTTTTAGGGGTAAGTGATAGAAAAACATCACTTTGGAAATTCTGGGGTTAACTAAATTCATTTTGGGGGTTAAACAGTTTTTAGGGGTAATGTAAGGAGCCTGAATGGGCAACATAAAAAAATGATTGGTGTAAAAGATATGTGATATATTGATTTAGGGGTTTTTTGGGTCTTCCAAAATTAATTTTTGTGTTCCAATTATTACAATAGGGATTCAGACGAGGATTTAGAAGTACTTTTAGGGAAATATATCGATTTGGATATTTTTAAGTCTTCTAAAGTTGTATATATGTTAAGAGGTAATATTGGGAAATCAAGATAAGCAAAGCGCCCTCTAACCTAAAGCCCCCAACTATCCTAAAGCCCCCGATACCATGGCAACTGCAGGTGTTTTGTCAACAAGGCCCACAGTAGGCAGAAGGGTATTTTTACGTTTTCTGACAGAAAACCATTCGAGGTTATGTTTATCTTTCAAAAATATTTTTTCAAAAACGAATATGAAACCACTCCGCGTGTGCGGTCGCCCGCCGAAAATGGCCTAGCGCTGCGCGTGCATTACCCCGAGTTTATCAAAGAACCAAGAGAACTTTACTGGCTCGCTGGAATTACTAGGAATTCACCTAGAAACATTCCGATAACTTCACATAATTTTGTTTTTATTTTGATTCAATTTTTTTTTAAATTTAAATTATTGCGGCATAAGTTATGTGCAAGTTTACTAGTGAAATCTTAGAGGCCTAAGGATATATTTTAGATCCCAACAGCAGTTTCAAAGACACACGGATACTAGAGTATTAACAAAACAGGTCAGTAAAGCTCCATTTACAGGTTGAAGAGACTCTTGCTAGTCGTTGATGCTCCTGTTTAAAATAGAATATGATTATTTCGTTTAGCGTCAGCAGCCGATTTTTAAATCTGCATGCTTTTTAAGTTAACCTGTTGTCCTTAAATCAGTGGCAACAGCTAGCAGGAGTGTTTCAAATTCAATTATAAATGCACTTGTAAATGCAACCTTAAACACTAAACCCAGTTACTTTAATATGTAGTTGGGTAGCGTTTTTTTAGCAAGTAATTGTGCAGTAAATGGTTTTTTTTTTTTATTTTAGTATTTTACTCAGTTTTTTTTATGAAAAATATCTTGTATGTAGGCACTAACTAGGGTCCCTAAAGAGTTAAAACTTATGATCGCTGGAATTGCTAAAAAGTGCTGGGTTGGTTTGAGTTCATGATTTGGGTGGTTTAGTTCCCGCTTTAGTTAAAAAAAATGAAAAAAGTTTCATCACTGGTAAATTTGAACTTCCTAGGGGCTCAGGTAAGTGCTAAATAGGTATCTAAAGAAAACTGTTTACTACACTAATATCGTTTAGCCTTAATATATTAAGTGAGCAGCATGAAATAATACTGTAGAAAATTTTACTGATAAAAAGTTATTCTTAAGGCCAGTTTCTCAATAGCGGATTATCAGGAACTTAAAGTAACTCGCGCTCTATAAATCCCAGTTTCCTTGCTGTTTTTAAGCCAATATTTTTTTTAGGTTAACCCTGAGGCAATGTAACTTACCTTGAAGCCCTGGTTATCCTGGAGTTAATTTTAACCTGATTTTTAAAGATTTTTACTAGGTTATGTTGCTTGAGTTAACACAAACTCGCTTTTGAGAAACCGGCCCTTAGTCTCTCTTGTTTTTTAAATAAAATAGGTTAGTGACTTGAAAATTGGAGAATATTAATCAGGAAAAATTCTTTAAAATATAAATAGTTGCTCACTCATCTTTCAAATAAATTAAATACACAAGATCAAATACTATGTGTATATGTCATAACTGGTGGTTAGTGAACACTTCTATGAAAGTTGAATCATGCACTGTGAACCTGCTTAGATTTTAAAACTCATAACACAGGAAAATAAAACTGCAGATTACAAAACTTGGTTTACTTTGGCTTGATACTTTTGTCTCTAACTTATAACTTAGATAACAAAACCAAACCTCTGCTTCTGTAACTAAAAAATTATTATGCAAAAAATCTTTTAAACAGTTTATAAACATGTGCCACTCAAGAGAAAATTTTTAAGAAATATTGGTTGTCCTCGCCTAAAGTGCAAAATATAGAAACAAAATTTAGAGATAGAATATTTCTTGTTATTTTTATTATTCTTTTAGGAGCTGTATATAATAACAAAACATATGGAGCAGTGGATATTTAGGCAACTACCTTAAATGAAAAAGAAGAAGATTCTAAAGTGCCACCACCCAGAGAAGAATAATAATCTATAAATTAAAAAGTCTACAATTTGTACCCAAACATACAGAGCAGTGGATATTTTGCCAACTAAAATGTATAGCAAAACAAGATGGTTCTATAGAGTCAGCACCAAACAAAGAATAATAATCTATAAACTCAAAGTAAGTTTTTGCTTCTGATTTCAATTTTATTTGGTAAAACTTCCTTAAATAAACAAAATTTATTATAGTCTAGATCCGATATCAAAAATTAATTTAACTCTTACTGTTTATTGCAAATTTCCTGGACCTATTTTAAGCCTCCCCTCATCTATTTCAATTCCATTAAAAAAAAAAAGAAAAACTATACACAAAGAACAAAACAGACAACAATTTTGAAGGGGGACACTCACAGATACTTTTTGGCTCTGTTGGAAATTTCATAGGGTCATTTTTATCTCTGGAATTTAAAAGGGGAAAGGTCTTTACTATTAATTATGTCAAAATTTTAAAAAGCTAGGATGACTGGTGTTTAAGATATTTGCTTTTAAATTTGGTATGGAATGAAGAAAAGGTTTGAACCTTTTCAGCAGATCAGTTTGACCACCAAAATTTAAAGAATAAAAGTAGGCTTATTTGGATGATATCTTTGAGAAAACAATCAGAAAAAAATCATGAAATGTTTATTCGCTTTTTTATTATGAAAAATGTAACTTTAAAACCAACGTTTTTTCCTGAATTTTGTGCAAGAAATTGTTTATTTGTCGCTCCTTGACAAATTTAAACTTAATATCTTGCATGTTTGTAAAGCAATTTAAACGATCTTCTAAATAAGATGTCATTCGAGCCACTTTTTTTATATAATTTCTCCTGGAAAAACTCATATCCCTCAAGTCACCCCCAAAAAGCCTGTTTATGGAAAAAAATATATTAAAAAGTAATTTCTAGACTACTAAAATTGTATAATGTTTTTCAAGTGTTCACCAAATACTCAAAAACACCTCTGTTATGTTTTCGTTGAACATGAATTTGAATTATTTCAAGCATAAATCAAGGTGCCAATGGGCTTTTTTCCATGTTTGAAGGGAGCGCTTGATAATAAAGGTTTTTTGACGGATTTTGGTAGCTAAGGGGGTGGGGGTAGCTAAGGGTTTTTGGAAACACTGATTCCATTTTTTAGAATAAACATTTTTTGGGAATAATATAATTAAGGTTCCTAGGGGCAAAAAGAATCGTAAATGAGAAAAAAACTTGTGACCTCAATTAAGAAATTTTTGGATTAACTGAATTCATTTTTGGTGTAATTGGGGTAGGTCCCAAAATTTTGTCCTAAGATCCTTTTATTACCTCCAGATTTTTTTTTTATCCAAAGAATGATATCAGTGGATGTCTGTATTTGATCTGGTTTCTTCTAAAATGTTTGTGTCCCATCTTAAATATTTTGAGTTTTACAAGGGTATCAGAGTGACATTAATCGGATTCATAAAATGTACAGCTGTACCAATTAAAATCAACTAAAAAAACTGAAATTAGTCAACCATGCATGCAAAATGTTTACTTTTAAAACTGCTACTAGAACCCTTAGATACTTCTAAGAATGTTTAAATCACATAAATGGATTAAGGGAACCCAAAAACCCCTGAATTGATGTATCAGATGCCTATATTTTGTTTTATTTTTTTTATTAGTTATTTTTAAAAAATGGTCACCACCTTGAATATCTGGATTCAAGTTCCCCAAAATCAGTAAAAAAATATCTGTTATCAAGCTCTTTCTTCAATTTTGTTGTTTTCTCTAAAGAAAATATTTTTTCAGTTCATACACATATACTTTTTTTTTTAAATTTCAGAACCTAACCACATGAAGCCTGATATTTGAAACTACAGCTACTAGTTTGCAGTTCCAAAGAAGGAAAAAATAACATGTTATTCTTTTCTTTTTTAAGTTAGATTTAATTTAAATGATTATTAATAAGTATTTTTGAGATAAGTTTTTAAATTAATTTATTTAATTGCATATCTATAGGTTTTTATAATGTTGTGGCCATAATCACCTCAACAAGTTGAGCCATGTGTGCATTTATTTTTACTTCCAAGGACCAGATGCCCACCGGTAGACACAAATCCTCCGCTGTTTTGTGACCATCGGTAGGCACGCGGTCCTGAGACGTAAAACAGAAATGCCCACATGTGAGCATGGGCAATGTGTTAATAGGAGGGTGTCACATTCTAAACACCAAATACATTTAATTATGTTTTAAATTGAAATATTTATTACACTCCATTCCAAATTGCTGCAGACCAGTTTTTTGACACTGACAATGACAGTTCCATTTAGCTTCTGTGTTTAATTATCAGCCGCCATATTGAAATGGGTCCGGAGAATTTGGAATGAGGTGTATATGTAAAAATGTAATTTTTCAGCATATTTTTTAAAATGTTATTATATATAGTTAATTAAAATTGCTAAAAATATTTCTACAACACAAAAATGCTAAAGTATTCTACCCATATAGTTGTTATTGTTTTGTGAATAACTAAAATATATAAAAATTGTATTGTTCATTCTGGTAGTTTTCTTGCCTAAATTCCAAAATCTGAAAATAAAAAAAATTAGAGGTAAACATTAGTCTAATTTAGCTCAACGCTTTTTTTAGTACTAGTAAGGAGTACTTTAATAAATGTTCACTTACAACCAAAACAGAACTCCAAAAAAGAGAAAGTATTTCTGCAACCCTATCTATGCCGCAACCTTATCTTATGCATTTTTAACTACATTGGGCATTGGTAATTAGAGTTTTAGTTAAAGGATCTTTTATTAGGAAATTAGAGATTTTTGGACCTGTAGGTATCTCTTTCAGAAGCCTACACATTTCAAATTTTTAAACAATAAATGATTCACTAACAGAAAACACAAGTTTACATAAAAGATAGCAAGAGATGTAACATTACATTTGGTACCTACCTATATGCCAACAAAAATAAATAGGTAGTATTTCTGTGTGTGCAAGCATATTAAATATTAAGTTTTTGGATTTTATTTGAATTATTTATTTTTGAGTTTGCACAAGAAGTAATAATTTTGGGTAAGAGATTTAAATGAAAAAGGCATCAGTACATAAGGTCCATAACAGAGTTTGTACAGAAAACCTTTAATTGGATTCTCTGATGTCTCCCAGTTATTCCTAACCATTTGTAAAAAACTTATCATAATTTTTTCAAGAATTTTGTAAAAAGAAAACAGCTGCAAAATTTTAGTTTGACAAATTTCATGATTCTAATTTGTTTTTAAATCAATTTTTTCCAGATGGGCTTCCAGATTTTCCTTGTTTTTGTATATTTTTTTGTCAAATTTCCTGACCTTTTCAAAGAATAAATTTCTCAACTTTTCTCTATTTTTCAGTTCCATACATACTCTGACTGATTAAAATTGTTACAATATGAATTGAAATTTTGAATTTTATATATATATACCTTGAAGACAAGAAAAGCAGTGTCATTCCATCTTGATAGATTTCTTTCCTACAATAAGGCATGATTTAGGAAATCCCTGATACTACAGCTAGTTTGCTTATTGCAAGGCTTATTGTATTCCTCATTGCATATTCTTTTCCACTGTTCACATAGGTGTTTTTTTTTGCCAGGTGGAGCAGCCTTCTTATTAGTATTTTCAGGAACCCTCTCTCCTAGACAGTTTCCTCAGGCCAGTATGCTTAATCTTGAACAAACGTGAGGGGAATTTCGCTCACCTCACCTCTCAGTCCTTTATCTTGGACACCTTAAATTTACAAAAATATTCAGGTCCTAATTTTATTTTCAACTCTTAAAAAGTGCATAGAGGTAGGTATTAAAACTGGACTTTCTCTAGCTTTACTGTAGAGAAAACTTAGAAATAAGTAAATGAGCCAAAGTGAGCAAAATGTGCCTCACTATTTTTTTGTATAATGTTTTTATTCTTTACCTAATATTTTCACTATAGTCCGTGAGCCCAGGCCTATGAAAATTTATGACTATCTCACCGTTGAGACTTTGTATGTGTTCTTCAAGATGTTCTAAGGGGGGTCAGTCCATGTCAAGTCAACCAGGGTATTTTACCACACCATCTCCGATGTTGATGATTTTTAGTATACATGTTTTTCCTACCAAAAAACTGGAAAATCCAAAATTTCAGACTTTTTTGACCAGTTGTTTATTTTGAATTAATTTTTGAAAATCGAAAAAGTCACTTATTTGTCCTTAACATGTGCGCACAAAATTAGGAATATCCAAAGAACCACTTATAATAGAAAAGTAGGTGAAGGTTCATTTTAAAGCTCTTATAAAGACCTTTCATATGAGAATATTGCATAACATATATTGAAAAAAAAATAAAAAAAAAAAATTTTGATTTTTTTTTTGAAAAATTTCAAAAAGGCCATTTTTAATTTTTTTCAAAAAATTATATTATTTTCTTTAAAGTGTTATTAAACTATTCACAAAATTTTGAGATGGACAAATCATGGGTTCAATGTGAAAAAATTTATTAAAAATGTCACATGCATGAAAAATCGCCTATAAATAGACAATGCATTTTGGTAATTAGAAGAATATAATGGGGTTTAAAGCGATATTATAAAAATATTTAACAATATTTTATTTAATAAAAAATTATATCCTACGTTTCATTCTGTATCAGTAATCAGATTAACATTGCCCCCCATTGTAATATTTACTTACAAAACCTCTTTTCCACCGGAGATGTACTATTGGATGTTCCAATTCTTAGGAAAATATGCCTGTATAAACCTGCCAATACTTTTGTGAAATACTGCCTGTTTATTCCTGTTTAACATTAAGGACACACCTCCTTCATTTTATTGGTCTGTTTAGGTACATTGTGGGGATTTGCTGACATGAAAATTCCTGCATAAATTGATTTTAAATTTTTGGCAAGTATCTTCCTGATACACCTCCAAATAATCGATACATAATAGTTCGACTGAAGGTTTATCAGAAGTCATCTCTGTGTAATTTTAAAAGTTTCAACTATGGGTGAGGCAAGTGGATGGACTAAATATAAAGTAAAGTGCTGTGATCCACTAGAGTTAAAAATCAAGCATTTTGGGAAATTAAGAAATGTGACCAAGTGGATGTGCAGTTACAAAAATGTCAAAATGGGAATGAAAATCTGTGATGGTTGTAGACTAAAGCTTTCAAAGGAGTTTAAGGCATCTGAAGAAGATGAGGCAGGGTAAGTAACAAATAGTATTTTTTAATATAAAATTAATAAACTAAACCAATTGCGTCAAGTACGGAGTGGAAAAATCTCATGGCATTATTTTGCATGGCATTTTGAGAATACAGACATTATGTACAAATTTCTTGGCATTATGTACACATTTTGGGTCAGCTGTTAGCCCCTTTTTAAGTTCTTATAAAAAACTAACTTTTTAAATTTTTTTAGACCCAGTCAAGTTCCAGAAAATGATCCAGATTTTCAAGATCCTGCTGAATCATTTACTCTTTTAAACAAGTCATTGGAGCTTCTTGGTGTGTCGCCGATTAAAAGAAAAAATGTATACAAAGAAAAAATTGATATTGTACAGCATACAATTGCGAAAGCATTTACAAAGGAATCAGATTCAACGCTAGTAAAGGAATGCCAGAGTGACGAAAGTGAAATGATTAAGCAGTTAAAGGACAAATTTTTAAAAACCGAAAAGAGGAGTGAGAAAATACTAGTTTTATCATGTTTACCTCAAAGTTGGAGTAGAAAGAAGATTGAAGAAGAATTTGGAGTTTCTCAATATTTGGCCAGAGCTGTAAAACAGTTAGTTAAGGACAATGGGATATTATGTTCTCCTAACCCCAAACCGGGAAAGACCCTTAGTGATAGAGTGGCCCAAATAGTGGTAGATTTTTACCAAAGGGATGACATTAGCAGGACCATGCCAGGTAAAAAAGATTATGTTGTTATCAGAAAATATGGAGCTGAAAAAGAATATGTACAAAAAAAATTAGTCTTAGCTAATTTAAAAGAAATTTATGCATTGTTTAAAACTGAGTACCCCAATGAAAAAATTGGGTTTTCAAAATTTTGTGAACTGCGACCCAAAAACTGTATACTGGCAGGAAAAAGTGGGACTCATACTGTATGTGTATGTACTATACATCAAAATATAAAACTAATGCTCAATGGCTCCAAATTAAATAAGCTATATGATGAAAATAACAGGCCTCTTGCAATATCTTATCATGATTGCCTTTATAAACTAATGTGTAATCCACCTTCAGTGGACTGTTTTTTAAGCAATAGATGCAAGCAATGTCCTGGAGTAGAACAGTTTAAAAATACTTTAATAGAAAAATTTGAGGAAGAATTAATTGATGAGGTCTCATTTAAAAAGTGGGTCTCAGTAGATAGGTGTACTATGGAAACCGTTGTTAAGAAAAGTGATGATTTTGTCCAGGAATTTACTGATGATCTTGTAAAACTTAAATCACATTCTTTTATTGCAAAAATGCAAAAAGATAGATACAATGAAATAAAAATTAACCTTAAACCTGGAGAGTCTTTGATCACTTGCGACTTTGCGGAAAATTATTCCTTTGTTATGCAAGATGAAGTCCAGTCTTATCATTGGAATAATAGCCAGGCAACCCTCCACCCTTTTGCCATTTATTTTCTAAGTGATGGTAAACTGCACAACCTGAATTATGTGTTTATTTCGGAAAGCTTGACACATAATACAATTGCATTTCATTTATTTTAAAAAAAATTAATGCCTGATTTAAAAATCAAAATACCAGGACTTAACAAAATTTTTTATTTTTCGGATGGATGTGCTGCGCAGTACAAAAACAAAAAGAATTTTCTGAATATATGCCTGCATAAAAAAGATTTTGGTGTTGAAGCAGAGTGGCATTATTTTGCCACCTCGCATGGCAAAAGTGCCTGCGATGGCTTGGGAGGAACTGTTAAAAGACTTGCTGCCAAAGCCAGTTTGCAGAGGCCCTATGACAATCAAATAATGACACCTCTACAATTGTTTACTTGGTGTGAAGAAAACATATCTGGCATTGATTTTAAATATTGCACAGAAGCAGATTATACAAATCATGAAATAATTTTGAATAAAAGATTTGCGGAAGTCTTCACAATACCGGGGACACAAAAAATTCATGCTGTAATTCCCCTTACAGAAAGCACGTTTTTGGCAAAACAGTTTTCTACATGCTTAGAGGTCGAAACACATAATCTTTTTAAAGGTGGAAGCATTATTTTGCAAAATATCGAGTCAGGGTTTGTCACTGTAGAATATGACAGTGCTTGGTGGCTGGCTTGTGTCTTGGGGAAAAATAATGAGAGCGGAGAACTGAAAGTAAGCTTTCTTCATCCACGAGGACCTGCCTCATCATTTTTTTACCCAACACCTCAAGATATTTTAATTATTAAACCAGAAAGTCTTATAAAAAAAGTTGAACCCAACACTGCTACTGGCAGAACTTACAATGTCAGCAAAAAAGAAATGTCAGATTCATCAGAAATTCTTAAAAGAAAGTTAAAAAAATAAATTTAAGGTATATAGTTAGTCTTAGTGTTTTCTGTCTAATTTTTATCAACGAAGTAGAAAATTTTGTTTATTTCTTTTGCGAGTTTAAAATAAAATAATTTGTAGATAAAGCCTCTGGGTATTTTTTAAAACCTGTATCCATCCAACAAATTTATTTATTTTAATATCCAGTGCACTATTGGTGCTCCTAAAATATGTTTATTTTTTTAAATGCATGATTTTTAATGTACTTAATATTTTTGATATTTTTTTTGACATTGAACCCATCATTTCTCCATCATAAAATTTTGTGGATAATTAAGTAACACTTTGACCAAAATTATATATTTTTTTCAAAAAAATTAAAAATGGCCTTTTTGAATTTTTCAATTTTTTTTTTTCAATTTTTTATTTTCAATTTTTTTTTTGTTAAAATTATGTTGTGATATTTCATAAAAAAGAGCTTCAAAATGACTTTAAAATGAGCCATTTATTACTTTCCTAGTGTAAGTGGTTCTCGAGATATTGCTAGTTTTGTACATTCTTGTTAAGGTCAAAATGCTGACTTTTTTATTTTGAAAAATTAAAAAAAAAAAAACTACAAATCAAAAAAATCTAAAAATTTGCATTTTCAACTTTTATGGTAAGAAGAAAATATATACCAAAAATCATCAAAATTGGAATTGGTCGCGTAAAATTTTTGTGATTTTTTGGTTGATTTGATATGGAATGACCCAGGGGTATTTTTAGAGACCCCTCCAAACTTAACCCTTAACTGAGCCCTTAAGTTAAGGTCCTTTCAACAGAAATGTTTAAATTAGATAATGTGACCATGTGTTTTAAATACTTATAAAGCAATCCTTGAAAAATCAGCTGTGAGGAGCTTAATTTAACTTTTTGATGCTATCAAGAGTGGCTTAATGACAAAATATATTTTTTTGACAAAATTTTTGTCCATTTCTTGTTAAAAAAGTTACAAATTTAAGTATATATATGTTTAAAATATCATCTGAGTGGACATAAAAAATAAATATTATGCAAAGTCCAGCAAGGTCTTAACAGTTTAAGTTATGGGCTGTGGGACTATTAATTTGTATGGTACCTAATTCCACATATGTTAGTGGAAAAAGGAAAAACATACTTATTATATATAGGTACCTACATAAAATAACTTGTTTTGCAGAGGAATAAAGGCGTATTTAGAGTTCCGTAAGGCAAGTGGTATGAGGTAAGATGCAAGGAAAATAAACAATAACAAATGCATGCTGCTTTTACTGCATACCGCTTGTGGCTTATGGAACATTTACTTTGTTTATATAGGCCTCTTAAAGCACTTTTATATAAGGATGGTTTGAAAATGTTGTCATATAAACACCACTAAAACCGATTTAAGCACTAAATTGATTTTATTTGGAAGCAGTTTATCACTCAAAAAAAGCCCATTCAACATGTAGCTGAAGTTCTGAACGTTCATTGAATGACAAGGCCTCTCACATTAAGAGGCTTGATCAAAAATTTTTCTAAAATACCTTAAAATTGCTCTCATAGTGGTTTCGTGCTATTGAAATGTAAATATTACTTGCTTAACTGCAAAATCAATTTACATATTTTGCTATTTATTTGTAGTGTATAAGGACACTAAATCTGCAGCATAAGTTTTAACCACTCGAGTTGCTACTAACGGCGCATAACTCACCCAAACAATAAAACGCTAAATTTAATATAAAACTGTGATGCCCCTCCCAAAAACTGTTCGTGTTTCACCGGTTGCTAGGCCTAAGGTCACTAATATAGTGTTAATTTTAACCTCTAAAATGACTACGAAAAGTCAAGACACCCAAAAAATAGAACGCTACATTCAACATATGAACGTGATGCCCCTCCCCAAAAATTGTTTTTCTTTCACCACGCTAAGGTCACTAAATCTACAATATAAGTTTTATCTTTTGGAATTGCCATAAAGGGTGCAAATAAACAGTAAAACGCTAAATTCAGCATATGACCATGATGCCCCTAAAAATTGTTTTTTTTTCACCGTTTGCTAGACCTAAGGCCACTAAATCTACAGTATAAGTTTTATCTTTCGGAATTGCTATTAAGGGCGCAAAATGCACCTAAACAGTACAACGCTATATTCAACATATAACCGTGAGGCCCCTCCCCAAAAATCGGTTTTATTTCAGCGTCCTCTCGGTCTAAGGTCACTAATCTTACAGTATAAGCTTTATCTTCCGGAAAAGCTACTAAGGCCGCAAAATGCACACAAACAGTATAACGCTAAATTCATCATATGACCGTGATGCCCCTCCCCAAAAATTATTTTCTTTCACCGTTTACTAGTTCTAAGGTCACTAAATCTACGGTATAAGTTTTATCTTACGGAATTGCTACTAAGGGCGCAAAACTCACACAAACAGCGAACCGCTAAATTCATCAAATGACCGTGATGCCCCTCCCCAAAAATCGTTTTTCTTTCACCGTTTGCTTGGTCTAAGGTCACTAATCCTACAGTATAAGTTTTATCTTTCGGAATGGCTACTAAGGCCGCAAAGGCACACAAACAGTAAAACGCTAAATTCATCATATGACCGTGATGCCCCTCCACAAATATCGTTGTCGTTCACCGTTTACTAAATCTAAGTTCACTAAATCTACGGTATAAGCTTTATCTTCCGGAAAAGCTACTAAGGGCGCAAAACTCACACAAACAGTGAACCGCTAAATTCAGCATATGACCGTGATGCCCCTCCCCAAAAATCGATTTTCTTTCACCGTTCGCTCGATCTAAGGTCACTAATCCTACAGTATAAGTTTTATCCTCCGGAATTGCTACTAAGGCCGCAAAACGCACACAAATAGTAAAACGCTAAATTCATCATATGACCGTGATGCCCCTCCACAAATATCGTTGTCGTTCACCGTTTACTAGATCTAAGGTCTCTAAATCGACCGTATAGGTTTTATATTCCGGAATTGATACTAAGGGTGCAAAACGCATCCAAACGGTACAACGCTAAATTCATCATATGACCGTGATGCCCCTCCACAAATATCGTTGTCGTTCACCGTTTACTAGATCTAAGGTCTCTAAATCGACCGTATAAGTTTTATCTTCCGGAATTGATACTAAGGGTGCAAAACGCATCCAAACGGTACAACGCTAAATTCAGCATATGACCGTGATGCCCCTCCCCAAAAATCGTTTTTCTTTCACCGTTCGCTCGATCTAAGGTCACTAATCCTACAGTATAAGTTTTATCTTCCGGAATTGCTACTAAGGCCGCAAAACGCTGATGCCCCTCCCCAAAAATTAGTTTTATTTTACCGTTCGCTCGGTCTAAGGTCACTAATCCTACAGTATAAGTTTTATCTTCCGGAATTGCTACTAAGGCCGCAAAACGCACACAAATAGTAAAACGCTAAATTCATCATATGACCGTGATGCCCCTCGCCAAATATCGTTGTAGTTCACTGTTTACTATATCTAAGGTCACTAAATCTACGGTATAAGTTTTATCTTCCGGAATTGATACCAAGGGTGCAAAACGCATCTAAACGGTACAACGCTAAATTCAGCATATGACCGTGATGCCCTTCCCCAAAAATCGTTTTTCTTTCACCGTTCGCTCGATCTAAGGTCACTAATCCTACAGTATAAGTTTTATCTTCCGGAATTGCTACTAAGGCCGCAAAACGCACACAAATAGTAAAACACTAAATTCATCATATGACCGTGATGCCCCGCCCCAAAAATTAGTTTTCTTTTACGGTTCGCTCGATCTAAGGTCACTAATCCTACAGTATAAGTTTTATCTTCCGGAATTGCTACTAAGGCCGCAAAACGGACACAAATATTAAAACGCTAAATTCATCATATGACCATGATGCCCCTCCCCAAATGTCGTTGTCGTTCACCGTTTACTAGATCTAAGGTCACTAAATCTACGGTATAAATTTTATCTTCCGGAATTGATACTAAGGGTGCAAAACGCACCTAAACGGTACAACACTAAATTCAGCATATGACCGTGATGCCCCTCCCCAAAAATCGTTTTGCTTTCACCGTTCGCTCGGTCTAAGGTCACTAATTTTACAGTATAAGTTTTATCTTCCGGAATTGCTACTAAGGCCGCAAAACGCACACAAATAGTAAAACACTAAATTCATCATATGACCGTGATGCCCCTCCCCAAAAATCGTTTTTCTTTCATCGTTCGCTCGATCTAAGGTCACTAATCCTACAGTATAAGTTTTATCTTCTGGAATTACTGCCAAGGGCGCAAAACGCACAAAAACAGTAAAACGCTAAATTCAACATATAACCGTTTTGCCCGTCCCCAAAAATCGTTTTCCTTTCACTCTTTGCTGGGCTTAAGGTCACTAAATCTACTGTATAAGTTTCATTCGCACGAATCGCTACTAAGGGCCCAAAACGCACCGAAACACTAAATTCAACATAAAACCCTCTTCAAAAATCGTTTTCCTGTCACTGTTTGCTGGGCCTAAAGCCAATAAATCTACAGTATAAGTTTTTATTTGCCGGAATTGCTAGTAAGGGCGTAAAAAGCACCTGAAGGCCCTTCCAAAAAATTAGTTTTCTTTAACCGTTCGCTCCAAGTTTTAACTTCCGGAATTTCTACTAGGGGTGCAGAACGCACCCAACCCGTAAAACGCTAAATTTAACATATGACCATGGTGCCCTTCCCAAAAATTTATTTCAGATAATATTTTAGGTAGTAGAATTACAATTGCATTCTTCCAAGAATCAGGAAATTTTGGGAGATAACATATCTGAACCTGTAGCATTACTTTTTGTGGACATCAAAGCTTTCCTGACTTCGAGCTCCGTTACTTCATTAAAAGAAAATATCAAATTTCGGTTTAATTTATTATTTTTATACTTATTAAGAAGGACTTTTGTAATTTCTAACTGTAAGTGAATTCCATGTGGTTGTAGAACATTTTTTTCGTCCAAAAAGTCCAAAAAGGCCCTTTTTTCAGATTTTATTTACTGTTTACTTTTTTACAATTTTTATAATATTCCCAACGGGCGGGTTCTTTGGTTCTGAAATCACTTAAGGGACGTCTCTTATAGCCATCATAATCATGGGGCTAGTGGTTTGGTTATGTGTAAGCATTTTAATGGTGCACACTTAACAAAAACAAAATTTAATTATTATTAAAAAAATCTACCATTTTGTTCAAAACATTAAATTCAAAGATCAGATTCCAATATATAGTAGAAAGAATTTGTTTATATTATTGAAATGAAAACTGCGAAAATTCCTATATTTATGATATTTTATTTCGGTAGGTAATTATTTTTTAAATTACAAACAATTTCACAGTGATCCTTTAGTCTATATCTTATTTAATTTAATTTAATGTGTTACTTTTTACAAAACAATGAAATTAAAATTATAATATAAGTCAACTATAGAAAAAACTAAAAAAAAAAGAAAGAGAGAAAAAAATTAAACACAAAGTATAATACATCAAAAATTTCTAACCACTTACTGAAGTCGTGCATGCCAACAAGGATGTATTGATTGTCTTTCTCAGTCTCGGGGAATGGCCCAGCAACATCAGTTGCTCTACATTCAAAAGGCAGCCCAACATTATACTGTTTCATTTGGGGTCTTGATCTAGTTTTATGTCCTTGACTTGCCGCGCACCATCTTTTCACGTCTTGTTGATTCCAAGATGAGCTCTAGTTCTCGTGTACTTCCTCTAGTACTTGAGAAACTCTACTTCTAGAAACTATTAATTTTGATGAATTATTTTCCATCCGTACTTTCCCAGATATTTTTCAACAGACCATTATCCACTCACAGTGAATTCCATTGTGGCTTCAACTATGTCCTTATCTTCCAGTTGGGCGGATCGAAATTGTTCTGAAGCCCATTCTTTATTGGTGTCACAAGTAGTTCTCCGCAGCTAAGTAATTCCTTCTTTTTGGTCTATCTTTCTGCAAGGTCTTCTTGATAGAGCATATGCATTGTTATGCATCTTTCCAGATCGGTATTTTACATTAAAGTTATATTTCTGTAGCTTCTCTATTCACCTTGTTACCTGTGCCTCAGGTTGTTTAATTCCTAGATGCCACTTGAGTGCCTCATGAGCGGTTATTATTAGGAATGTATGTCCATATAGATATTTGTGGAAATGTTGGTAGAAATTTTACTATTGCCGGAGTTCCTTTCGTGTTACACAATAATTTCGTTTTAGCTTGGAAAAATTGCGTCCAATATATTCGATGATTCTCTCTTCTTCATCCTGGATTTGCCAAAGTACTGCTTTAATACCAAAATTGCTTGCATCCGTATCCAGAAGAATAAATCGTCCTTATTGTTGAGGATAACTTAAAACCGGAGCGCTTTTAACTTTCTGAAAGCTTAATCACTCCGTATTCTAGTAATAGACTATACCTGGTCGTTAGTGAGTCTATCTAATGGAGCGGCTATGTTGGCAAAACCTTCTACGAATCATCGGTAGTATGCACATAGACCCAGAAAGATAAATCAGTCGATTTCCGTATCGTAATTTAATAATTACCTAAAGTTTGTACATAATCTACAAATAAACTTTTTATTTAGTAGATTTAGTAACCTTAGATCTAGTAAACGGTGAACGACAACGATACTTGGGGAGGGGCATCACGGTCATATGATGAATTTAGCGTTTTATTATTTGTGTGCGTTTTGCGGCCTTAGTAGCAATTCCGGAAGATAAAACTTATACTGTAGGATTAGTGACCTTAGATCGAGCGAACGGTGAAAGAAAATCGATTTTTGGGGAGGGGCATCACGGTCATATGCTGAATTTAGCGTTGTACCGTTTAGATGCGTTTTGCACCCTTAGTATCAATTCCGGAAGATAAAACTTATACCGTAGATTTAGTGACCTTAGATCTAGTAAACGGTGAACGATAACGATATTTGGGGAGGGGCATCACGGTCATATGATGAATTTAGCGTTGTACCGTTTAGGTGCGTTTTGCACCCATAGTATCAATTCCGGAAGATAAAATTTATACCGTAGATTTAGTGACCTTAGATCTAGTAAACGGTGAACGACAACGATATTTGGGGAGGGGCATCATGGTCATATGGTGAATTAGCGTTTTACTATTTGTGTGCGTTTTGCGGCCTTAGTAGCAATTCCGGAAGACAAAACTTATACTGTAGGATTAGTGACCTTAGACCGAGCGAACGGTAAAATAAAACTAATTTTTGGGGAGGGGCATCACGGTCATATGATGAATTTAGTGTTTTACTATTTGTGTGCGTTTTGCGACCTTAGTAGAAATTCCGGAAGATAAAACTTATACTGTAGGATTAGTGACCTTAGATCGAGCGAACGGTGTAAGAAAAACGATTTTTGGGAAAGGGCATCACGGTCATATGCTGAATTTAGCGTTGTACCGTTTAGATGCGTTTTGCACCCTTAGTATCAATTCCGGAAGATAAAACTTATACCGTAGATTTAGTGACCTTAGATATAGTAAACAGTGAACTACAACAATATTTGGCGAGGGGCATCACGGTCATATGATGAATTTAGCGTTTTACTATTTGTGTGCGTTTTGCGGCCTTAGTAGCAATTCCGGAAGATAAAACTTATACTGTAGGATTAGTGACCTTAGACCGAGCGAACGGTAAAATAAAAGTAATTTTTGGGGAGGGGCATCACGGTCATATGATGAATTTAGTGTTTTACTATTTGTGTGCGTTTTGCGGCCTTAGTAGCAATTCCGGAAGATAAAACTTATACTGTAGGATTAGTGACCTTAGATCGAGCGAACGGTGAAAGAAAAACGATTTTTGGGGAGGGGCATCACGGTCATATGCTGAATTTAGCGTTGTACCGTTTAGATGCGTTTTGCACCCTTAGTATCAATTCCGGAAGATAAAACTTATACGGTCGATTTAGAGACCTTAGATCTAGTAAACGGTGAACGACAACGATATTTGTGGAGGGGCATCACGGTCATATGATGAATTTAGCGTTTTACTATTTGTGTGCGTTTTGCGGCCTTAGTAGCAATTCCGGAAGATAAAACTTATACTGTAGGATTAGTGACCTTAGATCGAGCGAACGGTGAAAGAAAATCGATTTTTGGGGAGGGGCATCACGGTCATATGCTGAATTTAGCGTTGTACCGTTTAGATGCGTTTTGCACCCTTAGTATCAATTCCGGAAGATAAAACTTATACCGTAGATTTAGTGACCTTAGGTCTAGTAAACGGTGAGCGATAACGATATTTGGGGAGGGGCATCACGGTCATATGATGAATTTAGCGTTTTACTATTTGTGTCCGTTTTGCGGCCTTAGTAGCAATTCCGGAAGATAAAACTTATACTGTAGGATTAGTGACCTTAGATCGAGCGAACGATGAAAGAAAATCGATTTTTGGGGAGGGGCATCACGGTCATATGCTGAATTTAGCGTTGTACCGTTTAGATGCGTTTTGCACCCTTAGTATCAATTCCGGAAGATAAAACTTATACCGTAGATTTAGTGACCTTAGATCGAGCGAACGGTAAAAGAAAAACGATTTTCGGGGAGGGGCATTACGGTCATATGCTGAATTTAGCGTTGTACCGTTTAGGTGCGTTTTGCACACTTAGTATCAATTCCGGAAGATAAAACTTATACGGTCGATTTAGTGACCTTAGATCTAGTAAACGGTGAACGACAACGATTTTTGGGGAGGGGCATCACGGTCATATGATGAATTTAGCGTTTTACTGTTTGTGTGCCTTTGCGGCCTTAGTAGCCATTCCGAAAGATAAAACTTATACTGTAGGATTAGTGGCCTTAGACCAAGCAAACGGTGAAAGAAACGACTTTACTGTTTGTGTGAGTTTTGCGCCCTTAGTAGCAATTCCGGAAGATAAAACTTATACCGTAGATTTAGTGACCTTAGAACTAGTAAACGGTGAAAGAAAATAATTTTTGGGGAGGGGCATCACGGTCATATGATGAATTTAGCGTTATACTGTTTGTGTGTATTTTGCGGCCTTAGTAGCATTTCCGGAAAATAAAGCTTATACTGTAAGATTAGTGACCTTAGACCGAGAGGACGGTGAAATAAAACCGATTTTTGGAGAGGGGCCTCACGGTTATATGTTGAATATAGCGTTGTACTGTTTAGGTGCATTTTGCGCCCTTAATAGCAATTCCGAAAGATAAAACTTATACTGTAGATTTAGTGGCCTTAGGTCTAGCAAACAGTGAAAAAAAAAACAATTTTTGGGGGCATCATGGTCATATGCTGAATTTAGCGTTTTACTGTTTGTTTGCACCTTTTATGGCAATTCCAAAAGATAAAACTTATATTGTAGATTTAGTGACCTTAGCGTAGTGAAAGAAAAACAATTTTTGGGGAGGGGCATCACATTCATATGTTGAATGTAGCGTTCTATTTTTTGGGTGTCTTGACTTTTCGTAGTCATTTTAGAGGTTAAAATTAACACTATATTAGTGACCTTAGGCCTAGCAACCGGTGAAACACGAACAGTTTTTGGGAGGGGCATCACAGTTTTATATTAAATTTAGCGTTTTATTGTTTGGGTGAGTTATGCGCCGTTAGTAGCAACTCGAGTGGTTAAAATTTATGCTGCAGATTTAGTGTCCTTATACACTACAAATAAATAGCAAAATATGTAAATTGATTTTGCAGTTAAGCAAGTAATATTTACATTTCAATAGCACGAAACCACTATGAGAGCCATTTTAAGGTATTTTAGAAAAATTTTTGATCAAGCCTCTTAATGTGAGAGGCCTTGTCATTCACTGAACGTTCAGAACTTCAGCTACATCATTCAACACCATTCTCAACTAAAAGGTCAGTTAAATTCTACGGCCTCAGTGCCCTTTAGCCTACTGTGGCTGCCATTTTTATAACCAAATTGACAAGTAAAACGTAGATTTTCTGTCAGTTTGGTGTCAATATAGCATTGATCATAGGCCAAAGGATACTAAAATGAAAATGAGTTAACTGGTTGTTTTAGTTAAGAACAGTGTTGGCCCATTTTAGAGTCGTTATAAACACTTTAGTGCATTTCTTCTAACCTAAAGAAAATACTAAACCCTAGTCTTTCAAAAAATCTGTTGTTAATTAATTAATTAATTAATTATGTTGTTTTATTTGTTTTTTCTTTAAACTGACATTTAATGAAGGACATAACCCTCGAAGAAAGCGATTTTATTTAAAACCATCAATATATAAAAGCGCTTTTAGATGCATATAAACGTAGTAACTGAGGACAGCAGCATATGCTTGCTATAGTTATGGAACTCTGAATACACCTTAAAAGAATCTAGAAGGAAGAAATTTCCTTAAACTAAAAATGAGTGCCTAACAACGTTGCCTAGTCCCTTATAGTTATTTCAAGGGGTAATTATGCAGTATACGGTTTTCTGCCATTTTTTATTTTTTTTTCACCAAAACAACCCAATCCAACACAGTCCAACCCAAAACAATGAAAAAAACACATTACAACCCCCCTCCAGGCACCCTTTTTTCTCTTTAAAAAACAAAAATCGGGCGCAGCCGGATTTGGGGCCCTAGGGACCCTAGTAGGTGCCCCCATAAAGAATTTTTCATAAAAAATAAAAAATGGCAGAAAACCGTATAGTGCATAATTACCTTCCAAAGAAAAACCAAGGGAAAAACCCTTATAAAGACAACAATACTTATTCAAAAAATGTATAGTCAACCGGAGGTCTTACCTTAAGAATTTGCTTCCTTTTATTTTTTCTTGATGCATTGCATATTTTCGGAGTCTTTAAGCACACCAAGAGGCAAATAATGTACTACATTAGCAAAAACCGAGGGACAAATAGAAAAACTTATTGTTTTTGCCTGAAAAATAAACAGGCAGTCACATGGACCTAAAGGTTTATTTGCGCGGTGGTACCGTACAGCGGCGGTAATGATGATGCAAGGCAATTTCGGGCTACAGCAACGAATCATGAGTTACACGGAAGCGAAAGTAAAAAAAACTTATGTGCTTTAGCAGCGCGGAATGCGAAATCTAAATAAGTAAACTATCGCCAAATTTTTGGCCCGGTGCAAAAAAAGCTCTGGTGTCCCACTGTGGACAAAAATAAACAAACTCTCCGCGTTGCCATGGAAAACAAATGCAATGACGTAAAGTTTTGCAAAAAATCAGGTCGCCACGGTTAAATTGATTTCCCAATAAGTTTGGTCTGGGTCCCAAAATTTTGTCCTAAGATCCTTCTATTATCTCCAGAATTTTTTTTTTATCCAAAGAATGATATCGGTGGATCCCAAAACCCTCAATTTGATATATCATATGTCTGTATTTGATCTGGTTTCTTCTAAAAGGTTTGTGTCCCATCTTAAATATTTTGAGTTTTACAAGGGTATCAGAGTGGCATTAATCGGATTCATAAAATGTACACCTGTACCAATTAAAATCAACTAAAAAAAACTGAAATTTGTCAACCATGCATGCAAAATGTTTACTTTTAAAACTGCTACTAGAACCCTTAGATACTTCTAAGAATTTTTAAATCACATAAATGGATTATGGGAACCCAAAAACCCCTGAATTGATGTATCAGATGCCTATATTTTGTTTTATTTTTTTTATTAGTTATTTTTAAAAAATGGTCACCACCTTGAATATCTGGATTCAAGTTCCCCAAAATCAGTAAAAAAATATCTGTTATCAAGCTCTTTCTTTAATTTTGTTGTTTTCTCTAATGAAAATATTTTTTGAGTTCATACACTTATACTTTTGTTTTTTTTTTTAAATTTCAGAACCTAACCATGTGAAGCCTGATATTTGAAACTACAGCTACTAATTGGCGGTTCCAAAGAAGGAAAAAATAACATGTTATTCTTTTCTTTTTTAAGTTAGATTTAATTTAAATGATTATTAATAAATATTTTTGAGATAAGTTTTTAAATTAATTTATTTAATAGCATATTTATAGGTGTTTATAATGTTGTGGCCATAATCACCTCAACAAGTTGAGCCATGTGTGCATTTAGTTTTACTTCCAAGGACCAGATGCCCACCGGTGGACACAAATCCTCCACTGTTTTGTGATCATCTGTAGGCACGCGGTCCTGAGACGTAAAACAGAAATGCCCACTAAATGTAATTATTTAATTATGTTTTACATTGCAATATTTATTACACTCCATTCCAAATTGTTGCAGACCAGTTTTTTGACAATGACAGTTCCATTTAGCTTCTGTGTTTAATTATCAGCTGCCATATTGAAATGGGTCCGGAGAATTTGGAATGAGGTGTATATGTAAAAATGTAATTTTTCAGCATATTTTTTAAAATTTTATTATACATAGTTAATTAAAATTGCTAAAAATATTTCTACGACACAAAAATGCTATAGTATTCTACCCATATAGTTGTTATTGTTTTGTGAATAACTAATATGTATAAAAATTGTATTGTTCATTCTGGTAGTTTTCTTGCCTAAATTCCAAAATCTGAAAATAAAAAAAATTAGAGGTAAACATTTGTCTAATTTAGCTACAACGCTTTTTTTAGTACTAGTAAGGAGTGCTTTAATAAATGTTCACTTACAAATAAAACAGAACTCCAAAAAAGAGAAAGTATTTTTGCAACCCTATCTTTGCCGCAACCTTATCTTATGCATTTTTTACTACATTGGGCATTGGTAATTAGAGTTTTAGTTCAAGGATCTTTTATTATGAAATTATAGAGATTTTTGGACCTGTAGGTATCTTTCAGAAGCTACACATTTCAAATTTTTACACAATAAATGATTCACTAACAGAAAACACAAGTTTACATAAAAGATAGCAAGAGATGTAACATTACATTTGGTACCTACCTATATGCCAACAAAAATAAATAGGTAGTATTTCTGTGTGTGCAAGCATATTAAATATTAAGTTTTTGGATTTTATTTGAATTATTTATTTTTGAGTTTGCACAAGAAGTAATAATTTTGGGTAAGGGATTTAAATGAGAAAGGCATCAGTACATAAGGTCAATAACAGAGCTTGTACAGAAAACCTTTAATTGGATTCTCTGATGTCTCCCAGTTTTTCCTAACCATTTGTAAAAAACTTATCATAATTTTTTCAAGAATTTTGTATAAAAGAAAACAGCTGCCTAATTTTATTTTGACAAATTTCATGATTCTAATTTCTTTTTAAATCAATTTTTTCCAGATGGGCTTCCAGATTTTCCTTGTTTTTGCATATTTTTTTGTCAAATTTCCTGACCTTTTCAAAGAATAAATTTCTCAACTTTTCTCGGTTTTTCAGTTCCATACATACTCTGACTGATTAAAATTGTTACAATAAGAATTTTAATTCTGAATTTTATATATATACCTTGAAGACAAGAAAAGCAGTGTCATTCCATCTTGATAGATTTCTTTCCTACAATAAGGCATGATTTAGGAAATCCCTGACACTGCAGCTAGTTTGCTTATTGCAAGGCTTATTGTATTCCTCATTGCATATTCTTTTCTACTGTTCACATAGGTTTTTTTTTGCCAGGTGGAGCAGCCTTCTTATTAGTATTTTCAGGAACCCTCCCTCCTAGACAGTTTCCTCAGGCCAGTATGCTTATTCTTGAACAAACATGAGGGGAATCTTGGACACCTTAAATTTACAAAAATATTCAGGTCCTAATTTTATTTTCAACTCTTAAAAAGTGCATAGAGGTAGGTATTAAAAACTGGACTTTCTCTAGCTTTACTCTAGAGAAAACTTAGAAATAAGTAAATGAGCCAAAGTGAGCAAAATGTGCCTCACGATTTTTTTGTATAATGTTTTTATTCTTTACCTAATATTTTCATTATAGTCCGTGAGCCCAGGCCCATGAAAATTTATGACTACCTCACCGTTGAGACTTTGTATGTGTTCTTCAAGATGTTCTAAGGGGTATTTTTAGAGACCCCTCCAAACTTAACCCTTAACTGAGCCCTTAAGTTAAGGTCCTTTCAACACAATTTCTCGGAAATGTTTAAATTAGATAATGTGACCATGTGTTTTAAATACTTATAAAGCAACCTTGAAAAATCAGCTGTGAGGAGCTAAATTTAACTTTTCGATGCTATCAAGAGGGGCTTAATGACAAAATATATTTTTTTGACAAAATGTTTGTCCATTTCTTGTTAAAAAAGTTACAAATTTAAGAATATATATGTTTAAAATGTCATCTGAGTGGACATAAAGAATAAATATTATGCTAAGTCCGGCAAGGTCTTAACAATTTAAGTTATGGACTGTGGGACTATTAATTTGTATGCTACCTAATTCCACATATGTTAGTGGTAGTCAACTGAGTAGTCCACCCTTCAAAAAGGAAAAAACATACTTATTATATATAGGTACCTACATAAAATAACTTGTTTTCCAGAGGAATAAAGGCGTATTTAGAGTTCTGTAAGGCAAGTGGTATGAGGTAAGATGCAAGGAAAATAAACAATAACAAATGCATGCTGCGTTTACTGCATACCGCTTGTGGCTTACGGAACACTTACTTTGTTTATATAGGCCTCTTAAAGAGCTTTTATATAAGGCTGGTTTGAAAATGTTGTCGTACACCACTAAAACCGATTTTTAAGCACTAAATTGATTTTATTTGGAAGCAGTTTATCACTCAAAAGACCATTCAACACCTTTCTCAACTAAAAGGTCAGTTAAATCCTACTGCCTCAGTGCCCTTTAGCCTACTGTGGCTGCCATTTTTATAACCAAATTGACAAGTAAAACATAGATTTTCTGTCAGTTTGGTGTCAATAAGGCATTGATCATAGGCCAAACTGGTTGTTTTAGTTGAGAATAGTGTTGGCCTATTTTAGGGTCATTATAAACACTTTAGTGCATTTCTTCTAACCTAAAGAAAATACTAAACCCTAGTCTTTCAAAAAATCTGTTGTTAATTAATTAATTATGTTGTTTTATTTGTTTTTTCTTTAAACTGACATTTAATGAAGGACATAACCCTCGAAGAAAGCGATTTTATTTAAAACCATCCTTATATAAAAGGGTCAGTCCATATCAAGTCAACCAGGGTATTTTACCACACCATCTCCGATGTTGATGATTTTTAGTATACATGTTTTTCCTACCAAAAACTGGAAAATCCAAAATTTCAGACGTTTTTGACCAGTTGTTTATTTTGAATTAATTTTTGAAAATCGAAAAAGTCACTTATTTGTCCTTAACATGTGCGCACAAAATTAGGAATATCCAAAGAACCACTTATAATAGAAAAGTAGGTGAAGGTTCATTTTAAAGCTCTTATAAAGACCTTCCATATGAGAATATTGCATAACATATATTGAAAAAAAAAATCAAATCAAAAATTTTTTTTTTTTGAAAAATTTCAAAAAGGATATTTTTAATTTTTTTCAAAAAATTATATTATTTTCTTTAAAGTGTTATTAAACTATTCACAAAATTTTGAGATGGACAAATCATGGGTTCAATGTGAAAAAATTTATTAAAAATGTCACATGCATGAAAAATCGCCTATAAATAGACAATGCATTTTGGTAATTAGAAGAATATAATGGGGTTTAAAGCGATATTATAAAAATATTTAACAATATTTTATTTAATAAAAAATTATATCCTACGTTTCATTCTGTATCAGTAATCAGATTAACATTGCCCCCCATTGTAATATTTACTTACAAAACCTCTTTTCCACCGGAGACATACTATTGGATGTTCCAATTCTTAGGAAAATATGCCTGTATAAACCTGCCAATACTTTTATGAAATACTGCCTGTTTATTCCTGTTTAACATTAAGGACACACCTCCTTCATTTTATTGGTTTGTTTAGGTACATTGTGGGGATTTGCTGACATGAAAATTCCTGCATAAATTGATTTTAAATTTTTGGCAAGTATCTTCCTGATACAGCTCCAAATAATCGATACATAATAGTTCGACTGAAGGTTTATCAGAAGTCATCTCTGTGTAATTTTAAAAGTTTCAACTATGGGTGAGGCAAGTGGATGGACTAAATATAAAGTAAAGTGCTGTGATCCACCAGAGTTAAAAATCAAGCATTTTGGGAAATTAAGAAATGTGACCAAGTGGATGTGCAGTTACAAAAATGTCAAAATGGGAATGAAAATCTGTGATGGTTGTAGACTAAAGCTTTCAAAGGAGTTTAAGGCATCTGAAGAAGATGAGGCAGGGTAAGTAACAAATAGTATTTTTTAATATAAAATTAATAAACTAAACCAATTGCGTCAAGTACGGAGTGGAAAAATCTCATGGCATTATTTTGCATGGCATTTTGAGAATACAGATATTATGTACAAATTTCTTGGCATTATGTACACATTTTGGGTCAGCTGTTACCCCCTTTTTAAGTTCTTATAAAAAACTAACTTTTTAAATTTTTTTAGACCCAGTCAAGTTCCAGAAAATGATCCAGATTTTCAAGATCCTGCTGAATCATTTACTCTTTTAAACAAGTCATTGGAGCTTCTTGGTGTGTCGCCGATTAAAAGAAAAAATGTATACAAAGAAAAAATTGATATTGTACAGCATACAATTGCGAAAGCATTTACAAAGGAATCAGATTCAACGCTAGTAAAGGAATGCCAGAGTGACGAAAGTGAAATGATTAAGCAGTTAAAGGACAAATTTTTAAAAACCGAAAAGAGGAGTGAGAAAATACTAGTTTTATCATGTTTACCTCAAAGTTGGAGTAGAAAGAAGATTGAAGAAGAATTTGGAGTTTCTCAATATTTGGCCAGAGCTGTAAAACAGTTAGTTAAGGACAATGGGATATTATGTTCTCCTAACCCCAAACCGGGAAAGACCCTTAGTGATAGAGTGGCCCAAATAGTGGTAGATTTTTACCAAAGGGATGACATTAGCAGGACCATGCCAGGTAAAAAAGATTATGTTGTTATCAGAAAATATGGAGCTGAAAAAGAATATGTACAAAAAAAATTAGTCTTAGCTAATTTAAAAGAAATTTATGCATTGTTTAAAACTGAGTACCCCAATGAAAAAATTGGGTTTTCAAAATTTTGTGAACTGCGACCCAAAAACTGTATACTGGCAGGAAAAGGTGGGACTCATACTGTATGTGTATGTACTATACATCAAAATATAAAACTAATGCTCAATCGCTCCAAATTAAATAAGCTATATGATAAAAATAACAGGCCTCTTGCAATATCTTATCATGATTGCCTTTATAAACTAATGTGTAATCCACCTTCAGTGGACTGTTTTTTAAGCAATAGATGCAAGCAATGTCCTGGAGTAGAACAGTTTAAAAATACGTTAATAGAAAAATTTGAGGAAGAATTAATTGATGAGGTCTCATTTAAAAAGTGGGTCTCAGTAGATAGGTGTACTATGGAAACCGTTGTTAAGAAAAGTGATGATTTTGTCCAGGAATTTACTGATGATCTTGTAAAACTTAAATCACATTCTTTTATTGCAAAAATGCAAAAAGATAGATACAATGAAATAAAAATTAACCTTAAACCTGGAGAGTCTTTGATCACTTGCGACTTTGCGGAAAATTATTCCTTTGTTATGCAAGATGAAGTCCAGTCTTATCATTGGAATAACAGCCAGGCAACCCTCCACCCTTTTGCCATTTATTTTCTAAGTGATGGTAAACTGCACAACCTGAATTATGTGTTTATTTCGGAAAGCTTGACACATAATACAATTGCATTTCATTTATTTTTAAAAAAATACCAGGACTTAACAAAATTTTTTATTTTTCGGATGGATGTGCTGCGCAGTACAAAAACAAAAAGAATTTTCTGAATATATGCCTGCATAAAAAAGATTTTGGTGTTGAAGCAGAGTGGCATTATTTTGCCACCTCGCATGGCAAAAGTGCCTGCGATGGCTTGGGAGGAACTGTTAAAAAACTTGCTGCCAAAGCCAGTTTGCAGAGGCCCTATGACAATCAAATAATGACACCTCTACAATTGTTTACTTGGTGTGAAGAAAACATATCTGGCATTGATTTTAAATATTGCACAGAAGCAGATTATACAAATCATGAAATAATTTTGAATAAAAGATTTGCGGAAGTCTTAACAATACCGGGGACACAAAAAATTCATGCTGTAATTCCTCTTACAGAAAGCACGTTTTTGGCAAGACAGTTTTCTACATGCTTAGAGGTCGAAACACATAATCTTTTTAAAGGTGGAAGCATTATTTTGCAAAATATCGAGTCAGGGTTTGTCACTGTAGAATATGACAGTGCTTGGTGGCTGGCTTGTGTCTTGGGGAAAAATAATGAGAGCGGAGAACTGAAAGTAAGCTTTCTTCATCCACGAGGACTTGCCTCATCATTTTTTTACCCAACACCTCAAGATATTTTAATTATTAAACCAGAAAGTCTTATAAAAAAAGTTGAACCCAACACTGCTACTGGCAGAACTTACAATGTCAGCAAAAAAGAAATGTCAGATTCATCAGAAATTCTTAAAAGAAAGTTAAAAAAATAAATTTAAGGTATATAGTTAGTCTTAGTGTTTTCTGTCTAATTTTTATCAACGAAGTAGAAAAGTTTATTTATTTCTTTTGCGAGTTTAAAATAAAATAATTTGTAGATAAAACCTCTGGGTATTTTTTAAAACCTGTATCCATCCAACAAATTTATTTATTTTAATATCCAGTGCACTATTGGTGCTCCTAAAATATGTTTATTTTTTTAAATGCATGATTTTTAATGTACTTAATATTTTTGATATTTTTTTTGACATTGAACCCATCATTTCTCCATCATAAAATTTTGTGGATAATTAAGTAACACTTTGACCAAAATTATATATTTTTTTCAAAAAAAATTAAAAATGGCCTTTTTGAATTTTTCAATTTTTTTTTTCAATTTTTTATTTTCAATTTTTTTTTTGTTAAAATTATGTTGTGATATTTCATAAAAAAGAGCTTCAAAATGACTTTAAAATGAGCCATTTATTACTTTCCTAGTGTAAGTGGTTCTCGAGATATTGCTAGTTTTGTACATTCTTGTTAAGGTCAAAATGCTGACTTTTTTATTTTGAAAAATTTTAAAAAAAAAACTACGAATCAAAAAAATCTAAAAATTTGCATTTTCAACTTTTATGGTAAGAAGAAAATATATACCAAAAATCATCAAAATTGGAATTGGTCGCGTAAAATTTTTGTGATTTTTTGGTTGATTTGATATGGAATGACTCAAAAGCGCTTTTAGGTGCGTATAAACGTAGTAACTGAGGACAGCAGCATATGCATGCTATAGTTATGGAACTCTGAATACACCTTAAAAGAATCTAAAAGGAAGAAATTTCCTTAAAATAACAACATTGCCTAGTCACTTGTAGTTATTTCAAGGGGTGATTATGCAGTATACAATTTTCTGCCATTTTTGATTTTTTATGAAAAATTCTTTATTGACTATACATTTTTTGAATAAGTATTGTTGTCTTTATAAGGGTTTTTCCCTTGGTTTTTCCTTGAAAGGTAATTATGCACTATACGGTTTTCTGGCATTTTTTATGAAAAATTCTTTATGGGGGCACCTACTAGGGTCCCTAGGACCACAAATCCGCCTGCGCCCGTTGGTTTTTTTTTTGTTTTTTTTTTAATTTTTTTTCACCAAAACAACCCAATCCAACACAGTCCAACCCAAACTAATCCAACCCAACCCAAAACAATGAAAAAAACACATTACAACCCCCCTCCAGGCACCCTTTTTTCTTTAAAAAAAAAAAAAATCGGGCGCAGCCGGATTTGGGGCCCTAGGGACCCTAGTAGGTGCCCCCATAAAGAATTTTTCATAAAAAATAAAAAATGCCAGAAAACCGTATAGTGCATAATTACCTTTCAAGGAAAAACCAAGGGAAAAACCCTTATAAAGACAACAATACTTATTCAAAAAATGTATAGTCAACCCGAGGTCTTACCTTAAGAATTTGCTTTCTTTTATTTTTTCTTGATCCATTGCATATTTTCGGAGTCTTTAAGCACACCAAGAGGCAAATAATGTACTACATTAGCAAAAACCAAGCCACAAATAGAAAAACTTATTGTTTTTGTCTGAAAAATAAACACCAAAGATTAAATACTATTAATATAAAAAAATTTAAGATAGGCCACTCCCAGAATACAGCTGACGCAATAGTTCGTGCACCGGTCGTCTGCGGCGCCAGTTGCGCCTCGCTGTGCGTTAAGTATTTTGGCGGGAAATTTAAAAGCAGGCTGTTAGAGGTTTCTTATATATTTTTTTAATTTAAAAAAAAAATAAGTTGAAGTTTTAAAGACAGCAAGAAATGCTGTCTTTAAAACAGTTCGAACGTTATTTTGTAAATAAAAGACAAATATGTTTTTAATATTTTATTAGTTGTTATAGTTATCTACAGTATAATAATAAAGGATAATAACAAATACTAATCACAAAAAATTTTAAAGCACTATTTTCTTAAGTGTTTTTTCTTTTACCAACACTGCACAGGGTAATCGGCTATAACTGTTCCCTGGGATTATTTTATTCATTATTTATCAAACAAAAGCTGGGCAAAAGGGCAATTTATAAAGACCTAAAAAGGGTCTTCCATAAGCCAAAAATAACTTGCTGGCATACATATAACATTTGAACTGATTAATTTTAATTGATAATTTTTAGGTTTTTATAAATTGCCTGTTTACTTAGTTTTCGTGTGATCCCTCTGCGGCTATGTCGTGTTAGAAATATCCTTATGCAAAGATTGTGCTTCTTGCACAACTTCCTTTTGATCCATAACCAACTCTTCGTGTGCCACAACCACCTCTTCATGCGCCACAACCAACTCTTCATGTGCCACAACCATATCTTCTTGTGTCACAACCACCTCATCTTCATGTGCCACAACCACCTCTTCATGTGCCACAACCACCTCTTCATGCCACAACCATATCTTCTTGTGTCACAACCACCTCTTTATGCGCACCAACTGTCTTTTCCACTAAGTCCTTGCCAACAACTTGTGGATCAGCCACTCCGAGATGCAGAGTTGGGATTGCATCCACTCTTTTTCTGTCCTAGCCAAGACTGCCGCCCAATAGCAAGAAGCCATTCATGAGTACCCTAAAAAAGAAACAAAACTATTAACTTATATACAAAATTATTTTTAAAATTTATGGAATTGTACACCCAATCCTGCCTTCCAAAAACAAGAACATCTACACATTTTTTGATTTAGGTAAAACCTAGGATAAATCTCATATTGTGTACAAAATAATATTCTTAAAGTAACGAATAAACTATATTATTGATTTTGGAATTTAAAAAAAATGGAATAATTTAATAAAACATTTAAAATAAATATTGAAATAAAAAATAGGGCAAATTGTGAAACCTTATGTTTGGACATATTTTTGAATAAAAAGTAAGAATTAATATTTGCTAGATAACATACCTATGTTACCACACATATCAAACACAACCTTTATCTTATTTGATATGTTATGTGCTAAAAAACTTAATAATTTTAAGGTTTAGTTTTTTTATAATACATAGTTCTGCTTCAGGAAAGTGCAGCAGTTCTGTAAAGCAAGAAGTAAGATGACTGATGAGATTGTACTTAAATATCATATCATCTTAAAAATTATTTTAGAAATTGATTTTGAATGTTATTTTAAAAATGTATGAATTATTCTCTTTTTAAAAAATGTGCGACTGGATTCGACCTATTGATTGAATGTGTGACTTTTATTACACTTAAGTTATTTACTTATTATAAGCATGGCTTTGTGGATGTGTACCAAGTATTCAGACTACTTTTGATTTGATTTTATTTACAAGAAAAAATAAATTATCATAGAAATATGCTGTTGTCTATGGTAGACAGTAAGAATTCAATAATTTATATTTCATAATTCTTACTTTACAGAACATGACTGGAACGTGAAGGCAGATTCAGAGTTTAAAAAAAGTAAAATGTAAATGAAAGTATTGCTGATACACGAAAGAAGCACTAACTGTATGTTAGTTTATACAGCCAAATAAAAATAGGGGAAAAAAAATAACTTTGAACCAATCAGCACACAGCTTCTGCACATGCAAACAAAAGTGAATTGAATTAATTCAACTAGACCCCATTATACTGTTTTCTTAAATATCTGCCAAAAGCAAACCAAGAAATGTGAGTGTGAGTGAGGTTATGTGCATCAATGCAGCAAGCAAAAATCCATTTTTAGATAAAAATAAAGTTGCTTATCTTTTTATTTCAATTTCTTACTTTTATTTCTGCTCTATAAACGCCTACACCTATTTCCCATAAGCTCATCTTTTATTTTTATTTGCGTCTATAAACCCAGCTTTAGGTACAGGGTCTCTAGGTTAGGTTAAGCAACTTGGGGAAATAACTTTGAAAGCCCACATCCTACAGTTTTTTACATGCAAGAATAGCTTATTGCTGAACAAATCATAATAAAGGTTTAAAATACGGGACACTTACTTGAGCATTCGTCGGAAATATATGAAAGGGTCTTGGGGGCAGGTGCACTATCCGGACACACGATTTTTCGAAAAAAATTAATTTGTGCTTAAAATAGGCCTCCTAAATAGTGTTTTTCAAAAAAAAAAAATTTGCGGGTTATCCAGTATTTTTGGAGAAAATAAATAAAAAAAACCATAAAAAAAGAGTACCCTAACCTCACTCTTTCCTTAATTTTGGCTCCTTCTTCTTCTTTTTACTTGATCAAAACAATACCTGGCAATATCCATGCCCTGATATTTTTACAATGTTGCCACATTTCCAGAAAATAATGAAAATTAGGGAAAAGGAACAAAAATATTAACTTTTTGGCTCCTCTACAAATTTATAAAAAAAGAAATAATAACCAACCCAACCAACCAAAACTGACCTTACCCAACCAACCCGGCCCAACCCAACCCAGAGCCCAGATTTCTTTTGGCTCCCCTAGAAATTTATAAAAAACAAATAATGACCAACCCAACCAACCAAAACTAACCCTACCCAACCAACCCGGCCCAACCCAACCTGAGTTCTTCCCCAAAAAAAAATCCTGTGGGTACCTGACATTTGGCATCCTCGCATTTCTGAAAAATGGCTCAATAGCCAGTATGACCCTAGTTTTGTTGGTTATGTGTGCATTTTACATGTAAATTGTCTTTTTAATTAAAAAACAGTATTTTTTTTCGTTTTTCCGCTCCTAAATAAATTTAAAAACCTCTAAATTACCGTTTTCAAAAAGAATCGTCTTCAAAAAACGTCCCGTTTTAGTGTCCGGATAGTGCACCAGAGCCGGGTCTTGAATTAACCTCACAACTAGGCACACAACAACGCATTTTTGCAACTTTCAAAAATCACTTCGTCAATAATGTTCTAACACCCTTGAAAGATTTATAAAAGTCTTTTCTCGAAGAACTGGATTGTTGAAACAAAAAAAATCAAGAATAATTTGCACAAAACTTCAATGACGCGCAAAGAAAACGAAAGCGGGAAAAATCTCGAAAAAAAAAACAACTTTTTTGACAGATAAAATGACCACTAGCGCTACCCACGAGCGGTGCAGGAACTACGAGCGCCCAGGCCGATATAAACACTCAGCCACATGGACCTAAAGGTTTATTTGCGCGGTGGTACCGTACAGCGGCGGTAATGCAATAAGGCAAGTTCGGGCTACAGCAACGCATCATGAGTTACACGGAAGCGAAAGTAAAAAAAACTTATGTGCTTTAGCGGCGCGGAATGCGAAATCAAAATAAATAAACTATCCCCAAATTTTTGACCCGGTGCAAAAAAAGCTCTGGTGTCCCACTGTGGACAAAAATAAATAAACTCTCCGCGTTGCCATGGAAAACAAATGCAATGACGTAAAGTTTTGCAAAAAAATCAGGTCGCCACGGTTAAATTGATTTCCCAATAGTAAGACATCGATTAGAAAATGATCAAAATTTAGGCGAAAGAACTACACTGAGCGTCAATCCTATTCTGGAACTTCTCACATTATGCATAAAAACCACATATTTTCAGTGGGAAAGTGATTTTTTTCAACAGGATTTTGGGATGGCAATGGGCTCTCCACTTTCTCCTCTAATGAGTAATATTTTTATGGAAGATTTTGAAAATAAAATTTTAGAGGAATTTAATTTTAAACCGGTCATTTGGTTTCGCTATATAGATGATATTTTTAGTATTTGGCCACACGATTTAAATAAACTTAATGATTTTCTTAATTTTATAAACGGTAAAGAACCAACAATAAAATTTACTTTAGAAGTAGAAAACAATAACAAAATTTCATTTTTAGATGTTTTAATAAACAAACAAAATACATGACAAACCTCAGTTTATAGAAAACCAACACATACAAATAGATATCTAAATTTTAACTCAAATCATTGCTCATCGGTTAAAAAAGCAGTAATAAAAAGTCTATACGATAGAGCTAAAATTTTCACTGACAAGAAAAACAAATAATAAAAGAGGTCTTAATTAAAAATTCGTATCCAAATAACTTCATCGAAAATTCTTCTAGACAAATCGAATTTCCAAGACGAACGTAGAACGTAGTATAATATTAGAACAATTTTTAAGAAATCAAATACTCTTAGATCAATTCTAACCAAAACAAAACCATTAAATGCTGAGCAAAACTCAAAAAATATCGTTTAAAAAATTCCTTGCGAGTGTGGTAAATTTTATATTGGAGAAACTTCAAGGCCTCTTGAAGTTAGAATAAATGACCATAAGGGGTACCTCAGAAGGGGAGACTGGGAGAAGTCTAAAATTTGCCGACATTCTTTTGAAAATGATCATAGAGTAATGTGGGGAGAAACCAGTATATTACAAAAAGAACCGACAAAATTAAACGAAAAATCAAAGAAGCAACTTGCATCTATCTTAATGAAGATGAATGCATAGCTAGCATATCAGTTAATATAAATACAGTTTGGCTTCCAATTTTAAAACAAGATTCTCAAAAAGGTTTTTTTTTAAAATAAATTAAAAAAATAGCATTGATGTTCTTTGGGTTTCTAATGTATTTTTTCTTAAAGTTAGTCAAAAGATAATTTTTATAATTGATATTTTAAAATAAAAATTTTGTATTTTTATAATGTAATCTAAAATCGAAAACACTCAAACAAATATAATTTTGATTTTAAATTTTACTAAATTCACCCAATAGCTTGTTGGCTACTATCGACGCACCAAACTGTCAAGTTAATATTTGAAATATATATCAGTCAAAGTCAGTCAGTTGTATGACAACAGACAGATATTTTAAAAAATAATCGAAAAAAGTTTTTGAAAAGGATAAAATTCTTTGATAACGGCAGTAGAATTTCTGCCGAAACGTCAGATAAGTACTTAGATTCTAGTTAGGATTTGCGTGTGTGTAGGCAAATTTTTTATCTTATTTAAAAACCACTGACAAACGAACAAATTTTTTTCTTTAGGAATTTACGCAGTGGCTTTTAACATATTTTTTAAAAAATTTCCTTAACTTAGTAGCGAAAAACCCAAAAAAAGTAGTTTCGACAAAAAAGTCTGTGTTTTTCACTTCTTTTTGCTTTGTGCTATATGGGCTGTATATAAGTCCAAATACACCCTGAAAAAGTCTGAATCCACTCTGGAAAAGTTGTATAGACCCATAAAAAGTCCGGATACCCCCTGGAAAAGTCTGGATATACTCTAATAAAGCCGGGATACACCTTGGAAATGCCTGGATACACTTTAGAAATTTCTGAATATGCTGTGTAAAAGTCTAGATACACCCAAGCAAAGTCTGGATACTTCCTGAAAAAGTCTGGATACCTCCTGGAGAAGTCTGGATACACTACAAAAAAGCCTGGATACACCCCGGAAAAGTCCGGATACACCCTGGATAAGCCCCGGAAAAGTCAGTATACACCCAGGAAAAGTCAGGATGCATCCTGGAAAAGTGTATTTTCTTCAGAGAAGAAAGTTTTAGAGTAATTTTTACTCGATTTATTTGTAAAATTTTTGATCTTTAGCATAACACACACCTTTTAAATATTTTTACCTGTATTCTAATCAAAATTCGTTAAAAAAATCATATAAAAAGTTTAGATCCACACACAGAAAACTGGTTTAAGATGATGCAGATGGAACCACCACAAAAAAGTTAAGAATAGATATAAACATGAGGATATGTAACGGTAATAATGCAATATGGTGGCTACGATTCAAAATATATCATTGTGTATCATTAATGACTTTTAAACTTTTTTTAAAGCGCTAATTGGGGGGTCAAAAATTTGGCAATTTTTCTAAAAATGCTTTAATATTTACTTTCTATTTTATTTAGTTATATAATATATATTTAAGAAAAATCCGTGGACTTGATTTTGCTTTGTAAAAGCCTTATTTTAACTTATGCCTCTAAAATGTTTACCATTTGAAAAATAAAATCAACCCCTCTAAAGCTTTTTTAGTCACGTTAACAACGTAAAAAACACTTGGGGGATTTTGGTCAGGTTTTTTGAAAGTCTGTTACCCTTACCTTTATTCTGGGCAGGCGCAGTAGCGCTTTGTCAGGCTGGTACCTTTATTACAGGTAATCACTGGCGCTAATTAGCGTTAAAAAGCCAATCAATCAAACTTGATGTAATTCTGTGGTGGAAGATTTTTAGGTTATAAAAGTTTGTTTTGTTATACAAAAATTTTGTGTATTTGGATTTTATTTTTTGTTAACCGTGTTTATAGTAGTAGTGGGGTGCCTTTTTTACCGTTTTTTTTTTTATAAACAGGTAAGTAAGTACAAATAAGTTTGCAGAGGCTCGATTTCTTCGATTACTCCACCAAAGAGATCTTGCAAAATCATTTGCTTGACTAAATTTATGTTGAGGTGTCCGTCTCCTAGTCCTATTACTAAATTAATATTTTCCTCCATGATATTGTTAGAAAAGCAAATAAAAAAGGACTTGAGAAAAAACAACAAAAGTCAATAAAAAAGTAAGATTATGTTTACCGCCAAACGATTCACTACGATCAAAAGCTCTATTTTTAACCTCTTGAAGTGACCTTTATTTACGGTAACGGTAACCATAAGATTAACGAAATTTTCCGTAACGGTAACCATGAGATTAACGAAATTTGCCGTTAAATAGCCAGACCAAAATCTCCCTACTGATTCATATTCTTCAGGACACTGTAAGATTTTTATGAGATTTTTAAAATTACTGTGGCTATTCGAATGAACATTTTTTTAAAACTTATTTTACTCAAGTATTTACAAGGTGTTGCATGCCTAACAAAAATATGATTTTTAAAAGGCTCTATTGACAGCTGTCCTTATCCCACTGACTTTTTTCACTATAAATATAGGATGCTTTAATGGTATAGCCTTCGCTGGAGCTTTATTTGTCTTATATCATGCCAAGGGTATTTTTGGCCCACATTTTTCTATCCAAAAACAGAAATTTTTCACACAAAGGTTAGATGGGTTCACTATAGTGTTACTTTTTACAATTTTTGTCTAGTCTTGCAGATATGAGAAGGCAAAATACGCCAAATTTGGATCCATATTTCACAAAATGAGAGAGAGCCCTAGATTTAAGCTTTAACTCTAAAATGAGATTAAACTTTCTGAAAAATTTCTGAACTGAGAAAGAAAAATGTAGGGCCAAAAATACCCTTGCAAGGGAAATTTTGCATGATATAAGACAAAGAAAGCTGCCAGCGGCGACTACGCCATATAAAAAAGAAATGGTAGGGAGGTTTAAAAAGTTTTTTCGTAGTGGTAAATTGAAAAAAGATCATAAAAAGCTGGTTTTTGACTTGTACACTTGATTTAAAAAAAAAACGCATACATGCAGTCACAAAATTGACCTTTCTAAAAGTGTATAATATATACGGACTACCAGCTAAAACGCCTAAAAACTTCAAAAGTACGACAATTTGTCATATTGTTTAAAAAAGGTCTCTAAAACTAAAAATATTTTTTTACTTAAATTAAAGGCAACCTTATTTTTATATTATTATTCAAAATACTAAAAAATCAGCAAAAATAATGTTTTAGTGAAGTCTTTATTGAACAATATCAAATTATCACTCGAGTAACGGACGAAGGCTGTTCTATAAAAAACAATTCGATGAATAGGAAACTTGGATTAGGACAAAAACGATGGTAAACTTAATACTAATTATTTTAACTTAAAAAAGAACTAAAATAAATAATAGGTTCACCATTTTTCTCTATTATAAGCTGCAAACGTATGGGCATTGAAAAGATTAAATTTTGAAAATACTGATGGTCTTCTGAGAGCTGATCCAATGCACGATTAATAGCATCCAATATTGGCTGTTGGCTGGCCAAGGAAGTGTTTCTATATTATTATTCTGCAACCATTGGCGAACAACATTAGCCGTGTGTACTGGACAGTTGTCCTGCTGATAAACGAAGTTATTATTTTCATGTAAAGCCTGTACAGATGGCAGCATAACGTTTTCAAGGATTTCAATATATCGTTCACTATTGAATCTTCCTCCGATTCTCAAAAAAAAAACACACCTCTAGCACTAAACCAGCCCCACATGTTTACAGAAAAATTTGGTTTCTATATTCGGGTTTAAATCTAGAATTTGGTGGACGATAAACTAAAATTCTCCTGCTGCTTGAAGATGATTGAAAAAATTTTTTGTCAGTGAAAACCACCCTCTCCCAGAAGTCATTATCACGAAGAACGTTGTTCAGTGCAAAAATCACTCTCGCCTGTTTTTGTTCTTCTGTTAGAAAAGGCTTCTTTGCAGCAACTCGACAAGACTTCTGATTTGGTTACTCTTCTATTTACTGTTTAAGTCTCTCATCTTGTACTTCAGAACTTACTTTTGGTCGTCCTGATCCATCTTTCCTATCCGTAGAATTATATTCCAGCGCTTTATCCATCGCATTATCGTCATCTTATCAACTCCAAAATGGGTAGCCGCTCTTCTTATAGACCAGTAATCTTCTATAACTCGAGTGATAATTTGAACTTTTGTAAATGCTGATATCTGTGGCATTTTTAAGGATGTCACACCATAGAGAAAGTAATAGCTACCCGTGTCATACTGAATTTTAAGCTGTCAGGCATACTAAGCTGGTGGTGCCTTATAATAGTATACATTAATGGAAAGATAAATTTTGTGGCATAGGGAAAAATACATGTATGAGTTTTTTTTGAAATCAAGTGTACATGATATTTTCAAAGTGAATCAAGGTCATGCATCAACTTAACTTTTTTTCATAGTAAGCAGCGACAATTCAACAAGAATTGATGACCACAATAAAATGTGGTTATAGGTCGCCATTTTGATATGTCAGCCGCCATATTGAAAAGCGTCTTAGCTGAACGAAATTTTTTTTAACAATATTGCTGGACTTGCCCTTCTTTCCTGTCTTTTGAAATTTGGTCCTCTTTGCTTTAATAGTTGATGACTAGCGCCCTTTAGTGTGTTATTTTTGCAATGTGTTAATTTTACTGGGGTATTTTTTAAGGTCATGACGCTTCAAACTGCATCAAACTCTAAGGATCGAATTTGGCATATATGCCTAATAGTTTGAGGTACATTTGAAGTTGGACTGACAATACCTCGAACTATTAAGATTTTTTGAAGAGAAAATAGCAAGAATCTTGTTTTTGCGATTTTCAGGTCATTTAAGGTCGGATGACCTTGAAAATATTTTTTTTGGAATCTCCGTTCTCGAATTATATGGAATCGAGTATAATCATGCCCCGGTTGCGAAAGTTGTATCTTTCATGATTTTTGACCGCCATCTTGAAAGATGACGTCATATCAACTTCTTCGACACTGATGAGAACAAAGCACCCGGTATCACTTGATTGTGTGACTAAAGAGCTATCAATCCCATATAGTCACAAAACTCCTTCATTCAAAATATTGTAAGATAATGTTTAGTATTGTTCTTTATATCTAGTATACTAATAAAGCGCGCCGCTACTACTTATTGAATTGCACTGGTATGTAGTACGTGGTGGGGACACAGAGAGCCTTACCGACGGCAATCTTACTGCCTGTGGGAACTTGCAGTTACGTCCGACTTGTAGACTAGATACGATGTCAATCTTGTATGCTAACGTTACGTAATATACTCGTTGTTAAATAATACTTTGGTGTATTATTTTAATTAAGTAGTTGTGCTCTATCCTGGAGTCGCCAGGATATGACATGGTGTCAGGTAGTAGACATCTCGGGCGATCTCGTGACGTGCTTTAGCTGTGAAAAAGCCCTCGATTTAGTCAAAAATAGTGCGCTTGAAGCACCCTAGAAACTTGTGAAAAAAAATGTGCACTGGTTGCACGCTAGACGCCTAGAATAAACGATTTTTAGCAAATAGTGCGCCAGTTTTATTCAAGAAATTTTGTGAATAATCTGGAAAGTTGCTGAAAAAGTCCAGTAAAAATGGAGAGCTTGTTTCGCCCGCCAGAACAGCTCAGTTTAGAAGGAAATATAGCTGAAAATTGGAAGCGATTGGAACAAAAATTTGAAGTTTTCTTGACTGTGACTGGTTTACAGAAAAAAGATGAGGAAATTCAAGTAGCTGTGTTTCTAAATCTTATTGGGGATGATGGCCTGGAGTTACACAATAGTTTTTCGTACACAGATGTTGAGAAAAAATCGTTAAAGTCGATACTTCAAAAGTTTAAAGATTATTGCTCGCCACAAGCCAATATTATTTTTGAACGGTTTAAATTTAATAGCATTGTACAAAAAGAAGGCCAGTTATTTGACAGTTTCTTGACAGAGCTAAGAAAAGCCGTGAAAACGACAAGTTACAAGGACCAAGATGACATGGTTAGAGACAGAATAGTGATAGGAATCGCTGACAAAAATACGCAGGAAAGGCTTTTGAGAGAGAGTAAGCTTAACCTGAATAAAGCAATAGAAATGTGTCGTGCCTCAGAGATTAGCAAAACTCAAGTTAAAGTGCTACAGAGCGAAGCGTCGGTTAGTGCGATAAACAAAGATAGAGAAAAGGCGCATACTAGTTCTGCGTTCTCGTCTAGATCAGCTGGTGTATCACAATCATTGATCTTGTGCAAATTTTGTGGTTACAAACACCACAAAAATGGTAAATGTCCAGCTTGGGGGAAAACGTGTGCAAAATGCCAGAGTAGGAATCATTTTGCAGCGGTGTGTACAAATGGAGAAAAATCTCGTGAAAAAGAAAATCGGAAAGCGAAAAAGGACATGAAGAAAAAAGTGCATGAAGTAGAAAAAAATGAAGCTAGTGAAAGTAGTGACGAGTCAGAAAATAGTGATGGGCAATTTTACGTAAATTCGGTAAATTTGATCGGTTCAGTGGAGGAAAAAGTGCAGAAGTCTAGTTTGCAGGAGAAGGTCTGGAAGCAAAAAGTTTGCATAGGTCAAGGCAAGTAGATTTTAAACTTGATACTGGAGCCGAGGTGAGTGTTTTACCTTTGTATATTTTGAAAAAACTAAATCTCGAAAATGACTTGAAATCCACAAAAGTAACTCTAGTTTCATATGGTAGTGAAAGCTTTAAGATCAAGCCCCTGGGAGAGGTCAGTTTGTTGTGCAGGGTCAATAACATCGAGTCGCTTGTTGATTTTATTGTTGTTGATGCTGGGGACCAACTGCCCTTACTGGGGTTACCAGGTTGTTTATCTCTTAGTTTAATAAAACGTTTGGCTTCGATTAGTAACGGAGCAAATGTAACTTTTAAATCGTTAGAGAATGTCACTACAGCATATAAGTCTTGTTTTTATGGCCTGGGCGAGTTTCCCACAAGTCATCATATAACTTTGAAAAGTGACGCAATTCCACATGTTCAGCCCCCCAGAAGGGTTCCTAAGACACTTTATGACAGATTAAATTGCAAATTAGAACAACAAGAAAAACAAGGTGTAATTGAAAAAATCGAACGTCCGACTGAGTGGCTGAACCCTCTAGTAATAGTAGAGAAAAAAAATAATGATCTACGACTTTGTTTAGACCCAAAATTTTTGAACAACGCGATTCAAAGGGAACATTTTTTAATACCAACCTGTGAGGAAATTGCTAGCAAACTTTGCGACAAGGAATACTTTACGGTTCTTGACATGAAAGATGGCTATTTTCAAGTGAAAATTGATGACCAGAGCGCAGATTACACAACGTTTGGCACGCCTTTTGGGCGCTATAGATTTCTTAGATTGCCTTTTGGCATTTGCTCTGCACCTGAAGTCTTTCAAAGAAAGAACTTTGAAATATTCGGTGACCTTGAAGGAGTGGGCCTGTACTTTGATGATTTGATTATAACTGGCAGTAATGAGCTTGACCATGACAGGAACCTTCAGTTAGTTCTTGAACGTGCCTTAAAGTACAATATTAAATTCAATAGTTCGAAAATTCAATTTAAATCCAAGTCTGTCAAGTTCATGGGTCAGATTTATTCCAAAAATGGTGTTGAACCAAACAAAAACTATGTTAAAGCCATAACAGATTTACCAACTCCGACTGACAAAAATGGAGTACTAAGAATTTTAGGAATGGCAAAGTATTTGGGTAAATTTTTGCCTAACTTATCTAAAGTTACAGCACCCCTTCGAGAGTTAACGAGACAAGATGTCACATTTCAGTGGTCCAACGAACAAGAGCAATCACTTTCTCAACTTAAGCATTTTCTAACAACTGCACCTGTGCTAAAATTTTTTGATTCTTCTAAAAGTGTCGAAATTGAGACTGATGCCTCGAAGGATGGCCTTGGTGCTTGTTTGATACAAAATGGGCATCCGGTTGCATTTGCGTCGAGAAGCTTAACCTCAACAGAACAGAAGTACGCTCAAATTGAGAAAGAGATGCTGGCTATTGTATTCGCAGTACAAAAATTTCACTTTTTTATTTACGGTCTAAGAAATGTCAAAATTAACTCTGATCACAAGCCTTTGGAGGCTATAATGAAAAAAGATTTAGCTTCAATATCGCCCCGCTTGCAAAGAATGCGATTAAGGTTATTAAATTATGATGTGCATGTTACTTACAAGCCTGGGAAGTACCTTTATATTGGTGACACGTTATCGAGAGCGTTTTTATCGGAATCAGGATTAAAAAGCGATGGAGAATTTAATTTTGCAGTTCATTCAGTGATAAAAAATATGTCAATGTCAGATAATCGAAAACAGCAATTTAGAGTGGAAACCAAAAATGACCTACAACTAAAAGTAGTCGTTGATTACTGTTTAAATGGGTGGCCAGAAAATAAACATCAAGTGCCAGATTTTGTTCATCATTACTTGAAAATTAAAGATAATTTATCTTTTGCAGATGGGTTGCTCTTATTTTCTGAAAAAATTGTTGTGCCTTCTTCTCTTAGGGCTGAAATGTTAGATCTTTTGCATGAGGGTCATGTAGGAATCGAAAAATCTAAAGCGCGTGCGCGTCAAATATTTTACTGGCCCGGCATCAACGAAGATATTGAGAATAAAAATAAATTGTGCAAAATTTGTGAAACTAATTCTAAAAAACAACAAAAAGAGTCATTAATTCTATATCCAATACCAGAACGACCTTGGGAGAGACTTGGCCTTGATATTTTTACATACGGTGGAATAAGTTATTTGGTCATTTTTGATTCATACTCGAACTGGCTTGAGTTATGTATTTTAAAAGATATCGGAATCAGGATTAAAAAGCGATGGAGAATTTAATTTTGCAGTTCATTCAGTGATAAAAAATATGTCAATGTCAGATAATCGAAAACAGCAATTTAGAGTGGAAACCAAAAATGACCTACAACTAAAAGTAGTCGTTGATTACTGTTTAAATGGGTGGCCAGAAAATAAACATCAAGTGCCAGATTTTGTTCATCATTACTTGAAAATTAAAGATAATTTATCTTTTGCAGATGGGTTGCTCTTATTTTCTGAAAAAATTGTTGTGCCTTCTTCTCTTAGGGCTGAAATGTTAGATCTTTTGCATGAGGGTCATGTAGGAATCGAAAAATCTAAAGCGCGTGCGCGTCAAATATTTTACTGGCCCGGCATCAACGAAGATATTGAGAATAAAAATAAATTGTGCAAAATTTGTGAAACTAATTCTAAAAAACAACAAAAAGAGTCATTAATTCTATATCCAATACCAGAACGACCTTGGGAGAGACTTGGCCTTGATATTTTTACATACGGTGGAATAAGTTATTTGGTCATTTTTGATTCATACTCGAACTGGCTTGAGTTATGTATTTTAAAAGATAAATCAATCAAATCCATTATAAATGCTTTTAAGAAAGTTATTTGTATTTTTGGCGCACCTGAAACTGTTATTTCAGACAATGTACCGTTTGGGAGATTTCAATTTAGGAATTTTGCTAAAGTATGGAATTTCAATATTGTCACCAGAAGCCCGAATTACCCGCGTTCTAATGGCCTAGCTGAAAAAGGAGTAGACATCGGTAAAAAAATTTTTGAAAAAATCGTTAAAAAAGGATGAAGATATTGAAATTGCCCTGCTTCAGTATCGTAACTCGCCATTGAAAAACATAGGTTATTCCCCTTCTCAGCTGCTAATGAGCAGAATTTGCAAAACGAAATTACCAATTAACAGCGATTTATTAAAACCAAAATTGTGTGAAAATGTACCAGAAAAGATAAAAAATAAGCATAATATTTACAGTAAGTACTATAACAAACACGTTAAAGATTTGAAACCCTTAAAAGCTGATTGTGATGTTACTGTTTACAATCATGTTCAGAAGCAATGGGAACCAGGAAAAGTTGTAAGTGAACACATGTCTCCGCGTTCTTACATTGTTCAAAATCAATATGGCAATTCGGTAGGACGTAATCGAATTGATTTAAAAGAGTCTTTAAAGAAATTTGTTCCGTCTTCTGAATATGATTCGGAATGTGAAGTTATGCCGGCACAGAATAAACAGAACGATCAGACCCAGATCCAAGTTTATTCACCTGTTCATTCTGAACAGAACTTAAGCAAAAGAAGCTTTAAAGCTGAAGTGATTCCTTCAGAATCATCTCGTGTGGTCAATGAGAATAATTTAAAAAAGACAAGGTCTGGTCGTATTTCTAAACCTCCTAGTAGGCTTAATCTTTAAGAGGGGAGATGTAAGATAATGTTTAGTATTGTTCTTTATATCTAGTATACTAATAAAGCGCGCCGCTACTACTTATTGAATTGCACTGGTATGTAGTACGTGGTGGGGATACAGAGAGCCTTACCGACGGCAATCTTCCTGCCTGTGGGAACTTGCAGTTACGTCCGACTTGTAGACTAGATACGTTGTCAATCTTGTATGCTAACGTTACGTAATATACTCGCTGTTAAATAATACTTTGGTGTATTATTTTAATTAAGTAGTTGTGCTCTATCCTGGAGTCGCCAGGATATGACAAATATAACTACAATATAAACAAAAAAACCGAACGTAGGCATTTTAGAGCCAGTAATAAAAAGAAACAGGTCCTTCATTTGACCGGTTCGGCTACAATATTGTCTCAAAGCCGGTGCTTAGATAGTTTCCCGCACCGATTTTTTTAAGGGGGATCAACTAAGAGCCCTCAATGTGCCGGAGCGGAAAAGTGTCTGGACCCCGGTCCACGGCGTTATGGGTCCGGAGTAAACCTGAGCGGCACGGCCTCGGTCCGAGTGGCGGTAATGGGTCATCGACGTCAAAGCCGGCTCATAAGTACTGAGCCTTTACTTAGCCGACAATTTTTGTTTGCTGGGGTGTGTTTTTATTCGGAGTTTGTCGTTTTTTTTATAAACTTCATTTTTCTATCTGTGTAACTTTGAACCTGTAAGACATACAAAAAAATATATATAAATAAATAATGTAAATACCTTTGCCTTTAAACATTTTTTTGCATAACCAATTGTTAGGACAATAAAGCTAAAAAAAATTATTTTTTTGCACATATAATCCAAGATGGCGGCGCGAGCGGCCTCCCCCCAAGGTCGAAAACTTGGATTTTTGGTTAGAGTCTATCCGTCTATAACATATTTCAAAATCGTTTATTCCTAATCTTGTGCAAGCCAAAGTAATTAGGTCTTTTTTTATACCCACTTACTCGATTAAATATATTTTAAACAAATTTTCTGTTAATCGATCAAATTGGGTACACTTGTAAATTAAAATTAAAGAGATAAATGCGGGATAATACATTTAAAAATTCAAAAATTTATTATTTTTCAGCCAAAGATGCTAGGAATATACTGTTCTTAGAGTTAGGCTTTACTTAATGTTTCCTAATTTTAGAGGTGAAAACTAATTTGATATAGGGTGGTGTGGAAAGTGAAAGTTATTTTTGAAAATTATAACTTTTAAACCCAAGCTGCTGTGAATATGCCATTTTTAGATTTGGGTTAGAGGAAAGTGTTTCACAATGAAACAGGTTCCACAATCACTATCATCTCGTGAATGACAGTTCAACTAACTCTCTATCACCTAGCAGGAAACACGTTATCGCACAGCACGCGATTTCTTCCAGTACGTGTATTCTTGAACAGGAAGCGGCATAGATCTATGGCGAAAGATCACATGGGACGAAAACGTTATATTCTTGAGCGATGATCTGATCTTACGGATCTCATGAAAATCATACATTCCCGATCACGTGGTCCAAAACCGGGGAACAGCGTCGAATCTAGTGACGCCTGTGCAATAAAGAATTTTTTTTTTAAATGTTTTGCATGAGAGAAAGACCAGATCGTATAACTTTCAAGAAGACACGTCCAGAAAGCTTCATAGTTGAAGAAAAACGGTCAAAGTAACACTCAAACTTTAAGAGACGATTCCTCGATTATTTTTTAATATTTTTTAAATATTTTTGTCTTAAAAGGAAGCCCCATTCTTTAGAAATGTAACTAGTCTTCTAGATGTTCAAAAATATTTTATTTTTTTTGTGAATCTGTTTTTTTCTTTGAGGTTACCCCAGCAAATCAGAGGAGGTGGCGATAAACAGTGATACCGGCGGATTTCTGGCGGGTCGCTAAAATTGTCCTGTATTTGGGAACGTATTTGGCTCTCGTTAATTCGAATTCATTCCGAGGTTGGTTAAACGCCACCAAAATGGGCTTTTGAACGGGTAGGTTCTTTGCTTGCTGAAAAAGGCCTGACCGTATTAAGCGTTTTGTCGCTTCGTAGACGCCAACTCTGCGCAACCTTTCTCGCGGCGAGTTCGCAACATAGAATGGTTCGCAATGGTTGAAGACAGATTTGATATAGAAGGCTCGTGACGTAGTGGAGTATCAGACGCTCACTCAGGACGTGCAGGTTCGAAGGCCGGTTGCGTCCAACACATTTTTTTAATTACATGTAAAAATATCGTCAAAATATCAATTTGTCAAAGATTAAAATGTCGCAACAATGAACGTCACCGAGTAAAAAGACACATCGCTATGGAAACGATTTATATTTCATTTACCAGGCGCCTTGATTTATAGTGTAAAGATGGTGTGTTGCGAGAAGTTCTCTTCGTTCGAGATTTTTAAAAGTATTTTCCTGTTTTTTTTTGGATTTTTTGATAAAGTTATTAAAAAAAATAGTGGTTACAACTCGCGGGTAAACTGTGCTCTTTTTTACTCGCGTTTTTAATTACCTCGCTGCGCTCGTTATTTAAATCAATGCTTGTAAAAAAAGCACTATTTTATCCACTAGTTGTGAAAACCACTATTTTTGTAAATACTTGGTGAAAACTGGCGGAAATGGTTTAATTTTTAGGCAAAAATAATTCGATTTTTCAATATTACTATTTTCCGCTATTTCTTTATAATTTTAGGTAAGAAACGGACAGAGATCTTTTTTTTGCAACCGAGATCAAAAAAAAAAGATTTTTTGCATCGGTAACCAAAAAGGCCATGCTTTATTTATCTACAGACAGTTACTAAAATCATGTTTTTGATGAAAGTATAAAAAAAATAGTAGTTTAAATAACTAGTGCGGAAAGTGCCACTTTTCCGCACGCGATTTCAGATGGAAAAACGACGCGTCAGCGGAGATTGGCCAGAAATCAAGGGCGGAATAGTCACTTTACGTACATGTTACGTGCAACTGTTCGCACGCAAATGAGTACGGAAAGTGAGTAATTTCCACACGCGAGTAGAAAAAAAATATATTTTGTATTTTTTAGGTGCAATGATATGGCATAAAAATCAACAATCTAAGATATTCTGACGACACCGTCATAATTGCTGATACGTTGGAATGTCTGCAAGAGTTGTTGATTCAAATTGCAGTCAAAAATTCGCAATTTGGACTTAACTTGAACGTTGTAAAAGAAAAATGGATGTTTGTAGTCAAAGAAGAAACGGCCAAAAAGTCGAATGCATCGAATCGAATATATATCCAGGTTGCCAGCTCAATGGGACAACATGCAAGAAGTCCGTGCAACAATCGAACAGGCCAGATCATCTTTTATTAAAGTGCAACCAATTTTGTGTATTCGGGATCTTAATATCATTCTTGGAACTCGTGTCCTTCGTTGTTATGTGGCGTAGAGGCACTCAGTGAAGCCATGTGCAAAGAGTTGAAGGCATTTGAAATGTGGTGGTATCGTAAAATGCTTAGGATATCTTGGATGGACAGAGTACGTAACGTGGATTTTCTTTATAAACAATCATCTTGAAGTTTTATTTACGATCAAAAAAAGTAAACTTAAGTATTTTGGCCATATTCTAAGAAATAACAAATATGAACTTTTAAAATTAATAATAATAGAAGAAAAAATTGAAGGCGGAAGAGGTCCGGGACGAAGAAGAATATCATGGCTGATAGCCAACGCTCGAAGGGAGCGTGATACCTAAAGAAATGCCTAATAAATGAAACTAGCGTTTATTGGAACTACTAAATATATTTACAAAAATCATTAATGTATTAATAGACGAAAAATAATTCACTACATCCAACAAATATTCAAGCGGTTAATTTAACTGGAAGTTCTTTCCAAAATTTTGTCGTCCAAATTATTTAAAATGTTTTTAATTTTGTCTTGGTCAAAACCATTGTTGTTTGCCTTTAAAGAAGGGGTTGGAATACTTTTCATGCATGATTTTTTTAGAAAATCATGTTTTTCCATTCGAAATCATCAAAGCTACATTTATAAAAAATCATATTCTCTCATTTTTTTACAAAGAACTCTATTACTTTTGATAAGTAGAATTTTGGTGTATATTTCTTTGATTTAGCGTAGGAAGACTGTATAATTTCCACGACTTCTCATTATTTAAAAAAAACACAACGCATCTCTAAAGCAGTTTCTCGTACGAAGAGGCAACTTGAAACTGAATAAACTCCATTTTAGCATGTTAAATCTTGCGCGTAGCCTAAAGCAGAACCTCGTGTTTAAAATTTCCTCCACCTCCATATATTTGAATAATATTTAAGTACGTAATTATCTCTTAGCAAACCGAGCTATTTTTTTCAAATACGGGTAAGTTGGTAGTAAATACAGACTAGACACTTAAAGTAAATATTTCAACGTATCCGTATCGCTATACGTAACGCGTTCGAAACAAAGTCAAAATACGCTATATTTTTGACTTGCTCATGTCATGTTTCGAACGATGTCTGCTTCTTTGACGGGTGTGATGACAGAATCTCGTTGCGTACGGAACGATGTACGTATCGTAACGGACTCATGAACGTACGCAACGATTTCAATCAGCAGTTCTGTCACCGCACCTTTCAAAAAAGCGGACATCGTTCGAAACATCGTATAAACAAGTCATCATGAGCAAGTCAAAAATGTAGCGTATTTTGACTTTGTTTCGAACGCGTTAGGTATAACGATACCGATGCGTTGAAATATTTACTTTAATGGTGGGATTTACTAAACGGCTTTAGTCTATTTTAGAACGGTCCTAAGTTTAATTGAAATTTTTGGTTTTAAGCATTTTAAACCAACCCTGCTTGAATTTTAGACATAGTTTGATTTATAAGAAAAATATGAATAAATTTGTTTATTGAATAATCATCTTAACACAATCTTTTGTTGGATTTAAGAAGAACGTTTCAATTTACAAGAAACGAAAATTAAAAAATTTAAACCCACACGGGTTTTAAATAGTAAACACTCTGTAGAACAAATTAAAATTGGGGTTATATGTCACTCGAATTAAAACTTACCCTTGTTCATTAATTTTTCCAATTAATACTTGATGTCACACTACGATTTAAATGGGTAATAATAAAATAAAGAGTAGATTAATTTTGTATTTATTTAAGAGGTGTTTTTATTTATGAAATATATTAAGAAACAAGCCATAATACCATTTAAAAAAACAAACAAATGCTCCGACGGTCACGCCATTTATCTCTCTCGTTTGGTCTGGAGTATGTGCAAGTTTCGAACAAATAATTAACAACTAAACTAACAATTTATAAACTCAAAAAAAAAATACATCTTTGGCACATAGAGTCGAGCATGGAGTTTTACAATATTTCAAGACCTTGGCGGAAAACCCTGTTAACTAACATCTGCGTCGACCATATCTTCTCTAAGTTAACAAGTTATTATCAAGATATCCTTGAGTTTTGGTAAATTTTCAGCATTCAACATTTTTTTGTATCTTTATGTTTTATAAAGGATGTGGGATTTTGCTCAAAACTGCATATAGGTCTCATTGTCCTGATAAAAATCTATCGTTGCTCCACAGTGATCTGGTTTGTGGTTTTCGAGATTCTGCGGTCAAAGTTAAACATTTTGGTATTCAGCCGTTTTTCTCTAAAATCAGTTTTTTGCACCTTTTGTGAAAATATAATAGTATATTATATACCTAGGGACTAAAGTGGTGTCTTTTATACCGAGGCGAAACGTTTGTAGCCCGATCGGAGGGAGGGCTACAATTCGCTGAGGGACAAAAGACACTTTAGTCACATGGTATATATACTATTTTCTACACTTTTGGGCATCGTTTTTATTAAAGCGAAGATACATCAGGTACCAAATGCACTGCAATCACTGAAGATTGCGGCACTGAACATACCCAATCAGCAATCTTTCAAATTCCAATACCGCCTCAGTAAATATTAATATGAATCATTATTATAAAAAAAAACACAACGCATCTCTAAAGCAGTTTCTCGTACGAAGAGGCAACTTGAAACTGAATAAACACCATTTTAGCATGTTAAATCTTGCGCGTAGCCTAAAGCAGAACCTCGTGTTTAAAATTTCCTCCACCTCCATGTATTTGAATAAAATTTAAGTACGTAATTTTCTCTTAGCAAACCGAGCTATTTTTTTCAAATACGGGTAAGTTGGTAGTAAATAGACACTAGACACTTAAAGTAAATATTTCAACGTATCCGTATCGCTATACGTAACGCGTTCGAAACAAAGTCAAAATACGCTACATTTTTGACTTGCTCATGTCATGTTTCGAAGGATGTCTGCTTCTTTGACGGGTGTGATGACAGAATCTCGTTGCGTACGGAACGATGTACGTATCGTAACGGACTCACGAACGTACGCAACGATTTCAATCAGCAGTTCTGTCACCGCACCTTTCAAAAAAGCGGACATCGTTCGAAACATCGTATAAATAAGTCATCATGAGCAAGTCAAAAATGTAGCGTATTTTGACTTTGTTTCGAACGCGTTAGGTATAACGATACCAATGCGTTGAAATATTTACTTTAATGGTGGGATTTACTAAAAGGCTTTAGTCTATTTTAGAACGGTCCTAAGTTTAATTGAAATTTTTGGTTTTAAGCATTTTAAACCAACCCTCCTTGAATTTTAGACATAGTTTGATTTATAAGAAAAATATGAATAAATTTGTTTATTGAATAATCATCTTAACACAATCTTTTGTTGGATTTAAGAAGAACGTTTCAATTTAGAAGAAACGAAAATTAAAAAATTTAAACCCACGCGGGTTTTAAATAGTAAACACTCTGTAGAACAAATTAAAATTGGGGTTATATGTCACTTTAATTAAAACTTACCCTTGTTCATTAATTTTTCCAATTAATACTTGATGTCACACTACGATTTAAATGGGTAATAATAAAATAAAGAGTAGATTAATTTTGTATTTATTTAAGAGGTGTTTTTATTTATGAAATGTATTAAGAAACAAGCCATAATACCATTTAAAAAAACAAACAAATGCTCCGACGGTCACGCCATTTATCTCTCTCGTTTGGTCTGGAGTATGTGCAAGTTTCGAACAAATAATTAACAAATAAACTAACAATTTGTAAACTCAAAAAAAAAACATCTTTGGCACATGGAGTCGAGCATGGAGTTTTACAATATTTCAAGACCTTGGCGGAAAACCCTGTTAACTAACATGTGCGTCGACCATATCTTCTCTAAGTTAACAAGTTATTACCAAGATATCCTTGAGTTTTGGTAGGTTTTCAGCATTCAACATTTTTTTGTATCTTTATGTTTTATAAAGGATGTGGGATTTTGCTCAAAACTGCATATACGTCTCATTGTCCTGATAAAAATCTATCGTTGCTCCACAGTGATCTGGTTTGTGGTTTTCGAGATTCTGCGGTCAAAGTTAAACATTTTGGTATTCAGCTGTTTTTCTCTAAAATCAGTTTTTTGCACCTTTTGTGAAAATATAATAGTACATTATATACCTAGGGACTAAAGTGGTGTCTTTTATACCGAGGCGAAACGTTTGTAGCCCGATCGGATGGAGGGCTACAATTCGCTGAGGGACAAAGGACACTTTAGTCACATGGTATATATACTATTTTCTACACTTTTGGACATCGTTTTTATTAAAGCGAAGATACATCAGGTACCATATGCACTGCAATCACTGAAGATTGCGGCACTGAACATACCCAATCAGCAATCTTTCAAATTCCAATACCACCTCAGTAAATATTAATATGACGCACAATAATATCAAATAGTTTAAGAATTTATAGGCTAGGTTAGTTAGTATAACTATGAGATAATATAACGGCCCTGCTATTGCATTTTGCAAAGAAAAAGCCGTAGCGATAATAAGTCTCCCAATCAAGTTAGCCTGGAGAAAACGCGCAGCAGTCTGCATCAGGCATGCGCAGTATATTTTTCGCCTATGGCCTCGCCCATGGCCAACCCTGTTTTGTACATTATTTTCTTTGTTTTTCAAAGTTATTATTGTTACACATTTTGCGACACTTGGGCCACTAAGTATCTCATAGTTATATGGGTTAGTTCTTTTTCATATTGTGTTCATGCCTATTTTAGGATGTTACAAATAAATATAAATGTTCCTAAAATGCGTTTTTACCAAACCTTCATTCGTTCTGACATTAAGTTATTTTTGGTTTTTTGGAAATTAGCTTTCTGTGGGATTTTGCGTGTTTTGATGAAAATCTATCATTGCCCCATAGTAATCAATATACCCATTTTTCTAAAATCAACAAAAATGGTTACATTACATTAGGTGTTTTTCGAAACAGAAGGAAAAGCTTTATTTAAATTTTCCAAAATATATCGTTGACGACCTAGCTCTGCCTCCTTAACGACAGGGATGATGATTAGCCTCCAAAAAGATAGTTTTTTGTAAACCGTCTAATTATATGAAATTTTACTTCTCTGCCTTTTTTGGTTTTGGAGATATTAGGGTGGATTGGGACATCCTGTATAGTGATAATGACCAAACAGAATTTATTAGGATGAGCAAAAAATCCGTTAGTATTAGCTTTTCAATGTGGTTAAAGTGACTAAAAGAGTTGGTTAATCTTTTCAAACAATCTGGTAGTAACGTTTACTATATAGTTTAGTTAGGGTAACTAGATTTATTTTTGTTAAATTTTGTTTATAAAATAGTTTAAGAAGGCTATTGGTGCTTTACAAATTACGAAAATTTATATGTAAAAGGCCTACTTCATTTAAGGGGGCTGTGTCTTTGCCCAAAAAGAGTTGACTGCCCTAGCTGGAACTCGGCTTAGGTAGTTCAATAATATGAAATGAAATCGAATAAGACGATGTGTAGTTCAAACTCGATTAATGAAATTTTAAACAACTCTTAATCTCAAACAACTTTTATTGCAAACATTGTCTACATATGCTACCTATGTAATAATATTTCTATAATTATTTTTATTTTTTGTTTATGACATTTACAGTAACACATAACAATTCATGAACAAGAAACACACTCATATTGGTACGGTTCTATAGCTCTCACAAAACTTGCATTATTTGATACTCGGAAAGAAATCAAAAGCTTCACTATTTTAATTTTTTTACCACACGACCTCTTTCATTATATTGGTTTGGGACTCCTTTGTATGATCACTAGTTTTTATGGCTTTGGTAAAGTCGTACAATAATTATTTTCCTCCTCTGAATCCAGCCCCTTCTTTAAAATTGCCATTATCTTCTTCTGGATGCGCGGCATTCCATTCTAGAGCTTTTAAGATTTCTGGGGGAATTGGAGGCGCTACAGGTAAGTGACTTCCTAAAACAACAAATATTTTTAGTTTTAGATTCATAAATTGCCTTTGCTTTTTTTCGGTTAACTGGGAAGAACTACTACTTATAAAACGAACTGTTTAGAATTATTTATAGTGGTATTCTTTTGTCCATATAATTTTTATTTTTTAAGTCATTCCTTATTATATAATAATTAGAGGTAGTTAAAGAATCATTGCTGCTCATTTTATATATTATTAAATATTTATTGGATCAAATTTTAAAAGTCTCATTTAGATGCTCTTCTGGGCACAATTTTGTTTTTCTTGAAGATTTTAAATAGTGTAGAGATTAAATTTTAGAAATTTGTCATTTAATCCTAGCTACCATTTAAAAAAATATATTGATCTAACACCCTTTGTAAAGCAAAATTTAAAAATTGCTACTATAATGTAAAAATTGACTCCGTTTGACATAAATATGTAAGACCTATGCTCGACAAAGCCATCTTGGAGACAATTTTTACGATCAAGATTTAAACGATAATTACATTGAGGTATTTATCTAATTTTATTAAGAAAAAAATAAAAGTTCGATACGACTTCGATTCCATTTAATAAACTGTTTTATTACCAATGGGTGGCGTTTAAAAAGTGTGCAGTGTCAAACGCATGCATTAAGTCCAACCTTGGCCGACTTATTAAAAAACCCGGTATTTTAAAGTCAAAATTAACTTACTGAAATTCGCGCATTGATTTGATAATTTTCCACAGAAAGTACTCGCGTAAATGTCTCTTTTTATCATGCAGATTTATTTTGCAGGCATAAATAAGCCGTATTTAAGGCTCAAGCTACTTAAGAGAAATCTGCATTTGCGTGAGCGCACAGTAGCTATTAAAATAAAAAGTAATTAACTTAAACTTGCTGAGTTGTACTTATCAAAAATTTTAATCCAGTTTAAAATTTATGACAAGCAATGGTCTCCAACTCCATAATACATATCTTTAATAAATGTTTAGTTTGTAGGAAAATTTAAAACACTCTTAAAATGTTAAATAAATGGCTCATTTAAGGTTGATATTAAATTGCATTTGGTTCAAAATTGGGACAAAAAATGCAAATATGGTGCCACTTCGGCGATTGAAAATTTTATTGAAAGACAGACACCGCAAAAAGAATAGGGTGAGAATCGCATCACGGCGTAAAAACCGCTTTTAAACCTCGGCTTGTCAGAATAGAAGTTGAAGTGCCAGTAAAATATTGTGGTTTTGGTACGTGAATTTTTTTAAAATAGCAGATAAATCGGATAGTTTCCCACCTATTACCAAAAGCAATTTTTTGGTTAATTTTATAAAAAAAAACAGCTTTAAAAATAGGTTGGAAATAGGTGCCGATTTCAATGGCTGATGTAATTACGGCCTAACGAGCCGTTATTATAGATATTTATTTCATTTTCGATAATTTAGTCACATTCTGGCTTATACTTTTTCAAACAAATTTCCAAAAAGCTATACCTTAAGATCCTGATCCCACCAAAAAGTTTTCTAATAAAAAGCAGTTTTTAAGAATAGATCGGAATTAGGTGCCGATTTTAATCCTTTTATGTAATTAGGGCATTATAAACCGGAATTTTGAATATAAATTTTTGCAATTGGCTTTCTGTTCATGTGTGGATTATTCAAATTAATAAAATAACGATTTAAAGATGGATATTAATAAATTGCCAGTCATTAAAAGTATGCCGTAACAACATTCGCTTTAGGGCACAATTAGATGCTAACTTCTTGATGTAGGCCGGAATTAGAGAAAATGACCAACAAAATTATCTTTTTTTCAAAATCAAAAAATTAGATTTTGATAGCTGTTTGTGTAAATTATGTAATTTAATTAAAAAGATTTAATTGAATTTGAATATTTAAAAAATATGAAAACTTATTTTAAATTAGGTATGTTTATACTGAATAACAGCAAAACCTTTACCTAATCCAAAGTTTAAATATGTTCGTGACTGTTCATATTTTATTGTAATTAGAAATAAAACAATCTTGTGGATTTCCATAAATTTTTAGGTGTGATTTTACTGAAGTATGATTGCTTGTACAACTCATGCATTATAATATCGCTTACATAAGCGTAAGTAGAGGGTTATTATTTTATCTATACGTATAATAAATCTGTAGATAAACCATTTCTGTGAATTGAATATTTTTTTAATTTTTTTTGTCGACTTCTAACCAAACCACAGTTTTGTTTTTACCAGCGCAAAAACTACTAAATGAGTTTTGATGAAAATTTCACTATTAGATTTGTTGAGGTCCTGAGCAGGATATAGGGTTTACTATTCAAAATCGGTTCACGAAAACAAAAGTAATGACCATTTAAAGCAAGAAAAACGGAAAAAAAAACGGGTCAAACGGCAGGCGAAGCTGCCGGGACTTTAGTTAGTTTTGAATAAACACCCAATTCTGTAAAAGCTGGGTCACAATTAGGGATGCAAATTAAAAATAGAGAACTACAAATCCCAGGATTGTGGTGAAGCTGTTTATACCTTCATCAAAAAAATTGGGTCGATATGCAGTACTATGATGTTAGCCTCTGGGTTTTGTTTTTTGCGTTAACTCCCTTATTTTTATCCGATTTTATACAAATTTATACAGAAATTTATGGAAACTTTAAATCTATTAAAAACCTAATAATGAGTAAGTACCTATAACGGGCGCTTGACGTGAGGCGGATCTAGAAGTTTTATTTGGGGAGGGACGGGAATAATAAATCTCGAAGTTTTTCTTCGCCCTTGTCGAAGGTTTAAAAGTAGTTTACGTAACAAGCATGTTATGATGGTCATTACACGCGAAGAGAAGGTTTGAGACGCGAGCCGAAGGCGAGTGTTTTAATTCATCTGAGCGTGTAATGAATATAACATAACCAATGAAAATTTCATTATAAATATCAAAAATGATTAAAAATACCACATCTAAACACTTCTAAGTACATACTTTGTTTTATTTATGCAACATTACTTTTTATTAGACATTCAAGTTTTTGAAAGTTTCATAGAATTTTAAATTTAAAAATACCTATTTGTATTTTGAAAATTTTATAATTTTTTTTTGGAATTTTGAAAATGTTTAAATTTTTGAAAATTTTGAGAATTCTTATTTTTTTTTGAATTTTGAGAACTTTTTAAAATTTTTTGTCTTGTTTTAAATTTTGAAACTGTTTAGATTTTTGAGAATTTTCATTTTTTTTGTATTTTGAAAATTTTTATACCTATTTAATAAATATTTATTTTGTTAAAAATATAGCAAAGTAATTTACATTTTCTTTACATTCTCTTTAAAAGTCTCATTTAGATGCTCTTCCGGGCATAATTTTGTTTTTCTTGAAAACATTAAATACTTTAGAGCTTCATTATTATCCTAGGAGCGTAAATGGTCCATTACAGTTGTTTTAGGACGCTCGTTAAACTAGTATTATGGGTTGGTCATAAGTAAAAGTATAAATAGTAGTGCATGCTTTGGGGGACAGGGGAATTTTCGCCTTCTTCCCCTTCCCGTAGAACTGCGCCTTGACATGGTGCAATAAATCGGGAAATTTTCACGTTCTTTCCCTCCCCGTAGAACTGCGCCTTAACATGGTGCAATAAATCGTGAATTGTATGTAGGTCGTCTCTTTATATCTCGCTTTACTGGTACCACCAAGGCGAGATGGGAAGAGCATCATGTCAAGCGGCTGTAAGCCCAATGTCTGAATATATAAAAAAAAATTTAACCAAAAATTCCTATATTTCCAAAATTCAAAAGGATATATAGTTTTGCGAACGATACCTACCGACACTCAGTTAAAATCATTTTATTATTTTTATTGGTAGTTAGTTACCTACCTTGTGGTTGAAATCCACCTTCATTGGCAATATATTGTATTTGAATTGGTGTCCCATCGGGAGCGGTATACTGAAATGATCCTTGTGCTTCCTCTATTGGATCTGGGGCGTTGGAGTTCTTAAGTTGACCATTTTCTTGTGCTGAGATACCATTGTCAGCTTCAAAGCTTAAAAGATTAAAAAATTTGTAAAATAATAGTTTATTCATTGTCTTGTGCTGAGAGCTCCAGACACAGGTTAGAGAAAGAAAACTTGCATCCTAAGGGGCACGTGCAACAGTCGGGGGTGCACGGGGGGGTATGGCAGACAGGCATGCAGCCTAATTGCTAGGCCTACGGCCTCCCATCTACTAGTACTACTTGCATAAAAAATTCGAGTGCATGAAAGTAACGAACTAAAATACGTGTAAAAAGTGGTGTTTCCCGCACGGTCGTAGAAAATTGTACGAATGAGCGCAAAAAGCTAGTTTGCGCACGCATTTGCTTACGCAAAGTAGCGCTATGCGAGATATAAATTAGCGCAGTGCACGGGAAAAAAAAGGTAAATTACCATAACATAGACACATAATAATAATTAATTTAGGGATATACAGGGTGGATTCTTTAAACGGAACGGCGCTTCTAGCGGGTTAGAATTTGGTTTAATAAAAAAATCCAGAAACACGTCGACTGAGATTTTTAATTTTCTTTAATCGTGCTATCTTGGATTTTTTTTAGGTCGTTTTGTTTACGAGGTATGACAATAACACACACTAATACTCTATCTCTTATGGTTTCCAAGATAAAGGCATTTAAAATTGCATGGAATTGTTGTCTATGCCCTGTTTTACGGGGGATATTTAAATGAATATTGAAATTTTCCATACAGATTTAGATAAAAATATTTTGATTATCGTAAAAGATAGTTCCTACTGTGTGGTATTGCTGAAGAGATAATTGTTTGCAGATTTAAAAAATTGCAAAATATACAGGGTGTTCTATTTCAAAAAAATCAATGATATAAACCAAATCCAAGATGGCACGATTAAAGGAAATTAAAAATCTCAATTGACGTCTTTTTGGATTTTTTTATTCAACCAAATTCTGCCCCGATAGATACACCGTTCCGTTTAAAGAATCCGCCCTGTATAAGTTTGGTTTGTGATTTCAATAAAAATTAAAAAAAGTCGAGCGAAAAGCTGGTTTCCCTCGCTTAAAGCTTACCCGAACTCCGATTTACGTCGTTCGTCTAAGCAATATTGCCTACTTGGGTGTGCCATTGCTTTTTTAGCAGATAATATATACTAAAAGATTGATAAAAGTGAATGTTTTCTTGCTGTGTTTTTGGACCTAACAAAGGTGGATCACTTAATACTTTGATCTTGAATTTTGGGGCATTACAGCGAATTTGATGAGATCATGTCTAGGTGAAAGAAATCAATTTGATAATACAGTTGTAACTTATAGTGAATAAATATGAAAAGAAACCAGACAAAAAGCAGAAAAAGATTTGGCAAAGATAAAGGATTGTTTCGATGAAATGTCGCTAAAAATTAATTTTGAAGAAATATAATACATTCCATTCAGTTGTACTAGTACAAAAACACCAATTTTTAAAGATACAAAAAGAATCCACGATAACAACCAAACTATTATAATAAAAAAAACAGATTAAGTATTTAAAATACTTAGGCACTGAGGTAGCTAGATACTTAAAATGAGATGTACATATCAAAAATCTTGGAAAACTACGTATCATACGCTACAGATTTAAATTCAAAAAAATACTATATCTTTCACAAGTGCAGGAAATGTATTTTGCATTGGTATAATTATTATTGATTCAATATGGTAGTGTGGGAAGAGCACATTGACAAAATAGAAAAGATCCAAAAATTTATTTGGGTAAATTAAAATTTTCCTAAAAATTAGGTCATTCTGTTTTTCATCTAGCGGCAAAATTGCGAAAATCATTGGTGTCCCCTGACCCTTGATGTTATTTATTCCTTTTAAATACAAATATTACGTATTTTTTGTTAAAAAAATAATTTTTTAAATATTTTTGTCAAAGAAAGCATATGGATGGAGTTTACTAATATTCAATAAACTTTAAAAAAAAATAAAGTCTCTATCCCTAGCGATTAAATCGTGGTGTCCCCAAGATTTCAACGTCGCCGTCGGTTGGTAGGAACATCCAATTTAATAGCAAATTTTTATGATCTTAGGCTAGTTACTATTGTGCTCCATTTCTAAATGCATTACTATTTCAAAGATATATGTTCATAACTAGAAAGGTACAAGGGAGGCTTTTATTGGTTCACTCGATCAGGCCAACCAACATCGCCTCTTCTATGATCAATGCTAATACTACCATAGACTAAATATGACAGCCCCAAAATGTCATTTGTTACTGGTATTAAAGTTATAAATGCCTCGCATTTCAAAATGAGTTATCTTTTTTGTCCTCCTTACATTATTTGCAGTATTTAGTCTATGGTCTTACTTATGGCAAACAAACTTGTTTAGTAGCAACCTCTTGAAAAAATGGCTTCTTAAACCCGCTAAGATAGGGTTAAGCTTTATTTTAATAACAAGGAATAAAACCCACTTACCTCCATTTATACGATCCATCAATTCCCACTTCATTTATTTCGCTGATAATTTTTGCATTTCTGTCTCTGTCTGAGCTTCCTCCACCACCCCCAGGTACTGGCCTGTATTGAGCTAAGGCTGAGCCGGTTAGAGCTAATATTAATATCTATAAAATAAAGTAAATAAACATTAAATAAAACAAGCAAAATATTTACTTCAAAAACTCCCTCGCCAACAGAAATATATAATGAATTGTTGTATGTGGTGCTTTTTCTATACAAAGTCATGTTCTAACATAACGCAAGTCGTATTTTTACATCGTAATTTTACATAGTTGAAAACACAGTTCAAACCAAAGCCAAGAGAATCAGCGGCTTTGTCATTGCATCCACCATAAAAGCGAGATTTGATTAAAACATGGTATAAAGAAGTCAAAAATTTAGTATCGGTATACCTAACAAAGACTAAATACACTACATTTTTCACTTGTTTACGGTATGTTTCGAACGAGACCTGCTTTCTACTTGTTACCGAGACAAGCGAAAGATGTAGTTTTTGGCTTTGTTTTAAATGCGTTAGGTATAGCGATACCGATGCGTAAGTTGAAGTTAGTCATGATACGAACGAGGTGCTTAAGCATAGACGTGAAAGAAGTTCTCAGTTTTTAAATGGAATTTGGACCTTGATGCTTTTTCGAAGTTTGTGAGGTAACGTTGTTGACAGGTGAGCAAATAATAACAGTCAAAGTTTGGAATGGGGCGCCTAAAATGACTGATTTCAATGAGCAAAGCCTTAATATCAACTACCTTGACTACGCTGACTATTGACAGCCGTTAAACGCTGCCAAAACGAATTATTTTAAATTACTGCTTTTTTGTAATTTCTGGGAGGCGTCACGAAAGTTTAAAATGTCAAAAGTTTTGACATATGTCAAAAGTTCATCGAGGTATGTTTTAAAACGCAAGACTACTTGACGTATCCCTAATGCAGAAATTAATCTAACGTTAAAATGTCATAAAATGTCAGCTGGTATGTAAAACGGAAAATCTGTTAGTTTTAGCTATATTAGTCTGATGGGGTATCGAATTATACTAATTTGGGGACGCTGATCGCAAAAATAACAATAATATTCACGTGTGTCAAATGCTGTTTAAATGAAATCATTTTAAAAGTACAAAGTTGGCACTTTTCGGTAAAACTACTGTAAATTTAAAAAATCAGTAACCTTCATTGTGACAGTGTTTAACAGCTGTCAATATAGTTGAGAATTTTGAATTCACCGTTCAAGTATCGGTGGTCGTGCCAATAAGAAAAAATTCTCCTCAGCTCCCTCTCTACAACTTTGCCTCACAAACTTTGAAAATTGACAACGGCCAAGACGGTATATATAGCGTTAGTTAACGTCTAAACATTAATAAAAATGCTTAATGCAAGACTACAGAGATGGGATTATGATATCCTTATATGAGGCAACAGTAAGTATGTACCATATATGAGGTCTTTTTAGTTATGTAAATAAATTATATATCAAGGGATTACCCTCGGGATTGCCCTTCAAGAGGCCATTCTTGAACTTCTTAGGAAAGGTCACACGGGAACGGTCGCCCTGATCGATACCGATCAACAATAAGCTTTAAAGCTATCATGAACACGCCCGTATCGCTGGGGGGGCGGGGGTTAGGGGTTAAAACACCTCCCATGAGTAAAACACATGCTATTAAATACGGGCGGATACAGGGGAGGGGCGATTGCCCCCGAGTTGCAGCTGACCCGATCCATATTTCATTAAATAATTTGCAAAAAAACGAAAAATATTTAAATTTCTTTCTATATATAGATAACGTCTTTGATTGTTACAATTTTAGTTGTAACATTGAGTATTAATAAAATAAAATTTTTGAAGAATATTCTGCTTAAACTGCCAAAAATTTGTTACAATTTTAATTTAATGTTAAAACAGTTTTTTCAAGGGTATTTCAAACGTGAAAAAAATTGCACTTTTGTTAAAAATTTTGGCCTGCGGCGCATTTATTATGTACATCATTTTAGCAACAATTTAGTTTAATTTAGGTAATTTTTTGTAAACAATATTTTTTTTTTATTTGTAAAAAAGGCAATTTTCGAATAAATTTCTCAAAATTTGTGCCTGCGGTGCATTTAATATTAATTGAACCAAACACAACAAACCCTCCCCCCCTTTAAAAGTTATTCATACAACCCTCCCCCCCCTTTGGATCGCTGGCGGTAAGCTCACGAATCACGAATTATCCGAAACTTATCCGACCACGGCCAAACCTAACCGTGGTACTGCTAGGGACCGATATATTGGTCCCTTCATATTTGCTCGGAACAGTTGGAAACCATGCTTACCCCATTGGGCATGGGACCAGAGGTTTTCAATCGGTATGATGCGAATGCATCTAGCCTCTCATGTCCAAATTCCAATCTCACCTTCTCGTGGTGCTCCCTGTCTAAAACAGACGAGGCTCTGATGACCGAATATGGCCGGTATAGCCCTATGGGGAAGTTGAACTAGACCCAGTAACGACTAGGAACTGCTCCATTAAGGACTTGTACAAACTCGTACAGGGGAGTGGAGTGGTTAAAGTAGGATCAAAAGGTGCACAATAAGCCAGTAATGGCTGCAGTGCAGTGACTCTGGCCACAATTGGGGGGTTTTAGTCGGTAGGAATCCCACACTACCCGGGCTCTCCTGGTAGAGGAGAAATGACTCTGGCAGGAAAGTAGTTCGGTCGTCTTATGCAAGATTTCCCCTTGATACCCTTACAAAAGCAAAATAATTTTGCCTAATATTTTAAAAATATGTTTTTACTTTCTCTTTAATTCTAAAATTCTTGTTTATAAATATTACTCACTGGCATAGTCATATGACTTGATGAGTTAAAATATAAAAAAGTTTAAATTTACAAAATTTGAATCAGTTAGTATTTTCAAAGTATTAGGCAAAATTATTTTATGAAACCAAAACGAAAAAGAAATTATTAACTATTTTTCTTTTTTTCGCCTATCTATGAAACTATCCGGATTAGTGTAAACTTTTGTTTAAATTTTAAGCAAAGAACCAAATTGCGCAACTTTGCCCTGATTTAATTTTTTTCGTATCTCCTGCCGTTTAGAAGATACCCATGGTGAGCATCGAATTTGGAACACTCTGTATAGGGTAAAAATAGTACATAATTCTAAATTTGAAAAAATACTTTTTTATATATATATAAATCCCCTGCTTGGGCAAAATGTTCTGTTTTTTATAACAGTTTATATTCCTCAAGGTGTTTTTAAGACGTCCCAAATATTTTCAATGCTTCATTTTATAGCACTTTTGCAGCTATTTTCTTAGGATTAATTAATTTTGTAGTTATAGCCGTTTTTGAAAAAAATTGGCCACCTTAGCTTAACCATTAAGCTGAGGGGCCAACCCATAACTTCAATTCTGCTAAAGCTAGAAAGTTTAATTAAACACCATATTTTGTAGCTAGGCTTGTTCGAGAGGATCACATATTAAAAGTTTTTTTATACCTTCGTCAAAAACATGATTTTAGTAACTGTATGCACATAACTAAAGCATGGCTTTTTTGGTTACCGATGCAAGAAAACTTTTTTTTATCACTGTTGCAAAAAAAGATTTCTGTCCGTTTTTTATCCAAAATTAAAGAAAACTAGCGGAAAATAGTAATATTGAACATCATATGGTAAAAAGGCACATACCTATGGAAACCATTGTTGTTCAATAGCGGTTTAAACTCGGTTTAAAGTTTAGGTTTGGGTTAAGTTTTTGGAGGAGTTGTTTCATTTTGGTTGAGCCTTAAACCGCATTTAGACGCAGGATTAAATCAGTTTTCCCAAACGGCCAAATTCGTAAGTTTAAACCAAGTTTTAAATACAAAAAGTATCTTTTATAGTAAAACTAAGTGTGTGTAATGCAGAAATCAATTTATGTTTATGTCTTTTGACAGAAAAAAGGTAATATTTTGTCTAAATTTGTTTTTTATATTTTTAAATTGGTAAATTTTGACAAGTGATCTGCATGGCGAACACAGCAGATTTTGTTCGATGTTGTTCGAATTTGCGCAATTATAAGTTTAAGTTTAATACCTAGATGGAGCTACCTTGCGAAGTAACCTTATTCTGGTTTAAACTTGGTTTGAACCAAACTTGGTACAAGCGCTCACTGAAAATAAACTTGGTTTGAGGAAAAACTAAGTTTAAGTTAAACTAAGTTTAAACCATTATTGAACAACCGGACCATAGTGTAAACATGGTGTGTTGCGAGAAGTACTCTTCGTTCGATATTTTGAAATGTATTTTCCGGTTTTTCTTAGATTTTTTTTATAAAGGTATTAAAAAAATAGTGTTGACAACTCGCGGCTAAACTGTGCGTTTTTGAATACCTCGCTCCGCTCGTTACTTAAACCAACTACTATTAAAATATTCCAGGGTTTTTTCTAACAAAAAATTTTGCATGGTATTTGTTTCAGCTTTTTTGTAGCTATTTTGTTACGGTTAAATTATTTTTGTAGCTACAGCCGTTTCCAACAAAACCAGGCTCCTCCTAGCTTAACGGTAAAGCTGAGGGGCCACCATATAACTTTAATTCTGTTAAAGCTAGACAGTTCAATTAAACATTGCATTTTGTAGCTCGCCATAATCAAGGGAATCACGTATTAAAAGTTTTCAAAATATTCCTTCATTTTTTTTTAAATAAAAAAAAAGTTTAATGGTTGGTTCATAGAGCACAGCTTTGTGTAACTGTAACTGTTGCCGTTGACGAAATATTTTTATTTTATTTTAGTGTGCAAAATATGTAGGCCAAATGTACCAAGTGATATACTTATTATTTAATAAAGGTCCGAAACACTTTAATAGTTGGTGCATAGAGTACAGTTTTAGCTATCATTTAACACATTCGTTGCCAGGGCGGACACCGGTCCGGTCCTCCATAATTGGGGGTTGATATTTCCCTGAAAATGTGTAATTTTTTAAATATTTTATTATTAAGTATTGTTTTTGGAGCTCCTCCGCCCTGGCGTGATGCGATGTAAAATTGCCTTTTTACTGATGGAGCCTAAGCGGACATCGGTATCGTGGTGGGAAGTTTTATGAAAATTGGCTTGGCGGTGAATGTGTTAATAGTCAAAATAGACAATGTAGGACAAATATAATATATGATGTTTCCTTATTTACCTACACCGCAGCGGTTTTCTATAAAAGTTAATAATAAAGATGCTTACTTCACGCTTTACCTATGGGATATGTCAATAACTATTTACATATGGTTTAAGCACTGAATAAGTCACTATGCCACAACCAAATCCCATCACCAAACCCCACCACCAAACCCCATCAAACCCACCACCAAACCACACTAAACCTCACAAAATGGCTAGCTCCTATATTACCAAGATGTTATGCCACACAAAGGTGCCTTTTTGAAAATACCGGACCGGACCGAGTTGACACGAATTTTTCTGAAAGATTTATGACCGGGCTTAGTTAACTCTGGACGAGTTGGGACTATACCGTCAAAACGGTTGAAAGTACTTCCAACGAAATAACCGATGTTGAGAAATTGTGCACGCATTTGATATTCATTTGTACATGGTATTGAAAAAGTCAGTGGTGGAGAGGAGATTAAGGGGGGGTCAATTATATTCTGCAGGTATTTAGGGAGTGCTAGAGAGAACTATGCTTCAGAAATATTCAGCAAAAATTAAATTACTAGGTCAGTAAAAAAAATAATGCAAATTAGAGCTTTTCGAAAATTTGAAGTTATTTTTGAAAAAATCCAACTGTCATTATATCGATGAAAAACGATTTTTTCAAAGCTTTTGAAGGTATCACAAGTAGGCTAGTGCTTTTTAAAATTCTAAAGTGGATGGGGCCAGCGTTGACAGCTTTAAAAAGGGGGTCTGAAAAAAATTGAAAAATATAGCCATTGTAAATTTTCAAATTGTCACCCGATATAAAAATATATTCAAATTTATATTTTAATAAAATATTTTTTACAAAAACCCCACCCCACTCCGGCAATATTAAAAAAACAGGATTTTAAACTTTTGTTTACATTTTGTTAAAGCAATTGTATAGAAATAGGTTTGAATATATATTTGATTAAATTATTTATTAGAGCAAGATGATTGTAGGTTTTTATTATGCATAATAAAAAAAAAATATTTTTGGTAAAAGACTTAAATTTTTGTTTTCTTATTAATTTCTGAAAAAGTGTAAATTTTGTAGTTTTTAAAAAAATTTTCTTAAAGTACTGGTTTTTTTAAATTTATTCATAAACAATATTTTCTTCACATACAAAATCCGGCCCGGTGTAATAAGGTGGGCACAGAGCGCGCCTAGTGGGGCGGGGAATAAAAAAACGAAATAAAACTATCTACAAATTTGTATGTATAACTTTTTGCATAATCTAAAGTTTTTGGAGAAACTCGATTTTGTATAAAATTATGTATTAAATCTTAAGAACTACCCTTGACATTGAGAGTGTACTTTAAGAAAGACTACAGGCACTTAATCCATCGTAAGAAAGTTACAATCATGAGCTGTTCAACCAATAACGTTGCATGTACAAAAACTTCTTTTTTTACCTTATCTTTATTAGTAACAAAACATTTTTTTTTTAAGTTGCTTCTTTATTGTTATTTTAATTAATTTCAAATTATTTTTAGTATTTATTTAAGTACTTATACCTTTCATTATCTTAGTTTAAGTCTACTAATAAACAAAGCAAATAATAAAATAGAACATGGATTATTTCCGACTATTTCTGTAAACGAAATATATTTTAAAAATTTTGGTGTGTTTGGTTGTCCCAGCATAACGCAAAAACTCCTAAACCAGTGTTGATGGGAGTTTCACTATTGCAATTTATTGGATTCCTGTGAATGACAGGTTTTATTTTTTTAAATTGTTTAAAGTTATTACTGAAAAGTATCGGAAACGCAGTTATTTAGTTAGTAACTAATAAAACTATGGAAATATTTTCATAATCTTGAAAATAATGGATTAATATGATATATTTTAATGATCTCAATTTAGTTATTCTAAAATTGGTTTTTAACTTCTGGCCTGCTGACGATTGGCACAATAAAATAACAGCAGAAATAAAATATATAGGGAATAAAAAAATTTTCGCCTGCGGTGCTATAACACCTTTCAGTTTTATGATTTTGTATCAAAATGGTCTTTTAATATAATTTTATTAAAACATATTTCCTGTGATTTAGTGTCAAAAATTGCATTTTAAGTGTTATTTTCACAAAATTTTTGATATTTTAGCAAACGAATGAAGAGTAAAGAAACAACTCAAATTTCCAAAACCCCATCAATATTGACGATTTTAGTTTAATTTTAAGTAAAAAATTGCATTTTAGGAAAGATCCCAAAAAATTTGGCCTGCGGCGCATTGAAGAATGATTTTGACATCAAATTTTGGGTAAATAAACAATTTTAAATTTGCTTAGCAGTCCCTCCTCTACATTTAAGCTCGGGTTCGCCCTTGTAAGAACCTGTTTTCTTGTATCAGTTATGGTCACATTTTTATTTCAAAATAATTATTTTTATTATTTATCCTCCCTCCCCTCTCCCCCGAAGTAAATTCCTGGTTGCGCCACTGGTGCAGTGTACTTCTGCAGCCGCATTCTGGTCAATCGTTCTGCGCACGACCCACTGTAAAACCAAACTAAAAATTTTTAGATTTTGCTTATAAGCAAGGGCGATAAAAACTTTAAAACCAATAATAAGTTTCCCAAAAATCACTCTAGAATTTTTTTTTAAATCAATTTTAAACTAAAAATTCAAATATAAAAATTAATTTTTACTGGTTTTCGGTTTTGACGATTTTTCAGAATAGCTCTGATTGTTGGTATTAACATCTTGCTTTACGGGGTTATTATTAGCACAAAATAATTTCACAAATTTGATATAAACTCACCACGGAGGAGTGCATGCCGACACGTTTACTATACACTGTCAATTGCTTCAGATCACCGAGCCATTTATACCGAAGATGCACCGCCAATGGCTATATTATGTACTATTCGAAATTATTTGCCCAAGATGCAACCTCTACCTTTGCATATTATTATTGATGCAGTAGGCACGTTTCCGCTAGAAAAAGGCGAGTTTGAAATAGTTTGATACTGATGCTTCTTTATACAAAAAGACTAATTTTTTGCTCTTTACGGACAAATAGTTACTTACAGTAGTATATTATTTAACAATTTCATAGAATATATACAAAAATAAAATATTACTTATTGCAATAATACCACGGGCCAACAAAATAAAAAAAAATTGGTGCCGGAAATTCGAGAACTGATTTCAGATATGTTTAATGTGCTGATTCTAAAACTGCCAGCAGATTTTTTCTACTTATTAGAAAAATATATACCTGCAATTGTCTTTGAGCCAACCTTTATGTAATTACCTGGTTAACCAGTACTACTTAATCGTATGCACTTATTACCAGCTCAGTCAAGCTACACCCCCCCTCTCTCAACGAAACTCAATTTGAATGTTGTAAAAATTATGTACTAATTATGTACTCTTAAAGAAGGGTACTTTTAGTTTACAAAAACCATCGGTTCCTAAGATTTTTGTTTGTTTGTTATGGGGTGTGCAGCTTGATATCAAGGTACACCCCCTTCTGCTTAGGAAAGAGATTCGACCAAAAGCGACTATGCCAGAATTTGGTACTAATTATGTACTAATTTCGACTCCTTCTAAAAAATTGTCTACTCTCATGATAACTTAATTTTTTTTATTTTTATGGGATGTGTAGCTTGATATCAAGGCACACCCCCCTCTGCCTTGAAAAGAGATTTCAAAAAAATTGTTATACCATAAGTTGCTACTAATTATGTACTAATTTTGTCCCCTTCTAGAAAATTGTCTACTCTCAAGATAACTTGATTTTCTTTTGTTTCTATGGCGTGTGCAGCTTGATATCAATATAGATAGAAAGATAGTGCATAATTAGTACCAAATTCTGGCATGGTCACTTTTCGTCGAATCTCTTTCCTAAGCAGTACCATGATATCAAGCTACACACCCCATAACAAATAAACAAAAATCTTAGGAACCGATGGTTTTTGTAAACTAAAAGTACCCTTCTTTAAGAGTACATACTTAGTACAAAATTATGACATATCAACTTTCATTAAATCTATCTCCTAAGCATGGGGGGGGGGGGTGCAAGTTAGCGCCAAGCCACGCTCCCCCCTTTAAGTGCGAATAACTCCGTTATTCATTAATTACAACATTTTGTAAAAGGGCACTAAATTAGTACATAATTAGTACATAATTTTTACAATATCCAAATTGAGTTTCGTTGAGAGAAGGGTGTAGTTTGATTGAGCTCTTATTACCTATTTTATACTTGCACTAATTGGTGTCAGAAACATAGTACTTTCTGTCTACCTTTACGTAGACGTAGCTGTGTAAACCATTCAAATGTTTTTTGTTATATATGTGGCGAATACACTTTGAAAGAAAGTAGAAAAACTATTTCTGACTGTGTGTAAAACATGTGTTGAACATGCGACAGTGGACAATTGGAAAGAGGAAGTGCCTAAAGTTTGGAGTACCAATGGTTTGGATGGAACCACGAAACCCTAAATTGCCCAATTAAAAGAAATTTTTGGATATATAATGTTTAACTGCAATTATGTCACAATATTTAATAGGTAAATCATTCAAGAACATAAATTTAAACCAAAGTTGCATATTGATCACCCTGAGAGATAATGCCAAAATTTGCATATTTTTTTATAAATAATAAATACATTTTGACCATTAATATGTGCATCTAATAGCCTCGACATTTAGCAATCCTACACTATTCATCCAACAAGAAGATTTTACAATAATTTATAAATACATTTGCCCTATGAAAGTAATTGCGTAGGATGAAAATAAAAAAAAATTTATATACTATACTTTACAAAAAAGTAATTTGTGGCTTAGATCATTGGTTTAGATAAACAGAAATTTAATACAACTTATAATCATAAATGTGTACAGCTCTAGATTTTTCAAGCCACTGACTGTAGGCCTCAAAAATCATCCCACTACTAACAAATTAATCGGCAGGGAGAATTTCCGAATAGCTGGTCAAAACCCGTTGTCCCACTAACTCAGATGGTAGAGCTTTAGACTGGTATTCTAGAGATTCCGAGTTAAAATCTCGGTCCAGGAAAAAGTTTTTTTTTCCGATTTATTTTCTCAGTTTTCGCCCAATAAGCCACAAATCATTTTTTTGCATAAAAATATTTAAACTTTGACTCATGGCTTATTTGACATATGAAATTATGAAACGCTTAATTTGGTTATATTTTTATCCATATAGTTGTTTCTGTTTAAAATTCTGTGATTTATTTCGCAGTTTTATGTAATGTAATTCCTTCTACCTACGACCAACGAATAATGCTCAATTACGACCATTTACGGTCCTAGGATAATAATAAAGCTTACACGTAAACCACAAAATGGCGTGACAAGCGATGAAACTTTAATTTATAAGAGCAATATAATTTTAGTACCTAACCAAAAATAAATCCTGCTAAATTGATTGATTTTACGCATTTTTAAGAAAAAAAAACCTTGTTTTTAAGAAAATATATGAAAAGTCCCTAAGTAACCTTACATATTTTGACGTTTTAGATAGAACGTCATTGAAACTTCAGGTTATGGAGGTTGTTGACTTAAGAGTGTTCGCGTTTGATATTTTCAATAATTTTTAATATTTATGATGACACTTTCTTTGGTTGTAGGTAAAGTATAGTGTACTAACTCGCATGTTATGGTCATTACACGCTTAGATAAATTAGGACACTCGCCTGCGGCTCGTATCTCAAACTTCATCTTCGCGTTTAATGACCATCATAACATGCCTGTTATGTAAACTACTATTAAATCTATGTATTTTTATTGGAGATGGAGATTAAGTTTTACCAAAAGCTCGGAAATTTTTAGTTTTAGTCGCTCCTTTAAATCACTTAACCCGACTCAAATAAAATAACCATTCCACCTAGCCAAAAAAATTCTGGTTGTTAATTCAGGTTTTTAATACGTTTTTTTAACTTTTGACACAAAAAGTTTACCCAAGTAACACAGTGTAGAGACTTTAGATTTTACAGCTAAACCATAGCAGTAGACAAGTTGTGGCAGCTACGTGTTTGCCGTAAAGTAGCTAGCTTACTTTAAGATGTATTTTTAGCTATCACAATGGGTATAGTAACTTATTTTTATACCCAAATTGCCACCAAATACAAAATTATATAGTAGTGTGCATAGCTGGTTTTATGTTAAAATAAAAGCTAAAACTCTTATTTTATTTTTTAATTTCATTTAAGTTTTCATGTAAACTTAATTATGTATTCATATTGCATTCATATTTTACAGCTGTATATGTTTATTCATACATTTACCAAAAAGTACCTATACATTAAAAAATAAGTTACCATTTTTATGCAGCAAAAAATGTTAATTTACTGAACTTTACTTTGATGAACATTTGTTTATGTACGATATTTGATTTATTTTCTTTCAATAAAGTTTTTGAGTCTTTTTGGACCAAACAGGAACAAATTTTAGCATTATTTTAACTTAAACAGCTAAAATCAATGCGAAACAACAGCTGCGAATGTCGCGCACTCTACCGCATACACAAAACACCTCTCAACCAAGAAGCCTTTACGTTTATAATAGGAACTTTTTGGGCAACCTATAATAACATTTTCTGTGCCTTTACTTATTTGTGCGGCCCCGCACTTAGCAAAAAGAGGGGAGGTAAATGAAATAGGCATAAAGACAAACTTTATTAGACACACAACATTTTTTAATTTGTGTTACCATATCAGTGTTTAAAAGAAGTAATAAACCACGCTATCATTAGTTAAATTAATTCTAAAATGTGTCTAATATTATTATTATATATTTTTATATTATCTTTAATAAAAATAAGCATAACTACAATCAAACTTGATCTTATTTTCGCTGGCTCAAAAACTCCCTATTTTTGATCGCGGTTAGGCTTTTGCGAAATCCTGTTATTCCTGAATCGGACGCCCTAAAATTTCGAGTTTTTCGCCACTAAATTAACTTTTTTAATTCCCTAGCTAAGGAAAGTAATGTAATCATTTAAAAATCGCACTTCGAGATTTTCATGATCCTCCACGAATTTTGAGGTTCCGAGTAGCGATAAGCACGAATCCAGACGCCGTCGCTCTGTCTGTCGGTCGGACTGTCGGTCTGTCTGTCGCCTACTTTTTAGCCACTCTAACTCAAAAACTCCTGCACCAATCATATAAATAATATTGTTGAGCATTTTCCTATAATACCCTTCGGAGCTACGACCAAAAAACTTCATCCCTAAAAAAAAATATTTTTTCTTCCTTGTGATATCTCTTGGGAAAGACTATAAAAATTTTAGTTGAATGGCGCCAAAATTTTTGACTACGTATATATATCACATTAAAAATGCAAAAAACTCTTGAAAAATTCAATTTTCTTTGCCATATATCTCGAGTTATTGAACGAAATGTTAAATAAAAAGTAGCCTAAGTTAAGATCCTGGTCACACACTATTGTCTTATAAAATTTGATAGAAATCCATTTTAGCGCGAATCATGGACAAATATCTTAGTTTATCGGCACTATATATATACATACATTTATACTGGAGAACAAAAAAATTGCAACACCATGTATATGGATAATTATTTGAATGAAAATTATTTGTGTGTGTACCTTATCTCAAAAGAAATATTTGATAAATTTTTTGTCTTCTAATCTTTCCTTTTTTCACAGATTTTTTCTATTCATTTTCAAAAACAACCAAATGTTGACACATAAAGACCTTTTCTGAAAATTTAAAATCATTTTTTTCGTAGTTTTTGGTCTTTTTGGATTGCTTACAGTTTACTTAAAAAACAAAAATGCCAAGAGTTCGCAGTCGCCAACAATTTCATCATTTAAACCACTTCGAGAAAGGACGAATCGTGCGCATGAAAGAGGCTGGTTTTGGTGAAATTGCAAGAAGGGTTAATGTCAAGCCATCAACAGTGTTAAGAGTTTGGAGAAGGTGGTCCAATGATGAGACTTATAGACGTTGTGCGGGTTCTGGACGCCCTAGATTATTACAAGGACGTGATTTACGGCATCTCGGACTTCTTGCTCACAGAACTCGACGGGACAGTATATAGTGTAGGGGTATATGTCGATAATTTCTATCCCGTGGGATTTTGAATGAAAGAGTTTTGTGACTATGTGGGATTGATAGTTTTTTAGTCACACTATCAAGTGTAACTGGGTGTTTTGTTCGCATCCATGTAGAAGGGGTTGATATGACGTCATCTTTCAAGATGGCGGCCAAAAATCGTAAAAAATGCAACTTTCGCAACCGGGGCATGGTTATAATCGATTCCATATAATTCGAGAACGAAGATTTCAAAAAATTTACTTTCCAAGTTATCCAACCTTAAATGACCTTGAAAATCGCCAAAAATAAGACTTTTGCACTTTTCTCTTAAATTTTTTTTAATAATTCGATGTTTTCTCAGACCAACTTCAAATGTAACTCAAACTATTAGGCCTGTACGCTAAATGCGATCGTTAGAGTTGTATGCAGTTTGAAGCTTCATGATCTTGAAAAATACCCCAGTAAAATTAACGTACTTCAAAAATAATATACTAACAACTATTAAAGCGAAGGTGACCAAATTTTGCAAGAAAGAGAATAAGATCAAGTACAAAAATATGTTAAAAAAATTTGGTACATCTATGATGTGTTTCAATATGGCGGCTGATACATCAAAATGACGACCTATAACGACATTTTATTTTATCCAGTTTCGTAAAAAAGCAATAATCACAAGGTGGTCATTAATTCTTGTTTACTTATTGGCGCTTACTATGAAAAAAAGTTAAGTTGATGCAGGACCTTGATTGACTTTTAACATATCATGTACATGTGGAAAACAAGCTTCATCAAAGCTTTTTACGAAACCGGATAAAATAAAATGTGGTTATAGGTCGCCATCTTGATATATCAGCCGCCATATTGAAACGCATCGTAGATGAAACCAATTTTTTTAACAGTTGATATTCTTATCTTCCTCACCAAATTTGGCCCTCTTCGCTTTAATAGTTGATGGGTCATTCCATATCAAATCAACCAAAAAATCACAAAAATTTTACGCGACCAATTCCAATTTTGATGATTTTTGGTATATATTTTCTTCTTACCATAAAAGTTGAAAATGCAAATTTTTAGATTTTTTTGATTCGTAGTTTTTTTTTTTAATTTTTCAAAATAAAAAAGTCAGCATTTTGACCTTAACAAGAATGTACAAAACTAGCAATATCTCGAGAACCACTTACACTAGGAAAGTAATAAATGGCTCATTTTAAAGTCATTTTGAAGCTCTTTTTTATGAAATATCACAACATAATTTTAACAAAAAAAAAATTGAAAATAAAAAATTGAAAAAAAAAATTGAAAAATTCAAAAAGGCCATTTTTAATTTTTTTGAAAAAAATATATAATTTTGGTCAAAGTGTTACTTAATTATCCACAAAATTTTATGATGGAGAAATGATGGGTTCAATGTCAAAAAAAATATCAAAAATATTAAGTACATTAAAAATCATGCATTTAAAAAAATAAACATATTTTAGGAGCACCAATAGTGCACTGGATATTAAAATAAATAAATTTGTTGGATGGATACAGGTTTTAAAAAATACCCAGAGGCTTTATCTACAAATTATTTTATTTTAAACTCGCAAAAGAAATAAACAAACTTTTCTACTTCGTTGATAAAAATTAGACAGAAAACACTAAGACTAACTATATACCTTAAATTTATTTTTTTAACTTTCTTTTAAGAATTTCTGATGAATCTGACATTTCTTTTTTGCTGACATTGTAAGTTCTGCCAGTAGCAGTGTTGGGTTCAATTTTTTTTATAAGACTTTCTGGTTTAATAATTAAAATATCTTGAGGCGTTGGGTAAAAAAATGATGAGGCAGGTCCTCGTGGATGAAGAAAGCTTACTTTCAGTTCTCCGCTCTCATTATTTTTCCCCAAGACACAAGCCAGCCACCAAGCACTGTCATATTCTACAGTGACAAACCCTGACTCGATATTTTGCAAAATAATGCTTCCACCTTTAAAAAGATTATGTGTTTCGACCTCTAAGCATGTAGAAAACTGTTTTGCCAAAAACGTGCTTTCTGTAAGAGGAATTACAGCATGAATTTTTTGTGTCCCCGGTATTGTTAAGACTTCCGCAAATCTTTTATTCAAAATTATTTCATGATTTGTATAATCTGCTTCTGTGCAATATTTAAAATCAATGCCAGATATGTTTTCTTCACACCAAGTAAACAATTGTAGAGGTGTCATTATTTGATTGTCATAGGGCCTCTGCAAACTGGCTTTGGCAGCAAGTCTTTTAACAGTTCCTCCCAAGCAATCGCAGGCACTTTTGCCATGCGAGGTGGCAAAATAATGCCACTCTGCTTCAACACCAAAATCGTTTTTATGCAGGCATATATTCAGAAAATTATTTTTGTTTTTGTACTGCGCAGCACATCCATCCGAAAAATAAAAAATTTTGTTAAGTCCTGGTATTTTGATTTTTAAATCAGGCATTAATTTTTTTAAAAATAAATGAAATGCAATTGTATTATGTGTCAAGCTTTCCGAAATAAACACATAATTCAGGTTGTGCAGTTTACCATCACTTAGAAAATAAATGGCAAAAGGGTGCAGGGTTGCCTGGCTGTTATTCCAATGATAAGACTGGACTTCATCTTGCATAACAAAGGAATAATTTTCCGCAAAGTCGCAAGTGATCAAAGACTCTCCAGGTTTAAGGTTAATTTTTATTTCATTGTATCTATCTTTTTTCATTTTTGCAATAAAAGAATGTGATTTAAGTTTTACAAGATCATCAGTAAATTCCTGGACAAAATCATCACTTTTCTTAACAACGGTTTCCATAGTACACCTATCTACTGAGACCCACTTTTTAAATGAGACCTCATCAATTAATTCTTCCTCAAATTTTTCTATTAACGTATTTTTAAACTGTTCTACTCCAGGACATTGCTTGCATCTATTGCTTAAAAAACAGTCCACTGAAGGTGGATTCCACATTAGTTTATAAAGGCAATCATGATAAGATATTGCAAGAGGCCTGTTATTTTCATCATATAGCTTATTTAATTTGGAGCCATTGAGCATTAGTTTTATATTTTGATGTATAGTACATACACATACAGTATGAGTCCCACTTTTTCCTGCCAGTATACAGTTTTTGGGTCGCAGTTCACAAAATTTTGAAAACCCAATTTTTTCATTGGGGTACTCAGTTTTAAACAATGCATAAATTTCTTTTAAATTAGCTAAGACTAATTTTTTTTGTACATATTCTTTAGCTCCATATTTTCTGATAACAACATAATCTTTTTTACCTGGCATGGTCCTGCTAATGTCATCCCTTTGGTAAAAATCTACCACTATTTGGGCCACTCTATCACTAAGGGTCTTTCCCGGTTTGGGGTTAGGAGAACATAATATCCCATTGTCCTTAACTAACTGTTTTACAGCTCTGGCCAAATATTGAGAAACTCCAAATTCTTCTTCAATCTTCTTTCTACTCCAACTTTGAGGTAAACATGATAAAACTAGTATTTTCTCACTCCTCTTTTCGGTTTTTAAAAACTTGTCCTTTAACTGCTTAATCATTTCACTTTCGTCACTCTGGCATTCCTTTACTAGCGTTGAATCTGATTCCTTTGTAAATGCTTTCGCAATTGTATGCTATACAATATCAATTTTTTATTTGTATACATTTTTTCTTTTAATCGGCGACACACCAAGAAGCTCCAATGACTTGTTTAAAAGAGTAAATGATTCATGGATCATTTTCTGGAACTTGACTGGGTCTAAAAAAATTTAAAAAGTTAGTTTTTTATAAGAACTTAAAAAGGGGGTAACAGCTGACCCAAAATGTGTACATAATGCCAAGAAATTTGTACATAATGTCTGTATTCTCAAAATGCCATGCAAAATAATGCCATGCAAAATAATGCCATGAGATTTTTCCACTCCGTACTTGACGCAATTGGTTTAGTTTATTAATTTTATATTAAGTTTTAGTTTAGTCTACAACCATCACAGATTTTCATTCCCATTTTGACATTTTTGTAACTGCACATCCACTTGGTCACATTTCTTAATTTCCCAAAATGCTTGATTTTTAACTCTAGTGGATCACAGCACTTTACTTTATATTTAGTCCATCCACTTGCCTCACCCATAGTTGAAACTTTTAAAATTACACAGAGATGACTTCTGATAAACCTTCAGTCGAACTATTATGTATCGATTATTTGGAGCTGTATCAGGAAGATACTTGCCAAAAATTTAAAATCAATTTATGCAGGAATTTTCATGTCAGCAAATCTCCACAATGTACCTAAACAGACCAATAAAATGAAGGAGGTGTGTCCTTAATGTTAAACAGGAATAAACAGGCAGTATTTCACAAAAGTATTGGCAGGTTTATACAGGCATATTTTCTAAGAATTGGAACATCCAATAGTACGTCTCCGGTGGAAAAGAGGTTTTGTAAGTAAATATTACAATGGGGGGCAATGTTAATCTGATTACTGATACAGAATGAAACGTGGGATATAATTTTTTATTAAATAAAATATTGTTAAATATTTTTATAATATCGCTTTAAACCCCATTATATTCTTGTAATTACCAAAATGCATTGTCTATTTATAGGCGATTTTTCATGCATGTGACATTTTTAATAAATTTTTTCACATTGAACCCATGATTTGTCCATCTCAAAATTTTGTGAATAGTTTAATAACACTTTAAAGAAAATAATATAATTTTTTGAAAAAAATTAAAAATGGCCTTTTTGAAATTTTTCAAAAAAAAATCAAAAATTTTGTTTTTATTTTTTTTTTCAATATATGTTATGCAATATTCTCATATGAAAGGTCTTTATAAGAGCTTTAAAATGAACCTTCACCTACTTTTCTATTATAAGTGGTTCTTTGGATATTCCTAATTTTGTGCGCACATGTTAAGGACAAATAAGTGACTTTTTCGATTTTCAAAAATTAATTCAAAATAAACAACTGGTCAAAAAAGTCTGAAATTTTGGATTTTCCAGTTTTTTGGTAGGAAAAACATGTATACTAAAAATCATCAACATCGGAGATGGTGTGGTAAAATACCCTGGTTGACTTGATATGGACTGACCCTGATGAATAACGTCCTAACGATCGAATTTGGCATATATACCTAATAGTTTGAGGTACATATAAAGTTGGTCTGATAAAACGTCGAATTATTAAAAAAATTTGAAGAGAAAATGGAAAAAAATCTTGTTTTTTTCATTTAAGTCATTTAAGGCCATCCGCCTTAAAAGTAAATTTTTTGGAATCCTCGTCTTCGAATTGTATCGAGTATGACCATGCTTCGGTCGCAAAAGTTGTATTTTTTATGATTTTTGGCCGCCATCTTGAAATATGAAGTCATCAACCCCTTCTACACGGATGCGAATAAAACACTCAGTAACACTTGATTGTGTGACTAAAGAGCTATCAATCCCACATAGTTACAAAACTCCTTCATTTAAAATCCCATGGACTTACACATGCACCTTCACTAAGAGGCCAAGTAAGAGGTGTTCTAGTTGCAGCTACAGGACGAGTGTTTTCAAGGATGACAGTTAATCGAAGATTGCTTGGTACGGGACTGAGGGCTTACCGTTCGCTTTTGGTGCTACCTTTGACCCCATAACATAAGGCTCGCCGCTTGGAGTGCTGCAGAGCTCTGCAGAACTGGAATGACGAATGGAATACCATAATGGTCTATGGAAAAATTGACTTTCGTGTGCAATTCGTACTAACTTTGTGCCGATAAGCTAGCTTTGTTAAGGGACTTGTTATCATTCTGGTAAATTTGTTTGTAAAAAAATATGGCGGATTCAAAATGGCGGAAACCGTATAAGTATTTTAAACAATTGTAACTTTTTTACTTTTTATCCGATTTTGAAAAATTTTTGGACTACCTCGTTTGTAATATATTTTATAAAAAAAAAATAAAAAAAATAAAAACATAAATAAGTCTCATTAAAACAAAAGAAAAAATCTGAAAAAAGAAAAAAACAAAAAAAGTTTTTTAAGGTTTCTTTAAAAAATATTGATTTAAGAAAAAAAAAGTGTTTACAGAAAAGATAGCCTATTTAATTCTGAGTTCAAATTGGGTTCAATCATTCCATTCGGTTAATTAGTTTTTAAGTTATGTTAAAATAACTGGTTAAAAATAGGGGTTTTTGGGCTATACCTTTATCTGTAAAATATACAGATAACGTAAATTTGTTGAAAAGGCTTACTGTATCAAGTTGAAACCCCTTGTTATTCTAGAATATGCATTTTTAAACAAATAAGCCGATTTTAAAATGGCGGAAAGGGGTATTTTTTAAGTACTTATATCTTTTTTATTTTTTTTTTCGATTTTGATAAAGCAAAGTTTGAGATACTTGGTTTGTAATATTTTTATGACGAAAAAATAAAAAAGTTATAATTCTTATGCAAAAATATAAATAAAAACAAAAAAAAGTTTTTAGTTTTTTGGTCTAGTATTGGTCTACGAAAAAAAAAATTATATAAAAAAGTAGCTATTTTGACGCTTAGTTCAAATTAGATTCAAAAATTCCAATAGTTTAATTAGTTTTTAAGTTATGTTAAAATAACGAGTGAGAAGTGAAATGATATAACATTTGGAAAGTAATCTAAATTTGTAAAACCAGCCCATTAAAAATAGGTTAAATTTAAGAAATAATAAAACAAATTTAAACTTTCAAAACACAAACAGGCTCTCTGTATAGGTTCAGGTACTATCCTCTATTATTTACAGCGGCGTCTCCAATTTGAAATAACCCTCGTAGCTCAAATCTAGAACGAGACGCGGTATTTTTTAAAAATCCCAACCGGCAATATTTATTTATTATGTTTCAGTAATACTCAAAAACAAACAATAAAAAAGCACAAACCAGTTCGCTTTGGATCACCCTGTATAACCTTTAATCCTAGAAAGCTATCTTCACTATTGAAATCCTGGTTAAAAAACAAAAAAAAATTGTACCCACTGGCGCTTATATGTAATTTTTTTAACTTTTCTTACCTTTGTATATTTCTTAAAGAATGTTCTGAAGCAGTGCATATTTTATCTTTGTCTTTCTTTTGACATATTACGCAGGCACAAATTAATTTCTCCAGACATGGTTACTCTTTTCCAAGTTTAGAAACAATAATGAAAAATTACATGATTATTGCGTAACTCTACCCATGCCTCTAATTCGCCGCGCGGGCCGCCAATTAAGATTATAGCCTATGACGCCTTTGTGGTAAATAATGATATGTAAAAAAGGCTTTTTAAATACAAGCTTTTGTAAAATATAAAGTGCACTAAAAAGTACAAAAAAAATTTTAGCATTCTGATATATATCATAATAATAAAAGCGATGGTCGCATTATAGGAAGTTTGGACATGGTGACTCGATAAATTTATGTTATTGATTATATTATGATTGTTTTTAATTTCTCCAGATATGGTTACTCTTTTCCAAGTTTCAAAACAATAATGAAAAAACACCTGATTATTGCGTAACTCTACGCATGCCTTTAATTCGCCGAGCGGGTCGCCAATTAAGATTATAGCCTATGGGGTGAATAATTTTATGTAAAAGAAAGCTTTTCAAATACAAGCTTTTGTAAAATATAAAGTGCACTAAAAAGTAAAAAATAATTTTTAGCATATCACAATAATAAAAGCTATGGGCGCATTATAGGAAGTTTGGCCATGGTGACTCGATAAATTTATGTTATTGATTATATACCCAAGCTATCCTAACATTTCTCTGATATACATTGTTAGTTTTAATTCGCGTCCATCGCTTTTAATAATTATGATATCAGAATACTCAAAATAATTTTTAACTTTTTAATGCACTTTGTATTTTATGAAAGCTTGTATTTGCAAAGCTTTTTTTTATATACAATTATTTTTTAATTTTTAGATTTGTTCCCTAAATCATTTATTTTGAATTCGCCATACTGAAATTTTCAAATCTGATCAAAAATTCATAATATCCTTCTCTCCGTCTGCAAGAACCCTGGAAAAGTCTAGATACACTCTGGAAAAGTCTGAAAAGACCCTAGAAGTCTGGAAACACTCTGGAAAAGTCTGGAAAGACCCGGGAAAAGACTGGATACACTCTGTAAAAGTCTGGAAAGATCCTGGAAAAGTCTGGATATACTCTGGAAAAGTCTGGAAAGACCCAGGAAAAGTCCGGATACACTCTGAAAAAGTCTGGAAAGACCCTGGAAAAGTCTGGAAACACACTGGAAATGTCTGGAAAGACCCTGGAAAAGGCTAGAGACACTCTGGAAAAGTCTGGAAAGACCCTGGAAAAGTCTGGATACACTCTGGAAAAACCTGGATACACTCTTTCTGAAAGTATCCGAGTACAAGTCTGAATACACCCCTAAACAGTGTGAATATATAATTAGCAAAGGGAAAAAAGTTTAGTTACAAATTTGTTCAATAACCGACAAAAGTAAGATATGGTATATTTTTTGAATCAGGACGAAAAGATCTATCGAAGTTTTAAAAAATATACAGGGTGTTCCATTTAATATAAGAAAGCTGATGTCAAATTATGACATATCGAATGACATTTGACAACGTCTGTCATGTGGGTTAGAAGGCTTTAAAAAAACTATAAAACTTTTCTATTTAAACTTTTTTTTTTATCCTCAATAATAAAGGCGCTAACCCGGAACTCAAAATATAGTGAATTACCATGTACCTATTTTTAATTATAATAATTATTTTAGCATTAGTATGAGGGAGTTTCGGTGTCGGTGGTAGCACATTTTTTTGGCCTTTTACTTCTCACACCAAAAAAATAGTTTTAAAACTTTTTCAGCTCCTTTTTAATAAGGGCGGGAGGGTTGCTTTAATTTTGAAGGGGGTCAACAGAAACGTGACGATTTGTGAAAAGAGGATGGTGGGGCAAAAATGGCCGAAATAGTGTAACATAATTTATGGATGGCCTCTTTTAGTTTATTACACCTCTAGATGGTTCATGCAATATCCAATGTTTATGATGACCTACACTTTGTTCTTGTTTGTCGTGATAAAAGAGATGTGAAATGCAATTACTAAAACCCATGCTGTTGGGTTGATTCATGCAGTCCACTTCCAATATAATTATTGAAAAGTAGAAATAAAAAAGGGTAAATTACTCGTTAAAAAAATCAGTTAAACAAAAAGCTTAGAAAATTAAAGTGCTAAAATACAAAAGTGATAAAATAGGTACTACAAAAAAGATGACACGGACCCTGCCGATGCCATCGAGATTGATCGTGTTCTGTCAACTGATAACTGTATTGGCGCGTCACGTTGGAAAAGGGTGAAAATCTTAAGAAATAGTTGCAAAAAGAGACTGTTAAGGCCAAATTTGGATACCTTAGCAATAAAGGTAGGTGGAAATTCGAACATCCCATAGACCAGTAAGTTTTATTCTCACACCGAGCTATATTTACTGTATATCTTTGCGTTCCTGACAATTCTAAACTTTTTTTTGTTGTGGCGTCTGGCTGTATGTCTGTCTGTAACCAACGCTGATATCTCAAAAAGTACTTTACTGATTTTGATCAAATTTGGTGACTATGCTGGGTTTGGCTCTAGTTGGTGCCATTTTAAAGATATGGTTAAAATAATCAACCCTAACTGTCAAGAATATGTAGTGTTATTAAACTAGAAAAAAACTTGTGGTTCTAATCCTACAGCTCATCTAACAGCTCTCCTTTTCTTCCTGGCCGTGGTTTAACTGCGATTAATAAAATTGAGCAACTTGTTTACCAATGGTTTAGTCCAAAGTATTTAATTTTTATTTGCGGACACGAGGTTCACTTTGTTTTTTTTAAAAATATTTTGGCTTTTTAGTTCTGCACAACAAGCCTTCTCCGGAGCGATTGCTTACTGGGCGGTGCTGCTGCGAACGTTACCTCTTGTTACAGTAACCTTATACTTTTACAGGTTTCTTCTTTATAACCTGCTGAAAGGTACATGATTCTGTATTTATGGTCTTCTGCACTTTTTAATGTTGATGTTTTTGTTTCTCCGTTTATTCGACAGGTAGCGCACACAGGTACTACATCTCCACGGATTACAAACTTTTTGTTTTAAATTCCCTGATGATTCCTAATAAGGATAAAACAGGTCTGTAGGTGTCTGGATTCTCCATTAGACATTGGAGGCTTGGTCGTTTTGAAGTGAGAAACAAAAACGCTTTGTCCGTTATGCCACGAATGTTACTTTAATTTTTATTTGCGGACACGAGATTCACTTTTTTTTTTATTAAACTGAAGTTTAGACTATGGTTTAATCTGGAGTTTTACTTTTGGTTGTAAAGTGGCGAAAAACCCAAAAAAGTAGTTTCAACATGATGATATATAGATTTTATTCTGTTTCTACTTGTCGACCAGAAATACCGAAAACACCTCACGAAACAAATCATTTAACCCGTAAAAAACTGTCAGAAATTGTGAGCAGCCATGTTTATATTATGTAAACAGAAATGTTTGAATACGTTATTTAATCAAAAAAATTTAGAAAAAGAACGAAATATGCATAAATTGATTTGTGATCGATTAAATGTGTGTTTTAACATTTATGAGAGAATTAGTTAAATTAAGAAAAAGGTATATAGGTTATAGAAATATAGCTGGCCATCAATAAGAAAAGATTTAGGTTAGTTATTGAGTATGTATGTGATCTTTTGTTAAACATGAGTGTTGTGTAAATGTTGTTTTAGAAACCATAATTGTTATGCTTTAACCTATATTTTATATCAAACAAAGCATTCTTAGCAAATCTATCTCTGAAGAAAGTAATTAATTTCTTACCTTATAACTTATTAAAATGAAATTATTTTCAACTTAAAAGTTATTAAAGTTCTTACATTACATGGTGATCCTGCCAGGATTTTCACATTTAGATTTATATGAATGAAGAAAGTAGACCAGTAGACAATTGATAGCAACAAAGGGCAAAAGAGGTCAACACCAACGTATTATAGTCCAGTTAGAGAAGTGGAACTATTAAAACGACCTAAGAACTCTATTGTACTTTACGCATTGTCGGATAGTCAATTTGATAATTTAGTTAAAAATAAAAAATTTAGCTACGTCACAGGCTAAATAATTTTTCTAGAAAAAGAAAAGGTAATTATATTTAAGGAACCTCCATCGGGGTTCGCCTTTGGGGCATCGTTGAGAGACCTAAAAGAAATTTTTCAAAAATATAAGGTATGTACCTGAACTGTTTATTTTCAAAAATACTTGATAAAGGTTGATGATGTAGAAAGCAGGCAAATTCTAATAAATGATTATCATATTCTTTTGACTTGAGGTCACGCAGCAAAATGCATGAAGATATAACGGATTTTGTAAAACGTTGTGATAAGTGCAAAAGGTTTAAACATTCAAAACCACGTACTGAACCAATGACAATTACAACAACGGCAAATTCTGCTTCTAAAAAAATTTTTTTGAATCTTGTAGGACCCTTGCCAACAACAAATATATTTTTTTGCACTTTTGGGCACCGTTTTTATTAAAGCGAAGATACATCAGGTACCATATGCACTGTAATCACTGAAGATTGCGGCACTGAACATACCCAATCGGCAATCTTTCAAACTCCAATACAGCAGCAAATCGGAACCTCGAAGTTATTGGAGTTCGTGGGTACAGTTTTGGTTTTTCTCGTACGATAACACTGTATATTCCAGCACGAAGTATACACCATATTAACTAGTCCCTTGGTTAGCGCCTTTATTATTGCTACTAGAAAAAGAGTTTAAATGGAAAAGTTTTAGTTTTTTAAAAGCCTTCTAACCCACATGACAGATGTTGTCAAATGTCATTCCATGTGTCAAAATTTGACATCAATCTTCTTATATTAAATGGAATACCCTGTATATTATTTAATTTTTAAACTTAATTTTTCTTCCTAATTTCATAAATACGCTTAGGTTGCGGCATGATTAACAGTTTTTGAGAGTATTGCATTTTCAAGTTTTTTTTTGTGTGAATTTACTTTTTATTATCACAGTAACTACCCACATAACATTGGAGGAATATTCATGTTGTAGGAATATTCCCTCAAAGTGATTTTTGGAATATTCCATTTGCGAATATCACAGGAATATTCCAGACCTATTTTTAGTTGAATATTCTTTAAGAGTTTGTGATAGTTATTTTTCTTTGGTAATAAGATAATAATATTCCCATGATAACGTGATAATCTAGTTATTTTTATGAATATTCCCAAAATAATATTTTTGTCCGGATTTTGGCATGTTTGCTGAAAATATTACTATCTTGTGAAAATAACGCTATTTACAAGATTTATTATTATAATTTAGTTTAGTGTCATCTATTGTAGGTAGATGGCAATCAAGTCAATATGTTCTTTATGTAGCAGGTAATATTATTATACATGTAAGACAGCAAAAAGTCATTCAGGTAATCTTTTAATAACTAATCTCAAGTAGTACCTACATGAACATAGTGGTGATACATTGATATACCTATATCCATAGGCTACTCCGTAATTGCACTGATGCATATTTGGTGGATATTCATGTGGATGTATATCCACTGCATACCTTATTATTGTGGGAATTGTGGCACAGGATATTATAGTCTGTGTCCAGGTATATTACAATAATTCTTTTAAAAAACATTTTGGTCATATTATAGTCATTTTTTACGTCACGTTTCTATCACATTTGTATCACCTGTATGAGCTAGAACGTAACTTGTTGCCGGAATGTCTTAGTAATATTCCCAATGGTAAAATGTAACATTCCTAATACATTCTTTGTTCTCTAAGTATATGACTAATACACTACAGGAATGGTTAATTATTATGTGGGTACTAATGGTAAAAAAAAATAAAACGAAAGTTATTAAGTTCTTCATTAAATTTATGAATAGTATAAGAAAAAGGATCAAATGTCATTTTATATGTCATATATTGACATCTGGTTTTAATTTTTATTGAGTAGAATTATGCGTTAAAAATAAAGACAACAATGTTAACTTTTAAAACACATAATACTCGTTCCTAGTTAATTAAATATTTTATATATAATAAACGATATGTTAAAAAACGTCCCCATTTACTTCCACGCAAAGTTGAAACCGTCTTCGCAGGCCCGATTGATAACTTGATGTTGGAGGTTTCTGTTAATATAGTTAACTTCATTTTCTCTAAATTTTCTGGTCTATTTAAATAAATTTCTTCTTTTAAATGATCCCATAGCCAGATATTTGGGGGATTTAAATCTGGGCTGTTTGATGGCCATGCAATTGTTGCATTTCTGCCCAGCCATATGGGACAAGTTTGGTTAAAAAACTGGGTGACATCTTGGGTGGTATGGACTGATGCTCCGTCCTGCTGCCAGATTATTGGATGCTCCTGGATATCCAATGGCAGATTGACTATCGAATTCTTTATCTCACCTTCCAACATCTGCAGATATCTCCTTCCATTACGATTTCCCCGATAGAAAAACGGCCCAATAACTTAATTTCTAATAATATCACACCACACGCTTACTGAGCGTCTGTCCGATCATCGCTTTTCGATTGTTTTGTGCGGATTTCCACTAGACCAATAGTGCACTTTTTTTCTATTTACCTCAGCTGCAGTTTTGAAAGTCGCTTCTTCAGTCCATAGAATTTTTTTCAATAGGTCAGGATCTTGGCATCCTCCAGCATTCTATTACAGAAAACTAATCTTCGCCTTTTTTTCTCCTCAGATAATTTTTGCACTTGTCTAGATATTTTTAAGGACGGTATTTATGTTTTGCCATTTTTCTTTGACAACTGCTATAGGTCAGAGCTAAGTGTCGACTGCAGTCTTTTAGAAATCTTGTAGGATGTTCTAAAAGACAATAAAAAATGTTAGCATATTTTTTTTTTAAACAAGCAATATTTTTTTCCTTTTTATTTCATTAACTTAGATCAATTCGAATTAACTTACCCTCTAAATAAAGTAAGAATTGAAAATCTGGTTCTTCGTTTACAATTACAATGTTCTCTTATTTTTTTGTAAAGAATAAGAAGTTTACATTTTACTAAATATGTTCCTAAATATATTTCCACTGGTAAAACCCTTTCAGGGTAAAATCTGAAATATTCGCGACGCGACTGCTTTGCATTTTTATTGTTGTTTAAATAAACTGAAAGGATATCTAGTTTCTCTTGGTTGGAAAATACCATTTTTTCAATGAAACATTTTAAATTAAATGCTTATGATTTCTAATAACGCCGCATCTTGTCAAAATAAAAGAACAAACTCACAACCTGCTGTCAAAGCCAACTATGCGAAAAAATATTCAACTTTGATAAAAAAAAATAAATTCACACAAAAAAAACTTCAAAATGTGTCAATCGCAAACTAAGCATGATATGGCATATGGAATGACATCTGACAACATCTGTCATGTGGGTTAGAAGGCTTTTAAAAAACTATAAAACTATTCTATTTAAGCTACCTGTACCCTCCCCTCTAATCTTACTAGAAAAATTCTATACAACTTTGGCAGCTATCCTTTGGAACTTAACTTAACTTAGAACTAATTAACAGGGGAATGCAACGCAAACAAACATTTGATTCGAAAATAAATTCCTATAACTACAAAAAAGAGACCTAATAATGTTAAAAAACGAGACGGAAAATAAACTTAAGGGTCCATATGTGGTTATAGAAGACATAGGTCCAAATATTAAAATAAAAATTGAGAATAAAGAAAAAAATGCACACAAAAACAGAGTTAAACCATATTTTGTACAAATTTGTAGATTTTATATTTAAGTAATAAGTATATTTATAGGTAGGTAGTATTTATTTATTATTTGTTGTGTTTTGTATTACGTTCTTTTTTTCTTTCTTTTTTATTCGGATAGCGATGTAGTATTGCTTTAGACCATTGTGACAGAATTGGGTATATTAAAAAGAAAAAACGTATATAGATGGCCATCAATAGGAAATGATTTAGGTTAGTTATTAAGTAAGTATTTGATCCTTTCTTAAACATGAGTGTTGTATAAACGTTGTTTTATAAACCATTATTCTTATGATTTAACTTTTATTTTATATCAAATAAAGCATTCTTAGCAAATCTATCTCTGAAGAAAATACTTAATTTCTTACCTAATAACTTAATAAAATAAAGTTAGTTTGTACTTAAAAGTTATTAAACTTCTCATATTACAATAACTTCAAAAGGAAAATAAATTAAAACAGTGAAGATCACAAATTTTTAAGGGGCTTGTAGTTTAATGAGGTATCATAACAGGTGTCATCAGTAAACGGGCCTTCTCATAAAGTCCTCAAAATACGTATTTACGAATAGTAGTTTAGTTAAACATATGTATATCATCAAATTTATTTTTTATGTCTTTATCTTTTAGAAAATTTTGTTATAATTGCTACTTTCAAATACATGTTTTGCCAGGGAAGTCAAAGACTACAAACTTTTTTCCTCGGTATAAGAAGTGACACTTTAGTCCCTTGGTTTATTATGAACTATTAGGATGTACAAAAAGTCAGCTTCAGTGCTGCGTTTGACTTGTATGCCTGAAATACTGTCAATCAACGATTAAATTTTTCTCTTCATAAGTGTTTAATTAAGAATAGGCATTTTTATTAGGCATGCTATAAAACCGTAAAAACTATAGGATTTTCGTAACCAAAATCTCTCTATTGTTATGTTTACTTACTTCGTAAGTAACATAGCTTCGGAAATATAGATTTTAAAGCCAAGTCAATGCTGCAATACCGTTGGTACAGCTCTCCTTTTGCTTTAAAATAGCTAGCTTCATTTAATCTGTATTTTTTTAAATCAAATTTGGCACAAAAATTCTTTGTCACCAGACGCAGAGATGATTAGTTTTTGATGAGGGGGAGGGGGTTGGCAATAGGGTAGGAGGGTGGATTAAACTGAAAAGAAAAGGTTTGGCGGTTTTCACATTAAGATAGATAGATAAAAAAAAAATATTTTTTTAAGGTTTTATGGATGGCGAGGGTTTAGAGGGGTACAGTTGAAGTGCGCCAAATTTCGTTGAAATTGGGTGTATGGGGGCATTTGGAGCGGGTTAAGAATGGCCGATTGTGTGTCAAATTTTTCAAGTCCATTTTGACAAACTTCTACTTGTCTGATTGTTTTCAAACTTGGTGCGTTTGGAAGGACTTCTTATTGAAGAGCTAGGTAGTTCAAAAGTAACAAGAAAAATATCTTGTTATATGGAAGCGTTATCCATAAATGATACAAAACTAAAAATAAATTAAATTTTGCTTTTGCGTTTGTAGTTTGCGTGACACACAACACACAACTGTGGTAGTGGTAAGTCTGCATCTCCTACCCTTTAAGGGTAAGGGAGGGGAAAAATTCCATATATCCGATCGGCTTCAAGTTTGGCATGCTTATATAGTTGCGATGACAACACAACAACATAGTGTCACGAAATTGACAGCTCCCCCCTACTCAAAGGGGGTGGAGGGGGGTACGGTTGAAGTACGCCCGATTTCTTCGAAATTTGGTGTGTGGGGCATTCGGGGATGATGATAACGAATTTCTAATCAGATTGTCCGTTCGTGCGTCAAATTTTTTAAGTAAATTTTGACAAATTTCTACTTGTCCGATTGTCTCCAAACTTGGTGCGTTTGGAAGGACTTCTTATTGAAAAGCTAGATAGTTCAAAACTAACAAGAAAAATACTTTTTAATTAATTTAATAATTTTTATGCAAAAAACTTTTAAAGAACAAACTTTTATTAAATGCGATAAAAACCAGAAAACAATTTTTTATCTTTCGGATACCATAAGAAAAGCGATGGGCACAAATTACAAATTTTAACTTTAGATCACATCTTCACTTATATAGCGGTTACATCGACGATTCACCTAAGAAACAGTATTACTTTCTAACCTCAGGAAATTTTCAGACTTGGCAAGCACGGCAATCTCACCCGTTCTCAGCTTCATTAGATGAAACCATTATATTTATTATTCGAATAGAACAAGACTGTAGTTCTTGTTTTGTAGTTCTCCTTGTCACTGTAAAGTTAAAATTTTTAATTTACGCCCATCGCTTTTATTATTAGACCGATCGGATTAGCTCATTTAGCAAGAAAAAAATTTAAAATTTTTAACAGCACTTTGAAGAGTGGAAATAATGTAGGGACTTCTAATAAACGTTTTAAAAAATAATGCGCGAGTGGGGCTCTTGTGGGGTGGATTTGGTGGGGGAAAAGGAGGAGAAAAATGGTATGAATGCAATTTCCGGCAAAACTGAACGTCATAGAGTAAAAATTTCAATACAAAAGTTGTAGTCGGTGCAAAGGTCTACAAATTTTGTAAATGTCGCAGAGAATTGCAAAAAATCGTAATATTTTTATTTTTTCGTTTTTCATTTTTAATTTCCCCAAAAATAACTGCATTTTAAAGAAACTTGGTCAAAATATACCTGCCTGTCCTTAATGCCTACAATTTTTTTTAGACGAAAAGGTTAAAAAATTTTTGAAATACCAATTTTTTTCGGTCAAAATACCTTTTTATTCAATCAAAAATTTTACTCACGAAAATTCTCATAGTATTTTTTGACGTTGCTCATTTTTTTGGCTTTGACATATACTTTTTGGTGGGATAATAAAAAATTGTAGTTACAATTAAAAAACATGCTCAGAAATGCAAAAAACAACTAATGGCTTTTGCAACAATGAATTTTTCAGCAATTGTTGATAATTTCTTTCAATTTAAAAAAAATCAACGCCGGATACACCATCTATTTCTATCTAAAAAATACAAAGTAGACGGTGTTTAGTTTACTACGTTTATACGCGCCTATAACCGGTTTTATATAACAACGGTTTTAAATAAAGTCGCTTTCTTTATCATTAAAATCGTACTGTTATTAATCCTCCTACCTTGCAGGTTACCAAAAATTAAAACATATATATTGTTTAAACGCAAATAAAACAAGTAAGTTAACAATTTTTTTTCCGGTTTAAATTGTTCTAAACATTTTCAAACCGTCATTTGTTGTTGTCACGTGTCAACTTTATTTTTGTGCAGTATTGCTACAAACATCTTATTTCGATTAATAAAGTGTCATACATAAACAAAAATTGTTTGTCGTAGAATCGATTGGTGCACTTATTTTTTATTTTATTTTAACAATTAAAATATATTTTTTTAATATATTTTTCAAAATTATATTTTTTACCTTCTAAATAAATTTTAATCTAAAATCCGTGTCTATATGAATGTAATTTTTATGTAAAAAATTAAGAAATAATATGAATAGGCCATTTTTTAATAAATGCTTTCAAAAGTATATTTTTCTAAATTTTTAAACTGGATATTTATATTACTGGCCTACGAAAAATCGTTAGGTAATCTATTAGAGCTTACTAAGCCGGAATTGCAAAGGTAATTGTCGTTTTCAATATTTATTTATTTTTTAATTTTAACGAGAAATTTCCTGAGTAGAATTTTTTGACATTACCCATTTTTTTTGTTTTGTTTTTTGATAAGATAATAAAAAAATTATAGTTACAATTAAAGAACGTGCATTACGAACATATCTTTTTCAGTAATTGTTTATAATTTATTTCAATTTTAAAAAAACGGGATTTTTTTGATCATTTCAGTAAATATGTATTTTTTTCCTTTTCCTTACCTTTTTTTGTAAACTCTGTTTAAATCAAGATAGTATGAGAGGCGTTTTTTTTTTCTATTTCTATCGAAATAATTGTTGGAAGGAAATAGCTAAAAATTTTAGCTTCTTGTTGGAAATTAAAAAAAAATAATACTGAAAACGAAAATTGCTTTTGCAATTCCACCTTAATAAGCTCTAATAAATTACCTTTCGATTTTTCGTGAGCCAGTAATATAAATATCCATTGTAAAAATTTTGAAAAATATACTATTTTTGAAAACATAAAAATTATAATTTAGATTCAAATTTAACTATAAGGCAAAAAATTCACCAATAGATTCTACGACAAATAATTTTTTTATGTATGACACTTTACTACTCGAAATAAGATATTAATAGCAATACTGCACAAAAATAAAGTTTTAGGTCAAACAATTACTTTGTTTATACGGTACTCTTAAAGCGCTTTTAAACAAAGGACGGTTTAAAAATGCTTGTCCTAAACATACCATTAGAACAATTTTAAATACTAAATCAATTTTATTTTAAACCGGAAAAAAAATTGTTAGTTTTATTTGCGTTTAAAAAAATGTAATATAAGGATTTTTTAATATAACAATATATATGTTTTAATTTGTGAGAGACTGTAAGGTAAGAGGATTGACAGTACATCGATCAGCTGTTAGAAAACGATTTTAATGAAGGATAAAGCGATTTTATTTAAAACCGTTCTTATATAAAACCGGTTTTAGGCGCGTATAAACGTAGTAAATTAAATACCGTCCTTTGTATTTTTTCGGTATAAATAGATGTTATAATCGGTTGTTGATTTTTTTGAATTGAAGGAAATTATCAATTATTGCGGAAAAATTCATTGTTGCAAAAGCCATTATTTGTTTTTTTGCATATCTGAGCATGTTTTTTAATTGTAAATATAATTTTTTACTATTCTACCAAAAAGTATATGTCACAGCAAAAAAAATGAGCAACGTGAAATAATACTACGAGGATTTTCCTTAGTAGAATTTTTGATTGAAAAAAAAGTGATTTGGACAGAAAAAAATTCATATTTTAAAAAATGTTAAACTTAAAACTAAAAATAGTAGGCATTAAAGACACAGAGGGGTATGTTTCGGCAAAGTCTCGTGAAAATACAATTATTTTTGCGGAAATGAAAAATAAGAAACCAAAAAATAAAAATATTACGATTTTTCGAATTTTACTCGAAGATTTTTACGTTATGTGAAAAAGTGACATTAACAAAAGTTGCAGATCTTTGCACCGTCTACAATTTTTGTATTGAAGCTTTTACTCTATGACGTTCGGTTTTACCGGAAACTACAATAACACCATTTTTCTCCCCCTTTCCCCACACCAAATCCACCCCGAAAAAGCCCCACTCACGCATTTTTTTTAAACGTTTATCAGAAGCCCCTTTATCATTTCCAGTCATCACACTACTGTTAAAACTTTTTTTTGTCTTTTATTTTAATTTGGTTGGACTATATGTTATTATCAGAAAGATGAAAAATTATTTTCTACTTTTTAGTGCATTTCATAAAAGCTTGTTCTTTAAAAGTTTTTTTCAATAAGAATTTATTTAACTTTAGCTAATAAGTAGGTATATTTCTTTGCATCGATTGGGTTGTAGTTTATTCAATATTTTGATCTTTAGCCAAAGTCAATCTGATCTGATATAAGCATATTGCCTTAATACCTTTTTACAGCAAGAGACAAAAGATCTTAGTAATTACAAAATCGTGTTTTTTGTGTATGAACACTCCCAACAAAGTTAATGAAAGGTTCATATTTCAAAGGTTAGGTCATTGTGGCATTTCGAACTTAATATAAAACTGCTTATATCTTAACATACTTCTTAAAACCTTGAAAAAAAATGTGGTATAGTCTTTTATGCTACTTATGGTGAGTGGAATAAAAAAAACAAATGTAAATATCCAAATTATAGTCAAAGTAAAAAAGGTGGAACGGTATCTAAGTATTGAGTTTAACTTTTTAAAAGAGGGGCTATTTTCGCGAGATATCAAATTATCATAATGACTAAAATTGAAAAAAAAATGCTTAGAAAAATAATTTTTGTGGATATAGGACAAGACGAAGAATAATCCATATTAAAAATCAAACTAAAAATGCGATAAAGATTTTTTGTATTCTAAGCTTTTTTTAAAATGCCATTAACGCTAACTCGGTAGCCGAGTTCATACAAACTACCAGGTTAAGTTGGCCTGTAGTCAAAATAATGGCTTTTTACTACTTTTCAAAATATTTCCACCTACCCTTTTAGTCCACCATACCAATATGAACTATAAAAATTGTGAAATTTTGACTTTTCTTATTTTTATCAAAAATGAGTTACTGAGGTTCCAAAATACCTTAATCGACGAAAAAAAAACTGCTCTGTTGTCTATCTGTACAACCATAACTCAAAAACGCCTTAATTGATTTTAACTAAATTTGGTACAAAAATCCTCTAACGGCTGACCATGAACTGAATAATTTTTGGGTAGGTTGGTGGGGGTTGAACGGGGGAAAATGGGGATAAAATATTTTAAAAAATTGTAACTTTGGAACAAAAGCAAGTAGCGATATACGGTTTTCGTAGTTAAGTTTCCATGAATATTGATTACAAATTTTGTTATAAAGTCCAAATTCGTGGGAGCTTTAGTTTCCGAGTTGGTTGAAAAAACGTTAAAATATATGAAAAAAATCAAAACTTTAGGAGTAAAGCAGCTATTGATACACGGTTTTTAGATTTTGGTTTTCGAAAATATTACCCAAAAATATAAGATTCAAATCTTTCAAAGTTACAGTTTTCGAGATACTTTCCGACCCTTTCAACATAAAATAATTGATTGTATGGTGGGCTATCCGTGCTTTCTAGCACTAATTTTTTTGTTTCGATATCCACATTTTTCCTTAGCAGTCTCTTTTTGCAACTATTTTTAAAGATTTTCACAATTTGTTGATAGAACACGATGATTAATCTTGGTGGCACACACAGGCAAATTTCGAAGAAAAGCTGGTCAAAAATCACATATTCTGAATTCAAAATTATTGGAAAAACCAATTATAATTTTATTATCTATTTACCTAGTTATATTAAACCACCACCTTTTTTAGTCCACTATATATAAATTTTGACTTTTCTTAATTTTATCAAAAATTTGTTACTAAGGTTTCACACTTTAATCGACGAAAAAAAAAGTTGTCTGTCGGTCTGACGGTCTGTTGTCTGCCTGTATACACGATAACTTAAGAACGCCTTAATCGCATTTAACGAAATTTGGTACAAAAATCCACTATTGGCTGGCCATGAACTGATTAACTTGTGGCTAGGGTGGTGGGGAGTTCAAGGGGGGAAAAGGGGGATTATATATTTTAAAAAATTGTAACTTTGGAATAAAAGCAAATAGCGATATAAGGTTTTCAGATTTAAGTTTCCATGAATATGGACTAAAAATCCTGTTACAAAGTCCAAATTCATGAGAGCTTTAGTTTCCGAGTTATTTGAAAAAACGTTAAAATATTTAAAAAAATCATATAGGTTCAAATCTTTCAAAGCTACAGTTTTCGAGATATTTTCATTTTCTTTCGACATAAAATAATTGATTGTATGGTGGACTATCCGTGCTTTCTATCACCAACTTTTTAATATTCTCGTCCCTCCTAATAGTAGTTTTCACAACTAGTGGCTAAAATAGTCCTTTTTTTACAAGCGTTGGTTTAAATAACGAGCGCAGCGAGGTATTTAAAAACGCGACTAAAAAAAACACAGTTTAGCCGCGAGTTGTTGACACTATTTTTTTTAATACCTTTATCAAAAAATCCAAGTAAAACAGAAAAATACTTTAAAAAATTTCGAACAAAGAGCACTTCCCGCAACACACCATCTTTACACTATAAATTGTGGCTATAAATGGCTTTCACTAAAGCTTCAACTGGCATAAGTTAAGGACAAAGTGTCAAGCCTAAATCAAGTTTTGTAGTAGATTTTTTAGTTTACTGGGTCGTATGTGTTTAAATTGCGATCTTTAAAATCACAGTAGATACCTGGGCACAATGGGCCCATTTGAGGCCGCAGTGCATGGTTCAGCTTTCGGTAGAGAGCTAACCACCAGTTTTGAATACATACATACTATAAATCAAGGCGGCTGGTAAATGAAATAATCGTTTCCATAGCTATGTGCCGTTTTACTCGGTGATGTTCATTGTTGCGACATTTTAATCTTTGACAGTTTGATATTTTGATGAATTTTTTAAATGATTTTTTCGTAAATACTTGGTGAAAACTTTGGGTAAAAAACGGACAGAATTCTTTTTTGGCACCCGTGATCAAAAAAAAGTTTTTTTGCACCGGTAACCAAAAAACCCATGCCTTAGTTATCTGCAGACAGTTACTAAAATCATGTTTTTGATGAAGGTATAAAAAAAATAGTAGTTTTCACAACTAGTGGCTAAAATAGTGCTTTTTTAACAAGCGTTGGTTTAAATAACGAGCGCAATGAGGTATTTAAAAACGCGAGTAAAAAAAGCACAGTTTACCCGCGAGTTATGAACACTATTTTTTTAATACATTTATTAAAAAATCCAAGAAAAATAGAAAAATGATTTTAAAAATCGAAGAGCACTTCTCGCAACACACCATCTTTACACTATAAATCAAGGCAGCTGGTAAATGAAATAACAATCATTTCCATAGCGATGTGCCTTTCTACGCGGTGACGTTCAGTGTTGTGACATTTTAATCTGTATTTTTCCGATTTTTTTAAATGATTTTTTTGTAAATACTTGGGGAAAACTGGCGGAAATGGCCTAATTCTAAGGCAAGAATAATTAGATTATTTCAATATTACTCCTTTCCGCTATTTTTCTTTAATTTTGGCTAAAAAACGGATAGAAATCTTTTTTTGCACCCGTGATCAAAAAAAAAAAGTTTTTGTGTATCGGTAACCAAAAAAGCCATGCTTTAGTTATCTGTAGACAGTTGCTAAAATCAAGTTTTTGATGAAGGTATAAAAAAAAAATATTTCTAATTTTCAATAATAATATTGGAAGTGGACTGCATGAATCAACTAGACAGCGTTGGTTTTAGTAATCACATTTTACACCTCTCTTATCGCGACAGAAAAAAAAACAAACTGTAGGTCAGCATATCATTAGGTAGTGCATGAGTCATCTAAAGGTATAATAAACTAAAAGGGGTCATTCATAATTCTCAAAATTAGTTCGCAAAATTAAAGAAACCCCCCCCCCCCCTTCTTAAAAAAGTTTTAAAACATTTTTTTTTTGCTGTGGGAAGTAAAAGGCCAAAAAAATGTGCTACCACCGACAGACGGTCTCTCCCCCATCCTAACGAAAATTAATTATTATTATTAAAAATCGGTACCTACCTACCTACTTACATTAGTTAATAATACCAAAATTGGAGAACTTAAATTTGATATATTTAGGAAAATTTTTATTTGTGACAAGGAGGGGGGGGTCAAGATGTGGCAAAAATGGCGTTGTATAATTTATGGCTCTGCCCTGAAAAAAAAACGCATCAAATCTCTTAGAAAAGTTTTACGAGATTTGATAATGTTTTACTACGTTTTATGTATTTTCCTTGCGGTATGTGAGTGACACAAACTTGTAAAAACCCAGACACATCTCATAGAGTATGGTTTTTTTCTATTAGTTTTGATGAGAAAGAAAGCTTGGCTCGTAGAATCTTATAAGTTCCATAAAAACCTATGTTTTTTTTTATCTGGGTAGTTGGTAGTATGGGGTAGTTTTTTTTTGGTGGCTTAATGTTAGGGGGGTCAAAATTTGTTCACAATGATATGACCTAATTTATGACTGGCCTACTTACTTTATTTCACCTGCCTTACTACCCAACGTTAATTAAATCGTGTTGGTAATAAATAAAAGCCAGTTTTTTTAAGTTTCAAAAAATAAAGACTGTGTTAAAATATACATAGTGTAAGTGAAAAAAAAGTAAAAAAAAAACGAATACTGTCCATTGTTAAGAAAAAATTAAAATCATAAAAAATAAGGAAAAAGGGGCTGTTGACAAATTTGGATACCTAACCGATAAAGGTAGGTGAAAAAATTGAAAAACAGTAAAAAGCCATTAATTTGAACCTAAACCAACTTAACAAGTAGGGATTGCCTATCGACTTTAATTGTTTATTTTAAATATTCCAAAAGCTAAATCATACATTTTTTATTAGTATTTACAAGGGGGTTAAGGGGGTTGAGCCCCATTACTTCCATAAGCCTATTTAAAAAAAAAACATAAAAAAGGTAAAAGAATATAAAGAATTTCCTGCTTAGATCGCTAAATTTTCTTCCCACCCTGTTAATTACCAACGCAGGTTTTCCTCAAATTAAAAAACTTTTGGCGAAATTCAAATTTAAAAATTGCATATTCGTAGTAGCTTTAGTTCAAAAGTTATGGATTTTCAAATACATTAATCCCCTCCCACCCACTTAACCACCCCCATCAAGGTAGTTTTTTCCTAAAAAAAAACATTTGGTCGTGGAACTTAAACTTGAAAACTGCGGCTTTGGTCCAAAAGTTTCAAATATAGCTTAACCCCTTAAACTACCCTCCTCCACCAACATAGTTTTCATAAAATTGTATTCTCACATGAGGTTTGAGTGAACCTACATAATTACACTCCATTCCAAATTGCTGCGGACCAGTTTTTTGATACTGACAATGACAGTTCCATTTAGCGTTGAGGTGTACGTCTGGTCTAAACGTTATACATGCCAAAATCGTGAGTATCGTAACCTTCATAAAAAACTCAATGCTAGATCGCAGAGATTGGACTGTAACATCTGTATTCAAGCAGAAGTCTTTTTTTTACCAATTTAAACTCTAATATCACTAATTTACACTTTACGATATCAATTAATTACGGAAACTAAAATTTAAGTAAAAAGAAAGGTTCGTGACATATCAGCCACCCATTTTGCTTTTCAATTCATTACGACCAGGCCCCCAAGATCTGATGCATAGTCCAGAAACCTACAGGTCTGTTTCATCCTACCTGGCATATGAAGCATAACATAAGCAATCACAACCAGCGAATTTAAACAAATTTCGTGGCTTAAATAACGCATGATATTGGCTATATGCAGCGCACAGTTTGTCGGAATAATGCCAAAATATCAAGAATGAAATTTGCGAGCAGGACATAAAAAGTAGAAACCTGTAAACATTTAACGATTACTGAAAGAATCCCGTTCAAAATGCAACGTTCGCAGCAACTCCACCCCCAATCATCATTGCCACAGACCTCCAATTTTTGGAGTGATATTTTTTGTCAAAAACGACGTAAAAAGAGAAGATGTTACATTGTTCCAAATTATGGTAAAAAAGCCATAAACGTAAAAGTTTTCAAAAAAATCATAAAAATTTATCAAATTAAAAAAAGGTTTTTTAACCCAATATGGCGAACTATGGATTGGTCACCTGATCGCGTGAAAACATACCACAAGATGCAGCTTACATAAAAAAAAATGGTAAAGTAAGTAGTTCTTAGGTAGAATTATGGTACGGTTGGCAACGCTGCGCCAAGCCTTTAAAAGCTTGGTTTATAAAAGCCTTGCTTTGTTCTGTGGTTAATAAGGGTCCAAGGAGGAAAATTCAAAAATAATTGATACAAAATACAGAAAAATAAATTTTTTGTAATTTTTAAAAAAATACGTTAATTAAATAATTAAATTTTAATAGGGACAAGGACTCTTAACATCACTAACTTAAAGTTACATCTCAATCAGGAAAAATGTTATTTTTTAAATTCATTATTCAAATAATTAAAACCAACAGCCGTGCCATCTATACCAACAATGGCCGTTTTCTTTTTGTCGCGGCTACGGTAAACCTTGAGTGATTTATAAGCCATTAACCAATAATGACCTGTCATATTTGGTCAAGACCAATGCATCTAAGCGACACCGGTTTTAACCAAAATAGGGGAAATTATGGCGTCATTGTTGGGAAATTATGCTGTTTTACTTTTGGTCTTTACCAAAGATGATCGTGCTCGGGAGGGTTATGGTTCCGGTCATTAGTTTTGCAGAAGGGTATATTTTCAAATAGCGACTTTTAAATTTATTTTAAGAACTTCTATGAGAATCTTGATCTGAAGGTGAGAGTTACGTCTTTAGATATACAATTTAGAGGTGGCTCAAGGTTGTTTGTTAAAATATCTGGGGCGAGCAACTCCGGCATTATAAGGCTACACCCCATTTATAGAGTACACTGTGTTTCCCTTGAACTTAAGAGGTTGGGTGGGTCCTAAGCCGAAAATTCTTGCCTTTGGCGCCATTACTAAAATTTTCTAACCAGTCAGTTTGACCGTTCCATCCAAGCGAAGGTCCGTTGGGTTACGGTTATTGTGAATTACATCATAGCCTAACCTCAAAATCAATGACCAAAAGAATAACTGCGGTCAAAACCGCTCCTCACTGGTCAATGGCTTATAAATCACTTTGGTTCAAAAATTTCCCAGAAGAATAAGCAAAAAAAGGAGACCTCGATTGCGTAATATCTTCAAATATTGTTTAAATTTACAGATAATTGTTGTTATTTATATATATATATATATATATATATATATATATATATATATATATATATATATATATATATATATATATATATATATATATATATCTATTCAAAAGTTTTTTTATTTTCAAAGATCAAAAGATCAAAAGATCTTGGGTAGAAATAACGAAAATTCAAACTTGGATGATCATCCCACAAGGAACACACAAAAGATCAAAGCGAAAAGAGAAATGATTAAACGATGTTTCGCCCTGGATAAGCAGCGTGGGCTCATCCGTAGCTTCACTGGTCACCCTCCACTATACATCATTAAACACCATCATACACTTTGATTTTCAACCTTGAACCACTCACAAATAGGCATCGTTCCGCACTGGTACTTATCCAAGTTACCTGATACGAATTCGTCCTGGCGTGTTAATATTTCTAGTAGGATTATGCTCCTAATGGAAATATTAACACGCCAGGATGAATTCGTATCAGGTAATTTGGATAAGTACCAGTGCGGAACGATGTCTATTTGTAAGTGGTTCAAGGTTGGAAATCAAAGTGTATGATGGTGTTTAATGATGTATAGTGGAGGGTGACCAGTGAAACTACTGATGAGCCCACGCAAGTTTGAATTTTCGTTATTTCCACCCAAGATCTTTTGATCTTTTGTTTTTTAGTTTCTTTTTGGTTGAAGTAACTGATTTGGAGGTTTTCTAACTTCTTTTTTGTTTTAATTGCCTTAGGAGCATAATCCTACTGGAGATAGTAGCACGCCAGGACGAATTCTTATCAGGTAACTTGGATAAGTACCAGTGCAGAACGATGCCTATTTGTGAGTGGTTCAAGGTTGAAAATCAAAGTGTATGATGATGTTTAATGATGCATAGTGGAAGGTGACCAGTGAAACTACTGATGAGCCCACGCTGGTTACCCAGGGCGAAACATCGTTTGATCATTTCTCTTTTAGCTTTGATCTTTTGTGTGTTCCTTGTGGGATGCTCATCCAAGTTTGAATTTTCGTTATTTCCAACCAATATCTTTTGATTTTTAATTTTTTAGTTTCTTTTCGGTTGAATAAACTGATTTGAAGGTTTTCTAATTTCTTTTTTGTTTTAGTTGCCTTAGGAGCATAATCCTACTGGAAATATTAAGACGCCAGGACGAATTCGTATCAGGTAACTTGGATAAGTACCAGTGCGGAACGATGCCTATTTGTGAGTGGTTCAAGGTTGGAAATCAAAGTGTATGATGGTGTTTAATGATGTATGGTGGAGGGTGACCAGTGAAACTACTGATGAGCCCACGCTGGTTACCCAGGGCGAAACATCGTTTAATCATTTCTCTTTTCGCTTTGATCTTTTGTGTGTTCCTTGTGGGATGCTCATACAAGTTTGAATTTTCATTATTTCCACCCAAGATCTTTTGATCTTTTGTTTTTTAGTTTCTTTTCGGTTGAAGTAACGGATTTGGAGGTTTTCTTACTTCTTTTTTGTAATATTCAAAGATATTGCACAATTGAGGTCTCCTTCTTTTGCTTATTTTTCTGGGAAATTTTAGAACCAAGATTAACCGTAACCGCAGCAAAAAGAAAACTGCTAATGATCAAATCTGTCAGCAAGTTTAAAAACGAGCGAGATTTGACAAAGAGGAGCGAGATTTTAAAGAGCGAGATAAAAAGGAGCGTGATCTTGCTCGATCGAGCGACCCTTGGCAACGCTGCCCCCAATTGTAGTATATCCTACGTCGCCTTATACTAAGGCTCAGAAACAATCACTCGGAGCGCAAAACAAAGCCAAGTAAAATATAAAAAATAGATTTCTTGTCCGTAAAAAATAAATAAAAAGAGAGGTTTGGGTCATATCGGACACATATTTTGCTTTTCAATTCATTACGACCAGGCCTCCAAGATCTAACGGATAGTCAAGAAATCTAAAGGCCTGTTTTAACCTTGTTAGAAATCATCAGGGTAACATAAAAGTGTACCTGGCGTATAAAGCATAACATAAGCAACCACACTCAAAGAATTTGTCGGTCGTTTTTTTTTTCGTTGGTCGCTTCTTGCATTCCTGAATTTTTCATGTTTACGGAGGGTGTCCCTTTTGATAATGGTTTGTTTGTTGTCATGGGAAAGTGCTTTGTAGTGGATTGCCGAAACCTGCCGAAACCATAGTTCCAGACAAGTATTCTGGTCTTGGCATTGTAAGTATTAAGCTTGACTTATACTGCCCCAGTGTGCCCTAAAAAAATTAAATCTTTTCCAAAGTCGAGTGACTCCTGCACTGGCTAAGTAACTATTTAAAATTTGTCTGCTGCAGCACAAGGCTTTAAAAAATGTATTTTCGGTTGTTGTATTGGTTCTTACGATCTTCAGACTGTCTTCAAAACGAGCACAACAATAAGAAGTCAGTAAACAAAAACTAAAGCACAACGCCACGACTCCAAGAACTGCATTTACCAGGACGTGTATTCTTGAAAGTCATGCGATCCGGTCTTTCTCTCGTGCAATGGGATCTATCACGTCCCACAATCGAAAAGCAGTTTAGGAAGCAATACCTACCAAAAAAAACCTCTTTCTTGCGCATGCGTGACTTAGATTCAACGCTGTTCCCCGGTTTGGGACCATGCGATCGGGAACGTATGATTTTAATGACATTAGTAAGATCGGATAACTGCTTAAGAATATAATATTTTCATCCCATGTGATCATTCGCCATAGATCTATGCCGCTCCCTTTTCAAGAATACACGTCCAGGTACCATGCGAGTGTGGGGATATCTAAATCGAAGGAACCAGCCGATCCATGGAAGTTCGCCTTACAAAATACAACGCAAAACTCGACAAGGGAACACAACTGGATCAAAAATAGCTCAACAATCCTGGGACAATCAACATCATTGGAAAGAGGCGAAGACCGCCGCCAAGGAAGAAAATCTATTCAAGCGGAAGTTTAAAGAAACAGCATTTATACAGAGGAACCATAATGTATTTTCTCAACAAAGCATCACCATTAAGGATATTTGAAAACCCATACTTTTCGGAGTTAACAGATTTCAACTCCTAAGCACTCACACCCAATTATTTTCTTATTGGGCAGAATATGCTGCCATGTTATGCTCCGAAACAGAAAATGTAAATTTAAATGCCACTACTAAGATTGTTAAAATTTGTCAGAAAAACATCAATAAAGACGACAGATTTCAAAATGCTCATTTTTATTTTCTATACTTTACAGACGTGTCTGGACAAGGGAATTGGTCTTTCGGCTGCATCAGTTAATTTATTTATTTTTTTAAGGTGACCGCAGCTCGATGTTCGATGCATTCAGCACGTTCAATGACCTGTCAACGCACACGAAAGCAGGCATACTGCTGCTGTCGGCGCATTATAACTGAAGGCTACAGAGAACCTAGCAGCGGCAGCGGGAATAGCTTCTATAGGGCAGTCTAACAAAAATAATATGGCCGATCCAACTACTACGAGATCCGGCTGCAAATTTTTTGACCGATCGCGTAACCACTCAAAATATTTAAAAAGTTGAAGATTAGTACTCACCATTCCCAGAAAGCTTATGGTGCCAGTTGGCATTTGGCCGGAAATCAACTCTTATATTTTTTATTGAACTAGGAGATATTTTGGAAAGAAGGAAAAACACGTATTTAAAGAAAAAATATTGTTTCTCCGCCACTGGTGGTCTGAGCCTAAAAGTTGTTACACTGTTTGAGAGACCATTTTATACGCTTTCAGCTTGACACCATAAGTTTTTTCGAGGACCGAACAGTTTTCGCGATAATTAGTAAAATCTCGAGACAAACTCAAAAAATTACCTATTTCCACCATTTATTCAATATGGCGGTGTTGGTACCAGTCGGATTTTTAAGAACTTATTAGGGAATATTAAGGTTGGTAGTCCTAACGTTCTTATAAAAAAAATTGTTGCTGCTAATGTTTTTCTCGAAGATATATAGAAATAACTAACTCGCCTCTATAGTAAACGGCCAGCGAGTTTTGAGTATAAAAACATTGGTGCCAGGAACTTCCGGCCAGATTTAGAGTGGCACCATTTGATATTCGTATCGAGGAGATCAATACCTTTAACTTGACACCTAAATCAAGTGGTTACGTTATGGGTCGATTTTGCTTAAAAAATCACCCTTTCAGGCGATGGGGCCGCGGCAACGCTGCCGGATGCGAGATGGCACCATTGCATTTTTGGCATCGCCTAAGTCTAACCCAAGTCCCAATATAAGTATTTTTACGTTTACGCCCAAAAAGAAAAAATGTCAAAAAAATGGGTCAAAAAATTTTTTTTTTTTTACATTTTCGGCCAAATGCCGACTGGCACCATGAGCTTTTTGGGAATGGTGAGTACTAATCTTCAACTTTTTAAATATTTTGAGTGATTACGTCAAAAAATTTGCAGCCGGATCTCGTACTAAATATGGCCGGTGTAGGATAAACAAACCGTTTTTCCATAAAACGTAATGCTAAAAAGTTTGGCAAAGTGGAAAAAGACGCAGTCTGAGCAAAGTGATATTTTTATAGAGTAATCCTTTCTGAATCGGGGAAAAACAAGAATTTTGGCGAAATTTTAACAATAAACTCAAAGTTCCCAATTATACGTGGAAATATCCCTCTACCTATCTCTGTCACTCCCGTGTAATTACAGATAACGTCATCTCTCTCAAATCAGATAGCGCAACTGTTTCTCTTCAAGCCGATCTGTTTCGATCTTCAGGCTAAACTGAGAGAGGCAAGGCCTATCGACAGTGTTTCTTCCCGACTCAGAAAGGATTATTCTATAATATCCTAATCTTTTTCCATAACCTATTCCAAAATTTTCATTTTTATTAGCATTACGTCTTATGGAAAATTGCTTTGTTTACCTTACACCCACCATTTTTAAAGGGCCATCACGTGATTGGATTTTTCTAGAGTAGGGAAAAGCCGACCAACAAACACATCGTGGTCTGGATGCTAGCGGGTCTCTTACAATTTTTCTGAAGCCAGCTGCTTGAGGCGCCGCGGCATGTATACCGCCCATGACGGCTTGGGCACGTGTCGCCGACAGGTGGGTGGCCGCAAGTATTTTACCTGTCATTAAAAAAAAGCGTTGGACGCAACGGGGATCCGAACCTGTTCATCCCGGGTGAGAGTCTGATACTCTACCACTACGCCACGAGCCTTCTATATCAAATATGTCTGTTAACTTCAACCGTCGCGAACCATAGAAATATGATAATTTCTATGTTGCAAACCCGCCGCGAGAAAGGTTACGTAGAACTGGCGACTACGAAGTGACAAAATGCTTAGTCAGGCGTTTTTCAGTAAGCAAAGAACCTACTCGTTAGAAAGCGCATTTTGGTGGCGTTTAACCAACCTCGGAATGAATTCGAATTAGCGAGCGCCAAATATGTTCCGAAATACAGGGCGATTTAGCGGCTGCATTGCAAGTGTCTTTATGTCCTGTCAGAAATCCGCCGGTATCACTTAGCGGCCGACTGTTTACCGCCACCTCCTGGTTTGCTGGGCGCGTGTAGACTTTCTGCTATGACTCGGTTTGAGGCAAAGCCGCATTTGTTATGGGCTTGATATTTAAAATAATTTTTAGCATTTTCAATACAATCTAAAGTAATTGTTTCCTATTTCAAAAATTACATTTAAGAAAATGATGTATGCCGGTGAGTAATTGGTACCTAATTCTGTGCAATAACCAAATTGCCACCAACTACTGTACTTACTATGGACGTATTATGTATGCACATTTTATCCCTAAAATGCATGTACTATGGACGTATTATGTACTAACATTATAAGATTTCATGATCTATGCACACGTAAATTTATGATATTTTATAATTTATGACTAGTGAAAGTAAAACATAAATCCCGCATAGGATTTCATCATATTTCACCAGCTAATTGGTAGATAAAAAGTTTAAGAGGAACATAAAAACTAAACCATAACCTAACCTAAACTATAAACCACGACGACCTAACCCACGATAATATAATATTACACCTTGGGCTTACACAACCTTCACATAACAAATAGAAAATTGTCCTCGTATAAGTAGTTATTTGTTGCCAGGAGCTGTGGGAGAGATGTTAATTGGATAATTTTCAATGAGATTGTTTAAGGTCTTGTTTATAAACATCTACAAGAATTCATAAGCCAAAAATTTTTGTTTTTGCATAGATTTTTTGACTATAATTTTTGTAAAAGATTTTATAAGTTCAGATGGGCGAAAAAATTTTTTTACTACTTAATTATTTGAGTAAAAGGGCATACAGGTTAAAGCTCGTAAGAACTTATTACTTTGATAAGTTTCTTTGAGATTTGGTGAGGATTTGTTTATTATGTTTTTTTAAATTTCATGAGTGATAAAATATTTTTTTGTGGAAGTATTTAAGACAGTATACATAATTAAGTAATTAAATATACTAAGTATAGTTTTTTTAATTAGTTTTTTGGTGGTCGAACAAAACGGAGTTTTTATGAAGTTTGTCTGTTTCAAGGGCCTTAGCCATGTAGTAAGTGAGATTATAAAAGAATGGTAAATTTATTTTAGAAACCCATAAAATATTATGAGCCTGTTGTATTTTAAAATGCCCCGAAAAGCCTATAAAAATTGTGGATATATTCAAACTCATAGTATATATTTTTTGAGGACACACAAAAGCATATACAATTTTGTGAGTTGTAATAAAACAAGATTTTCATAGATACCTTTAAAATTTTATTAGTCTGGCTGATCATAAAATTTCCCAAAAGTCTCATAAAAAATGTGCTTATACAAACCAATAATACATTATAAAAACAAGGGTGTAATCATAGTCGTCGACCTATAATAATATTTAAACTTATGAAATATTTGAAAATAAAACGATTGTAAACTATAAAATTATATACATATTTATAAGTATGTCAGATTATAGGAGTAGGTAAAAAACAGATATATGAAACCGTACAAAATCTTACCAAAATCAAAGATATAACTCATAAATTATTAAAACCTTATTAAATCTAAAATTTTAACCCACAAAATCTTATAAACCTCATAAAAACTGTTATGTTATGTTTTTTTATGAGATTTAATGCGGTTTTTTTGGCAGGCTACTTTTATTTTAAGCGACTGAGTTTTATTTTATATTGTTTAAATCCCCACTTTTGCAAAAGCGTATAAAATATAGTTGAATTTTTGAATCGCGTGCATTTTAATGAGATACTCTAAGAAGTTTTATTGGTAAGTCCCCGTAATGCATATAACGGTGGTTTAATTTATTTTATTTATATTTTTTGACAGAGAAATCAAATTTTAAATGACATTTATCTAATGTGCAACATTGTATCTTTAGCTTTTTTGACATTTTCTCAGCCAAAAAAATATGCTTTAAAATAGCTGTGGTAACGTTTTTAAAACGTTCGTTTTGTCAGCAAAAGCCTTATCGTTATTGATTTTTTCTGCAACAGCGCTCCCGTCGTTTGTTGTTTTACAGCACACCGTATTGCTTGGGATTTTACGAGGTGTCGTCGACCTCGATTTCAAACTTTTTTGTTTAATAATGCACTTAACTGTACTATACAGGGTGTTTCGCAACTTATATCAGAAACTTTTAGGACGTATTAAGCGGCCTGCAAGTAATACCAAAATATATAGAAAAAACAATTACGTCGTTTTCAAAAACCTCTTAAAAAATTTTTGAATTAGGGGGATTTATCCAAGACATGACTGTACCACTAAAAGTATGCAAATTAATCGTTAAAATGTGATACATATAAAGTGACAAAAACCCCTAATCGCTGAATATTCTCAGAACTAAATAAAAAGGTCAAATAATGACATACCTCTATTAATGTCAGGGGCCCGGCGCGGCGGGGAGTTGTGCTTCGTTATAAACTAAAACAATATCCACTCATTCATTGTTTAATTTCCCAAGAAATGACCAAATTAAATGTAATTTTTTACAACAAAACACAAAACAAAATTACTAAAGAAACTAATACTCCGCACCACAACCGCGACGTGAAATTCAAAACTGAATTAGCTAATACTGCATAGCACTTGCTTGCTTAATGATTGTTTTTTGTTAGATACTTCAATGTACAGTCGAAAGCGAAGAACATGTTTTAGCACATTTTTTGATATTTTTCTGGGAAAACTTTTGAACAAATTTAAGCGAAATGAATCGTTATTTCAATCATCGACCAGTATTAGGAAGCCCGTCTTTCATTTTTATAGATAAGTTGTGAGACACCCTATATTTAAAATATTAATAACTATAAAAAGTTTACGATACTTTCCATAAAAACAAAGTGTGCACAAATAATAATTATCATAGCACAAACACGGATTTAAAAAAGAAAGGCATTGATAATACCCTTGTGGGAAAATGACTGCCGTATGTCTTCCGCCATTTTCGCCGCCATGTTGTGGAGATTTAGGTTGGCGACATTGGTTCCTTAATTTTAAATAGTAGTGTGGGAACACTGATTATCAACAGTGTCAAAAAATGACGTTTCTAGAAAGGTTATTTTTGTTGTTGTTTTTTAATACAAAAACAAAAAAGTGAAGAACCAAGCAATAAAAACCATTTAAAAGACAGACAAATGCTTGAACGGCCACGCCATGATAATCTCTCTCATTTGGTCTGGAGAATGTGCAAGTTTTGAACAAATAAGTTACAACATGGAAACATTACCCAATTTATAAACTCAAAGGGTACTGCCAACCATTGCTGCTGGCGCTCCCGCTCAAGATAAACCTTCATTAAGTTGATCTTTGAATCTGAAACAGGAACTAAAACGTCTAGGGACAGATATGCGCCAACAGTTTATAAATCCGAGGTTGTTATAGGCCTAGAAGACTAGGAAAATAAATGAATACAGGGAGATACGAAGTTTGATAATAGCATATATGGATCAGCTGAAAACCAGAGCGATGGCAAGCGATCATAAAAAAGTACATCTTTGGCACATCGACTTTTACAAAATTACAACAATACGTTGAGTGTTGTTTTAAAAAGAACATTAAAAAAGTAAACTTTAATATGTATTTTATCAGTATACTTTTTTTTCTTTTTCTTGTTGTCATTTCCATGTGTTTGTAACTTTCTATATGTAATTTTAAGTAAGTAGTTTAAGATTTCATTGTCAATTTTTGTGATATTGTAGCCAGTATTTTTGTGAGATTTTAAGACCAGTAATTATAAGATGCTTTACCAGTTTACTAGAAATAAAGAAAAGTCAATATTTATTTTTTAATCTTAATGTTAACATTGTTTAATATCTAAATGACATTTTAAAGATATTCTTAGGTTAAATTTACCTTAATGTTAATTTTTAACACTATATTTTGATGCTTATTTATTCAATTGTGACAATGTTTTTTGTTAACAATTTTTGTAATAAAAGTTTTCTGTTTCTGAAGAACTCAGCAAAAAAAGTGATTACTAAGATATCCTTAAGTTTTGGTAAGTTTTCAGCATTTGACATTTTTATTTTGTAGATTCGTTTTTTAAGGATGATGCACTTTCCTTATGGAAACATAGCAACAAATAACAAAAATGGCTAAAAAATGTTACAAAAGTTTTTGTTTTGAAGCATGTTTGTTAAATACTAAGTGGCAACATAACAATTGAAATTTGCCTTTTGTTAAAAAAGTCATTTCTTGGTCATATGAATTTAATATTTTTTATGTTTGTGAGGCCAGTGCGACGCAACCTATATTTTTCTGCTACTTATTCTCAGACCACAATTTGGTTCATAATTATTATTTACATTTTCACAAAAAGTGCAAAAAAACAGATTTTAGGGAAAAGCCAGAATACCAAAATGTTTAACTTTGAATGCAGTATCTCAAAAACCACATACCAGATCACTGTGGTGCAAGGATAGATTTTTATAAGGACAATGAAACCTACAACATATGCAGTTTTGAGCAAAATCCCACATCCTTTATAAAAGATAGAGCTACAAAAAAAAATATTGAATGCTGAAAACTTACCAAAACTCAAGGATATCTTAGTAATAACTTGTTAACTTAGGGAAGGTATGGTCGACACAGTTGTTAGTTAATAGGTTTTTCCGCCAAGGTCTTCAAATATTGTAAAACTCCATGCTCGACTCCATGTGCCAAAGATGTACTTTTTTTGTGATCGCTAAATGTTGCTTGACTTGCCATGGCTCTGGCTTTCAGCTGAGCCATATATGCTATTATCAAAGTCAGTATCTCCCTCTATTAATTTATTTTTTATTACTGTATCACGTTGGTGCATCTGTTCTTAGCTGTTTTAGTCCCTGTGCAGATTCAGATCAACGTAATCAAGGTGTATCTTCAGCGGGAGCGCCAGCAGCAATGGTTGAACCGAGCGTTTATTACAATTTATAACGTGCGGCTTAACAGTACCCTTTGAGTTTATAAATTGGGGGTCAATGTTTTCATATTGTGATTTATTTGTTCGAAACTTGCACATACTCCACACCAAATGAGAGAGATAAATGGCGTGACCGTTGAGGCATTTGTTTATGACTTGTTTCTTTACTTTTTTGTTTTTGTATTAAAAAACAACAACAAAAATAACCTTTCAAAAACATGCCTCTCTGTGTTTTGCTCACTGTTGACAGTCAGTGTTCCCACAGTACTATTTAAAATTAAGGAAACCAATGTCGCCAACCCAAATCTTCACAACATGGCGGCGAAAATGGCGGAAGACACGCGGCAGTGATTTTCATGAAAATTTCCCATAGGTATTAGCAATCCAAGGTTTCTACATCCGTGAACACAGATGATAGAAATGTGAACCGCGAAAAACAAAAGCGCAGGGGAACAAGACCTTAAACGTTAAGATGCTTGGTTTGTTTAAATTATGCCTATAAACTATTAATGTACGTTTAAAAAGAGTTCAAGATCTTTTGGGCCTTCTTCGTTTTCGTATCTTCCCCTCATCGTTAAGATCGTCGTCATCTGAAAAAATAAAACAGCCGTCTTAGTACAATTATAAGAGTGGGGCATTCACATCTAGTCGAGGGTTTAATAAGCCAAGTCATTCTAACCAGTGGGATAAATCCCGTCTTCCTATGGACAATGAAAATTAAATGACTTAAACTTAAATTATTTTAAGTTTTAACATACATATTAATTTAACAATATTAGGCATCTGATAACCTACCTTTTTTTTTAAATATTTCAGGAAAAATAAGAATGAGATCAAAAGAAATTGCAAGTTGCCGGCAGCGATATAGCGTCATTGATAGTTACAGCTTCAGTTTAAAAAATTGTATTTTTAGTATATTTTTCTGAAATTCATATATTTTTGTGATATGATTTTGGCAACAAATCTGTAATTAAGACAATATATCCCATTTTAACCCTGCCTGCCTTCGCAGCTAATCCAACATATTTTTTCAAAAACATTTTACAAGAGGAGATTAAAATTTTTAAAACATTTTCTCCAAATTGCAAAAATTTTTGCATGGGACTCTATATCATCATAGCCTAAGGCCGTTAGCATTTTTTAGGGGAATTTCTTCAAATGAAGCTGATTTTTGACAGATGTTAGTTTATCCCGATAATAGTTTGTAAAAAAAAGTTTCCCTGACATGGGGTACAAATCAAAAACTCATAGATTTATTATTGATTAACCGATTTTTGTCAAACAATCTTTGATATAGGTATTTATCATATAGCAATCTTTTAAAATGATTTTCAATACCTTGTAAATTTCCGCCGTTTGTGAACCGAAATTAATATTTTCTTGAATCCATTACTTTTTTTATGTATTTTTTGAGGCTTTTTATGAAACCGTATACGCAAAAAATGCGCACTTTTCAGAGACTTATAGAATAGTCACTTATAAGTTTAGTGGTTCCTGAGTAATACTTAAAAAATCGCAAAATTGGACTATGCATGGGTACCCTTAAACACAAAAATGTTAATTTTTCCCTAAAAAACTTATAAAAACAGCGATTTAAAGGTAATTATATACTCTACAAAAAAGAGCTTTTTATTTTTTCACATAGTTTATAGCTTTCTTCAAAAAACCAAACACCGTTTGCGAAAAAGTCGTTGCCTCGAAAAAATTACTATATGAGAAATACCTTTGTCGTTCATTGTTAACCCAAGATGGTGAACAATTGAGGAACCCATCATGAAAAAACCTTGTTTATCCCAAATTAGCATGACGCTCAACTAAGTTCTGACAGAAATGTGGCTCTTTTAGAAAAACATTCGTATATATTTATTCCCTACGAGCGTGCAGAAAAGTTACTTTTCGCACGATTTTTCGTTTTGAAAGTTGTACTATTCCGCACGATTTTACTTTTCCGCACGATTTCTTTACTTTTCCGCACGATTTTTACTTTCACGCACGATTTTTAATGTAACACACGATTTTCACTATTAAACACAATAATTTAATTCAAGATATACTGTAAATCAAATTAATATCTATGGGTACTATTTTTAATTCAGAAAATTTATAGCCTTAACCATTAAACTTAAAAAGTCACATGCAGGCACTTTACAAAAAAATCGTGCAGGAAAGGAAAATCGTGCGGAAAATGGACTTTTCCGCACTAGTGCTGCAAAGTAACTTTTGCGCACGATTTTTGTATTATTAAAAATGAAGATATTTAGAACTATTTAAATGATTTATGTAACTATTCTATCTTATGCGTCATTTTGTGGCATTATGCTATGACGGCTTGCCCGAACTCCGCTCCGCGTCGTTCGTGTAACTGCCGTCGCGTGCGGAAAAGTACTACTTTCCGCACTTGTTAGGTAAATAACTATTTTAGGTATAAAAAAAAATTCCATTTTATGATGCGGCATGGCGTAACACTCGCTAGTACCGGATGGCTCGTTATATTTTTTAAGTGCTTTTATATTTATCTGCCACAAAAAGCTAATTTCTATTGCAATTTTCATGTCAAATTAGACATCAGGTTTGTTTGTATTTTTAAATAAATCACCATATATATTATTTCATTGTTGAATTCGCTTTCCTTTCGAAAATTAAAGTTATCAAACACGTTATTTCTATCTATAGATGGTTTGTAAGAAAAATTTGATTTAAAGTTTTTTTTTATTTCTCGTGTTAAACTAGTCAAAATATAACAAGACACCCCGTACATGATATGTTAATCGATTTTGCTTTCTGATGCAAGCTCCCTGAACTAATAAGTGTAGGTCCTAAGTGAGCCAGTGGCGTAGCGTGGGGTGTCAGGTAATAAAACATTTTTATTTTAAGCAGTTTATATTTGAAAGACGCCCACAAATAAAGATTATGTTTAAGCAGTGTATAATAAATGTCCGTTGCGCGCGCCTCAATATGTAACAATTACTGATCAATATGAGTATACGATAATCGGAAGTCTTTCTCTTTTGCGTGAAAAAAATCAAAACAAACAAAACGATTTATAACAAAATCAATGAATAGCGAGCTTTTCCTCAAAAAAGGTAACGATAACCGTAGATCCGGATTTCGCACTTGTAGTGCTCATCAGTACGGTGCTAGGAATTAGAGGCGATGAAATGATGACGAAAAAATGTGACACAAGATTCATGTAAAAGACAACCATCTGCAAATTGCAGAATCGGCAGATGTACCTTTAATTTGAAGGAAAATTAAGCGTCTCTAGGGAGACAGAAATAAAGATATCCTAAGCTCTGGAGTTGATAAATCTAAAAAGGGATTTAGCAAGGGTGAACAAATAACAAAATCAATGAATAGCGAGCTTTCCCTCAAAAAAGGTAACGGTAATCGTAGATCCGGATTTCGCACTTATGGTGCTCATCAGTACGGTGCTAGGAATTAGAGGAGATGAAATAATGATGAAAAAATGTGACACAGGATTCATTTAAAAGACAACCATCTGTTAAATTGCAGAATCGGCAGATGTACCTTCAATAGAGACTCTCTTCCAAATTAAAGGTCAAATTGAAGGTACATTTGAAAAATGATTGTCTTTTGCATTAATTCTGTGTCATATTTTTTATCATCATTTCATCTCCTCTAATTCCTAGCACCGTACTAATGAGCACCGCAAGTGCGAAATCCGTATCTACGGTTAGCATTACCTTTTTTTAGGGAAAGCTCGCTATTCATTGATTTTGTTATTTATTCACCCTCGCTAAATCCCTTTTTAGATTTATCAACTCCATAGCTTAGGATATCTGTAAAGATAATTATATCTGTCTCCGTAGAGACGCTTAATTTTCCTTCAAATTGAAGGAACATCTGTCGATTCTCCAATTTGACAGATGGTTGTCTTTTACATGAATCCTGTGTCTTATTTTTTTTTTCATCATCATTTCATCTCCTAATTCCTAGCACCGTACTAATGAGCAACACAAGTGCGAAATCCGGATCTACGGTTACCATTAACTTTTTTGAGGGAAAGCTCGCTATTCATTGATTTTGTTATATATTCACCCTGGCTAAATCCCTTTTTAGATTTTTTTAAAACGATTTATATTCGTCTATAGCAGGACTTTTTAAATCTGAACTATTATTTGTAATAAAAAACAGTGTTAAGAACAACTTCCCAAAAATTTTTAAATTATACTGAATGTGTTTGCTGTAATTAGCATTGACCGGGTATATAGCCATACTATTGATTTCGAGGTGATGCTGAACTACATGAAGTCGGTAAAAATTCAAAGACTTAATTTTTAGTTGAAAGTTACTATATACTATATCAAGGTTGAAACTGGTCAGGAAAACCTGGAAAAGTCACCCGCTAAACAAAAAAAAACGATATTTTCATAGTTAAAAAAACGCTGAATATCTGCTAAATAAACGTACGCGTACCAGTGTACTGTTAAATGTTATTATAAGGTTTTTTCGAAAAAACGTTTGCTTATTTAGCGAATATTCAGCGTTTTTTTTACTATAAAAATAAGGTTTTTTTAGTTTTGTTTAGGGGGCAGGGCATTTAAAAAGTGACCTGGAAAAGTCATCGAATGTGTCTCAAGTCATGGAAATTAGGGAATTTTTACATTATACGGTTTTTTCTTTTATACTTTCCTCACTCTGTTCCTCATATAATGCCAATAACGCTGCGTCTGCCCCTGAATAATATTTGACAGAAATGTGAAAAATATGAACATTTTTAAATAATTTACTGCCATATTGCAAAAAAATTTTACCTGCGGCCCGATACCATCATTGAAAACGTGTAAAAACTTATATTTTCAGTACACTTTTCTCTAAATTTTTGCTCACGGTACATTTAGGTCATAATTTTGGTAAGTTCAGAATTGACACTGGTTCCCACCCCAAAGCCCACTTTTCTTCAATACGTAAATTTTTGTGTTCTGCTTGAATCGCAAAAAATTGACGAAATATTTATAGGTCCACAAGCTTGTGAACAATAAATAGGGATATTTTGGAACGCTTATTTGACACGTCGTAATGGTTGTGGTAATTACTGCGCCTACTCAATAGCTAAACGTCATTTCGTTGTGGTAATTAACCACTACCACTGCCGTAAGCTACGAATCCATTTTGTTTTGGTTGTGGTTATTTTTATGGCTGATTTTAGAATTTTGGCACAATTAATTAAAAAAATAATAAAATATTACCAGGTTTCAACAAATAAAATACTTTTTTTGTAAAATAAAGCCCAATTTTGCGTTTTTTCGCATCTAGTTTCTAATGTGTTCCAAAAACTCTGGTAAAATCGATGCGTGGTAGTGGTAGTGATTGTTAAACACTACCACAGCGGCTGTGAAAGTTGTCAAAATTTTAAATATTCCAAAATTTCCCTAATAAAAATAATTTTTTTAATGTGCTTATTGGAACTTGTAAAATAACCTAGATTTTTTTTATTTTTGGTCAAGGAAATCCTGGAAAAATCAGGGAATTCAAAAATTGGAAATCAGTTAGGTACCGTGGCGCGCTTTTCAGCCTTCCCCGCCCCCTCTCGCCCTTTAAGTCACGCGACACCGCTGAAGTGAGCCAGAGAGAATAAGAAGGTTAAGCTCCCACTTTTAAACCTATACGTAGAAATATACTGTGTACTTCCCTGTGTACTTAAAAAAATATTTTCCTTATCGTTTCCTTCCAAGTTATCAACAATATAATGTCACGTCATCATACCTGTCATCATTATTATCATCATTGTCATCATTATCATCATCATTTGCGTTATCATTGTCATCATCATTGTTATTATCATTGTTATCATCATTGTCATCATCACTGTTATCATCATTATATTCCCTAAAGCAAACAAAACAGTTTAAAATGGGTATGTAATCATAGGAATAATGATTGGTAAAATAATAAAATATAAATAATATATGTTTGCTCTCTCTGCCATCTCGGATTAAAGATTGCTGACAAAGGAATTATTCAGAGGATCATAAGTTTATGAACCGATTTTTCTCAAACAATCTTTGATATATTTATAATATGGCAAATCATTATTACCAGAAACAAAAATTTCAGTTTTTTACAAAGGTCCCTATAAACCATAAAAATCAAAAGGCGATATATTTTTGAGTAAAATAAAATTAGTAGTTATATAGCGGTTTAAAGATGGCCAACATGCGATTTCGATATTTATTTATGGGGTCACAGGATGCGATTAGAGATATAAAGGTAATTTTATACCTCGTTTAATACCCTACAAAAAAGTGCTTTATAATTTTTTTTTCCCAAAAACTCTAAACCGTATGCGAAATGGCCTTTACCACGTAATTTGAAAGTTTTGAGTAATTTGAGAAAAACAAGTTTTTCCATGATGAATTCTTGTATCGTCCGCCAACTTGGAGTAAAAAATCGGACGGAAATTTGAAAGAACCCTGTATAGATAACATGGTCCTGTGGCCTCGGTAAAATATTTTGATATTTTATGGGTATTGTACCAAAGGACAAAATTGTGAAATTTTATGAGGATCGCCCTGCTAAAAGAAACAATTAAGATTATAAAAATTACACAAAAAACATTATTTTTTTCTTATCTATGTTCATATAAATTTATGATATTTTATATTTTTTTCCTAGTAAAAGTGAAACATATCATAATTCACCCGCCAGTTAGTTTTTAAAGATTTAAAATATTCTATGACTTTTAATGTCACAATTCTTCTTGAAGGTGCAAAATATTCTGTAAGACCTACGTGCAATATTCTAAAATTAAAAAAGGTACAAATCTAGCAGTGGCAGTAGTAATAATAGTATATAGTAGAATTAATATAATATGTATTACGGCAAACTAAAGTATAACCTAACCTAAACTACGTCGATCTAACCACTATTATAACCCACTTAGCAATGAAGGAACATTTACATGCATATCATATGCGTTAAACCTCCTTTTGAGAATGTTCTTTTGAGTTTATCTTTAGCATATACTTGGTAAATACTATTTAAGTAAATGTTATTAAGGATATCCATAGCAAATGCTGTGAGTGTATCATTGGAGCAGATCCTTTTGAGTACATGTTTAACACATGCAAAAAATATATAAATTTTAAACATTTTTTGGTTTGTTTAGCGCACATGCTATTCTGGTACCATAAAAAAACATCAAAAGAATGAGCTTCTAAGTATTTTTTTGGCATAGACTATAAATACTATTGAAGAAGGTAACTTTTGGAAAAACGTAATTCTTATCATATACTAATGAAATACCATTAAAGAAGGTTACTTTTAGGACATCTTTAGCATATGCAAGTGTTAAAATTGGGCGGAAAAAACAACGCTAGGTTTGATGGTTTCAGAACGACTGATTTATTGGGATAAATTTTGGTTACAAAAGAAACATGTGACAAGTGTAAACATAGTACAAACAACTAAAGAAAGTTGGCGCTACATATACCGTTTTTTTTATATTTCTTAACACCCCCCTTTATCAAAAAATTCTTAAACCTAAACCCACCAAAAACTTTGAATGTTTAACAATTTTTAAGCCTTTTGTAAGCACATCTGCAAGCATTTCGTCAGTAATTAAATACTTAATATTTATAATTTTATTTTCAACAGCCTCTCTCACAAAATGAGGTCTTATGTCAACGTGCTTTGTCTTTTCGTGGAACACTGGATTACTGCATAATTTTTGTGTCCCTTGATTGTCATTAAACAGCGCAGCAAATTTCTAAGGTAAATAGCCTCCTTCGTTGCCTCTCCTAAAGCTATATACTCGGCTTCTGTACTAGAAAGAGCCACAGTTTTTTGTTTGCTACTTTTTCAAGAAACTGCCCAAAAAGCCCACTAAATTTAAATAATCTTTTTTGTATACTAAACAGTGATCTCTGGCTCCTTTTAAATATCTCAGAACCTTTTTTGCACATCTCCATTGATATTCAGTATGATCTTTATTAAATTGGCTCAAAAAAACTTACACTGTAAGCAATGTCAGGTCTTGTCAGTAACGCCAAAAACATTAAACTGCCAATAAGCTTTTGGTACAAAGGATTTTTGATTTTTTCACTTGAACTACTTTCTGCAAAATCAAAATTATCTATTAGTATATTGACAACATTGCACTTTGTCATATTAAATTTAGATCAGTTATCTATATAAGTACTTTGATCTAGCCTAATCATGTCTTTATCTTTAACAATTCTCATGCCTAAACACAATTTTAACTGACCCAAGTCCTTAATCTTAAAATTAGAGTTAAGCTGGTTTTTCAAAAAATCTGTCTCTGTCTTATCATTGCTGAAAACGATAAAATCATCAACATACAATGCAACTATCATTAAACTAGTATTTTTTATTTTAATGTAAATGCAAGATTCATAATCAGATTTTTTGAACCTGAGACCAACTAGCACTTCATTAACTTTTTGGTACCATGCACGAAAATACTACTGTAAGCCATATATTGCTTTTCTTAAATAACAAACTTTGTTTTCATTGCCTTTAGTAACAAAGCCTTCTGGCTGACACATAAAAACCGTTTCCTGTAAATCGCCATTCAAAAAAACTGTCTTCGCGTCCTCTAAATCTAGTTTCACTGAAAGAGCTAATAATAACCGCAAGCTAGAATATCTAATTACTGGGGAAAAGGTTTCCTCATAATCTAGGCCTTTACGCTGCGTATAACCCTTTCAACAAGACGCGCACGATAACACATTTTATTTTCATGATCGATTTTCTTTTTTAAAGCCCACTTGCATTCTACTAATGTGCCACTATTAGGAGAAACCACTAAGTCCCATGCATTATTTTCTTTGAATGACAACATTTCATCATTCATAGCTTGCTGCCATCTGTTTGCATCTGGCCTTCACATTCTGACACTGAGATAGGAATATCATCCAAGCTTGTCTTGCTTTGACATTGAAATGTCACGTAGGGATCATACTGTTTAGGTTTCTTTACCCGCTCTGATCTTCTTGTTGTTTCAGGTATCTGAATATTCTGTGGCAAAAACTCAATGTCATTTACATCATACATGACACCACTGTCACTATCTTGTTCGCTGAACAGTAAACTTAAGTCTTCTTCCCCCACTTGAGGTAAAACCTCCTCTAACTCATTTTTATTACTAGGCATTTCCGTATAATCATGGACTGTTTTTAATATTTTTGGTTTTTCCTGAATAACAACATCCCTGCTGGTAATAATGTTCTTTTTAACAGGATCATATAACCTATAGCTCTTGACATTTTCATCATAGCCTACTAAATATATTTTTTCTGCTTTCTTGACAAGTTTTTGTCTCTTTTCCTTGGGTCTATGAACCATAACTTCACTGCCAAATATATGTATATGCCTAACATTAGATTTTTTACCATAAAAAACTTCATACGGAGTTTTTCCATTAAGTCCTGAAACAACAAAACGGTTCCTAAGATATACTGCTGTATTTATGTCCTCAGCCCAAAATTGCTTAGAAAAATCTGCATCGAATAACAGGCAACTAGCCTTTTCTACAAGTGTGCGATTCATCCGTTCTCATAATCCATTTTGTTGTGGTGTATAAGAGTTAGTCTTCTGGTGAATAATCCCATTTTGAGTCAAAAAACTCTCAAGCTCAGAACTACAGCCCCCATTTTCCGATCTAAAGCACTTAATTTTGACCCCTTTCTGATTTTCTACCAATGATTTAAACTCTTTGAACTTGTCCAATGCTTCGCTTTTGCTATTTAAAAAATAAATAAACACCATTCTGCTTAAATCATCCTCAAAAACAAAGAAGTCCCTGGAGCCTCCTATAGACGTGTCTTCTATAGGACCACATAAATCCCCATGCACGACCTCGAGTAGTTCTGTAGCCCTGTTACCCTTATTTTTAAATGGTAACCGCGACTGTTTACCTACACAACAAACTTGGCAAAGTTCATCAACCTGTGTACTACCGTTAAAATCTAGTCCCTCTACCGCACCATTTTTCATGGCATTCAAGTCTTTGCCATTAATATGACCAAAACGCCTGTGCCATAATTCGCAAGACGTCACTGAATAAGATGCGAGTACCCTGGTTAGAGATTTTACATACACAAGTCTATAAACATTGTCAGTCAATTCGGCCCTTGCAACACAGGTATTGTGGGCATTAAAAATCAGTATCATTAAAAACTACTTTCTTCCCGTTTTTAATTAATTGACTTACCGACAGTAGGTTTGTAATCAGCTCCGGAACATGATAGACCTTTTTTATTCCAACTTCATGTTGTTTTTCTCCACTTACCGTGGTTAAGTCTATTTCGCCGGCACACATGACCCTCATTTTTTCGTTATTTTCCACTATAATTTCCGATATTTCGAGTTTCTCGGACACATTTTTTAACCAGTCTTTTCCAGACGTTAAATGGACACTAGCCCCTGAATCAATGTACCAGTCCGAATCATTAAACTTGCCACTTAAGAAAACCACACTGAATGCAGTTTTTTCTTGGGTTTTTTCTTCACCCTTTTTCTGTGATTTTATAAATTTTTAAACTCTTTGCGCAACACAGGACATCTGTTTTGCATTCATAGCAGGTCACTTCTTTACCCACATTTCCTTTCTTAGTGCTGCCCTCTTTCTGCTCTTTGCTAAATTTACCTTTTCCGGCAAACGCGCTGCCTGTCTTCTCTCCTCTGCTGCTGCCATTTTTCTGCATGTCTATCAACTTAGCTTTATGGCGTTCTCTGTTATGGCTATCCCACTGTGCTCAATGGCCATAATCATTGGAGTAAATCTGTCTGGCAATCCTGCCAACAGTAGAGACCCGACCCATTCTGAGCTTATATCGAAGCCACTACGCTTTAATTTCTGCACTGTTTCGATCATTTGAAAAATATAGCTATCCATGCTCCCGCAATTATCTAGGCAAGGCTGATCAGTGACCTTAACAGATCAATCTTCCTGATGAAGCCTTTTTTTCCATAGAGCCCCTTCAGTGTGTCCCACAACTCTACTGCTGTTTTTGCTTCACGAATATGAACGTAAATCGTTGGATCTATCGATATAACAAGCTTTGATCTAGCTTTACCCAGCTTTTCGTCGTCTTTTTCGCCGCCTGCTACAGACATTTTGAAAGTCCATCCAACACGAACACGTTCTCAATCGCGTTGGGCCGTAATTTTCGCGGCCTAACAATTTCGGCACTCCCGCTAAATAATTAACCGACATTTTGAGTCTTTCGCGTTACTATCAAACTTCCGCGATACCGCTTCAAATTCCCGCAGGATGCTGCGCTGGTCCCATAACCTGTTAAAATTGGGCGGAAAAAACAACGCTAGGTTTGATGGTTTGACAACGACTGATTTATTGGGATAAATTTTGGTTACAAAAGAAACATGTGACAAGTGTAAACATAGTACAAACAACTAAAGAAAGATGGCGCTACATATACCGTTTTTTTTATATTTCTTAACACAAAGTATACACCAATTATGAAATAAGTTAAAAAAACACAAAAAAAAATCGATGACTGGAAACGAACCCGGTAACCCTTGATTTAGAGATGCTTGTCCATATATATCCACCAAACGCGCATGGTACAGACAGTGGATACACCATTGTTCTATTCTAGAGTGTATTGTGATACGACATGGTTTGTAGAGCTCAAAAATATATTTTTTATTGGTTTTAAAAGCCATATTTTGGTATTTATACTGGTTTTGCGCTACTATAGATTTAGCACATGCCAATCATGTGATAAAAATATATATTAGCACATCCTAAGTACCTGCATAGCATGTGATTAGAGTGGAACGTAATGTATTCTTAGCACATGCTTAGGATGTTCCAATGTTAATTTAGAGCATCCTTAGCATATACTTTTTCTTCTTGAAGATATTCTATGCACATGCTAAGGATGACAAATTGCTATGTGGGAATATACAGTGAAAGTCGGATATAACAACGACGAAGGGAACGATGAAAAAGGGTCGTTATAACGAGTCGTCGTTATTAAAAGACCATTTCTCTTTTAAATAAATTTTGCAATTTTACGAAACCCTTACTCACCCTGAAAATACATAAAAGATTAAAAATAAAAATATGGACTTCCTATACTATAAAAAAACTGACTGTAAGAATTAATACATTTTACTTATTGTAGCAAAAAATCTGTAATCTTTGTTTGTTTTTTGGAACCAGAGGTGAAATAAATCGTTAAATTTTTGTAGGCATTAATTGCTTAAAAATTATTGCTGGCAGAGCATTAGGTCGTTATACTCAGCTTTACAGAAAGATTAGTTTGCACATGAACGCTAAAAGCCGTCGTCTTTATATCGAAACTTTTTTAGACTTCTTTTAAAACGAAATTTTCCAGTTTTCGTCGCAATAGGCGACCTGTTTTTATAAGCGACGTCGTTATTCGCGACCTTAATACTACGCCTTGTGGAATCGATGACTCGCACATAACTGATAGAAAATTATTCTCGTAAGGTAAAATGGGGTATTACCGGCCTAGTTAAGGAAGTTTTAGGTTTACCTGCTTAAATTAGTATAATGAGTTTATAGTTTGTGTAAATTTATTATTTTATAGGGTAAAGGGCGGAGGTTTTACAATTTTAACAAAAATAAAGAATAGATTAATTTTTTTTATAGCCAAAAAAAATATCTTCCGCAGAAAGTCACTTTTTTCTATTACATGTCCATCAGAAAATCTCTTAATCTAACGCCGCGCCGGCCTAAGGGTAATCTAATTCCGGCTTATTGAAAAATTTTGGGTTTTGTCGCAAAAAATAAATAAAATCGCCGATATTATTTGGACAACTTTGTACATTTAAAAACAAACGAACTGCAAAAATATGCGTTTTAAATAAAAAACAGTAGTTCATTAGTTACAATTTTCCATTTCGTGAATATCTGGAACTATACATAATCCCCTCTTGTTGATGGGCTGAGGCGGTTCTATATTCGACATCACTTCATCCAAATCATATCATCTTTATGATGGAGTCATTTACAATGACTCCCTATACTATTTTCTTTTTAATGTCTTCTGTTAAACCCGGATAATATTTTTGTTCATATTGATAATTATTGTTATAATTATAATTAAACTGCAAGAAAAAGGTAAGTATACATTTTCAAATGAAATAAGTAAGAAAGAAAATTTAAAGATGTAAACATGAAAATAAAAAAGGTGTATTTTTCCTATTTTTACCGAAAAACTTGACCAATGGCCGGAAAGTTTTTCATATTTTTAAATTGTTTCTTCTAAAATTTGAAACGCAAAGTTTTTTTTCTCGTTAAAAATTAATAAAAGTATATAAAATATCAATGATCCGTAGTAAGATCGCAGGTCAAAAATATTAATTTAATACCGTGTTTTATTGAGGTAAATGAAATCAGATACACATAAATTATTGGAAGACTGCTTTACTCAAGAAAAACTTCTCATTGACTCTCTTTTTGCGAAGTTTTTGTATGGGTAATATAAGAGGCATATTTTTCCAATACCTGTAAAGAAACTTGTGAGCCGGAAATAGTTTAATATATGTTTTGAAATACCTATATCTCCAACAATTAAAAAAAAATTATTTTATTTTGTTGGGCATTAAAAAACAGGTGATTAAAAATAATTGCGACTTTTGGAAATTTCGGCCCAATGAGCCGCAATAAGATCGAGGTTCGAAATATTAATCCAATACCGGCCTATTTTATCTTTGCGATTGTGGTCATTTTTTTACAAAAAAATCTTTTATTAAGTGTGAAAATTATGTTTAATGGACAATGGAACCTATTGAATCAAACGAAATCAAAAACATATTTAATTAGACTCAAATCTACGAATTAATGGGAAAATGCGTTCCTCAAGAAAACATTTTCTATTGATTTTTTTTTGTGCAAACACCCTTTGTAATTGGATAATATAATAGGCTAATTTTGCAATATCCGTTAAGAAATGTATGGGCCGGAAATAGTTTTATTTATTTTTTTAAGTATATTTTATAACAACGTGGAAAAAAAGTTTTAAGTTTTGTGTTGAAAATTAAAAAAAAAACCTAACTAAAAAAAATTGGGAAGTTTTCCAATTTCGGACCAATAAGCCGCAATTAGATCGAGGTTCCAAATATTAATCCAATACCGGCTTATTTTATTTTTACATTTTTTATCATTTTATCTGCAGAAAATAATTTATAAAATGTCAAAAATATGTTTAATAGAACTTTATGAATCAACCAAAATCAAATACATATCTAAACAGCCAAAATTTTACGATATGTTTTAATATTTTTGTTCCGTAAGACATAAACTCAAGTAACTTACCGACAAAACAGAAAATTACAATAATAATGCACCTGTTCGTGTCACTTGACACTTCTGGACTGACCCTTTATTGGTGCGTGCCAGCATTTTTTTTTGCATAATTTGATCGGCGAATAATAATCCTGTCATAGACTGGTCGCTATCCTAAGAATTTTTCGCGGGAAATAGGGATAAATAAGGCGCAAAGTTGATTTACCTATTTGAGCCGCAATTACCTTACTTACCTTATTTTACATGAGCCGGTAATCACCCATTTTACCTTATAAGTACTTATTTGACAAGTTTCTAGGAGATAAGTTGATGCATTGTTTATAAAATTTTATAAGATTTCATGGTCTAATTTTTTTTGCAGAAGTATTTACGGTCTTCTGCACTTTTCAATTTTGATTTTATTGTATCTCAGTTTATTCGACAGGTTGCGCACACAGGTACTACGTCTCCGCGGATTACAAACTTTTTGTTTTAAATTCGAGAGGTGTGTATGTTTGCTTCTGTAGCTTCAACTACCAGGTACAATCCTATGAGTCCCTGATGATTCCTCATAAGGATGAAACAGGTCTGTAGGTGTCTGGATTATCCATTAGACATTGGAGGCCTGGTCGTAATGAAGTGAGAAATAAAAATGCTTTGTCCGATAGGCCACGAGCGTTACTTTAATTTTTACTTGCGGACACGAGATTCACTTTGTTGTTTTTTAAATATTTTGGATTTTTGTTTCTGCGCAACAAGCGTCCTCCGGAGCGATTGCTTGCTGATGCCTTAAAATTAGGGCCACGTAGTATGAAGCTCCAATTGGGGGCGGTGCTGCTGTGAACGTTACCTCTTTTTGAGAGTCATATTACAGTGATCTTATACTTTTACAGGTTTCTTCTTTATAACCTGCTGAAAGTTACAGAATTCTGTATTTACGGTCTTCTGCACTACGTCTCTGCGGATTACAAACTTTTTGTTTTAAATTCGAGAGGTGTGTATGGTTGCCTGTGTTGCTTCAACTGCCAGGTACAATGACACCCTGATGATTCATCATAAGAATGAAACAGGTCTGTAGGTGTCTGGATTCTCCATTAGACATTGGAGGCCTGGTCGTAATGAAGTGAGAAACAAAAACGCTTTGTCCGATATGCCACGAGTGTTAATTACTTTAATTTTTATTTGCGGACTCGAGTTTTTTTAAACTATTATTTACTTACCTCTTTAATCCTCATTTGCACCGACTTTTTAGTTCACCATACCAACATGGTATGGGGGACTATTAATATCGTGAAAGAACCCCGCACGAAATACATGGAAAAATGGACTTCACCCGAATTTGATGTAAATTTGACATTTGATAGTACTAATCATGATTTAAGAGATATGCAACTTTTATCGAGATTTTATGTCTAGTTCAAACGGGTCAAAGTTCGGAAAACGCGTTGCAGTGGTAACTTTGCTGACAAAAAAGAACTATTTTTCAGCTGAAATAGTGACAGTTATAAATGAATTTGTGTTGCTGAAGGATGTTTTATATTCACCAAATAACCACTATTGCTAAAAGATGATTAGTTCTTATACGGGGTGTGTCCAAAAAAATATAATATTTTGAATATGCATTAGACATTAGTTTGGAAGAAAAAAACCAAACATGCACTAGGATTCTTCTAGCTGCAACTATTTTAGACAGTTAAAATAGTATCACTTCATTTCTTGTCCATGGTTTCTACAGTACAATTTTTTGAAGTTTGTCTATTTTTCATCGCTTCAAAAACTCGACGTGGTGATACTATGACAGGTAGTGAATAAAGTGAGTCTTTTATTCCCTAGGGATTAAATTATTACTTTTTTCCCCTACGGATTAGATTTTTACTTTTTTCCCTACGGATTAAATTTTTACTTTTTTTCCTCTGGAATTTTAGACTTATTTTGCCCTGGAAATTGAATTCCACTAGTAAAACAGGTAAACAGTGGGTTTGAACTATTCCTTTATTTTACTAAAAACATTACAAAATTTTTAAAAAAGTTACTACCAACTAATTATTTTCATCATTAAAATGATTATTCAGATTTATATTTGAATATATCTATTACTAGATACAGTCGTTGCAACTTCACATGAAGAGAAAATATTTTCTTGCAATGATTTGCTTGTAATCGCTTGGTTTTTATGCTCGACAATATAATTCTCATCAAAATCAAAATCGTTTGGTTCAGAAGAACTTGACATATTCGTGATTAGATGGTCGGCTGTTTTTGAAGAAGAAAGATCGGCAGATATCGGCTCAGATAAGGTATTTCTTGGAGAAGAGTTTGTGTTTTTGAATATCTAGTCAGAAACTGTTTCTTTCTGGAAGAGCGAGTTTTCTACATATACCCCTCCGCGACGGTGGTGCTCTTCCACCCACCATATCGCTTCAATTGATCAATGTTCGCATCAGAATCCGCTAACATGGTGACTGACGTTCTACGGAAGCAGTGTCCTGTACACTGAACCAAAAAAGGCACCATATTTTATAAAAAAATTTTTGCTCCTATGTAAAGTTTTATTAATATCACAATCAATCACGGTTTCAAAAAAAAGTTGTTACAATATAAAGAGTCTTTAAGGATTACGAGACATGTTTTCATAGCTTTTAGTTACACCTAAGGATGAATTTAGTAAAAGACTGTTATGTACATAAATTTCATAACCATGTTTATGTATTTTTTATGCCCGGTTCATAATTTTTATAAACCTGTAGATACATTCCATAACAACTTTTAAACGACAGTCGATGATCGCCATTTATTAAATTTATTTAAGGCATTGATTAAAATCGTTAACATGTTTTATTTATTTTAATACATATTATTAATCACAACTCTCTATAAAATGTCAAGAAATATTTTTAATTGATTTCGTAACTTCTGTTTATTAATTTCATTACCGTGTATGACAATTTTTATAACTTTCCTCCGATTTTTGTAACAGTTACGTGTTATTGATGTACAATTATCTACAAAAAAATAATAAACTCCTGTTATTAATACTATGTACGTAAATTTTTGTTGGCAGATGCCCAAAAGTGTTTTCTCCAATAGGTTGGTTGGTATACCGTCCGTCTCGGTAGTAAACAAAAAATCTAGAGTGCTTTTCAGTACATGGTCTCAGCCCAATGTATTTTCTTACCAATCCTACGATATCGCATGAAGAGGAAGATGCTTTGATTACAAATGAGCGATCTTTGTGTTTTTTGTGTTACTGATATTTACTAGGAAAAATTATCCATGATCCTTAACATCTTTGCAACCTAACTGGCACAATTCTTGACCACGACAGGCCCGGCAGTCCCCATGATCACATCAACCTGTAACAAAAAAATTGTTATTTAGTACAATTGAATTTGATCAGTGTGGAATGTTATGATACATAGGTGTGGAATAATAATTAATAAAGCCTACCTTTTGTACAAGGAACTCATTATCCGATGCCGTTTCTAAAAATTGCTCGATATGTTCCGAATACAACCAACACCGTCCTCAACTAAAAAGCCAGTTAACTCATATTGCCTCAGTGCCCTTTAGCCTATTGTGCCATTTTTATAACCAAATTGACAAGTAAAACATGGATTTTCTGTCAGTTTGGTGTCAACATGGCACCGATCATAGGCCAAAGGATACTAAAACGAAAACGAGTTAACTGGCTTTTTAGTTGAGAACGGTGGTTATCCAACACTCTTGATTTCTTGGGCTTATATCTGTTGTTTATTCTTTTCAAAAATCCAACCAATTTGGCATACTTGCTGATGTCTACGTTCATTTCTTGAATTATTTTAGCTTTGAGTATAGAATACTGACTCCAAACGGTTGAAGGCTTCAGCTTCTTTGATTTCCCGAAAAAGTAGGCCAAAAGTGCTTTTTCCTCAAATTTTCAACTTTTTGCTCGGCACACCAAGAGCGTTATTCTATGAACCGTTTTTCATAAATCTTCCGGGATTTCGATGGCAATAATTGACTTACAGCCTCTTCCGCAGCTTTCTTGACATCCATTTTTGTCAATTTGAAAAAACGCGATTTTTGCCGAATTTTCACTCGGTTAGCGTCACATGCATTGTTTATTGTCATAGCAATGCAGATGCATTGTTTATTTTCATACCAACGCATGTATTTTAAAGTTTATGCACACTACGATGTTATCGATTTGACATCTAGTAATGTTGGTGTTCGTTTTGTTTTGACATTTAAGATTATTAAAGTACCTACAGTTGGAAGATTTTTTTTAAGATTTTTCACATTTTTTAAAATTGTTATTCTCCTGAAGTGCATAAAATACTGTATACACCTCAGGACTAATGGGATTTTTAATCCCTCGACAAATTATAGTCCTCCCTACGGTCGGGCTATAAACTTTTTGTCTCGGATTAAAAGTGTCACTTTAGTCCCTAGATGTATAATGTACTATTTTTGTATGTTCATGCGATAAAACAAAAATAAACAACATCTTTTTTTTGACTAGCAACTTGACATAGCCAACTCTATTTTTTATTATAAAGGGATGATTGAGTAAACCACAATAGACCCGCTTGTGGTCACAGTGGTCACTGTTTTAGGCCATTCGCATTCAAATTAATCAGTCAGCTGTATTTGTTTTATCACATGAACATAAAAAAAATACTTTTCTTTTAAATTCAAAAATTCATAGTTTAAAAACCAGACATAGAAATTTGGTCAAACTCATACAAATAGTACATACTTGTCATAGTATCATTGAAGTAAAATATTGTGAAAATTGACTTACTCACTCACTGACATCAGAAAAAAAAAGTAAATATTCAAAAAACGTCGAACAAAAAATTTTTTTTAATGAATTCTGTAGTAAAATAAAGACTTTAGGTCACCAACTTTTCATGCTAAAAATTAATACGAAGATCTGAACCATGTCGAGTTTTTGAAGCGACGAAAAATAGTGAAACTTCAAAAAATTGTACCGTGAAAAGCATTAGCAAAAAATGAAGTGATCCCCTTTTAACTATCTAAAAAAGATGCAGATAGAAGAATCCTGGTGCATGTTTCGTTTGTCCTTCTAACCTAATGTCAAATCCATATTCAAAAATTATAGTTTTTTGAACACACCCCGTATCAGAACTAGCCATTTTTTAACAGTAGTGTTTATTTGGTGAATATGAACCATCGTTTAACAACACAAATTTATTTATACCTCATGATTACAGCTGTATCAGCATTTACAAATGCAACGCGTTTTTCCGAACTTTGACCCCCAAGATCTCAAGAACTAGACATAAAATCCAGATAAAAGTTGTATATCTCTTAAACCATGATAAGTACTATCAAATGTCAAAGATACGGTATGTGCGGGATGTTTTGACTTTTTTTAATTTTATTAAAAAATGAGTTAATAAGGTTCTCAAACACCTTAATCGACGAAAAAAAAAGTTGTCTGTCGGTCTGTTGTCTGTCGAAAGCTAATCAAGACCAATATAATTACTTTCGATCAATATCGGGTCAAAGTGAAAGAAACCGATTTGAACAGAAAATTTGGAACAATGAGATGCATAGTAGCGAGAGAATTTGTCTCCCTGGGAACAAATTTTCTCTCGACTCAAGAATAACCCCACTGGTACAAATGTGTATAAATGTGACTATAAGACTACCGATATCCGAGCTGATTTCCTTTAATGACTTATGCTGGGTTTATACAGCAAAATAAAATATAAATAAGATAACAAATAATAACACCCAATAAAAAACCGTAGTTGTAATGACATGATCACATTTGACAAACACAGATTCTTATTTCTTATTATATTTTATTTACTGTATAAAACCAGCATTAGTTAAAATCAGTCAAGGTTATCCAGGGCATCGTCAAGTAATAGGTCTTCCACCTCCATATTAGTCTTACACTATTTTTTCAGTTTTTTTGGGAAATATTTGTAAACAAAAAACCAAAAATAACCTCACTAATTAACTAGCCGCGGTTATCTGGTCCTTAATTCTAGACCATCGGACGATTAAAATTAGTTGCCGATTAGGAGAAAAAAACGCTTGGAGCATAAGAAAAATATTATGTAATCACGGCTAAAGTCTTAATGAGAGAAATTGTACAATAGTGCATACCAGCAGTAAAGTTACACATAAAAAGAGTGCTTATTCCTTGTCGTATCTCAGTTCGAATGCTCAAAACGCTATACAGAGGTCATTCTCACCCATAAACATTTAAAGTTGCATATAAAAAGGGTGCTTCCCACATAACATTGGAGGAATATTCATTTTATAGGAATATTCCATCAAAGCGATTTTTGAAATATTCAATTGCCAATATGAAAGGAATGTTCCAGGCCTATTTTTTGTTGAATATTCAGAGTTTGTGATATTTATATTTCTTCGGTAATAAGACAATAATATTCCCATGATAACGTGATAATTAAGTTATTTTTATGAATATTTCCAAAAAGAATGTTTTAGTCAGGATTTTGGCATGTTTGCACATAACTTATGCCGACATATGTTAGTTACATTACAGGAATGTTTAATGGTTATGTGGGTTAGTCGTTGTCGTATCTCAGTGCGCATGCTCAGAACGGATATGCCGTAGAACAGCGACTACGCCTGACCTATCTCTATGACCACCCATGCAGTATTCGCAAGCAGTTAGCGCATTGAGAGATACGGCAACGACTAAGCACCCTTTTTATGTGCAACTTTAACGGTGGGATTTACTAAAAGGGTTTAGTCTATTTTAGAACGCTCTTAAGTGTAAGTGAAATTTTAGGTTTTAAGCATTTTAAACCAACCCTCCTCCTTGAATTTTGGACATAGTTTGATTTATAAGAAGAACTTTAATAAATTTGTTTCAGAAGAAAGTTTCAATTTAGAATAAAAGAAAATTGAAAAATTTAAATCCACGCGGGGTTTAAATAGTAAACACCCTGTAAAACAAATTAAAATTGGGGTTATATGTCACTCTAATTAAAACTTACCTTTGTTAATTAATTTTTCCAATTAATACTTGACGTCACACAACGATTTAGATGCGTAATAATAAAATGAGGAGTAGATTAATTTTGTGTTTATTTAAACGGTGTTTTTATTTATGAAATGTATTAAACAACTTAAATGCAAGTTTTGTTTATATTTCTGTGACTGTCGAATGTATAAAAATATTATCTGCGTTCAAATCGCAAACAACGAGTTAGGATCTCTTAACTCTGCTTGTACCTTGGCTTGCCCCAACCTCTACTGATGAAAGCTGCAGCTTTGAAATGAGTGGGCTTTGAGTAAGGAAAGTTTTCTTGACTGAGCTTTTAGATAACCTCAATGTTTTAATTTCAGTTTGTAAATGAATAAATATAGTTGTTTTGAATTTTTGTTTGGTATATTTTTCGTGCATAATCAGCTAGTGACCTTCATTTATGATTGTTTTGCCTCGTAGTACCCTCATAAATATATTTTTGTGCTGAAAACAAGCAAAATATGGCGTTTTTCTGGACAAAATTGTAGGTGTTTTATTGGTTAAGGGACAACTTGGGATATTAAGAAAAGGTAAATTAATCCTTTCTGGGGGCTATAAATTTAAACCACCCCCCAGAGGTGGTGTAAAAAATCACCAACTTAATAACCTTAAACACAGATAATAAAGCTATTATGTGCCAAATTTTTGGCGTATTCACCATTTGCCATTTTGAAACTTGTTAAAAACAATTAGTTTTAGGGCATTTTCTCCTAAAATATGTTATACTTTGAGAAAAAAGCAGTTTTTTAGTGGCATTTTGCAAGTGTTTTTTGAAAATTGGTTTTAAAGTTTAGTACCTCCCAAGGTTGTAAATATTTAGACCTATGGGGGGTACTATTTTAGATCTTAGTAAATCAAACTGTAAATGTTTATGGGTGAGACGTAAGGCCGTATGGCGTTTTGAGCATGGAAGTATCTTTAAGGGTCTAAATGACCGCCAAGCCGACCTACGACGCCGCGACGATCTCTTAACTCTGCTTGTACCTTGGCTTGCCCCAACCTCTACTGATGAAATCTGCAGCTTTGAAATGAGTGGGCTTTGAGTAAGGAAAGTTTTCTGGACTGATCTTTTAGATAACCTTAATTTCAGTTTGTAAATGAATAAATATAGTTGTTTGGATTTTTTTGTTTGGTATATTTTTCGTGCATAATCAGCTAGTGACCTTCACTTATGATTGTTTTGCCTCGTAGTACCCTCATAAATATATTTTTGTGCTGAAAACAAGCAAAATATGGCGTTTTCCTGGACAAAATTGTAGGTGTTTTATTGGTTAATGAACAACTTGGGATATTAAAAAAAGGTAGATTAATTCTTTCTGGGGGCTATAAATTTAAACAACCCCCCCAGAGGTGGTGTATAAAATCACCAACATAATAACCTTAAACACAGATAATAAAGCTATTATGTGCCAAATTTTTGGCGTATTTACCATTTGCCATTTTGAAACTTGTCAAAAACAATTAGTTTTAGGGCATTTTCTCCTAAAATATGGTATACTTTGGGAAAAAAGCAGTTTTTAGTGGCATTTTGCAAGTGTTTTTTGAGAATTGATTTTAAAGTTTAGTACCTCCCAAGGTTGTAAATATTTAGACCTATGGGGGGTACTATTTTAGATCTTAGTAATCCCACTGTAAATGTTTATGGGTGAGACGTAAGGCCGTATGGCGTTTTGAGCATGGAAGTATCTTTAAGTGTCTTAATCACCGCCAAGCCGACCTACGACGCCGCGACGCACGTTGAAGTTTAAAAATCCAATTTTCTGATACGGGCCTATTAAGATCGCAGTACCGTTTAGTTCTGTAAGTTGGCTTTCCTGCGCATGGGTTTTGGCTAACGTCTTTTAGACTAGAATTACCTGCACTGCAAAATATGCACTGTAAAAATATTGGGATTAGTTTAGTTTGTTCATTTATGTGGGATCAACAGGGAAAAAGAACGGATTAGATAGCTAGCCAATCGCGATTAAGTGCCTACCATATATTTGGAGGTTAGTGTCAGTAGGCTATACCCTAGTGTGATTTTATTTAAATATATATAATATTGGTTGGTTCAAAAAAAAATCACGATACATGACCGGAAACTCACTTTACAGGACTCTACAGATTTAGAGTAGTAAACTTTCTGTGTCGACCTGTAAAGTTGCCTTTTTCGGTTTAGTAACTTAAATACTTATTTCAGGCCCGTATTGCTAGCGGTCGATCCTTGGCATTGCCAGCGAAGAAAAAAAATATATGGAAAAGAAAGAAAATTTTTTGATATAACACCTGCGGCCGCCGCAGGTGTTATATCAAAAATACATAGATTTTACTATATCCAGTGGTTAAGGTATTGCCTGGCAATCTGTAAATTAACCGTTCGAATCGCATTGCAACCGCACATTTTTTTTAAAATTTTTGTTTTTATTTTTTTTTAAAGAAGTATTGAGATGGTTTAAGAGCACAAAAATATATTTTTTATTTTATTTGAAGTCGCATTTTACGAATTAATTAGTTAGTTAGTTTGATTTGTTTCTTATCAAAAAAACAATAAAATTTTGTAAGGAGTCTTGGGAGATCTTCTAAATTTTATAGTGTTTTCTAAAACGCTGTAACATCTAAAAGTTTTTCAAGGTTTGACTGGGAAATGTTTGTTTCGAAAACCGTACTTGGTGCAGGATAAATTTCAAGCAGTTTTTTCTTACAAATTCAGGGGTTACAATATTAGAAATACCATAAGCATAATCCCTCCTCCCTTTAAAACGCTAAAAATTCGAACTAATTTTCTTATACCTAACTAAGTTAATATTCTATATTTATGTTAAGTATTTTATTTACCGCTTCTTTCCTACTTTTCCAGTGTTTACTTCATAATCTTCGTCATTACTAAACGGCTCGGCATTATTCTCATTTATCGAGTCAGGTCCTTCAGATTCTTCTGAACTACCAATACGTTTTGGTGCCTACAAAAATGCTGAAAAATTATCGAGAACAAAGACATTTAACTGAAATAGACCCATCAAGTCATTCATAAATCGCTTTAAAACGCATATAACTATGAGATAATATAACGGCCCTCCCCTTGCTTTTCCCGAGAAAAATGCGTACCGACAATAACTCTCCAAGTTCTCTCTCTCAAGTTGGCCTGGAAAAACCCATAGACGAGGTGTGTAATGGGCAGGCGCGATGATTGCGTCAGTAGTGAAAGCAACTGACAACCATCTAACAGCAAAAATGTAGGTTTATGTTTAATATTTTTGTTTACTTTTGGAAAATCTATTAAAAGAGTGGACACTACTCTAAAAAAAATTGAAAAAGTGTTGTCTAGTGTTTCCCGGAATAATAATGCACGCAGGCACAGAAAATACCGCCACAAAATTTTAAAACACCACAATAACAGAAAAAAAATTGCAAAACCATACCTGTAAACTTTTTGTCAATACCCAGTTTTCTCAGGAAGTGTGTTGGGCACTTGGGGCCGTGTCCTTGTGTAACGGGTTTATCTTGTGGATGGAAACCGTCGATTAAGTAATAATATAATAAATAAATTCAATAAAATAAAACCAAAGTTTTCGGACAGATGATTTATTTATTTCATTTTATCAACAGTAAGACAACAGCAAGATGATGTCGTTGTCACTGTCACTGAAATTAATACCTTGTCATTAAATTATCGTAAGGTCACTACGACACCAGGCATGGATTTGTTAGTACATACGCAGTAGATTTTTGGTTTATGGCCTGGAAGCCCAAACAGTTTGAGAGCCAACCGCGATTTTCAATTTTCTTCTTTGTTTTTCAAAGTTATTTTCGTTACATTTTGCAGCACTTGGGCCCTTATAGTATCTCATAGTTATATGGGAAAATCATTGTCCTCTCCAATGGCAATGCTGCATCAGGCAATAGGCAAGCATGCTCCACCTCACATATGCTCCATCCACCTTACGTTTACCAGCTCTATTCTACTAAAGCGGCAACTCCGACGAAAAATAATGAATGAGGCAGCGTAGTACACGGTTTTATAGATGACCTGCTACATGTTAGAGGTGGTCGCATGATGTAGGTTTTATTCCCAATATATATTGGAAAATTAAAGTAATTATTTTTGGTCAAAATATAACAACTACATGTAAAAAAAACGGGGGCATTACGTACCCAGATGTCAAATATGTGTCTCTTTTTTTATAATCATATGTGTAAGTAACATTATGAATTATGAATATGATTAGATTTGCGAGTATGTAAATAAAAATCAAGGCGGCTATACTCACAGGTGAGTCCAACATTTACAATATGGCGTTGTGACGTTACGTGGGTACCGATTGCAATTTTATCGATGATAGTATATCCACTTTTTTTTATACTTTTGCTTTTAATAATTTTTTGCAAAAATAGAACATATTTTTTCTTATTTTTCATAATAAAGTTTATTTAATTTCATATTCAATTAATATTTTCACTTTGTCTTAAAAAGTCCTTGAGGCATACACTGCTTAATAAGATTTTGCAATTTTTATACACAAATCTTAACAAAACGAACAAAAAATAAAAAAAAACTAAAATGACGCTACCATTTTGTTAATAAAAAAACGTTTATTGTACCCAGATGACGTTTTAATATGGCGACCAGTCAAATGTTGGGCTCACCGGTGAGCGCTTTGAATACAAATAAGGTGTCATAAGTGAGTCATAAAAAGAATATGTTTGTAAAACATTACGTGTAGGGATACAACTTTCAGCGCAATCTGGAATTGTCGCCAAATTGTTTACCTTATGTCTGATCGCAACTGTGGTAAACACAATAGACACTTAAAGTAAATATTTCAACGCATCTGTATCGGTATACCTAACGCGTTCGAAATAAAGCCAAAATACACTACATTTTTGACTTTTTATGCGATGTTTCGAACGATGCGCGCTTGTTTGAAGGGTGCGATGACAGAACTGCTGATTGAAATCGTTGCGTTAACGTTACCATCCCTCCGTGTGCAACGAGTAGAAACCGCTGTTATGTAATCGCACCCGTCAAAAAAAGCGGGCATCGTTCGAAACATGGCATGAACAAGTCAAAAATGTAGTGTATTTTGGCTTTGTTTCGAACGCGTTAGGTATACCGATACCGATGCGTTGAAATATTGACTTTAAGTGTCTAATGTCTCTATTTTAGTTACAGCTGGGTGTAACAAAGGAGAGGTACGGCGACTTAGCGTCTTTATTTTTAAGAATAGAATTCTGAAAATTTGGAATTTTACAGAACTGATAAAAGAACAAAATTGTGTCCTGTTCACATATGTCAAACTCTCAGAGTGTCCCTGAAAACGAGGTTAACTTTTGATTTACAAATGAAAGCCTCTGTTCATGTCATTTTGCCTGAAGATATAAAGGCATTCTAAACACGTTTTTGTCATTCATATGTCATTTTGTCAAGTTGAAATAGTAGTTTTAACAACTAGTGTCTAAAATAATGTTTTTTTTTACAAGCGTTGGTTTAAATACCGAGCGCAGCGAGGTATTTAAAAACGCGAGTAAAAAAAGCACAGTTTAGCCGCGAGTTGTTCACACTATTTTTTTTAATACCTTTATCAAAGAATCCAAGAAAAACAGGAAAATACTTTTAAAAATCTCGAACGAAGAGCACTTCTCGCAAACACCATCTTTACATCTTACAAATCAAGGTGGCTGGTAAATGAAATAACAATGCGGGTTTTTTGATATTTTGAATTTTGATATTTTGACGATGTTTTTAAATGATTTTTTCATAAATACTTGGTGAAAACTGGCGGAAATGACTTAATTTTTAGGCAAGAATAATTAGATTTTTTCAATATTACTATTTTCCGCTATTTCTCTTTAATTTTGGGTAAAAAACAGACCGAAATCCTTTTTTGCACCCGTGATAAAAAACAAGTTTTTTTGCATCGGTAACCAAAAAAGCCATGCTTTATTTATCTACAGACAGTTACTAAAATCATGTTTTTGATGAAGGAAAAAAAAATATATTTTTTTTAATTTTTGGCGGCAGTGCAAACGCCTACTAAAACTTAAATTAATAGCTAAAAGTTTCATTTGCATTATTCTATTTCAATATGAATGAAAACTTTTTTTAAATAACATTTTGTTATACATCAGTTAGAGTTTTCCGATTTAACTTATAACAGAAATTACTTGAGTAATGAAACATAAAATATTTAAACTAATTAAATTTTTAATAAGTAGATAGCACGCCACCGTCACTCAGAAAAAGGCACTCTCTTTTGTCAGAATTTAAGATGACATGACTTTAGATTGACGAATTAAAAATTGTCACTGTCTTTCTTTCTTGGTGACAGTGCCGTGTTTTCAACTTAACAAAAATTAAATAAGTTAACATATGTTATCCTTTATAACTTAAGCAATTGTTATTGTAACTTAAATTAAAAACTTAATCTGATGTATAAGAAAATGTCGTTTCAGAAAAAGTAGGTATACCAGGTAGGTTTTAATTCATCTTGAAGTAGAAAAGTGTAAATTAAACCTTTAGCTATTAATATCTTTTATATTTTAAAGATTCTTTTAAACCGTAGGTATTGGTAAATGTTTTTACTGCTGTCAATCAAAACATATTGGAAAAGAACTGTAAAATGTAAAAAAAAATGTTTTTTCAAACTTGTCAAAATGACATATCGATGACACAAACGTATATGGAATCTTTTCACATTCTTAAGTAAGTAAGTTAAGTTTGACATGTTTCAATAGAACACAGTTTTGAGCTTTTACCAGTTCTGTAAAATTCTAAAAATTTAGAATTCTATTCTAAAAAATAAAGGTGCTAAGTTGCCGTACCTATCCCTTGTTACACCCGGTATAAAATAGGTACCTCCCAAAAAATTTGATTTTTATCCATTCAGGAAATCAATCAATTAATCTAAAACTTCCCTTGCAAGAACATGTATAAAAAACCACTACTCGTATACACATGGGTTAGATTGGGTCGGTCAGACTTTTCCAAGGGTATATCCAGACTCTTCTTGGGTGTATCCACACTATGCAGGGGTGTATTCAGACTTTTCCATGGTGTACTCGGACATTTCCAGACTTTTCCAAAGTGTATCCACTCTAGACTTTCCCATTAGTGTATTCAGAATTTTCTAGGATGTATCCAGACCTTTCCTGGGTGTATCGAGACTTTTTCTGGGTGTATCGAGATTTTCTAGCTTATATTCAGACTTTTGCAGGGTGTATGCATCCAGAATTTTAATGGGTGTATCCATACTTTTCCAAAATGCATCCAGATTTTTTTTGGGTTAATCCAAACTTTATAAAGTCTTTCCAGACTTTTCCAGGGCCTTTCTAGGCTTTTCCAGGGTGTGTTCAAACTTTTCTAGGATGTATCCAGACTTTCCAGAGTGTATCTAGACTTTTTCAGAGTCTTTCAAGACTTTTTCAGAGATTATTGTGACTTTTCCTAGGTGTTGCCAGACTTTTCCAGGGCGTATCCAGACTTTTTCTGGGTGTATCCAAACTTTCCAGGGTGTATCCAGACCTTTACGGGATGTATTCAGACTTTTCCAGGGTGTAGTATCGAGCCTTTTTTGGAGTGTATCTAGAATTTTTGAGTGTTTCCAGACTTTTCCAGTGTGTATCCAGACTTTTCCAGGGTGTATACAAACTTTTCAAGGATGTATGTAGGCATTTTCAGGGTTTACCCAGACTGTTCCAGGGTGTATCTAGTATATCTTTTGAGTAGACGGAAATTTCTAAGTAAACTAAGATTTTTGTCCATTAATCAAGGAAAAACGGCTAAACCGATTTCTTTGAAATTTGATAAGATAATAGGGTGTGACCTCGATCTTAACTTTAGCTACTTTTTATTTAACATTTCGTTCCATAACTTGAGATATATGGCACAGAAAATATAATTTTTCAAGCGTTTTTTGCATTTTTTATTTTGGCGACATCCAACTAAGATTTTTATAAGCTTTCGAATGAAGTATTACACCGTGAGAAAAAAAATATTTTTTGCGGGTCGCTCCGAATACTCAAAAACAATAGAGGTCTGCGCTTCAGCACAAGTAATAAATATGTTAAATTTTGTTATATGATTGGTGTTTTTGAGTGGCTACAAAGTAGGTGACAGACAGATCGACAGACCGACCGACAGACAGAGCGAGATGCGCGGCGTCTGGATTTGTGCGTATCACTGTTGGGAACCTCAAAATTTATTATTACATTATTTCCCTTAGCGAAGGAAGTAAAAACGCCCCACGTCAAGGGTTTTAAACTTGGGTCATTCTGGCTTGGTTGTTTTTTTGCAGCAATTAAGAGTATTTCGGCAAGTGTTCGGTTCATTCCTCTTTGTGCATTTTCGTAGGTAAAAAGCCACAACGTGTTTTTTTTGCGAATTTGTAATGGAAGAATGTATTTACATAAGTTTTCCCAAAATTTGAAAATCAGCTAACTTTAGAGACTGATTATTATTAAAATATTTTAATAAATACAATTAATTTTTAATTATTCCCTCGTCACAAAACTTTAATTTAAAAAAAATAAAAAAAGTTCATTTTGCTAATTTTTTACAGCATTTTTTTACCCAGACACTTGACAATCAACGTAAATTTTTTTTTTCAACAGACCAGAAAGTACACACTTCCCGTACAATTTTTTGTGCGGAAAGAGTAACTTTACAATGATGGCTACAAAGATGGGACCGAAAAAAAAAACATAGACCGGAAAAGGAAGAAGAGACCGGAAAATGAATAATTTCCGGTCCCATTTTAAGTCAAGTTGATTAGTACTGACAGTTTAAAAAAAAAATATTTTTTTTTTCATAATATTTTTAGTTTTTTTTTTTAATTTTTGAACTAAAAAGTTTATTCTGGTCTAGTAACGTAAATACCTATTAATTCTATTGAGTATCAATCAAACAGTGGGAGGACATACAAGACTGAAATGTTGGTTGCGAAGGTTAATGATCTGGCAAAGTGTAGACCTTGACCAATTGCCTCGACATGGCATCACGTACGAGGTGCCTAGATGTAGACGTAGAACATGCGAGATCGGAGGTTTCTGTTTTTACATTTTATTTCTATCTTGCTTCTTCAGTGGCGGTCCTCGGGGGGGGGGGGGCGATCGCCCCCTCCCCCCTTTACATCAGAAAAAAGTAGATGCTGGTGGTAACCCTGAAGTCTTTGGAGAAAAACGAGAAAACATTCTTGGATGTTTGTCAGTAAGTAATGCTTCGTCAGAAAGAAGCTTCTCCTGACTCAGAAGATTGAAAATACTTATAAACACTATGACGGAAATTCGTCTGACGTGATTAGCATTGCTGCATATCAACAGATATATTAAAATTGACATTGAGCGAGTGATTGAACGGTTTGCCCCAAATAACTGGAAATGAACTTTTTTTTGAGATGGGCATCTTATATTTGAGATATGCAATGTAAAAGGTAATTTTGTAACTTAAAAAGCTTTTTTTACACCTTCATCAAAAACGTGATTTTAGTAACTGTCTGCATGATGCAAAAAAACTTTTTTTGATCACGGGTGCAAAAAAAGATTTCTGTCCGATTTTTACCCTAAATTAAAGAGAAATAGGAGAAAATAAATAAAAATTAAGCCATTTCCGCCAGTTTTCACCAAGTATTTACGAAAAAATCATTTAAAAACATAGTCAAAATATCAAAGTGTTAAAGATTCAAATGTCGCAAAATTAAACGTCACCGAGTAAAAAGGCACATCGTTAGGGAAACCATTGTTATTTCATTTACCAGCCGCCTTAATTTATAGTGTAAAGATGGTGTGTGGCGAGAAGCGCTCGCTGCCCTCGTTATTTAAACCAACGCCAACGCTTGTAAAAAAAAGCACTATTTTAGCCACTACTTATGAAAACTAATATTTTCATCTTTAAAAAAAATTATTTAGCTATTAGGTTTTGTTTGTTACCTATGTTTTTTATAACTGGAAAAATTATACGTAGTTACTCAAGCGCGGATTTCAGGGGGCTAGATACTAAAATATTTAGAAAATCAAAAGTAGGGCATAAATAATACTTTTAATATTTATATTATTAGGTATTAGTTTAATTGTATGTTAACAATGTCATTTGTTGTGTCACTTTCTTAAAAAATTTCGCCTGCTGCGCTTTAAAATGATTGATATATAAAATTTTATTTTAAATCAAAAAATGGTTTTTTTAGTGCAATTTTGTTAAAAATTTGCGTTGATACGTTCATATTTACAGTTTTAGTTTAATTTGGCTCAAAAATTGCATTTTCGGCGTATTTAAACATTTTTTAAAATAAAAAATATATTAAAAAAAAAACTTAAAATATGAGTACCCCCCCTAGATTTGAGGCCAAATCCGCGCTTATAGTTACTAAGCTTTGTTTGCATATATGGATATGTTCCTCATAAAAGCTATGCTTTTATTTTAATTTTTTTCCTCGTATCGAAACCGCCCTTTTCAAATGGCTGGGACCGCCACTGCTTTGTTTTGTTCGTCTGTGGATATTAACATCTATTGATATTTAATAGCGAATTCTATTGAGAAAAAAGTGCACAACCAGCGCGCCACTGGGGTGATGTTTGTATTCCATTGGTAAAGCTGGTGCAAGTTTGTGTGTTCTATTGGGCAACGCACCCACCGAGTTTTGCACTTGGTGCGCATTTTTTCGCACGAGCTTTTTGAGCTGGTGCGGCACTCAATTTTAAATTTTTTAAAATGGCGTCAGATTCAGTTTGTCGGAATTTTTTGTTATTATCCGAATTTTCAACTAGTAGCAATAAATAGGAGGAAGAAGAAGAGTATTGTGCATTGTACCACAGGCAAGAAATGCCAAAAATAAAAAAACTATTGAAAATGTTATTTATAAATTTACCAGCAAGCGGGGATTTATAGGTCAACTGTTTAAAACGTACTCAGGTTAGCAGGCCTTACTTGGGTTTTTTGGGTGATAAACTGGTTGACTTAAGGTCTTAAGCAAACTTATTACCTACTATGCAATTTGATGTTGCAACTAAAAGATTTTACTTTGTAAGTTGATACATTATTAAAAAAAAAACTATAAGCTAAACCTTGGGCTAAGGGTCGGTTTATGCTCGCAACTTGGATCAACCTAAAACAAAATGCGCAGGTTTTTTATGGGGTCAAAAGCCTGCGCACTTTGTCGTACCTTGATCTACGTTGCGATTATAAATCGAGCCTAAAGAGCCTGTAAAAGTAAAAAACAAAAATCAAAAAAATATTTGGTTAGGACTGAATCTGCAACTAAAGGAATTACGTGTTCCATTCGAATTGCACTGGGTCAACTTTTTGACAGCACCGAGTCAGTTTCAACATAACTCTCCTCGGCAAAACTCGCTATGTTAACAAAATAGAGCAGCGGAAATTTCTGTTCTTTACAGATAAAAGGAAGACAAAAATTGCGCTATATTCCACGTCTACGGGTACGTTTTATGATGAGCTTAAACTGTCAATTTCTCAAATTAAAAAAAAAAACATTTAAAATAATAAAATTTATTTTTTTATGAAAAACTAAAAAAATAATGCCATCAAGACTTTAACAAAAAGTGAATTAGTTTTTACTTCTAAACGAAGAAAATTGACTAACTGAAGTAATCGATTAAAACTGTTGTTAAAAGGCATTCGTTCGAGTCTTTGTCAATTTATTAAAAAATTTAGTAAAAAATGGTGCGCAAATTTTAGACACTCTATATATATTATACACAATACATATAAATACCTTGGCCTTTTCTCGTCCTGGTAGATCTTTTGGATCCACCCAAATAATATGCACCTTTGATAGATCAATTTTATCGGCATCACCTCCACAATTTCCATTGGCTTGTTTAGAAGCTAAAAGAAGAATTACATAAAGTTTTTATGGCAAACATTAAGCTTTATAGTTATTTATGGTACTAGTGTGTTATATTAAAAATAAGTCACGCGAGAAAGATTTATATATTCTCAAGTGACTTAGGAAATATAACACACGAGTGGCATACAATGTTTTATTCAACAAGAGGGAGAAATCGTTTTTATAAGATAATAATTAATAAGCTTTGTGATCAAACCAAAGGTACTTGCGTCTCAGTCATCATCATAAGCAATCACTCGATACCAAGTATGATTTTCCTCCATTCTGTATCGTCGCTATCTGTTGTGCGTTTTTTGATGGCTATATAAGCCAATTCTCGAGCCGCACACCCTTCCACAGTCCCGGCACACCCAGTCTCCGGCAGCAGCCGCGTGTTGTTGGTCATCCATTATTCCATTCTGTCGCCCCCTTCTACGTTCTCTCTTTTCCGCCTGTAGTCTACGTCGCTGCTCTTCAAAAGTTTGTGCTCCCTCATGGACTGTTCGGCGCCATGTAGACCCATCATTTGCCGTGGTATCGAAGTTGTTTGTATCGATGCGACCCTTCATCATATTGCCTTTGAGAACGTCCTTGTACCTTTTTTGTTGACCACCTTGATTTCTCTTTCCCTCCTTCAGTTGTCCATAAAATATCTGCTTTGGGAGACGTGTTTTAGGCATGCGGATAATGTGACCAGTCCAACGAAGCTGGTGCTTGAAGATAAGAGCTTCTATACTAGTTGTTCTGGCTTCTTCTAAAACACTTATGTTTGTTCGTCGGTCTTGCCATTTGATTCTCAGTATTCGTCTTAAACAACTTTGGTGATATTTTTCTAGTCGTTTGATATGCCTTCTGTAGGTGGTCCACGTTTCGCATCCGTATGTTAGAGTTGGTATTATAACTGTGTTGTAGACACGAAGCTTGGTCTCACATCAATAGTTGCGTTTGATGATAGGTGGCTCCCAAGGTATGGGTAATGTTCCACGTTCTGCAGAGGGTGGCCATTTATGGAAATGTTTGGAGCTTGGGGATTCGTACCTAGTTCTGGTTGGTGAAGAATTGGCGTTTTGTCAAGATTGACCTCTAGGCCAATGCTTTTGTAGGCTTGGTTAAATGCGTTGATTACCAGTTGTAGACTTTCCTCTGTATCAGCCATTACGACGTTGTCATCGGCGTACTGCAGTTCGATTACCGAGGTTGTCGAGACCTTAGTTTTTGCTCGCAGTCTGCCTAGATGTTCCTCAACAAGGTGAAGCATGGCACCTAAAAATATAGAGAATAGGGTGGGCGCAATAACACACCCTTGTTTAACGTCTGTCGTAATCTGGAATGACTCTCCTGGTCCATTATTGCTCAGGACTGTTGCATTCATATTGTCGTGTAGTAGTCTAAAAATTTGAATATATTTTTGAGGGCATTCAGCTTTTGCCAGTATTTTCCAAAGAGCTTCTCTGCTGACCGAATCAAATGCTTTGACTAGATCTATGAAGGCCATGAAGAGAGGGCGATTTGGTTCTCTAGATTTCTCTTGCATTTGTCTGGCACTAAAGATCATGTCAGCTGTGCCTCGATTGGGCCTCAATCCACACTGTGTCTCTGGCAGATTTCGTTTAGCAATCGGAATTAATCGGCTTGATAGTATCCGTGCAAGTATCTTTCCAGCAACAGAAAGCAGAGATATACCTTCCACATTGGGCCTTATTGCCTTTTTTGAAAATAGTAACTATAGAGGCGTCTCTGAGTTCGGCAGGAATGGTCTCAGTGGTCCATTTGGGAATTAAGTGCGGGACCCCCTTGTTTGTAGACTTCAGCAGCGATACCATCTGTGCCTGCTGACTTGTTATTCTTTAGCTGTGTGATTGTCTTTTCGACCTCCTCTAATCTCGGTATCTCACTTAGGTGTTGTTGTGTAGTTTTCTCCGGAATTTTGTCGAATCGACCTGAGACTCTCTGTTGAGTAGTTCTTGGAAGTGTTCTTTCCATCGTGAATTGATAGAGGATCTGTCTTTAAGCAGCCTTGTTCCATCTTTGGATCGTAGGGGATTGATACCTTGTCTAGTGGGACCATAAATCATCTTAGTAGCTTGAAAGAAGGCTCTGGTGTTGTTGGACTCAGCTACCAGTGTTTTCAGCTCGGGTGTTGCCAGGAGGTCTTGAATTTTTCTTTTTGTCGTCGCAGTACCCTATAAATGTCAGAATGACTTGAAAGTTACTTTTTTACGTTTTGGTCAAAGTAAGTTGCTTCCACGGCAATGATACATTGTTAGCAAATGTTTAAATAAATTTTGACACTTGTCAGTTTTCCCTGCAGAAAAGGGAAGGTTTTTTGAAAAAAAAACGTATAAAAAAGGGAGGAAACCGATTCAAATTACGTTCCTGAGCAGCGATGCAGATTTTGCCAGAAAAGTCCCGAGATGCTTATGATAAGGAGTTTTAAAATGTTTGAGTCTTGGATGAATTCACGGAACATAAAAGGAATCGATGACACTGCTCTATTGGCTTATTTTTTACAGTTGCAAAAAAAATTAGCCCCATCGTCGCTATGGACCAAATACTCGATGCTTCGCTCGACTATTTACTTTTATAAAAAAACAAGTCGACAATTCAAAATATGACAAACTAACGAGCTTTCTGAAATGCAAATCACAGGGCTACAAACCGAAGAAGTCCAAGACATTAGAACAACTTGAAATCGAAAAGTTTTTGAACGAAGCTCCTGACGACGAGTACCTGTTGATGAAAGTGGCTTTGATAATGGGGAATAGCGGTTCTTGTAGATGCGATGAATTGGTCGACACACTAAAACCAAGAAAAATAACACACTAAAACCAAGAAATCGAGAAGTTTCACCTTACTTGAAGAAGGATTTCTAGTCCACACGCTCAATTTTTGTAAAAAATACATGTCTTTGAGGACAAAGAATAGTAGTTCTAGCCGCTTTTTTGTTTCCTACAAAAATGGGAGGTGTATCAGCTAGTGTGTGGGAATAAATATGTTGTAGAAGATACATTCAAGAATTCCAATGTTTTTAAAATTGGAGGAACCAGTGCTCTACACCGGTCACTGACTGAGAAGGTCTTCGGCGATTCTTTTGGCCAATGTAGGGGCTAACATGACTAATTTGAAGCGTCACAGAGAATGGAAGTTCTCGACCGTAGCAGAAGGATACTTAGAGGAATCGGTGCATAACAAAAAACAAATTGCAGAAAAAATACCAGGCTCTGATTGAGATATTATTGTTGTACAGTAGAAAGGATAAATAAAATAATAAAATTCTTGTTTTAAAAATTTAGATTCTGATTATAATTGCGGTTATTTCTAACAATCAGAAGTCGGGATAACTCGGGAAAAAAATGAATAATAGTGATAGCGATGTCGAAAAAGATACCGGTCGATACAAAATGTCGAAAAATACGGGAAAAGCGCGGAGTGAAAAAACAACACACAGTGGAAGCCGAAATACACAATGAAAAAGATGGGGTTGTAGTGGGTCAAAGAAGTGATACTAAAGATTCAAGAAAGAAAAGGAATAAACGAAAAAGGAAAAAGCAAACTAGTAGTAGTTTGGATAGCGATTCGTCAGCCACAATTTAATCTTCAGAGAGTGGAAATGAGAAAAATAGGAGAAAGCGCCGCAGCCAGAAAAAAAAAGAATCATCGTCATTTGAGAGTTTGGTCATGCAAAAAGTAAGTGAAATTCTTGGACAAGAATTTCAAAACTCCAGTGGCGTAATAAATACTAATCCAGAATTGTCCAGAATGGGCAAAAGCGACATAGTACCCGTATTCGACCCAGAGAAAAGCGAGATTACTGCTAAAAATTGGTTGTTTAAAATAGATCATTTAGGCGAAATCCATAATTGGACAGATCCAATAAAGTCCTATTTTATGCAAGGAAAATTACAGGGGTTAGCAAAAGTATGGTACAATTACCTTGCAAGTTATGAAAAGTCTTGGCAAGATCGGAAACAGGCTGTTTCTGAAGCTTTTCCTTCCCACGAATATTTCATTGATAATTTAAAAGAAATGATGTCCCGTGTAAAGCGCTCAAATGAAACCATGATGAACTATTATTATTCCAAGAAAATACTTGTTGGTAAATGCGAAATAAATGATTATAATGCCGTATCTTGCATCATTGATGGCCTTTCTAATGAGTTTAAAGGTGCTGCAAAATCCGGTAGCTACAAAACTCTGGAAGAATTATTTCGCGGTTTTTTAAGTAAAATTGAATCGAAAAAAGATTTTGAAAAGAAAAAGAGTGAAAATATGTCCAAAACTTGGGAACCAAGACCAAAAAAAACTTTGTTTAAAGTGCGGGAAATCTGGTCATTTGAGTCGTATTTGTGCTCGTTCCGTGAATAAAACATATTTTCCGCCAGTAAAGTTTCAACAATCGTTTAAAAAGTGTTTGATTTGTTTCAAGAATGGCCACACCACGGATGAATGCTGGCACAACAAGGCTGTAGCAAAGGTGAAGATAATAACAAGGTCAGTAATAAATGATAAATATTATACTGAAGTTAGTATTATGGGACATAAATTTCAGGCTTATTTGGATACAGGTAGTTAAATAAATGTAGCCAATCAAAAATTAACTACAATTTTGAAGCTGGATTTAAACATGCCTGATATTTATATAAAAGGGTTTGGCAATTATATTGTACCTACCATTGGCCGAACCAAACTAGATATTTCATTTAAAAATTTTGAAATTAACTCTGAAGTTTATATAGTTGATTTAAACATGGGAAAAACAGACATTATTATTGGACAACCTATTTTAAATAACAAACAGGTCAATTTCTGAATAAATGGGGATAATATTTTTTTAAACTAAGTCCGACGAATTACTTGCAGATTCTGAATTAAAACGAAGTAAAATCGCTACGATTGAAAAGACTGTGATACCACCAAATTCTACTAGGTGGATTACAGCGAGATCTGAAATATTCGGAAAGTTTTTTATACATTTTTCTCATAATTTTACAGATTGCTTTTCAGTAACGCCAAGCATTGTTGATGCATCCCCGATATGTAAAGTACAAATTATAAATCAAGAAAATAAAAAGTTGGTATTACAGAAAAGCCAGTGTTTAGCAATAGCGTACCCTTTTTCACCAGAACCAAATGGCCTTGATAAAGAAGAAAATATCGAAAACTTTCAAATGGTAAACTCGATTAATTTTTTTCAAAATTGTTTTTCGCACACTTAAGCAAAGAAACGTCAAATAAAGTTTTAAAATTACTTTCAAAATATAGTGATTGTTTCGCTATAAACACTAGCGAATTAGGTGTCACAGATTTAATTGAATTCGACATAAATTTGACAACTAAAGAACCAGTATTTTATAAACCTTATATCTTTAAAAGAAAAAGATATAATGCGAGAAAAAATACAAGATAGAAAACTTAATATCATAACGGCTAAAGATAGGTATCTATTACCTCATATTGAAGATCATATAAGCAGGCTAAGGGGGTATAAATATTTTTGCGTTTTAGACATGACCGAGGGTTATTATCAAATACCTGTTGCCAAAAATTCAATAGATAAAACAGCATTTGTAACTTCGGATGGTCAATACGAGTTTTTAAGAATGCCTTTTGGCGTCTGTAATGCTCCAGCGGTTTTTCATAAACACTGTGTTAGGAGACTCAAGGCATCAACAAGTTGTAGTATATTTAGATGACATATTAATTCTGAGCAAAACTGAAGATGATGGCTTAAAAATTTTAGAAAGTGTCTTGAAAACATTTGAAAATGCTAATTTAAAGCTAAACATTGAAAAATGCCTTTTTTAGAAACTCGGATTGATTATCTAGGACATGAACTGTCACAAAATACAATAAAACCAGGACAGAGAAAAATCAAAGCTGTAACGAATTTTCCCGCACCTAAAAACGTTCATGAGGTAAGGCCACTTTTAGGCTTATGCTCTTACTTTAGAAAATTTATTAAAAACCACGCTTTACTGGTTAAACTTCTAACAAATCTTTTTAAAAAAAACTCAAAATGGGTATGGGGCCTACAAGAATCAGAGGCTTTTAATAAAATTAAAGTTTTACTTACTTCAAGACCAATTTTAAGTATTTTTAATTCCAAATTAGAGACTGAATTGCACTGTGATGCCAGCAGTCGGGGTCTCGCTGGGATTTTAATGCAACGTCATGATGTAGGCCTTAAGCCTGTCATGTATTTTAGTAGAGTCACAACTCGTGAGGAAAGTGTGTATCATTCTTACGAATTAGTGACTATGGCCGTAGTAGAGTCAATTCAACATTTTAAAATTTACCTCACAGGAATTCATTTTAAAGTCATTACGGATTTTAGTGCAGTAAGATCCACTTTTACAAAAAAATATATTTTGCCACGAATTGCGCGATGGTGACTTACAATTCAGGACTACGACTTTAAGGTAGTACATAAGCCAGGCGAGAAAATGCGTCATGTTGACGTTTTAAGTCGCAATGTTAATCCTGAAGTTGAAATTAAAAACATTAGTGTAGAAGATGACGAGCTCATTTCAATTAATAACAGGCTTTCCGAACCCGAGTGTGATAAAGGATTAAAAAGCATTTATTTAATCAAAAGTGATCGACTCTATCGCAAAACAGCAGATAGCGATCATAAACTTGTCATAGCAAACAGTTGCAGGTTTAGTTTACTTAGAAAATTTCACGACGACATTGGGCACGTTGGTCACAAAAAGTGCGAAAATATTATTACAATGCAATTTTGGTTTAAGGGTATGACGAGATTTATTAGAAAATACGTTTACGCTTGTAGTGGACTGTGCATTTAGACATGGCGATTATGGGAAAAAGCCAGGATACTTACGTCCTATTGAGAAACCCACGTCGCCCATTCATACTTGGCATATAGATCATTTGGGACCATTTGTAAAAAGTCATGGGTATTCTTATATCTTTGTTATTGTTGATTCATATTTAAAGTATCTTTTTGCTAGACCAACTAGAACCACGAATGCAAAAGAGAGTATACATCACCTAAATGATCTGTTTAGTATGTTTCGTGTACCTAAACGTTTAAGTAGCATTAATCTCGCATTGTTAAACTCTGTAAATTCCAGCATCGAAGACGAAGTAGAATCGTATGATAAGCTTCCAAATGTTGTTCTTGGAGTTAACAATACTATTAATAGATTAATGTTTGGGTTTGAAAGCAAGATAATGGGAGATCTTGTCCATGATCAAATAAAATATTACAATAGAGAACAAGATGCTGAAATTGCAAAAAGAAAAATGGAACAACAGGCGGAATACATGAAAAATCGCTTCGATGCTTGTAGAAAAAAACCATTAATTTTTAAAATAGGTGACTTTGTGCTTTGGTCAGGTTCTTTTAATGAACAAAAGGAATCTAACAGAAAAACGGGAATAAAATATAGGGGTCCATACAAGGTAACGCGAGCCATAGGAAATGATTGGTATCAAATTGCATCTCTTAAAAGCATAAAGGGATATAAAAGATATAAAATTGTGGTACCAGTTGAACAAATATGACATTGGGGGTATTGTTCAGGATTCAGAAACTGATGAATCGCTCAACATTACCGATGAATTAATCGATCTTTTAGAAGGATAAAAAAAAAATCGCGAGCAAACACAAGTTTGTCTGAATGCCATCAAAGGCCGCACTGAAAAAAAAATATTAAAAAAAAAGAATATAAAAAAAATAAATAAAAAAAGTAATAGTAACGTAAAATAGAAAAAAAAACTAATAACGCGGGCGAAACAATATGTTCGTCTGAATGCTTTGTTAAAGCCGTACTAACAGAAAGGAAATTAGAAATATAAAGAAAAACATTTATTTAGGTAATTGAAAAGATGCAGACATATTTTTTAAAAAAATAAGTCTAAATGCTCTTGAGCTGAGAAAAAAAATGTTTTCTTTCAGAACGATTAAAAACAATCATCATCCAGTGACGGATCTACGACAGAAAACTTCAAGATCATCTTCCTCAAAACCGGATCAAAATAAGTAAACGAGGACGATTGCAGTGTGTAGGATGGCCGAGTGTTATTCTACCAAAAATATTTTCAATTTTTTTTTGGTGCTGTAGTAATACTTGTTTTTAATTATAAATAACATTAATACCTTAATTAATTATCGATAGTAACATTATTTTTAATCAGCTTATTACATCTCTAGTTGGCTTAATACTCAAGGTTTATTCAAATGTTTTCACTGCATATTGTTGTTACTGTTTTTTGTTTGTTTTTTTGGATAGCGATAAGAGAAGGGGAAAGACGGTATTATTGTTGTACAGTAGAAAGGATAAATAAAATAATAAAATTCTTGTTTTAAAAATTTAGATTCTGATTATAATTGCGGTTCTTTCTAACAATTACCTTTTTTCCTAAGGCTATTAAAAACAAAAAAGAAGTTAAAAAGCCTCCCAATCAGTTACATCAACCGAAAAGAATCTAAAAACAAAAGATCAAAAGATCTTGGGTGGAAATAACGAAAATTCAAACCTGGATGATCATCCCACAAGGAACACACAAAGGACCAAAGCGAAAAAAAAAATTATTTAACGATGTTTCGCCTTGGGCAACCAGCGTAGGCTCGTCAGTGGTTCCACTAGTTACCCTCCCCATACATCATTAAAGACCATTATGCACTTTGATTTCCAACTTTGAATTACTCACAAATAGGCATCGTTCCGCAATGGTACTTATCCAAGTACCTGATCCGGATTCGTTCTGGCATGTTAATATTTCCATTAGGATTCTGCTCCTAAGACAATTAAAAACAAAAAAAAGTTAAAAACCTCCAAATCATTTACATCGACCAAAAATAATTTAAAAACAAAGGATCAAAAGATCTTGGGTGGAAATAACGAAAATTCAAACCTGGATGAGCATCCCACAAGAAAGACACAAAGGACCAAAGCAAAAAGAGAAATGATTAAACGATGTTTCGCCTCGGACAACCAGCGTGGGCTCATTAGTGGTTCCACTGGTCACCCCCATACATCATTAAACACACACAATGGTACTTATCCAAGTAACCTGATCCGGATTCGTCCTGACGTGTTAACATTTCCATTAGGATTATGCTCCTAAGGCAATTAAAAACAAAAAAAAAGTTAAAAACCTCCACAAAGGACCAAAGCGAAAAGAGAAATGATTAAACGATGTTTCGCATCGGGCAACAAGCGTAGGCTCGTCAGTGGTTCCACTGGTCACCCTCTCCATACATCATTAAACACCATCATACACTTTGATTTCCAACTTTGAATCACTCACAAATAGGCATCGTTCCGCACTGGTACTTATCCAAGTTACCTGATACGGATTCGTCCTGGCGTGTTGATATTTCCAATAAAGTTTTTTTAAAATAAAATTCAGATTTTTTCAGAAGTTACACCGTTGTAGATTTCTTAAACAACGGCAATACACTAAGCAAATAATATCAGGGTGTTTTTGGACAGCATACAAAAATACCTTTTGGTGTTATCGTTATTTGAGAAACCTTCAAGAATTAAGTTATTTTGGTTTATTTTCCTATCTTTTTATTCGATTATCCAGCAATATATTCTGCATCTTCCTTAATAAAAGAGAAACCATTCTAGGCATTCTTTTTGAATTTTTTTCGGAAGAAACAAACATTTTGACGTGAATTGACAGCAGCAGAAGCATATGTAATCAAAATAAAGATTTTCTACTAGCGTGCCGAAAATTCATGTTTCCGCACTGTTTTGCGTGAGGAAAAGTGCACTTTTTCGCACTAGTGCGCAAAAGTTAACTTTATAATAATTTATAATATTTGAATTTTTTTTTGTGTGTCCCTGTGCACATGTGAGCATACCGCTCCTTATAAAATACCCAAAATCGATAAAAAAAATAAAAAATAGGTGAAAACTATGTGAATAGTTAGTATAAAACGTGCTCTATACAGTTATATAATATCTGTGTGAAAAGACGTTGATTATCAAAAGTTATAAACATTTCTCAGCATACTTCTGTCACAAATAGTTACATAGGTAGTGTACACGAATCTACACGTATCGTTGAAATTAAAAACCTCTGGCATCCATGGCCACATGCCCGTTGCTGCCATGTAACACAACCTATCCTCATACATAAATTTGCGCGTAAAGTTGATGCTATGCTGGAGATCATTTCCCAAATTTTCGCGATTTCCAGCAGTGAAAATGAGTGATTCTTCGAGGAAAAGGAAAACAGAGTAAAAACTGGCAAAGTACCAGGCAAAAGTGGCGAAAATTCAGCAGAAAATTGCAAATTTAGCGCCCGAATCTGACGATAGCCAAGGTAAGGTTTTTCGTTTTTTTTTCAGTTTTTTCCTAATATAGAACAAAATTGTAAATTAGGCCGATTTCCAACCCACGTGCAAAAAGAGGAGTCATTCGACCTTTTAAATTACAGTGATTTTGAAAGGGCTAGCTAGCACCATCTATTTTTTTTAAAGCCTTTTTACCATTTTTAAATAATAGTCTACTTAGACACTAAGTTTTGTCTTATCTTGTTTGCAGATGAACAAGAGTCAAATTCAATAGGAACCACAATGGCACAGATTCACAACCAAAATGCTGAGATTTCTGAAAATGAGTCATCTGAATAACCATCAGTCCGAGATCTCACAGCAGTTCTAGGCAGAGATCCAACAGTGGATAAAAACCAGCATTTTTATTAAATGAAGATTTGGCTAAGCGATACCGGGAGTTCCTAAAAACTGGTCTTGAAAAAGAGGACCGTAAAAATCTTCTTGATAAATACAGCTTTCCAGATAATTGCAGTACTCTAATGAGTCCCAAGCTTAATGAGGAAATTAGAACTGTATTGACCGAACAGGCCTTAAAACAGGAAAAATTTCTGTAAGCGATTCAAAATAACATTGGAAAAGGAATTGTTACTTTATCAATTACCATCACAAAGTTTACAGAAGACCCAGAAAGCCTTAAAGATGACGACATAGCAAGATTGGTAGATGCAGGAGCGATTTTTTGTGATTTCCAAAACTCGGTTTCAAATCACAGGAGGTATAATATTGCACCATTTTTGAAAACCGATGTTAAAAAAGCCATTTAGGAAACTGAAATCAGTGAATATCTTTTTGGCTCAAACATGTAAGAAAAAATAAAAAATGCTGAGGCACTTCATCAGCCAACCAAAATTTTTTGGTAGTGTTGGGACTCCTAAGAACAAACCTGCAACATTCACTGTTAGACCATCTTCTTCAAAAAACTTCCGGGGGCCTCTGCCACCCAATCCGCCCATTCAATACCAGAACCGATAAAGATTCAAGACAGAGAAAAAAAGGAGGGGAGAGAACCGGAAGGAGAAGTACCCCCAACGCCACAAATAATAGTAAGTAGACAGGCAGGCTCCCCTTGCACGTAATAAATTGGCAGTTAATTTGTCAAGACAAGACTGTGTTATCTTGGGTGAAAGGGGCTAAAATCCCTTTCTTCGCCTGTATCATATCAGTCAAAAAGTGATAAGACATTTTTGAATTTAATCAAAGAACTGTTAAAAATGCAAACAATTTCAAGGGTGGAACATGAAAGATATTTCTTACGGGAAAAATCAAATGGCAAGTTTAGGTTTATTCTTAATTTAAAATGTTTAAATATTTACATATCTGAGCCTCACTTTAAGCTAGAAGATTACAGGTCAGCTTCAAAACTTATCACAAAAAACTGTTTTTTTTTGCAAAAATAGATTTAAAGTACGCATATTTTTCTGTACCAATGGATGTAGGGCACAGAAAATTTCTCAGATTTATCTATCAAGATACTTTATATTAATTTTGCGTCCTCCCATTCGGTTTAAACATTGCCCCTTTTATTTTTACGAAAATTATGAAACCTTTTGTTCGAAGGCTTAGGTTAGAAGGTATCATATCTCTTCAATATTTGGATGACATTTCGTTAATTGGGGAAAATACGCAAAAAATATATGAAAATAACTCTAAAACTGTAAACCTCTTGCAATCTCTTGGGTTCACGATGAATAGAGAAAAGTGTGTACTAACACCTACACATGAAATTGATTTTTTAGGGTTCTTGTTCAACTCAAAAACTTTAACTATCACTTTACCGCAAAGCAAAGAAGAACGGCATCTTAGATCACACCCTTAAAATTAGAAATAAAAATACATGCTCTATCAGAGATTTTGCAAGGTATATAGGGAGGCTTGTTGCCATATGCCTCACAGTACCATATTAGTATATTTTACTTAAAACAAAACAATCAAAATTATGGTGCAAACATGCCTATTTCAGGGTATGTAGAACAAGACTTTAAATGGTGGGCCAAGAACATAGCAAATGCTTTAAAAACCTTAAATCCACCTAAATACATTTTAACAATATTTCCTGATGGCTCATCCGCTGGTTGGGGAGCTAGTAAGTATATTGTGGGCTGAAAACCTTTGCCAAATCTTTTACAGATTGCAACATAATTTTAAAAATTGATAATGTCACAGCAATATCATGCATTAATCGCATGGGCAGTGTGAAATATAGATCTTTAAATGAGATCACCAGAAAAATTTGGCAGTGGTGTGAAAATAAAAAGATCCATATTTTTGCAAGTTATATACAGTCTAAACAAAACAAAATTGCAGACTTGAAATCTAGAGCCCTACCATTAGGAATTGAATATAAATTAGCCGACTATGCTTTTGAAGAAATTTTTAAAAAATTTGGACACCCGGAACTAGACCTGTTTGCCACTTATCAAAATAAAAAATGCAATAATTTTGTTTCTTGGTTTCCAGATCTGGAGTCCTTAACCACAGATGCTTTCACCTTGTGTTGGTCAAACATTTTTTTCTATGCTTTTTCCCCTTTCTGTTTAATAAACAGAACAATTCAGAAAATCGTTAATGATAATGCAGAAGGGATTTTAATTTCCAGATAATTGCAGTACTCTAATGAGTCCCAATCTTAATAAGGAAATTAGAACTGTATTGACCGAACAGGCCTTAAAACAGGAAAAATTTCTGTAAGCGATTCAAAATAACATTGGAAAAGGAATTGTTACTTTATCAATTACCATAACAAAGTTTATAGAAGACCCAGAAAGCCTTACAGATGACGACATAGCAAGATTGGTAGATGCAGGAGCGATTTTTTGAGATTTCCAAAACTCGGTTTCAAATCACAGGAGGTATAATATTGCACCATTTTTGAAAACCGATGTTAAAAAAGCCATTCAGGAAACTGAAATCAGTGAATATCTTTTTGGCTCAAACATGCAAGAAAAAATAAAAAATGCTGAGGCACTTCATCAGCCAACCAAAATTTTTTGGTAGTGTTGAGACTCCTAAGAACAAACCTGCAACATTCACTGTTAGACCATCTTCTTCAAAAAACTTCCGGGGGCCTCTGCCACCCAATCCGCCCATTCAATACCAGAACCGATAAAGATTCAAGACAGAGAAAAAAAGGAGGGGCGAGAACCGGAAGGAGAAGTACCCCCAACGCCACAAATAATAGTAAGTAGACAGGCAGGCTCCCCTTGCACGTAATAAATTGGCAGTTAATTTGTCAAGACAAGACTGTGTTATCTTGGGTGAAAGGGGCGAAAATCCCTTTCTTCGCCTGTATCATATCAGTCAAAAAGTGATAAGAAATTTTTGAATTTAATCAAAGAACTGTTAAAAATGCAAGCAATTTCAAGGGTGGAACATGAAAGATATTTCTTACGGGAAAAATCAAATGGCAAGTTTAGGTTTATTCTTAATTTAAAATGTTTAAATATTTACATATCTGTGCCTCACTTTAAGCTAGAAGATTACAGGTCAGCTTCAAAACTTATCACAAAAAACTGTTTTTTTTTTTGCAAAAATAGATTTAAAGTACGCATATTTTTCTGTACCAATGGATGTAGGGCACAGAAAATTTCTCAGATTTATCTATCAAGATACTTTATATTAATTTTGCGTCCTCCCATTCCCCTTTTATTTTTACGAAAATTATGAAACCTTTTGTTCGAAGGCTTAGGTAAGAAGGTATCATATCTCTTCAATATTTGGATGACATTTCGTTAATTGGGGAAAATACGCAAAAAATATATGAAAATATCTCTAAAACTGTAAACCACTTGCAATCTCTTGGGTTCACGATGAACAGAGAAAAGTGTGTACTAACACCTACACATGAAATTGATTTTTTAGTGTTCTTGTTCAACTCAAAAACTTTAACTATCACTTTATCGCAAAGCAAAAAAGAACGGCATCTTAGATCACACCCTTAAAATTAGAAACAAAAATACATGCTCTAACAGAGATTTTGCAAGGTATATAGGGAGGCTTGTTGCCATATGCCTCACAGTACCATATTAGTATATTTTACTTAAAACAAAACAATCAAAATTATGGTGCAAACATGCCTATTTCAGGGTATGTAGAACAAGACTTTAAATGGTGGGCCAAGAACATAGCAAATGCTTTAAAAACCTTAAATCCACCTAAATACATTTTAACAATATTTTCTGATGGCTCATCCGCTGGTTGGGGAGCTAGTAAGTATATTGTGGGCTGAAAACCTTTGCCAAATTTTTTACAGATTGCAACATAATTTTAAAAATTGATAATGTCACAGCAATATCATGCATTAATCGCATGGGCAGTGTGAAATATAGATCTTTAAATGAGATCACCAGAAAAATTTGGCAGTGGTGTGAAAATAAAAAGATCCATATTTTTGCAAGTTATATACAGTCTAAACAAAACAAAATTGCAGACTTGAAATCTAGAGCCCTACCATTAGGAATTGAATATCAATTAGCCGACTATGCTTTTGAAGAAATTTTTAAAAAATTTGGACACCCGGAACTAGACCTGTTTGCCACTTATCAAAATAAAAAATGCAATAATTTTGTTTCTTGGTTTCCAGACCCAGAGTCCTTAACCACAGATGCTTTCACCTTGTGCTGGTCAAACATTTTTTTCTATGCTTTTCCCCCTTTCTGTTTAATAAACAGAACAATTCAGAAAATCGTTAATGATAATGCAGAAGGGATTTTAATTTTTCCAGACTAGCCTAATCAACCCTGGTACCCAGTTATTCAAAGATATTAAATTTAAAAAATTATTTTTAAACCCCACAAAAAATTACGTTGCTCTCCTTTCAGGACACACCACCCTCTATTTAAGCATTTTACACTGGTGGGTGCAAAATTATCCACGAGGCATTTAAAATAAATTGTGGAACAATGTCACTAGAAGGACTCCAAATAATAACCAAGGCGATTTCAAGGGGCACCTTAAAACAGTATGAAACATGCTACAAAAAGTGGTATGCACATTGCCAAAACAGAAATATAAGTTTGTACAGACCAAATATGAATGATATAATCGATTTTTTTCTTAATGCCAAAGAACTTACATATTCAACATTAAATTCATATCGCTCTGTCTTAAACCTAATCTTAAATTTCAATAAAAAAAAACAGAAAGTGATGAGCAGGTTTCTCAAAGGATTTTTAACTCAAAGCCCACAAAACCCAGATATGAAGAGATATGGGACCCAACTTGTATTTTAGAATATTTAGAAAAACAGCAACCCTTAGAAAGTCTTTCCCTGAAAAATTTAACTCTAAAACTGACAGCACTTTTGCCCTAACTAGTGCCCATAAGGTGCAAACCTTGTCTAAAATTTGTGTTGAAAAAGATAAGATGTAAGATAAAATCTCAGAAAAAATAAAAACTTCTGGACCCAATAGAAACCAACCCATCTTGTACTTTCCTTTTTTTAAAAGAAAATCCCAACTTATGTGTAGCTTCAACTACTGTACTATCTAGGGAAAACTAAAAATCTCCACATTTACGGAAGTCAGTTGCTATTAACTTTTTGAAAACCCGATCACCCAGACAAAAAGCAGATGGATAAAAAAAGTATTAACCAACAGTGGAGTAGATACAAGCATATTTAAAGGACACAGCACTAGGCACGCAGCCACAAGTGCTGCAGAAAGGTCTGGGTTAACTATAGATATCATAAGAAAGACAGCGGGTTGGACAGACAAATCAGAGGTTTTTAATATTTTTTATAATCGCCCTTTAACTTCAAACAAACCTGCCTTTGCGCGGGCTATTTTAAATAGTAACTTTAAAAACAAATAACAGCATTTAGTTTACTCCTCATATTAAATTTGATTAAATTGCTGTGATATATATTTCCTGAAATTCTAAAAAACTATATTGTTGTAAACCATATAAATATATGTACGTATTATATTATATGTTCTTGTTTTTCTATTGTTAGTGTTAATTATTGTCATTTGTACTGTTGTACATTTACAAATACTCATGTAGGTATTGTCATTATTATTTTTAATATTACTAGTATCTAGTATTATATATATACAAACCATAATTAAAGGAATTATGTAGGTACTTAATAAAATAAATTAGCCAGGACACCTAAATAACAAAATTACTTGAATAAATAGAAATTGTTGAACATTGTATATATTATTTTAATTTCAAAAATCATTGATCCTTTAAAGATCTACCTATGTAGTAGTTATTCGTGACAGAAAAATGCCGAGAAATTTATAAAAGAAACGACTTACCTGGAAGGAAGTTTATTTTAAATTTCTTTAATATTTCTGTCACAAATAGTTACCACCCACCCCCCCTCTATAAAAATTTAATTCTAAAGTTTTAATGGACCCCTTAGTAACTCCATGATTTTCAAAATTTCCCGCCTTTGCAAATTTATCTATGAGGTTAGGTTGTATTGACATAGTGGCAAGGGGCATGTGGCCATGGATGCCAGGGGTTCTTAGATTCGTGTACACTACCTATGTAACTATTTGTGACAGAAATATTAAAGAAATTTAAAATGAACTTCCTTCCAGGTAAGTCGTTTATTTTATAAAATTTATTGTGCATATATCTATATTCGCTTAAAAAAAAGTGATCCTAGGTGATATCAGCGCATCTCAGATAAATTGACTCAAAAATTATCAGTTTTTTTTTCTGGTTTTATCTCAAATGATTTATTTGTTTCTTCCATATAATTTCTTTGGGGATATCAAAAAGAATTAAATATTTAAAACCAATGTATTGAGTGTTTCAAGAAATAACTCTAAACTAAAGACAGAAATAAGTCAAAATGAGCACTATAGATCTATCAGAGGAAGAGGTGATCATGGAAGAGTGCACTTACTGGAAAAAAGAAATGGGCAGTGACAGTGAAGACTACTATCTATGTGACATCTGTCTCAGAAAGCCTAGCACAATCAGAGGTAAAGTGCATGCTACTGCAAAAAAGGAGGTTGCACCTTATCTGCAATAAATGTAAAGAAAATGTGGCCAAATCAACGGACATTTACGACATAATCTTATCCATGAAAAATGAAATATTAGAACTTAAAACAGATATAAAATCGCTAAAAACAGCAGCAACAAGGTGCAAAATACAAGAAAACGAGAAACTGTCGTATGCTACCACAGCAGCCACCAATCTATGAGAAAAACCAAAATTCAACGGAAAATATTCCAAGCATTATATTAAAACCGAAGGAAACACAGAGGGCTGACACCTCAAAAACTGAAATAATGACAGCTATTAAACCAACAAATCTAAATATTGCCATACAAAAGATACAAACGACAAAAGCAGGAAACATAAGTATACATTGCAATAGTATCCAAGATACAATAAAACTTAAAAGGGAAGCTGAAAGCAAACTAAAAGATTCTTACGAGATTGAAGAGACGTCTTTACGTAATCCACAAATAAAGATAGTTGAATTCGTTGGTGATTTGTTCAATATGGAAATTGAACAGTCAATAAAAAGGCAAAATACCTTTTTTAGAGACACATAATACCTTAAAATAGTCCGCACTAAAACTAAAAGGAATGACAGAAAGACAATAATAGCAGAATGTTCACCTAGACTATTTAAATCATTAATGATCAATGGCAAGGTTTTCATTGGTTGGCAAAGATATTCAGTATATGAAAATGTAAATCCACCACGGTGTTATCCGTGCTGGGGGTACTATCACAAAAAGACAGACTGCTCCAGGGAACTAGTGTCAAATTTCAATGGAAAAATACAACACAAGGTATTCCAAAGACCATGAAGCAAGCTCCACCACGTGTCCGACCTATCAGTATCACCTTAAGATAATAAAAGCACTATGGCCATCACACAAATGGATAACACTACAGATTTAATCAATATAATTGAAGAAGATGAAACAGGTGAGACAATCATTCCATCAAATATTAGTTCTAAAGTTAAAAATAAAAATAAGGTTCTCAATACATTCCATATTAATATATGTAGTGTCAGGAAAAATTTCAACAGTCTTATTACTTTAATAGAAGTTTATCATTTGTGTTTTTGTGACATATTTATTTTAACAAAGTGTTTTCAGCTTGACTTTTACAATGACTTTTCTATACAGAGATACACAACATTTTATAATGGGGGATCAATAAATAAAAATGATGGAACATTAGTGTTGATTAGATCTAGTTTACACCCTGATGTAGAGATTAGGTCACTTTGTACAACAAAAATAGTCATAAGTAAAATTAACATCAAAACTTTTTAATTTTAGCTTAGTTTTATTTTTATTTTATATTTAGTATATTAGTAGTATTAAATTCTTTGTCCTTACTTAAAACTAGATAGGTATAGGTAGAAATTATATAGATAACTATTTCTATCATTTTGATTACTCTAATTATTTTTGTATTTTTTATATTTTCTTGAAATATTGTAAAACTTGTATGATTAGCTTTTGCTAAATAAAGGATTTATTATTAACTCGGGGAGTGAGCTATGATATCTCAGCAACATACAGATCACCTTTAACAAATAAAAATAACTTTATAAACGACTTAGCGACATATTTAACACCTAAAACAGAAAGAGATTTGGAAATTCTCATAAGAGATATTAATTTGAATATTTTAAATAACACTTAAATAACACTGATCTCGATACACACATCACTCGGTTATAAATCATGTATTAATAAAGTAACACGCGAAAAAACCAAAGTATGTATAGATCATATTTTTATAAAATCAAACCTTACCCTTAACAGCATGTATTTAAAATCTTATATTATCGACACAGATATCACAGATCATTATCCGGTGATGTTAAATATCTCAAATCATAATGAAGCGTTAACTAACAGAGGTTTTATTACCAAGGTGTGTAAAAAGGTGGATAATGTCAAACTAAATGATGCTCTTGCTAGTGAAAACTGGAATGAGGTGACAGCTAGTGAGAACCTAGAAACTGCCTACAAAATTTTTATTACTAAAATACAAAACTATATTAATTCATGCACCACAACAAAAACAAAACAAAAATTATATATAAAAATTAAGCCCTGGACAACACAAGGATTAATTGTTGCAACAAAAAACCGAGATAAAATGAAAAAAGACCTTGTTAAAAATTTTTCACCAGAAAAAGAAACACAATATAAAAATTATAGAAATGAATTGAGAGAGTTATTAAATATAACAAGAAATCAATACTACATAACAAAAATTGATGAAAATAAACAAAATATAAAAAAGATGTATGAGTTGATTCATGAGGCCACAAACAAAGACAGAAAGAAGAATAAAGACCTAAAAGTTGTAAATGATAAAAATGAAGAGTTTACAAACGATCTTGATATGGGTAACTTCTCCAATACTTACTTCACAAAAATCGGCATTGATATGTACAACAAAATACCAAATTCACCTCAAATATTAAACATAAAAAAATTAAATAAATCCATGTATTTACGTCCAATAAATAATCAGGAACTCATTTTACATATAAACAGTCTGAAAAACAATAGTTGTCCAGACATGATGATTACTGCAAAGTTTATAAAAGATTACCACCTTTACTTAACAGCTCCGCTAGTGCATCTAATAAACAACATATTTAAGACTGGTATTGTGCCCAGCGACTTTAAAAAAAGTCATGACACCTATATACAAATCAGTTCAACATAAATTAATAAACAACTATAGACCAATTAGTGTCATCAGTAGTTTTTCCAAATTATTTAAAAAATGCTTAAAAAGTCGAGTTGTCATTTTATTTTATGTAAATGACTTATTTTCAAAAACTCAATTTGGATTTACGGAAGGTGCAGATACCAGTGATGCATTATCCAGTCTGCTCCAGGAAGTTACCAGTCAAATAAATAATGAGAAAAAATATATATCTATATTTTTAGATTTAGCGAAAGAATTCGACACAGCATCACATAAAATACTCCTGGAGGTACTTGAGAGTAATGGAGTGTGGGGTACTGTGTGGAATGTCTTCTGCAACTACTTCACAGATCGGTAACAACAAACAAAAATTAGAGACAATTTAAGCTATCCTCAGAAGATTAACATCGGCATCCCCCAGGGAACTGTTATGGAGCCTATTTTGTTCAACATTTATATTAAATCTATTGCAGATCTGGGAGTTGACTGTGAAACTGGACCATACTGCGACGACACTGTATGTACTTTTAGTGCGGATTCTTGGAATTTAGTTAAAATTAAGGTAATTAATGGCCTAAAAAAGATAAAAGAGTGGTTAGATCTACATAAATTAACTCTTAATGTACAAAAAACCAATTGTATAGCCTTCTCAAAAACTGGTGTCGATCGTCCCAATTTCAATTACATCGAGGTTGATACATTCAATAAAAAAATTCTTGAAACCACACAAACAAAGTACCTTGGGATTGTTAGTGATGCTAATCTTAAATTGAGCAATCATGTAGAATATCTTAGTAAAAAACTAAAACTACTGATCTATAAATTTTACATATTAAAGTCCATATTATCAAAGCCTCTGTTAGCAACTATTTACCTTAGTTTAGTAGAACCACTGCTGAGATATGGTGTGGTTGCATGGGGAGCTATGTAAGAAAATGCTTTAAAACCCCTTTAAGTAATCCAAAATAAAATACTGAAAATAATATATATATAAAACAAGGCAAAATACTAAACTTTTAAAAAAAGAATTTTGTTAAAAATGAATTTATTTTCATAGCTTGGTGTGTTTAATACACAAAAATAAAAAAAACCATGTATCACATACTTATTTCACTCATACAAGAGCAAACAATACACTGGGGGTACCAAAATGTCACAGTGAATTTTTTAGAAGATCGATAAACTATATGGGACCAAGAGTTTACAATATGTTACCCATAAATATTAGAAACATAAATAAGAAAAAATATTCTCCAAGCTGGCAAAACAAATTCATTTTTAACAAAATTCTCTCAGTTTAGCTGTAGTATTTTGCCTTGTTATAGAGGTTCTAGCTTTGTATGTTAGTGTTAGGTACTTAGTTTAGTTTTAGTAAGTTTAAACAGTTTTTTTCAATGGTTTACTACAAAAATAAAATAAAAATAACAACAAAGAGTTATAAGAATATAATAATGTAATTGAATTAATACACATACAGGTGTTTAGTCACCTAAGTGTTTTTCTTTTCTTTTGTATTAATTATAATTTAATCTACCTATTGTACTACAATGTACTGAAATAAATTAACTTGAAACTTGAAACTTGGTACTTTTCCGCACTCAACCAAAAATAAAAAATAAATATATTGCTATATTTTACAAAATTTTCTTTTTGTTTTAGGTAAATATTTTAGTAACGATAAATAAAGAGTAAAATTTTTAAAATTTCTTTTATTTGGTTAATTGAATACTTAGGTCAAGCGTGTAGATAAAATATTGTACCTAACTCGCGCATAAAGTGACTTTTTCGCATTTTGCGTCGTTCGACCATCTGCAAACGCCATCATTTGGGTGCGGACAGCTGAAGTTAACTCAAGGGTTAAATGCTTAACTCGCTATTGATAAACTGGCCCTTAATCATTTAAACCTAAACCTAATTCAGGAAAATCCAAAAAATCATTTAAAAATTTAAATTTATGGCACGTAAAATCTATTTTTCTAATGACCCCTTTCTCCAAAGTTTAAGTGTCACACTTAAGGCTTAAGTGTCATTTTTCACTTGCAACAAAGTTAAGTGCTGCTTAAACAAACACTTTCTTGGCCATTATTTTACTCACTTAGAGCACTTTGAGGTATGTTTTGGCATTTTGTGTTTTTTGTATATTATTAAATAAAAATGGTTCTACTCAGAAGAGCTTCAAATTATTTTTAAGTAACCCACAAAGCAGACAATTATCCATGAATATTTCATGTTTATCCACTAAACATCCATCAGAGGTGATTATTTATCACACTTGGATGTCCGTTGCAACTTCAATGGAATGGATATACATTGATAAAGCACATATAGATTAAAATGTCTATTGGAGCCATTGGGGGTATGTTTTATGTATAATTGAAGATACGTTATCATGTATGTCCATGGAAATAATATCATTTGCACGTCCAATGGATGGATGTTAGATGAATGTAGCTATAGCTACCAGTAGCTAACTATATTTTAGGACATCCTTAAAAAATAAGTAACGTACAATATTTGATAAAACACTAGCTAAACATCTACCAAAAGAAACTGAAATATCCAGAAGACTGCTTAGATACAATACAAAGATCATTTATAGCTTATTTTCAAAATTTTATTTTAAAAAAATGTCATAAAAAACTAATAATTTTTTTTTACAAACGTCAGTTTAATATAAATTGGCGATGGTACGGGGATCGGCTTTTGATATGCAACACACAACAACTACTCACTACACACAAACACACTACTCCTAAATCCTTAGTTTCTTTTCTTTCAGTCTATGATGGAGAACCAAGAAGAAGAACAGAAGGAAGTACCACCAAAGAGGAGCGGCCAACCACCCGCAGAAGAGGGCGAAACAGTGCACCTCCACTCTCAGCGGAGGAGAGCCAGCGAAGGGGCAAGAGGGAAAAAGGTTCCAGAAAGCCAAGCGCCGGGAGCAGTTCGCTGCAAAAATGCAGGGCGGTGCCCAGAAGGGAACCGGGGACCAAGGCAACTCGGACCCCCCCCTTCACGGGCACTGGCACCTCGTCAGTGAAGGCAGTTAACCAACCAACCGGTTCAGGCGGCCAAGGCAGACCGGCTGACGAGACTTTCGCAAGGGGGACTCCAAAGCCGGCGAGCCAAGGCGGGCTGACAACCAGCTTTAGGAGAGGCGGAACTGCTAGCGGGGCGAAATCAAGTTGGTTAGATAACTTGCTAAAAAAGTGGTGATGGCAAACCTACCCAACGCGCCAAAGGGTGAGCAAGGGAGGGTAGGCTAGGGGACCTTGCAAGAAACCTCTAGGCTGCAAATCCCCACCCAGAAGCCTGGCCGGACTGAGCAGCAGATGCCGCCGGAAAGACTGAGCAAGAGGGTCCGAAGAGGCGCGAGCTCGCAGGAAGAGGGAAAGAGTGCGAACAGGTCTCCTCTTTTGAGGGGTGACCTGGGCGCACAAAAACCACTCCCAGAGAACGTGCCCCCGAACACCAAAAAACTCACCAAGAAGGCGATGAAAGTTGTCTTCAGGTCCGATAGGGGAGGCGAAACCATCCTAAAAGAGGAGGTAGGAGAAGTCCGCAGTAGACTGCTCGAGGCGATGCTTCGGACCATGCAGGCTCCCGCGGGACCGGAGCTGAGTTTCGTGAACTCCGGCAAGGGGCGAACCCGGCTGGATGTTGTTTACTGCGGATGACGCCAAAGTAACAAGGGACTAGTTGCTGGATCAGATCGTGACGGTCAGAGGTGTCACGTTCAGCCCAATAAGAGCTGACGAGGCACCCTGGCCAGAGCATATCGCGTTCTGGATCTGGTCCCAAGAAGAGGTGGATGTCACCAGGCTAAGGGAATTCCTGGGACTCCAGAACCGCCTGCTCGATATGTCAGAGCGGTGGCATTTGTGGCATTTGGAGACTGGAGCTTCATGGTGGGGGCGGACTTCATCAGGTACCTGGAGGTCGTCAACTGGCAGCTCGCCTTTGAGTTTGTGACCATCGCCGGAGGCCTGGTGGCCACCCCGGAAGCCTGGTGGCGACCCTCTTGCCAAAGGGTTGGAGTAGACGTTTCCCCTGCTCTCGATGAATATGAATAGCCCCATCATGGATAAACTGCGGGTAAGTCAAATAAATCTGCATAAAAGTCTCGATCCTACTGGGAAACTTGTTAGGACCGTGACCGGCACTAATGCCTCGCAGATTGTTTTTATTCTAGAACCATTTATAGTTTCAGGAAGCAAAGTAGGGGGTTTAGGTAGCACAGGCCTCAACATCCTGCCCGGAACAAAAGAGGAAAGACTAAGAAGTTGCATCCTGGTGTCAAGTGACCTAAACGTTGTGGAGCTATCGCAGCTAGGGACTCAAGACTTAATGGCAGTACTTCTAGAGATAAAGGTGAGAGATAATAGGCTTAAGGTTGTAGTCTGTAGCGCGTACCTTCCGATAGCGAAGACCCACCTTCTTCAGAGGAACTAGCGCGAGTAATTACGTTCGCAGAAATTAATAAATTTTCAGTGATCGTGGGGTGTGACGCAAACTCGCATCACGTAGTGTAGAGTAGTAGTTATGTTAACCAACGTGGGGAGGCTCTATTTGAGTTTCTCACCACCACGGACCTGGAAATAGCAAACAAGGGATGTGAAACGACGGTCATCATTGAGGACCGAAAGGAAGACATTGATATAAGATTGGTCTCATGAAGTATATATGAAGACATCGTCAACTGGAGAGTAACGCAGGAGATCGTCACGTCTCATCGCGTGATCAGATTCGAGATGGACACCGGCGAGAAATACCAGGAACTCGTAAGGCATCCACGTAACACGGACTGGGGACGCTACCAAGCGATCCTGAACTAGAGCAAAGAACCCCTGGGTGAAGACATCGTCACAAGAGAAGAACTAGAAGAAGCAGTCAGCAACCTGGAAGGCAAGATCATATCCAGCTTAGAAGAGGCATGCCCCCTAAAACTCTTGTCGCCTAGGAGGGTATCTTGGTGGAGCGGCAGGCTAAATCAGCTTCGTCACAAAGTCAGTAGAGCCCAAAACAGGGCGACGAAACGTCAAAGTCAGAAGAGAATTCAAAAGAGAGGTAAGACGCTGTAAAAGGGAGAGCTGGATGACCTACTGCGGAGAGATAAATTCTCTCCCAGAGACTTCCAGGCTCCGCAGGATACTAAGCAGCGACTCAAGGCAAAAGTTAACGTCGTTAAAGAAATCAGATAGAAGCTGGACCGCCTCAAGCAAGTAATCGTTGCGGCACCTCCTTGAGGTTCACTTTCTAACTGAACCACGGACAGGCCTACAGCCTGACTGGGGACTAGCAGATCGCGTGATAACGGACGCCACCATCATCTGGGCGATTAATGAATTCAGTACCTATAAGTCACCTGGGTCAGACAGTATATTCTTGGCGCTGATGCAGGAAGGCCAGGAGATACTCCTTCCGTACATGAGGAGAGACTTTATATCCAGCATTGCGCTAAGATACGTGCCGACAGTATGGAGGAAGTCTGCTGTGGTCTTTATCCCAAAGACGGGAAAGAAAGACTACACTCTTCAGACCCAGAAGTTTAACATCGTTTGTGATGAAGGCAATGGAAAAAATTGGACAGACACCTCCTAGGAGGACAGCAGGTCGATCGACACAGCTTTATACGCAGTAGTGCACAAGGCAGAAAAAGCACTTCAATTCAAAATGTATGCCCTCGCGGTATTCTTTGACGTAGAGGGAGCTTTTGACAAGGCAAGAGTACAGGTCCCTTCAAAAGAAAGGGGCTGAACCCCTCATAATTGAATGGGTAAGATTTGCACTAAAAGGAAGGAAGATACAAGCTAAAGTAGGTGAATCCAAGGTACAGGTCGAGGTTACGGGAGGATGCCACAAGGCAGCTGACTGTCCCCACACCTATGGTGCATAATTATGGATACCTTTCTGGAAAAGCTGACAAAGGCAGGATTCGACGCCCAAGCGTATGCAGATGACGGAGTTGTGGAGGTTATTATTCCTAGACTCCATCTGCACCAGAATGCAGCGAGCTGTACGAATCATAGAAAATCTTGTTCACCAAAAAGAAAAAATTCAAAGCACCCATAATGTACGGCAAACCCCTGACTTTGGTCTCAGAGCTAAAGTACTTGGGGGTCACTCTAAACAAGGGGCTCACCTGGACACCGCATGTTGCCAAAATGACTGTAAAGATATATTAATAGCTAGGATCCAATATGCATCCATCGTCTGGTGGCCTGCGGTAGAGAGGACCACCATTCTGGACTGCCTCCGCTCCCGACTTAGATCAAGAAGGAAGCGATGGCGACCCATTTGTGTCTGAGGGACTCTGATCAGTAGAGAGGAAGAGGGGAAGCCGTTGAACACAAAAGGGTCGCCCAAATGGCCACCAGGGAGATGCCACTTGCCTCCTTTGAGGTCAAGGCAACCCGAATTCCTTGGAGATTCAATAAGAGGTACAAAGTCGAAATTCCCGATAGGGAATTCTGGCAGAGTGAGAACCTCCACCAACAGTTTTAGAGGAACGCTGTGATATGCTACACCGATGGCTCCAAGCTATCAGAGAGGCAGACAACAGGGGCGGGGGTCTACGTGCAAGACCGAGAAGTGCGGATGAGCTACTCACTCGGAGAGCAATCTACGGTCTTCCAAGCCGAGGTATACGCCATTATAATAGCGGCAACACTAGAAGAGGTTCGCAATGTTTGGCGAAGCATGTGTACATATGCTCCGACAGTCAAGCGGCCCTAAAGGCATTCAGTGCGCCAAAAATTGGCAATACTCTGGTGGAAGAGTTCGTCGAAGCACTGGAAGCCTTGAGTCAAGACAAGATAGTTACAGTGATGTGAGTACCGGGACACACGAGAGTGTCGGGCAACAAAAAGACGGATGAACTCGCTTGGATCGAGGCCAACACTCAATACGTGGGGCCGGAACCACTCTTCGGTATAACAAGGAGACAGCTGCAAAGTCGATGCATTAAATGAGCTAACGATGCACTGGCAGACTCCTGGGAGAGCGAAATAGGATGCAGACAGTCCAAAGAATTCATCGACGGACCGGACGCGGCCAGACTCAAATGGCTCCTGGACTTAGGAGCGTGACCCTATTGGACAAATTAACACGTCAGGACGAACCCGTATCAGGTGACTTAGACAAGTGCCAGTGCGGAACGATGCCTATTTGTGAGTGATTCAAAGTTGGAAATCAAAGTGTATGATGGTGTTGAATGATGTTTGGGGAGGGTGACCAGTGGAACCACTGATGAGCCAACGCTGGTTGCCCAGGGCAAAACATCATTTGATCTTTTCTCTTTTCGCTTTAGTCCATTGTGTGTTTCTTGTGGGATACTCATCCAAGTTTAAATTTTGTTTTTTTCTACCCAAGATCTTTTTGATCTTTTGTTTTTAGATTCTTTTCGGGTGAAGTAACTGATTCGGAGATTTTTTTAACTTCTTTTTGTTTTTTTACCACTTTGTTGTTTGATAATGATTATTTCAGTGTTAAAAATTTATTTATAATTATTCACAACGACAAAGTGTGCTATTTTTAGATGTAAAAATTATGACAGAATTACAAAAAACATTAAGTACTTCAGATGACGAAGGCAAGAAGATCTAGAAATCTTACAAAAAAGTACACATTTCATTACATAATATAATTAATCCTACATCACTTCAGCGTAACAACTATTAGAAGTCTTACTTTATTAGCACTTGGTATATAAAGTAACCAACTTTTCACAGTCGTAGAAAAGATCCTAGAGTTTTTGTAGTATTTTCCTAAAGGGAGTAAGACTACTAAATTTTATTGTTATTATTATTTTTACTAATGACTAAGACATTAATATTTCTACATATTCTTGTTAGTGGTGAGAAAAAGCCATAATTAGTCTTGTGTGGCTTAACCACAAAAGTAGTGTTATTGAGTAGCCTTGTGTTTGGTATCTGAGAGTCAATCACAGCTAGAATTTCTGGGGAATTAATTAGATTTTGGACAATTTTATAGAGCAATAATATCGAAATTGTGTCCTTTGTTTTCTATATATTTAATAAAAGTTCCAAATGTTTGTAAGGTCGGTATTACACTATAAAATTTATTTGTCAAAGATCTTTTATAAAAGATATTTGATGAAACATCTTTGACAAATAAATTTTATAGTGTAATACCGGTCTAAACAATGGAGTCTCGAGGTATTCTTAAATTATATGCAATAAAGCGTAGAAATTTATGTTGTATTCTTTCTAATATATTTTTTGGACGGTATAATATGGACACGAAATAACGCTTGCGTATTCAATTATGGATCTTACTGTGGAGCGATACATTTTTTTTATGGTCTCTAAATTATTGAAGTCCTTTGTTGTTCTTTGAACAAATCCCATCATTCTTCTCGCTGTGTTAGAGATTTTAACAATATGATCTGCAAAACCAAGCTCTGCATCAAACCATATCTCTAAATCTCTAATAAAAGTAACCTTTCTTACTATTATATTATTAATTTGATATCTAAAATTTACTGGATTTTCAATTATGTGGAATAAAATGGTTTTGCATAAAACATAAAACTAAATTATTTGAAGTGCAACAATTCAAAAACATCATGTTGCATACTTTTTTGCATCTTCCGCATTCCTAATAATTTTAAATAATTTAAAATCATTAGCCAAAAGTAAAAAAAAATACTGTTTGTAATTATGTCCTTGAAATCGTAAACATAACAGTTCAAAAACAGAGAGGATAAATGACCACCTTAAGGTTACAGATGTAATACTAGAAAAAAAGTATTCAATTTTCACTACCTGTTCCCTACCTGTTAACAAACTGCTACACCAATCAAGAAAATTACCATATAAACCAATTGCTGTCAGTTTCTGTGTCATGAACTTTATATCTACCTTGTCAAAAGCCTTGGAGAATTCAGTATAAATAGCGTCTATCTCATACCGTCCTCCCAAGGCAGATAGCTTTGGTATATAAACAAATTTGAAATTGTTGACTTCTGTTTCATGAAATCATGTTGTTCCATCATAAATTATCTTTTCAGTTTGAAGTTATGTTGAAGCAGTGGCGACTTTAGGATTTGCTCTTGGGGGAGGCGCATCGGTTTCAATTAACTGGCCCTTCCCCTGAAAGTTAAATCTATACATATGGTCAAAACGACATTTTTTTTAAATTTAAGCAATTACCAAAAAGATTACATACATATTCGCGATGGGCCGTGCTGGATTAAAGTGCAAAAAAATAAAAAAGAAAAATTTTATTGATATTTTTACATAAAAAATACAAGTTTTAAACTAAAAATTAAGCGCCTAAAAGCTAAATTTTAAAATCCAACCTTCTTTTTTTTGTTGAAAAATCTGTGCTAATCTAGGCGATCTTCTGCCATGATATATCTTAAGTTGCTTTTTATTAACCGTTAGCTTGAAAAGCTTCTTTCGGCTGCTGCTGCTGAAATGTGAAGCATGCATAAAATTTTGGAAGTTGGTGAACTATCGGAAAATAATCTTCGTCACACTTTTGCAAAGCTTCAATGTCTTTCATCATTCTTTGTTTGTATAATTGTATGTCTCCAAGTAATTGTATCATAGTTGTTAATCCTACGTTAGGATCTGTAAGCAATTTTTTAACTTGTGGAAAATTATTGACAAAAAAATTTGAATCAAGGTCGGCCGTTTATTGATTCAGAGCATTTAGGAGATCATTTTGCACTTTGTAGGTAATTAACTAATGCGCGAGTTCAGCTGAAAATTTCAGCCAGACAAAACATTGTAAAAATAAAATCGCATCGTCACAAATTACTTTTACCAAAATGTTTGCGTTACTGGAGAACAAATTGCCATCCCATTAAGAAATATCCCTTAAAGCCTTGACTATACCTAACAGGTCATTAGCCAATTGTAAAATGGCGTTGTGCTTCTCAATCCAACGTGTTTAGCATGGACTTTTTAATTTACACTTTAAATATTTTTCTAATACATAGGTTTGTTTAGAAGAAAGGTTGAAGAAAGTTACTATTTCTTGGATACTGGTTTTGAATTTTTACTAAAAGCGACATCAACTTGTTCAACTTCAGTTTGGATACACGGAGAATCGTTTGCCGTACCCTCTGCTTCTTTTCGTGCTTTTTTAAAATATCATTATTTACTTTACTTGGCCCTTTCTCATCAAAGTGCGAAGTGCAAACGAAGAAGGCGCGCGGCTTCTGTCGCATGGTAGCACTAATATTCCATGAGTTGATACATATATCAGGCTATATTTTTGGTGACTGTAGAAATTTTATCAAAAGTCATCAGATATTCGTTTTTGTATCCTCCAGAAAATATAACAAAAGTTAAATATATTATGATGCAATAGAAAATAGATGTGGATAAGCCGCCACACCTTATTGGATAAAAATATGTAATGTAATCAAATACTTCGACTCTAAACCATTGGAGGGGGGCGCACCCCTCCTCTAAAGCCGCCACTGTGTTGAAGACCTCAATTAGTTCCATATGGCACGTGGTTGGGTATTCGTTAAGTAGGATGGTGAATGATATCTTTTATATTTTATTATTTGCAAAACTTTTGCCCCAGACTTTAAGTAAGAAAAGGTACAACTGGCAATGACTTGTTCTTTAATTTTTTAATCTTTTGCCAGAGCGTACAGGTAATCAGAATTAGCTGAAATTTTGCAGGGGTGATCATTTTTAAATGTTTCATTCAATTATTTTTCCTTCAAAATAAAAGCTCTAGTGCTGTCATCTATCCCAAAAGCCCAAAATATTTGCGGTTTAGAACATACCCGATTTACAAAAAAAAAAATAGAGAAATACTCATAATTTCCCCTGGATTATATTTTTATATATTTCCTTGCTTTAGCGAAAATAAAAACTAAGTTTTTTTTCTAAGAGCCTGCGCACTCCGGAAAAGAAAACCGATCAATCAATCACACTTCATTGACCCCCAGATGCACCGTAAAAATCTTCGGATTAGTTTAGCTAATCCATACTTCCTCTTTGTTTATTTATGTGGGATCAAGAGAGAAAAAGAAAGGATTAGATAACCAATCGCGATTAAGTGCCTACGGTGCATTTTGCGAGATACGCAGTTCAAGTATTGGCCGATAGATAGATAGTAACTGCAGGTGTTTTGTGAACAAACTTTAAATCGGGACGCAGTGGGACAGTTTTCTGACAGAAAACCATTCGAGGTTATGTTTATCTTTCAAAAATGTGTTTTAAAAACATTGTTCTAAAACAACAGGCTTAGCGCTGCGTGGGCATTACCCCGAGTCTATCAAAGAACCAAGAGACTTTACTGGCCCGCTGGGATTAATAGGAATTCGAATAGATTCATTTGGCGTCCATAAGTCCACATAATTTTGTTTTTATTTTGATTTAACCTTTTTTTTTAATTTAAATTATTGCGGTACAGTTATGTGCAAGTGTACTAGTGAAATCTTGGAGTGCAACGGATAGGTTTTAGAACCTCAATTTCAAAAACACACGGATACTTGAGTACTAACAAAACAGGTCAGTAAAGCTCTATTTAGAGGTTGGAAAGACCCTTGTTAGTCGTTGACGCTCCTGTTTAAAAAAGAACACGATTATTTCCTATAGCGCCAGTAGGCGATTTTTAAATCTGCATGCTTTTAAGTTAAGTTAAGTTGTCGGTATCAGCTAGCGCAAGTGTTTCCAATTAAATTATAAATGCACATGTAAATGCAACCTTAAACATTACACGCAGTTACTTTAATACGTAGTTGGGTAGAGCTTTTTTAGCAGGTAATTCTGCAATAAATGGTTTTCTTTTATTTTAGTATTTTACTTGGTTTTTTAGCGGCGCAGAATGCAAAAAGTCAAAATAACTAACCTAGCCCCAAATTTTTGACCCGGTGCTAAAAAATCTCTGGTGTCCCACTGTGGATAAACATAAAAAACTCTCCGCGTTGCCATGGAAAACAAATTCAATAACGTAAAATTTTGAAAAAAAATCAGGTTGACATAACTAAATTGATTTCCCGTACAGTGTTGCTAAAAACAATTCCCCAGATTGTAACTACTAAGTCCGTGGGATTTTTTGTGAAGGAGTTTTGTGACTATGTGGGATTGATAGCTCTTTAGACACACAATCAAGTGTTACCGGGTGTTTTGTTCGAATCCATGTAGAAGGGGTTGATAGGATGTCATCTTTCAAGATGGCGACCAAAAATCATAAAAAATACAAATTTTGCAACCGGGGCATGATTATACTCAACTTCATATAATTCAAGAACGAGGATTCTAAAAAACAAGATTTTTATATTTTTCTTTTAAAAAAAATCTTAATAATTCGAGGTTTTGTCAGTCCAACTTAAAATCTACCTTAGACTAAAGGCATATATGCCAAATTCGAGCCTTAGGGTTTGATGCGGTTTGAAGCTTCATGACCTTGAAAAATACCCCAGTAAAATTAAGATATTCCAAAAATATCATACTTAAGGGCTCTATTCATCTACTCTTGACGGGTGATTTAAATATAGATTTTATGAATAAAGATAATAGAACAACTCAAATGCTTTCCGATCTTCTTATATCTTATAACTTTTCAATGCATGTAACAGAGGCAACTCGAATAACAAGTAATTCATCGAGTATCATTGATTATATTTGTTCTTTCTCAGACGTTGAATGTCATGTTATAGATGCCGCCTTGTCTGACCACCAAGCCATTATTGCCAAATTTCCTTTTCCTTTTCAATCAGGTAAAAATGAGAAGAAAAAACAACGTATAAGGATAATGAGCCGAAAAAACTTTGATCCTTTTCATCAGAATGCTCAAAAAACTGACTGCGTACAAAATTGTAATAATGTAACTCAGTTTTATAATAAATTATGTAAAGCATTCCCTCTGCGTTCGGTAAAACCTAAATCATATAAAAAACAATGGATCACATCAGGAATTCGAACATCAGCTGAAAACCTTCGTTGCCTTAACACCCTTTGCAAACACTTTTCGTCGAAAGCATTTCTCAAAGATTTGTATCTTTCCTATCGCAAATTATACAGAGCAGTAATTAAAAAGTCAAAAAACTTATTTTACGAACGTAGACTAAATAAGGCAAGCAACAAATATCGTGAAACTTGGAAAATAGTGAATGAATTAACAGGACGTTCTAAACAAAAATAAAAAGAAACACAGCTCAGTCCAAACGAAATTAACGACTACTATTGCAATGTAGCGTCAAACATTTCGAAAAAGATAAAATCATCAACCGACCCTATGTCGTATTAGTCCAGCTCTCAAGTCGCTGTTTCTTTTTTCTTTACTCCAACAGATCCTGAAGAGATAAAAAATTTTTTCCCAATAATCCAAAATAAAACATCTCATGACGGCTTATCTCTTCAAATATTTCAAGAACTTCCTCCCTCACTTCCCAGACTGCCTTAAAGTTGCTAAAATCATCCCTATTCACAAGGGTGGCAGCACTACAGATCCATCCAACTACCGACCCATTTCTCTATTATTAACACTCTCTAAAATAATTAAACAACTTGTGAAAAAGCGAATGAATCAATTCCTAAATGCAAACAATATCCTAAACATTAAACAATTTGGTTTTCAAACAAACAAAAACACGTCAGATGCTATTTTCTCATTCTTAGAGAATCTTTTAAAGGGTCTTAATCGTGGCGAAGCTTCTGCGGCAGTATTTTACTGTTGAGAAAACTCGCTGTTTATGGATTTAGGGGCGTTGCTTTAAAGTGGTTTAAGTAGTATCTCTCTGGACGCGTTCAAAGTATTTCTGTAGATGGAAATAGATCCAAAGCAAAACCTGTTACCAGCGGAGTACCGCAAAGATCTGTTGTGGGTCCTGTTTTGTTCTCATTAAACATTAACGATCTTATGAAACTTAATATCTCAGGTATATTTACTGTTTTTGCGGACGACAATTTTGTGGAGTGACAAAAATATCTCCAGACTTCATAAACGTATTAATTCTGATCTTGCCATAGTCATGTCATGGTGTGGGTCAAACCGTTTGCCATTTAATATTTTAAAAACCTAAATAAAAACATTTAAAAACTTTGAATTTGAAGAAGTTTCTATTGGTAACCATAGCATCAATAACACTACAAACGCGAAATTCCTGGGCCTAAACATTGACTTAAACCTGAGATTTGACAGTCACATTAATGCTCTTAGAAAAAAATTGTCGTCTGGAGCATATTGCGTCAGAATAACAGCCACTGAACTTGGTAAACAAACGGCCCGTTTTACTTATTTTTCATTGGTGGAATCGCATCTCAGATATGGGCTACAGTTCTGGGGCTCATGCGGTGGTTATTTATTTAATATGATTTTTGTTCGGCAAAAACGAGCACTTCGTTTTCTTTGTCAGGTTCCCTCAAACACCCACTGCAAACCGCTTTTTATTGAAAATAAAATCTTAACACTTGTCTGTTTATTTGTTTTGGAAACAGTGTGTCTAATAAAAAAAAAACACCTCGCAAACTTTCTTTCTAATCAAAATGTTTATAACACTCGTCAAGATAACAATTTAAGACTTCTAATTCCTCATTCGTCATTGGTAAAACGCTCTTTTATTTACAACGGTGTGAAATTGTATAATCACTTACCATCTGAAATAAAATCAGAAACTGTTTTTAAAAAATTCAGAAGGTTATGTAAGGATACACTAGCTAGTATAGGCTTCTACACTGTGGATAAATACCTGGACTATAACTTTTAAATAAGGACTCAACAGCTTCTTAGCTATTGTATTATTACCTGTTATTAATGTCTGTTAATATACACGTTTTAAACCATTTTGGTCAATAGGTTGACCTTATTTTGTGTATTTATTTTAATTTTTTAATTTAATTATTATTTTAATCTTCCACATATATAGCTACTGTTGTGTGTTCTTTTTTTATATATTTTTTGAATTACGTTTAAATAATGTATTGCACACTCACATTCGTGTATATTAGGTGAATAATTTTAAATTATTGCATAATAATTATTGTATACATTTTTATTTTTACTTTTTATAGTGAAACTAACCATGCAAGAAGTTTCTGTTCTTGTGCTTGTTTGATGTTTATTATTTATTTGTACGTACGTTAGATATATATTTACTTTTATTCATTCTTTTGTATAAGGTACTGGCTTTGTCAATTGAATTTTCGATTTATGACAATAAAGCATATCAAATCAGCATATCAAATCAAATCCTATTTTATTTAAATTTGTAACGCAGCGTAGTTATTGTATAGGTATATCCTATAAAAGTAAGGAGTTTTCAATCCTTTCACTTGCCTGCAAATACAAAACAAACTTTCTTTGAAGAATCAGACAACAAACTTCTTCTAAAATATAATAAGAAAAACAAGATGTCGTCAAGGTCGCCTCTATGTACGGTTCACCTTCCATCAACTTCCATCATTTGCTAGCGCTTCCTATTGGAGGTCTAGCTGCGTTGCTAGCGGCGGATAATAAATTCTAAGTTAAACAATAAACAATAATCCGGTTAAAAAAGTTACGTGTATTTTCTTTAGTTTGATAGTATAATATACTTCAAACCCCCTTCGCACGCCCTAAATTATTATTTTTCAAAAAATGTAAAAAACGCTGTTTCAGAACCAGACTTCATTTGCTTTGGTTTAATACCCAAAAAACCATATTTTGACGAATTAAAATACTTATCGTATGTAGTAGGGTGTTTTTTACCCTCCTCCAAAAAGAAGGTCAAATAAGAATTTTTCGTTTTGTGTTGATTTGGATGTCCAAGAAAGTTATTTGCACCTCGTTCAAAACAAAATCACCGCTATTTCCTAACCGCCGCTTAAAATTAAAAAAAAAAATGCCGAAACACGTATGCTTATTTTATTTGTAGAGTCTACATATCAATTGTCAGACCCTTATTGCTAGCGGTCGACCCACGGCGTTGCCCGCGAAGAAAAAAATTTATTTGACAGCTGTCATTGAGCTAAATATCAAATAGAAAGTAGACTATGTTTCAATCCAATTCACATCCTATCTTCTTACCAAATTTTATTGAAATCGGTTTAGCCGATTTGCCGTGATTAAAAACAAACACTTTTACAACCTAGACCCAATCACCTTTCAGCTGATACTCCATAAGCCAAATATTACATCCGTGTAGAAGGGGTTTATATGACGTCATCTTTCAAGATGGCGACCAAAAATCATAAAATGTACAAATTTCGCAACCGGGGCATGATTATACTCGACTCCATATAATCCGAGAGAGAGAATTTAAAAAGAAAATTGCAAAAATCTTGTTTTTTTGGCCGCCATCTTGAAAGATGTCGACATATCAACCTCTTCTACACGAATGCGAACAAAACACCTGGTAACACTTGATTGTGTGACTAAAAAGCTATCAATCCCTTATAGTCACATAGCTCCTTCATAAAAAATCCCACGGTATAGAAATGATCGACATATGCTCCTACACTATACGACCTTAAGAAGGTACATTGGGAGCTTTATTCAAATTACATTGATATTGAAATAAAGCTATGTGTATGCTAGACGTTTAGCATTTATTTTTTTTAACTACCGTACCTAAAAACATGAAACTTATGTGTTCTTATTTGATAAAGCGTCTCAATTAATAAACAGGAAGAATTGAAGTGCTTGGGTATCTATTTTCTTTAAATTTGTAACGCAGTGTAGTTATTGTATAGGTATACCCTATAAAAGTAAGGAGTTTTCAATTCTTTCACTTGCCTGCAAATACAAAACAAATTTTCTTTAAAGAATCAGAAAAAAAACTTCTCCTAAAATATCATAAGAAAAACAAGGTGTCGTCAAGGTCGCCTCTATGTACGGTTCCCCTTCCATCCACTTGCAATAGTAAAAGTGGCCTCATTTGCTAGCGCCTCCTATTGGAGTTCTAGCTGCGTTGCTAGCGGCGGATAATAAATTCTAAGTTAAAAAAGTTTAGTGTACTTTCTTTAGTTTGAAACTATACTAAGCTTCAAACTCCCTTCGCACGCCCTAAATTATTATTTTTCAAAAAATGTAAAAAACGCTGTTTCAGAATCCAGACTTCATTTGCTTTGGTTTAATACCCAAAAACCAATATTTTGACGAATTAAAATATTTATCGCATGTAGTAGGGTGTTTTTACCCTCCTCCAAAAAGGAAGTCAAATAAGAATTTTCCATTATGTGTTGATTTGGAAGTCCAAGAAAGTTATTTGCAGCCCGTTCAAAACAAAATCACCGCTATTTCCTAACCGCCGCTTAAAATTAAAAAAAAATGCCGAAACACATATGCTTATTTTATTTGTAGAGTCTACATATCAATTGTCAGACCCCTATTGCTAGTGATCGACCTGCGGCGTTGCCCGCGAAGAAAAAATTTTTATTTGACAGCTGTCGTTGAGCAAAATATCAAATGGAAACTAGACTGTTTCAATCCAATTCACATCCTATCTTTTTACCAAAAGTCGGTTTAGCCGGTTTTGCGTGATTAAAGAACAAACACTTTTACAACCTGGGCCCAATCACCTTTCAACTGATACTCCATTAGCCAAATATTGCGTCGTAACTTTTCACTTAACCCTGTTTTACCCGAAGGTTCCAGGTTGTGTGATATTTTAATTGTAGGATTCCAAAAAATTATCTACAACCATTCTGTTTTTTTTTTAATTTGTAAATATATTTTCGCTCTTTTTGGGGACTTTTTCAAGAGACAAACAGGGAGGGAAATTATCGTTCGTTAATCTGAAAAGAAGAAAAAAAAGGGGGGCTAGTATCTTATAGTACTTCAGAAAATTAACAAATTAATATAAAATGGCTTACCATCAGTGCTTTTGGAATATTATCCTAATCAATAATACAGGTCTTTTTTAGGTACAGTTTTCTTGTGATACTAACAACACTTTCGATGGATAGAGTACTTTGTACTTTGAAAGTATTTTGAATTATAAAAGTATCGGCATCATATGAATAACCTTAATTAGTATAACGCAAAAATCCAAAGTAAGAAAAAATAGTTACATTTTTAAATATCCTCTCGATGTACGACGGCTGGCTAAGTTTCCTGATAAAGAATATGATATAAAACTGATGGTAAGACATTTTATATTAATTTATAAATTTTCTAATTTTAATTAACTGAAAAAATACTATAATATACTAGTCCCCCTTTTTTTCCTTCTCTTCAGATTGATGAACGATAATTTGTCCACGTTTTTGTATCACCCCTCCCCCTTCCTGTTTGTCTCTTGTAAAAATCACTTAACCCTTTTCTTCACAAATTTCTGGGCCCACTAGAGGTCAAATCGATTGCGATTTTTAAAAACAAGCCCTTAAAACTTATTATAAGAAACTACGTGTTACTTTAACATATACCCATATAACTTTCTTTAAAAAAAATATATTTTGATGCAATTTTTTACTGAGTACCTACCTATGATCGTAACATCTTTCTTATCATCGCTATTATCTTTAGATTTAGTTTCAGGTGTCGTCGATCCTACTGTCGTCTCCTCACTATCATCTTCACTAATTTTTTTAAGACGTCTACCATCTTCAGTAGAATTTTTTTTTGTTGGTTCAGAAGTAACATTCGAGCTTGATGATACAGGAGTAGCAGCTGAACCTGTTGGTTCAGGAGTAATAGCCGAGTTTGTTGCTTCAGGAGTAGTAGTCGAGCCTGTTGGTTCAGGAGTGATAGCCGAGTTGGTTGGTTCAGGAGTAGTAGGGAAGCTTGTTGGTGTAAGACTGATAGCTGAGTTTGTTGGTTCAGGAGTAATAGCGGGGCTTGTTGGTTCAGGAATAGTACCCGAGCTCTTTGGTTCAGTAGTAGGAGCTGAGCTTGTTGGTTCAGTAGAAGAAAGCCCGTTTCTTCGTAGTCTTTCGAGATCAATAAAGTCTATTGGATTTTTCTTATTTGCATTTAAATAATCTTTTTGCTTAACAGTTATTATTTTATTTATAGTATTTCTGTGTTTCACATATCTGCTACTGTCATTGCTTAAAGGCGGGCTTAATTTTTTTTTAATGACAGTGGTGTTATGTTGAATTGGTTGCAAATTTTCATTTTGATTTGAGTTTTTATTGGTGTCACTTACACTATAATTTTGGTTAATAACTGATGAAATTTTGTTATTTTTATTAGAGAATAATGTATATTTTTTATTCTGTGTATTACTGTTTTTTATAATTTTGTCATCAGTCCTATTGATTTTCATAACATGGTGGGGCAAGATAGAGATTTTCTCTTTTTTTATCTTAATATTATTATTAATATTATTCGTTACATAGAAATTTGAAAAACCTTTTAAATCAATATCTGTAAAGTTACTGAAAGGTTGTTTTGTACTTATACTGTATTGGTTCTTGACGTCCTTTAAGTTAATTTCTACAGACACATTTCGGTTTTTGTCATCAAAATATATTTTTTGTAATTCAAAATTTAAGTTTTTCTTTAAATTCTCATCGTATAAATTTGGCGCCCCTTGACTTGCTCTATTTTTTGCATCATATCTATCAACCTGGGTGCTTCTTATACCACTAAAAAAGATAAATAATAAATTGTGTTTCAGTCCCAAATGCTCTTTTGCATGGTAACTTACTTTTTACTCTTGTTCGTTGTTATTCCTGAGTTACATATTTCAAAAAAATACGAACATAATAACATCAGTATTAATATTCTTAATAAAGGGCTGAATAACATCATTGTTTTTGCAATATTCTGTCTTTTTAATATTCCTAAAATAAAATAATATACTTTAAAGAAACAGTTAGTTTCGATCGGCGTGCAACTTAAAAGTACCAAAAAGTGCATTGTGTAAATATTTTCCAGAAAAATGAGAGATTATGGTTTGAAGTGAGGCCTATTTAAAAAGATAGTTGAACTTTTTACGTTACTGAATTTGGTTTGAGATTGGGATTGCAAAATATTACAGCGGACCAATCAATTAGTGGTAAATTGAGTAAGGTCTTCAGAGAAAAAATTATTCTTATTGGGAGGGAAAAGAAAAGTGCTATATTTTCTTTACAAATTTATTTTTAAATCCTCTAATTTAAAAAAAATATTTAAAAGGGTAATTTTGGTTACAAAAATCACGAAAAGTACTTAAATACATACATAACTAAAAAAAGAGGAAATTATTTCACTATTTTACTTAACCTGTGATGGACTAGTGCAATTTCATGATCAATGGACTTATATTGATTCAATAAGAACAAGTAACATTAGTAGGCGTAGGTAGGTCTTCCCTTAGGATGGGGCATGGGTTGAGCAAGAAAACGAGAAAACGCACTATAAAATATTTATTAAGAAAAAGCGTGATTTAAGCAATTTTAAAACGTTAAAAGGATATGTCAACCAACATAAACATATTTCATCATTAACCTTAGAGGATTCTGGATAAGCCTTGATAAAACTTCTTTTTCAAATTTATTTTTAGCGCCAATTACACTTTTTCTAAGCACACTCATCATACAAAGGCCGATAAGTCTGTTGTATGTCATTGGATCGTAACCAAGTTTTAATCCTGCGCAAAGTGCTAAAAGATCATTCCATTGTGCACTCCATGTACGAGTAAAAAAACCTTTAAAAAAATTATTAAAAAATATCACAGGGCAACACACACTTTGGTGCCGGCGATTTTTTAACTGTTCCTGGGTAATTTTTGGGTGGTTTATAAAATAGGAATTATTTAGTTTTTTTTAACCTCTATATATATTTTACGTTATAGCTATGACTATTGCCAGTAACAAAAAAAACACATATAATTAAATATTTATTATAAAAACTAGCTTAACATACATTCATACCCATATTAGTCCCTATCACCTACAAATTTTCTTTTATACGACTTTCTAGCATGGAATTTACTGGTGTAGTTTCGCTGAAGGCTCCAACAGTAGTCCGCCATCATGTGGCTATCCCATCGTCCTTGATATCGATCTTTCATAGTTTTAATATCCTGATGGAATCTTTCTCCCTGTTTTTCACTAAGTCACCTAAATTTTCTGGAAAGCGATCTAGGTGGCTGTGGAGGTAGTGAACAACTAAGAATATGAAAATTTGAAAGTATAGTTTCCACTAATTCCATGTAATTGTCTGCTTTGTGATTTCCAAAAAAAAAAATTAATTACTTAAACCAATGAACTCCAAGCGTTAGATTCAATCTCATTCACTGATGTGGTCAACAGTGGATCTTTAATAAGTTGCCTTATTTGAGGACCATCAAATATACCAGTTTTTAGTTTTTTTTACGTGACAAGTAATCAAAACAATTTCCATCTCGATCTAACGCTTTCACAAATTGCTTCGTAAGCCCCAACTTGATATGCAAGGGTGGGAGTAAAATTTTTTCTCTCGTAACCAAAGGTTGATTCACTACGTTTTGTTTTCCTTGAACCATAGTATCTCTTAAAGGCCAATTTTTCTTAACCTAGTGCTGATCTTTAGCTCTGCTGCCCCAAAGACATAAAAAACAGGTGTATTTTGTATATACATTTTGCTGTCCAAAGAGAAAGTTCACCATTTTCAAATCAACACAAATTGCCCACTGATGTTCTTCGTATTTAATTTGTTTCAAAACTTGTGCTATTATTTTATACTCCTCTTTCATGGTAGGAGAATTTTCAATAGGAATTGGGGCATATTTGTTGCCGTTATGTAAAAGGACACATTTTAAACTACGTTTTGAACTGTCAATGAAAAGGCGCAAATCGTCTGAAGTGTATTCTGCCAAACCCATTTTTTCTAAGTCCTTTTATATCGTTACTCTCTTACGATAAAATGTAACATTAGTGCCTGGATAAAGAAGGTTCTTTTCTTTTAATCTGGATGCAAGTAATTCAGCACACTCCTTTGAGAGGTATAGGTCTCTCACAATCGTTCAGTTCTTGTTGATTAAAACACTGAGGAGTGGTTAAATCTCTTTCAAATTCACTGTCGTTTTCTAATTGCATTCTTTAAACTTCATCAGACGTTGATGTTTTTGTATCATCTTCCGGGATTTCAGGAAGACTGCTGAAGGTTAGAATGGGTATTTCTTTAGATTGCGGTACAGCTCTTCTTGCAGAATCTAGATCAGGATATGTCCATTTATGTCGATTTTTCCCATTTATGCCTTTAATATTAACGAGACAAAAATAGCAGTCATCATAATGGTTACGTGGTTCCCTCCAAATCATTGGTACGCCAAATTTCAGGCACTTTCTGTTTCCAATTGTTCACTGTCGCAAATGTTCAACACTTGTTTTACACACCACACGTAGAGCCCAAGTTTTAGCTTGATCTCCCAAATGAACGCCAAAATAGGCAAGATAAACCTTTTCACAAATTCAGAAATAGTTTTTCTACTTTTTTTTAAAGTGTATTCATCACATACATAACAAAAAACATCTGGATGGTTTACACAGCTACGCCTGCTTGTCGATGCCATTGTTTTAGGTTTAACACTATAAAACGATGAAAATGTACAAAAAATTATGACACAATTTTATTCGCAAAAACTACACAATATACGAGAAGGATAAAGGTAGACAAAAGTTACTATGTTTCCAAAACCAATTAGTCGGGGTTGAGCAGGTATGGGGAGATCAGATCATAGGAAATTCCAAATACAAAATAGCTAATAAAATTAATAGGATTAAGTAATGCGGGTAAACCAGGTGTAGGAATATTAGTTTACGGACAATTTCAGGTATATTTGGCTAATTAGATACTAGTTTTGAATACCAAATTTTTATTTTCAATTTTAAAGAGATGTTGATTTATTTATTTTTCTCTTTTATCAGAACTAAATTCAATTAGTCTCTATCTCAAAAACTAGAGCTGATAGAAAAAAATCTGCTTACAGTTTTAGAATCAGCACATTAAGTATATCTAAAATTAGTTCTTAGATCTCAGGCACCAAAACATTTTTTTATGCGCGATACACAAAAATAAACCATTTTTTTATTGGTTGGCATGTAAATTTTTGGTTTTTTAAAAGTGTTTTTACCTTTTTTTGAAAAAATAGACGAAAGATTTCCATCGGATACTAATATTACACTCCATTCTAATTTTTTTATTGGCTTCTATCTCCTGTTGATGGGCAGAAACCAACTGTACATCAACAGGTATATTTTCCACAAAACATTTTGCTGCTCTGGCCACTGATTTATGCCACTGAGATGAGATTGAGATCTTTGTAGCGGGTAAAAGGTCTCACTACGAATAAGCCTACTACAGCCTTCACATTGTTTGGTAGAAACAATACACAGTAAATGCGACATTCAATTTTTTAGAATACGCCAAAAAATTATTACATATTTAAAATTTTGGTGCGCTTACCTTTCTTTATAACTTCTAATATCGATTATAGATATTTAAGTCACTGATTGACACTTATGATGTAGAAAGAACTCCGCCCGGAATTAACATCATTAAGGAAAGAACAGATATGAGGATTGATTTTTATACTCATTGATACTCATAACTTCAATATTACTGAGAAAGCCCCACCCTGCCTAACTCTCGCTACGCCCATGACACATTCTACTTTTAAGAAGCAATATTTTATTATTGCACTTGGTAAAAAGCATTATTTTTATTATTTGTGTCATACCCACTTGCCATTGAAATTAATTCAACCCTCATTAATGTTGTGTCTTAAAAATAAGACTTTAATCGTGCATGTCAATAAAGTGCCTGTTTGTAAAAAATCTTATTATTTTTCGTATAATTCCTGATCTTCCAGCAAAATTGTAATAACAAGTTAAAACACTAAACCTACTTTTATTTATTTTTTTAATTAATTTAACCCTCGCTCGTAATATATCCCGCATTGAAACTGAAAAAATCCGAATTACCTTATTTACCTACCGCTGACGATTGCGTTGCGCGAATTGAGTTTTTTTTATCTTTTCTATTCGCCATTGGTAGAAATACCTATGGAGATATAAGTAAATGGTTTATTTTTGTGTATCGCGCCTCACAAAAAACATAGCAAAATAAATACAAATGACGAAGTTAGAAAGTAACGGCAGAAGTATAAATTCTACTTTATTGCTTAATTCTTAAAAACTACTTCATAAAACAATTGCGATCTTAAATTATATCAGTCTACGGCACTGTTTATCAAAACTCTCAAAAACGCTTTAAAATATTCATTTTTAATTGTCAGCAATACGGTAGATAAAAATTATGCACCACTACGTGAGCAATTATATGAATGGATGTTCGGAAAATCGACTCTATGAGGGCCGTTCCAAATGCACCGGCATTACCAATAGTGGTAAACTAATACCTCTAGAATAATTAAAACTGTCTTTTAATTCAAAAACCCATGTCTGGATTGAGGGTGACTAGTGAATTGAACTGACGAGCCCACGCTGGTCACCCCGGGCGAAACATCGTTTAATTGTTTCTCTTTTTGCTTTGGTCTTTTGTGTGTTCCTTGTGGGACACTCATCCAATTTTGAAATTTCGTTCTTTCCTCCCAAGATCTTTTGATCTTCTCTTTTTTAGATTCTTTTTGGTTGATGTAACTGATTTGGAAGTTTTAACTTCTTCTTTTAATTGTCTTAGGAGCATATTCCTATTGGAAAGATTAACACGCCAGGACGAACCCGTATCAGGTGACTTATAATAAGTACCATGTGGACGATGCCTATTTGTGAGTGTTTCAGAGTTGGAAGTCAGAGTGTGCGATGGTGTTAAATGATGTCTGGATTGAGGGTGACTAGTGAATCCACTGATGAGCCCATGCTGGTCACCCCGGGCAAAACATCGTTTAATTGTTTCTCTTTTCGCTTTGGTCTTTTGTGTGTTCCTTGTGGGATACTCATCCAATTTTGAAATTTTGTTCTTTCCTCCCAAGATCTTTTGATCTTCTCTTTTTAGATTCTTGTTGGTTGATGTAACTAATTTGGAAGTTTTAACTTCTTGTTTTAATTGTCTTAGGAGCATATTCCTATTGGAAAGATTAACTCGCCAGGACGAACCCGTATCCCATAGTATTCCATTATATACCCATGAAAATTTAAAATGCTGTATCCCTTTTATAAATTTTATATAGATTAAATATCTATTGATGAGGTTTCCAAAAAAAACTACAACCTTTCTGTTTTTTCCCTGACAGACCCCAAGCTCCTCGTTACCATCCATCATCCCATTACCATCCATAGCCAAACCAAGCAGATATTACAAGAACCTTTAACTCCCAACCAACTACTAAAATTCCCCAACCCCCTCCACAACAACTATCCTCGTCAAATCCCACCACATTATATCCAACAAGATATCACCCCAAGTCTCAACTCTCAAAACACCACTAACGCTTCCCGTCCATCTTCACAAGACCAACCACAGTCCAACCAACCAGATATTATCACAACCCTAAATGCCCAACCAACCACCAACATCAAAAAAAATTATTTTGTCCTACCCTTTCCTTTGAAATTTTAGTGGTAGGTTTGAGCGAACTAAATTATGAAAATGCCTTGACCAATCTTTTGAGGCACTTTGCTTGCAGTTCTCGTACCTATATCTTTTTTGACTCTAATTTGATAGATCGCTTTTTTCACCTGTTCCACTGAAATGTATGCTTCAGCCATTTTTCTCGCTTTTCTGGAGAGTGAATTAGCAATTTACATTGCAAAGAATTTTCGCAGAAAGATTACAGTTTCCGGGTTTTCTTAAAGATGGTTTTAATTAAAAACAACAGCAACAATAAAGTACGTTGCAAAATGAGGTAAAGATTTTTCATATACCCACTCTTTCGACTTTTTCTACGAACCAACGACTACAAGCATTTCGAGATAGCGATCCGTTAGTACGGTTTTTATTTTAGGAAAAATGTTTTCGAAAAATAACTCTTTTGGCCTTACGAGCAGTTCAACAGCTTTACAATATGTTTTTCTTTCCTTCCTTTCAGATTAAAATAGGGAGAATTATGTCCTCGTAATTTTATGTTCTCTCCCCCTCCCCCCCTGATTGTGATATTTGTATAAAGCTTCAAACATTAAGTTAGTAGTTTTTTCGGCACCCTCATCAATAAAATATAGGGTGTGCCAAAAAATCTTGCACACTTTTAAATTTGCTATAACTTTTGATCGAATAGCTCGATTTTCATATTTTTTAACTTGAATTTCACATTTCGCAAAAATTGTTTTGAATATCGGGTAATTTTCACTCTCCACCTGCAAAAAAATACCTGCGGCACTGGAAAAAATCTAGTCATAGCAAAAAAAGCCTTATGTATGCTTTCTATACCAAGGCATTACTTAATTAAATCGGTTAAGAGATAAGAAAACTATAAACCTCTGAAATAAGTGGTTTCTTACTTTTTGACATTATCATTTGCAAAAAAACCGTAGTTTTTGCATTTGCTTTAACTGTTGATCGGATTACTTGATTTCAAATCTTTTTACATTTTTTGGTGAACAAAGCTTGCGGCTTTGACATTTTTCGAACATCCAAGATAGCGGACAGCTTTAATACGCTTTAACCACTGGGTAATTTCACTCCCCTAAAAAAGTAACAAAACAAAATCAAGGCTATTCAACCCCCCATCTCTGCTAGGTAAATGGAGGTATCACTTGCTTAAATCAGTTAAGAAGTAAGCAAGTGAGTGTCATCATTTCCAGCGTTTTTAATAAAAATTGTGACTTATAATAAAATTTAAAAAATTGATTTAGTTTTAAAGTACTGATTTTTTAGCTAGAGTGGCATGTATTGGTTATTTGGCCGAGCTTAAGCTGAGTTTACTTTGTTATATATACTTTATTAAGAAAAATAACCATTAGCTAACGTATAATAATCTAGATCGGGCTACTCAGATTTTCTAAGCTGATCCCCATGTGTTCTTAAGACAGTACGAAAATCATTACGCCATTTATTCAAAGCATTGGTAATGTTTCTTTGGGGCAAACTTCGATGGGCCTCTGTGATGACTTGACACAGTTCGTTAATGTCGCCGTTGCTGCGGCAATTTTTGTACACTTCTTTTTCTAAATCTCCCCAATAATGGCTTGATATATGAAGAAACAAGCAAATTTTAAGCAAAGGGTAAATGCCCCTTTTTATTTATGTCCCCCTACTTGATAATGAATTTTTCATTTCTTAACCGATTTAATTGAGTGATACCTTCATATATGCAGCAGGGAGGGAACTTTTCTACTAATTTATATTTTGTTTAGTATAGGTACCAAACACAATTTTTTACTTCCCTCGCTAAGGGAAGTAATGCAATCATCGAAAAATCGCACTTTGAGATTTTCATGATCCTCCACAAATTTTGAGATTCCGAATAGTGATAAGCACGAATCCAGATGCCGTCGCTCTGTCTGTCGGTCGGTCTTTCGGTCTGTCGGTCGGTCTTTCGGTCTGTCGGTCGGTCTGTCTGTCGTCTACTTTGTAGCCACTCTAACTCAAAAACTCTCTCACTAATCAATACAAAATTTTGCAGTGATTAATTGCCTTGACGCGCAGACTCCTATTGTTCTTGAATATTCTCCTATTAGACCCTTCGGAGCTACCCCCAAAAAACTTCATGCCTAAATAAAAAAAAAAAAATTTCTTACCGTGTGATACCTCTTTGGAAAGCTTATGAAAATTGTAGTTGATGGGGCCAAAATTTTTGACCACATATATATATTACATAAAAAATGCAAAAAACTCTTCAAAAATTCAATTTTTTGTGCCATATATCTCGAGTTATGAAACGAAATGTTAAATAAAAAAAAGCTTAGGTTAAGATCCAGGTCACACACTATTGTCTTATCAAATTTCATACAAATCGGTTTAGCCATTATTGCGGGATTAATGGAAAAAAATCTTATGTATACGAGTATATATATATATATATAAAATGTATTGGAAAAGTCTGGATAAACCCCGTAAAAGTCCGGATCGATACGCCAGGGAAAAGTCTGGAAACAGCCAGGAAAAGTCAGGTTACACTTTAAAAATTCTGGAAAGTCTGGATACATCCAGAAAAAGTCTAGAAACACCCTAGAAAAGTCTGAACACACCCTGGAGAAGTCTGGAAAGACTCGGGAAAAGTATGAAAAGACCCTGGAAAAGTCTGAATACACTCTTGAAAGAACCTGGAACAGTCTGGAAATACTTTGGAAATATCTGGAAAGACCCTGGAAAAGTCTGGATATACTCTGGAAAAGTCTGAATATACTCTGGGCAAATCTGGAAAGACCCTGGAAAAGTCTAGAAAGACCCCGGAAAAGTCTGGATAGCCTCTGGAAAGTCTGGAAAGAACCTGGAAAAGTTTGGAAACACTCTGGAAAACTCTGGAAAGACTCTGGAAAAGTCTGGAAATACTTTGGAAAAGTCTGAAAAGACCCTGGAAAATTCTGGAAAGACCCTGAAAAAGTCTGAAAACACTTTGGATAAGCCTGGAAAGACTCTGGAAAAGTCTGGATACACTCCGGAAAAGTCTGGAAAGACCCTGAAAAAGTCTGAATACACTCTGAAAAAATCTGGAAATACCCTGGAAAAGTCTAAATACACTCTGGAGAAGTTTGAAAAGGCTCTGAAAAAGTCTGGAAACACTCTGGAAAAGTCTGAATACAATCTGGAAAACTCTAGAAAGAATCTGGAAAAGTCTGACTACATTCTGGAAAAGTCTGAAAAGACCCTGTAAAAGTCTGAAAAGACCCTGGAAAAGTCTGGATATACTCTGGAAAAGTCTGGATAGCCTCTGGAAAGTCTGGAAAGAACTTGGAAAAGTTTGGAAACACTCTGGAAAACTCTGGAAAGACTTTGGAAAAGTCTGGATTTACTCTGGAAAAGTCTGGAAAAACCCTGGAAAAATCTGGATATACTCTGGAAAAACCTGAATACACTGTGAAAATGTCCGAGAGAATTCACCCCTGTACAGTATAGATACACCCAAGCAAAGTCTGGGTATACCCTGGAAAAGTCTGACCAACCAATCTAACCCATGTAGTGAATTTTTATGTATGTTCTTCTGAGCGAGGGAAGTTTTAGAATAAACCTTTACTCGATTTATTTTTTTCGGGGAAAAGGGGGAGGGGGGTGAAAATTACCCATTATTTAAAAATGTCCTCCATCACAGATTTTTGAGAATTGTTAAATTTTGAACCACAACATAAAAGCCTTAAGTCTTGTACTTCTATCTTAAGTTACATTAACTCCACTCAATATAAAAGCCTGTATTGTTTTTATTTCTTGGTATAGAGATAATACGCAAGGCTTTTGTCACAATGACTTAGATTTTCTCCAGTGCCGCACATATTTTTTTTGCAGGGGGGTGAAAATTTCCCGTTATTTAAAACGATCCGCCATCTTGGATTTTTAGGAAATGTCAAATTTTGGACCGGATCGGAAAAGTCTGATATCTTATCTTTCCAAAAACTCAAAACATTTTAAAATTCGATCAAAAGTGATAGCAAATTCAAAAGTGTGCAAGATTTTTTGGCCCACCCTTTAATTCACAAAACCTGCAACCTTCACTAAAAAAATTTAGATTAAATACATATAAGTAGTAAAATGCTTCAACTGGTAGTTTTAAATTTTAATATTATTTCCCAATTACAATATTTCTAAAAAATATACCTTATTTTGAAATTCATAAGGAACCAGTTGTGATATTTATTTTAAAAACTTTTACTACTTATTGAAAAGGGTCGTCCATTTTCTCAAAGAAACTTGAATTTACAAAATACAAAATTTTTTATTCAAAATTTGGTAGGTGACACGTGTTTCGCCTACATAGGCATCTTCAGAGCTACAAATTATGATATACTAGTAAGGTAATTCTAATTGCAAGAACCATCAAAATTTAAAAAATAAAAGAAAATAGAAAATAGTGATTACCTGGTATATAAAACGTCACGGTAGAGATTAACATTTAAAGAACATTACAAAAGCGTAAAAAGTGTAAAAAAGTAAAAATAAAAAACATTTAAACAAACGAGACTCGTTCTACATTTTACAAACAAAAACCAATGAACATTTTTTTAGGTTAGGTAAAGTAAAGTAAAAGAATTATTTATGTCGGAGTAAGGATTAAACCCGTGTATTCTGGACGAAAGGCAGATACGTTATCACTGCGCTATAGTCGCTGTTGATAAAATTTTTATAAAAATCTTTTTACTGCTGTAGGTTGTTAAATATTTAACTGGACTCGAAACTGAAAACATCATTCACACACACCAACACTGGGCTCTTTTTGGCCTTAGTAATCTCCATTTTCTCTAGCAAGTCTAATTTTTTGCTCTTTTTGCACTCATGTAACAAGGTTACGTTTTCAGAAATTGAAAAGTCGTGTTTAGTTGACAAAAGGTGGTTGGCAAAGGCTGATTTTGCCTCTGTAATATCTATGTTTTTATATTTGTTAACAAAACTCAAATGTTCTCGAACTCTAGTTAAAACATTCCTCCCCGTCTGTCCTACGTAGGTTGCAGGGCAACTACCACAGCTTAGAGAGTGTACCCCCCAATTTTGACAATCTCTCTGATTTGTCTTTAACCTTCACTAAATGAGCTTTTACGGTATTAATAGTCTTGAATGCAAAAGAGATGTTAAAAGGCTTAAAGAACTGTGCTAACTAAAATGAGAGATTACCGAAGAAGGTCAAACATCTAAATGGTTTAACATCAGGTTTTGAATGTAAAATATGGAATGACAATTTGTACTTGTTAAGAAATTTAAAATAAAGTTTATTAAAAGATTCAATTGGAAAATTGTTAGTATAAACCATATAAGCTTTATAATGTTGAGTTCTTTCCTGAAACCGTCTTGTGTAAGTGGAAGTTTTAATAGTCTATATAGTAGCGAGTTAAAAGATGCGAATTTATAAGAGCTGGGGGAGTTCGAAGAAAATTGTATAATATTATCTGTAGCAGACGGTTCTCTATATACTTCAAATTGAATTTTATTAGAGTTTCGTATTAATAATAAATCTAGGAAAGGTAGTTTTCCTTCATTTTCGCGTTCCAGTGTAAAAGTGATTTTATTTTGTAAGGCGTTAAGGAAATCCAAAAACTTTTGTAGATTTTCTTCCCCTCCACTCCGTACTACGCAGACATCGTCAACATACCGTTTATAGGCCGTTATATAATCAGAATAGTTAATTTTCATAATTTTACTTTCAAGGTTATTCATAAAGACCTCACTCAAAAACGGAGACAAACAAGAACCCATCGCTAGCCCAGCATTTTGTTTAAAAAATCGGCCATTAAACTTTAAAAAATCTTGACTTAAAACCAGCGAAAGTAGGGAAATTAAATTGGAGACAACTAACTGAGGCAAATACGATCTTAAAAGTGGGTTCCTAACTAGGTAGATGCAATTAGTTGGGGGTATACTCGGAAAAAGGTTTTTTTACATCTAGTGATATTAATATTGCAATATTTGGTATTGTAATACTTAAATTTAACAACCTACAGCAGTAAAAAGATTTTCATCAAAATTTTATCAACAGCGACTAAAGCTTAGTGATAACCTATCTGCCTTGCGTTCAGAATACACGGGTTCAATCCTTATTCCGGCATAAATAATTTTTTTAAAACTTTTATAATTATTTTGTGGTTATGTCCTTTACCTAAGTCTCGTTTCTTTAATTTTTTTTTTATTTTTACTTTTTTACACTTTTTACACTTTTGTAATGTTCTTTAAATGTTAATCTCTACCGTGACGTTTTATATACCAGGTAATTACTATTTTCTATTTTCTTTTCTTCTTTAAATTTTGACGATTCTTGCAATTAGATTTAGCTTACTAGTATATCGTAATTTGTAGGTCTGAAGATGTCTATGTAGGCGAAACACGTGTCACCTACCAAATTTTGAATAAAAAATTTTGTATTTTGTAAATTCAAGTTTCTTTGAGAAAATGGACGACCCTTTTCAATAAGTAGTAAAAGTTTTTAAAATAAATATCACAACTGGTTCCTTATGAATTTCAAAATAAGGTATATTTTTTAGAAATATTGTAATTGGGAAATAATATTAAAATTTAAAAAAAGTATATATATTAAACTGTAAAAAAAGATTTTATTCAAAACGTGACAAACGCGCTTTTATAATTTCAAATTGACAAGGACGGATTTTTTTTCCAAAACAAAAAAATTCTTGAGATAGCATTGTTTATGTTGGACTAAACATATTTTGGACATTCCCCATCTAAGGTTGGTTTTTATAGGTTTGATCAAGGAACTAGAGAGGACATTGGTGTGTATTTTAGGATCGATTTAACTGTGATTTTTCACAGCAATTCGGTTCTGCTTGTTCGCCCTGTATTTTCGCTTCACACTTGGGACCCTTGAGTAAACCTCCGTTAGCCCCTTATGACATCACTTGTACTTAAATGTAAAAACTTCAGAGTAAATATGGCCGATTTTGCTCGTTAGCCGCCCGCTATCATGGTCAATCAACCAATTGGTAATGTCTGGTCAGGGTTTGATAACCTGTAATAGTTGTTTTCAAAATTTTTATTAACGGCCAAATGCACCGTTTTAATCCCGCTCAAGGCAATTCTTGTTCATTTTGATGCACCGTAGGCGGATCGAGCTAACCAGATCAGAAAAATAGCAACGGCGGAATTATAGAATTTTTACCAGCCTTCGCGTGCTTATCGTAGGATACATACGTCATTTTTAGGCCATATAACTCTACTTTTTTATTTTTCGGTGTTTGGCAAAGTGTAGTATTTTTTCAATTTTTCATAAAAAAAACAAAAATAATGGCAAATAACTGCACCCCCAATTTTACGCAAGCTAAAAACGAGATCTTGTTTAGTTTGTGACATAAATATGGCAATTTATTGGAGGTCAAGAAGACGAATAGAGAAACAATAGAGAAAAAAATGAGATCTGGAAAGAAATTGAAATAGAATTCACTAATCGGGCCCCATTTGTAGGTTACAGAAAAATGGATCAAGTGAGAAGGTCAGTACTACCTACCTACTTTTAAAATATCTTTCTGTGTTGTACAACGTGTACAACCTAAGAACTAAATAGGTATCAGGCTTTAACTTGGTGTTAACCAACAGAATGTTAACTTTATAACATATTGAAAATAATACATAGGACCTGACCAAATTACACTGAATAGATAACTCAAGGAACAAGTGGTCTCACTCTTAGTTTCTTGATTACAATAAGGTATGGTAGTCGGTATGGGATATAAAGATCTTTTTCAACATGTCTCCCTACCACTAGAGACCCTCTATACAGTAACAGTTGTCATGTAGGTACCACATCAACTGCCAATCTACCTACTACTACCCAGGGTTCGGTGAAAAATTTATTGGTAGTTATTTCTTTTACCCAGAGTAATAAAACTCAAGTAAAACAAAGACAAACACTTGTAAAGTGTTTTTAAAACTTTTGGTTTGTTATTTGATGTTACTTTTTTTCCATATCATTCTTATAATTTTTTCAATAATTTTAAAAAAAGGAATTAGTAGTACCACGAAACTGAATTCAACAAACTTACAAATAATATTCATATTCATCATATTCCAGGTCTCCCTAAATAATTGGAAGAAAATCTAGAACGGTCTCTTTTGTCAGTCGGACCTTCTGAAAAAACACATGTTGTCCATGGTATGGTTTCAAATGAATCCGCCCGTTCCCACCTGTCTGTGGCGAGGAAATCCAAAATCGATTATATCAAGAACTGATCATCCTCCAGAAATATTTCATCTTGTATTTCCATGACTTTCATTTCACAAATCACAACAAAACTAGTAAAAAAATCGGAAAAAAATATAAACAAAAATATTTTGTGCCACTTTCTTTGAGGTTAGAATCACTGGCTTAACTCGGATCCAAACTCTGAGACCGCAAAGTCGGAGGACCGGCTGATCCCTGTTTTAATCCGGATTCGATCGACGGTGCATTACAAAATTCTGATCGCGATCGGACGGTCGATCGCGATTATGTGCTTACGGTGCATACCAGGGTAAGTGTTATAGTCTTTAAAATGCAGTGTTGTGCGCTGGTTCTTCTAAAACTACAGTCAGAGTAGCATCACCGTAAACAGTAAGCCCAGTAAGCAGCAAGAAGTCAATGTTTTTTATTTCTTACTGCTTACGTCTTAATTTTTCGGGTAGGCGACTCTGACTCCAGCATTAACGCTGCCAGAAAAAGTGATTTCCAATATTCCCACCAACCAAAAACTCAATAGAAAACAATAAGACGCAGGTTTTAGCTTAAAAGAAACTATGCAGGACTTATATAGTGCAAATCAATACAAAAACAATTGGGCATAAAATCTTGAAAAAAAAAGTTTTATTTTTGGTTGGAAATGCAATTATCTAATTTAATCTTGCCCCGTACCCTCTTGCCAACCCCCCACCCCCATCAAAAACTATCGGTTCTGCATCTGATGACAAATAATTTTTGTGTCAAATTTAATAAAAATCGTTTAAGCGGTGAATAATCGTGTTACAGACAGACACCACGACAAAATTTTGTATTTAGGTCTTTTTTGACCCAAATAACTTGAGCCTTACTTCGTTTTCTATGACGACACTAGAAAGACTATGCGAAAGATGTATAAGAGATACAGTTATTACTACAAATCCACTGCACCCTAATCAGCACGCATACACCCCAGGCAGATCTACCGATACGGCACTCCACCTGGTGGCGGGCCGTATAGAAAAAGCATTGGACAACAAAGAGTCCACCTTGGGCGTATTCATAGACATAGAAGGTGCATTCGATAAAAACCACCTTTTCAAAAATAGCCGCGGGTGATAAGTGGTTGGATACACAATATGCTCTCAAAAAGAGCAATAAATATTAAGGTAGATGATGGCACACTATGAGGCCTGGTTGTAAGGGGTTGTCCACAGGGAGGGGTGCTATCACCTCTACTATGGAACATGGTCCTTGACATTCTGCTTAACCGCCAGAATACTGACAACTTCTACACTGTGGGTTATGCGGATGACTTAGTCGTCCTGCAAACAGGAAGATTTGAGAATATACTCTGCGAAAGAATGCAGGTTGCTCTCAAATCCATTGAACAATGTTGTGAGGACCACTCGCTGTCGGTAAATCCCAGAAAGACCGAAATGGCCCTTTTTACAAGAAAAAGAAAGTTACCGGAACTAAAAGCTCCAGAACTTCTAAAAACCAAACTAAACTTTTCTACAGAGGTAAAATATTTGGGGATCACTTTTCATAAAAAATTAACATGGAACTCTCACCTGGAAAAAAGAGTAAAAAAAGCATATATATCATATGAACAATGTCGCCGAACTATGGGACAGACTTAGGGGTTATCTCCTAGGATAGCCTTATGAATTTACACGGCAATCATAAGACCTATGCTAGCATACGGCGCTGTCGTTTGGGGTCCAAAAGCACAAAAAACAACAGTAATCCGAAAATTAGACCAAATCCAAAGAATAGCATATCTCTTTACAACGGGAGTTATGAAAACCACGCCAACTAGAGCTATGTAGGTGATTCTTGGTCTCACCTCTCTTGACATTCACATCAAGGAGGTTGTTTTGATGACTATGTACCGCTTCCGCATGGTTGGCATAGAACCAGAAGTAGAAGCCGGTGAAACGAGACGACGTTTGTGGCGGGAAGGGCTTAACTCGCTCCCGATGCTACAGGCGAATACGCGAATACTCCATTGCACCTCGCTTTGTTTTTCACGAGTCCTACAAAATAAGCATATCCAATACAGCAGAAGAACCGCTCATGAGAGGTTCTCTCTGTATTTACACGGACGGTTCCAAAACTAAACACGTTTCTGGATGTGGAATATACTCAACATCACTAAACCTCAAAATGGGCTATGGGCAAACACGCCAGCATAGTTCAAACAGAACTGAATAGCATCCACAGAGCAGCAAAAGAAATATCCACGAAAAATATTTCGAGAAAAAATATCTGCATTTACACAAATAGCAGACAAGTACTACTAGCTCTACAACGATCACGTATTACAATGGGCTCAGTACTCGAATGCCATGAAACCTTGGTCAAAGTATCAGAAAACAACAACATGGTCACACTAAAATGGATCAATGGTCATGGCAAATACAAAGGAAACCACATTGCAAATACGCTGGTCAGGAAGGCAGCGGGACAAATACTCTTTGAACATGCCCCTTCTGCCAGTATAACAGCATTAACAGTGGCGAACCAAATACGAGAATTTTCCCAAAAAGACTTTAGAAAAAGATGGGATGAAACTAGAAACTGCAAACTTGCCAGGGAATTACTATGTTACCCTGACGAAGCATCAGCAAAAAAAAATCCTATCAATGACCAGACAGAACCTGCGCTTTGTCACGGGCATTCTGACCGGCCACTGCCAACTAAATAAACACCTCAATAGAATGATGTTATCTGAAACACCTCTATGTAGAGGTTGTAAACAAGAAGATGAAACCATGGAACACATTCTCTGCGACTGTCCAGCGCTGTCGTCTACCCGAAAGGCTATTTTCGACGAGTTTTGGCTAAGACCAGCCAACATACGAGAGGCTCCCCTTGGCGACGTTATCAACTACGTTCGAAGCGTAGGATGGCTGATGGGAAGCCCTATAGGAGGATGCGCAATGGGTCTAATGAGGCCTAGGTGCTGTGAGGTTAAATCCCCACCCTGCCAAATTATCAGATCAGATCAGAACTTGAGATATGAAGCTACCATGGAGTGTCTCGCAGAGTACACATATTCTGGAAAGTAACTCAATTCATTTCAATTCAATTTCTTTTTGTTGTTCCTTTAAGATTTACAAGGTATGTTATGAATAAGCAATGGCGGTTTCAGCCATTTGAAACGGGGGGGGGGACGGTTTCGATACGAAAAAAACTAGAATAAAAACCTATCAATATATGCAAACAAAACTTAGTAACTGCAAGTGCTGATTTGTCCTCAAATTTAAGGGGGGGGGGTATTTAGATTTTAACTTGTTTATTTCATACATTTTTTTTTAATGTGGTGGTGGTTCAAGAAAGTGACACTACAAATGCCATTGTTAACATAAAATTAAACTAATACCGTAGTTATCAAAGATTATAGCGCCGTAATTTATGATATTAATTAATTAACCCCCTACCCCCTGAAATCCGCGCATGAGTAACTACGTATAATTTTTTCAGTTATAAAAAACATAGTTGTGGGCCTCGAGAACATAAATATATGTTCTCCTAGAGAGAAGAGAGAAGGGATTGCAGGGAAACACGGTTCGTGTTTATAGTAGGCCACAATATGCATAAACACTGAATGTATTTTTTTGGCCATTTGGACTGCCAGAACTCAATATCTAGGTTGTGGTGACTCATATCTGGGCTGGGAGAACCCTGCCTTTGGGCTACCAGAACTAATCATCTGGTTTGTGGTAACTCGCGGTACCAGAACTCAGCATATGGGTTGTGTTAACTCATGCTCTGGGCTGGCAGAATCCTAACTTTGGGCTACCAGAACTCTGGATCTGAGTTTTAGTGTAGTTAATCGGGGTAACTTCGAACCATTATGGGTAACTTTGAGCCACTTGGAAAATTCAGTTTTTACACATAAAAAGTTCTAACTTATAATTTTCCAAGTTGCTCAAAGTTACCAACAGTGGTAAGTTACCCACAGTGGTTCACTGTACTAGTATTTTGAAAAAAAAAATAAAACTAATTTTTATTTTATTTAACTACAAAGTTAAAAATGTTTTAGTCGACGAAATAAATGCGATTTAAAAGAAAAAAATCTTAATTTTCATCTCCAGCGCGAACGCTACTAGAGATAAAAAAATACCGTCAACTAGGGAGCATTAAAAATGTGGATCGTGTTTTTCTGAAAAAAAAAGATTTTGTGATTTAAAAATAAAACAAAATCCAATCTGTATACAAAAATATAATAAATAAATAGCTAACTATACAGCGCTATCCATTATAAACAAGTCTAGAATTTTTGACTCTTGTTATCAGATTAAAAGGGCATTCAAAAGAAATCATCACTGTTTCTGACAAATTTGTTATTAGAATACTTAGGCTTTGTACATGTATTTTCTTACTTTAAATGAAACACCCTGTATTTTGTGTAATTTTTATAGCTAAACAGGCTTTACCCTTGCCAACAATACTGAATAAATCAAAAACAATAAACAATAAACAAGATGTTACGTTGAACATTACAAAACATATCTATGCCATTTGTAAATTATAAATGTCAAATTTCAGATAAGACGATAAGGCTTATTATGGATAACCCCTTACATAAAAAAAAACTTACAAAAAAATGTAAAATATAGCGTTTGAAAATGGTTGACTGTGAAAAATATAAACAAAATCAAATATTTTAATATAAAATGATTTCTTAAAAAGAAAACCTAATTTGCCTAATTTGCTCAGGAAAATTATAGAAATATATATAGTTTTAAATTAGGCTTAGGAAATAGTTAGCGGCGTTAGTAAATCTCAGCCAAACTGTTTAAAATACAAAACAGACCCTATACATTTCGCACTCCACACTTTCATATTATTTAGAAAATACAATAAAACACGTTAATATTTTTCACTTGTGAATCTGCCGCTGCACCGGTCATAGCCAAATTTTATGTGAGCTTACTATAGTTACTATTGCTCTCTTTCTCTAAATGTATCCGGCTGAGAGTTCAAGAATTTGTGTTTTCTATTAATGAAACAGTTTATAGTATTTGGAAACGACATTAGTTAATTTTGCCCTGATTTTGGATTCACGTTGTATAAAACTTAGGATGATACATTTCATACATCTTTGGTATGAATATGTTCAGGTGCAAAATACTTAGAGTTTCGTTATTGAACCTTGATTTTATGTCCAAAATCATTTAGTCTAAAACTTGTTTATAAATTGAAACTCTATAATACTGTTCTGTATTTCTAAATCGTGGTTTTCGTCTGTTTTAAACTGTCCCAAAATACTGTGGAGGAATTCTAGAAATGTCTTTAAAGGAACGTTCTGCAATTTCTCGTTTTTTCTCCAAAGACTTAAGGTTTACCACCAGCATCTTTGTTGTTTACTTTTTTCTGGAGCAAAGGGGGGAAGCGATCGCGCCCCCCCCTAGGAACGCCAATGGAACAAGATTTAACAATAACAAGTCCTATAGTCCGTTAGTTCCTTTTAAAAACTTGAAAAATATGTAAGTTTTATGAAAGTTTCAGGATTTTTTGTAGCTATGGTGAGGAATACTTGTGCAAAAGATTATAGGACTGCGCCCTCGCCCTTAATACGTTAACGCATATACTTGGGGTTTTGCAAATAGACACTTTAAGTCGGTCATGGCACGTACGAGGTGCCCAGCGGTATACGTGGAATTTTTCGGCTCGGATGTTTCTTTATTTTATATTTTATTTGCATGTATTTGTATGTATGTACAGGGTGTCCCATTTTCGATGGGATTCAATGGTAAACTCCGTGGTTATTGAAGATAGAGACATGCGGTTTTCGGTTATTAACAGATTTATTCTGTCCCTTGTAGTTTTGGAGCTACAGGGGAAAGTTGAAAAATGGTCGGAATAACCAATTGATGATATCTCCCTGAATTTAAGAGATAATTGAGTTCTGTAAAAATATGTCTGTGGCAACCTTTTTAGAAAAACACAATTTTCTTTTCTAAATTTGAATCCGGCGTTTTGTTTCGTAGATACCATCATCAGGATCAAAAAGTTAAATACGGATCAAAATGTTAAAAAAATAAATTATCATTTTTTTTTATTTTCTCACTGTCCCATTTTAACTTATTTATTTTGTGACTATTTATATTTAACTACTATATAGCAGACCAAATTGTTTTTTGCTTTAACTTTACCAATTTCAATAAAAGAAAACTATCGATAAGACAAATAAACCTTTTGAAAAAAACATTCGCTTTGCCGACACATTTAAATCCAAAAGGGCGCATAAAATCAAATGCGCACCTTGTTTTTTATTTAGGTATAAATGTTACTTGTCGCCATACAAAACAGTGTATTTAGAAAAAAAATGGCGACATATAACAGTGGCGGTCCCTTTGCTCCAGAAAAAAGTAGACAACAAAGATGCTGGTGGTAACCCTGAAGTCTTTGGAGAAAAAACGAGAAATTGCATAACGTTCCTTTAAAGACATTCTAGAATCCCTCCACAAGTATTTTGGGACAGTTTGAAACAGGCGAAAACTACGATATTTGAAATATAGAACAGTATTACAAAGTTTCAATTTTTAAACAAGTTTTAGACAAAATAATTTCGGACGTAAAATAAATAACGAGACTCTTATTTTTGATCTGAACATATTCATACCAAGTTTTATACAACGTGAAGCCAAAATCAGGGCAAAATTAAACTGTTTGATTAATTCAAAACACGAATTCTTGAGCTTTTATTGGGAGGCAGTATTTTGAAACAATATTGATCAGAAGTAGGCAAAAGCTTAAATCAAAACATATATGATAACGTTTTCGAGGCAATAATTAAGTGTGGCGATATTTTTCCGTAGATAAGAACATTCTTGGATGTTTATCAGTAAGTAATGCTTCGACAGAAAAAAGCTTCTCCTGCTTCAGAAGATTGAAAACATAAGTACTTAAAAACACTATGACCGAAATTCGTCTGACGGGCTTATAGCGTTGCTACATATCAACAGACATATTGAAATTGACATTGAGCGAATCATTGACTGGTTTGCACAAAAAAACCAGAAACTATTTTTTTTTTGAGATAGACATCTAATGTTTGAGATATGCAATATAAAAGGTAATGTTTCAACTTAAATAGTAGTTTTAACAACTAGTGGCTAAAATAGTGCTTTTTTTACAAACGTTGGTTTAAATAACGAGTGCAGCGAGGTTTTTAAAAACGCGAGTAAAAAAAAGCACAGTTTAGCCGCGAGTTGTTAACATTTTTTTTTAATGCCTTTATCAAAAAATGCAAGAAAAACAGGAAAATACTTTTAAAAATCTCGAACGAAGAGCACTTGTTGCAACAGACCATTTTTACACTATAAATCAAGGTGGCTGGTAAATGAAATAACAATGGTGGTTTCCATGGCGATGTGCCTTTTTATTCGGTGACGTTTATTGTTGCGACGTTTTAATCGTTGACAGTTTAATTAATTCATTAATTTTTAGGCAATTTTCTGTAAAAAACGAACCGAAATCTTTTTTTGCACCCGTGATCAAAAAAAAAGTTTTTTTTGCATCGGTAACTAAAAAAGCCGTGCTTTAGTTATCTGCAGACAGTTAATAAAATCATGTTTTTGATGAAGGTATAAAAAAAAGCTTTTTAGATCTCAAAAAATAGTATTTAGCTATTAGGTTTTGTTTGTGGTTTGTTTGTTATGTATGTTTCTAATAACTAAAAACATTATTCGTATAGTTACTCAAGCGCGGATTTCAGGGGGATAGGGGGGTAGTTAATCACCCTACCTTGACTTTAAATTTTTTATGAAAATATTTAGAAAATCAAAAGTTAGGTAATTTTGTGTTAAAAATATCATTTGTAGTTTCATTTCCTTAAAAATTTTCGACTTCTGCGCTTTGAAACCACTGATATATTTACAATTTTAGTTTAATTTTAAATAAAAAATGCATTTTTTTAGTGCATTTTTTTAAAAAAAAATTTCACCTGCAGCCCTATAATACCGTTGATATTTATGATTTTAGTTTAATTCGACTGAAAAATTGCATTTTTAATGTAATTTTCTGAAAATCTTTCGGCGCATTCTAACATTTTTTAAAATAAAAAAATGTATAAAATAAACGTATTAAAATCTGAGTACCCCCCGCTAGATTTGACACCAAATCCGTGCTTGTAGTTAATAAGTTTTGTTTGCATATATTGATATGTTCCTCATAAAAGCTATCCATTTGTTCTATTTTTCTTCAGTATCGTAACCGCCCCCCCCCTTTTCAAATGGCTGGGACCGCCACTGCATATAACATAAAGAGGTTTAGAAAAGGTAAGCATTTGATTTTCTCCGCCATCTTGGATTTAAATATGGCGGCAAAGCGAATGATTTTTTTTAAAAGGCTTGTCATTTGTCTCATCAATATAGCTGTTTTTTATTGAAATTGGTAAAGTTATAGCAAAAAACAATTTTTGTGGTTTTTTTCGGTTCACTCGTTATGTTCATATAATATATATTGGTTGTCTAGATCTATTATATAGTAGATAAATATAAATGGTCTAAAAAAATCAAAATGGGATAAGGCTATACCAGAAAAAAAATGCACTGAGGATGATTTTTTTCAGGATCGAAACTTCAAAGAAAAAATGATAATGTATTATCAAACAAACTTTAAAAAAAGAACCTAAAATATGAGGTAAAGCATTTTGTCCCGTATTTAACTTTTTGATCCTGATGATGGTATCTACGAAACAAAACGTCGGATTATAATTTCGAAAAGACCATTGTGTTTTTTGGAAAGGTTGCTACAGACATGTTTTTACAAAACTCAATTATTTCTTAAATTAAAGGAGATATCGTCTATCGTTTTTAAAGCTCAAAAAGGTAAAATAGTAATGCGAAAACCGCATGCCTCTATCTTCAATATCGTCTGTTCAAAACTCGCTGTGTATATTATCGTATCATCACGTTAGGAACATGCCGCGGACGCTATGCTACGTAGGTTAGCGTCATGTCTGAACGTTATACATGCTGAAGACGTGACCTTGTGGAAAAAACGATAGACGACAAAGACTCTTGACATTAGAAAAGTGTGAAAAATAAATACAATTTTAACATGTTGATTATTGTGGCACCAGTGGCGTTCGTAATTTAAAAAAAAAAACAATTTTCTTTTTTTTGCATTTTAGATTTTTTCTTATTTTTACATTCTTTAAAAATCAGGTAGCGTATTGGGTAACTCAAAATAAATTTAAATCATCTTCAAACTTTATTTTTTGTAAAAATGTAACAGTTTTAAAAATCAGATTAAAACTAAAAGTCCAAACTGAGTTTAAATTAGTACTAGTTGTGAAAAATTGTTTTTTTTTTAGTTTTTGGCATGGACACGTCATTTTCGCTGGGAAATGCAGAAAGATAATTTATTTCCGTTTTTTCTATTTTATTTCTACAAAAGTCACTTACTGTCGCTGTTGGATATACTACTAGTTTATACATGATGGAAACTTAGAGTTTGCGAGACGCTCAAACCTAAATAATTGGATTCAAAAACTAAAAAAGCAAATTTTCACAACTAATACTAATTTAAACTCAGCTTGTTAATTAAACTGTTAAAGTTGTATTTATTTTCCTAGACAGGGCAATCTGCTGTAAATAGTACAGAGGATGTTTGCAAAATATCAAACATATGCGTTAACTTATTAAAAATATAGAAAATGGGTTCCTCAAGGGGGGCGCAGTCTTATAATATTTTTCACAAGTATTCCTCACCATAGCTGCAAACAACTCTGGGATTTTCATAAAAGTTAGACATTTTTCAAGTAAAAAAAAAACTATCGGACTACTAAATAAGAAAAACACTAACAAAAAACAGAAAGATTATTTTTTTCTGCTACAAAAATATATTTTGGTACACCCTTATGGGACAATAAAGCACACTTTTTTGTCGCAGAATAAAACCTTTCAACCAAATATTTAAGACAACCTTTTGGCAAAAAGATCAAAAAATTATCTTTTGGTTCTAACACTCATTTCATAGATATGCTCTGAAGTGCAGGATTTGGATATAGATATCCTTGGCCTTGTTTATACTTAAATTCAGGCAGACGAAGGTATTCGTATAACGGACACATAAAAAATACGTGTTTTTTTCCTTCAGATCGCACACTGAACAATTAGTCTTCGGCTTCGGATCGAATTGGTACAAAATATTTTTGAAATTGAATTTGCAAACATGCTTATTAGCAGTGCGAATTTGTGTAATTAAGCGTCCAAGATAAAAATTGTATTTTTAAAGTTAAGGTATTTGGAATGAAAGACAATAACAAGATGTGTATTCTTGGAGGTCCCCTCGATCGAAAAGCAGTTTAGGAAGCAATACATTCCAAATAAAAACCTCCTTATTACGCAAGCATCACTAGATTCAACGCTGTTTCCTGAGATCCGTAAGATCGCAATTTCGCTCAAGAATATAACTTTTCGGTCCCATTTGATCAAGAATACACGTCCTGGTAAAGAATACACGTACTGGTGAAGAATACACGTCCAGGTGAAAACGTCGAGTAAAAGAGAGCATGTATTACATTGACGGCATGTTCCCATCCATTTTAAAACATTTTTCTGCCAAAACTGGAGTAACTCTTTGCGATATTTTTTGAGTTAATAATAATAATAAATAATAATAAAATAACAAAAATAAATAATATCGAAACTTGAAAGCAATTCTTTAACTTAAAAAACCCAGTTGAACATTGGTTTCGTCGTACCGTCAAACCACTCAATCTGACAATTAAGGCATATTTTCGGCAGTCTTTAGTTATCAATCTGAAGCACCTTAAAACCCAAGTCTCAAGCCCAACTCATTATCATCATCATAGGCAATCACTCGATACCGAGTATGATTTTCCTTTATTCTGTATCGTCGCTATCTATTGTGCGTTTTTTGATGGCTATGTAAGCCAATTCTCGAGGCGCACACCCTTCCACAGTCCTGACACACTCAGTCTCCGGCAGCAGCCGGGTGTTGTTGGTCATCCATTCTTCCATTTTGTCGCTCCTTTCTACGTTCCCTCTTTTCCGTCTCTAGTCTACGTCGTTGCTCTTTAAAAGTTTGTGCTCCCTCATGGCCTGTTCGGCGCCATGAAGCCCTATCGTTTGCTGTGGTCTCGAAGTTTTTTATATCGATGTAACCCTTCATCATATTGCCTTTGAGAATGTCCTTGTACCTTTTTTGTTGACCTCCTTGATTTCTCTTTCTCTCCTTCAGTTGTCCATAAAATATCTGCTTTGGGAGAAGTGTTTCAGGCATGCGGATAATGTGACCAGTCCAACAAGGCTGGTGCTTGAAGATAAGGGCTTCTATACTAGTTGTTTTGGCTTCTTCTAAAACAATTATGTTTGTTCTTCGGTCTTGCCATTTGATTCTCAGTATTCGTCTTAAACAACTTTGGTGATATTTTTCTAGTCGTTTGATATGCCTTCTCTAGGTGGTCCACGTTTCGCATCCGTATGTTAGAGTGGGTGGGTGGGTGATGTCGTGATTGTTGAAGACTCTCTCCAAAAGCCGTCCGAACGCTACGCTAGCACATTTTAGGCGATGCTGTGTTTCTGCGTCAATAGTTGCATTAGATGATAGGTGGCTCCCAAGGTATGGGTAATGTTCCACATTCTGCAAAGGATGGCCATTTATGGAAATGTTTGGAGCTTGGGGATTCGTGCCGGGTTCTGGTTGGTGAAGAATTTGCTTTTTGGCAAGATTGACCTCTAGGCCACTGCTTTTGTAAGCTTGGTTAAATGCGTTGATTACCACCTGTAGACCTTCCTCTGTATCGGCCCTAACGACGTTGTCATCGGCGTACTGCAGTTCGATTACCGAGGTCGTCGAGACCTTAGTTTTTAAGCCTCCAGCTTTTTCCAGTATTTTCCAAAGAGCTTCTCTGTTGACCGAGTCAAATGCTTTGATTGTATCGGATCGTAGGGGATTGATACTTTGTGTAGTGGGACCATATATCATCTTAGTAGCTTGAAGGAAGGCTCTGGTGTTGTTGGACTCAGCTAGATCTTGCATTTCATGTGATTTTTTTGTCCACCATTCGTTTTTTAATTAACGTGTTTGCCTCTGTACTTCTGCTTTGGCTTCTTGCTATTGCCTTTTCTTTTCGTTAGAGTTAGGGTGGCTTTTCCAAGCATTATGGGCTTTTCTCTTCCTCTCCATAAGGTCTCGAATTTCTTTGTCGTGCTCATCAAACCAGTTTTGATGTTTTCTTTGTGTGTAGCAGACCGTTTCTTCGGAGGCAGATGTTATTGCTGTCTTCAACATTCTTCAGCGATCGTCAATATTCTCCGGGTATTCCAAAGTACCCAGCTTTTGATTCAGAGAGACTTGGAATTTTGTTCTGGTTTGATCATCTTTAATGTGTTCTACATTGAACCTTCTTTTGATTTGCTTTTTTTGACTATTACTTCTTGGTGGAATGTGCAAGTTCATTTTGGCTAGTATCAGGCGATGGTCTGTCCAGCAGTCGTCTGAACTCGTTATTGCTCTTGTGACGTTTATGCCTTTTTGATCTCTGGAACGTACAATAATGTACTCAATCAGATGCCAGTGTTTTGACCTCGGGTATTGCCAGGAGGTCTTGAATTTGTCTTTTTGTCGGAAAATTCTATTTGAGATTATGAGGTCATATTCTGAACATAAGGTTAATAGGCGCAGTCCGTTTGAGTTCATGTTTCCAACACCTTCCTTGCCAATGACGCCCTTCCATAGGTTTGAATTCGTACCAACTCGAGCATTGAAATCACCTAGGATGATAAGTTTATCAGAATTAGGTACAGATGTTATGGCTTCACTAAGTTGAGAATAAAATTCATCTTTTTGGTTTTCATCAGCTGCAAGAGTTGGAGCGTAGGCGCTGATTATAGTAGCGTGTTGGTGGTTGCTAAGGTTTAGGCGCAATGTCATCAATCTTTCGCTTATTGGAAATTCGGTTAGGTGGCCCACAATCTCATTTTTTATAGCCAAACCCACTTTGTGAATACGTGGTTCATCTTCTTCTTTTCCTTTCCAGAAAAATGTGTAGCCTCCTCCGTGTTCGCTAAGTTGGCCTTCGCCTGCTCTTCTAGTTTCACTGAGAGCAGCGATATCGATGTTATATTTCCTTAGTTCACGTGCCACTATTGCCGTTCTTCTTTATGGTCTTGTGGTTGTGTCTGTATCCCTAAGTGTACGGAGATTCCATGTGGCAAAGTTTATTGGATTTATTTTTCTTTTATTTTGACCGCATGTGGTGTACCCACTGGATGCGGTTGTCCAGTCGGGCGTTTGTTAGCTGGCTATGTTTAGGACACCTTTTATTGCCCCTTCCCTATCAGGGTGAGCAGAGTGGGTCCTAAATAGGGCTGCTCAGTCACGAATGCAGCACACGAGTTGTTCTACAGCCAATCCTTGAGCAAAACGGCGATCACATTTCCGCCGCTTTTGTGCCGGTTTGTCACTAAGAGCTTCCAGACTACACTGTCCTGCTCCCGTCGCAACTTGCCGATCGCCGAAAGACTTTGGTGTGCTTGGACTTAATGGTCTTATGTGTCCTAGAAAGTATAGGATCTCAGAGTAGAGAATGCCTGTGCGAGACTTTTATTAACGTGGACATGCTGATACACAATCAGCAAGCCCACGGTTCCTAATAACGAGTGACCACCCAATGGCGTAAGGAATACGACGATTGGGTCCCTCGAGATTAGGTCAGCTGATTGCACGATTGAGCACTTGGCTCGAATCGTGGGCGGGGGTCGCTACATCCCACCGCCTACAGGCTACAGACAGTATGGTTCGCCCAACTTCCCATAACGAACAGATTTATGTCACAGTGGCCTGATCTGTCCGGCCTGACGTCCCTAGCCAGCCTAACTAGAGCTGAGCTGGTGGAAGTCTTAGTAATGATTTGTAGTAACTTGTTTTTTAAGATTCTCAAAATACCTCATACTCCAAACAGGCACACAGCTTGTAAATAAGTTTAGACTTGTCGTTTTATAAAGTCTTCTTGTAAGAGAAAATGATACTAAAGCCATATTTCTAAAGCATCCAGAGCCGGAAAACAGGACTCACATAGGTAAGTGGCTACCTCAACTCTGTCTCCACGTATTTGATTGGGAATAGTTTAGTTTTGCACAGTATAATCACAGCTTGTCAATTTTTGAGTCATGAAAAGGAACGAGGTCACTGCAATATAACAATATTAAGATATTGATTTTTTTGCTAGTCTTACTAAATATTATTGATGTATTGGAGCCACTTTTTTGTTCTAGCAGGATTTTTTTGCAAATACGCGTCAGGCAGAATCACTTTGCTAAGGGCAGTGTCTAAGAAAATCGCGATTGATCTACAAAACTGACTTAACAGCCAAATTTTGTACAGCAAGTAGACGGTCACATGAGAATCTTAAAAGCACATTTTTCCAACAAAATTTATCTCTAAGTTCGCCGCCATCTTAAATTTATGCGTAATTCGGGTTAACTCGGTTTTAGTCCGATATCTTATTGACCACTAGTAAGATTAAAAAAAAAATGTTTTATTTTATAGAAAAGTGTTTTTTTCACGATTTTTGATTTAATATTTTTTTTCCTATGTCTCGGATAAAAAGTTAATTCACATATATCGCCGAAAATAATGATTAATCAAGATTGCATATATACATATCGACATATAATTTGTTACCATGAAACTTTTCAAAATAAATGCTTTTATAAAAAATTTAGTGGATTAAATTTCCTTTAAATTTTGGTAATGAAAAATAACACTTATGTTAAAAATAACGGAGATAGAAGGCGCCACAAATGTGTAATTTTTTTTTTATAGAAAAAGTGTTTAGTGTCTTCTTATGTACATATTTTTACAGAGGCACAAAATACATTTATATTAAGAAACAATGGTATAATACACACTAAGAAGCACTTAAGGGAAGGGAACTCCACTATATAGCATAACCACAATATGGCAACGTTTGTTTGAAAAATTAACATTTAGGTTATTTTATCCATCACTGACAAAGTCGCACTGAAAATGTCTGCCAGTTTGATAACACCTTCAGAAATAAGGTTACTCTATTCACAAAGTTTCCAGCCGCTATAACGTTAAGTAAACTGATAATCTGGGTTTTATCTATTTTTGTTTATGGTGCCAAGTTTAGACAAACCAAGTGAATTGGAAATAAGAAATTCTCTTAAAAATTGAAGTTTTACATCTAGAATATAAAATCAAAATTCAGTGTTTCAGATACCCTAAACAGTGGTTGCCATATTGTGCAAAATATCAATTGTCGTTTTATGGAAATCATAGTCAAATGGAGAATACTAGAGAAATGAGATTTTGCATACAAGCCTAAAATTTCACTTCCAAATTTTTAGAAAAAAAAATATTAAAAAAAAATACTTCCAAATTAGGATTTTTTTTACTGCCCTGGTAAAAAAACCGCATAGACTCTCATGAAATTTGGTGAGATTTTATGCTGTTTTATAGGGTTTTATAAGATTCTACGAGCCAGGCTGTTTTGCTCGTAAAAACTGATAGAAAAAATCTGTACTTTATGAGATTTGGCTTGGTTTTTACAAGTTTGTTTCACATACCGCATAGAAAACATATCAAATCTGATAAAACATGATAAAATCTCGTCAAACTTTTCTAAGAGATTTGATGCGGTTTTTTTGGCAGGTTGGGCTCTGTAGCGCAATTGGGAGTCAGAATACGATTTGCCCTGGGGGTCCTGACTCTTAAGGAGAAAAAGTTTGAAGCCTGAGCGTAGCGAGCAGCTTTTTGAATTTCAGAAATAAAAATGACGGAAGATAAAAAAGAATAATAATAAATAGTAGGTATATCTTCATCAAGTGATATAAGTGGCATGTCATTTATATATGCATTTTGGCAGTATAAATTTATTGAAATCTTCTGCCTATTTTCCAGCTCAACAGCTTTCTTTTCGTTTCCCCTTTTAAGAGCAAACGGGAATAAGGTCTGCACACCTATAATGAATAAATAAAGAGAAAAATCTACTAACAGTCAACAACTTCCTGATGGACAAATACTAGAAATAAAATAAAACCGTAGACCGAGAGTTAATTCTGGAACCATTTTTTCCGGTGACAGATTGTATTTTTGAAAAAATATAACCCGCAACTTTATTTTTCCTATCATGAAAATGAGGCGACAGAATGGCGACGACGCGCGACGTATTAATCGTGAAAAACGGATAAATAAAAATAAATAAAATGGGGTCAATTTTAATGTTCTTGAAATGGGACCATCTGGAACACAAACCATGTCTACGGACCTACTAAATTTCGTCAAAATCGGAAAAGTGGTTAGCTCACATTATTCTATTCTACTATAACGTGTAGGCATAATGGAAATGTTGAAAAAAAATGCCGGTTATTTAATAAGAATCTTATTCAGATTTGAGTGGCACTGGAGAACCACAGCTATGCATCGGGCATCAAACCATCCGCGGGAGAAACTGCTGAAGCTTCCTCCCTTGGTATGTAAATAACTATTATATCGGGGCGTTGACATTCATCGCAGATGTCGTCACCATTCATCTGTCCATCAGTCGATGCCACCGAACTCGAAAAAACGTTGATTTTAAAAATGTGCACTATTTATAGATAACTGTCACTACAAAAATATACTCATATAAAATACTTCTAGATTTCCCCTTCTTGAGGAATGAAACTTAAACAATGTAGATATTTTTTTGTTTTAATTTTGTGTTTTTAAGATAACACTAAACATTTTGCTTTAAAATTGTAAAAATGGATAGGTACTTTTGATTTTCTAGTTGATTAAGGATTAAGATACTTTACTTTAGCCAAAATTAGGTTTCATAATTTTAATATAAAGAACGTACAAGAGCCCGTTACAACTTTGTCAAGGAATAAAAATAAAAGTCACGAAAAATTGATCTGACGCAAATGTTATAAATTGCTTTGTTCCACTAAAGTTTCAATTTCCCTTTGGGTACGACACCCCAGCAAACATTGATTTGCTGGTACTTTATTCATATTGTACTTTAACTGTTGGCAAGTGTTGGCACCGGCAATGATGTGCATTTTTTTGTATTATTTTTATATGGTATAGTTTGCACATTCCAGAAAAGTGCGAAAAAAGCAACATTTTAGTACTTTGTTTTAAATAAAGCAAGAAATTGTACTTTATTTTTAAAACATTTTAAGTGCAGCCAGAGTTAATGGCAAAAAACCATTTTCTAAGTATATCCAAACAAGTGAGTTAAAATTATTTTAGCATAAGCAAGAAATAAATAAACTCTTAAATGTAAAAATAGATCATAAAAAATATGTACAAAAAAATACCAAAAATCAAGCATATTAGTAGTAATAGCAAACATGTACAATTAGTTTGCATCTATTGTGAGTAGATGGCGCTAGTTTCAATATTTTTTTTCTATAGAAGATACTATTATTGTATATAAAAAACAACAAAATGAATCTCGTGTCCACAAATAAAAATTAAAGTAACACTCGTGGCATATCTGACAAAGCGTTTTTGTTTCTCACTTCATTACGACCAGGCCTCCAATGTCTAATGGAGAATCCAGAAACCTACAGACCTGTTTCATCCTTATTAGAAATCATCAGTAAATACAGAATCCTGTACCTTTCAGCAGGTTATAAAGTAGAAACGTGTAAAAGTATAAGGTCACTGTAACATGACTCTTAAAAACAGGTTGATGAGATTCATTTTGTTGTTTTTGAAATATTTTGGCTTTTTAGTTCTGCGCAACAAGCCTCCTCTGGAGCGATTGCTTGCTGATGCCTTAAAATTAGGGCCACGTAGTATGAACCTCCAATTGGGGGCGGTGCTGCTGCGAACGTTACCTCTTTTTAAGAATCATGTTACAGTGACCTTATACTTTTAAGGGTTCTACTTTATAAACTGCTGAAAGGTACAGGATTCTATATTTAAGGTGTTCTGCACTTTTCAATTTTGATGTTTTTGTTTCTCGGTTTATTCGAAAGGTGGCGCACACAGTTACTATGTCTCCACGGATTACAAACTTTTTGTTTTAAATTCGAGAGGTGTGCATGGTCACTGTTTAGCTTCAACTGCCAGGTATAATCCTATGACTCCCTGATGATTCCTAATAAGGATGAAACAGGTCTTTAGGTGTCTGGATACTCCATTAGACATTGGAGGCCTGGTCGTAATGAAGTGAAAAACAAAAACGCTTTGTTCGATATGCCACGAGTGTTACTTTAATTATTATATATATTTACATAGCGAAAAGTTTATAAAATATGAATATGAGTATTATTATCAAGATGTTTAGCAACATGATGGGACAATTCTAAGAATCATTAACCTCTTCTGACGTTATGCGGGTTGGGTTGGGTTGTAATTTGACCTAAATGGGACTTTTGTAGGTCATTGAGAACATCCAAATAGGCCATTCTAGGGGTGTTCCTAGAATGTATTGTGCTATTAGGATGTGCGATTATGTTGTTTTATTTTTCTTTAATTTTTTTAAAAATTACTTTCTACTTAGTATTGATACATTATGTTTTTAAAATTATTGAAAAAGTACAAAGGAAATATTAAAGTAAGAGTACCGCTTTTTCTGTATTAAAAATATACATGCTGGCCGTTGTTCCAAATCAATAATAAGTAAGTACTTTCCACTTAGTATTTTGCAATTTTTGGCAGCTTGGAAATCCAGTACTTAAGAAGTATAATTTTTTTAACTCGTGTTTGCTGGGACTGTATATCCGGCAAAACTGGAGGTTGCCAGATATCACGTGATCTGCTATATAAACGCCAAAAACATATAAAAACCGAGTCTCGTTTTATTTCTATCTTAAAAACCGTAGAAAAGTAGAAGGAAGGCTACCTACTGGATCATTCTGTAAAAATTATCAAACATACCTAAAATATCTTTAAAAAGCGCCGCACACAAAATTAAAAAAAAAGACTTTTGATATATTTATCCTTTAGGTAGGTTATTGGTAAATCAGTACTTAATTCAAGGTATCAGTATTTGCTTACCCTTCTTTTAACGGCGTGATTTTCATTCTCGTATAAAGGTTTGTTGCAAGCAAACAATTAATTTCCTCGTTTTCCTCGAAATCCACAAGGACGAATATCGAATTATACTTAAAAAATTTAAATTTTAAAAGTAGCTACGAAGAATATTATCTAATATTCCAATATTCCAGAATAAGCTCCTGGTAAAGAACACGCTATATAAAAGAAAAAGATACAATGAGTTTTAAAAACGAACTCAATACTCATGAAAACATAGCAAATAATAGGTGAGTAGGTACTTTTGTTTTGTCATGGCCAACTTGACACAATAAGGGAGTAAAATCTTACCTCAATAATTTGTACTATCAAATTTGCAGCACTCTATCTCAGCTATTTTTTACTATACAGAAAACGTCTTTAAAAAAATTATAGAGAATTTTGATATCTACAATTTATATTCGAACACTTTTCTTCTCAAGTGTACACAAAGAGAAATATTGGCTAATAAGTACTCACATGTCACCATTTTCGAGAGTCTTTTAGGCATAACTTTTTTTTATGACACATAAAAGAAAAAATTGAATAAAACTTTAAAAAAATAATCTTGTTTAGCCAACAAAAAAAAAACCGTTTTAAAATCAGACAAATATTAACCGGAATATTAAGTCCAAGACAAAATCCAAATTGGCGGTGAACCTAGAGGGAAATTTTGTTGGAAAAATGTGGTTTTAGGTTTCTGGAACGATCCCCTATTAGCCCTGAAAAGCGTGGCTGTGTAGTCAGTTTTGCCATTTTAAATTACTGTTCTATTGGGCTATATCCAGAATGAACAAATTTCGCAACTCCAATAAATTTAAAAAAAAGAATGGTTCGGTGGCAACTTGAGTAGAATGATTGGTAGCTAAACAATTTTATTATTTTCTACCTTTCGAGAATCTTCATTTTGCCTTAAAACCAGTAATAAGAGAAATTTAAAGCATTTTTATGAATGCTAAATGGCCGAACAATTGAATTAGTTTGAATTGCTTCTGTGACATTCAAAAGGTTATTGGTTTTTTGGTTTAATATAGATAGAAAACGCTAAGTATTAGTTCAATTAATTGCGAAGGTAAAAAGTCCGTTTCTAACATAAGAGTTTTAAAAACAAATAGGTAGGTAACATAAGATTAAGTTTTTTTTCGTTATTGGAAAAAAACAATGAATTACTTAAGTTCCAGTTCTTTAAAATCCCTCAAAACGCAAAGCCCACTAGGTTTAAAAAGTTTGAAGTGTGAATAAATGGATATCTTGCAAGCTATTTCTCGTAGCGAACCGGCTCGTCTCCTAATTTTCTGAAAGAATTGGCAAAAAGTGAAAACGTGATATTTACCCCACTCCAATACAACTAGTTTTTCATGTATCAACTTTACTAATAGATCAACTTGCATTTATTATTTTTGTCTATTAGCTAAAGCAACTTACTTAGCTCTTTATTATATTTTACAGGGTAAGATCAAGAGTTTTATAAAAGCTTACCTACCGTAGATGCTACTGCACACTTTTAAATTAACTGGAAAACTGATTCATACATTTCCATTTTATAGACAATTTTTTTATTACCTACCTACCTAGTTGTAATCTTCTTATGTCTCAAAAGATGATAAAATGGAAACTTTTATCTATTTTAACAAATGTTAATTTTATATTTTTAAATTTTGATAATTATGAGTAACACCAGTTCTCGTCCTCTAACCCAATTAAAATTGGTTTAAGTTAAATTGACTATACCCTCCATGAAAACGCTCGTTTTGGTAGAATTCAAATCGATTTCGAATTGAGATCGAAACACCAACCATAAATTACCTTTCAAAGTAATATGACACATAGACACTTGTCAAAAAATTAAGAAAATCGCATCAATACTTTGCATGACCAGTTTATCACTGACGGACGTTGATAACTGACATAACAGTGACAGTTACTACGTTTATACGCGTCTATGTAATAACTGAGCCGCGTTCGAGCTTAGGTGCAACTAGCCCCAAAAGGGTAAACTGCATCCTTCTAAAATATTGATAAGGCTTTATTGACTTTTCATGCAAAAAAAAAGAGATAGAAAGGCGCATTTACACAGACAAACTATCCTTTGATGTTGAAATGCCGACAAATATTTACACGAGCCTCTTGAGCAAAATCTTCAAAGAAATGTTCGAGCAAAATCTTGTACAAAAAAACACACGTAAATTTTGGAGAGAATGTTGAGCAAAATTTGCTTGAAGAATTGGGGGTATAAAAATTTCTTTACAAATTCAAAATATATATTGTTATCGGAATTCATTGAACTTAACTGAAAATAGAAAAACAAAGTTTTGAAATAAGGTATTTTTAATCAAGTGCTTTCCGACGGAAAAACGATTTGATGAAATTCACATTTTACCTCATAAGCAACTTCGATTGATCTGATTTTTATAGGGGATATGCCAGTATACTTGTAACTTTTTTGGGGTTGTAAAAAAAACGAGAATAAAAAAACTAATAATTGACACTTATTTATTGCTGTTGCCTGTAAAATATAATGATAAAAATTTACGTTTAAAAGAATATCCCTTTATTTTACTTCCTAGTTTAGTCTTTTACAATAATAATTAAGTCAAATTAAAAAACCTGTATACATTTTATTAAATCTCAAATATATGAACAAAACACGTTCGGTTTAAATAATACCCGTTTATTACCCATTTTTACAACCCTACAAACCCGACCCTTGTCTAAAAAATATAATTTAGCAGTAATTTAGTAGACTGTAGTAGGCCGGCCACCCTTTTGAATCGCAATGTTGCCCTTTGCATATTGTTGGTTCAGTGTCAGTAATCCATCTTGATTATTACATTAAATTGACTGTAAATATCTATATCTTTAGCATTTTCATAAACCTTTTGCTTTTTTAAGCAACCCTTGGGACCTTAAACTATTATTCATTAATTAAAAAACAACAATAAACGCTAAAGGTAAAGTAAAGTTACAAAAATATGTTTAAAAAAAATCCCCCTCCCCACCACTCCTCATAGTCGTGATATTTGAAAAACTCAAAATATTTTTTGAAAACAAAAATTTTGAGTTAAATAAGTTATTTTTTCCACTTTTTTACTAAATTGATTGGGGTATATATATACGTTTAACAACTGTTTGGAAACCGGTGTTATAAAGCTCCAAAAATTAGGTAGGGACAGTTGCGGGGAACAGGCAGAAGTAACTGTGTCATATGTTTTCGCGCGCGTTATCAAAGATTGAGCAAAGACGGACGTCTACTGCATGTCTCAGACATACGGCGTTTATACCCGCGATCAAAATAACGTTTTTTCTAATTATTTTTTGTAAATTTTATTTATAAAATAGTTAAAAATGGTTAATGGTGCAACGCAGATTACGAAAACGTAGGAAATCCGTGTTTTTCTTTTATTTAAATGACCTTCATTTATAAATAAAAGGACTATTTAATTTAAGGGAGTTGTGTCCTTGCCCAAAAAGAGTGTGGCTGCCCTAGCTCGAACGCAGCTCTGCTTAACTAATGTTTATTATTACAATAAATCATTAAAACCTTGACATGGCCATTTGTTGACAACTATTTGAAACTTCGGTTTTTGAGACACCAAAAAAATAAATATTAGGGAGTTTTTGGTCAGCGTACAAAAATAACAACCTTTGTGGTTATCGTTATTTGAGAAGCTGTCAAGAATAAAGTTATTTCGGTTTATTTTCTTAACTATTTCTACGCTTATCAATAAAAGAATATATTCTGCATCTTCTTTAATCAAAAAATAACAATTTTAAGCTTCTTTTTTGAAAAATTCCTCCAATACAGAAACGCTTTGATATGGATTGACAGAAGTAAATATAAAAAAATAAAGCTAACCTGAACAACATGAAAATGAAGTTATCTTTATTGTGTTTATATTTACATCTTTCAATTCACGTCAAAGTGTTTGTGTTTTTGGCAAATTTTACAAAAGGAAAGCTTAAAATTGTCACTTTTTGATTTAGGAAAATGCAGAATTTATTGCTTTATGGGTAAACGTAAAAATAGTTAGAAAAATAAACCGAAATAACTTTATTATTGTCGTCTTGTCAAATAACGATAACCACAAAGGTTGTTATTTTTGTATGCTGTCCAAAAAAATTAAGGTAACGATTCTTAAGTTTTTAAAAGCATACGGAAAAGTTGTAAAAAAATAGTAGTTTTCCTAACAAGTGCGCAAAGTTATACTTTTCCGCACGAAAAAGCGGTTAGACGAATGACGCGAAGCGGAGTTCGGATAAACTTTAAGTGCGAGAAAGACACTTTGCGCGCATGTTAGAAACAATAACTTTTCTACAAGTGGCGAAAATATTACCTTAATAATATTATTTATTATTATTTATTATTTATTAAGTGCGTATATAAAGTTAAACTTTTCACACGAGATTGGAGAAAATACTTATTTGCACTCTGTGCAGTAAACTGTCACTTTAACTAAAATGCGGACGGAAAAGTGATGCTATTGTCACGTAGTGGAAAAAATCCTTTCTCAATGTATGGGAAAACCAATTTTTTTTATTTTGCCAGTCGGGCGTTCCCATAATAGGTATTTACGTCACTAGACCGGAAAATTGGTCTTTACAGGTCGACACAGAAAATTTTTTTCAAACGATCAGAAAAAACATTTTAGTATCTATCACTTTCGTTGACGCCTAGCCGTATTGCGAAATTTATGAACAGTCCCCTGATATTTTCTGCTTCTTGTTGGCTAGATAGCCATTGCCGCTAAGGCCGGTAGTTTTTAAGATGAAAACTAAGAAAAACAAGTAAAGTTTTGTGGTTAGAAATGATTTTTGTATTTTTAACTTGTGCAAAATTGTATAAAACATTAGAAAAATTATAGTTAGTACCTATTAGCTTCACATAGCTAAATCAGTGATGGCTGGCGACCAGTTATGGCCAACCATGGCCAACTTATCAAGCAAAATTATGATAAAAGAGCTCATAAAAGGCAGATTTCTGGGTTTGTTCTTTATTTACCTATATTTATAGTATACTCTTACTTTGAGAATTAAAAATGTGTGATCGATTTTTCGGTGTATGTAACTCTTGAAGCAGCTTTTATTATTTCCTCCAGATTCAACTCATTTTCTAGATCTGAGTCCATTTTTGTAAACAAAACTTTTGGAACAAATTTAAAACAGCTTTTTTAGAAGTGTCAAAACTGCCCAAAAAACAAGCTAAAAGCTGTCAACAAAAAGTCATAGCCAACTTGGACAAAAATGGGACCGGAAAAGGATCAAGGGACCGGAATTGAACAAAAAGGTCCTTTCTGGAGAGTGGAAATATTTCGAAAGAACATGCCTTGTAATGTAGAACTTTCCGTATGAAAAATCGTACGGAAAGTGGCTATTTTCCAAAAAATATTAACTTTTTTTTTAGATTATATCTATATATATAAAATCATAAACATTGTATATTGAATATGAAAATAAATCTATCTATCTCTCTATCTAACCCTCAAATTCGTAGGGAACCATTAAAAAATTCACATACCTATATTAATAAAAAAATCGAATAATATTATTATATTTAAAGGAATACCTTCATATTTAAAAATAACGTTTTATTTTTTTTTTGACTCTTAAATATTGTTATTACTTCTTTGGGCATTTTTCTTTTGGAATACAGGCCGACATTTGCTTTTCGTTTACGCTAGGTTTCTCTCGAACAAATCCTTCGATGCAGAAACAACCTTGCCATCCAATTCTGTCATATATCACGTTTTCCTCTGGTTGGTCACAGGTTGCCTGGTAAGATGGCGACGTTTCGTCTTGATAATCCTCATTTTTTGGACATTGTACCTCTAAATAGAATACAAGAATTATTAGGTCATTATAAACTTAGAGGCTAAAAAGGTACTTTTTATTTCGAGTCGAAAAGATTGTAGCCTGAGCAAAGCGAGGGCCACAATTCTTCGGGGGATAAAAAGACACTTTAGTGACGTGGTGTATTTCCTATTCTATGCACTTTAGGATAAGAAAAAACTGAGTGAAAAGTAGAGATCCAGTTTTTTTTTTCTGTCAGTGACCTTAGCTCAGGAAATGTCGAAGTGACGTTCAAAACGGGTCATGTGAGATCCAATCTTTTTGGAGTCAAACAAACATTAGAATTCGCTGACCTTTGGCACATTTTATAAAATCTAAGACCCGGCTCTTTTTAGATTTTTTACCGAATAGTTTAAAATTTCTTCCTAGGCCACCAATTTGAAATATTTAAACATTTGAATCAAAAACGACTCGGTGCACAGTCGTCTGTTAGTTTTTACAAAATGTGTATTCCATTCAAAATTCAGCCGATTCTGATGTTTTGAAGGTAACTTCGACATCTCCTGAGCTAAGGTCTCTGACAGAAAAAAAGAAGAATCGTAGCGTAGTATCTCTGGAACTAATATTTTCATCAAACATAGTAGATAGATAGGTAGCAGTAAAAAATTAAATCAGTTCATCCCATTTAAGGTTTATTTAGTTTTGATAAAGAGACAACAAAGATAAGAAAAAAAGTATTGGCAGACGTCTAGGTGGGGGCTTTTTCTAGAAGGAGACCCCGAAACTTGCAAAATTTAATAGCTATTTGAACTTATTTCATCCCATCTGCAATTAATATTAAAACAATCTACTTACCTCAGGACTTAAAAAAAGTCAAACGGTACCCGCCTAGGGCCGGGCGTTTACGATTAGTTAATATTTTTCCAAATATTTATGATACATTAAAAAGTTAGTCATTTCATCCCTTTTATAAATAGTGCTATTATGTTAAGGTCCTCACCGAGATAACAAAAAAAAGGTGGGGACTTTTTTAGAGGAAGGTCCCAAAACTTGTAAAAAAGAATAGCTATATGAAATAATTTCATATATTTTCTGATTAGTGCTATTATGTTTAAAGTCCCACTAAGGTAATAAAGAACTTCTTGCATGTTGTCGCAGTTCTCATTGAGGAGGCAACCCAAGTATTTGTATGAATCCACGCGTTCGACTTGCTGCCCATTTACTTCTAACATGCCTCTTCTTTTCCTTGGATATAACCATCCATTTTGTTTTCCAACATTTAAGTTAAGCTCGAATTACGAACTTTTGGTAGCAATTTGATTCAACAACTCTTGCTGTCCTTCCAGTGTGTCTGCTATTATGGCAGTGTCGTCGGAATGATCGTTACTATAGATATTAAACAACAGCGGAGATAATATACAATCTTGGCGCACACTTCTTCTTATTTGGACCTCTTCAGACAGTTGGCCATTAACCTTTATTTGAGCAGTCTGATTCCAGTATAGTTTACCGATTACCTTTAGATCTCGGTCATCTAGACCAACTTTGTTTACCGATTCCATGAGCTTTTCGTGTTGGGCTTGATCAAACGCTTCCACATAATCTATGAAACAGGTATATACTGGCACCGACATATCCCTAGACCGCTGAACTAAGACTTGAATGACAAACAGGGCCTCTCGTGTCCCGAATCCACCACGAAATCCAAAAATTCTGTTATGGATAATCTTTAGAAATATTTTTAACATATGCCGATTAGGCGGTAATCACTACACTTCTTTTCTGAATGTTTTTTAGGCAGTGTAATAAAGGTCGATTTTAGTCAGTCATCGGGGATTTTACCGCTGCGATAAATCAAGTTAAAAAGTTTGACCGGCATATTTATCGTTTTTTATTAGCTTTAAAGCCTCAGTGTATACTTCGTCTTGCCCTATCGCTTTTCTGTTTTTAGCTGAAGATATTGCGCGTTGTACTTCCTCTAGTGTTATATCTATGTCTTAGTTTGAGAATTCTTCTTACTGTCCTATGTAGCTATACCATTCATTTAGTTTTTCTTCGGTATGCTTCCTTTATGCGTTTGTGTAAATTAAAAGTGTCATGTTTAGCATTTAGATCTTCTGTTTCTTGACATTGCTGTATTATCCAGTCTTTTTTTGCTGACATTATCTTGTTTTTTATCTCTCTATTGATTTCGTGATACTGATCGCTGCCTTTTTTACTACGTCTTTTATCCATGAACTCAAGGATTTCATCCGTCGTCTTTTTATTTCTTGTTTCATCCTTGCCTAAGAGTGTTGTGCTTTCGAATATGGAACTTTTAACCTTTGTCCAAACCATTTCTCCATTTTGCTCGATGATTAGTATAAAGTCTATTTGGTTTCCAGTAATACCCTCAGGGTTGTCGGATTTAGAAGTCCAAGTATAAAGGAGTCTAGCTGGAAGTTTAAAGAAAGTATTTGACACGACAAAATCCCTTTCCTGACAGAACTGAAAAAAGCGATCTCCACGTTCATTTGATGTACCAAGACTGTACCTTCCAACTATATCTTCTCTTGGGGCGTTTTCAAGTTTTGCGTTGTCCCCCATAACAATGGTGATTTCTGTCTTTTTTGTAAAACTATAGTTATTTAAATAAATATAGTATTTTTTTTAGTTCCAAAAAAAATAACTATGTAGAGTAATTTCTTCTGATTAGAGCTATTATATTAAGGGTCCACAAAGATAACAAAAAAAAATAATACACACCTCTAGGTGGCGGATTTTTATATAGGGAGACCGCAAAAATAATTGCGAGGTAAAGACATTTCATGATCAAAATTTGGTGATGGTTTTTGACGTTAATTCATCAAAAAAGCCAAATTCACGAACTAACCCCTTCAAACGCAATGGGTACTTTACAATATGATGTTATATTTAACTTTTATTATTATGATTTATTTATTTCATTAAAATTAAACCACTTTTTCTTGTCAAAAATAACTAATATCAATTTAATACTTTGAACATCCGAATTCTAATCGTCATCTTCAATAATATATTTGTCTGAAATTAACTCTGTGTTTCGGACTTCCATTGTCTATATTTTATACACGACGTTTCAATCAGTACAATCTCTGATCGTCTTCAGGTGCAAACTACTTGTAGTTTCAGATGATCAGAGATTTTACTGATTGAAACGTCGTGTATAAATAAAATATAGACAATGGAAGTCTGAAACACAGAGTTAATATTAAACATATCATTATCTCAAACTGTCAAATATATTTGTCCTTTAAAATAATGAAAAGTTAATAATACTAAATATGATAATGTTATTTCCTGCATTTTTTCTCTCTATAAACTGGAATCTTTCGATATCTATACGGTATACTTGTAAACTAATTTTTACTAACTTATTATTCTTTTGTTTGCACTAATCTGAAAAGAGATGAAATGAGCACAGCAATTATTTTTTGCAAGTTTTGGGGTCTCCCTGTAAAAAAAGCCCCCACTTACAGGTAAATACATTTTTTTTTATCTTAGTGGAACCCCAAACATAATAGCACTAATCAGAAAAGAGATCAAATGAGTTTATATAGAAATTATTTTTTCAAGTTTTGGGGCCTCCCTGTAAAAAATTCCCCCGCCCAGAGGTGTCCAATATTTTTTTTTGTTATCTTGATGGGGCCCTTAAGATAATAGCACTAATCAGAAAAGAGATAAAATGGGTTCATACAGCAATTATTTCTTGCAAGTTTTGAGGTCTCCCTGTAAAAAAAGTCCCCACTCAGAGATCTGTAATAATTTTTTTTGTTATCTTGGTGTGGCCCTGCATATAACAACACTAATAAGAAAAGAGATGAAATGAGTTTATATAACAATTATTTTTTGCAAGTTTTGGGACCTCCCTGTAAAAAAAGCCCCCACCTAGAGAGATGCAATAATTTTTTTTGTTATCTTGATGTGGCCCTTAACATACTAGCACTAATCAGAAAAGAGATGAAATGAGTTCATATAGCTATTAGTTTTTACAAGTTTTAGGGCCTCCCTGTAAAAAAAGTCCCCCACCTGAGCATCATAATATTTTTACTTAATTCGTATGCATGTAAACTACAGTTTTATACTACTCTCTATCTATAGCTAAAAGCACTCCCTAAAAGATAGATAAGGGGGTCGGATCGGGAGTAATAAAATTTGGAATTTTCAAAATTTAAAAATTTCTACTTCTCAGTTTCTAATAAAAAAAAATTGTTCAACATCTAAAGTAAAATACGCTTTTGCCGTTTAATCAATAAACCGTCCATCTATATTAGGGAGTACTGTGCAAAACTTTACTGATTTTGATATACGGTTTATCCGTTTGAGTAAAAATTTATTCAAATTAATACCTCCCATTTTTTTAATTTAATTAATTTATTTAATTTAAAATCAGAAAATTAAACTAAAGTTATTTTAAACATGTATTTTTAAAATCAATCGAAACTAATTAAAAATATATTATGCAAGAAAAACTGAGCTGGCGGCAACAATTTTTTATTATTAGAATTATTTTTATTGCCCATAATTTTTGTAGTCAAGGTTAGATTTTATGTTCAAATTTTAAAGAAGGTGTGAAGTACTAGTACAGGTTTAAATTAGAAACGAAAAATTTATGAAGATGCCATTTCTCACACTTAAATACTTTGACTTGCCGATGTTAAAATTTCCTGGATTATTTACTGTGTTAAGATTCAAGATTGCTTATTCCACCAAATGATCATTACAATAATGATATAGGCAAAAAAGAAGTTAAAAAAACCTACGAATCAGTTACTTCAACCGAAAGGAAACTAAAAAACAAAAGATCTTGGGTGGAAATAACGAAAATTCAAACTTGGATGAGCATCCCACAAGGAAAACACAAAGGACCACTGCGAAGAGAGAAATGATTAAACGATGTTTCGCCCTGGGTAACCAGCGTGGGCTCATCATTGGTTTCAACGGTCATCCTACCCATACATCATTAAACACCATCATACACTTTGATTTCCAACTTTGAATTACTCACAAATAGGCATCGTTCTGTACTGGTACTTATCCAAGTTACCTGATACGGATTCGTCCTGGCGTGTTAATATTTCCAATAGCATTATGCTCCTAAACCACTTAAAACAAAAAAGGAGTTAAAAAACCTCCAAATCAGTTACTTCAACCGAAAAGAAACTAAAAACAAAAGATCAAAAATCTTGGGTGGAAATAATGAAGATTCAAACTTGGAACACACAAAGGAAAGAAAAAGAAACTGAAAAACAAAAGTTGGGTGGAAATAACGAAAATTCACACTTGGACGAGCATTCCACAAGAAACACACAAAGGACCAAAGCGAAAAGAGAAATGATTAAACGATGTTTCGCCCTGGGTAACCAGCGTAGGCTCATCAGTGGTTTCACTGGTCACCCTCCCCATACATCATTAAACACCATCATATACTTTGATTTTCAACTTTGAATCACTCACAAATAGGCATCCGCGCTAGTACTTATCCAAGTTACCTGATACGGATTCGTCCTGGCGTTTTAATATTTCCAATAGGATTATGCTCCTAAGGTAATTAAAACAAAAAAGAAGTTAAAAAACCTCCAAACAGTTACTAAGGTAATTAAAACAAAAAATATTAAAAAATCTCCAAATCAGTTACTTCAACCGAAAAGAAACTGAAAAGCTAAAGTTCTTGGGTGGAAATAACGAAAATTCAAACTTGGATGAGCATCTCACAAGTAACACCCAAAGGACCAAAGCGAAAAGAGAAATGATTAAACGATGTTTCGCCCTGGGTAACCAGCGTGGGCTCATCAGTGGTTTCACTGATCACCCTCCCCATACATCATTAAACACCATCATACACTTTGATTTCCAACTTTGAATCACTCACAAATAGGCATTGTTCCGCGCTGATACTTATCCAAGTTACCTGATACGGATTCGTACTGGCGCGGCGTGTTAATATTTCCAATAGGATTATGCTCCTAAGGCAATTAAAACAAAAAAGAAGATAAAAAAGCTTCAAATCAGTTACTTCAACCGAAAAGAAACTGAAAAACAAAAGATCTTGGGTGGAAATAACGAAAATTCAAATTTGGATGATTATCCCACAAGGAACACACAAAGGACCAAAGCAAAAAGACAAATGATTAAACGATGTTTCGCCCTGGGTAACCAGCGTGGGCTCATCAGTGGTTTCTGTAACTGATTTGGAGGTTTTTTAACTTCCTTTTTGTTTAAATTGCCTTAGGAGCATAATCCTATTGGAAATATTAACACAACAGGACGAATCCGTATCAGGTGACTTGGATAAGTGCGTAACGACACATATTTATGAGTGATTCAAAGTTGTAACAAAATAAAATAATAGCGTTGGGTGCCAATTTGTTATAAACATTTTATTTGTTACATTATTTAGTTGGTTGCCAATTTGTTAAAATAAAGTTGTTTATGGAGCAATAAGTTGGGCGATCTTTTAAAAAACCTTTGCCATGGCAAAATGGGTCACAGATTCTTTGCAATTGAGGAAAATTTTCTTTGCTTACCTATTTCGATGTTTTCTTTCTCACTGTCGTTCACTTTTTATCAAAACACACTATTTTGTTGTTTCAAAATTGAAACAACACATGACTTAAAAGCTATAGGGTGTTTAAAATAAATTTGGTGATGCAAAATAAAAGATTTTGGTTTCAAAACAAATCAACAATGTATAATTACCACATTCTCAGTTTTACACATTATAATGACTCAAGTCAAAAAAATACAGCTTTTATTTCTCCAGAAAATCTAAAAAGGGATTTTTTTATAAATAAACAAAAAAACTGTCTATAATTTGTCACAAAAAAAACTCGAAAAAAAACTCTTCTTTTTACATTCTCTAGTATTCAATAGGAACCTAATTTGAATAACTAGCTAATGACAAAACAAAATTTAAAATTTTTTATTATTATTTTAAATTATTTAAACTTATTTATAATAAAAATTAATGTGACTAAAAGACCAGAAAACGCATGTTAACAGAAAAATGTGCTCTAGCATAACTAGGTAAAATAAAAATTAATAAAAAAGCTACATCAAAATATTTTCCAAATTGTGGTGATTAATTTCCAAAGGAATTAAAAAAAAAATAACCGAAAGTGGTCAAGTTTAGAAATTTTTAGAACATCATATAAAATGACTTGCCTTTTTAAGTGCTGTACCAAAAAGACAAAGTTAAAAAAGTTAAAATTGTTGGATCAATAGCAGTCTCCACGACGTAGAAGGTTAATTCGTTTTAAGGAAAAGCACTGACACTGGGTAATTCAACAAATTTTAAAATATCCACTTTCTGCCTTGGTTGTTAAATATTTCACAAAATGTTTACTCAATCCATTTACACAAATACACAATAATATTGTTTATACCTAGTTTGACATTCCTAGCTGCATTTTTCTAGGTTAGGAATCTATGTTTACAACCAAATATCTAGCTGTCTTAATTACCCAATTTTCAATGAAGTTATCCCAGATGAGTTCATTCAAAAACAAATGTAAAGTCTTAATAAATTTAAATGCTCCACAATGTATATTTGTAAAATTTGTTTATATTGGAATATTTTGAATCAAGATTGTTTATTATGGTAATTATCCAGTATACGGTTTTCTGCCATTTTTGATTTTTTGTGAAAATCTTTATGAAGGCACCTACTAGGGTCCCTTTTTTTTCTCTTAAAAAAAATCGGGCGCAGGCGGATTTGGGGTCCGGGGCTATACAGTCAAGCTAGTGGTTTTGGTAATTGGAGCTCTCGGAGGTGCACGGCAAACACTGCTCTCAGCTCTCAAAACCTTGCCAGCCTGCCGTGACAAGACAGAACACCTTGCTGGCGCAATGCAGAAAGCGGTCACCCTCGGATCATTGCGTCTGCTTAGAGCACACGATGCGGAATACCGTTTCTACTAACCTCGCTACTAACGGTGAATGGAAGCCTATCTGTACCCGTGTAAGTCGGAGCCGCGGGACCGCAGATAAGGCCAAACTAAAAAAAAAAAAAAAAAAAAAATAATAATAATAATAATAATAATAATAATAATAATAATAATAATAATAATAATAATAATAATAATAATAATAATAATAATAATCCGTGGCTGTTACTGGTCAGCTATCGGACGCCGCCCCTGGCGATGGGTTACGCTCGCTAGCGTAAAAACTAGAGGGCACCGGGAAAATAAAATACCCGGGGTGGATAAAAACCAGAATCAGTTTTGATGGGTCAGCAACCCGCTTAACGTGAACATTCGCTGTCAGAACCAGACCAGGTCCCTTCGGTTCGGAACCTCCCCGAAGACCCCCGACCTGGACCAAGTCAGGGTGGACAAGGTGGCACCCCCTTGGTACCGGAAACCACCGCGCACGACCAAAGGAACCGAGATAACAACCATATTACAGAGGTCTCCGACCCAGAAGACGATGTGAGAGCAACAGCTCCGCCCGTTAATGGGCCAGCCAGAGCAGGAAGGGTACGATTTAAATGGACTCAAGAGATGAACATTCACCTTTATCGTTCCTACCTGCTAATAACTGAAATGCAAACCAAGAAAACACCTTTTGCACATAGACTACACCACGAGATGACTACGAAATTCCACGAGTTACAAAATAAAACAATACAAAACATCCTCGACCAACGGAGACAACTCTTCACCAAAAATAGACTCCCGCCACAGACCATACAGAATATCCGAATGGAGGTTGAGGTGGAACTCGGAATCAGAACGATAGAACCAGACGCACAACAGAATGAACAACCAATACAAACCATGCAACCCCAAGACCAAGCAGCCTTTGATGCACTTCATGAATATCTGGAGAAGTATGCCGGTATGGACCCAGTAGCAAAACCTAGCATCCCGAGACTACGGACGAAGAAAGAAACAAAAAAGATAATAGAGGCAATGAATAATATCCTTAAGGATGAAATCAAAGAATGCCACAATATAACGGCTCTGCACGATCTTGTATACTCCGCTGCATGGGCAATACTCCAGCTTCATAACTGGAAACCAAGATCACTGGTACAGCCAAAAGAAGGAAATAAAGAGCCTAAGTGGGAAACGCGCCTACAAAAGCAAATCTCAGAGCACCGAGGACAGATAGGCATCTTAACTGAATTTATCAAACCAGGACATAGTCAGAAAGTAAAGAAGAAATCCCTTGATATAATTAACCGACACAAAGATGAAAATAATAAGACAGAAACTGAGATTCTAGATCTTCTAAAGCAAAAGCTTAAGGTTAAATCAAGCAGGCTTGCAAGATACAAAGAATCATACCGACGAAGGACAGACAACGCACTCTTTAATAGCAACCAAAAGATGTTCTATCGCAAGCTTGACACAAATAAAACAAGTGATCAGAAGGGACAATTTCCGCAGCCCAAAGATATCAAAAAATACTGGAGCAACATATGGGACAACTCAACTACTCACAAGGCGACTGCAGATTGGAACATACATGAGAGGCGAATGAGGGAAAAAGTACCAATCATGAAACCGCAAAATATCTCCACCGCAGACATCCAACAAGTCTTAAAAAACACCGCAAACTGGAAAGCTGCAGGCCCTGATAGGATTCAGAACTTCTGGTACAAAAAAACTTACGTCTGTCTGGCTGAAACTCGCTGACTATCTCAACGACATCCTGCACAACCCCGATAGTGTATCAAACTTCCTAATACAGTGGATCACATATCTACTTCCAAAAACTGAACAACCAAGCGCAGACCCATCCAAATATCGACCCATTACATGCTTACCAACAATGTACAAAATTCTAAGCGGAATAATCAGCAAAAAAATATACGAACATCTACGTAAAAATAAACTTTTAGCGGAAGAGTAGAAAGGATGCAAAGCAGGCTAAAAAGGATGCAAAGAACAACTCGAAATAGACGAGGTGGTTACACAACACGCTATTAAAAACAAAAAGGACCTCTATACAGCCTATATAGACTATCAAAAGACATTTGATAGCGTACCACATTCCTGGCTTTTGCAGAGTCTCGCAATATATAAAATAAATCCCACAATTGTCAATCTGCTCCGAACTCTGATGAGCAAATGGGAAACAAGACTCGTTGGGAACGATGGAGCAACACAAGACGATGAAATTCAAATAAAAATAAACAGAGGAATATTTCAAGGAGATGCCCTAAGCGCTCTATGGTTTTGTGTTGCTCTAAACCCACTAACTACCACACTCAATGGACTAGGGTGTGGATACGACATCGGAAACAACACTTCGCTCTCTCATCTGATGTACATGGATGATATTAAATGCTTCTCCGCAACCGAAAAAGGTCTAAAGAAACAACTCAGGTGCATTGAAAAATTTTCCAACGACATAAGGATGACCTTCGGATTGGACAAATACAAAAAGGACAGCATACGAAAAGGAAAATGGACTGACGCTGAAGATCACCTGCTCACCCAAGCATCAGGCGGAGGAACCATCAGTAATATGGAAAGAGGAGAAACATATAAATACCTCGGATTTACCCAGGCCCAAGGAATAACGATGAAAGACGTAAAGCATCAACTAAAGAACAAACTCAAGCAACGAATCGAGGCCATCCTGAAAACCAAACTGTCAGCGCAAAATACGGTTTTGGCTATTAATGCCTACGCTGTCCCTGTCGTTGCCTACAGCTTTGGTATCATCACATGGACGACAACTGAATTGGAGGACCTCAATCGCACGATCAGAATATGTTTTACTAAACAACGAAAACACCATCCCAAATCATGCCAAGAAAGATTTCATTTACCGAGAACGATGGGAGGAAGAGGGATTACAGACATGCGCCTACACCACAAGAACCAAGCGAAACTTCTCAGGAAATACTTTCATAGCAGAGAAGACTCGGCTCTCCACGTCGGCATAGTCAATCTTGACAAGAACCTAACACCTCTTAAACTAAACTCGAAAACCTACGAACCCGGTGAAGGATATTCCATTGCAACCCTTCAAACTAGATGGGCAGAAAAAGAACTCCATGGCCGATATCCAAACACTCTTAACAACGAACATATCGACATGCCCACTACTATCGAATGGCTAACCAGGAGCAATATTTTTCCTGAAACAGAAGGCTTCCTATGCGCGATTCAAGATCAGGTAGTGCCATCAAGATCGCACTTAAAATACATAGTTAAGGATGAGAGAGTAACAAGCACGAAATGCCGTATATGTCACGAAGGGCATGAAAATATAGAGCACCTCCTAAATGGATGTAAAATAATGGCACCCCGTGAATATACCACCAGACACAACAATGTAGCCAAAATAATCCATAGGATTATGTATAGGACTCACAAACAACAAATTGCCATACTATCTATACACCCCACCAGCCATACTAGAAGATACATGATACAAAGTTTACTGGGATAGACAAATACAGACAGATCGACAGGTCCAACATAACAGACCGGACATAGTCATCCATGATAAGGAAAAAAAAGAAATAACAATAATTGACATTGCCGTGCCCTCCTCAATCAACATACATAAGAAACACCTAGAAAAAATCGAAAAATACTTGCCCCTCGCAGAAGACATGAAACAAACCTGGGGAGCGGAAAGTCTCCGAACCATCCCGATTGTTGTCGGCGCGACAGGCGAAATTCCTAAGAGGCTGCTAAAGAATCTGAAAGCTATTGGTCTGAATCTCACATTGCGGCGAGAACTTCAGAAGGCCGTTATTTTGGCGACATGCAACATAATGCGAAAAGTGCTAAACAGCAATGCATTCACTGACATTTAGAGGCTTTGTAAAAACCTTTACCGGCTCTAAATGAACCGTATTCGTACGTGACCTAAAAAAAAATAATAATAATAATAATAAGGCTAGTAAAATCCAACCCCACCTCCACGTGGTGCTAGCTGGAAACGGTTTGACGGCTAACGGGGCAATGGTACACCATCCATGGGGCTAGCAACCCCACGGATGAGATTGTCTCTTGCTGTGAATACAAGAAATAAGAGATACTCAGGCGGGCCGGGGCAGCTCGACCCGGGTCGGATCCGCCTTAGACCTAACGCAAATGACCAAGGCAACGGACAAGGACAACGAGCACACAACGCGCAAGAACCGCTCAATGACGAGCAAGATGAAACCCACAATGCAGCTGCTGCTGAGGCTGCGCCTCAGCCCACTACATTACAGGGGAAACCAAGGCAGTGAACAAAATGGACAAACGCCATGAATGAATTTCTATACGGACGCTACCTTGTTCTGAGCAAATTGGAAACCAAAAAGACCGGTTACAGCAGAGAACTGCATGCACACATGACAGAGCAGTTTCCTGAACTTGCGCGTAAAACAGTACAAAACATCTTAGATCAAAGGCGAGTACTACTAACCTCTAAAGCAATAACAACCGAAACTGCCCAACGCATAAAAAGAGAAGCGGAAATTAAACTAGGAGTACGAGACCAGAACGAAAACCAACCCCCAGTAGCAGACGCGGATGTGAATGTGATGGAAGAAGACCAGGCACAAGTGGGAGAAAAGTTTGAAGAAATATACATCAAATACAATGGCACAACACCGGAAATGAGGCCCAGAATAAAGAAACTAAAGACAAACAAAAACACAAACCGAACATTAACCCTCATAAATAGCATAATAGCAGAAAAAATCAACGATGCACACAATCTTCTCGACATTCACACGATAATCTACGTTGGCGCAATGACCGCGATTGAAATAAACCAAGAAACGAGCCAAAAACCGAACAAAGTCACTCCAACCTCAGGAGAGTCTCAACCACCATGGGAAAGACGACTCATTAAACGAATCGAGGAACTCAGAAAGCATATAGGACAATTAGAACAATCTATGAGAAATACAGCAAATGAAAAACTTAAACGAAAAGCAAAGAATCTAACAAACAAATACAAAAATGAAAATAATAACACCAGCCAAGAAATACTCGATCTACTTAAGCAGCAACTAGTGGCTAAAGCAAAAAGACTTCGAAGATTCAAAAAAAGTCGCCAGCGAAGACAGGACAACAATCAATTTGAGGATAACGAGGGAAGATTTTACAGGCAACTGAATTCAACAAAAAATAACAACGAAGATGAAAAACCAGAAAAAGAAGACACAAAAAGCTATTCGAAAAATATATGGGCCGTTCCAAAACAACACAGGAAGGAAGCCAAGTGGATAACAAAAGAAAAAGAAAGGATGACAAATAAAAGGAGAATGATTAACCATATGGTAACACTGGAAGAAGTCGAGAAGGTGATCAAAAGAAGCAAAAACTGGAAAGCTCCAGGCATTGATAACATACAAAACTTCTGGATTAAAAAATTTAAAAGCACACACAAGAAAATCGGCGACATCTTCACAGACATACTGGAAAATAGAACTGAACTACCAGCGTTTATGACAAAAGAAATCACCTATCTTCTCCCAAAAACTTCACCTACGAGCAAAAATCCTAGTAAATACCGTCTCATCACATGTCTCCCAACATTGTACAAGCTACTGACAGGAGTAATAGCTAACAAAATATATAAACACCTTACCGAAAACGAAATCCTAGCAACAGAACAAAAGGAATGCACAAAATCAGCAAAAGGATGCAAAGATCAACTAATAATCGATGCCATACTAACAGGTAACGCAAAGAAAGATAAGAAAGACCTTTTCACTGCATACATAGATTACCAGAAAGTCTTTGACAGCGTACCACACACCTGGCTCCTGGAAGTACTTGAACTTTATAAAATTGACCCGCACATAATAAAACTCCTAGAAAAAACAATGAGAACATGGAAAACAACATTAACAATCCCAATCAAAAACAAGCAACAAGTAATCGGAGACATACCTATACAATGCGGAATTTTCCAGGGCGACGCGCTGAGTCCTCTGTGGTTCTGTCTGTCTCTTAACCCGCTCTCCTCCACCCTAAAAGAACAAAATAAAGGTGTAAAGTTAGAAAATAACAGAACACTCACTCATCTCCTGTACATGGACGACCTCAAAACATATGCATCATCCGACCAAGACCTGGAAAAAAACATTCAGTTAATAAAAAGGTTCAGTGAAGACATTGGTATGACATTTGGCTTAGACAAATGTCGCATCAATATCATGGAGAAAAGGAAATGGAGGAAGCATCAAGGAGTGGAAATGGGAGAGGAAGCTGGAGTTATAGAAGGAATGGACAAGGACGAGTTGTATAAATATCTGGGATATCAGCAAGCACGTGGGATAGATCAGAAGCAAGCCAAAGAACACCTTAGAGGCAATCTCAGACAAAGGCTCAAAATGATTATGAGGACAAAGCTGCGTGGAGGGAATATGGTGAAGGCGATTAACACATATGCAATTCCAATCCTAACCTATAGCTTTGGCATCATATCATGGACGCAAACAGAGCTAACCGAACTTAATCGCACAATACGAACAGTAGCCACCAAGCACAGGTTTCGCTATCCAAGAAGCTCTATGGAGAGATTTCACCTTCCCAGGGAGCAAGGAGGATGGGGAGTCTTAAACATTGAATAACTACATCAGAAACAGATAAAAAACTTAAGAAGCTACTTCCATAGAAAAGCGGAAGAGTGCGGACTATACAAAGTAGTAGTAAACAAAGATATCAAAATCACGCCCCTGAATCTACAAAGCAGATAGCTACCGGCAGAAGAACCCATAAATTATGTTGAAAAATGGCTTAGCAAAGAATTACATGGACGATACCCTGCATTAATCAAACAACAACACTTTAATGAGAAAACGTCATTGGATTGGCTTAAGAAGGGACAACTTTTTCCAGAAACAGAAGGATTTGTCATGGCTATTCAGGATCAGGTAATCCCCACACGTAACTACCAAAAATACATAATGAAACAACGCATAGAAACAGACAAATGCCGAATGTGTGGAGAAAAAACAGAGTCGATAGATCACATAATGAGTGGTTGCACAATACTAGCTCCTAATGAATACACAAAAAGACACGACAACGTAGGAAAAATCATATACCAAGAATTTCTCAAAAAAATGAAACCTGATGTGCCTCACACTCCATATTATAAACTAAAACCTGACCCTGTGAATGAAAATGAGAACCACAAGCTATATTGGAACAGACAAATAATTACAGATGTACACATACCACATAACAAACCAGATATGGTGCTTGTTAACAAACAAACAAAACAAACGTATATCATAGACATAGCAATCCCGCTCCCAACAAATGCCCAACGAAAACATCAAGAAAAAATAAACAAATACTGACCATTAGCACATGAGATTAAGGACATGTGGAACCAAGATCGCGTCATCATTGTGCCAATAATCTTCGGAGCTACTGGGGAAGTACCGTCAGCAACAATTGAGGGCCTCAAAACCCTGGAACTAAAAGAAAATCTTTTTAGTCTAATGCAAAATATCACTGTGATATAAACTACTGGAATCGTACGTAAAGTTCTGAACTTACCTTAGAATACTTACCTAAACCATAGACCAAACTTCGAATCTTTGTACGCAAGTACCGGAGAGAAGTTGCAACCAGGAAACCCTGTGGCACCTGAAAATAATAATAATAATAATAATAATAATAATAATAAAAATAATAATAATAATAATAATAATAATAATAATAATAATAATAATAATAATAATAATAATAATAATAATAATAATAATAACAATAATAATAATAATAATAATAATAATAATAATAATAATAATAATAATAATAATAATAATAATAATAATCAGGCTAGTAAAATCCAACCCCACCTCCACGTGGTGCTAGCTGGAAACGGTTTGACGGCTAACGGGGCAATGGTACACCATCCATGGGGCTAGCAACCCCACGGATGAGATTCTCTCTTGCTGTGAATACAAGAAATAAGAGATACTCAGGCGGGCCGGGGCAGCTGGACCCGGGTCGGAACCGCCTTAGACCTACCGCAAATGACCAAGGCAACGGACAAGGACAACGAGCACACAACGCGCAAGAACCGCTCAATGACGAGCAAGATGAAACCCACAATGCAGCTGCTGCTGAGCCCACTACATTACAGGGGAGACCAAGGCAGCGAACAAAATGGAGAAACGCCATGAATGAATTCCTATACGGACGCTACCTTGTTCTGAGCAAATTGGAAACCAAAAAGACCGGTTACAGCAGAGAACTGCATGCACAAATGACACAGCAGTTTTCTGAACTTGCGTGTAAAACAGTACAAAACATCTTAGATCAAAGGCGAGTACTACTAACCTCTCAAGCAATAACAACCGAAACTGCCCAACGCATAAGAAGAGAAGCGGAAATTGAACTAGGAGTACGAGACCAGAACGAAAACCAACCCCCAGTAGCAGACTCGGATGTGAATGTGATAGATGAAGACCAGGCACAAGAGAGAGAAAAGTTTGAAGAAATATACATCAAATACAATGGCACTACATCAGAAAATGAGGCCCAGAATAAAGAGACTAAAGACAAACAAAAACACAAACCAAACATTAACCTTCATAAATAGCATAATAGCAGAAAAAATCAACAATGCACACAATCTTCTCGACATTCACACGATAATCTACGTTGGCGCAATGACCGCGATTGAAATAAACCAAGAAACGAGCCGTAAACCGAACAAAGTCACCCCAACCTCAGGAGAGTCTCAACGACCATGGGAAAGACGACTCATTAAACGAATCGAGGAACTTAAAAAGCATATAGGACAACTAGAACAATCTATGAGAAATACAGCAAATGAAAAACTCAAACGAAAAGCAAATAATCTAACAAACAAATACAAAAATGAAAATAATAACAACAGGAAAGAAATACTTGATCTACTTAAGCAGCAACTAGCGGATAAAGCAAAAAGACTTCGAAGATTCAAAGAAAGTCGCCAGCGAAGACAGGACAACAATCAATTTGAGGATAACGAGGGAAGATTTTACAGGCAACTGAATTCAACAAAAAATAACAACGAAGATGAAAAACCAGAAAAAGAAGACACAAAAAGCTATTGGAGAAATATATGGACCGTTCCAAAACAACACAGGAAGAAAGCCAAGTGGATAATAAAAGAAAAAGAAATGATGACAAATAAAAGAAGAATGATTAACCATACGGTAACACTGGAAGAAGTCGAGAAGGTGATCAAAAGAAGCAAAAACTGGAAAGCTCCAGGCATTGATAACATACAAAAGTTCTGGATTAAAAAATTTAAAAGCACACATAAGAAAATCGGCGACATCTTCACAGACATACTGGAAAATAGAACTGAACTACCAGCGTTTATGACAAAAGGAATCACCTATCTTCTCCCAAAAACTTCACCTACGAGCAAAAATCCTAGTAAATACCGTCCCATCACATGTCTCCCAACATTGTACAAGCTACTGACAGGAGTAATAGCTGAAAAAATATATAAACACCTTACCGAAAACGAAATCCTAGCAATAGAACAAAAGGGATGCACAAAATCAGCAAAAGGATGCAAAGATCAACTAATAATCGATGCCATAATAACAGGTAACGCAAAGAAAGATAAGAAAGAACTTTTCGCTGCATACATAGATTACCAGAAAGCCTTTGACAGCGTACCACACACCTGGCTTCTGGAAGTACTTGAACTTTATAAAATTGACCCGCACATAATAAAACTCCTAGAAAAAACAATGAGAACATGGAAAACAACATTAACAATCCCAATCAAACACAAGCAACAAGTAATCGGAGACATACCTATACAATGCGGAATTTTCCAGGGCGACGCGCTGAGTCCTCTGTGGTTCTGTCTGTCTCTTAACCCGCTCTCCTCTACCCTAAAAGAACAAAATAAAGGTGTAAAGTTAGAAAATAACAGAACACTCACCCATCTCCTGTACATGGACGACCTCAAAACATATGCATCATCCGACCAAGACCTGGAAAAAAACATTCAGTTAATAAAAAGGTTCAGTGAAGACATTGGTATGACATTTGGCCTAGACAAATGTCGCATTAATATCATGGAGAAAGGGAAATGGAGGAAGCATCAAGGAGTGGAAATGGGAGAGGAAGCTGGAGTTATAGAAGGAATGGAAAAGGACGAGTTGTATAAATATCTGGGATATCAGCAAGCACGTGGGATAGATCAGAAGCAAGCCAAAGAACACCTTAGAGGCAATCTCAGACAAAGGCTCAAAATGATTATGAGGACGAAGCTGCGTGGAGTGAATATGGTGAAGGCGATTAACACATATGCAATTCTAATCCTAACCTATAGCTTCGGCATCATATCATGGACGCAAACAGAGCTAACCGAACTCAATCGCACAATACGAACAGTAGCCACCAAGCACAGGTTTCACCATCCAAGAAGCTCTATGGAGAGATTTCACCTTCCCAGGGAGCAAGGAGGATGGGGGAGTGTTGAACATTGAAGAACTACATCAGAAACAGACAAAAAACTTAAGAAGCTACTTCCATAGAAAAGCGGAAGAGTCCGGACTATACAAAGTAGTAGTAAACAAAGATATCAAAATCACTCCCCTAAATCTACAAAGCAGACAGCTACCGGCAGAAGAACCCATAAATCATGTTGAAAAATGGCTTAGCAAAGAATTACATGGACGATACCCTGCATTAATCAAACAACAACACTTTAATGAGAAAGCGTCATTGGATTGGCTTAAGAAGGGACAACTTTTTCCAGAAACAGAAGGATTTGTCATGGCTATTCAGGATCAGGTAATCCCCACACGTAACTACCAAAAATACATAATGAAACAACGCATAGAAACAGACAAATGCCGAATGTGTGGAGAACAAACAGAGTCGATAGATCACATAGTGAGTGGTTGCAAAATACTAGCTCCTAATGAATACACAAAAAGACACGACAACGTAGGAAAAATCATATACCAAGAATTTCTCAAAAAAATGAAACATGATTTGCCTCACACTCCATATTATAAACCAAAACCTGACCCTGTGAATGAACATGAGAACTACAAGCTATATTGAAACAGACAAATAATTACAGATGTACACATACCATATAACAAACCAGATATGGTGCTTGTTAACAAACAAACAAAACAAACGTATATCATAGACATAGCAATCCCGCTCCCAACAAATGCCCAACGAAAACATCAAGAAAAAATAAACAAATACTTACCATTAGCAAATGAGATCAAGGACATGTGGAACCAAGATCGCGTCATCATTGTGCCAATAATCTTCGGAGCTACTGGGGAAGTACCGTCAGCAACAATTGAGGGCCCCAAAACCCTGAAACTAAAAGAAAATCTTTTTAGTCTAATGTAAAAAATCACTGTGATAGAAACTACTGGAATCGTACGAAAAGTTCTGAACTTACCGTAGAATACTTACCTAAACCGTAGACCAAACTTCGAATCCTTGTACGCAAGTACCGGAGAGAAGTTGTAACCAGGAAACCCTGTGGAACCTGAGAATAATAATAATAATAATAATAATAATAATAATAATAATAATAATAATAATAATAATAATAATAATAATAATAATAACAATAATAATAATATAATAATAATAATAATAATAATAATAATAATAATAATAATAATAATAATAATAATAATAATAATAATAATAATAATAATAATAATAATAATAATAATAATAATAATAATATAATAATAATAATAATAAACCCCGTGTGGGGTACGGGTTGACATCAAGAATATCCCCACGGTAATCTCTGCCTGTCGTAAAAGGCGACTAAAAGAGAAAACCGCCTAGTGTGTTAGCAACTCACAAAGCGAGCAAACTAGTTCCTTGCTATAAATACAAGAAGTAAAAGATATTCGGGCGTGGCAGATAACCAGGCCATATCTGCTCGGACACGTCAGGAGGACCCTCGGCCTGGCTCGAGTCAGGGTGGACCAGGTGGCACCCCCTCGAGTACGGAATCCACCTCGCATGAAACTGGAGTAAATAGCAGCCAATCAGCTACACGAAAAAGAAATAGACAGCCTGTCCCTCAAACAGCTCCAACCGCTATGGGTGCTGCGCAGGATACTCAGCCAGCGCTCACTCAAGCGGGAATGCCTAGGAGACGCATGAGATGGACTTTAGAAATGAACCAAGACATAATGCGTACATTTTACAGAGTCACAAACCTAGGTAAAGATAAAACAGGCTATAGGCAAAAGATGCATACAGAATTTGCCAGAAAATATTTATATCTTGAAGTTACCGAGCAAAGGGTGGTCGATCAGTACCGAACCATACTAAAAAACAAACTTCTCTCAGAAGACACTATTAACACAATAAAACAAGAAATTGATCGCGAATCCAGAAGAAGTATGCGACGTACCATTGAAAATCGACATAGCCTAGCCTTTGAGGACCAAAACGAAACCGCCCAACAAAACCAAGGGTCAATCATAAACAACCAAACAGAAGGCAATCTTGAACTTTTAACTTCCGAAATGCAAAAAGCAGTGCTTGAATTTGAAGGAACTGATCCATCAACTAGGCCAGTATTGCCAAAAATAAACACATCAAAAAACTTGACAGCAGCACTGGAAAACATGAATAATAATATCCTTCCTCAGCATGTTCAAGAAGCTACCTGCCTAGAGAACCTCCATACAATAATTTACTGTGCGGGTACTGCTATTAGCAGATTACTGGGCATTAAAACAAAAACCTCTACTAATCTGGTAAGAAAGACTTATGAACCTGCATGGTCGAAAAGGCTGCAAACAAAGGTGGATTCGCTGCGCAGAGATATCGGCCGGCTTACAGAATATCAAAAGGGAGTCAAAACGCACAAACTTCAAGATAAAGTTAAAGCTATAGTCGAGAAAAACCGAACACACTCACGAAGAGATGCAGACAATAGCACTGTGCCACAATGCCTTGATACACTCCGACAAAAACTGGGCAAATATGCTTCCAGACTAAAAAGGTACAAATGCAGTAACCAGAGGAAGCAAGACAATATCCTCTTTACAAAAGCTGAAAAGAAATTCTATAGGCAGCTTACTGAACCCAATGAAAAAATGGAATGCAATTATCCAACCAAAGAGACGATAGACAATTTTTGGAGAGAGCAATTAGCCACCCCAGCAAGTGCCAATCTTAATGCTTCATGGATAACTACTGAAACTACCTGTTCGCAAGCCTATGACAACATGGTCTTTCGACCATTTACAAAACCCGAGATTAGCAAGATACTCAAAGAAATGCACAACTGGAAAGCACCAGGACCAGATGGCGTTCAAAACTACTGGCTTAAGAAATTTGTCTGTACCCACGAAAAACTAGCAGAATTCATTAACGAAATCCTAAATCAACCTAAAAAAATGCCACAATTCTTGACGCAGGGCATAACATATTTACTACCAAAAGACCGGCAGAACACTTACGATCCTGCGAAATACCGCCCGATAACCTGTTTACCAACGATGTATAAACTGATTACATCATGCATCACGAATAGAATTTATGATCACTGCAATCAGAACAACATTATAGCAGAACAACAAAAAGGTTGTACCAAAAACGCAATGGGCTGCAAAGAACAACTAACTATTGATTCTGTAATATGTAACCAAGCGTTTGCGAAGAACAGAAATCTTTACATGGCATACATAGATTACAAAAAAGCATTCGATTCTGTCCCCCACGACTGGCTGCTAGCCATTTTAAAAGTATACAAAGTAGATAGGCTTATAGTTGACTTCTTGGAGCACGCGATGAGATCATGGCGTACATCTATTATACTTAAAGATGCAAATATTCAAACCAATACAATTTCCATAAAAAGAGGGATCTTTCAAGGGGACTCACTAAGTCCACTATGGTTCTGTCTTGCCTTGAACCCACTCTCTAACAGATTAAACTCAACATCCTACGGGTTTAGCTTAAAAGAAAATAATAGAGAGCTCTTAAAAATAAACCACCTATTATACATGGATGATCTAAAATTAACAACTGCAACAAAGAAACAACTAGAAGAACTACTCGGAATTGTCGAGGGATTTTCAAATGACATAAAAATGCAATTTGGTCTTGATAAATGTAAAACCCTTAACATAATCAGGGGTAAAATACAACCAGGAGACTTTCAAACAAGAGATGGACAACTTATTACAGCCATACAAGACGGCACCACTTACAAATATCTTGGAATGAAGCAGTCCCAACGAATAGAGCAGCGATTAATGAAAGAAGAACTAGAACAGTCTTTTGTTCAAAGAGTACGTACAGTCCTTAAATCAAAACTAAATAGTAAAAATCTTTTTAAAGCATTAAACACGTATGCATGCGCTGTTCTTACTTATTCGTTTGGAATTATTAACTGGACAAGGACAGAATTAGATGCTTTACAACGTAAAATGAGAACTATGCTGACAAAATCACGTATGCACCACCCTAGAAGCGCCGTGGAGAGAACCACTCTACATAGATCGGAAGGTGGAAGAGCTTTGGCAGACATAGGAGAAAGATTAGACCAGCAAATAGCAAACCTTAGAAAGTACTTTTTAACGAAAGCAACCCAGTCTGAAATTCATCGAGTCGTCTGTCAAATAGATAATGCAACCCCATTAAAGCTATCACAACACCAGATACCAACACATCACCAAACAAAGGATGAAAAAATTCAACACTGGAGAGAAAAACCGCTGCATGGAAGACACCTGAATGAGGTTACCCAAGAAAATGTCGACAAAAGTGCGTCGAACTACTGGCTAACTTCAGGACATATGTTTCCAGAAACAGAAGGATTTTTAATGGCAATACAAGATCAAGTTATTCCAACTCGAAACTATTTAAAATATATAGTGAAAGACTCTTCAATAACTGATGGAAAATGCAGGTATGGATGCCAAGCACAAGAAACGATACAACATATTACGAGTGGTTGTCAAGTGTTTGCAGCGTCTGAATATAAAAACCGCCATGATTCGGCTGCAAAAATTCTGCATCAAGAGCTAGCACTTAAATACAACCTAATATCGAATGAAAAACAGCCGTATTACAACTACACGCCAGAAACTATCTTAGAAAATGACAGCCATAAGTTATACTGGGATCGCAGTGTGCTAACGGATCAGACTACTCCTCATAATCGGCCGGATATTATTATGGTAGATAAGATAGCACGAAAAGTTACACTTATTGACATTGCCATCCCGAACTCTCACAACTTACGCGAGAAGCATGCTGAGAAAATTGCAAAATACCGGGACTTAGAAATTCAAATAAAAAGACAATGGAACATGCAGAATGCCGAAACAATTCCAATTATTCTGTCAACCACGGGAATCATAACCAAAATACTGCTTACTAACCTGAAGGCACTTGAACTAAATAAAAACGTCGATATCCCCATACAGAAGTCGGTGCTGCTTGGAACTTCAAGAGTTGTTAGAAAATTTATGGGAGAACAACCAAGAATAGGACCCGAAAGGGCGCCCACCGAGCTCAATCCCACTGATATCTAGATATCTGGGATGAGTGCGAAATGACCAAGAGAGGTCAAAATCAGATAATAATAATAATAATAATAATAATAATAATAATAATAATAATAATAATAATAATAATAATAATAATAATAATAATAATAATAATAATAATAATAATAATAATAATAATAATAATAATAATAATAATAATAATAATAATAATAATAATAATAATAATAATAATAATCCGTGGCTGTTACTGGTCAGCTATCGGACGCCACCCTTGGCGATGGGGTACGCTCGCTAGCGTAAAAACTAGAGGGTACCGGGAAAATAAAATACCCGGGGTGGACAAAAACCAGAACCCGTTTTGATGGGCCAGCAACCCGCTTAACGTGAACATTCGCTGTCAGAACTCGACATAAGCGATACTCGGGAGTGGCAGAAGACCAGGTCCCTTCTGTTCGGAACCTCCCAGATGACCCCCGACCTGGACCAAGTCAGGGTGGACAAGGTGGCACCCCCTTGGTACCGGAATCCACCACGCAGAAAAATGGAAACGAACACCGCAATAACTCCATTAACCTCGTCAACGTTGTGGAAGCTCAGGCCCCACCCGCTGAAGAGGACCAGAGAGGAAACAGGAGAGTCCGATTTAAATGGTCTCAAGACATGAACATTCACCTTTATCGGACTTACCTGCTCATTACGGAAATGCAAACTAAGAAAACACCTTTCGCACATAGACTGCACCATGAAATGACGACGAAATTCCTAGAGCTACAAAATAAATCTGTACAAAACATCCTGGACCAGCGAAGGCAACTATTTCTGAAAAACCGCCTTCCGCCACAAATTATACAAAATATCAGAAACGAAGTTGCTATAGAAATGGGAATACAAGTGCGGGCACTTGAACTCTAAAATGATGATGGCGCTGTAGGACAGGTTCAGATCGTCCTACCAGAAGATCGAATGGCCTATGATACGCTTCATGAGAACCTGCAGAAGTTTTCTGGCATGGATCCCACATCCAGACCAAACATCCCAAGACTAAAGACAACTAGTGACACAAAGAAAATCATAGAATCTGTAAACAAAGTTCTTCTAGATGAGGCTGAAAGATGCGGGGACCTCACACAATTACATGACCTTGTCTATTCTGCTGCAGTAACCACTCTTCAGCTGCACCACTGGAAACCAAAAACCATAACACCAAAAGGAAAAACAAGCAGTATGCCGGGATGGGAGATCCGCCTGCAAAAACAAATTACCGTTCTCAGACAGGAAATTGGGATCCTAACTGAAGCAAATAAACGACAACATAGCACCAAAGTAGAGAAGAAGTCACAACAAATCCTTAAGAGTCATCAAAATGCGGACAACAAGACCGTAGGCGAAGTACTCGACCTTCTCAAACAGAAACTCGGAGTCAAAGCATGTAGAATACGAAGATACAGAGAAGCACATCTGCGAAGGACCGACAACAAACTCTTCAACGCAAACCAAAGAATGTTCTATCGCAAACTGAGCTCGACCAAACGGAATGAACAAGAAGGAAAATACCCAAAACTACAAGCAGTCAAAGAATTCTGGAAGAACATCTGGGAAAATCCAACCCTTCATAAATCGAACGCGGACTGGAACAAAAACGAGAAAAGAATTAGAGAAAAAGTTCCGCTCATGAATCCCCAAAACATCACAGAAGGTGACGTAGAAGCAGTACTCAAGAATGCTGCTAATTGGAAGGCTCCAGGCCCCGATAAAATACAAAACTTCTGGTATAAAAAATTCAAGGCACTGAGACCCAAGCTCAGCCACTTCCTCAACAATCTCTTGAGAAACCCTGAGTCTACACCACTTTTCTTAACCAAAGGAGTCACATACCTTCTTCCCAAAACAGATCAACCAGTAGAGGACCCTTCGAAATACCGGCCCATTACGTGCCTACCTACTATTTACAAAATTCTGAGTGGCATTCTCTGCAACAAGGTATACGAACATCTTATTGGAAACGATCTTCTTGCAGAAGAACAAAAGGGATGCAGAAAACGCTCTCAGGGATGCAAGGAGCAACTCGTAATAGACCAAATAGTCAGCCGGCATGCTGTCAAAAATAAGAAGGATCTCTACACAGCCTACATCGACTATCAAAAGGCTTTTGATAGTGTACCCCACTCATGGCTACTGCAGTGTTTATACAATAATTGATCTGCTTAGATTTATGATGGGGAAATGGGAGACACGGCTTGTTAACAACGATAGAGATATACAGAGTGAACAAATAACTATTAGAATCCAAAGGGGAATATTCCAGGGAGACGCACTGAGCGCCCTATGGTTCTGTATCGCTCTTAACCCTCTTTCAACCACCCTAAATACCCTGAACTGTGGATATGAACTTGGAAACGGTGTCATGCTCACTCATCTATTGTATATGGATGACATCAAGTTTTTCTCCACGACAGACAAAGGCCTTAAAAGGCAGCTCAGATGTATCGAAAATTTCTCCAATGACATCAGAATGAAGTTCGGTCTGGACAAATGTAAGACAAACTGCATGAGGAAAGGAAAGTGGCACGAATCGGAAGGTCATGAGCTTACTCAGGCATCAGGGGGTGGAACGATTGATGCCATGCAGAAGGATGAAACCTACAAATATCTCGGATTCGCTCAGGCCCGTGGAATTGCAGCAGATGACATTAAAAAGCAACTGGTGACAAAGTTTAAGCACAGAACCACTACAATTTTAAAAACGAAACTATCGGCACAAAACATAAAATCAGCCATCAATATCTATGCGGTCCCAGTTGTAGCTTACAGCTTTGGTGTTGTTCCGTGGACTCAGACTGACCTGGACGGGCTTAATCGTATGATAAGAGTCAGTTTCACGAAGCACCGCAAGAATCACCCGAAAGCATCCATTGAGAGGTTCCACTTACCAAGGACGATAGGGGGAAGAGGGGTGACAGACATGCGCCTCCGTCACAAAAGCCAGGTTGAACTACTTAGAGAATATTTTTTCACCAAAGAAGCGAATTCAAGGCTACACAAAGCAGTCATCAACTTGGATGTAAACTTATCGCCTCTTAAACTCAGAGAAAGGGAATACCGATGTGATCAGGAATACTCCATTACAACGCTCCACAATAGATGGAAACAGAAAGAGCTACATGGCAGATACCCCAACCTCCTTAACAATGATTACATTGATAGCTCAGCTACATTTAAATGGCTAACATCGAGCAACATTTTCCCAGAAACTGAAGGATTCCTGTGCGCAATACAAGATCAAGTCGTCCCAACTAAGTCTTATCTGAAATACATTGTCAAAGATCCGAAAATAACTAATACAAGATGTCGTATGTGCGGCGAAGGAAATGAAAACACCGAACATCTCCTAAGTGGATGTAAAACAATGGCACCACGTGAATACACCACCAGGCATAACAACGTAGCCAAAATAATACATGGTGAGATCTGCCACAAACTAGGTCTCATTGAGAATAAATTGCCGTACTATCAGTACACACCGCAGGCAATCCTAGAAAATGCACACGTTAAAATCTATTGGGACAGACAAATACAAACAGATAGACAAGTACAACACAATAAACCTGACATTCTTGTACACAACAAGCAAGAACGAACCATCATCTTAATAGACATTGCTGTTCCCTCTGCCATTAACATAGAAAAGAAACAAAAAGAGAAGATCGAGAAATACTTACCGCTTGCCGAGGACATGAAAAACACGTGGAATGCTGAGTCTGTAAAGATCATTCCTATAATAGTAGGGGCCACAGGAGAAATTCCAAAGTAGCTCAAAAAGAATCTTGAAGTGATAGGACTGCAAAACTCTCTCGCCATGCAGCTTCAGAAAGCAGTAATTTTATCAACTTGCAATATAATGCGAAAGGTGTTCAATAATTAAATAATTCATAATTACAACAGTAAAACCAAAACTTCTATGACTTGTGGTAATACACCACCGGCATTGAAATCAAAACCCGCACTAGTGCGTGAAGGAAAAAAAAAAAAAAAAAAAAAAAAATAATAATAATAATAATAATAATAATAATAATAATAATTGGAATGCTATGAGAGCAGTAGCCCAGGTCGAAGGGGATATATGGTTCGTATGCGCGAGCTTTGGAATGATATGCATCCTGAGCATAATACATTTGTACATGTATCTATCTTCGGCGAAGGGGATATGTTAGAAGACCTCAACAGCCGGCAGTACCTGAGGAACAGGAACCGCAGATACATGTAGCTGAAGAGGAGATTCCCGTAGAACCGGAAGAGAGGCTCCGAGACCGTAGGGCGTTGCACAAGACTAAGTGCCCGAAACCACAAGACCTAGCTAGAGCGGACGCAGAATTGTTAAATGCTTTAACAGAAGAAGCTGACATCTGGCGTATTAATTGCGCCGTCTACGAGGCAGCTTGGTCCGTGTCGCCCAGGGTGCCCAACAGGGACCCCTGCGTCGAAGGGGCGCAACGCCGAGTGAAGAAGATGGAAGCAAAAATCCTCTCAGCAAGGCAGCAAGTATCCCGTATACAGTGTGTGTTGGAATACAGAGTAACAGGCAGGCCATTTACGCCAAAAGTGCGCCGCATAGCCGCCATCAAGCAGCAGTGCTGCGAAAGGATACGGATGCTAGTGACTGCCAAACAAAATCTAATTCAAACAAGTTGTTTTTCGAAAACCCCAGTCGCCTATTTCAGACGCCGCCGAGGTTTATTGATAATCCTCCAACCGCTGAGGGTGGAAAACTTCTGGAGGGGTATTTACGAGATAACTCGTCCGCTTAACATAAACACACCAGCCCTGGCACAGTTCGAAACCTTCGTGAGGGGGTTTCTACCACCAGAGCAACTGTGCCCACCAATAACTATGGAGGAAGTTCGAGGTGCTCTTATGGGTGCTAAGAACTTTGCTGCCCCTGGGTCTGATGGAATTAACGCCTACTGGTGGAAGAAATTTCCGTCAACCCATGAGGCCCTAGCCCGAATTTTTAACTCCTGGGTTAATGAGGGGCAGCCAATCCCTTTCTGGTTTATTGAAGGGCGAACCGTCCTACTCCCCAAAGACTTGTCCGACCCAAAGATTTTTACAAGATTTTTACGCGACTCTTGTACCAGCGGATACTGCAAGCCATGGGTCTCGTGTTTAGTGAAGTATACGAGCAGCGAGAGTCAAAGAAAGGCGTAGCCGGCAGTAGATAGGCTGTGTATGTTCTGGATCACTTAGCGTTAACGTTAACGTATGTCCGTCTGTCTGTGCTGAAACTCTCTAATGGCTGAAACTCCCTAATATCACGTGCCTGTAGGTGACGTCAGAAGTGTTATGTGATCACGTGACTTGTGTTCTACAGAGTGAGTCTCTTCGGGGATTCTACAGGGTGCTCTATGTCCAAGAGGGTTGCAAGGGGGTTGCAAGGGAATGCCATAAAGGCTTGTGCGAATAGAGGATGTGATCACGTGACTTATGTTCTACAGAGTGAGTCTGCTTGGGGTTTATACAGGGTGCTCTAGTGACATGCACCTGTCATCTGTCATTTGTGATCTCTAGCCAAACTGTCAAGTGCCACAAGGTCTTAGACTACTTAGTGCTAACGTATGCCTGCTGAAATTCTCTAATGGTTGAAACTTCCTAATATTAGTTGCCCATTCTCGGTCACAAGTGCCAATGTATGGAGTAGAAAATGACGTCACGCATAGCATTGGGGCCTTATTATTTCAAGAGTGGCACTATTAGGAAAATGTCGAGATGAGAGAGATTGCTATCAGCCGGTATATGTGCGCACGTTTTTCTCCTATGGTTTCTGTAAAAGACTAATTTTGGTTTGCTGCGCAGGGGACAAAAGGCCTTAGTAGTTTTCTGCGAATATCTCGAGTTGTAAGTGATCGATTTTAAAAATTCTTTATTTGTTAGATTGCTGTGTTCCAATGCTATTTATTCTTAGAGAGATGGGGAAGCCTGGAATGGCTTGGTAGTTTTTGTTGCAAATATCTCGCGTTATAGCGATGGGATTTGAAAAATGTTGGTGTTACAAAGGGGGAGGGCATGACGAAAAGGTTGTATTATGTGTGTGACCCAGCTGTGCAGCTCGAGTTAAAAGGCTTTTATTTTTACGGTAAATAATATTATTATTATATGGATTTTAAAATGATCAAAATGTGTGCTTTTGTGAAGACAAAATCGAGTATACTCAAGATAACCCATGACCCTGTTTATCAAGAATTTAAAATAACATGTTTACGTAAAGCTTACTAATGAGCTAATTTAGAACAAAGACGGATAGCCTATGAACTTGTTTTTCATAAATTTATCATGATGTTTTAAAATGCGACAAAAAATAGAAACTAAATGGGATACGAGGGTGATTTAAATAAAACAAGACACTTTTTTTAAATTATATTTTAATGTTAACCCACTTCATCTACACCATCGTGTTTACAAACCGTGTTATGAATATATGTCTTCGCAAATTCCTGATAGATAAATTTTTGTGTACAACAGCACGGCATCTACAAAGTCAATCTTCCATTCGTTTGGTAATATAGGATAAATGTGTGTACATTTTTCCTCAATACCATGTTTACAGGTTTGAATACTGAAACAAATCCAGCCTCTGAGCCATGTGAAAATTTTTCCATAATCTTCTTGTTCCAAGAGGTCATCGAGTTCCCAATCAATTTTATTTAACCAATAATTTTCTATCTGCTGAGAGTTTTCCATAATATTAGAATGTTTTTTTAATGATTATTATTATTGAATTCAAATTGTCCTTTTCCAGTCGTCTTTCTTTTATGTATTTTTTTAGGATTTTTTCCTAAACTTGAATTTCGACAAATATCATACGTATACGAAGCTATGCTATTGCCTGGGCTAATTTTTACCAAGTCGAGTCTCTGACACTTTTCACACCGAAGAGAATAATATACTTGTGGAACATTGGCATTGCTTCTCATTTCTAAAGAAAAGCAGCAGACGTGTGTTCTACAGCGCTTTAGAACTACAACTGAAATGATTTGAATTATTAAGAAGCTTTTTACCATAATGCAACCAAGGAAAACTAATTGGTTGGTTTTGTTCTGCCAAATGTAGAATTATTATTATTATTATTATGAAAGTTTCTGTTTAAAACACGTTCATCAGTAAGACTTTAAACACTAAAGCATAAAGAAGTAAGAAAAAATGCCAATACCTGTAAAATATATATGTCCTAAATGTAAAGGGAAAACTGGTTTACAAAACTATTACTGTATACCATGCACATGGGATCGAGATATTACTAAACCTGGTGGATAGAAGCACACGCCCCCCAAATACTTTAGAAATCCAAAAAATGGTGAAAAAACTAAAAAATAAGTAATGCTATATAATCTTGCATAATAATAGGCAATAAAAGACATTTTTTTATTTTTATTTTATAATATATTTTTTAAATTAATTTTAAACAACATTAGATTTATCTATCCAACTGTTATGTTTACTATCTAATCCTAACCATTTAACAAACATTTTATTTTTAGAGCGTTTTAAGATTCTTTCCACCAGGTAGACATCAGGATACGTTACTTTTTGCAGCTGAAGTTCATAAAATCCTCCATTAATTTCATTTTTCTTGTCATCTTCCAATATGTATGTGATGGGATTCGTAAGCTGAATTTTCTTTATAGTAAAGATTTCCGTCGACCAATTAGGCATGTACATTTTATCAAACACACCACGAATTTTTGAAATGCGCACATGATCTCCAATCATATATTTAGGTTTAAAAGTCATTTTTATATGACTATAGGCGGTATTTAACAACATTTGTTCATGTTTTTTCTTCACCTCGACAGGTTTTATGCCGATTGTGCGATGCTTTCGATTATTATATGCATTTACTATTTTAGATAGTAAATCCAACCACTTTTAGGACCCTTGGTAATTAAATTCTTTCCACATTAAATTTTTTAGTGTTCTGTTTACTCTTTCCACTATTTGTGCTTTTTTTTCGCTATAAAAGCTGTAGTGTTTTACTTTAAATTTTTTTAACACTTTTTCCATGGAAGAATTATAAAATTCTTTACCCAAATCGGTTTGAAGATGTATTGGGGCTTGCACCTTAAAAACTTTTTCCATGGCCTGAGATTTACTTCATACTTACTTACTTACACTTACTTCATGCCCCGTTTTGGTTTTTAAAGAGAAAGCCCAAACGTACTTTGAAAAACAGTTAATTACAACCAAAATATACTTGAATCCCTTATTTTCAGAAGCGTATGGTATCATTTCTACGAGGTCCGCTTGAAATAAATAATTTAATGATTTTAGTATTACTCTGCGTCGGGTGAAATTTTTCCTAGCCGACGTTTGACATCTGTAATAAAGTTAACCATCTTTTTTACTCGATAATATCAGCTTCCCTTAGCTCTTCAATAATAGAATTAATTTCGTTTCTGTGACCCGTGTGGCCTGTTGTCTGAGATGCAAATAATAAACGCAAGCGCTCGACAAGTTCATTTGGATCATCCCAGTATATGTATTCTATAGGGTTGTTTGACCACCCCGTTTTTTAAATAGTTTTTTAAACTTCTCTGAATCACTGTCCGTTACGATATCCCCTGTAGATTTAAAATTTTTTCTATTCGCACTAGTTCTGGTAATGATATCTCTAAAAGCGTCCGCATCATATTTTGTGTATGTCTGGGGCATATTTTTTTGAAATAACAACTTATACAATCCAGGAGTACCTTTATAACTTAGGTCCTTAATCACCAAATTAGGTCCATCAAAATTTATTTTTGAGTCACCAATATAGCAGTTATCAATTTCATCTCATCTAACTTGACATTTTGAAAGGGTTTTAGGGTCCATGGTTAATGGGTTTGTTAAGGGATCCTCCATAAAGTCTCTAATATATCGAGCAGGTAAAGGATCAAACTGATTATAGAAACCCGGTAAGGATTTATTCAAGAGTTTTTGTCTTTGCTCCTCCTCATATTCACGCTGTTTTTCATCTTCTCCCATTATATGGCTCTGAGTGATGTCTTTTAGTAGAGCTTTTCTCAAATTATAACTGTGCCCAGACTGTTCTTTTGGAATTTTTCCAGCACAGAAAAATCAAGCTGTTTTCTGGGGCGTTTTGAGGGGGTGATTGGTTCTGAACTGCTAGGGGTTGATTTAAATAGCTCTAATATGGGTGTGTATTTAGGGATTTTTTCTTCCTCCTCCTCCTCCTCCTCTTCCTCCTCCTCCTCCTCTTCCTCCTCTTTTTCCTCTTCCTCCTCCTTCTCCTTTTTTATAGTTTTAAGAGTTTGTAGTTTTTTCTGTGAAGCTTTTTTTTTTCCTCATTTTTAAACTGCTCTCAATGTTCTCCAAATATTTTGTAACCGGTAGAAATAGGTTAGCGTGTGAAATTTGTCCTTGTTTTAATAAATTTAGATTTTCACGTATAATTTTTCTTTTTGAAATTAATTTTTTCTTCAAGTTCTTTTCATCGGAAACAGCTTCCGACATGTTTATGTTATCTGTTTGAGTAAACAATAGCAAATAAAATAAAAAGCTTTCCACTGTTATAGATATATGAAATTATCGAACCTGTTACGATATCTGCCTTCATCAATTTTGCTATCCTTGAAGACAGTTAAAAAGTCATAGGGATTTTTCCAGCAGTATGAACATATGTTTTTAAATTCGTCAAATGTCATATCAGCACCCACATGGTCCGTGTAAACATATTTTAAATTCAAATCATCCTGTTTAAATAATATTAAAACGTTAGCGTTATCCCTTACCAAGTGTTTTGGAATCTTTGCATATGTCTGAGAGAGGTAGAAACAATCAATGTTATTATGTCGACCCATTTATCGACTGAATATGGTTTTGCCTGAGACGGGGCTATAATGCTTTCTCCACTGTTAAAAGCATAGTATCCTACCCCTTTAAGAGGTTTCAGAAGATCTTCGAGATATAAATATTTCGGTTGATAAAGACTTTTTGAATACAGGTAGACGTTTTCAAATCTCAACCCATTTGAGTGCTCTAAAAGACTAAGCATAACGTTGGTTTTTCCGCAGTTGGATGGTCCTACTATAAAACACCGAATAGAAGATGGTAGCAAGAAACCATGCCTAGATTGAATTTTTGTGTTAACATCATGATTGTCCACATTTTAACGAACTTTTTGTCTTACAACTTTTTTCATTTTTCAAAAGAAACATGTCATTTCAACTGAACCATCAAGAACCTAATGCCTAAAAAATGTAATCACTTATATTTTTATTCAGTTTTAGTTATAACATTGAAATATGAAGTACTATGGTATTCCACGGTATGAAGGCAATAGGGTGTTGAATACTTTGATAAATAAACTGCCCTTTGAGCTAAATTTACCAGGGTTTTGTTTTTGTGGTCCTGGAACTAAGCTACAAGAGCGTTTAGCTAGGGGAGATAAGGGCATTAATGAGTTGGATGAAGCCTGTAAAGAACACGACATCTCCTATTCAAATTACAAGGACTCCAACAATCGACACATAGCCGATAGGATATTAATAAGGAAGGCTTTACAGAGAACGCATGCATCCGATGCAAATTGGAAGGAAAAGTTGGCTTCCATGGGTGTAGCCGCAGCTAAGAATACCAAACTTAAATTAGGCATGGGGTCAAAACGTAAGTAAATTTGTTGTATATATATATATATATATATATATATATATATATATATATATATATATATATATATATATTCTTAGTGGATATAATTTTCTTTTCATTCACACCGTTAAATTTCAAAGAAAAGAAAAACAATGTCTAACAGTTTATCTAAATATAAAAAATTGATTTCAGAGAAAAATAAGAAGAGAAGGCAAACTAAGAAAAAACCGAAACACATTAGAAAAACAGTGGATTTCAGGGAGGTGGTAAGAAATATAAAGGAAAATCTAAAACAACAGAAGCTCCAGGATTTTGGTAATGCAGTAAAACTTGCACTAAAGACAACACAAAAGAATATAGGTAAAATGCGACCAGTAAGAGTCATAAAAATCCCAAAGAATGGGGGGCTGTTACCAATTTTACCAATCATGGCTGCATTAAGCGCCTTGGGATCCCTGAGCGGAGGAGCAGCAGGTGTGGCCAAAGCTGTAAATGATGCCAAGGCTACCAATCAACAACTTGATGAAGCAAGACGTCACAATCAAACAATGGAGTCGATATCCATAGGCAAAGGACTGTTTCTAAAACCCTATAAAACAGGATTGGGCCTTTTTTTAGGCAAAAGCAAGTGTCCACTAAAAAAGACTTAGATTTATTTAAAAAACCATTACCAATTAGACTACCAGACAGTGCCTTATCTAACGTGGACTTGGAAAAATATGCAAAATTACTTAAAATTAAAAATTTTAGAGGTGTTTATATGAAAAATGAATTACCATTAAAAATACACAAGTCGAGTATAATTAATTTGGATGACAGCACCGGCCCAGGAACACACTGGACTACGTATAAGAAAAGTGGAAAAAATTTACATTATTTTGACAGTTTTGGTAACCTGAAACCACCTGTGGAGGTTGTAAAATACTTCAGGTCTAATGCTGATGTTAAAATATACTATAACCATAAAATTTCTGTTTTACTCTAAAATAAAATAAATGTATAGAATAAAGTGACTATTGTTTTATTTATAAGCGAACCTTCAAAGTGTAAAGATCATGTCCTTTACCTTTATACTGTCAGGTAAAACGTCACCCTCTTCACCATACCTTTCAACGAGTATTTATCCCCCTATAGTTTTGGATGATAAAAAGCAGTATGATTTGGGGCTTTTGAATTTCGAATGCTACAACTCTATACCGAACGTAGACAGCTCTAATAATATTTTCTGTTATAATAACACAAAAATCATTAAGATTCCAGAAGGGTCCTACGAGATAGAGGATATAAACAATTTTTTACAAAAATTCTCAAAGGTAAATTTGAAAGAAGACTAATTTGAAATAAGCATAGCTGCCAACCGCAATACCTACAGTGCGAAATTTTCTGCAATAAAAAGATTAATTATGAGAAGAAAAATTCCATCGGGCAATTACTAGGATTTAGTGGACGGACTCTTAAACCGGACAAGAAGCATATATCTAAAATACCCGTCGACATATTTAAGGTGAACGGCATCTGTGTGGAATGTAATCTAACCATAAATTCCTATAATAATGAAAATCTTGATCCTGATATACTACACATGTTTTACCCCAATGTTGAACCGGGGTTTAAAATAGTAGAGAAGCCGTTAAATGTCATTTATCTACCAATCAACATGCACTATATTTGGATGGTAAACCAATCAATTTTCGTGGAGAGCTGATCACGGTTAGACTGCATCTAAGACAATTTTAAAATGGTGTTTTTATATAATCACGATTCGTTTAGTGCCCCTTATGACAAACTGTTCATGGGTGAGGAAGTGAGTTATAAGAAGATACCATACCGTGAAAAACAATTTAGTCGCAGAGAGATAGTGAAAGAGCTAACACCGCAAAGTAAAACAATTTTAACCTATTTGGGATTTAAATTAAAAAAGCAGCATTCATCATAGGAAAAAAACTAAGAAAATTTTGGTATAATTTAAGACTACGTGTAAGCTGTAACCTAAAAAGATTATTTTTATCACTAAGGTGTAGTTTAAGGTGTTTTTCTACAACAACAACAACAACAAAATGAGTCGTAATATTCTAAAAGTGACTGAAAATGTGATTTTGGACGATTCTATAGTGATCTATCAACTACATACCCATCAGCGTTACGCTTCCACAACGCTAAACAACAACGACGAAATTAGAATTCCAATACAAACTCAAGACCTCTATACCTTGCCTAGCCAAAGTGTTCTTTACCTTGAGGGTAAGGTATTAAAAGATGATAATACTGCCAGCACAAATGTGCACTTTGTAAACAACCGTTTGGCACACCTGTTCGATGAGATTCGTTACGAGTTGGGAGGGGTGATTGTGGACTGTGTGAGAAATCCTGGTATTACATCGACAATGAAGGGTTACTGCTCATTTAAGGAGAGTGATAATAATGCTCTTTTAAACGCCGGCTGGTTAGTTAAAGACAATCCAGCACTTTTAGATGGTTCTGGTAATTTTAACACATGTTTACCACTTAAAGCCATTATGGGTGTATTTGAAGTCCATCACAAAATTATCTTAAACGTGCGCCAAGAACTGGTACTAATAAGAAGCAACTCTGACTTGAACGCTCTCATTGTTAATGAGGATAAAAAAGAAACCTACAAGGTGGTTTTGAATAAAGTTTTATGGAAAATGCCCTATGTTAGAGTGACCGATAATCAAAAAGTAAAACTCTACAATTATCTAGAAGGAGATAGGGACCTTAATCTTGCCTTTAGAAGCTGGGAGCTGCATGAATATCCTCAACTTCAAACCACTACTAGTCACACTTGGGCTGTAAAATCATCGAATCAACTAGAAAAACCGCGGTTTATTATCATCGGTTTTCAGACCAATAGAAAAAATATGCTGGATAAAAATATGAGTCGTTTCGATCACTTGCATCTAACAAATCTAAAAGTTTACCTAAACTCTGAGGTTTTCCCCTATGATAATTTAAACCTGGACTTTGATAGCAATCAATATGCCATACTCTATGAAATGTATGCGCAGTTTCAAAAATCCTACTAAGATCGCGAGCAGAGCGAACCCTGTCTCTACCCAATAAACTTTAAGAATAATGCTCCACTGATAGTTATTGATTGTTCACGATAGAGTGAAGACGTGCTTAAAGGTGGCGCAGTCGATATCAGAATTGAGTTTGAACGAAAAAAGCTGTGCCTGACAAAACTGTAGCATACTACGAGTATTACTAATACTACACGATCGATTGGTTAAATACAACCCCTTAACCAGCACCGTAAGAGTTGTTTAAAAATGTTTATTCTGGACGTGCATGGCTTTCAATATAAAGATAGTGACTTTATATGCAAAGAAATTGCTATACTCAACAGCGAGACCAATGAAATTTCTCACCATATTGTTAATGTACTCATGAAGTCTACCTGGCTCCACGAGGACTTTAGACGTCAAGCCCAATGGAACACAGACAATCTACATGGGTTGGAATGGGACACTTTTGACTTTAGGTATTTACCTTTAGAAAATATTACTCATTTTATAAAAAATATTATTCAAAATGAAACAGTTTTTGTTAAAGGAGTGGATAAAAAAATTTGGTTATCTAATTTAATAAGTAATAATATTGTAGATATGTTCGAATTGGGTTGCCCCAATTTTAAAAAGTTAAAAAGAGCCAATATGAATTTTCACTGTTTTACATATTTTAATAATTTTTTAGGCTGTGCAAAAGAAAATGTATTGTTGTTAAACAATTGGTTTAAAAATAAAAAACTATAACTTTATAATGTGGTTTATATTCATACTGCAAAATATTAGTTTACAAAGTAATCTCTTTGAGATTCAATAAAAGTTATCTCCTCATCATCATCATTTCCATTCAATTTCACATCAGACAACAGGTTGATCTTTCTCTTTCTTTTTGGGGCTGGTGGGGCTGATGGTGGTGTTGGAGGAGGCAATAGAACCTGTCTGGATGATGTTCCAGCAATTGGTTCCTGTTCATTAAATCTAAAGCTTCTTTGCGATTAATTCCGATGTGGGGAAAAAGTACAAATTTACATGCACCTTATCCCCTTTAAGTGATACATTTTGCACCTTATATCTGTAACAAAAATTAAAAATTAGATTAAATAGTTATCTAAACACTTTAGTCCTACGATTGATATACTATTTTATGCACGTTAGGATACGAGAAAACTAAGTTGAAGGAAATAATAGTGAACTACATAAATCCCTCTTAAAGCTAAATTTTTATTTTTTTTTCGTACTGATTAAAAGATCCATTTTACTTCCCAAAAGCAGGGGTTAAAAGTGTATTTTTATTCCCTATAAAACATTATAAATACACAGTCAGATAAAGAAACTAAAATTTTACATGCTAAATAATTGACAAATTAAAATACTTACTTAAAACTATTCTTCATCACGACATATACCATTTGGGGTGGACATTCTACCTTGTCTAGGCTTGTAATTATTAACTTGTTTTTTTCGCTCGACATTGTGTTTTTTTGTGTTTATTAGAAAGAAAAGTTCTTTACTGATTTTAAACCTGTGCTCTCAAAATATTTATATGGATTTATGTGGAGATAAAACCACGAAAGATCGTTAATTATATAAATATAATATATTATATTATATATATATAAAGGTCATCAAATTTAACCCCAACTTTCGATTAAATTATTTTGATAAAAATTGAAATTTACAAAACATGTTGTTTTGGTTTAGTTCCACAATCTAAGATAGGTCACTCATTAGGGTCAAACTCGTGTCTTTTTTATAGTCTCACTGGCGCTGTTTAAAAGTGTTTGACGTCAATCTTGTTATTTTCATATTATATATAAACGTTACAGGTCTTATATTTTTTTATCTATACATAATATTAAGCATTGCCTGCACTGTGTCATTCTTATTTTCTTCACACACCTGAGAACAACAAAAAAAAAATGTCATCGTCGTCCTCAGAAAGTTCTCAACAAGAAACGTTTGACGGTATGGTGTTCCAATCCATAAAAAATATTGAAATGGTATGTAGACTGGTTAAACCAAAAGAGGAATTTAATTATTGGATCACTTTTATTATAAATTTAATTTCGAATATAAAAATTTGTTTAAAAAATAAGCTTGATTGTGTACGAAATTTTTCTAAATTAGAAGCAAATTTGGCCCTTTTAAAATATTACGTAAACTACTTAAAAAATCAAAAAAGGATTAATTTTGGCAAAACTAAAAAAGTTAGATCTTTAAAAAGAAATTTAATGTGGGAGGATGTGGAAACCTGCTTTGGTGGTCGAATTAGGACAGGAACTATTACGAATTTCACCATCAAAGAACCCAAGATTTTTTTAAAAAAAGCATTCAAAAGTTTTTCTGTTCAGATTAAAAAGGCCCTACGGTCATCTGTGATAAAAGTTAAAGTCATTTTCTCGGGAAATTTTATAAAGTTGCATGAAGGCACTATACAGACTGATGTGAAGGCTTTTTCCACAAAAAACAGCATAATAGACCAAACGACAAATTTAAAAAAATGGTATGAGAAAAATGTTACCCAAAAAATACTAACTAAGATGGAAGATTTTCAAGAAAGGGATAGTGGATGGGCTCTCTATGAAATTCTCCATCTCAAAGTTAATATTAATCAGCACACACCTATAAACTGTGGTGACTCGACCTACGTTGATTTACCACAGTGGATTAAAATCACCAAGGGGGTTATCAATGTAAAAAATAATGATAACTATTGCTTTCTTTGGTCTATTGTGGCTGATTTACACCCTGCTGCTCAGAATGGGACAAGAACTTCCTCGTACCCTCATTTTAGTCAGGTGGGGTTAAAATATGAGGAGCTTGAGTTTCCTATGAGGTTAAAAGATATCTCTAAATTTGAAGAGTTAAATAGTTTATCAATTAATGTTTTTACTTGTGAAAAGAGAGAAATTCTTCCTCTCTGTTTGAGTAAATCAAATTTTTCCAGACGGGTTAATTTGCTCATTTTAAAATGTGATGATCATGTTGATGACGTAATTGATAGCGAGAATGATATGGAGGTGGATTCTGTAGATTTTGAAATTGTTAACCCTAAAAAACGCATCGATCGCTTTGCCCTCATAAAAAATCAACAAAATTGCAAACAGATTGGTCGTAAAACGCATAAAAAATGGGTATGTGATAGGTGCTTAAATTGGTTTGTTTCCAAGGCAGTTTTGGAGAAGCATTATTTAGATTGTAAAAATTTGAATTTTGCTAAACTAACTCTGCCTCGTGACGATAATAAAATTTTAAAATTTACGGAATTTAAAAATAAAGAGAAGGTTCCGTTTGTTGCTTATGCAGATTTAGAATGTTTGTTAGAAAAAATGGAAGGTGAAAATATACTATCAAATACATAAAAAACACAACATCATATTCCGTTTGCTATTGGATATTATGTGAAATGTTCTTATGACGACTCGCTCTCATACTACCATCAGTTTGTGGGAAAAGACTGCATTTCACGTTTTGTTCAAGAGCTTAAGATCTTTGCTAAAAAATTGGATAAATTTTTTTCAAATATTGTGCCTTTAAGACCGTTAACCACTGAGGAAAAACGTGATTTTAAAAATGCAACCCATTGCCATATCTGTGAACAACCGCTGAAAAAGGATGAAGTGAAACATTTGGACCATTGTCACTTGACAGGAATGTATCAGGGTGCAGCTCACGCGGGGTGTAACTTAAATTTTACAGATTCACACAACGTTCCTGTACTTTTCCATAACTTGTCCGGATATGATTTCCTTATAAAATCTTTAGCTAAAGACATAGAGGGTAGAATTCAACTTCTCCCTGTTAATAAAGAAAAATATATTTCGTTTACAAAATATATAGAAAATACCTCTGCTAAATTTAGATTTATTGATTCTTATCGCTTTATGGCTTCAAAATTAGATGATCTGGCTTCATTTTTAGACGATTCAAAAAAAAGTATTACAAAAAGTTTTTATAAGAAAGAGGAAAAGTTTAAATTGGTTACTCGTAAAGGTGTCTTACCCTATGAGTATCTCGATTCTTGGGAAAAGCTACAGGAAACTGCCCTTCCACCTAAAGATGCGTTTTATAGTAGCTTGGTATGAAAGGGTATTTCAAATAATGAGTATGAAAGTGCTCAAACCATTTAGAATACCTTTAATATCAAATCGCTTTTGGACTACAGTCTTTTTTATATGCGTACAGACATAATCCTATTAAGTGACGTCATGGAAAATTTCCGCTCCATATGTCTTTCTACCTACAAACTTGATCCCCTTCATTACGTCACAAGTCCAGGTTTGGCTTTTTCGGCCATGTTGAAACAGTGTAAAGTAAAACTGGAACTTTTGATGGATGTTGATATGATCATGTTTGTAGAAAAAGGCATACGAGGCGGTGTTTCTCAGTGTTCAAACAGATATGCCAAAGCCAACAACAAGTACATGGGTTATTCATACAATCCAAGCAAGGAAACGTCATATTTGATGTATTATGATGTTAACTCGCTTTATGGTACTGCAATGAGTTTACCATTACCATATGGTGGTTTTGAATAGGTTGAAAATGGTCCATGCACTAAGGAAGAAATATGCAACATTTCTGATGACAGTGACATAGGGTACATTTCTGAAGCAGATATTTCTTATCTCCCTGAACTATTTGATATGCATAAAGACCTTCCTGTGTGTCCAGAACATAGAGTCGCACCCAATTCTAAAAGTAAGTTACCCAAGCTAATGACCACACTGTATAACAAAGAGCGATACATTATTCATTATCGAAACTTGAAACAGGCAATTAGTTTGGGTTTAAAAATTTAAAAAATTCACAGAGTCCTTAAATTTAAACAGTCTCCTTGGTTAAAGCCTTATATTGACTTAAACAGTCACATGCGTTAACAGAGCAAAAACAGTTTTGAAAAAAACTTTTTCAAATTAATGATTAATTCAGTATTCAGTAAGACCATGGAGAATGTTACAAAATATAAAGAGGTAAGGTTGGTGACTAAATGGTCTGGACGTTATAGGGTGCGTTCCTACATCTCCAAACCAAACTTTCATAGCTTAACCGTATTTGATGAAGATATGGTTATAATTGAAACGTCTAAAAACAAAATTATTTTCAATAAGCCCATTTATATCGGATTTGCAATTTTAGATTTATCAAAAACTTTCGTATATGATTTTCATTATAATTATATTAAAAAAAATGTTTGGAAATAGGGCTAAAATGACATATACAGACACTGACAGTTTAATTTATCATTTACATGTTGCCGACATTTATGAAAATATAAAAAATGACATTGACAGATTTGACACATCTGACTACCCACCAGACAACATTTTCAACATGCCGTTAAAAAATAAAAAAGTTTTGGGGCTTATGAAAGATGAAAATAATGGTGCCATTATGACAGAATTTGTAGGTTTGCGCTCCAAAATGTATACCTTGAAAATTTTGGAAAATGAGGGTGAGTTGATGGGCCATCAAAATAAACTAAGACAGAAAGGTTTTTGTGAACAGGAAATTGAAAAGATTATTCATAATTTTAACATTAGTAAAAGGGCTAAGGGTGTAAAAAAGGCTTCACTCAGAAAAATTACATTTAACGACTACCTTGAATGCCTTTTTAAACAAAAAGTCACAGAAGTTCCACAAACTTTAATTAGATCTTATCGACACCAGGTGTACACAGTCAAGCAAAAAAAAAGTCGCGTTGAGTCCTTTTGACGATAAACGTAAATTATTGCCCCACTCCACCGATACTTTGCCTTGGGGATATACAATTAATTAGATTCCTCATAAATTTTTAATCAGTCTACATATTTCGTTCATCTTGTAAGGTTCTGGGCATCTAATAGTCACACTGAGAACTTTTAGAAATTGGACTTTAAATATATAAGGTAAGTACATAATTATTATCCTTAATACAGGAAAAATAAATTTTAAAAGTATTATTTTTATACACCTAACTACACAGTTTTAATATAGTTTTTTCTTGTTTCAGTCCGATTTGACCATGGAGAGTAAAAAATTACAACAAAATTCACCATCGCCTTCAACTTCAACATATCGAGAAGAAAGAAATTATGGTGAGCAAAGAGAATCAGAACAGCCATCAACTTCAAAATATATGGGAGAAAAAAGAGGTTTTGGTGAACAAGAACAAACAGAAAAACGATTGAAGACTAGTGCAGGACATCAAAGTGTTAAGAAAGATGTATGTGTATATTGTAAAAGAAAGGACTGTTTTTGTCATAACTATATGAATTTTGTTAATGTTGGTTCCAGATTTTGTCCTGTTTGCAATAAAATGTTTTGTTTTTGTCAAAAGTCAGTTGAACATCATAAAAATTTAACAGAAATGTGTGAGGCCAAATCTGAATATAAAAAATTATTTTGTTTTGAAGACATGCCCTTAACATAATTTTTTATTTAATAAATATATTTTTACTAAAAATAAATTTTTGTTTATATTTTAGATTCATAAAGACTGTGTTTTTTGTCGTAGAAACGTAAACCACAGTTTAAGAATGTGCAAGTTCTGCTTGTTGGAGTTTGCAATCAAACACGTTGAAACGAGAAATCTGGGTGCCAAATTACTGCTTAAAAATTATGGTTATAAAATGGTATTTCAATAAATCAAAAGATTTACCAATTATTTGTTTTATTTCATCATTATTTTTCGTTTCAATACTGATAGAGGATCAGAGGTCAATTAATTATAATTCAAAAATAAATCAAAGCAAGTAAACATGTTATATTTTTTTGTCGCATTTTAAATCATCATGATAAATTTATGAAAAACAAGTTCATATGTTATCCGTCTTTGTTCTAAATTAGCTCATTAGTAAGCTTTACGTAAACATGTTATTTTAAATTCTTGATAAACAGGGTCATGGGTTATCATGAGTATACTCGATTTTGTCTTCACAAAAGCACACATTTTGATCATTTTAAAATCCATATAATAATAATATTATTTACCTTAAAAATAAAAGCCTTTTAACTCGAGCTGCACAGCTGGGTCACACACATAATACAACCTTTTTGTCACTCCCCCTTTGTAACACTAACATTTTTTAAATCCCATCGCTATAACGCGAGATATTTGCAACAAAAACTACCAAGGTCAAGCACAATAATGCCCTTTTGGCTTCCCCATCTCTCTAAGAATAAATAGCAATGGAACACAGCAATCTAATAAAAAAAGATTTTTTCAAATCGATCACTTACAACTCGAGATATTCGCAGAAAACTACTAAGGCCTTTTGTCTCCTGCGCAGCAAACCAAAATTAGTCTTTTACAGAAACCATAGGAGAAAAACGTGCGCACATAGCGGAAAAAGTACCTTCGGTATACCGGCTGAGAGCAATTTCTCTCATCTCGACATTTTTCAAATAGTGCCACTCTTGAAATAATAAGGCCCCAATGCTACAGGTGTACGTCATTTTCTACTCCATACATTGGCACTTGTGACCGAGAATGGACAACTAATATTAGGAAGTTTCAACCATTAGATAATTTCAGCAAGCATGCGTTAGCACTAAGTAGTCTAAGACCTTGTGGCACTTGACAGCTTGGCTAGAGAGCACAAATAACAGATGACAGGTGCATGTCACTAGAGCACCCTGTATAAACCCCAAGCACACTCACTCTGTAGAATATAAGTCATGTGATCACATCCCCTATTCGCACAAGCCTTTATGGCATTCCCTTGCAACCCCCTAACAACCCTCTTGGACATAGAGCACCCTGTAGAATCCCCGAAGAGACTCACTCTGTAGAACACAACTCACGTGATCACATAACACTTCTGACGTCACTTACAGGCACGTGATATTAGGGAGTTTCAGCCATTAGAGAGTTTCAGCACAGACAGACGGACATACGTTAACGTTAACGCTAAGTGATCCAGAACCTACACAGCCTAACTACTGCCGGCTGCAAGGAGAATCTACTCATAGACCGATGTGTCATACAAGACTCCTTCCAGTACAAGCGAAACCTTTTGATGACCTGGATAGATTATCGCAAGGCGTTTGACACAACTTCTCATGAACTTAATATTCACCTTTTGAGAGGCCTTGCGGTACCGGATCCTATAGCGAGATGCATTTCAGGAATGATGCCACTTTGGAGGACCCGATTTACCATAATCACGGGTAACACAAGGGTGTCGACTGAATTGGTATCGTTCCGCCGGGGAGTGTTTTAGGGAGATTCTCTAAGCCCACTCCTCTTTTGCGTCTCGCTACTTCCGTTGTCTGTTGCTTTGCGGAACACAAAGGGATACATGTGTGGTGCTCCTGGCCGTAGAACACATAGGGTTACCCACCTTTTTTCTATGGATGACCTTAAGTTATACGCGTCGACGAAGAGATATCTTGACCAAGCTCTTCGGGTAGTGCAGGAGTATACACTCATGCGATTGGAATGGAGTTCGGGTTGGATAAGTGTGCGACGGTTCAGCTTAAGGACGCCATGCGGATCACGCCGAGGACGCGCAACTTGTAGATGGGAGCATCCTACGCCATCTGGATGCTGGAGAGACCTATACATATCTGGGTGTTCCCCAGGGACACATCCGTGATAGTGTCGCAGTAAAAGGGACTCTCCGCGACAAGTATCAGCAGCGACTAAGACAAATCTGGAGTTCAGAGCTGTTTGGAAAAACAAAGTTTCTGCTACAAATATGCTTGCCGTCCCACTACTCACTTACTCTTTTGGGCTAATAAAGTGGAACATGAACGAGTTGTGCGAAATTGACGTGAAAACCCGCAAGATGAAGACGTGATATCGCAGCCATCACCCTAAGGCGTCTGTCCAACGGCTTTACTTCCCACGTTATCGGGGAGGATGTGGACTCTTAAGTTTGGAGTGTTTACATAGACGGTTGGTCCTAAGTATCGCGTGCGAGGTAATCAGAAATGAGGATCCCCTGCTATGCATGGTGCGTAACCATGAAACGGTTGAGGTGGGGGCATTTCTTTTTAAAGCAGCACAAAGGGCATCGGATGAGCTCCAAATAGTTTTTGACAAGAGTCGGCGGCAGGAAAACTCCATTACAGAGTTGACCAGCCAAAGACTTAAAACCACCTTAAAGAGTGCAGAGGTAGACTACTTAATGCGTCTACATATGAATGAGCCATTGCACAGTGTTTTCTTTAAAACCATTGAAAACACTGGCTTATCCACAAAGTTAAGCTTTGTATTCTTAAGGTCTGGTGCATTAAAGTCGGAAACTGAAGGGTTCATCGTTGCTTGCCAAGATGGAGTCATCAACACTTTGGAACATCGAAGTCGCGTGATGGGTATACAGGTTCCTGACACAAGGGCCTGCAGGGCCTGTCATAGGGCGCCGAAGACCCTATATCATTTGCTGTCTGCTTGCGGACGGTATGCGGTCTCGGCGTAAATCCATCGACATAATGCGGCGTTACGGATGCTGTATTACCACCTAAGGCACTCGTATGGTGTTGATGATACTCAAGTGTTGCCATATGTCCCCTCTGATATTCCGTCCGTAGTGGAGAATGATAGAACCAGAATTTACTGGAATTTCGCATTCTCCACTCTCCGGCTTGTAAACGCTAACAAGCCGGATATAGTAGTTCTTGACAATAATGATAAAATTATGTATGTCATTGAGTTCTCGGCACCCGCCGAGACAAACATCATTGTCAAGGAGGAAGAAAAGCGGACGAAATATCAGGATCTTCTCTTTGACCTTCGCCGAGTGTACCAGGGCTATAAAGTCAAGCTAGTGGTTTTGGTAATTGGAGCTCTCGGAGGTGCACGGCAAACACTTGCCAGCCTGCCTTGACAAGGCAGAACACCTTGCTGGTGCAATGCAAAAAGCGGTCATCTTCGGATCATTGCGTCTGCTCAGAGCACACGATGCGGAACACAGTTTCTACTAACCTCGCGGTTGGTGGGGAGTAGAACGGTGAACGGAACAGCTGGCCTATCTGCACCCGTGTAAGTCGGAGCCGCGGGACCGCAGATACGGTCAAACACAAAAAATAATAATAATAATAATAATACTACCTTCTAAGCAAACTGGAAACCAAAAAGACCGGTTACAGCAGAGAGCTGCATGCACAAATGACACAGCAGTTTCCTGAACTTGCGCGTAAAACAGTACAAAAAATCTTTGATCAAAGGCGAGAACTACTAATCTCTAAAGCAATAACAATCGAAACTGCCCAACGCATAAGAAGAGAAGCAGAAGTTGAACTAGGAGTACAAGACCAAAATGAAAACCAACCCCCAGTAGCAGACGCGGATGTCAATGTGATAGACGAAGACCAGGCACAAGTGAGAGAAAAGTTTGAAGAAATATACATCAAATACAATGGCACTACACCAGAAATGAGGCCCAGAATAAAGAAACTACAGACAAACAAAAACACAAACCGAACATTCACCCTTATAAATAGCATAATAGCAGAAAAAGGATAATTAGAACAATCTTAAAGGAAAAGCCAAGAATCTAACAAACAAATACAAAAATGAAAATAATAACATCAGCCAAGAAATACTCGATCTACTTAAGCAGCAACTAGCGGCTAAAGCAAAAAGATTTCGAAGATTCAAAGAAAGTCGCCAGCGAAGACAGGACAATAATCAATTTAAGGATAACGAGGGAAGATTTTGCAGGCAACTGAATTCAACAAAAAATAACAACCAAGATGAAAAACCAGAAAAAGAAGACACAAAAAGCTATTGGAAAAATATATGGGCCGTTCCAAAACAACACAGGAAGAAAGCCAAGTGGATAACAAAAGAAAAAGAAAGGATGACAAATAAAAGGAGAATGATTAAGCATATAGTAACACTGGAAGAAGTCGAGAAGATGATCAAAAGAAGCAAAAACTGGAAAGCTCCAGGCATTGATAACATACAAAATTTAAAAGCACACACGAGAAAATCGGCGACATCTTCACAGACATACTGGAAAACAGAACTGAACTACCAGCGTTTATGACAAAAGGAATCACCCATCTTCTCCCAAAAACTTCACCTACGAGCAAAAATCTTAGTAAATACCGTCCCATCACATGTTTCCCAACATTGTACAAGCTACTGACAGGAGTAATAGCTGAAAAAATATATAAACACCTTATCGAAAACGAAATCCTAGCAACAGAACAAAAGGGATGCACAAAATCAGCAAAAGGATGCAAAGATCAACTAATAATCGATGCCATAATAATAGGTAACGCAATGAAAGATAAGAAAGACCTTTTCACTGCATACATAGATTACCAGAAAGCCTTTGACAGCGTACCACACACCTGGCTCCTGGAAGTACTTGAACTTTATAAAATTGACCCGCAAATAGTAAAACTCCTAGAAAAAAAACAATGAGAACATGGAAAACAACATTAGCAATCCCAATCAAAAACAAGCAACAAGTAATCGGAGACATACCTATACAATGCGGAATTTTCCAGGGTGACGCGCTAAGTCCTCTGTGGTTCTGTCTGTATCTTAACCCGCTCTCCTCCACCCTAAAAAAACAAAATAAAGGTGTAAAGTTAGAAAATAACAGAAGATTTACCCATCTCCTGTACATGGACGACCTCAAAACATATGCATCATCCGACCAAGACCTGGAAAAAAACATTCAGTTAATAAAAAGGTTCAGTGAAGACATTGGTATGACATTTGGCCTAGACAAATGTCGCATCAATATCATGGAGAAAGGGAAATGGAGGAAGCATCAAGGAGTGGAAATGGGAGGGAAGCTGGAGTTATAGAAGGAATGGAACAGGACGAGTTGTATAAATATCTGGGATATCAGCAAGCACATGCAATAGATCAGAAGCAAGCCAATGAACACCTTAGAGGCAATCTCAGACAAAGGCTCAAAATTATTATGAGGACGAAGCTGCGTGGAGGGAATATGGTGAAGGCGATTAGCACATATGCAATTCCAATCCTAACCTATAGCTTTGGCATCATATCATGGACGCAAACAGAGCTAACCGAACTCAATCGCACAATACGAACAGTAGAAAACAAGCACAGGTTTCACCATCCAAGAAGCTCTATGGAGAGATTTCACCTTTCCAGGGAGCAAGGATGATGGGGAGTGTTAAACATTGAAGAACTACATCAAAAACAGATAAAAAACTTAAGAAGCTACTTCCATAGAAAAGAGGAGGAAACCGGACTATACAAAGTAAACAAAGATATCAAAATCACGCCTCTGAATCTACAAAGCAGACAGCTACCGGCAGAGGAACCCATAAATCATGTTGAAAAATGGCTTAGCAAAGAATTACATGGACGATACCCTGCATTAATCAGATAACAATACTTTAATGAGAAAGCGTTATTGGATTGGCTTAAGAAGGGACAACTTTTTCCAGAAACAGAAGGATTTGTCATGGCTATTCAGGATCAGGTAATCCCCACACCAAAAATACATAATGAAACAACGCATAGAAACAGACAAATGCCGAATGTGTGGAGAACAAACAGAGTTGATAGATCACATAGTGAGTGGTTGCACAATACTAGCTCCTAATGAATACACAAAAAGACACGACAACGTAGGAAAAATCATATACCAAGAATTTCTCAAAAAAATGAAACCTGATGTGCCTCACACTCCATATTATAAACTAAAACCTGACCCTGTGAATGAAAATGAGAACTACAAGCTATATTGGAACAGACAAATAATTACAGATGTACACATACCACATAACAAACCAGATATGGTGCTTGTTAACAAACAAACAAAACAAACGTATATCATAGACATAGCAATCCCGCTCCCAACAAATGCCCAACGAAAACATCAAGACAAAATAAACAAATACCTACCATTAGCACATGAGATCAAGGACATGTGGAACCAAGATCGTGTCATTATTGTGCCAATAATCTTCGGAGCTACTGGGGAAGTACCGTCAGCAACAATTGAGGGCCTCAAAATCCTGGAACTAAAAGAAAATCTTTTTAGTCTAATCTAAAAAATCACTGTGATAGAAACTACTGGAATCGTACGTAAAGTTCTGAACTTACCTTAGAATACTTACCTAAACCGTAGACCAAACTTCGAATCTTTGTACGCAAGTACCGGAGAGAAGTTGTAACCAGGAAACCAGTAGGACTGCACAGCGCCTAGTTGGTGTCCGTGAAGCAAGTGGCACGGTACAACGAAAAGGAACCACAAGGTCCGGAAACCCTCTAACAGTGGAAGTAAGCTTGGAGACTCATGTTGAGAATCCCGCTAGAGCCACTAGAGCACAAGGACGTATGCGCTGGTCACGAAATATGCAAATTAAACTTATGCGCGCATACTACACAGCTACGGAGTCAGAGACTAATAAAACCGCCTTTAGTCAGTAGCATATTTGCCAAACTACAAGCCAAAGAACCATGGAAATGTAAAAAAACATTGCCACCATGGGAAAGCCGCCTTCAGGACCGCATAAACCAGCTTCGAACAAAAATAGGAATCCTCCATACTTACCTGAACACCCCTATGCCTAGCAAAAAATTCAAGAAAAAGACAATCCTAATCGCAACCCAAAACAAATTGAAAACCAGGGATCCTGCCTTCAAAGAAAAATTAATAATATACTTGGACGTTTTAAAACAGAAAATTTTAGCTTTTGCAAAAAGAATCAGGAGGTACAAGGAAAGGACGCAGAGATATAGCCAAAATAAACTCTTCTGCCAGGCACCTAAAGTATTTTACCAAAACCTGGAAAAGCATACAAATCTAGAACCATCTCCCACTCCCAGTGAGGCTGATTTGACACAATTCTAATCAAACATATGGAGCACCGACATCCGCCACGACGAGACTGCTCCCTGGATCGAAAGAGAAAAACAAAGTCATATTAACCTCCCTGAAATGAACGGGACACTAATCACTACCAATGACGTGAAAATGGCAGTTAAGAGGCTCAAGAACTGGACTGCGCCAGGAGTGGACGGTATATTTAATTATTGGTGGAAATCGCTAGAATATTTTCACGAAACCGCCGCCAGCCAACTTCAACAGGCATTAAACGATCCAAGCCAGATTCCGAACTATTTCACCCTGGGGATCACGTACATGATCCCAAAACCTAGCAACGGCTTGGAACCCAAAAACTATCGCCCAATCACATGTCTCCCAGCTATATATAAAATTTTAACCTCAATCATCTCATCCAACATTAAACTACACACAACGCAAAACAAAATTCTTGCGTGGGAGCAAAATGGTTGCAAACGGAAGTCTAGGGGTACTAAAGAGCTTTTAATTATCGACAACATCATCACCAAACAGGTTAAAATAAAAAATCGCAGCTTATCTGTAGCTTGGATCGATTATCGCAAGGCTTTTTATTATGTTCCCCACTCATGGCTCAGAGAAACATTCAGGATATAAAAAATCGATCCAAAAATTAAACCTCAGAACATACCAAACCGCAGAAATACAAATCCGTAGAGGTATTTTTCAGGGCGACAGTCTTAGCCCCTCTTGGTTCTGCTTATCACTTAACATGCTAAGCAAAATGCTGAACAACTATGCTGCAGGATATGTCATCGATGGTGAGACTAAATTAACTCATCTGTTCTACGTTGATGACTTAAAAACATACGCGAAAAACCAGGATCAGCTAAAAGGCGAACTTGAAATAATAAAGTCGTTTAGTGATGCAATAAAAATGGAGTTTGGCCTAGATAAGTGCGCAGTTTTGCACGCCAAAAGAGGAAAAATTATCGAAACTGAAAATATTACATTGATGGACAACACAACAATCCCAACGCTTCAATTCGAAACTTATTACAAATATTTGGGCTTTTAACAAGATCTCAATCTGAACGTGCCTGAAAATAAATCTAAAATAAAAGAAGAATAGAAATCATAGTGAAAACGTTACTTAATTCAAAAAACAAAATAACCTAAGAAGTAATTCTAATACAAAAATATCCTTTTGGATGACATATGTCATAACCGCTGCCAGTCCGAAATTTTTTAAATTACAATGCCTTAACAAATATTTATACCAATTTCTACGCCTCTGTGTGATATGACCTTGCCACTCCACCATATTTTTTTAAATTTAGGAATACTCTGAATGTAAAAATACCAACCGTGCAAACATCTGTCAAAAATAGTTCGATCAGGAATATTTTGTGCATATTTTGTGCATACTAAAAATGAAATAAAATAACTGTAAATTCTAACGCCCCTGGCAATAACACTGTTATTACATTGCCGCGTCAGCATATTAATTATTTCATTTGGAAATAATCTTAATTCCACAGTATTAATCTGGATGACATATGTCAAAACCGCTGTCATCCAGGGATATTTAAGAAAGGATCGGTGCATGAAGTTACACAAATATTTCCATAAATTTCTACGTCGCTGGTACGAATAATTTGTGACTTAGCCACACAAATTTTTAAAGTTGGATAATATTTGAAATTAAAAAGACTAATCGTGCAGACATCTGTTAAAACTATGTCAGTCAGAAATATTTTTAAATAAAGGGTAGTGAAAAAATAATAAAAAACATATTTTTAAGTTTGGGGGTCTCTCGCTTTAACAAAATGAATATTTTTTCACTTCAGCAAAAAACTTTTTTGAATTTCAACTTATTTCCAATGCAAAAATATTAGTTGTATTGACATATGTCAAAAGGGCTGTAAGTGACTAATATTTGAATATAAAAAGTAAAATGAATTTATTAATAAAAACTAGTATATTTGTACGCCACTGGTACTAAAAATAACAAGAAATTTGTAACAAACCTTTTAAAGAAGTATCACCTGGTCTCTATAGTAAAACTGTAGCGATTCTTGTGGTAGTCGGTCATTTCGGCGAGTAGATAATAAAATAAAATGATTCATAAATAAAATCACCCAAGATTTTCTGATCCGTAAAATTAAATGACGCTATAGGTACTCTTTGCATAATATCTTACAACTCCACCATCAAAATTCTTAAATGCTGAAGTAGCATTAATGAAAAAAAGTAAATAATGTTGACATATGTCAAAGCGGCTGTCAGTCAGAAAGGTTTAAAAATATTGTGTTCCAAAATTTTTTAAAAAATGTTTCTTGAATTGGTACGCCTCTGGTTTTAACAAAATGATACGCATTATTTTGAAACTTCACATACTTTGTCACCAATGTATCTAATAAAGCTGTGCCAAGTTTTTTATCTCTAGAATATACGAATGTGAAGTTATTGCCAAAAAACCATTTCAACACCTGGTTAAAACGATGCCCATCTTTGATGGCGTCATAGACATCCTTTGCACAAAATGCCGTTACTCCACCAAAGAAATTATTAATTCTGGAAGAATTTCCTAGAAAAAAAAGTATGCCTCAATGCGTCTACGGGACTACACGGGGCCCATGATTTTTACTATTCTAGTAGGTTCTTATGTTTTTATTTCTTTTATATTATTAAATGTATTTTTACTTTCTTCTTTGCAGTAAATATTTTAAAAACGACGAATTAATCATTTTTAACAGGTCTATGAGGCGATTCATTAAGGACGAAAAGGTAACATGGGCTTTTGGGCTTCCATCAGTTGACAAATTTTTGAAAATCCGTCGGACACATCGATTTGGTTTGCAAGGGGGGCATATTTTGCGCAGCAAAAATTAAATTTTGCACACCTTTACGAGTAACTCTAATTTTATTTTGCAACATTATAAATTGTTATATTTCTTTTTGACACAACATAAATGGCTTGATGTTACTTCTTTGGGCAATTTTTTTTTTGGAATACAGCCCGAAATGTGCTTGTTGTGTACGCTATCCCACCACATTAGGATGCAAGCATGGGCTCCGTTTGGTTGGTCACATGTTGCGTGGCAAGATGGCACTCTGTCTACTTGATAATTTTCATGTTGGACATTGTATCTCTAAATCTAATAAAAGAAAGATAAAATTCGAAAATTTGAAAATTCCTGCTTGTTACTCTCTTAATTTGCAAGCTTAAAGAATTTTACACCATCTAAAGCCCAAATATGTACTCTCAGCCTTACCCTATGGGAACGAAAATATTACCAAGGCGAAATTGGAATAAAATACGTTTTTGCTTACAAAACCGCCCTGTGAAAGATTGACCAGGACGTTTTACATGAAGGGCTTTTCCATAATTTTGAATGTTTGGCATAATTCTATTTATTTTGTAAATACCTGGTTGAACTTTAAAAAATGATAAAGCTCGGAGGGTTTTAAAAAGCGAAATGAAAACCAAAATTACCGTCTTAACTAAAAATCCGGTTAACTCCTGCCGCTTCTGTGTCCTCTAGCCAACGGATGCCGCCATTTTTATAACCATATTATTGATTTTTTTGTCAGATTGGTGTCAATATGACTAGGATAATAAAACGAAAATGAGGTAACTAGATTTTTATTTAAGACGTTGTTGGGCTTCTAGGACTGTGCAATATTCTATTAAATTTTTGTGTAAAAAGAAATGTGAAGGTGCATTTCTTCACACTTTATGTTTAGTGTGTCAATAAAACTAAAATACAAAACTTTAACGCTAATATTATTCTTGGTGACAGGTCATCGAGGCTAATATTACTGTTAAAGTTTTGTAATCTATTGTAAATCCTTCTAACTTGAGTTTTGTGAGGTACTTGTATTTTAATTTCCTTTATATTAAACATACTAAACTTTTAAAGATTTTGTAATTCTTTTTTTTTTCATAGGGACTTATCGGTACATGAAGTCGGCATAGCCTCTCTTTAATAAAGACGGCACTATTTTTGACAATTCCGCACGAAGTTTAAAGGGATTCTGACATTCTTGTTGTCTAAATATGTCATCTTTGCTATCAAAATACTAGCTAAGTTCGGTATATAGATCGCAGATCAGACGGATTTTTAATCAGCTGATCGTCGATTAATCCGAGCAAGTCGCATTACCGAACGGGTTCAGATTTAAACTTTCTAACCTAAGTTTTTTTTTGTTTAAAAATTACCGGCTGATGGGCTTTTGAGTCTCAAAGGTACCATGAATAACATGGTTTTAAAGGCTATTTGTACTGTAGTGTACGGACAACAAATAATGTTTGAAGATACCCAATAAACCAAATCCCCATGGACCGAAATCGGCAAATTGAAGGCTTTCCGAAGTGACGGATTCGGGCCGAAAGTACCCTCCGAAGCGGCGCGCTTCCTCCAGGCGACCACGAGTCGGATACCCACTTGAAGTATGGTGCTTCCTGGGGCGTGCCGCCTTCATTCCGAACATCAGCCACAGGAGATTACCACTTTCGGCCATCCAGATTTTACCACTTTTGTATCATAGGCATGTGGATTAAATTTAGTGATTTATACAAATATTCGTTGCATATTGCACCGCAATATTAAACCTAGTCAAAAAGTCAAACCAGGTTTAACACTCCGGTCCAATTTACAACAATAAGGAACACAAATTTATATATTTTTTTTATTCTTTAAAATTAGTACAGGCACTTTGATTTGGTGTATAAAAAATATCATTTAACAAACACAATAAAAAAGTACATTGCAGTTTTCCAGAACTCATCACCCTACTGCAGGCTGAATCATGATCAAGCTATATCTGAAACAATGCAAAAAAAAGAATTTTACAAATTATTTTCTATCATCACCACTACTACTACTAACTACCAGGTTAATAAGTATAGATAGTTAAAGATACAAACTGTACGTTTACTGCATAGTCATCTTTTCAGAAAACGTTGTTAGTAGGTCTGTGGAACAGAAATCTTTGTGTGACTTTGGTACGTTTTTTTTTATTAACTTTCATTTAACTAAGCTTTAGCTCTAGTGTCCAGATATGTTTAGACTTAACTTTTTTAATGCTGTAGGCTATCTTTTGCAATTTGATTTTTAATATTCTAGGCTAGCTTTTGCAATTTCAATTGTAAGTTCTGTATTCAAAAAAAAATTAAGTGTATGTATTGTATAATATCAAATGTTACTGAGTTATGTAATATCTGTTTTATTGATTAAACCTAATATTAATTATATTTATTTATTTAATTTACTTCACAGAATCGACACCCAATGGGTAAAAATATAACTTCAATCAAATAAAGAGTCTAATCTAATCTTTTGGGTAATACAAGCCTTTACAAAATATGTCATGCTGCAATACTGACATAAGTTAATAAATACAATATGTTATTATTGTCATTTCTATATGGCACTTAACCTTCAAAAACCAGCCTACAATAGATTTAAAAAAGATAAACAGATGGTTATAATCGAAGGTTATAACGACCAAATACTGACCACCTTTAATTTTTAGAATTAAAGTTCTCAGTTATTAAAAGTGATATAAAAAAATCAATTAAGCCACTAGTTTTAGGATCATTTCTACTACAAAATAAACACAACTTGTACTTTTACTGGAGACCCTCTTTGAGTAATGATCAATATATTATTTACCTCCAATTAATAAACCAACTTATAGAAATCCTGATGTGTTCTCAAGCTATTCTTTGGTCCCCTGTAGCTATACTTTGGTGGCAATATACAGGTTGTTCCTTCAATACCTTGCCTCTAATTTTTCTTATGACAAATCCTGATGTGTTCTCAAGCTATTCTTTGGTCCCGTGTAGCTACACTTTGGTGGCAATATGCAGGTTGTTCCTTGAATACCTTGCCTATCATTTTTCTTAAGACTTTTTGGGGAGTTTTCTGTTTGAAACTGTAAAAACAAACAATAATACAATATAGTAACAAAACAATAGTACTTTGTTTGGTTGGGTGTTAGGAAAACAACAATTTACCCCAAAGAACTGTATTTTAGTAAGAGAAAATTAAAACTTTCTTCTTGTCTGACTTTTTAGGTTAAGCTGCAGTCTAGAGTTGCTGCACCATAAAAAGTAAGCCATAAGACGCAAGGAAAATGAACTATGGGTTATCAATGTTGATGTTTATAGTTCACAGAAGTAAGCAAAAAATTTACTCAAGTTTTAATGGATAATGCACAATTTTGTCTTCTTTGAAAAAAATTTGAAATAGACAAAAATAGCAATAAAAAAAGCATTAGGCATTATGCATTAAATTACGATGCAGCAACTCTAGACTGCGAAGCTGTCAAAGTAAAACAACACAAAAATTGAAACCAATAAATTATAAACAATACTTACATATTTTCATTCTCCTCCTGTTGACTTATTTTTTGTGTTTGTATATCAATGATGATGAGGTTAACTGTTCAGAAGACTCCAATAAGCTCTTCGGCTTTGCTGAAGAAAAATTCCCACTATTAAGAGACAGGCAATTTAAAGAACATTTCAGAATGTGCCACTCAACTCAACTCGTTTATAAATCACCCCTCAGCTTTCGATTCAATCGCGCCAGTCGTTGCCGATGGCGCGAGCGTTTTCTTACGTACGTAAACTTACTTAAATGGTTTTGATTTTCCACTACTTTTTCTTAAAATACAAAAAAGTTCAAACACAAAAATAAAAATAAACAAAAACATAAGCCTAGAAGTTTAGATTAATCTGGAAAATCCGTCTAAAATTTGGAGCAGATCGATCTAGCTCCGATTGATCTGGATTCATTAAACAAACGCGCCAGATTTACCTCCCCTACCTTCGCTATGAATTGCCGAACGATTTGGAGCAGTCTGATTGATCGGATGTATATAACGAACGTAGCTACTCTCGAATTTCATAATAAAGGACAAAAAAAAAACTTTTCAACCTTCGTGCGAAACAGTCAGAAATAGTGCCGACTCAAGCAATGCTGACTTTATATACCGATAAGTCCCTATTGGGTTACGAGGCGATTTATTATATAGCGTGTAACCAACGAAAAGGTAACTTTTGACATATGTATCAGTTAAAAACATTTTGAAAATCCCTCGTACACGTCAACTTTGTTTGCAGAGCAAAAATTAAATTTTGCACACTTTTCCAACTTTAATTTTATTAACGCAATTTTTGAATTGGAATACAGTCCGATGCGTGTTCGTTCATTATGCTAGGTTTCTCCTGAATAAATCCTTTGGTGCATGAACAACCTTTCTACCCCATTTTGAAGCACACCCCTTGCTAACTTAAAGCGGAGTAGCGCGTCTCAATTCTTGCTTTGTTTTGGTTTTCTTTCATTATCATAAAAAATCAAGTTAACGAAAATGGATGCTACTAGGGCCTTTGGATAGGAAAGAAATGATGCCTGCACTATTTGCATTCTCTGGTTAATTTTACATAATCTATACTCCAAATTTGTACCCTCAGCCTTACTTTATGGGAGCGAAAATATTGCTAAGAGCATGTGTATATAGGTTTTAAAAAGCAATAAGATAATTTTTGGATACTTTACACACAGAACTGTCGATGAAGCTAAGATTAAAGTTAAAATTACCTGAATTACATATCGTATTTAATGTCATCAAGAACAATATTACTTTATAAAACTTTAGTACAAGACTAAAAAAAAATTGACAATGCAATTGTACTTTTTTTATTTCCTTTTAAACTGCATTTTTAAAGGTATGTTTTATTTCTTTTTTAATGAATATGTTTTACAGGGTGTTCCAACCAAAAAGCAACATGGCCTTTTTGGGATAATATCAGCATAGGGACAGATATATCATTTAAATCAGTCCCTCAACAATTTTCTAAAATCCCTTTTGACATTTGATTTTAAGCACTCTATTTCAAATATACTTATTTCCTTCCTGCAGCCTGCAACCCTCATGGAAACTAGTGAGATATCTATGCTCTTTAATACCAATTTATTTGTTCCTTTAACAGGATCTCATGAGGAACCCTTAGATAACAGACAAGAAATAAGCCTTATAGAAATCATGGTTTGTTGTGTCAAACAAGCGACAACAGGTGAACCTCCAGTGGGGAGGGGACCAAACAGGAAGGTTACCTCCATGAGGGCGGTAAAATTGGTAAGGACATCCAACTTCGTAGGTACTCAAAGAAAATAAAATAAACTAGAAACCGCACAAAAATCCTAAGTAATCCTAAATAATAATAATAAAAATTCAGGAATTCGGTGGGGTCGGGAAATATTCGGGAAAGAATTCTTGTATTTTTCAAATATTTTTGACCTGGTTGAGATTCTCTTGTACCTATATAAAATTTACATATAACTTATTTTGCCGGCCTCCGTAGCGCATTGGGTAGCGTATTTAACTTCCGCACGGAAAGCCCCGAGTTTAAATCCCATATGGATTAAAAGTCCCAGTATAAAAAAAACATAAATTTCAATGAAATTTTCTCCTGACTTTTCGATTTATAAATAATGGAAAATATATTTTTATAAAATATTTAAAATTTTACAGTTTTTTTTTAATTCTAAATATACAATATTACTCACTACTTTTTGTAAAATTTTATACAATATACAATATACAATATCAGATAATTTTTTTTAGTGGTTAATCGCCCCTCCCCCCTTTGCACCTCACCAAACCCAAAAGTTTAAACAAAATTTGCTTTTAGCGCTCAATATAATGTCATTAATTGTTACAATTTTAGTTAACAGTTTTTATCAACAGCATTCAGAACGTGTAAAAAATAGCTTTTTTATTATAACTTTTTCAAAATTTTTGCCAGCAGGCATTTATGACATTTAACCAACACATATAGAACTGAGACTAGATCCTATCCCAACTCAGCGTCTCTTAATCCGAATTTTTTTAAATAATTACGAAAAACTTGTAAGACATCTTTTTAGTTTAATTTTAAGCATATTTATGACAAGATTTTGGCAACAAATCTAGAATTGAGACCAGATTCCACACCAAACCAGCATTTTCTGCTTAAACTGCAAAAAAATTGCCTGCAGCGCTATCTATGACATCGGGATTTTTTTAAATATTTCGGGAAAAAGTCGGGGATTTTATCGAGAGATTCTTGTGGTCAGTAGAGCACTAAGGGGTTTTGTGGTTAACCCCCCCCCCGAGAAGCCTGGTTATGGTCACATTTTTACTTCAAATTAAGTTTATTATTATTATTTTTTTTTTTTGGGTTGGCCTTATCTGCGGTCCCGCGGCTCCGACTTACACGGGTGCAGATAGGCCAGATATTCTATTCATCGTTCTACTCCCCATCAACCGCGAGGTTAGTAGAAACGGTGTTCCGCATCAAGTGCTTTGAGCAGACGCAATTACCCGAGGATGACCGCTTTCTACATTGCGCCAGCAAGGTGTTCTGCCTTGTCACGGCAGGCTGGCAAGGTCTTGAGAGCTGAGAGCAGTGTTTGCCGTGCACCTCCGAAAGCTCCAATTACTAAAACCACTAGCTTGACCACTGCTGCAGTATTTGTTTCGATCACAATATCAGATAATTTATTTTAGTGGGCAATCGCCCCTCCCCCCTTTGCACCTCACCAAACCAAAAGTTCAAACAAAGTTTGCTTTTGGCGCTCGATATAGTGCCACTAATTGTTACAATTTTAGTTTTTATCAACAGCATTCAGAACGTGTAAAAAATAGCTTTTTTTATTATAACTTTTTCAAAATTTTTGCCTGCAGGCATTTATGACATCTCACCAACACATATAGAACTGAGATTAGATCCCATCCCAACTCAGCGTCTCTCAATCCAATTTTTTAAAAATAATTGCGAAAAACTTGTAAAATATTTTTAGTTTAATTTTAAGCATATTTTTGACAAGATTTTTGCAAAAAATCTAGAATTGAGACCAGATTCCACACCAAACCAGCATTTTCTACTTAAACTGCAAAAAATTGCCCGTAGCGCTATATATGACATCGGGATTTTTTTAAAAATATTTCGGGAAAAAGTCGGGAATTTTATCTAGAGAATCTTGTGGCCAGTGGCGCACCAAGAAGGTTTATTGTTAACCCCACCTCCCACCGAGCAGCTGCTTTGAATTAAGTTTATTATTATTAAAAATTTTTTTGGGTTGGACTTATTTGCAGTCCCGCAGCTCCGACTTACACGGGTGCAAACGGTGTTCTGCATCGTGTGCTTTGAGCAGACGCAATGATCTGAGGACCACCGCTTTCTTCATTGCGCCAGCAAGGTGTTCGGTCTTGAGAGCTGAGAGCAGTGTTTGCCGTGCACCTCCGAGATCTCCAATTACCAAAACCACTAGCTTGAAGCAAAGAGAAGATCCTGATATTTCGTCCGTTTTTCTTCCTCCTTGACAATGATGTTTGTCTCGGCGGGTGCCAAGAATTCAGTGGGAAATGCGAAATTCCAGTATATTCTGGTTCCATCACGGACGAAATATCAGAGGAGATATATGGCAACACTGGAGTATTATCAACAGCGTACGAGTGCCTTAGGTGGTAATACAGTACCCGTAACGCCGCATTGTGTCGATGGAAATTCGCGGAGACCGCATACCGCCCACAAGCAGACAGCAAATGACATAGGGTCTCTGGCACCCTATGACTTCCCCTACAACTTGTGTCAGGTCCATCTGGGCAAGCAACGATGAACCCCTCAGTTTCCGACTTTATTGCACCTTTGTGGATAAGCTAGTGTTTCCAATGGTTTTAAAGAAAACACTATGCAATGGCTTATCCATATGTAAACGCATTAAGTAGTCTACCTCTGCACTCTTTAAGGTGGTTTTAAGTCTTTGGCTGGTCAACTCTGTAATGTAGTTTTCATGTCGACGACTTTTGTCAAAAACTATTTGGAGCTCATCCGATGCTCTTTACGTCGCACGCGGTACCTAGCACCAACCGTCTATGTAAACACTCCAAACTTAGGAGTTCACGGCCTCCCCGATAACGTGGGAAGTAAAGCCGTTGGACAGACGCCTTAGGGTGATGGCTGCGATATCGCGTCATCATCTTGCGGGTTTTCACGTCGATCTTGCACAACTCGTTCACGTTCCACTTTATCACCCCAAAGTAGTGCGACGGCAAGCATTTTTGTAGCAGCAATTTTATTCTTTCCAGACAGCTCTGAACTCCAGATTTGTCTTAGTCGCTGCTGATACTTGTCGCGGAGAGACCCTTTTATTACGAAACTATCATGGATGTATCCCTGGGGAACACCCAGATATATATAGGTCTCTCTGGAATCCAAACGGTGTAGTATGCTCCTATCTACAAGTTGTCCGTCCTCGGCGTGATCCGCATGGCATCCTTTCTTAAGCTGAACCGTCGCACACTTATCTAACCCGAACTCAATGTCTATCGCATGAGTACACTTCTGCACTACCCGAAGAGCTTGGTCAAGATCTCTCTTCGTCGACGCGTAGAACTTAGGTTATCCATCCACGGACAACGGAAGTAGCGAGACGCAAAAGAGGAGTAGGCTTAGAGAATCTCTCTGAAACGGCCGAACGATACGAATTCAGTCTACACCCTTATGTTACCTGTACTTATGGTAAATCGGGTCTTCCAAAGTGGCATCATTCCTGAAATGCATCGTGCTATGGGATCCGGTACCGCAAGGCCTCCCAAAAGGTGAATAATAAGGTCATGAGAAGTTGTGTCAAAGGCCTTGCGATAATCTATCCAGGTCATCAAAAGGTTTTGCTTGTACTGGAAAGAGTCTTGTGTGACACATCGGTCTATTAGTAGATTCTCCTTGCTGTTTGTACACTTCACTAAACACGGGACCCATGGCCTGGAGTATCCGCTGGTACAAGAGTCGCGTAAAACTCTTGTAACAAGCGTAAACATGTTATCGGGCGGCAGTTCTTTGGGTCGGACAAGTTTCTGTTCGTGGGGAGTAGGGCGGTTCGCTCCTCAATAAATCAGTAAGGGATCGGCTGCCCCTCATTAACCCAGGAGTTAAGGAGTTAAAAATTTGGCCTAGGGTCTCATCAAAACATTCCGATAGGATTGCGCCTGGCGTATGAAGCAAAACATAACAACAAGGTTAACTAAAAAAGAAAAGATCAAAAGATCTTGGGAGGAAAGAACGAAAATTCAAAATTGGATGAGTATCCCACAAGGAACACACAAAAGACCAAAGCAAAAGGAGAAACGTCATCGCACACTCTAAATCACTCACAAATAGGCATCGTTCCGCATGGTACCTATTATAAGTCGCCTGATACGGGTTCGTCCTGGCGTGTTAATCTTTCCAATAGGAATATGCTCCTAAGACAATTTAAACAAGAAGGTAAACTTCCAAATCAGTTACATCAACCGAAAAGAATCTAAAAAAGAGAAGATCAAAAGATCTTGGGAGGAAAGAACGAAAATTCAAAATTGGATGAATGTCACACAAGGAACACACAAAAGACCAAAGCGAAAGGAGAAACAATTAAACTATCTTTCGCCACCCAGGAGTTAAGGAGTTAAAAATTCGGCCTAGGGTCTCATCAAAACATTCCGATAGGATTGCACCTGGCGTATGAAGCAAAACATAACAACAAGGTTAACTAAAAAAGAGAAGATGAAAAGATCTTGGGAGGAAAGAACGAAAATTTAAAATTGGATGAGTATCCCACAAGAAACACACAAAAGACCAAAGCGAAAGGAGAAACAATTAAACGATGTTTCGCCAGGAGTGACCATCGTGGGCTCGTCAGTGGATTCACTAGTCACCCTCAATACAGACATCATTTAACACCATCGCACACTCTGACTTCCAACTCTAAATCACTCACAAATAGGCATCGATCCGCATGGAACTTATTATAAGTTACTTGATACGGGTTCGTCCTGGCGTGTGTGTGTGTGACGAGCCCACGCTGGTCACCCCTGGCGAAACATCGTTTAATTGTTTCTCCTTTTGCTTTGGTCTTTTGTGTGTTCCTTGTGGGATACTCATCCAATTTTGAATTTTCATTCTTTCCTCCCAAGATCTTTTGATCTTCTCTTTTTTAGATTCTTTTCGGTTGATGTAACTGATTTGGAAATTTACCTTCTTGTCTAAATTGTCTTAGGTGCATATTCCTATTGGAAAGATTAACACGCCAGGACGAACCCGTATCAGGCGACTTATAATAAGTACCATGCGAAACGATGCCTATTTGTGAGTGATTTAGAGTGTGCGATGGTGTTTCTCCTTTTTGCTTTGGTCTTTTGTGTGTTCCTTGTGGGATACTCATCCAATTATGAATTTTCGTTCTTTCTTCCCAAGATCTTTTGATCTTCTCTTTTTTAGTTAACCGTGTTGTTATGTTTTGCTTCATATGCCAGGTGCAATCCTATCGGAATGTTTTGATGAGACCCTAGGCCAAATTTTTAACTCCTTAACTCCTGGGTTAATGAGGGGCAGCCGATCCCTTACTGATTTATTGGGGGGCGAACCGCCCTACTCCCCAGAACTATTGGAAAGATTAACACGCCAGGACGAACCCGTATCAGGTGACTTATAATAAGTACCATGCGGAACGATGCCTATTTGTGAGTGATTTAGAGTTGGAAGTCAGAGTGTGCGATGGTGTTAAATGATGTCTGGATTGAGTGTGACTAGTCAATCCACTGACGAGCCCACGCTGGTCACCCCGGGCGAAACATCGTTTGATTGCTTCTCCTTTCGCTTTGGTCTTTTGTGTGTTCCTTGTGGGATACTCATCCAATTTTTAATTTTCGTTCTTTCCTCCCAAGATCTTTTGATCTTCTCTTTTTTAATTAACCTTGTTGTTATGTTTTGCTTCATACGCCAGGTGCAATCCTATCGGAATGTTTTGATCAGACCCTAGGACGAATTTTTAACTCCTTAACTCCTGGGTTAATGAGGGGCAGCCGATCCCTTCCTGGATTATTGAGGGGCGAACCGCCCTACTCCCCAAGAACGGAAACTTGTCCGACCCAAAGAACTACCGCCCGATAACATGTTTAAACGCTTGTTACAAGAGTTTTACGCGACTTTTCTACCAGCGGATACTCCAAGCCATGGGTCGCGTGTTTAGTGAAGTATACGAGCAGCGAGGGTCAAAGAAAGGCGTAGCCGGCTGCAAGGAGAATCTACTAATAGACCGATGTGTCACACAAGACTCCTTCCAGTACAAGCGAAACCTTTTGATGACCTGGATAGATTATCGCAAGGCCTTTGACACAACTTCTCATGAACTTATTATTCACCTTTTGGGAGGCCTTGTGGTACCGGATCCCATAGCAAGATGCATTTCAGGAATGATGCCACTTTGGAAGACCCGATTTACCATAAGTACGGGTAACACAAGGGTGTCGACTGAATTCGTATCGTTCGGCCATTTCAGGGAGATTCTCTGAGCCCACTCCTCTTTTGCGTCTCGCTACTTCCGTTGTCCGTTGCTTTGCGGAACACAAAGGGATATATGTGCGGTGCTCCTGGCTGTAGAACACATAGGGTTGTCCACCTCTTTTATATGGATGACCTAAGTTCTACGCGTCGACGAAGAGAGATCTTGACCAAGCTATTATTCTAGCATGTTATATAGAGCCTTTTAAAAAACATATTTGGAAGATCTGTAAAATGAATGTAAATTAAAAAATCTGAAGTTAAGCAGACGGGCTCAAAAAAATTGAGATTTTGTAAATTTTCTAAACATGCGTCAATTTCAGATTTTTTTGTGATTTTTCTGTGGCATAAATTTGCATTTTATTGATATCGACGAATAGCTAGGACCTTTTTACAGTCAATTCGAAATAAATTTGCACAATCCCGTTCATAAATAGAGAATAGATTTTTTTTTGTAAATTTAAAAAAAAAAAGCATTTCTTTTTTTAATTTAAAATTGATTATTTTTTTATGCAATCAACCGGAAGTAAAATATCATGTTTTGCATACTATATTAAAGGCTAGTTCATAGCCTTTTAAGGGGTTTAACCAAAATTTTAAAATATTGTCACTTGACCGAGATATAGCTGTCAAAATGACCCTAAGTCCTAAAAAAAGTTAAGGGCGTCGCGACGTCTAACGTACGTCGTCGTCGAAAAATTTTATATTGGTTTGGTGGTCTTGAGAGTCATGCCTAAGTGTGTCCCAAATTAGAACAAAAGCACCAAAAATATTCCTGTAGGTTTGAAATAACTTTAATTAAAAATTATAATCTGTTGTCTGTGGACTAAAAAATTGTGTGTTAGTGGTACAAAGTATAAGTTCGCACAAAGTCAGGACTTTTCACATGTAAGTTTTTACCAGTTACGAATCGGTATAGTTTTTGTTATGCAAAGCCTAATACAGAGCTAAAAACTGCAAGAATGGTGGGTCAGACCTGTCTAATTTGCGATGAAATGATCAAATCTCGTGCAACAAAGCGAATTTTTTGCTCCCACTGCAAAAACCCAGCTCATTCATCTTGCGTTCATGCTGATACCGACGTGGACCTGCTACAACTCTATCGAGCAATGTGTGACGCTTGATAACAAAGTCGTTCAAAACTTAATATCTGAAAAAGTCGAAGGCGCTTTAGAATCTATGAAGTCAAGCTTTTTGGAATTAAAAAGAAAGCTTTTTAAGTCGATTACCGCTGAACTCCTAAAAATTCACTTCAAGTTCTCTGAAGCTACTCGAAGCTACTCCAAGGTGCTAAAAAACAACACCCAATCAGCTGTACTAACAAAACCCAAAATTGACCAGCTGCAGCCGATAGAACAAACCAAGAAGGACATGCTCAAGAATATAACCAATGTGTCGACACAAATATCCAGATTTCAAAAATCAAGCACGTTGACAAAGGTGGCCTATTCATAGGTTGCAAAATCGCGGCCAACACCAACAAAATTAAAAATATTGCGGAAGAAAAGTTAGCGGGCGCCTATGAGGTCAGGGCATTATCTGGTGTAAATCCTAGAGTACGTGTGGTTGGTTTCAACAACCATTACGATGAAAATTCTCTCGTTTCTATGTTAAAATCTTTAAATCCAGTCACTTTTGCAAGTTCCAACTGTAAAGTTTTAAAAATTAGTCCAACTAAAAATAATACCTCCATCTTCCAAGCTGTTCTCCAAATTGATCGCGAATGTTACGATAAAATCATGAAAACTGGCAACATTTTTGTCGGATGTGATAGCTGCACTGTCTTTGATGTTGTGGAAGTAAAGCGCTGTTTTAACTGCAACGATTTTCATCACTCCTCAAGGACCTTTCTAAAAAAAAATGCTGCCCTCGGTGCACTTTGAGCCACGACGTGAAGGACTGCAAGTCTATTATTGTTCGCTGTTCAAACTGTACAAAGCTGAAAAATGTAGATCCAACAAATTACGGCAACATCAAAGAAGACCATGAGGCCTGGAAAACTTCAAACAAAGCCGCGGTTAGTAAGCTTCAGCAAAACATTCTCGTACAATAGCCATCATTCTCGAATGTACTTCTTAAAAATCATTCAGCGACTATATTGCGCCCCTCTTCGGTAAAAAGTATCCGACCGAAATCACAAATACTCTCTCTGTACTACCAAAATATAAGCAGGCTGCGTGGTAGGACAAACGCGCTGCTTGACTTTTCATATACGTTCGAATACGATATCATAGTAGTTACAGAAACTTGGGTTAACAGTTCTGTCACTAACTCGGAAGTATCTTCAACTAATTTTAACGTACATCGCCAAGACCGAAACTTTATTGACACTGAAACCAAAAAAGGGGGTGGACTTCTCTTAGCGGTTAATAATAAGAAAATAGGCTCTTGTCAGGTATCCATAAACGCTTTAAACTTACCACCAAGACTGGACGTACTGTGTGTAAAAAGCAATATAGGTCACATTTTCTTTTATATATTAGCAGTTTATCTACCTTCTCCCGTCACCCACGTTAAACTTGAACAATTTTTTGACTTCTTGCTTACGCTTGACTTTTTATCTGGAAAATCCGTATACATAATAGGAGATTTTAACATCACAGCCTATGCTAGTTTTCTAGACACGAATATAACAAATAATAACGTGAACTTATTGTGTAGCTCACTTGATATCCTGCGGCTAGAACAAAAGAATTTCATTAGAAATAAAAACAATCGAATTCTCGATCTGGCCTTGACAAACGATCATTCCTGCCGTATGGAGAGGGCAGTGGATGATCTGGTTCAAGAGAGTGAGCAACATCCAGCTGTCTTCGTATCATGCTCTCTCGATAAATCTCACACAAAACCTGAATCTCTGAACTTATCTCACCAAAATAACTACAACTTTCGTAAAGCGGACATTCCACTGTTATATTCGTACTTTTTAGACACTGATTGGACTTTTGTACTAGGAGAGAAGGATGTTGACAATGCATGCTCGCTACTATATGCAAAAATCTATGAACTCTTTGATATAGCCTATAAAAAAAAACTTACCCTCCGTGTTTCTCAAAAGAAATCATAGCAGACATCAAACTAAAATCTAAATTGCATAAAACTTATAGAAAAACTTACGATAATGCAGTTCTATCTGATTTTAAAGCCTTGCGTGCTAAGTTAAAGAACGAAATTGACAAACAAGAGAAAAACTACCTAAGGCAGACAGAGCTAAATGTACAAAAAAATCCGAAAGATTTTTGGTCTTATCTGAATTCAAAAAAATAAACACAGGCGGTTCCAAACTTAATGCATTACAACGAAAAAGAGATCGATAGTCTTGATCAAATTCTAAACTCTTTCGCTGAGTTTTTTAAACAATCATTTACCGTATCTTCATCTGAGAACTTTGTTGATAATGCTTCGCTTTCTAACACGCATATTCAAGTTTTTGAATTTACTGTACCGGACGTGGAAAATTCTCTAAAAAAATTGAAGGCTAAATTGACAACTGGACCCGACCACTGTCCCTCTTTTATCATGAATGACTGTAGGAGTTTGCTCGCTCAACCTTTGTGTCACATTTTTAACTTATGTTTAAAATCATGCAGTATACCGCAAATTTGGAAAACTTCTAAGGTGTCTCCTGTCTTTAAGAAAGGTGCGAAATCTGATATAGTAAACTATCGTCCAATATCAATAATCTGTAATTTTTTAAAAGCCTTTGAATTCTTACTGTATGACCAAATCTATCCCTCTGTCAAAAACTTACTTAGTCCCTATCAACATGGATTTATATGGGGGCGTTCCACAGTAACTAACCTCCTTATTTTTACTCAGGACATAGCAAACTCAATTGACAACCACGGACAAACTGACGTTATCTGTACAGACTTTTCTAAAGCTTTTGACAGGCTGGACCACTTGGTGCTACTGGCAAAACTTGAAAATTTAGGCTTTGCCACTCCTCTTGTCAATCTTTTAAAATCGTCGCTTAGCAATAGAGTTCAGTATGTGGCACTGGGTAGTAGCAAGTCTGCAGAGTATTTAGCAACATGGGGTGTTCCACAAGGTTCCGTTTTGGGACCATTACTCTTCAGCATTTTTATAAACGATATACAAAATGTCATTGATGTCATTCTTTTATTTGCTGATGATTTAAAAATCTTCTTTTCTATATCGAGTCTAGGCGACTGTGAGAGACTCCAACAGAATCTTTTCAGCATCAGTGCTTGGTGTGCAAACAATAACCTGCACCTCAATATCGATAAATGTCATATTATGTCTTTTACTAACAAAGCAAGTCCGATTACGTTCAAATACAGCATAAATAATCAACCTCTTTCTAGAAAATCATCTTTTCGCGATCTCGGGGTGCTTTACCATTCTAAGTTGTCTTTTTCTGACAACATAAATAGTATTCTAGCCAGCACATCTAAAATGTACGGTTTTCTGATACGACGATACTCTTAAAGACACTTTACTTTGCCTATGTTAGACCTAAGTTAGAATATGCGTCGGTGATTTGGAACCCGCATCAAACAAATCATATAGAATCACTAGAAGCAATTCAGAGGCGATTTTTTAAATACATGCATTTTAAAACACACGGTGCGTATCCACCAAAAGGTTATCCCCAGTATGAGCTTTTGAGCGAGTTTGACTTGTCGTCGCTTCAAACACGTCGAACTTACTAGCAGCAACTCATGCTGCATAAATTATTAAATAACAGCATTGATTGTCCAGGCCTCTTGGAACTTTTAAATTTTGCAGTACCTCGTAGTTCCTCTGTCCGACATAGTCAAACGTTCTACCTACCAACACCGAGGACAAACTTTCTTAAATACTCTCCTTTACATACTGCGTGCAGATTTTATAATGAAACGAACGCGAACTACTTAGAAATAGATGAACCATCTTTTAAACGGTCCACTGCATATTAAAATTAATTTTGCAAACAGCTGGATTATTTTTTTAATTTCTTTTCTTAATTGTGTTTTTCTTTCACTTTTCTCTATTGTATTTTTTTTCTTTACTTGACTGTGTTTTTATATTGCTGCTTTTTTTTCTCTTTATCAATAATTTTCTCAAGCGAATGTAACTAGTTTCAGTTATTATTTAGGTATTTATCTGTGTTACTATTTCTTTTCCACTCATTAATTGGGCGTCAGCCTGTTGGGTGTGTATGTAAATAAATAAATAAATAAATAAATAAATAAAAACCCCCCGACTATTAGGTTATAGAGTAATAAAACTGTTTCTTAGGTGAATCGTGTATACGATACCTAAAGTTAAAATTTTTAATTTACGCCCATCGCTTATATTATGGAAGAAAGATAAAAAATGATTTTCTTCTTTTGAGTGCATTTAATAAAAGCTTGTTCTTTAAAAGCTTTTTTTAATAAAAATTTATTAAACTTCCGTTTGAATTCCGAATTGGTCCTTATCAGACCGTTTTTGATAGAAATTTTCATCGTAAAAACAATTCACTTTAAGAATCGTAATCTGTCAAGCCCATTTTTCATCAGAATCGCAATTCTTCGTAAGACCATTTTGAATGAAACGGTCATCTCCCTCGAGGTCATATGGATCAGTTACACATATGACCCTTTTCTGGGTCTGCCTCAATTAACTCACGTGGTCACTTTGACCCCTCCTAAAGCGCGTGATAGAAACGACGGTCCCAATTCAGAACCCCTGCCTTTTGTCGGAACGATTAGACTGCACGGTCTATTCCGATATTTCTAATTATCGTGACTGACAACTTAACCCAACCAATTTGATCTAGCCCAACACAGATCCTTAGATCTTTTTGTCCCTTTAAGAATTTTTTTTTATATATGACATATTTCCCTAAATTCTGCAAAACAGACAAGGGCGGAGTCACGTTTTACTAATCTATGTAACATCGAGGGAGATAATCGTTTTATTATAATAGCTTACCATTCTGTTAAAAAGCGGCGAAAGAAAGGATTCGATTCTACAAATTGCGATTTTAATGAAAAATCAGATTGATGACTTACGGTTCTTATGATAAGTTTTTCTTACAAAAAATGTTCTTGCATTTAACGATTTTTGTTTTGAAAATTCGGTAAAACCGTTTTAATTCTTTCAAACTGGCGAAGATAAGCCAAAACTAACGGAGCACTTTATCGTAACCCTCCCTCCGCTGCTGGATAAATTCTCTGCTGATCCGGAAAAACTGGCCAACCTTCTGGGCATTCCGCAATATTTCGATTGAATCTTTACACAAGCGGTCGACAAGAGGGCTTTTTGCAGGCGTTTCTTGTTAAATTGAAGTATATTGCTCAGGTGCATCATGAACCCGAGGTAAGTTTTTGCCACATTTTTCGCAATTTGGGGATAAAAAGTGCATTTCGAACTGTGACTTCACGGCTTGAGCTCTCGTTTCGGTAGCGGACCCGGCCCAAGTCGCAGTGCAGTCACCTGGCCGTATTTCACTAGATTCGAGCTGCCCATGTACAGCGTGGTCCAAATTCGAGGGGCCTCTATAGCTTTGGGCTTTTGCAGAATAGTTAGCCCGAAACTAATATACATGTTACGGGCTCGATTTTCAAGAGAAGTCGAAAACTAAAAACCGCATTGCGATATGTCAAAGCGTTTCTGAGCTACAGGGTGATTCTCAAAAATGTGCATTTCTAGAAACCCTCTACAACTTTTTTATTTGTAAAAATAGAGATTCTCATTAAAAACATTTTTTGAAGATTTTTTAAGGACAAATCTACCTATTTCACCGTTTTGTCTTAAAGCCTTTAGTTCACGAGATATAACACAAAGTTACATTTTTTTAAGTGGAATACCCCAATTTTTGCAAAAAAAAATAGTTTTCTAATAAAATTTCCTGTTAAACGATGTGCCATACACCTATTTTTATTAAGTAGTTAAACAGATATCTGCAATTTTTAATAATTACCATAGTAGGCTGTGTTTAACTCTGATCTATGCAGTTGTAGGGTATCTGTCTAGGTAGCTATGATAAAATAAAATTAATTGCCATGATAAACTAGCCCACGTGTCAAAAGTGGCGTCTTCATCAAGATATAAAAATGTTTGAAAACTTTGAAAAGTACGACATGATAAAATGTTGTATTGAAAGTAACGAAAATCGACAGACGGCATTAAATCTATATTTCCAGAGATATCCGGAAAGAAGGAAACCTAGCTCAAAAATATTTTTGAAGTTAAAACGTCATCTACAAGAATACGGATCCTTTACAAAACCGCAGCCTAGGATGTATAGAAGCCTAGTCAGAGATAGAGAGTTGGAAGAACTAACGGTTCTAGGGGAAATAGAAATTAACCCGAATACTTCCACCAGGGCTATAGAGAGAAACACTGGCATTCCACGCAGCAATGCCGTTCGGGTGCTTAAAAAACACAAGTTTAGGCCCTATCGATCAAGACGTGCATTTTGCAGGTGGTACCTAAATAAAAGCCAAGAAGACCCCGATTTTGCCAGAACAGTTATTTGGACGGATGAGTCAACGATTTGAGTGATGGAATATATACCAGATATAACTGCTATTACTGGAAACAGCAAAATCCCCATCCCCATATTATGGTGGAACAAGCGAATCAGGGAAGGTTCAGTTTTAAGGTATGGGTAGGCATCTACAGAGGATAAATTATTGGGCCATATATTTTTGATGGAAATTTAAATGCCGAAAGATACCAAAAAATTTTAGAAGAGCATGTGATTCAGTTTATCGACAATTTGCCACTTCAGCAAAATAATGAGCTATACTTTCAACATGACGGTGCACCTCCTCATAATGCAAGAGACATTACTAATTTGCTAAATATTGTGTTTGCTGAAAACTGGATCGGAAATAAAGGTCCTGTATATTGGCTCTCCAAATCTCCAGACCTGACCCCTTGCGACTTCTTTTTGTGGGGGAGAGTCAAAGTCCTTTTATTTCGAAATCGCTCAACTACGAGAAGGGGATTGGAAGAGGCACTTCGTACTGCATTCAGGCAGCTTCGTGCGGTAGAACTTCTTAATGCAGAAAATAGCGTCAAGAGAAGATGTAGGATATGTTTACAAGAAAACGGCCGTCAATTTGAGCATTTGTTTTAGAATTAAAGAAAATTGTTAGATGTAGATTTTAGGTGTTACATAGTTTAATTAGTAAAAATTTTAAATAAAAAATTTTAATAGTTAAATTTTTGTTTATTATTTTAGGGTTGGTAATTATAGTAAACCAGAAGTTAAAGTTCGAGGTTGTTGTGTCCCATCGTGTCGTAACCAACTTGGTTTTGTATGAAAAAAAAAAACAATAAGGGCGCGCATAGCGCCCACTATGATAAATATCAATATATGCAAATATCTTTTAAACTATTTAATAAAATAGATGTATGGCACAACGTTCGACAGGAAATTTTATTCTAAAACTGATTTTTTAGAAAAATTGGGGGTATTCTATTTAAAGAAATATAACTTTGTGTGATATCTCGGGAATTAAAGGCTTTAAGAGAAAATTGGTAAAACAGGTAGATTTGTCTCTAAAAAATCTTCAAAAAATGTTTTTCATAAAAATCTCTATCTTTACAAATAAAAAAGTTATAGAAGGCCTTTAAAATCGCACATTTTTGAGAATCACCCTGTAGCTCAGAAATGCTTTGACGTATCGCAATGCGGTTTTTAGTTTTTGACTTCTCTTGAAAATCGAGCCCGTAACATGTATATTAGTTTTGGGATAACTATGCTGCAAAAGCCCAAAGCTATAGAGGCCCCTCGAATTTGGACCACCCTGTACAGTTTGATTTTGTATTTCAGTGGGCAGCTTAAAAAATTCGAACTTTTTGTAACTGTGGTTTTTGATGGTTCTACTTTACGTAAAAAACACTTTCAATAAATATTCAAAAAATATCTTAATAAAAAGAAAGGTTCGTAGCATCGGACACACATTTTGCTTTTCAATTCATTACGACCAGGCCTCCAAGATCTAATTCATCCTTATTATGAATCATCAGGGTAACATAGGATTGTACCTGGCGTATGAAGCATAACATAAGCAACCACACCCAGCGAATTTAAACAACTTTCGTCGTCAAATACGCGGGATGTTGGCATGGCTATATGCAGCGCGACGCCTGTCGGAATCAAGTAAAAAGCAAACTGTTAAAGGATGCAAATATCAAGGCTCAGTTAAGTTTGCCCCCCCCCCCAGATCGATTTTCTCAAAAAATTTTATGCCAAAATTTTGCACACCACAAATCAAATTTTGCACACCTTCCTACGAGAAACTACAGCTTATTTTCTGTGGGGGGGGGGGTGGCAACGTCAATATTTTTCAAAAATTATTATGTCATTTGAAAGGTCTTATTTTGCACAATTTTGCACACCCATTTTAAAATTTTGCACACCTCCCTGTAACCCCCACGAGGGTTCTGAAAATATCAAGTTTGCCCCCCCCCAGTCAATATTTTTCAAAAAATTTGGTGTCGTTAGAGAGGTCATATTTTGCACAATTTTGCACACCTCCCTGTAACCCACAAGAGGTTTCTGAAAATATCAAGTTTGCCCCCCCCCAGTCTATATTTTTCAAAAAGTTTGGTGTCGTTAGAAAGGTCTTATTTTGCACAATTTTGCACACCCATTTTAAAATTTTGCACACCTCCCTGTAACCCACATGAGGGTTCTGAAAATATCAAATTTGCCCCCCCCCCCAGTCAATAATTTTAAAAAAGTTTGGTGTCGTAAGAAAGGTCTTATTTTGCACAATTTTGCACACCCATTTTAAAATTTTGCACACCTCCCTGTAACCCACATGAGGGTTCTAAAAATATCAAGTTTGCCCCCCCCAGTCAATATTTTTCAAAAAGTTTGTTGTCGTGAGAAAGGTCTTATTTTGCACAATTTGGCACACCCATTTTAAAATTTTGCACACTTCCCTGTAACCCACACGAAGGTTCTGAAAATATCAAGTTGGCCCCTTCCCAGTCAATATTTTTCAAAAAATTTGGTGTCGTTAGAGAGGTCTTATTTTGCACAATTTTGCACACCCATTTTAAAATTTTGCACACCTCCCTGTAACCCACACGAGGGTTCTGAAAATATCAAGTTTGCCCCCCCCAGTAAATATTTTTCAAAAAGTTTGATGTCGTTAGAAAGGTCTTATTTTGCACAATTTTGCACACTCATTTTAAAATTTTGCACACCTCCCTGTAACCTACACGAGGGTTCTGAAAATATTAAGTTTACCCCCAGCCAATATTTTTTAAAAATTTTGGAGTCATTAAAAAGGTCTAATTTTGCATCATTTTGCACACCTATTTTAAAATTTTGCACACCTCCCTCTAACCCACACGAAGATTCTGAAAATATCAAGTTTGCCCCCCCCCCACCGTCGATATTTTTCAAAAAATTTTGTGTCATTCGAAAGTTCTATTTTGCGCAATTTTGCAAACCCTACAGTACATTACAAGAGCTTTCTCAAAAAGGTTTGCCCCCCCCCCAGTTAATATTTTTCAAAAAATTTATGTCATTCGAGAAGCCTAATTTTGCACAACTATTTTCAAATTTTGCACACTTCCCATGCCGTTTTCTTTTTGTGACGTTTACGGTTAAACTTGGTCCTAAAATTTCCCAGAAGTATAAGCAAACGAAGGAGACCTCGATTGTGTAATATCTTTGAATATTGTTTAAATTTACAGATAATTGTTTATGTTTACATTTGTATATAATTAAAAGTTTTGAATTTTTATGAATTTCCGGATTATACTTAAATTTTCATTTTAAAAATGCAATGACGTCATGTATTAGCTGATATAAACAGAACAAATAGATGTAGACAGCGCATCCTGTCATGTTCGATGCCTTGAGAATCGGAACCAGCCTATTTTCTTCTTATGGATGTGCTATCTACGTCCATTTGTTAGATGATGTCGTAGGATGTGAAAAATTAAGTATAATCCGGATATTCATAAAAATTAAAAACTTTTGATTATAGACACATATATGTAAGCATAAGCAATTATATGTAAATTTAAACAATATTCGAAGATATTACAGAATCGAGGTCTCCTTATTTTGCTTATACTTCTGGGAAATTTTAGGACCAAGGTTAATCGTAAGCGCCACAAAAAGAAAACAGCTCCAGAAACTAGTAGGTAGGTATATTCCCCTATATCTGAATTCGGGACAGGTATCCGCGGGAGGCGGGAGGTTGTACGTGCCGTAAAGGGGAATGCGTGTGTACCTACAGCTACCAGGCGCGAAGGCCTTTTATGTAATATATTGAAATGTCGGTTAGCAATGCCTAGTTTTATTTGTGTTCTTAATTCAGAATGACTTTGGGTGAAGTTTCCGAAGTTTGCAACATGTATTTTAAATGGTGGCATTCCATTTCGGCAGGAAAGTCAATGTGAACGCCTCTTATTAAAATACATAACATTACGTAACGCCTGGTTCTCACCTATGCGTGCCCACCCTGACTCTAAAAATGCATCACGTGATCAGCCATGCATTTGCCGATTTTTGAAATGTGTCGCGTGATGCGTTTTTAGTGTCAGGGTGAGCACGCATAGGTGGCAACTAGGCGTAACGCTTATAGGGGTTACGTAGGGGTGAGCGGGGTTTCGCGGTTCCGTTACGTAATGCAATTTTTAAATTATTATTTTCCAAAAATATTACGAACAAAATAAAATAACGATAACCACAAAGTAATTCCTCCGGAAATTCCAAACTCTGTTATGGAACTGCGCAGTCGCAGAAGTAACACTAATAATAAGGAAAGAGACAAAAACACTGACCAAAAAGACCTTAATTGTGAATGGAACTTTAACTTTCTACCTATTGGTGTCATCCCATTTGCAGCAGGCGTTGTTTCCGTCTTTGAGTTGAGAATTGAGTCAAATATACATGACATATTTTTTGAATTCGATTTGATTGATAAAAGGAATAATCATTTTTTTCTTATTCGCCATTTTAAGTGTATGAAATATAAAAACAAAATGTCTAAAATGTTCATGTGTAGAAATAAATAAATGACTTCTTCTAATTATAATTATTGACGGACGGAATTTTTTGATGTAAACCTAGTTAATGACACACCAAGACGCGAAACGCCTGGTGTGAACTGCAAAATCAAGGCGGGCGTCATCACCGTAGCCGCTGTCTGCAAATAGCAAGGTGTGATCCAACCATTATCCAGATGAAAAAATCGGAGGCGCGTTCGACCTCGGGTGCAACTTGCCCCAAAATGGGTAAGTGCAGCCCTCTAGAAATTTGATAAGCCTTTGGTATTCTTGACATGTAAAAGAAAAAGATAGAAATGCGGCGTTATAGGCGTTCTTAGTCATTTCCGGTAAGATGTGTCTGAGCTTCATAGAAAGTGACAGTTTCGTCGTCCTTCACTCCCTAAATGGACCTACCTAAATTTTTGGGTATTCTGCACCAAATTTTGACGTTTCTTCGACCTTGGGCATCTTGACTTTACACTTTGCAGTGTGTATTTGTGGAAGAAATGAATTTAATGGACGAGGCTGGGAATAACTAATTTTTTTTATTATTTCGTCAGAAGCACGAAACCGTCTGGGCGTGAAAAAAATTCTGTTTTTTTTTATAAGTTAACTATACAGGTTAAAAAAGTGTAGGTTGTATAAAAACAAGCTTACGGAACCGTGGATTGAATTAGAGCGTACCCCTATTCACTCCACGGTCCCGTAAGTATAGGTATGTATTTATCCCATTTTTTTGAGCTGTAACTTTTATTTTGGTTTATTATTGAAGTAAAATATGCGTGCGGGAAAGTAGAAAGATCTGAAAGAAAACAAAGCGTCGTTTTTTTTTAAAGAAAGTGTTTATTTTATCTATCAACCAAGATTATTATTAGAAGTGCAACAACACGCAATTACGATTTACTTACTTTCGACTAACTTTAACTAAACTTTAAGCTAAAGACATTTATGGAACTTAAAATTAACGTTTTTATTTTATTAGACACTTAAAGCCAATTATCAAAGTTAACACTATCCTAAGACGTATCCCTATCGAGTGGACCATCAACCATGTGCAGTTTTAAATATATAGGGAATGCGAGACAGCTCCAGCTGATCAAAGTTTCGTGAGAAACTTTCGTCTAGGAACGATCACATCCCTTATTTCAACCAATAGGCAAGCCCCAATGCGGTTACGAAACGTTCGATAAGCTGAAAAGCTCCACGGCGCCTGCGCAGGAGAACCCGCTCTCTTCCCCAGCAGATGTAAGTTCTAGGAGAGTTCTCTTGATATGCGGTAGCCCGGTAATGTCCGGCAGTCAAACTATCCTATTGGTCCAAATCACTGATGTGAGCGTTCCTATAGGAGTGTTCTCTCGAAACTAAAGAATAGGTCCTGCAATACGTGTCAGGATAACACGAAAGAAGACGTGACGTTACGTAGTTTTCACCCAAGACGTTGCTATATCAAAAAAAACGTGTCATTTCGATCAGCAGGAGATGTCATGCATTCGCCATAAATTTAAAAGTGTACTTGGTTAATTGGCCGACAAGATAGAGATACGTCTTGGGATACGTCTTAAAATTTTTTTAGGGATGAGGTATTTTGGGGGTAGTTCCGAAGGGAGAAATGGAGGAAAGTTCAAAAACAATAGGGCTCCGCGCGTCAATACACGTAATCGTTTTGTAAAATTTGGTTTTGATCGGTGCAGGAGTTTTTGAGTGACAGTGGCGCATATCGAGGCGACAGACAGACAGACAGACCGACCGACAGATAGACAGAGCGACGGCGTCTGGATTCGTGCTCATCTGAAGTCAGATCCACCAAATTCCTTCGTCTTCCTCAAAATCTCGAAATGCGATTTTTTGACATTTACATTACTTCCTCTTAGAGCGAGGGAAGTAAAAAGTCAACGAAATTCTTTTTGTTTTCTTTAAAATTACGTAAAGTAAAATTTATATTAGAAATGACGTAAGAAAACCATTCTCCTCTTTGTTGCACCTTTAGAATATGTATTGCGCATAGTCCTTTTATTGGCTCAAAAATGGTACGTCTTATCTAACGCAAACTTATAAAAGACTATTTTCATTTAAGAAGGTAGTGCACTTGCCCAAAAAAGTGTAGAGCAGACACAAAGCTCAAAAGCACGTCCGTCGGCGTCCCATATTTAACGTTTTGTTTAATAGAATCAACGAGAAGTACGTGGTGTCGTGTGCCGTTCAATCAGCATCAACATCATCAGCTTACCAGTTGCCAAACAAAATAAGGTAGGTTTATAGTTTACGTATATAGACTCTATAATTCAGTGATATAGGCAAACAAATCAGTAAAGAATTGGGTTCCATTAGTATGGTGTAGGTAGGGCAATATGCTCTATTCAGAAGCTTTTGTCTGTTAAACGCATTTTTTTGCTATTTGGGGTAATTATGCAGTACATATTTGTAATTTTTACATTTTCGAAAAATTCTTAGGTACAGTCGCCTCATCAAATAATGTCCCTTCATTTCTTTTGGGGAATATATCTTAGCACGAACTGACAACGTTGCAAGCCGCATATACCTACCTGTATCATGTACAGCCATTTGCACCAACATATTTACTTATTTAGGGGTCAACTAGAATAAGGTGGCCTAGATTAGAGAAGAGTTTCGTTTGTATTTAGAACTCTCCTAAACTACCTTAGGTGATCCCTAAACCTAGGGGCCCGTTTTTGGTCCACTAGCCCTCCCCTAACCTAAAACTAAACTAGATTCATGTGGCAACTAATGCTAGGTGACCCCTAAATATGTTGGTGCAAATGGCTGGTAGCCTTATACTAAGTCCACAGGATACAGATATATGTGGCTTACAATGTTGTCAGTTTGTACTAAAATATATTCCTCAAAAAAATTAAAGGGACATATTTGAAGAGGTGACTGTAATAGATGCAGTAGGTAGGCTTACGGTTTTATGCCTATTTTGCGATGGATTAGTTTTGTAAAAGACGTGTTGGGTTGGTTTTACAACCCAATCCAAACTTAACCCTTCTTTTCTAGACCCAAACCCAACATGACTGAAGTGAACAAAATTTTTTGAAATAAAACAAACATTTTTAAATTTAAATTACGCGCCAAAATCGGCAAGTTGAAGAACGCACCCCTGTGCGAATTACCTACAAAAAATGACAGAAAATGCCGGTTCTGCTTAAAAATCGCAAATGGTGTGTTATTTTTTTCGGCGTTTTTTAGAAATTCGAATTTTTGGTAAAATAAAAAAATGCCTCGTAAAGTTCAACCCTTAGAGCATATTTGGACGTAATTTAAATTTAGACACTACCTCGCTCCCGCCCAGCACCCCTATTCACTTCACTGTCCCGTAAGTATATCCCGCTAAACAAAAATGAAAAAATTCGCTTAATAACCCGTTTTATAACTTTAGTTTTTCTATGAACAATTTTTTCATGATGAAAATAAAGTTTTTTTATGGGAACGTTATTTTTATAGTGAAAAAAACGTTAATGGAACAAGTAACGTCATAAAACGGGTTATTCATTTATCCAATTCTTTTTGAGCTGTAACCTCGGAAAAAAAAAATTTACGCACAGACGGTTTTGTGCTCTCGACGAAGCATATCGGCCTGTACTTTTTTTTCAAAATCTTAAAAAATGGCAGAAAACCGTAAGCCTGCCTACTGCATCTATTACAGTCGCCTCTTCAAATATGTCCCTTTAATTTTTTTAAGGAATATATTTTAGTACAAACTGACAACATTGCAGGCCACATATATCTGTATCCTGTGGACTTAGTATAAGGCTACCAGCCATTTGCACCAACATATTTACGTGTCACCTAGCATTAGTTGGCACCTGAATCTAGTTTAGTTTTAGGTTAGGGGAGGGCTAGGGGACCAAAAACGGGCCCCTAGGTTTAGGGATCACCTAAGATAGTTTAGTTTAGCTCTAAATACAAACGAAACTCTTCTCTAATCTAGGCCACCTTATTCTAAGTGACCCCTAAATAAGTAAATATGTTGGTGCAAATGGCTGTACATGATACAGGTAGGTATATGCGGCTTGCAACGTTGTCAGTTCGTGCTAAGATATATTCCCCAAAAGAATTGAAGGGACATTATTTGATGAGGCGACTTTACCTAAGAATTCTTCGAAAATGTAAAAATTGCAAATATGTTTAACGGACAAAAGCTTCTGAATAGAGCATATTGCCCTACCTACACCAATGGAACCCAATTCCTTACTGATTTTTAATAAATAATAAATAATAAATAATACGTTTATTTTAGTAAAGAAACATTTTACAATCCTAGTATAAATAAAATGCAAAAATAAACGCACAAAAATGTCTTAAAAGCATAAACATGCTTGTTGACTTACCATATTATTTAGATAAATAGTTTTTTTTTTCACAGCAGTTCGAATTGATGATAACATTTTAGAGTAGGTAGATTTTACATATAAAATTAATCTTAGAGAACCTTAATCTTACTTCTGATTACCTAATATAATTTAAGTTAATTAGATTGTTACACATCTCTCTACTTTCTCTTATCCAATTTGTGACTAATTTTTTGAAAACACTAAATTTGAGTATATTTTTGAAGTCAGTAGGCAAGTTATTTAATATTCTTGGGGCAAAGTATTTGATTGAACGTTGCGTTATTGTTTTGGAAGCCTGAACATATTCAACATTTGATTTATTTCTGGTTTTGTATGTTAACACTTTTTCTGTAAGTTTTATTTTCTTTTTGTGTATGTTTTTAAGCAGCTCCAAGCAGTACAGTTGTCTAATATCGAGAATCTGTGTTTCCTGGAAAAGCTGGTCCGAAGAATATGTTCTTCTTTTGCCATAAATTAATTTAAGAAACCATTTTTGCGTACTCTTAAGAGTTGATAAGTGGCAGTCTGCTACCGCTCCCCATCCCAGAATCCCATATAAGAGATGAGATTGTGCAAGAGACAGATAAAGCGATTTAAGTTGATCTACCTCCAGAAATTCCTTGAGATATCTAAATTTAGGTAGTAATCCCCGGATTTTTTTCACCACAAGTGTCTATCAATTACTACTCCTAGATATTGTATAGATTTTGATTCTGGTATTTGTTCTTTATTTTCTATTGTTAGCAAATTAAATTCGGGTAAAGCATTTTTATAAATTGCAAAAGGCAAATATTTTGTTTTTTCGTAGTTTAAAGTTAGTTTGTTTTTTTGCAACCAAGATCTTATTGTTTTAAAATCATTTTCCGCTAATAGTTTAAGGTTTTCCCAAGATTTTGACTTGTAGAAAATCGCGGTGTCATCAGCAAAGCTTATTATTTTTCCGATGGTTTTTAATTTAAGCAAGTCGTTTACATATAAAGTAAAAAGCAAGGGACCCAGAATTGTCCCCTGCGGTACACCATAGTTTATTTTTTCGTAATCACTTCTGACACCGTCAATCTCTACATATTGTTTTCTGTTGGTCAAGTAGCTTTTAAGAAGATTTAAAACATTTCCGCGCAGGCCATACCTCTCCAGCTTTTCCAGTAAGATCTCATGCGAAATGGTGTCTAATGCTTTCGAGAGGTCGACAAAAATACATAGGCTACGTATATTTGTTTCAAAAGCGTCAGTTATTTGTTCCGTTAATTTACAGATTGCGTCTTGTGTCGACTTTCCCTCTCTGAACCCGTACTGCCACTCCGATATCACATTAAATTTAGACAGGAAACTAACAATCCTATTTTTTAATATTTTCTCAAATATTTTTGCAAATACAGACAACAGAGACACTGGCCTATAGTTGATCACGCTGTCTCTGCTACCAGACTTTAGAATGGGCTTAATTTTTCCTATTTTTAGACAGTCTGGAAAGCTGCCATTTTGAAAACATAAGTTAATTAAAAAAGTTAGAGGTATTATAATTTCCTCTTTTATTTGTTTTATCGTGTCTGTACTAATTTCGTCCCAACCAGGAGCTTTTTTTCCTTTAAAGATTTTATTGCATTTAACATTTCTTCCTGATTGGTTAAATACAAAAACATACTGCTTTCCAGTCTCTCTATTTGTATATTTTGGTCGTTGCAAAGAGGAATTTTTTCTGCGTATTTTTTTCCCAGTGTGCTATAATGTTTGTTAAACTCGTTTGCAATTTTTTTTTTTAGTTAAGATTTCTCCGGTTTCAGTTTTTATAGATTCAATTTTTGTTTTACTTTTTGATTTACCGCACAATGAGTTTACCACACTCCACAGCAATGAGGAAGACGCTTTATTTTTTTCTATTTGTTTTTTTGTATAATTCCTTTTCGCATCTCTAATTAAAAGTCTTATTCTATTTTTATAATTTGCGTAACGCTGTTTTATTATGTAATTTGTTGGGTTTTGGATTGTTTGATTATACAAACAATGTTTTTCATGTATGCAGTTCAAAAGCCCTGCTGTCATCCAATCTTTTTTAAGGACAAATTTTGTATTTTGCTCGATTATTTTTGTATTTATTTTAATATAGTTTGCTATTTTTGTTACAAATAGTTTTACAGCCCCGTTTTTTTCTTTTTCGTTATATACATCTAACCACATTTCTTTTTTTAAGTCATTTTTTAGACTTTTGTATTTAATATGTGTTTTTTTTACTTTATTAGTTTCTTTAGTTTTATTTACAACTGGTATAGAAACCGCTATTGGATAGTGGTCTGAGGTTACGTTATTTTCAAGAACGAACGAAGATATATTGGAATTATCAGCGGAGCTCTTGATAAAAAAATGATCTATACATGTTTTGCTTTTTGGTCTAGTTATTTTGTTTATGTAAGGTATGAAATTTAGTGACGCTAATATATTTTGGTATTCTTCAATATCAACCAAAGTCCCAAATAAATCAATATTAATGTCACCCACTATAATGTGAAAACACTCTTTTTTTTTATTTATGAGATACTGATGTAAGTCTGGGTTAAAGTTGTTTATAACTATCGACGTTGATTTGTAAATTGCACTTAAACAGACTTTTGTATTTTTATGACTAAGTGTCACTTCAAGCAACTTGATATTTTCAAGCGGTACTACAGAGTATTTGTAATTTAAATTTGTTTTTATATACACTATAACACCATCATTTTTGTTAAGTTCACCGTTGTTATATAACAAATCGTAGTTTCTTAACAAAAATGGTGTTTTATCAATACTGTCTTGTATATGTGTTTCTGTTAGCACTATTACATCAAAAATAGTGTTTAAAGTTGATAAGAACATACAGAAACTATCAAAGTTCTTACCTAAGCTGCTGATGTTGCAGTGAATTATTTTTAAGTCATTTTCTATTGTCCCTGCATACTTTTGATTAAAACTGTCAGTATCTAAACTTTTTGTGTCCACTTTATCTACTTTATAATCTCTAACGTAGGTATCCATTTTTTGTTTTGATTTTTCGTTTTTAAGTATGTACATATATTTATAACAAAACGTAAACAAAATTCACTAAACTAACGTTAATCTTTAAATTCATTTTGCACTTTTATTATTGCTTGCAGATCTAGTTTTTATTTTTTCGGACGAGGTAGACGCATTTGACAGGTTTCGTGGTTTGGTAGGTTGGTCTTTTCCAGTCTTATGTTTTTTTTGGAGTTTGTTTGTTCTCCACGTAAGGGGCTTTTTCCACTGCCTTATTGTCTGCTTTTTCGTTGTTTTGTTGATCATTTAAGCTTGTGCTGTTTTCTTTACTTATATGACTTTCATTTTCCAAAAATACATCATTCCCTTGTTGTTGATTTAAATCAGATAATGGTGATGGTGGAACCTTTTTGGTTTTATGAAGTAGGTCCCTTCTTCAAGTTCTTTTGACGTGTAACCTTTGTATTCTATATATAGTTTGCTTCCTCTGATATAGCTTTTTTTGTCTGGTTCCTCCTGCCTTACAATTTTTAGGTGTCGCTTTAAAATTTTTAGATCTTCCTGTTGATTTTTGTTTAAATCTGGTGACACATATATGTTGGTGTTATTCAAATGCTTGCCATTTATCAAGATTTCTTGTTTTTTAAAGTGTGTGGTCAGCTCAAGTTTGATAGGACATTTATCTGTGCCTCCCATGCAGTATGCATCACTTAGATCTTTTTCTGTAAAATTTATTTTTAATCTATTACTTAACTTTTGACATAGTTTTTTCCAACCCAAATACCAAAATATTTTTCTTCTTGGAGTTTATTTCTAGACTTTCCAAGGATTTCTTGAGGCGTAAGTTTTCATCCTCCAACTTTCTAATTTTTTCGTTTAGACAAATCAAAATCCTACTTTCACTTTGTTCTATACTTTTTTGGAGTTCCTTTTTGTTGTTTTTCAATTCATTCAAAATTCTGTTGGTATCGTCTTGACCAGTCATTCTCGTATATGGACTCCTTTATTTCGTATTTTTGTGCGACTTCCTACTGATAAGCATCAAAAAAGTTCCCCGGTGCGACCTTCAAGATGATATTGCAGTATTTGCTTGCCGTTTTCGTTTACAAAAATTATAATTTTTCACCTAAAACATAGTTTTTTTGTAACTTTTTACGAGAGGAACCGGCCTATAGTGTTACAAATCTAATTTGCACTTTACACGATTTAATTTGTTTGTAGTTTGTTTACTTTCAAAGGTTTTAAATATGCTCTCTTTAACAACATCCGAACCGTGCGAGAGACACTACATATATGATTTGTTTGCCTATATCACTGAATTATAGAGCCTATATACGTAAACTATAAACCTACTTTATTTTGTTTGGCAACTGGTAAGCTGATGATGTTGATGCTGATTGAACGGCACACGACACCACGTATTTCTCGTTGATTTTATTAAACAAAACGTAAAATATGGCACGACGACGGACGTCCTTTTGAGCTTTGTGCAATGTGGTCTGAGGCGCTTTCGAGCTAAAGCTGCTTTACACTTTTTTGGGTAAGTGCACTACCTTCTTAAATGAAAATAGCCTTTTATAAGTTTGCGTTAGAAGAAGTACCATTTTTGAGCCAATAAAAAGACTATGCGCAATACATATTCTAAAGGTGCAACAAAGAGGAGAATAGTTTTTCTTACGTGATTTCTAATATAAATTTTAATTTGCGTAATTTTAAAGAAAACAAAAAGAATTTCGTTGACTTTTTACTTCCCTCGCTCTAAGAGAAGGAAGTAATGTAAATGTCAAAAAATCGCATTTCGAGATTTTGAGGAAGATAAAGAAATTTGGTGGATCTGACTTCAGATGAGCACGAATCCAGACGCCGTCGCTCTGTCTATCGGTCGGTCGGTCTGTCTGTCTGTCTGTCCGTCGCCTTGATATGCGCCACTGTAACTCAAAAACTCCTGCACCGATCATACCGAAATTTTACACAACGATTACCTGTATTGACGCGCGGAGCCCTATTGTTTTTGAACTTTCCTCCATTTCTCCCTTCGGAACTACCTCCAAAATACCTCATCCCTAAAAAAATCTTAAGACGTATCCTAAGACGTATCTCTATCTTGTCGGCCAATTAACCAAGTACACTTTTAAATTTATGGCGAATGCATGACATCTCCAGCTTATCGAAATGACACGTTTTTGTTGATAGAGCAACGTCTTGGGTGAAAACTACGTAACGTCACGTCTTCTTTCGTATTATCCTGACACGTATTGCAGGACAGGGTACCTATTCTTCAGTTTTGAGATAACACTCCTATAGGAACGCTCACATCAGTGATTTGGACCAATAGGATAGTTTGACTGCTTGCACTAGCCATCCGATATCAGTCGAGCACCGCCGGACATTATCGGGCTACCGCATATCAAGAGAACTCCTACAACTTACATCTGCTGGTTATGGGGAAGAGAGCGGGTTCTCCTGCGTAGGCGCCGTGGAGCTGAAAAGCTTGTCGAACGTTTCGTAACCGCATTGGGGCTTGCCTATTGCTTGAAATAAAGGATGTGATCGTTCCTAGACGAAAGTTTCTCTCGAAACTGAAGAATAGGTATCCAGGCGTACTTTGATCAGCTGGACCTGTCTCGCATTCCCCATATATTTAAAACTGCACATGGTTGATTGGTCCACTCGATAGAGTGGAGACGTTTTAGTATAGTGTTAACTTTGATAATTGTCTTTAAGTGTCTAATAAAATAAAAATGTTAATTTTAAGTTTCATAAAATTCTTTGTCACGCAAGTTAGTCGAAAGTAAGTAAATCGTAATTACGTGTTGTTGCACTTCTAATAATAACCTTGGTTGATAGATAAAATGAACACTTTATTTTAAAAAAAACGACGCTTTGTTTTCTTTCAGATCTTTTTACTTTCCCGCACGCATATTTTACTTCAATAATAAACCAAAATAAAAGTTACAGCTCAAAAAAATGGGATAAAAACATACCTATACTTACGGGACCGTGGAGTGAATAGGGGTACGCTCTAATTCAATCCACGGTTTTGTAAGCTTGTTTCTATACAACCTTAACAAAAATTTTTTCACGCCTAGACGGTTTCGTGCTTCTGGTGAAATAATAAAAAAAATTAGTTATTCTCAGCCTCGTCCATTAAATTCATTTCTTCCACAAATACACACTGCAAAGTGTAAAGACAAGATGCCCATGGCCGAAGAAACGAAAATTTGGTGCAGAACACCCAAAAATTTAGGTAGGTGCATTTGAGGAGTGAAGGACGAGGAAACTGTCACTTTCTATGAAGCTCAGACACATCTTACCGAAAATGACTAAGAATGCCTATAACGCCACATTTCTATCTTTCTCTTTTACATGTCAAGAATACCAAAGGCCTATCAAATTTCTAGAGAGCTGCACTTACCCATTTTGGGGCAAGTTGCAACCGAGGTCGAATGCGCCTCCGATTTCATGAGTGCGTCCGAAAATTTTCATCTGGATAATGGTGGGATTACACCTTGCTATTTTCGGACAGCGGCTACGGTGATGACGCCCGCCTTGATTTTGCAGTTCACATCACGCGTTTGGCGTCTTGGTGTGTCATTAACTAGGTTTACGTCAAAAAATTCTGTCCGTCAATAATTATAATTAGAAGAAGTCGTTTATTTATTTCTACACATGAATATTTTAGACATTTTGTTTCTATATTTCATGCACTTAAAATAGCCAATAAGAAAAAAATTATTATTCCTTTTATAAATCGAAAAAAAAATCAAATCGAATTCAAAAAATATGTCATGTAAATTTGACTCAATTCTCAACCCAAAGACGGAAACAACGCCTGCTGCAAATGGGATTACACCAATAGGTAGAAAGTTAAAGTTCCATTCACACTTGAGGCCTTTTTGGTCAGTGTTTTTGTCTCTTTGCTTATTATTATTATTATTGTTACTTCTGCGACTGCGCAGTTCCATAACAGAGTTCGGAAATTCCGGAGTAATTACTTTGTGGTTATCGTTATTTTATTTTGTTCGTAATACTTTTGGAAAATTGATTAATGAGGTACGTATCATCGACTAAAAAAAATAAAAAGTAACAAAAAAGTTAGGTTATATTTACCGCCAACCACAAAGTAATTGCGTAAACTGAGAGGTAGTGCACTTATTACGTAACCCTTATTTTACCCAATTTTGACCCCAACCCGCGACCCCCTATATAACCCCACAAACAATACCGGCATGGCAAAGTGCCTTACAAATATTGGCATCTATTGGCAATGAGAATTTGACGCACGGCAATCTGTGCGTTATAAATACCTTAAACACTCCTGTGTGAGCCACTGGCCGAGCGACGGCAACGAATACGTTTAAAATGATGGCAAATATACACTTAGCATGGTTTAAATGTAGAGGAGCACTGCCTACTAAATACCGTCATTGCAGGCAATATTGGCAAAAAATGTATGGGGTGATTCACCATATTTTTCCCACTACATAGCTCATTTATTATTAGAGATAGAAAAATAGTTTAAATACAAAAGTTGATTAGTTCTTCACATATTTTAAGAAAATTCAATACAAATTTTCAAAATGTCAAATTTAGACTTTCTTATTTTAAATTGAACACCCCTGTATATTTTTTAAAATTTCGGTAGATCTTTTTTTCCTGATTCTTAAAATATACCATATGTAGGGTTTATCTTTAGCGGTTCTCGAGTGAAATAAAATATAATTTGCCATAAGGGCGATGTGTTAGCCAAGGAAAAATAGTCTAGGTGGTTTTTTGTTCAACACATTGCTCTTAAGGCAACATTTTTCTTGAAAAATATACAGGGTGTTCCATTTCAAATAAGAAAGTAGATGTCGAAATTTGACATTTTGAAAATTTTGGTTAAATTTTCTTAAATATTGTGAAAAACTAAGCAACTTTTGTATTAATTTTTTTTCTATCTTTAAGAATAAATGAGTTAGGTAGTTGGGAAAATATGGTGAATCACCCTGTACCACTAAGTGCCAAAACTACACAAAAATTAAAAGTTTAAAAGTGCACCTTCTTGATTGGTCGGCTCAATAGAGATACAGATGCAAATTCCGATACTACTGATAATTGGCTTCTTCTCCCTATTTAAAGTATTTATGCACAAAATAAAAATTGTAATGATTGTGGATTAAAAATAAAATAATGCAAATAATTTAAGAATGCACATTTATTTTATTTTATCCTTAAACGAACAAAAATTCCTAGAAAAACCAATATGTAATAAATAAATAAATGTTACTATAAACAAAAACTTATACACTTATATTTATATCCTAGCATGAAGACAGGAATGGAAACCATATGAATAATATTTGTCGTCTTGGTCATGCCAAAGATAGAGGAAAATTCTCTCATAAATTGTTTTAGATATTTATTAAGAGGAGGTTTTCCATACCACAGTAAATTGCAACAGGGAAAATTTTATTTAGAATCGCTTTGATTGTGAATTAAAACAATAAGGTTTGCTTTATTTAGTTGCTTTATATAATAATTCCTTTGCCAAAAATTTAAAAACTTAGTACTTCCTTTTTCTTGTTCTAAGATAAGATGAAGATCTGTGCAACATCTTTTTTCCTGGATGTTCTGCCCTCTTTCCAGTCAGAGGCATCCCATAACCAAGCCTTAATAGCATTTTCAACGACAGAATGAGGAGAAGTTGGTTGACTTCTTAAAGGATTTTTCTTTACGGAATCTAAAAAAGTTTAAATTGTGGTAAGTATAGCTGTAAATTATTTTCTTTCTGATAAACCAGTATTTTGTTTTAGGAAAAGCCCTTTTTGCTTAAAAAGTGACGAAATATCAGTTTCTCAAAAAAGAAAAATAAAAACTTTAATCTAGTTGTTTTATTGGCAAGTTTACGTTAAAATAAAAAAATAGTACCACAGACGAGTTTTTTCAAATTAATTTTCTCGGTTCGGTTTCACAAGAAATTTGAGGGTCATCAGTCTCTGGGTCACCAAGAGAAATTTCAGTGTCAGAAAATGACTTGGATGTAGACTGAATTGATGAATCTTTAGATGGCTCGATTCAACACTTCAACTAAAAAGCCTACTATAGAGGCCATAGTGACACCAAACTGAGAGAAAATTCATGTTTTACCTGTCAATTTGGTTATAAAAATGGCGGCAACAGTAGGCTAAACCGCACTGAAGAGGTAGGAGTTAACTGGCTTTTTAGTTGAGAGGTTTTGCTCGATTACAAAAGAAATTTGTAAATTATCCGTCATAGTATCGCTTAAGCATTGTAGATCATGATGTGAACTTTGATTTTCTTGTAAAGTGGCGTCTAGATCACGATTTAATGCTGGTTTTATACAAGCAAATCGAAATGAAAATAATAATTAAAATTAAAATAAAAGTTGAATGAGCGGTAATTATGCAGTATACGGTTCTCTGCCATTTTTGATTTTTTTTGAAAAATTCTTTATGGGGGCACCTTCTAGGGTCCCTAGGACCCCAAATCCGCCTGCGCCCGATTTTTTTTTTACGAGAAAATAGGGTGCCCAGGGGGGGTTGTAATGTGTTTTTTTAATTGTTTTGGGTTGGTTTGGTTTAGTTTGGGTTGGACTGTGTTGGTTTGGTTTGTTTTAGTGAAAAAAAATAAAAAAAAAACAAAAAAAAATAAAAAAACAACCGGCGCAGACGGATTTGGAGTCCTAGAGAAAAAAAATAAAAAATGGCAGAAAACCGTATACTGCATAATTACCGAATGAGATTATGGGGAACAGTGTAGGCATTTATACAGCAGAAATAAAAAGATGGGTAACTTTTAACTTTTATTTTTATCTTAAAACGGATTTGAGCATGCCCCTTTGACGCACATAACCGCACTTTCATTTGTTGTTGTAATTTAAATGTGGGTTTTTTTGCATTTTTTGGTTTGTCTTTAGTTTACTTTAATTATTTCAACTATTGGTGTCATTCACTTTTGTATACATGTGCAGAAGCTGTGTGCTGTTCGGTTCAAAGTTATTTTTATTTGGCTGTATAAACCAGAATTATTTTTTATTTTAATTTTTATATGCTTGTATAAACCCAGCATAAATGATGAATTTTTGGTCGCTTTACTGGTAGTTCTGAACATTTTTAAGTCTACTCTAGGCCGACCTTATTTAAGAACAAAAGAATATGAGTACTTACTCGGTATTGGCATCCATATCCATGGTGACTTGAAACTCAAACTAAATTTAAGCCAATTTTAAAAGAAAACTTGCAAAACACAAAAAACAAACCACGAAAAGGAAGCCACATAGGAAGAATCCGCAGAATATTATTAAAATGGCATCGCCAAGTACGTCAAGTTGTCAACCGCACGTCAGATGTCAATTGCGCGGAAAATTTAAAAAATACGGCGTTCAAAAGACACGATATCCGGCAATGCGTTTGATCGGACCGGAAAGGTGGTTTAGAAATGCATGCAATTTTCACGCGTTTCACTTGGTATGTAAAACACGTTTTTCAGTTATTGGCAAAATAACATAAATTTGCCAATACATCAGCACTAGTAAATAATCATTGGCAAAATAGCGCAATTTTGCCAATAATACTACTGTAGTAAATAACTAATGGCATTCACTTGCCAATAATGCCAATAAAGCAAATACACCTTACCACCTTTCATTGTTTGTGGGGAACGCTTTGTAACGTTTGGGACTACTCCAGTCTCAAATAACGTAACGTTTTGCTGCCAGAGATTTTTCTTTTTCACTCGAAAAATCCAAAAAGTTGTTTTATTACACAATAATAATTTAAAAATTGCTCACCCTGACACTAAAAACGCATCAGGCGACACTTTTAAAAAATCGGCAAATGCATGGCTGATCACGTGATGCATTTTTAGAGTCAGGGTGGGCACGCATAGGTGAGAACCAGGCGTTACGTAATATTATGTATTTCAAAAAGAGGCGTTCACATTGACTTTCCTGCCGAAATGGAACGCCACCATTTAAAATACACGTTGCAAACTTCGGAAACTTCACCCGAAATCATTATGAATCATGCTCACAAATAAAACTAGGCATTGCTAAACGAAATTTAAATATATTACGCACGCATTCCTCTTTACGGCTCGTACAACCTCCCGCCTCCCGCGGACACCTGTCCCGAATTCAGATATAGGTGCATATACCTACCTACTAGTTTCTGGAGCTGTTTTCTTTTTGTAGTGGTTACGGTTAACCTTGGTCCTAAAATTTCCTAGAGGTATAAGCAAAATAAGGAGACCTCGATTGTGTAATATCTTCGAATATTGTTTAAATTTATATATAATTGCTTATGCTTACATATATGTGTCTATAATCAAAAGTTCTTAATTTTTATGAATTTCCGGATTATACTTAATTTTTCACATGCTATGACATCATCTAACAAATGGACGTAGATAGCACATCCTGTGAAGATCCATACCTTGAGAACCGCAACCATTCTGAACCGGCAACATAGGCTGGTTCCGATTCTCAAGGCATCGAACATGACAGGATGCGCTGTCTACATCGATTTTTTCTGTTCATATCAGCTAATACATGACGTCATTGCATTTTTGATATGAAAATTTAAGTATAATCCGGAAATTTATAAAAATTAAAAACTTTTAATTATATAAAAATGTAAACATAAACAATTATCTGTAAATTTAAACAATATTCAAAGATATTACACAATCGAGGTCTCCTTTGTTTGCTTATACTTCTGGGAAATTTTAGGACCAAGTTTAACCGTAAACGTCACAAAAAGAAAACGGCATGGGAGGTGTGCAAAATTTGAAAATAGTTGTGCAAAATTAGGCTTCTCGAATGACATAAATTTTTTAAAAAATATTAACTGGGGGGGGCAAACTTTTTTGAGAACGCTCTTGTAAGGTACTGAAGGGTGTGCAAAATTGCGCAAAATAGACCTTTCGAATGACACAAAATGTTTTGAAAAATATCGACGGTGGGGGGTACAAACTTGATATTTTCATAATCTTCGTGTGGATTAGAGGGAAGTGTGCAAAATTTTAAAATGGGTGTTCTAATGACTCCAAAATTTTTGAAAAATATTGACTGGGGGGGGCAAATTTTAAAATGGGTGTGCAAAATTGTGCAAAATAAGACCTTTCTAACGACACCAAATTTTTTGAAAAATGTTGACTGGGGGGGGCAACCTTGATATTTTCAGAACCGTCGTGTGGGTTACAGGGAGGTGTGCAAAATTTTAAAATGGGTGTGCAAAATTGTGCAAAATAAGACCTTTCTAACGACACCAAATTTTTTGAAAAATGTTGACTGGGGGGGCAAACTTGATATTTTCAGAACCCTCGTGAGGGTTACAGGGAGGTGTGCAAAATTTTAAAATGGGTGTGCAAAATTGTGCAAAATAAGACCTTTCTAACGACACCAAACTTTTTGAAAAATATTGATTGGGGGGGGGGGCAAACTTGATATTTTCAGAACCCTCGTGTGGGTTACAGGGAGGTGTGCAAAATTTTAAAATGGGTGTGCAAAATTGTGCAAAATAAGACCTTTCAAATGACGTCATAATTTTTGAAAAACATTGACTGGAGGGGGCAACTTCAAGTTTGCCTCCCCCACAGAAAATGGGCTGGAGTTTCTCGTGGGAAGGTGTGCAAAATTTGATTTTTGGTGTGCAAAATTATGCAAAATGTGTGCAAAATTTTGGCATAAAATTTTTTGAGAAAATCGATCTGGAGGGGGCAAACTTAACTGAGCCAAATATCAATAAGAATCAAATTGGGGAGCAGAATATAAAAAGCGGAACCTGCGAAAATGTACTGGTTACTGAAAGAAGACATCCAAACTACAACGTTCGCAGCAACTTCACCCCCAATTGGAGATTGTACTACGTCGCCTACGGCTCAGCAACACTCACTCCGGAGGAGGCTTGTTGCGCAAAACAAAGCCAAGTAAAATTTAAGAAAAGTAGATTTCTTGTCCGTAAAAAATAAATAAAAAGAAATTTTCGTGGCATCGGACAGACATTTTGCTTTTCAATGCATTACGAACAGGCCTCCAAGATCTAATGGATAGTCTAGAAACCTAAATGCCTGTTTCATCCTTATTAGAAATCATAGGACTGTACCTGGCTTATAAAGCATAACCAGCGAATTTAAACAACTTTCGTCGTCAAGTAACGCGGGATGTTGGCATGGCTATATGCAGCGCGCCGCCTGTCGGAATAAACTGAAAAGCAGAATGTTAAAGGATGCAAATATCAATAACCGGCGGCTTCTTATCTTCAGAGTCGAAAGGTGAGGAGTATATTTTGCTTGGAGTCGAAAAAAAAATTGAGTTTGCGGCCATTTCAAGCGGTCGGACCGGACAAAAAAGTAACCCATTACCAGAAAAACCAGATGTGACTTATGTATGATTAAAATTATGGCCATATTTTCTAATAAATAATTTCCCAAAACCATAGGTTATACAAAAAAATCGTTTAAAACAATAAGCTATAACCAGAGATTATGATTTATTATGAACCTTTAAACTTTGGGTTGGACGGGACAAGAAAAACCAAAACTTAATTTTAGTAAATTCTTACTTTTATATATTTCAATTTTTTTAGAAAAATGCTTTATCATGGCTTTTCCAAACTAAACAAAAGGCATTGGAATTAAAGGAGAAGGCATGAAGCAGTAAAGCTTTTCTTTTGGGTTGGACGGGACAAAATCTACAATAATTGAAAAAATTATTTGCTTTAGGTCTGAAACTGTTTGTATATTTCGGCTTTTTTAAATACCAAGAAAAAGTGTTATAGAGGTTTTATTATTTGGAGTTATTTCAAGATTTTTAACAAAAATCAGTAAAGCGTTCCGTCTTGCTTTAGAATTAACTATTCGATAGAAGATAGTGACATATTTTTGTTTTTTTTTTAATCGAAAAATGAAAACTGTGGGGTTAGGAGCGTTGATTCACAGTGTAGTACGCGGCAAAAATTAGCTTGCGCAATGCTGACCTCGGGCCGTTTAAATTTTGACATTTCGAATGTGTGTTACAGTGCACGGTTCAATTTCGAACTTGACCTATCAGACTGAATGCATGGCACTTATCAGTGTGTGGGGAAAATTAGTTTTTAGATTTATTCGCTACATTAAGTAGTCGTAAGTAAGTTTATCTCGGCTCCCGTATAACCCATAATAAGCCTACCCCTTCCCGACACGTGTAACCCCTTTTTGATTCTTAAATGGCATTGGGCTAGCCCCGTGAATTCATGGTTAAAAAATTGATTTATTATTACCAGGGACTAGTCTGACAATTTTCATTGTACGTCAAGTATTGTATTTGCAGGGTGTCCACCGAGGTATCCACTGAGGTATCCACAACTTAAATAATCAGGGAAAGTAAGGGAAAAGTCAAAAAATGCAAGTGTTCAGGCAGGTCAAAGTCAAGGAAATTTCCCCAATGATAGCAAACTATTTAATAGTTTATTAAACGAACCTTTGTCGTTACGTCGTTATTCATGACGTCTTACCCATTTTTACGTCTGTCGAAGTTTGATAAATTAATTATTTTAATTTCTAACCCTAAGTATATTAAGCGCGTTCAGATTGTAAACATTTAAAATGCGTTTAAATAAGTATTTTGTTATATTCATATGCATCAATATTTATCCAGATTAGGTAGTCATCGCGATTATACTTTATTTAAGTCTTGTTAGAATACGTTTTATAATGTATAAGTTTAAAATATAAAATTTACTGTGAGTTTTAAAATATGTATATACTTAAACATAATTTTTTCCTTAAAAATTATTGAGTAAAATTAATTTAAATATATGGAAGATATTTTAATTACCTACACAACAACTCTAAAACAAACACAGCCGTTGAGGTAAAACAGGAAATAATTAAATTTATTCCGAAAAAACTCCCAAATTGATGATTTGGCTATAAAGAAATCTCCGCCTCCGAAAAATCTTTTTCATCTTCAGAATCAGACATGCATGTTAATTACCACGGGTAAAATGTCTATAGCATCTATTTGCTTTTTTTCTCCCACTTAATCCTACTTAATCCTACTTAATCTGTGTGTTGAAGATACTTTTTTCATTTTTCAGAAGTCAACAAAAAATGTCAAATGTGCATCCACAAACTAAAATATAGGTTTTTTTTACAGGCCTTGGTTTAAATAACGAGCGCAGCGAGTGATAATTAAACGCGAGGAAAAAACGCAGTTTAGTCAAGAGTTGTAAACGCTATTTTTTTATACCTTTATCAAAAAATTCAAGAAAAAATGGGAAAAAACTGGAACACAAATACACGCCACCATTTTTATACTATAGATCAAAGCGGCTGTTGATATACTCAAGATTATTTGCCTATTCACGGCCTTAACGGCTTAATTCACACGTAAAAGTAATTAGTTTTTCACAATATTCACTATATTTTATTGCACCCCTGATCAAAAAAAAAAGTTGTGTGAAGAAGTGACTGAGTAAAATTGTATTTTTGAAGTAAGTTATAGGAAAAAATACTTTTTTCTACTCGAGTGCCGTAAACTGAACTTTACCACATCCATTTACCTGCGGCAAGTAGTACTTTACCACACGAAAATGTTAAATAATTATAACTCACTCAGTAAAATTGACTGGCCGATAAGGTCATTTTCATATGGTTTATGATATCTATTGAAAGCTATAGAAACTCGTAGAAAAAATCTTGTACCTAACACAATTGTCTGCCCTAAATAGCTATTATTTCTTACCAGCAGAATACATTCAATTTTCAGTGGTTTTAGCAATTTCCAAAACGAATGGAAGTCATGTCACAATGAATGCGACTGACGTCATCAGACGCTTGGTCGTTGTAAATACAGTATTTACTTGGAATACGGGTTGCGGCCTACTGTCGAAATAAAGCTAATGGTTCTTGTTTATTTGTTTTACCCAGTTCAGGTTTCGCGAATTTGTGATTAATTTTGCATTTATTTTGACAGTATTTTTACATAGATACAATTGTTAGTTTTTTCAAATGTGTTCATCTACAGACTTTTGTACTTTGATTTGAAATACTGATTTAAATTATTAACTTTACGTTGGCGTTTGGGCCGTCGATACCATTGGCGTCACAAAGTAAACCTATGAGTTGATAATATTATATAAGGTTAAGTTATATTTTACTAACATTAATGCTATGCTCTTTAGTCTTTGAAAAATTTTAAAAAAAATTGTTTACAAAACATATGTGAAACTTCCTTTGATTATAGAAGCTTCTTAAAGCGTTTCTATATAATAATGATTTGAAAATTTTGTCACATAACCACCACTAAAACCGTTTTAAACATTAAATCGATTTTATTTCAAGGCGACCCAAGAAAACGGTTTCTCGATTTAAAACCAATTTTAGGGTCGGTATAAACATTTTATAACCGCTTTATGGCATTGCGTCCAACCTAAAGAAATAATTAAGCTTGGACTTATGAAAAATCGATTCTTAACGTGTATAAATTCTCGGAGAAATCGATTTTATTCAAAACCGCCTTTAGATGCGTATGAACGTTGTAACTGAGAGCTATGAATTAAGTAAACTCAAGTTAGGCGTTAGATGCAAGGCCACAAAAAACTAGTTTCCTTGCAAAGTTAGTTTCCTAAAATATTTTTATAGCGTTGTTGGGGAACTCCTGCTTTAAAGAAGTTTTTCCACAAAACCAAGAGGTTTTCGGAGAGAATAAAGAATACATGTTGTATGACTCCGAGGGTCATCGACGGGCAAGTACTGACAAATTTAGGAACAGGAATCAACAGAGCAGAACAGGACCCGAGAGTATCCATTGTTGACAGGTTTTTTTACAGTTTCTTCTTTTTAGTTCTGATATGTACTTTTAAATTTTAATAAATAAAGGTTAAAAGATAATAACTTCACTGTTATTTTAAAAGATTTTGATTATTTTCCCATTCGTTTTCTCTAAAGTTTTTATAGCATATTTTGCACGTGCATTCTAACACTGATAACACTGTCCGTTACCTGCAGTTGCGTGCTAGCTAGCTAGCTTGTTATATAGGCAGTTACTAGGGTCCATAAGAAATTCGAATTTACCCTGGCTGAGTTGGTTTAAGTTCAGTTGGGTTGAAAGATAAAAAACGGGCAAACAGCCTACAGATTTTATATGGTTAAAGTTGGAACCGAAACCAGAAACAAAAACTTGAATACATCTCGATAAATCACAGACGATCAAGCAAATTAGTCAGGCGATCAAGCAACTAGGTAGAGTTAGGTTTACGGAGACCAAAAATATTTGTCACCTATAACGTGGAGCATTACAATATGGCAATACTGTAAACATTAAAACTAACAGTGGGATTTACTAAAAGGAATTAGTCTATTTTAGAACGGTTTTAGGATCAAGTCAAATTTTTGGTTTTAAGCATTTTAAATCAACCCTCCTTTACTTTTCGACACCGTGTGATTTATAAGAAGAATTTAAATAAATTTGATTATTGAATAATCATTTTAACACAATCTTTTGCTGGATTTAATAAGAAAGTTTCAATTTAGAAGAAAAGAAAATTAAAAAATTTAAACCCACGCGGGGTTTAAATAGTAAACACTTTGTAGAACAAATTAAAATTGGCACTATATGTTACTTTTATTAAAATTAGCCTTACTTATTATTTTTTCGAATTAATACTTGATGTCATACAACGATTGAAGTAGATGGGTAATAATAAAATTGGGAGTAGAATAATTTTGTATTTATTTAAAAGGTGTTTTTATTTATGAAATGTATTAAAGAACTTAGATGCAAGTTTTGTTTACATTTCTGTCACTGTCGAAATTTCAGTTTCAAAATATTAGGTGCATTCAAATCACAAACAGCAAGTTTGGATCTCTTACCTCTGCTTGTACCTTGGCTTGCACCAACCTCTACTGCTGAAATATACAGTTTTGAAATGAGTGCGCTTTGTAAATAAATTAATATAGTTGTTTTGAGTTTCTCTGTTTGGTATATTACACTTCACTTATCTTTGTTTTGCCTCGTAGTGCCCTCATAACTATATTTTTTGTGCTGAAAACGGGTTCAAAATATGGCGTTTTTCTGGACAAAACTGGAGGTGTTCTATTGGTTAATGAACAACTTGGAATATTAAATAAGGTAAATTAATCCTTGTAAAAACGGTTACCTAGGGAAATTATAATCGAACTTATTACCAATTGCCAACAAATAATCCTTTCTGGGGGCTATAAATTTAAACCAACCCCCAGAGATGGTCTAAAAATAGACACTTAAAGTAAATAATTCAACGCATCAGTATCGGTATACCAAACGCGTTCGAAATAAACCAAAATACACATATTTTTGACTTGTTTGAGCAAGTCAAAAATGTAGCGTATTTTAACTTTGTTTCGAACACGTTAGGTATACCGTTACCGTTGCGTTGAAATATTTACTTTGAGTGTCTAATATGTGCCAAATTTTTGGCGTATTCACCATTTGCCGTTTTATGTATTTTATTATTCATTCGACTTAATAAACAGCATGTAAAAGGTTCTGGTTAATTTATTAAAAAGAACCCATCTCATGGCGATCCCGCCAATTTTTTTTTGTAAAAGTGAAGTATTTAAGTACATATATAGTTCAAGATGTCTAACTCAAAAGCAACGAATTAGCGCCTTACGGAAAATGGCGTTATGAATTCAAACTTTATTGTACAAGAAACGGAGTACAATGTTACAAAAGATGTAAAAATCGTTTTGTATTTAATTTTATTTCTCATTGCAATTGGTTTATTAACAAGGTTAATAAAAGCATACAGAAACAATATGAGAAGACGTATCTGAAAGGACCTTGCAGTTTAAGTGGCGTCTATGGCTGCCAATAACCAGGAATAATGGTGTTTCTTAAGTAAATCCATCGCAATGACCATTCAATTAAAACAAAAACTTTTAAAATGAAGAAACTGCAGACTATTGGAACTCAGCATCAGAACAAAATTGCGGTGGTGCAGGAAAAAATATGAAGGATATAACCGACTGTACATTTTAAGTTTTATATCTCAGTATATTTTATTACATATTAGGGACTTTTCGGTACATAAAGTCGGCATAGCCTGACTCGGCACTATTTCTGACAGTTCAGCACCAAGGTTAAAAGGTTTCTGACATTTTTGTCATGTAAACATGTCATCTAAACGTGCTCATATTGTGCCATTCTTAAAACTGACAAATTAAAGTTAATGCCGTCCTTTATTAAAGGCAGGCACAAACATTATGAAAGTCAACATTATTTTGATAGCAAAGATGACATATTTAGACAACAGCAATGTGAGAATCCCTTTAAACTTCGTGCGGAATTGTCAAAAATAGTGCCGTCTATATTAAAGATAGGCTATGCCGACTTTATGTACCGATAAGTACCTAATACGGAAGTTGTTACTATTTATAATATAGATCATTAGGTTGTTTGTCTTTATTTTGTTAATAATGCTAGCGAAACATGAAAAGTTCAATTTAAAATTCACACTTACCAAAGAAAAATGAAATGGTCACTTTATAAAAGAGTAAATCAGAATCTATTAGAAGTGAAATGAGGGACAGTTTAGTGACACTTTTTAATGATTTTACGGGAACCTTAGCCCAATACTGGAATTCCTTAGATGCTTTAGATAAAAATTTATGTAGCCAACAATTTTTGTTACTCAGAGATAAGGTATTAAGAAGTTTTCAATTACTTAATATTACGTATAAGGTTCCAAATTCTTGCATTTTATCCCTCGACCCTAATATTTTGGAGGAAAATTTTGTTTTATTAAGCTCGGATTCAGACGAAGAGACACATACCATGAGCATGAGGGCGACAGATTTTTATAATTTAACTAGTACAATTGTCTCGAATCAATATGATGGGAGTCCTGAAAATTTGCAATCCTTTTTAGATGCTATTGAACTTTTACGACGTTACGGGTTAAAGAGTTAACATTGTTGCTTTTGTTAAAACAAAGTCAACGCACAAGGCATGAATTTGATTACTAGTAACAAAAACACCTTGCAAAAGATAATAGATAAGTTAAAACAAAACATTAGAAGAGAGAGTTCTTCTTTGTTAATAGCCAAAATTTTAAATTTAATTTTTTATTTAATTTAATCATAATAAAGATTCTTCCAGTTATGCCTCAGAAATAGAGTAATTGGCGGAAAAATTGCAAAATGCCTTTATTTCGGAGGGAGTTCCCGACAACGTTGCTCAAAAATATTCAGTTGAGACTACCGTCCGATCACTTGCCCTCATAGATTCATCTGTTTAGGAATTATTGGAAAATTTATGAATGTCAGCTCTCAATCCTCCACCTCGAACGTTATGTATCTTCGACGAAACAAACATTTTCATAGATATGATCGTTCTAATAAGTATCAAGGTGGCAGACAAAATTAAAATATTAATAACAATAATTTTTGTAATAGATCCCACCCAAATTGAGGCTTTATCCGGGGCCGCGGTCGCGTTAATCAGTAAATTCAAATAATCTTGCTGGAAGACAAAATTTTAATAACCACGGATCTGGTTATAGGTCAGTAAGATTTTGCGAAACTAACGAGAACTCGGAAAACGAGATGAGCCCCCAGGCTCGATTGGGGGACAACCATCAAGAATTTATACACTTAATTTGTCACTTTCAAATATCGTTACGCTTAGGACAGATATTACAGCAAATTAGAAATGTCATTTTTTTTAGTTGATACGGGTTCCGATATAACAATTATAAAAAAAATAAAAATGATTCCTGTATAAAAAATTAATTTAAGTGGGTCAAGCAAAATTAAAGAATTACCGACGGATTGGTGAACTCCTTAGGTACTGTTGAATCTGCTATTTTACTAGAATTTAAGTTAAAACATGTTTTTCATATAGTTGACGAAATATTTTCTATTCCCGGAGATGGCATATTTAATAGGGATTTTATCGTTAGATATAGGTCAAACATAGACTTTTGGAACTGGAATATAACATTTAGATTAGGACAGCCCGATCTTAGGATGCCTTAAAATTGCCCCTATTAAAATAAAATGTCAGGCCTAATTTTATATGGAATAAATAATATTAAAAAAAAAATAAAACTGACCGCGCAGGGTAAAGTAAAAATCATTAACGGTAATATCGCGCCAGCGCATATATTATCTAAGCTACAAAAATTGGCTGATAGTTGCTTTATCCATAACTTAAGATTGTATGATGTTGATATACTTAAGAAGTGCACGATTAATGAACTTAAAGAATTAGGGCAAAAATTACTTACAAATTTATCGATTTCTCTCTGTTCACCACTAAAACACATTACCGGTAAAGAGGAAATAATAAAATTAATCGAAAAATTTCATGATGACCCTTTATATGGAGAGCACTGCGGTCAAAAAAGATTACTTAAAATATTTTTTTACTTGGAAAGACATGTCACGTGACGTAGCAAAATTTATAAAGAAATGCCATAAATGTCAAATAAATAAGGCAAAAGTTAGACACTAACTCTGTGTTTTGGACTTTCATTGTCTATATTTTATTTATACACGACGTTTCGATCAGTACAATCTCTGATCGTCTTTAGGTGCAAACTACAATCTGTTCCTAAGGCTACGTACTTATATACTATGGGAAATCACTCACCCGTGAAGTTTAAGAAGTTCGCTCCGCCCAAGTGGGAGCTTCCAAATATTTGGAATTTCAACACTTGGTTTACTGAAAACACCCTGATTCTGCCCAATAAAGGTAGCTTCAAGGAATTTTCGTTTCTTCCAGTGTGACTTCTTGTGCAAAACATTTGCTTCTGTCCACTTCATTCAGTGTTGTTTTGACCAAGCGTGTTTGGCGATTCCTGATTTTGTTTGGGTATTCATCTGATGTTCTTTAAGCCATGTTGCAGCGATCTTCTGATAACCATTTTTTATAAGTTACACTAACAATGAAAAAATCATCAAACTTTTCAATTAAATTTTGTTTTAAATCTTCAAGTTGGACAATTGTCAAGAAAACAATCCACATTTGGCGGATTTCAAATTTTATTTTTGACAAACAAGTATGATAGTCTAGTAAAACGGGTCTATGGTTTTCAGTAACGATGAATTTGTTTATCTTGGAGCCAGTTGTCATAAGCTTAACGTTTTGATACGCAGTACACACACATAATCTATGCGTCCCACTTTTCCTAGCAAAAATGCAGTTTCTTGCTGTTACTTCATAAAACTGGGAATAAATTTCTTTAAGATTGACCAGAAGCAATTTTTTTTGTGCGTATTCTTTGCTGCCTTCTTTTCTTAATAACGACACAATCTTTCTTTCATATAAAATCCCGTCACGAGTGTAACCGTATCATTCGACATCGTTTTTCCTGGTTTAGAATTCAGTGTGGAAATAATTCCCTTTTCTGTGACTATTTTTTTACGGCCATATACTGTGATACCCCAAACTCTTGCTTAATTTTCGACCTGGTCCAACTTAACGGCAAACATGACAGCAAAAGCATTTTTTGGCTTTTTTTTATTAGGTAAACAAGTCACAAAAAGAATTATGGGTGCCATTATTTTAATGGGTCATAGGAAATTAATAAATAAATTAATTGATTCGTCAAAATATACAAAATTATCCACTAAAAGTGTTTATTATTTTTCTAGATATGTTTGTCTCTTTCTTTTTAAAACGAAAAGTCAAAAACTACTAGAAATAAAAAGTCAAAACTGCTATTTAAATATAATTTAAAATTGGTACGAGTTTTCTTCTTTAAAATTTTAACAGCTAATTTTTTTAAAAAAATGTTGTGCGCCCTTTGACACCCCGTATCTCAAATAATAACGATTTTTTTTTGATCATTAAAATTATTGCACTCATACTTTTTACACTCTGTAAGGTATATTCGAAAATTTTGTAGAAAAAATAGCCTATGTGCTGGATATTTGTAAGTAAATTTTTTGACAAAAACAAAATTAACTAAAGTGTTTAGAAATAATAAATTTTAATACAAAATTTGCTTTACTTACCCCGCTTCAAACCAAGCAACAATTTTCTGACCAATGACCACAAATTTCACCTAAAAGGACGTTAATTTGGGTGTAATATTACGACAAAATTCCGTTGCTTTAACGTTAGATAATACTGCAGTGTCATTGTTACCGTCTACCCAACGTTGAGCCGACCTGTCACGCGTTGGTGTATTTTCTAGTAAACCAGTGACGTCGTGTGAACGTTTTTATGAGACTCTAGTTACGTTCTGCCGACGTATTAACGTCTAAACAACTTTCACATTACGTGAACTTGCGACGTTTCTGGCCTGTCTTGCGACGTTTTCCGGCCGGAGTTTTGACGAACTTAAGTGCCCTTTTCTTGTGAAGAAGAAAAGTTTCCAAAGGAAAGGCATTATATTCTCCTTCTCTGCTGCACTTATGTACGACAAATCGCCCAAGAGAAGGGATCAAGCCCGGGGCATATACTTGCCTGAGAAACGGGACCGATCCCTGGCTTTGGAGTCGGGGAGCGGGAACACCCAAATTTTGATAGAATGGAATGAGCGATCGCCGCTCAAGAATACAAAATGCGTTCGAAGTGGGATCATTCGACACAAATCTATGTCGTTCCCCGCTCAAGAATTAGGGTCCTGACAGAGAGATGACATTATCCTACAAGTATATGGGCGAAAAAAGAAGACTGGTGCTTTTTAAACAGTAAGGTCTGATACACAGCTTCACTTCTTGCCGCTCACTACAAATACTTTTTGCATTTGCTTCCAAGAAGTAGGATCTTTGAAGTGTCCTGCCATATTAGAAAAAACTAAATTTTATTTCACAGTTCACCGACCATGTATTTTAGAAAAATCGAATAAAAAGTAAGGTTATGGGGACTGTCATCGGCAGAATTGTTGAAGCGTGTCCAGTCGCATGTTGGGTTGATAGTAACCAACGGTCGTGGCAAGTGGTTTATTTGGGAATGTTTGACGACTGTAGTCCATTTACGTATATTTTTTGGGATTCTCATAATATTCGCCATTTCTGATGCCGTCGTTTATGTTCGAAGTGGCCGCCATTGTTTATATTTACTAAACACGGCAAAAAATACTACAAAAACCATTGAAGACGTTTCATGTTCCGGGCGAGATAGGTATTTGATCAGGGAGTCCTAAAAAGAGGGCTTTAGTAGCATTAATTTTTTTTACATTAAAAAAAAAGCAATATTTTTCGTTTAAACAGAAACAAATCAAGGGCGCGCGTGTTTTTTCATCCCTTTTCTAAGCATATTTATCAGTAAACCAAATGGCGTTTTTTAATTTTGCTCCCATAGTGGCCATATAAATACTATTTAATAAACGGCAATTACCCAATTATAATTTTTTGTTTGCCATTTTCTAAAGTGTATAAAAATAAGTTCATTTTAGTAACCGAAAATCCCAAAGTTTGAGGCAACATTTTGGGTAGTGAAACACCACCAAACAATCAATAACCCAGAGGGCGCTAATGTCACAGTCACTGCACAACGTCGAAAGGACTCAAAAATCATCCACCATTTTGGTGTAAATCCGGATCGGCATGTTGGCTAAAACGACGTCGCATCACAACGTCGGGTCGCATTTAACAACGTCGCTACGCCGTTAAATTGCTGCTTGGGAAGCGATGCAGAATTTTTTAAAACTTTCGTAAGTTTAATTGTACACCCGTCACAAATTTTCATTCCCATTTTAATGTTTCCGTAAGAACATATTTTTGCTGAAATATTTCTTGGCTTTCCAGAATGCTTGCCTACTTCTAGTGGATCACAACACGTAGTCACAAAAACTTTGGACCAATATATAGCTTGATTTTGAGCCATTTGTCAAACGTTTGAATTCATCAACAGTTTTTGATTAAATTACACCAATAAGAGCAAAGCAGGGCGTGGCATAAAAATTACAAGTCAGAACTGGAGCAAATTGTCTGCGGTATCTGAGCTCCGCAGGAATTTTCTTACCAAGTTACAGGCACATCTCCAGAATGCCTGAAAAAAATTTGTTATAAAAGTTTATGTAAGCGCTAAAACAAGTTTTTTATAAAAAATTGGAATACTTAGGTTGGAATTTTGTCTGTTTATAAATTTCCAATGTTTTTTTTTCACTCTGTACCCATTATTTCTCCATCCTGAAATTTTGCCAACATACAGTTAAGATATATATTGACAAAAAATATTTATATATTTTTTTAAATTAAAAAGTACTTTTTTTTAAAAATGTCAAAAGTATTTTTTTTCAACAGTTACACATGAAAATTCAAACTTGGATGAGTATCCCACAAGTAACACATAAAGGACCAAAGCGAAAAGAGAAAAGATCAAATGATGTTTTGCCCTGGGCAACCAGCGTGGGCTCATCCCAGTGGAACCACTGATGAGCCCACGCTAGTTGCCCAGGGCGAAACATTATTTGATCCTTTCTGTTTTCGTTTTGGTCCTTTGTGTGTTCTGGGATACTCATCCAAGTATGAATTTTCGTTTTTTCCACCCAAGATCTTTTTGATGTTCGAACGGTATTTTCGAGACCTTTAAAATAAGCTAAATTTTCAAAAATAATTAGAAAAAAACTACTGGACCGAAAAAAATTCGAAATTTGGGATTTTTGATCTCCTTTATGGGTAGAATCACTGTACCAAAAATGATCAAAATCGGTGAGGTAGTCCGCCGAACTTTTTATTTTGGTTGATTTGATGTGAAATGACCCCTCGGTACCATACTTGGGAAAGTGGTTGTGTCAAGGAAGAAGATCTGAGGCCCTAGCCACCAACCACGAGAATTTGGCTGTATCGGTGAGTACCCTGGTTTTTACATTGCAGTTGTGTGTTTCGGTTAACCCATGGAAATAATCTTCTATCCATAACAAAGTATGTTGTTAGGATGCAACGATCAAAAATCCAGCTAAATATAGTATTCTACGTTTATTTGTTACTTTCATACAACACATGGATTAATGGTGCGGATATATTATAAATTTCTTGATTTCAAGAAGTTATACCGGACATTATTCAGGCTCAGTTAAGTTTGCCCCCCCCAGATCGATTTTCTCAAAAATTTTTATGCCAAAATTTTGCACACATTTTGCACAATTTTGCACACCACAAATCAAATTTTGCACACCTTCCTACGAGAAACTACAGCCCATTTTCTGTGGGGGGGGGGCAAACTTGACGTTGCCCCCCCAGTCAATATTTTTCAAAAATTATGATGTCATTTGAAAGGTCTTATTTTGCACAATTTTGCACACCCATTTTAAAATTTTGCACACCTCCCTGCAACCCACACGAGGGTTCTGAAAATATCAAGTTTGCCCCCCCCAGTCAATATTTTTCAAAAAGTTTGGTGTCGTTAGAGAGGTCTTATTTTGCACAATTTTGCACACCCATTTGAAAATTTTGCACACCTCCCTGTAACCCACACGAGGGTTCTGAAAATATCAAGTTTGCCCCCCCCCCAGTCAATATTTTTCAAAAAGTTTAGTGTCGTTAGAAAGGTCTTATTTTGCACAATTTTGCACACCCATTTTAAAATTTTGCACAACTCTCTGTAAACCACACGAGGGTTCTGAAAATATCAAGTTTGCCCCCCCCCCCCAGTCAATATTTTTCAAAAAGTTTGGTGTCGTTAGAAAGGTCTTATTTTGCACAATTTTACACACCCATTTTAAAATTTTGCACACCCCCCTGTAACCCACACGAGGGTTCTAAAAATATCAAGTTTGCCCCCGCCAGTCAACATTTTTAAAAAATTTTGGTGTCGTTAGAAAGGTCTTATTTTGCACAATTTTGCACACCCATTTTAAAATTTTGCACACCTCCCCGTAACCCACACGAAGGTTCTGAAAATATCAAGTTTGCCCCCCCCAGTCAATATTTTTCAAAAAATTTGGTGTCGTTAGAAAGGTCTTATTTTGCACAATTTTGCACACCCATTTTAAAATTTTGCACACCTCCCTGTAACCCATACGAGAGTTTTGAAAATATCAAGTTTGCTCCCCCCAGTCAATATTTTTCAAAAAGTTTGGTGTCGTTAGAAAGGTCTTATTTTGCACAATTTTGCACACCCATTTTAAAATTTTGCACACCTCCCTGTAACCTACACGAGGGTTCTTAAAATATCAAGTTTGCCCCCCAGTCAATATTTTTTAAAAATTTTGGAGTCATTAGAAAGGTCTAATTTTGCATCATTTTGCACACCCATTTTAAAATTTTGCACACCTCCCTCTAACCCACACGAAGATTCTGAAAATATGAAGTTTGTCGATATTTTTCAAAAAATTTTGTGTCATTCGAAAAGTCTATTTTGCGCAATTTTGCACACCCTTCAGTACCCCACAAGAGCGTTCTCAAAAAAGTTTGCCCCTCCCCAGTTAATATTTTTCAAAAAATTTATGTCATTCGAGAAGCGTAATTTTGCACAACTATTTTTAAATTTTGCACACTTCCCATGCCGTTTTCTATTTGTGGCGTTTACGGTTAAACTTGGTCCTAAAATTTCCCAGAAGTATAAGCAAACGAAGGAGACCTCGATTGTGTAATATCTTTGAATATTGTTTAAATTTACAGATAATTGTTTATGTTTACATTTGTATATAATCAAGTTTTTAATTTTTATGAATTTCCGGATTATACTTAAATTTTCATATCAAAAATGAACAGAAAAAATCGATGTAGACAGCGCATCCTGTCATGTTCGATGCCTTGAGAATCGGAACCAGCCTATTTTGGCGGTTCAGAATGGTTGCGGTTCTCAAGGTATGGATCTTCACAGGATGTGCTATCTACGTCCATTTGTTAGATGATGTCATAGCATGTGAAAAATTAAGTATAATCCGGAAATTCATAAAAATTAAAAACTTTTGATTATAGACACATATATGTAAGCATAAGCAATTATATGTAAATTTAAACAATATTTTAAGATATTACACAATCGAGGTCTCCTTATTTTGCTTATACTTCTGGGAAATTTTAGGACCAAGGTTAACCGTAACCGCTACAAAAAGAAAACAGCTCCAGAAACTAGTAGGTAGGTATATGCACCTATATCTGAATTCGTGACAGGTATCCGCGGGAGGCGGGAGGTTGTACGTGCCGTAAAGAGGAATGCGTGCGTACCTACACCTACCACGCGCAAAGGCCTTTTATGTAATATATTGAAATGTCGCTTAGCAATGCCTAGTTTTATTTGTGTTCATGATTCAGAATGACTTCGGGTGAAATTTCCGAAGTTTGCAACGTGTATTTTAAATGGTGGCGTTCCATTTCGGCAGGAAAGTCAATGTGAACGCCTCTATTTAAAATACATAACATTACGTAACGCCTGGTTCTCACCTATGCGTGCCCACCCTGACTCTAAAAATGCATCACGTGATCAGCCATGCATTTGCCGATTTTTTAAAAGTGTCGCGTGATGCGTTTTTAATGTCAGGGTGAGCACGCATAGGTGGCAACTAGGCGTAACGCTTATAGGGGTTATGTAGGGGTGAGCGGGGTTTCGCGGTTCCGTTACGTAACGCAATTTTTAAATTATTATTGTGAAATAAAACAACTTTTTGGATTTTTCGAGTGAAAAAGAAAAAAAAGAGGGGGTGTCTGGCAGCAAAACGTTTTGTTATTTTAGACTGGAGTAGTCCCAAACGTTACAAAGCGTTATATAGGGGGTCGCGGGTTGGGGTCAAAATTGGGCAAAATAAGGGTTACGTAATAAGTGGTTATCGGTAAATATAACCTAACGTTCTTACTTACTTTTTACTTTTTTTAGTCGATGATACGTACCTTATCAATCAATTTTCCAAAAATATTACGAAAAAAATAAAATAACGATAACCATAAAGTAATTCCTCCGGAAATTCCGAACTCTGTTATGGAACTGCGCAGTCGCAGAAGGAACAATAATAATAAGGAAAGAGACAAAAACACTGACCAATTAAACAAAGACCTTAAGTGTGAATGGAACTTTAACTTTCTACCTATTGGTGTCATCCCATTTGCAGCAGGCGTTGTTTCCGTCTTTGGGTTGAGAATTAAGTCAAATTTACATGACATATATTTTGAATTCGATTTGATTTTTTTTTCGATCTATAAAAGGAATAATAATTTTTTTTTATTTGCCATTTTAAGTGCATGAAATACAAAAACAAAATGTCTATGTTCATGTGTAGAAATAAATAAACGACTTCTTCTAATTATAATTATTGACGGACGGAATTTTTTGATGTAAACCTAGTTAATGACACACCAAGACGCCAAACGCGTGGTGTGAACTGCAAAATCAAGGCGGGCGTCATCACCGTAGCCGCTGTCCGCAAATAGCAAGGTGTGATCCCACCATTATCCAGATCAAAATTTTCGGACGCACCCATGAAATCGGAGGCGCGTTCGACCTCGGGTGAAACTTGCCCCAAAATGGGTAAGTGCAGCCCTCTAGAAATTTGATAAGCCTTTGATATTCTTGACATGTAAAAGAGAAAGATAGAAATGCGGCGTTATAGGCGTTCTTAGTCATTTTCGGTAAGAGCTTCATAGAAAGTGACAGTTTCCTCGTCCTTCACTCCCCAAATGGACCTACCTAAATTTTTGGGTGTTCTGCACCAAATTTTCGTTTCTTCGGCCATGGGCATCTTGTCTTTACACTTTGCAGTGTGTATTTGTGGAAGAAATGAATTTAATGGACGAGAAGCACGAAAACGTCTGGGCGTGAAAAAAATTCTGTTTTTTTTTTATAAGTTAACTGTACAGGTTAGAAAAGTGTAGGTTGTATAAAAACAAGCTTACGGAACCGTGGAGTGAATTAGGGCGTACTCCTATTAACTCCACGGTCCCGTAAGTATAATATATATATAATATAATATATATAATATATAACTTTTATTTTGGTTTATTATTGAAGTAAAATATGCGTGCGGGAAAGTAGAAAGATCTGAAAGAAAACAAAGCGTCGTTTTTTTTTTAAAGAAAGTGTTTATTTTATCTATCAACGAAGTTTACTATTAGAAGTGCAACAACACGCAAATACGATTTACTTACTTTCGACTAACTTGCGTGACAAAGACTTTTATGGAACTTAAAATTAACGTTTTTATTTTATTAGACACATAAAGCCAATTATCAAAGTTAACACTATCCTAAGACGTATCTCTGTCGAGTGGACCAATCAACCATGTACAGTTTTAAATATATGGGGAATGCGAGACAGCTCCAGCTGATCAAAGTACCCCTGGATACCCATTCTTCAGTTTCTAGACAAACGTTCGTGTAGGAACAATCACATCCTTTATTTCAACCATTAGGCAAGCCCCAATGCGGTTACGAAACGTTCGATAAGCTGAAAAGCTCCACGGCGCCCGCGCAGGATAACCCGCTCTCTTCCTCATAACCAGCAGATGTAAGTTGTAGGAGTGTTCTCTTGATATGCGGTAGCCCGGTAATGTCCGGCGGTGCTCGACTGATATCGGATGGCTAGTGCAAGCAGTCAAACTATCCTATTGGTCCAAATCACTAATGTGAGCATTCCTATAGGAGTGTTCTCTCGAAACTGAAGAATAGGTACCCTGTCCTGTAATACGTGTCAGGATAACACGTAAGAAGACGTGACGTTACGTATTGTTCACCCAAGACGTTGCTCTATCAACAAAAACGTGTCATTTCGATCAGCTGGAGATGTCATGCATTTGCCATAAATTTAAAAGTGTACTTGGTTAATTGGTCGACAAGATAGAGATACGTCTTAAGATTTTTTTAGGGATGAGGTATTTTGGGGGTAGTTCCGAAAGGAGAAATGGAGGAAAGTTCAAAAACAATAGGGCTCCGCGCGTCAATACACGTAATCGTTGTGTAAAATTTCGTTATGATCGGTGCAGGAGTTTTTGAGTTACAGTGGCGCATATCGAGGAGACGGACAGATAGACAGACAACAAATCAGTAAAGAATTGGGTTTCATCCTGTGAAAATCCATACCTTGAGAACCGCAACCATTCTGAACCGGCAAAATAGGCTGGTTCCGATTCTCAAGGCATCGAACATGACAGGATGCGCTGTCTACATCTATTTTTTCTGTTCATTTTTGATATGAAAATTTAAGTATAATCCGGAAATTCATAAAAATTAAAAACTTTTGATTATAGAAAAATGTAAACATAAACAATTATCAGTAAATTTAAACAATATTCAAAGATATTACACAATCGAGGTCTCCTTCGTTTGCTTATACTTCTGGGAAATTTTAGGATCAAGTTTAAGCGTAAACGCCACAAAAAGAAAACGGCATGGGAAGTGTGCAAAATTTAAAAATAGTTGTGCAAAATTAGGCTTTTCGAATGACATAAATTTTTTGAAAAATATTAACTGGGGGGGGGGCAAACTTTTTTGAGAACGCTCTTGTGGGGTACTGAAGGGTGTGCAAAATTGCGCAAAATAGACTTTTCGAATGACACAAAATTTTTTGAAAAATATCGACGGTGGGGGGGGGCAAACTTGATATTTTCAGAATCTTCGTGTGGGTTAGAGGGAGGTGTGCAAAATTTTAAAATGGGTGTGCAAAATTGTGCTAAATAAGACCTTTCTAACGACACCAATCTTTTTGAAAAATATTGACTGGGGGGGGGGCAAACTTGATATTTTCAGAACCCTCGTGTGGGTTACAGGGAGGTGTGCAAAATTTTAAAATGGGTGTGCAAAATTGTGCAAAATAAGACCTTTCTAACGCCACCAAATTTTTTTAAAAATGTTGACTGGGGGTGTCAAACTTGATATTTTCAGAACCCTCTTGTGGGTTACAGGGAGGTGTGCAAAATTTTAAAATGGGTGTGCAAAATTGTGCAAAATAAGACCTTTCTAACGACACCAAACTTTTTGAAAAATATTGACTGGGGGGGGGCAAACTTGATATTTTCAGAACCCTCGTGTGGGTTACAGGGAGGTGTGCAAAATTTTAAAATGGATGTGCAAAATTGTGCAAAATAAGACCTTTCTAACGCCACCAAATTTTTTTAAAAATGTTGACTGGGGGTGTCAAACTTGATATTTTCAGAACCCTCTTGTGGGTTACAGGGAGGTGTGCAAAATTTTAAAATGGGTGTGCAAAATTGTGCAAAATAAGACCTTTCTAACGACACCAAACTTTTTGAAAAATATTGACTGGGGGGGGGCAAACTTGATATTTTCAGAACCCTCGTGTGGGTTACAGGGAGGTGTGCAAAATTTTAAAATGGATGTGCAAAATTGTGCAAAATAAGACCTTTCTAACGCCACCAAATTTTTTTAAAAATGTTGACTGGGGGTGTCAAACTTGATATTTTCAAAACCCTGTTGTGGGTTACAGGGAGGTGTGCAAAATTTTAAAATGGGTGTGCAAAATTGTGCAAAATAAGACCTTTCTAACGGCACCAAACTTTTTGAAAAATATTGACTGGGGGGGCAAACTTGATATTTTTAGAACCCTCGTGTGGGTTACAGGGAGGTGTGCAAAATTTTAAAATGGGTGTGCAAAATTGTGCAAAATAAGACCTTTCTAACGACACCAAACTTTTTGAAAAATATTGACTGGGGGGGGGCAAACTTGATATTTTCAGAACCCTCGTGTGGGTTACAGGGAGGTGTGCAAAATTTTAAAATGGGTGTGCAAAATTGTGCAAAATAAGACCTTTTAAATGACATCATAATTTTTGAAAAATATTGACTGGGGGGGGCAACGTCAAGTTTGCCCCCCCCCACAGAAAATGGGCTGTAGTTTCTCGTAGGAAGGTGTGCAAAATTTGATTTGTGGTGTGCAAAATTGTGCAAAATGTGTGCAAAATTTTGGTATAAAAATTTTTGAGAAAATCGATCTGGGGGGGGGGCAAACTTAACTGAGCCCATTATTCAGCATATCATAAGCCTGTCAGAATTTGTGTGTGTTAGGGGGCCGAAAAAAGCCAATTTTATTCAAACATACATTTCCAATGTTACTGAACTTTCAGAACAGCTTTCGTTGGCTAATGGAATTCCCAGCTGAATATATTACAACAATAAAAATTTATCTGTGCCTTATCCAATGTAAAATTTTTAAAAACTGTAATAAATGATAATACGTCTTAGTCTTAAACATTTTATTTTTATTTCTTTAATAATATTAAAAAAACGCAAGGTTTAGTTAACATATATGTACTTATTATAAAAATTAATAATATATGATTAATAATTTACAATAATTTGCTATAATTTAACTCAAATTAACCTAATTACACAAAATAGTTTTCTCTATTCTAAGCAAATCATTTCCATTTAAAAATCTGAGATAAGCTAACACCTCTAAAAACTCTTGGCATGAATATTTAGGAAAATTATGAAAAATAAAGTATATAAATAATCATATAATATTATAATTTATTTCACTTTAAAAAAACACACTGAATCCCACAAAAAAATTATTCTAATTTTAACATTAAAAATATCATATAGAAGCTTAGGATCATGACTACTAATATTAACATTCATCCATACAGTTTAATTCTGGATATTTTTCTACTATGGTTTTATGTAGATATTTTTTAATAGAATACAATTCTGTAAAAAACTTAAGCTTATTTAAACCTTCCACCAATACTTCGATATCTTTATTTAGAAAATATACAGCTTAATTGCTAAGGAGTATTTTTTACACAATTCTTGTAGTTCTCATTCAGTTCTTCTAATCTAACATGGTCCACTACTATATACTATATCTTCAGCTTCAAATCGTAAATCATAAAATAATTTTTGAATATGATTAACATTATATATTATATATATTCTTTAAATTATAACCAAGTCACTTTTTTTTAATTTTTACAAAAAAATGGCTTAAATTTCAAGATTTTTATCACTATTGACATCGCTTAGGTCGCTCTCAGAATCTTCAGCTAAATAGTCGTTTCTAAATTTATGATGAATATTTGGTATAACCTTGATATATTCTTCCAGGTTTAATCCAAGTCACATTTATTTATTTATAATAGTAATTGATACTTGATACCCACCTTCATCTTGGTAAAAATGCACCCATGGTCATTCAATGTAAAACAGGCTTAATAATTACATGGCTAGATGACCACATTGAAAAATAAAACGCTAACTTAACAAAATCTTTAAAGTTTCGAACCCGAAAAAAATCCTTTTCAGTGCATTTTTGTTTCTGGTACGGCCCTGTCTCAATTTAATTTTTTTTGAGGCCATTTATATTTATCTACTATATAGTAGACCTGGAAAACCAAAATATATTATATGAACATACCGGGTGAACCGAAAAAAACCGGACAAATTTTTGTTGCTATAACTTTACCAATTTCATTGAAAAAACCTAATTTTTCGCACGCACCGGCGTTTGCAAGAAAGATGCACCAGCAGAGTTCAGGCAAGCTGTAAGTTCGGATAAAACGCGTCAAGTACAACATTTTTCCTATGAGCATGAGAGAAAAACAATGTGCGTGCGTAAAAAAAAATTGCATTCTTGAAATATTCTTTGCGTAAATGACAAAATTTTTGCGTGCGTGAAAATACTTTTTCTGCAGTGTTAGTTTTCGCACGCACATGAATAAATAAAAGTTGTTTTTTCGCACGCTCGTAAAAAAAACATACGTTTTGTAATCCATGTCTTTTAGTTTTTGAAATATCAAAGTAATTTTAAATACCTAATTCCTTTTTTTCTATAGATAATTACAAATATCCCTGTGGAATAATATTTGCTGCTGCCAAGATATATTCGAAACATACACCTGGTTTACTTTTCACATCGCGGCATCGTTTGGCACACGACGAAATGACCTATGACCTAAAAATTGCTTATATAAGTAAGTATGTCCAGGGTGGACCATCTTTTGCGACTTTCGAAAATTTTATCTCCCACCCCTCAAAATGGTTACATTTTATGAAAAAATAAACCCATAAAAAAATCAGCGACCTAGCTTTATGGAAAAGCGTGCCGCCGGGCGATCTTTTTTATAATTACAAATTGCATTGGATTAGAAATTGTATATATATTCTTTATTAATTAAACCTAAGTTTTATTTTGTTAAAAAAATACATTACATGATGTTAGTCAGACTAAAACGATTACCTTACACAAAAACTTGGGACAGGGTTTCCTTGTTAACATTTGGGAAACGTGATTTATAATCCTTTACAACTTGGAGCAAATATATTGTTTTTGTTCTTAATTTTTTTGTTAAAATTGGATTATATTCACTGATAAGCTTGATGCCTCGTTTAGCTGTATCATTTACAACTTTAAGTTTTTTACCAACTTCAAAACATTGCTGATAGGAAGCATTTTTGTTCTAAGTTTCAGGACCAGTTTGTAAAAAGTCCGTAGGTAAGCTTAATCTATTAAAGAACGTTTTACTTTCATGGCATATAAAGTCTTCAATTTTCTTATTTTTAATGTCGTTAATGTCATTTAATATTAACCGTTTTACGCTTTCTTCATTTGGTTTTACTTCTTTTGAAGCTTCTACCGTAGCCCGCTTTGTAACTACCGATAAATACACATTGATGGGATTTAAGTACCACAAATGATTTGCTATTTTGTTACTTGCTGCTTTCGATATTTCTTTGTCAACATGTTTATACGCAATCAGTTTTCGACATAACTCTGAATCATGCAAAGGTGTTTTGTACGCGCAAGGTGCATTGAACCATGCTTTAATATAAAATCTGACAATAAAAAGGCATATATCTGAGATACCTGTTTTTTCTTTTTGCGTTAATTTAACTTGGTCTTAAAATAAATACATTTTAAGACAATAAATTGCTTTAGACATCCAGCGTGCATGGTGAAATGCACCTGGGCGGTAGAAGGTGAGATTGGAGGGGTGTTCATCTATGAAAACTTTAGAAAGCAATAGAAGTTCTCAGCTTTGAAAGATTCTAAAATTTGTTAAATTTTTTCGGTTTGCATTCCAGTTTTGACTTTATTTTGATCTATTTTGGGCCAAAATTCTTTAAAACGTTTAAACAAGGCGACGTTTGGACCAGATGAAGAAGGCATTTTTATGTCAAGGACACTTTTCAAAACAACTTCAAACATATGGTGCCTACATGAAAAATACAAAATTCAGCATTTGTTGCAAAATTGTAGCTGCCCCATTTAAATGGCCCGTGCTGGATGCGGTAGTGTCGCAACAAAAGGCAACCACTTTACTATCTAAATTCCCTCGACCAACACGTCGTACACTGTAACATTATTACTCCAAAAATAATAGCACGCCTGTCTTGGTTACCAGTTAAAGAAGGCAAAAGTTTTCCATCCCAATGGACTACCAGGGCGACAAGTCCTGAGTCCCAAAAATTGTTTTTAATTTTAAAGACCTTTCTTTGCGCATGTCTTTTCTAGTGCGCCTTAAAGTGGTCCTGCTGATATACAAACTTGCAACATCAAATCCTAATGCTTCTGCTGCGGCTGATAAAATATGAACACCGTATCTATCACTGATTTTACAGGAATAAAATGTAGCTATTATTTTTGGAGTAATAATGTTACATTTTCCATAAAGTCTTGGTTTTTTTGGATCTGATGGACCAGGCTCTCCTTCCTAAATCTTTTCTTGGACTTCAGCAATTTCTTGTTCATAAATACTGGACTTGCTCGAACTGCTACTTGATGAGGATGAAGAAAAAATGGCAACCATTTCCAATAATTTGGATTTTTCTTGATTACTTTTTTCTAATCTTTCAAATAGTTTTTCTGATTTTTTTATAACTGCTTACTCTTTGGAGGCAAGTTCGTAATCGATCCCATGCATATAACCAGGGGTTACTTTTTTTTTCTTTGGTTAATTAAAAACTGTTTATCTTTATCTATTGTCATTGGTTCTAAAGCATTTTCATGTGAAATATCAAATAAATCATCAAGTTTTGCTATAAAAGCTCCTTCCTTGTCCTCCACTCCGCATATAACTTTTCAAGCCTCTCGATACGATGGTCATCTCTACGTCTCGGAATGCGAGCCTTATTCCAGAAAACAGAAACTTCTTTAATAGTTAAAGTGGCACTTTCACGTAAACTAAGACTTTCACGTAAACTAAGTTTCACTTTGCGCATGTTGTAAAATAAAACCAGTAATGCTTGTCGAATAAAAGGCAATTTATTGCCAACAATTTACAATGTATAGCATTCAATTAAATAAACGGAATAATCCTTTCGTAAAGGTATCTTAGTAGACATTGCTAAATATCGAAATGACGAAATAAAAACACAAATCAACTTTAATGTTTTCACTTTGAAGTACACTCGCTAACTGAAATCAAACCCCTGAACAAACAAAATATATATAAATAAGGGATTATTATTGACCCCTAAATTACTTGGCAAACTATTCCGAGAAGGCACGTAAAGGTACTTGCCTGTTTTATAATTTTAATGAATCATGGTTTCAGAATTTTGACGTGCAAGCGGCACGGGTTAAGATTATCCAATTGATCTCAAATTTTGACTCAAAATGTTGTTGACCTAATGGAAACATTCGGGAGGGGGGGAATAAAAATTTAAAAAAATAATTTTTACCCCTATAAAGATGGTCCACCCATTGTAAACTAGTCTTGGGTGGTCGGGACGGACGTGACTTGTGAAATTGTGAATATTTTATATTTATGTCGTTGTGGGTCATTCTCAATTAAATTGAATAACCGTATTTTTTTATCCTAAAATGCATTTAACAAAATATTTTTCACCCTTTGAGTAAAAACAGTTCATCTTCAAAAGTTCCGTAAGTTGATGTAGTAACTTAGTTTAACTTTATAAATACCTACATTGTCACCTACGCTACCCATCACCAAAACCATATTATACATTTTTAGTTTGTCCCTCTTGGAAAAAATAGAAGTTTTCACAACTAGTGGCTAAAGTAGTGCTTTTTTTTAAAAGCGTTGGTTTAAATAAAGAGCGCAGCGCGGTATGTAAAAACGCAAGTAAAAAAAAGCACACTTTAGCCGCTATTTGTTAAGACTATTAAAAAATCCAAGGAAAACAAGAAAATAATTTTAAAAATCTCGAACGAAGAGCACTTCTCGCAACACACCACCTTTACACTATAAATTAAGGCGGCTGGTAAATGAAATAACAACAAACAACTAATGGTTTCCATAGCAATGTTCATTTTTACTCGGTGACGTTCACTGTTCATCACTTTGACAGGTTGATATTTTGACGATGTTTTTAAATGATTTTTTTCTCGCTATTTCTCTTTAATTTTGCACCTGTGATAAAAAAATAGTAGCGGTAACAACTAGTGGCTAAAATAGTGCTTTTTTACAAGCGTTGGTTTTAATAACGAGCGCAGCGAGGTGTGTAGGTAATATATCGTATCGAAGGTGACTTTTTTTTATTGTATTTCTATAACCATTTAGTTTCTTGCATGTTATTAATGTTTCAAAAAATTTGTCACTTACCCTAATTTTAAGAAAAATTTTGAGAAACGGCAGAGATTTAGAAAAATTCCAGAAATATTTGTTTTAAAAGTTTTTTTAATTTATTGAAACATTATAGTTGTGTAAGATATAATCTGTCGTAGCGTATTAGGAGCACTACAATTTCTCAAAATAAATGGAATAAAAAATAAAAAACTGCGCGACTTTTACTGATAGAATAGTACAAAAACTATCAAAAATTAAACCAGCTGAAATATCTCTCAGTAAGTTTTTTTTTCGAGAATTTCACCTTCAGTGTTCTTTTTAAGTGAGAATGACCCTTGTTGATATTGGAATTATATCAAAGCCAACAAAACACACTATATATAGATAAACCGGAAAGTAAAATGTTTATTTATAATAATAAGTAAGATGCAAGTGTTAAAAGCTATTTTTTTTTCGCTGATTTATTTGTTTGTTAATATTGTTGACAAAAGTGAAGGAATAACTGGAAAAGTATGGATTTTTGAAAAATATTTTGATGGTTTTCCAAAAGAGGGAGATTTGAAGTTGATTGAAGAAGAATTGTTGCCACTTAGAGATGGTCGTAAGTAGTATTTAGGGCAATTTATTATATTAGGGACTTTTGAATAGTTTACAATAATGCTTATTATTATCCCTTACAATATCGGTTAGTTACAGTTCTTATATAAAACGCAGTTTTAGCTTTTTTGACTCGTTTTGCTTATGTTTAAATCGGCCATTTCTGAAAATCTTTAACATTTTTGCAAAGCATTTACAAATAGAAGGTAAAAAATTGCTTACCATCTTGAAAGACCGACTTTACTTTTGTTCTTCTGTTAAACAGTTTGTTTGGTCGCTTCTTTTATATCGGTTCATTAGTCCCTGATATTTAAGCTTCGTTTTTCAAAATAATCGAAAACTAATAATATTACTGTAACACACACCTTCTGTTTCACCACCTCCCCGTCGTTGTGGGAATTTCCAACCAAATTTTTAGCCATCCATACATAGTTTGGAGGCTATAGGGATCGTCAAACAATTTTTTTTTTATTTCCACTTAAAATAAATAAAAATTTTTGTCATGGTGTCGTCTCTCTGACTCTCTGTAACACGATTACTCAAAAACCGCTTAACCGATTTTTATCAAATTTGCCACAAAAATTCTCTGGCACTAGGCGGTGAGTTAATTATTTTTTGGTGAAGGTGAGGGTGAGGGTAAAGCGGGTGCAAAGGGGGGTTAAACATTTTAAAATATATCGTTACTCGCGAACCGTAGCAGATAGCAACACACGGTGAGATGGATAATTATATTTTCTATAAATATTATATTTATGATGAAGTCTGTCAGATCCGTAGTCTCTGAGAAAGAAAAACAAAAATATAATTTTCTTATTTTCTCAATACGTGGTATTATTACAATTGTAAAATAACAGTTAAGGTAAATTTAAAATGATAAAAAGAATATATAAAACTATATAATTAATAGTCGGGGGTTTTTCAAACCTATAGGAAGATTTGTGATGATTTTGGTCTAATTTGGCACACACTTAGGCATGACTCCGGGGACCACCAAACCAATACAATTTTTTTCGGCGACCGCGTACGTTAGGCGTCGCGACACCCTAAACTTTTTTTAGGACATAGGGTCATTTTGACAGCTGCATATCGGTCATGTATCAATATTTTAAAATTTTGCTTAAACCTCTTAAAAAGTTTCGAAATAACCTTTAATATGGTATGCGAAACATGATTTCTGACTTCCGGTTGATTGCATAAAAAATAATCAATTTGAAATTAAAAAAAAAATTGTATTTTATTTTCTAAAAATTTACAAAAAAAAATAAATTCTCTATTTATGAACGGGATTGTGCAAATTCATTTTGAAGTGACTAAAAGAGAGAGAGAGAGAGAGAGAGAGAAGAAGGGGTGGCGCGAAGCCTGGCAAGTAGGACTATAAGAAGGTCCTAGCTATTCGTCGATATAAAAAAAACTGCAAATTCATAACACGGAAAATTCACAAAAAAATTGGAAATTGACGCATGTTCAGAAAATTCACAAAATCTCAATTTTTTGACCCCGGCTTAACTTCAAATTTTTTAATTCACATTCCCTTTACAGATTGGCCAAATATGTTTTTTAAAAGGCTATCTAGCACGCTAGAATATTAAATGTAATAAGGCACAATGGGCCCCCAAGTTTTAATAAAATTAAACAATATACATAAAAAAAGCTTTTTGCTAAAAACATCGAAAATGACAAAAATTATGTCACGGTTTATATTTTGTCGTGTGTTTAGAAATTTTTTCAGGGGATTCCTGAAATTTTTACAGCTGCTTGAAGACAATGAAATATTCTTTTAAAAACACCAAACTTGAATCCTAAAGACGTTCACGCCTTTAGGATTTTTGTCTGTGAGCTGTCAAACGTAGAAGATTTTTACAAGCCGTCCAATTTTTTTATTTTATTTAGTTTTGAGCAGGTAAGTATTTTTTATCGGTGTGGGTGCACCTACTCGGCAATACGTACATAAATATAATTAAAGTAACACTCGTGGCATATCGGACAAAGCGTTTTTGTTTCTCACTTCATTACGACCAGGCCTCCAATGTCTAAAGGAGAATCCAGACACCTACAGACCTGTTTCATCCTTATTAGGAATCATCAGGGAGTCCTAGGATTATACCTGGGGCTCTATTCTGTGCGTAATAGAATGATCATACCCTGAGAAGTGATCAGTCGCACAAAAGTCATGCGAACGACGCACGGTGGTTGATTTTCCGGAAAACGCGGACATAAATGGAAAAATTAAAAAATTCAAAATATATCTAAATTTGCCCCTATATGGTTATTAAGATACTAGGCGAATCATTGACCAAAGAATAAACTATGCTTTTTACGAGTTTGATATTACGCATCAGTATTCAACATCAAATTTCAAATAGAAGACCCAGATTATGACAGTATTCAACTGTTGATATCTCGAAAACAGGTGAAGATCGACATAGGGTATGTTACATAAAAATGCTTAGAATTTCAAAACACTATATACATAAAAAATATACTAGCATACTGTAAGACTTATATATTGTGTCAAATCAATTACTTTAAAGTAAATTTGATTGTTCTAAACTAAAATTTTTAGTTTAATTTAGCCAATTGATAAATATGTATCTTTTACCTCCTTAAAAATGTCTTAAGGTAAATGTGAAAATCCACACGATCACCCTGTGTATCAGCTAAAAAAGAATAAATGCTTCCTTATTTAAATATTGTAAACGACATAGGGTATGTTATATAAAAACCGTCAAAACGTCAAATGTCAAAAACCCAAGATAACGGACATAGCAAAAAATTTCCTGTTATCATTTATTGCAAATCTAAAAAAGCATTTCACGTTTAACGAGATATCACTCATAAAATTCGGTTAAGTAGTACAAAAGTATAAGAATCATCGCTTTCGTTAAAATTAACTTTTTTTGGAAAAGTAATTTTTGACTAGGTATGTCCGCCATCTTGGGTTTTTGACATTTTGACATTTGACATTTTGGCTTGGTTTATTTACCTTTGCAGAAAGGATACACCTGTAAAAATCCGATGAGAAGTAAGAAATTGGTAAATAAAAAGGAACGTAATCTGTTGGTGGTAACGTTTTGCGATATGTTGAGCTAATGCAATTTTTGTACTACTTAACCGAATTTTATGTGTGGTACCTCGTCAGACGTGACGTGAAAAAAAACTACAGGGAGGTCGAAAACGTTTCAGGTCTTTTCTACCACGTTCGCCATTTTGAATTTTTGACATATTACATATTTTGCACAAAAATAGTAAACTATGTTCTTTTAACTTTATAAAATGCCAAACTTTAAGGAAAAAAACGTAATTAGGAAATTAAATCAGTCCAAGATTTTTTGGCCTTTCCTATATATTATTATGGTTTAAACCATCAAATGGGAGAGACGAGTGAAGAGGGGGGGTGGTAAAAAATGTTAGTTTTATGTACGCATTGCCGATTAGATGTACCCACATCGATAAAAAATACCTACTCAAAACTGAATAAAATAACAAAAGAAGCAATGTGTTTTTAAGTAAAATTGAACGACTTGTAAAAATCATCAAGACATGCTCACAGACAAAAATCCTGAAGGCGTCCAAGATACAAGTTTGGTCTTTTTGAAAGAATACATCTCCTAAATCCCCTAGTAATTTTTTTGTGAATTTGCAGTTTTTTTCTATCGACGAATAGCTAGAACCTTCTTATCTCAAATGAATTTGCACAATCCTGTTCATAAATAGAGAATATAATTTTTTTTGTAAATTTTATGTTTGCATACCATATTAAAGGCCATTTCATGGCCTTTTAAGAGATTTAAGCAACATTTTGTTCATATCCTAAAAAAAGTTTAGGGCATCGCGACGCCTAACGTACGCCGTCGCCGAAAAAACTAATATTAATTTGATGGTCCCCGAAGTCATACCTAAGTGGGTACCGAGTTAAAACAAAATCAACAAAAATCTTCCTCTACGTTGGAAAAAAGATATAAAAAAACTATAAAACAATAAATCAAATGAGATCAAAAATCTCTTCCAATCCTAACTTCTCTTTTATTGTGTCTAAGACGGAAGCCGTGTTTCCTCTTTGCGCAGCTATTCCTATCCTCTGTATTATGAAGTTTCGAGAACCCTTTTTCGAAATTTTGGAGCTTATTTCCGAAATTAGTTTCTTTGCATCACAACCCAGAGGACCGAAGATTTGCACAACAAAAAAAATAAGAATAATAGTAATTTACGTTACAAGGTCGGGAAAATGCTCTATTAAAGTACAAGTCTAGAAGTTTACGGAATTTCTAGACGAATACTTTAATGACATTTCACGGCCGTGTATCGTACCACGTTTTATTTCATAGTGTAAGTGGGAAATCCAATATTTTATTCTTATTTTTTTTTAGTTTATTTACCGGACTAGTGATGGAATGTATCATTTGCCGGACTGATATATCGATTTCAGTCCGGAAAAATTACTTTACATTTCCCGGACTTCCCACTTACAGTATGAAATAAAACGTTGTACGGTACACGGCCGTGAAATGTCATTAAAGTACTCGTCTAGAAATTCCGGACTCCGTAAACATCTAGACTTGTACTTTGTTGTATTGTTTATGTTTACTTGTGTTCATCCACGTCAAAATGATTTTATTTTTGGCACTTTTTTTCAAAACGAAAGTTTAGAATTGGTAGTTTCTGATTAAGGAAGATGCAGAATAGATTGCTTTAGGGGTAAGCGTAAAAACATTTTGGAAAATAAACCGAAATAACTTTATTCTTGATGACTTGTCAAATAACGATAGCCGCAAAGGTTGTTATTTTTGTGTGCTGACCAAAACCAAAAAGTTAGACCTATTATTTTGCAACCTTATTTTGACAAGTTTTTGCATCTTTTATGTGCTATATACAGGGTGGATTCTTTAAATGGAACGGTGATTCTAGCGGCTTTAGGGAAGAGGTGTTAAAAAAAGATAAAAACGAATCTTTATTGATTTTTTACGGACTGCCCATAAAAAAAAAATTGGGGCCTCCAACTAGAGGCCTAGTTTTTTTTTTAAATGAGAAGATATACTTTACTGAAGGCCCAGGACCAATCAAAATTTTTTGAGGAGGTACCACTTGTGGAACCTTTTTGGAAAGGTTGTTAAAAAATTAATTTGATTAAATAAATTTTTTAAAACCTATTTTTTGTCAATTGTTTTAGCTTAAAACTAAACTACATATTTCTTTATTTACCAAGTGGAATAAAGAAACTACCGCAAAATGATATTATTGGCGTAAAATTTTTAACACATGTTGACAGATGACAGATGTCAAAAAAAGTATTTAATTGATTTTTTTTTAACAAGGCCCCGGGCCTTTAGTGAGGGTCACCATATGGGCCGGCAATAATGTTCTTGTAAATAGAGAAATATTTAGTTTATTTTCAAGCTAAAACAGTTGAAGAAAAAAAAATGTTTTTTTAAATTTTTGACACATTGGTAAACAGATGTCAAAAAAAACTAATGAGTTAAACTTCTTTTTTAACAAGCTTTCTAAAAAAGTGCCACAAGTGGTACCTTCTCATTAAAAAAAAATACTTGGTGGACCCTGGGCCTCCAGTTGGGGGCCCCAAAAATGTTTTTTATCACGGGCGCAAAGTCAGTAAAAAATCATTAAAGACTCGCTTTTAGCTTTTGTTAAAACCTCTTCCCTGAAGCCGCTAGAAGCACCGTACCATTTAAAGAATCCACCCTTTATATGTTGTCTAAAATTTTGGCTCTTTTAAACTAAGATTTTTATAAGCTTTACAACGGAGCGTGGAGTATCACAGGTAAGAAAAAAAATCTTTTAATAATGGGCCCGGATACTCAAAAACAGTAGGGGTCTGTGCGTCAACACAAGATTAGTGCAGAGTTTGTTATTTTTGTGTGCTGACCAAAAAGTTCCTATTATTTTGCAACCTTATTTTGACAATTCATGAATTATATGGCACACAAATTTGAATTTTTCAAGTTTTTGCATCTTTTATGTTAAACTAAGTATCACAATTAAGAAAAAAAATCTTTTAATAATGAGCGCGAATATTCAAAAACAGTAGGGGTCTGTGCGTCAACACAAGATTATTACAGGGGATTTTTTAGCTACAGCGGCTACAAAGTAAACGACAGACAGACCGACATACAGAAAGACCGACTGACAAAGAGACACAGCGACGGCAGCTAGAAACGTTGTTATCTGGATTTCGTACCACCAAACTTGCGAGAATTCATAAAAATTTTAAAGTACGATGATTATCTTTTTGACATTATAAAAATTACAGTAATTTTTTGACGTTTTGTTTTAACAAAATAATTCTCCGTAATATTTTAAAAATGAATAATAATATGCCCTCTGTTCTTAATTTTTAAAGTGTTTAACTTATCTTATTAAAATTTTAATAATTTAAACAGCATTTTTAAATTTTAACTGTCGTATAATTACGTCAAATAAGTATAAGCAAGAATTTTAGAATTGAAAACAAAGTAACAACATATTTGTAAAGATTTGGGAATATTTTTTTCCTACAAGCACTTATGAAAATGATGGATTTCACACGATTGGCATCCTTAGAAAACGTTAAATTTCACCCGTGGGCGATTTGCACAAAGCAAGATTAAAGACCAATTTTTACAAAAATTAGTGCAATTCATCAGTGTTCGTAGGAAAAATAGCGTACACAACTCGATAGAAAGTAACTTTCTTACACTCGAATGTGAAATTTGTCACTTTCTGCTCTTGTTATGTGATATACTACTGTTAAAACTGAATTTAAAAAAGAAAACTGTTATTTTTGAAATGTTAAAAAAGGAACTGCACCAAGTTTCCAAAATATTCTAAGTAAGTTAACTTCAAAAAAATACCCCGAAAAAGCATAAAATAAAAATAGGGAAAAATTAAGGATACTGAAGTAATCTACTGATGGTCCTAATCAACGCAACGTTATTCGTTTCTTGCGGAAATGCATTTAAGCAAGATATTTAATACGCAAAGTTAGACATTTTTCTTCAAAAAAATGGAGAGAAATCTATTAAAAGTTGACAATTTTAATGGTTTATATTTTCTAAAAAAATAAGGTTATGATATTGTTGTGGTCTTAGGAGGCACAATAACTGCATAATTCAATTCTTGCAGAAAGTTTTATTTATAGAAAAAAAATATTTGAAAGAATATTTAAATAAGTAAATTCAAAATTTTTATATATCACATTATACATTTAATTAGTTCTTCCATGGAAGTCAGGATTAGTTTTTTTGCAACATCGTCTCCACCAATATTCATATAGTTTTTCTTCAAAATCCGTCTTTGATGATGATATTCTTTAAAAAATGTCTTCGCCACTTTCCACTGCGATTCGATTGTTTGAATGTGGGTTGGGTTAGGTTTTTTGTTCCAATAACTATTTTTTATCACAAAAAATAAAGGCATATTTAGATACAGTTGGAGAGAATTGTTCCAATTTAATATGTTAACTTATTTCCATCCGATACCTACAAAAATCATGGTTTTATATTTTTAGATTAGATGCTCGCCGCTTCTTTTTCATTATTTTCATAAATTAACATTTCCAAAAGTGTTAATAGCATTCACTAAACACGTTTTTTTTTGTCTACATCATAAAACCGTTATTATTTTTTGTATGTGATTTCCCCTGTGTGGTACAGTTTTTTAAAGTTTTCTCGAAAACTGTGCATTTCCGCAAGGGTGGGTTATTACTTTAACGATAAGGAGTTTGCCTAGACAACGATGCATTTCCGCAAGGTTTCGTTTTAATTTTTACAATAAGGAAGTCCCATAGAAGGGTTCCAAAAAATGTTTCGAAAATAGAGATTTCTCTTTAAAAAACTTTACTCAATAATTTTTATTTGTATACATAAAATCCAACTTTTATGAAGTCGGCGTCCATATGTACCTACCATATTTTAGTGGACCACTTATATATTCGCTTCGGCGGTACATATGTACTATTTATAATAGGTGCAGACGTAAAGTTATGCCAGAAATTACCCTCACGTGGTACCAACAAAAATGAAAAAAAAAATAACATTTTTCTATTATTTTAGAATTTTTAGCCGAGGCAGTCTATTTAAGTGTCGATCCGTATATGAGAAAGGATTCCGATAAACAGAAGTTAGGACAAACATTTTTTGGGAGTCAAGTTGCATTGTAAGTACCTTTTACCACCTTTGTAACTCCAGTACTATTGTCTGTAGTTTATTTATTATTATTTACGTGTTATGTACAACGCGCTGATCAAAATTTTGTTGCACTGAGAAAAATTATATTAGCCTGTATACACCAGTTGTATACTATTTGGGACAATTGAACTCGTTTAATACTGGGTATGCAAAAATTATATAGCTATTATAGAAAATCTTATACTCAATATTAAAGGAGTTCAATTGTCCCAAATAGTATACAACTGGTGTATAGAGACACCAAGACCACTTGGTAAAAAGGTGCAGTTAGACTCTGGTAGTGTAGTCTTTTTAATATAATTTACCTTGCTTAATGTTTTAAACAAATATTGGTGCTAATAGACCCTCTTGCAAAATTTTTGAACATGTTAAGAGATCCACCTTACATATTTCTTTTGTATTAACGAAGAAAGTTCCGTTTTTCTTAATATACGTTCAAAAATGCTTTAGTTTTAAAATTAGGGTTGATTGGGTACCAAAGAGGGACAAAATAAAACTTGGGAAGAAAAAAATGTGGTAATTTTGTATTTGTATACATACATACAGTCAATAGTGTATTCAGTGGTATTAGCGATAAATTAACAAGGTACTATACTAGTTATATCTGATCCGCTGATTAATCATTCTGGTTTATTATAATTGCGAAGAAATTAGAGCCTTTTTTCTAAGTGACAAAAAGCGCTTACTTTTAGCATTACTTCGCTTGCATGGACAAACTATATCAAATAATTTACCTTCTTAATCTTATATATTGCTTTAGTAATAACCTTTAAAAAAGTTATAGTACCGTATTATCAGCGGTGAACGGTGGTTGTAGTGAAAAAAACTCACACAGAGATAGGTAGATATTTTCGGGCGCGTATGAAAGAGATGGCATAAATACACCAACGTTAAGCATGGAAGTGATTTCGTGGAAAAGCATACAATCGATCTTTGCAATAAATGTCCCTATCCCCTGACCAACCGATGTTAATAATATTAATGTTACCTACAATACGCAGTGGCGATACAGTAAACCTCCCCCCCCCCCGCTATTTTTTACATTAAACTATTAATTTTCTACAATTTATTGGTACATTTATTAGTAAATCTCTAATTTCTGTACATTGAATATTTTTTAAACCGAAGAATATAAATACCTATAGCCTTATATAGTCAATATACATACTGCAATACCTACAGCTATCAAGTAGAGGTGACCAAACTTTTTATCTCTAAATTTTTCTCTTTCATCGCTCTATCAAAATAGCAATAGCAATATTATAAATAAGGCGGTCGTGTTATTTTTATTACCAATAAACAAAAACTTAGTAGGTACTGGCTATATAGTAATCTAGAACTCTATTTTTAGCCTTCCATACTATAGTATAAACTAATGGGATCGGCAAAAAAAAAGATCTAAATATAAAATTTTTTGATGTCTGTTTGAGAGGCAATTAGACAAAATCCACTGAACCGAAATTTTATGAAATTTGGAAAAAGAGCCGCTTATCCCCCTGAGTATAATTACGTAGGTAAAGCTGGGGGGACCACCATAAGGAACCACAAAAATTCCCATGCCAGAATTTGGTGCTAATTTGTTACCAAAGAATTAAATTTGTCGCTATTGCCGTTTCCGAGAAATCGCGATCCCTGTGACTTTACGGTAAAGCTGAGGGGCCACCCCATAACTCCTGATTGACAAGCGATAGGAGAATAAATCAAACGCCATAATTTGTCGGTCGAAGGCCTTATGTGCATTAACATATAAAAAACAACGAAAATATCGCGGTTTTTTTTATCTTCAAAAAACTCTATTTTGTTAATAAATTCTCTTGTATTGAACCAAATGATGCAGAACCCATTAGGCGTCAATGAGCTTGTTCGAATTTGTTTCTGCCATTTAAATATCTTACTAGAAAAATTTAAAAAAACACTACCACTTAAATGGCAAAAATCTCGATAACGGCACCTGCGATAAATTCTGTGTTTGGGTCATTAAATAGCCCTGTCCGAACCCAGTTAAACGGTATACGAAACTTGGTGGCCCCATAAATAGTTTTGAAGATATTCGGGTGCAGAAATGTGAAATAGCGAACCACTTAAATGGCAAAATCTCGATAACGGCAACAGCGACAACTTCTGGGTCTGGTTACTTGGAAAGCCCTGTTAGAACCCAGCTTAACGTTATACGAAACTTGGTGGCACCATAAAGCCCTGTTAGAACCTAGCTAAACGGTATACAAAACTTGGTGGCCCCATAAATAGTTTTGGAGATATCTGGGTGCAGAAATGTGAAATAGCGAACCACTTAAATGGCAAAATCTCGATAACGGCACCAGTGACAAATTCTGCATTTGGGTCATTAAAAAGCACTGTTCGAACCTAGCTAAACGGTGTACGAAACTTAGCGGCCCCATAATTAGTTTTGAAGATATTCGGGTGCAGAAATGTGAAATAGCGAACCACTTAAATGGCAAAATCTCGATAACGGCACCAGCGACAACTTCTGGGTCTGGTTACTTGGAAAGCCCTGTTAAAACCCAGCTAAACGTTATACGAAACTTGGTGGCCTCATAAAGCCCTTTTAGAACCTAGCTAAACGGTATACGAAACTTGGTGGCCCCATAAATAATTTTGGAGATATCTGGGTGCAGAAATGTGAAATAGCGAACCACTTAAATGGCAAAATCTCGATAACGGCACCAGCGACAAATTCTGTGTTTATATCATTAAAAAGCCCTGTTCGAACCCAGCTAAACGGTATACGGAACTTGGTGGCCCCATAAATAGTTTTGGAGATATTCAGGTGCAGAAATGTGAAATAATGAATCACTTAAATCGCAATATCTCGATAACGGCACCAGCTACAAATTCCGGGTCTGGTTACTTGGAAAGCCCTGTTCGAACCCAGCTAAATGGTATACGAAACTTCGTGATCCCATAAATAGTTTTGTAATTATCCGGGTGCAGAAATGTGGAATAGTGAATCACTTAAATCGCAATATCTCGATAACGGCAGCAGCGACAAATTCTGGGTCTGATTACTTGGAAAGCCCTGTTCGAACCCAGCTAAACGTTATACAAAACTTGGTGGCCCCATAAATAGTTTTGGAGATATCCGGGTGCAGAAATGTGGAGTAGTGAACCACTTAAATAGCAATATCTCGATAACGGCACCAGCGATAAATTCTGGGACTGGTTATTTCGAAAACCCTGTTTGAACCCAGCTAAACGGTATACGAAACTTGGTGGCCCCATAAACAGTTTTGGAGGTATCCGGGTGCAGAAATGTGGAATAGTGAATCACTTAAATCGCAATATCTCGATAACGGCACCAGCAACAAATTCTGGGTCTGATTACTTGGAAAGCCCTGTTTGAACCCAGCTAAACAGTATACGAAACTTGGTGACCCCATAAATTGTTTTGGAGATATCTGGGTGCAGAAATGTGAAATAGCGAACCACTTAAATGGCAAAATCTCGATAATGGCACCAGCGACAAATTCCGGGTCTGGTCACTTGGAAAGCCCTGTTCGAACGCAGCTAAACGTTATACGAAACTTGGTGGCTTCATAAAGCCCTGTTCGAACCCAGCTAAACGGCAAACGATACTTGGTGTCCCCATAAATTGTTTTGGAGATATCTGGGTGCAGAAATGTGAAACAGCAAACCACTTAAATGGCAAAATCTCGATAACGGCACCAGCGACAAATTCTGCGTTTATATCACTAAAAAGCCCTGTTCAAACCCAGCTAAACGTTATACGGAACTTGGTGGCCCAATAAATAGTTTTGGCGATATCTGGGTGCAGAATTGTGGAATAGTGAACCACTTAGATCGCGATATCTCGATAACGGCACCAGCGACAAATTCCGGGTCTGGTTAAATGGAAAGCCCTGTTCGAACCCAGCTAAACGTTATACAAAACTTGGTGGCCCCATAAATAGTTTTGGAGATATCCGGGTGCAGAAATGTGGAGTAGTGAACCACTTAAATGGCAATATCTCGATAACGGCACCAGCGACAAATTCCGGGTCTTGTTACTTGGAAAGCCCTGTTCGAACCCAGCCAAACGGTATACGATACTTCGTGACCCCATAAATAGTTTTGGAGGTATCCGGGTGCAGAAATGTGGAATAGTGAATCACTTTAATCGCAATATCTCGATAACGGCACCAGCGACAAATTCTGGATCTGATTACTTGGAAAGCCCTGTTTGAACCCAGCTAAACGGTATACGAAACTTGGTGACCCCATAAATTGTTTTGGAGATATCTGGGTGCAGAAATGTGAAATAGCGAACCACTTAAATGGCAAAATCTCGATAACGGCACCACCGACAATTTCTGGGTCTAGTTACTTGGAAAGCCCGGTTCGAACCCAGCTAAACGGTATTAGAAATTTGGTCGCTCCATAATTAGTTTTGGAGATATCCGGGTGCAGAAATGTAGAATAATGAATCACTTAAATCGCAATATCTCGATAACGGTACCAGCGACAAATTCCGGGTCTGGTTACTTGAAAAGCCCTGTTCGAACCCAGCTAAACGTTATACGAAACTTGGTGGCCCTATAAATAGTTTTGGAGATATCCGGGTGCAGAAATTTGGAATAGTGAATCACTTAAATCGCAATATCTCGATAACGGCACCAGCGACAAATTCTGGGTCTAGTGACTTGGAAAGCCCTGTTCGAACACAGCTAAACGGTATAAGAAACTGGTTGGCTCCATAATTAGTTTTGGAGATATCCGGGTGCAGAAATGTGGAATAATAAATCACTAACGGCACCAGCGACAAATTCCGGGTCTGGTTACTTGGAAAGCCCTGTTCAAACCCAGCTAAACGTTATACGAAACTTTGTGGCCCCATAAATCCCTGTTTGAACCCAGTTAAACGGTATACGAAACTTGGTGGCCCCATAAATAGATTTGGAGATATCTGGGTGCAGAAATGTGAAATAGCGAACCACTTAAATGGCAAAATCTCGATAAATTCTGTGTTTATAATATTAAAAAGCCCTGAACGAACCCAGCTAAACGGTGTACGGAACTTGGTGACCCCATAAATAGTTTTGGAGATATCCGGGTGCAGAAAGGTGGAGTAGTGAACCACTTATATGGCAAAATCTCGATAACGGCACCAGCTAAAAATTTTGTGTTTTGGTCATTAAAAAGCCCTGTTCGAACCCAGCTAAACGTTATACGAAACTTGGTGGCCCCATAAATAGTTTTGGAGATATCCGGGTGCAGATATGTGGAATAGTGAATCACTTAAATCGCAATATCTCGATAACGGCACCAGCGACAAATTCTGGGTCTGATTACTTGGAAAGCCCTGTTTGAACCCAGCTAAACGGTATACGAAACTTGGTGATCCCATAACTAATTTTGGAAATATCCGGGGGCAGAAATGTGGAATAGTGAACCACTTATATCGCAATATCTCGATAACGGCACCAGCGACAAAGTTTGCGTTTGGGTCATTAAAAAGCCCTGTTTGAACCCAGCTAAACGGTATACAGAACTTGGTGGCCACATAAATAGTTTTGGAGATACCCGGGTGCAGAAATGTGGAATAGTGAACCACTTAAATGGCAATGTCTCGATAACGGCACCACCGACAACTTCTGGGTCTAGTTACTTGGAAAGCTTTGTTCGAACCCAGCTAAACGTTATACGAAACTTGGTGGACCCATAAATAGTTTTGGAGATATCCAGGTGCAGATATGTGGAATAGTGAATCACTTAAATCGCAATATCTCGATAATGGCACCAACGAAAAATTCTGGGTCTAGTTACTTGGAAAGCCCTATTCGAACCCAGCTAAACGGTATAAGAAACTTGTTGGCTCCATAATTAGTTTTGGAGATATCCGGGTGCAGAAATGTGGAATAATGAATCACTAACGGCACCAGCGACAAATTCCGGGTCTGGTTACTTGGAAAGCCTTGTTCGAATCCAGCTAAACGTTATACGAAACTTGGTGGCCCCATAAAGCCCTGTTCGAACCCAGCTAAACGGTATACGAAACTTGGTGGACCCATAAATAGTTTTGGAGATATCCGGGTGCAGAAATGTGGAGTAGTGAACCACTTAAATGGCAATATCTCGATAACGGCATCAGCGACAAATTCCGGATCTTGTTACTTGGAAAGCCTTGTTCGAACCCAGCTAAACGGTATACGAAACTTCGTGACCCCATAAACAGTTTTGGAGGTATCCGGGTGCGGAAATGTGGAATAGTGAATCACTTAAATCGCAATGTCTCGATAACGGAACCAGCGAAAAATTCTATGTTTATATCATTAAAAAGCACTGTTCAAACCCAGCTAAACGGTATACGGAACTTGGTGGCCCCATAAATAGTTTTGGCGATATCTGGGTGCACAAATGTGGAATAGTGAACCACTTAGATCGCAGTATCTCGATAACGGCACCAGCGACAAATTCTGAGTTTGACTAATTAAAAAGCCCTGTTTGAACCCAGCCAAACGATATGCGAATTTTAGTGGCCCCATAAATAGTTTTGGAGATATCCGGGTGCATAACCGTGATATAGTGAACCACTTATACCGCGATATCCCAACAACGGCACCAGCGACAAATTCCGGGTCTAGTTACTTGGAAAGCCCTGTTCGAACCCAGCTAAACGGTATTCGAAACTTGGTGGCTCCATAAATAGTTTTGAAGATATCCGGGTGCAGATATGTGGAATAGTAAAAAAGTGAAAAAGTTTGGGTCATTAAGAAGCCCTGTTCGAATCTAGCTAAACGGTATACGAAACTTAGCGGCCCCATTATTAGTTTTGGAGATATCCGGGTGCAGATATGTGGAATAGTAAGTCACTTAAATCACAAAAATCCCGATAACGGCACTGTTCGAACCCAGCTAAACGGTATACCAAACTTGGTGGCTCCATAATTAGTTTTGGAGATATTCGGGTGCAGAAATGTGAAATAATGAATCACTTAAATCGCAATATCTAGATAACGGCACCAGCGACAAATTCCGAGTCTCGTTACTTGGAAAGATTTGTTCGAAACCAGCTAAACGTTATACGAAACTTGGTGACCCCATAAATAGTTTTGGATATATTCGGGTGCAGAGCCGTGGAATAGTGAAACACTTAAATGGCAAAATCTCGATAACGGCACCTGCGAAAATTTCTGCGTTTGGGTCATTAAGAAGCCCTGCTCGAACCTAGCTAAACGGTATACGAAACTTAGCGGCCCCATAATTAGTTTTGAAGATATCCGGGTGCAGATATGTGGAATAGTGAATCACTTAAATCACAAAAATCTCGATAACGGCACCAGCGACAAATTCTGGGTCTGGTTACCTGGGAAGCCCTATTTGAACCCAGCTAAACGGTTTAGGAGACTTGGTGGCCCCATAACTAGTTTTGGAGATATCCGGGGGTGCAGAGACGTGCAATAGTGAACTACTTTGATGGCAATATCTCGATAACGACACCAGCGACAAATTCTATGTTTGTGTCATTAAAAAGCCCTATTCGAACCCTTTTCGGAAATATCCGGGTGCAGAAATGTGGAATAGTGAACCACTTAAATGGCAATATCTCGATAACGGCACCAGCGACAACTTCTTGGTCCAGTTACTTGGAAAGCCCTATTCGAACCCAGATAAACGGTATGCGAAACTTGGTGGCCCCATAAATAGTTTTGGAGATATCCAAGTGTAGAAATGTGGAATAGTGAACCACTTAAATGGTAATATCTCGATAACGGCACCAGCGACAACTATTGGGTCTGGTTACTTGGAAAACCATGTTCGAACCTAGCTAAACGGTATACGGAACTTAGTGGCCCCATAAATAGTTTTGGAGATATCCGAGTGCAGAAATGTGGAATAGTGAACCACTTAAATGGAAAAATCTGGATAACGGAACCAGCGACAAATTTTGTGTTTGGGTAGTTAAAAAGCCCCGCCTAAACGGTATTCGAAACTTGGTGACCCAATAACTAATTTTGGAAATATCCGGGTGCAGAAATGTGGAATAGTGAACCACTTAAATCGCAATATGTTGATAACGGCACTAGCTACAAATTCTGGGTCTGGTTACTTGGGAAGCCCTATTTGAACCCAGCTAAACGGTTTAGGAGACTTGGTGGCCCCATAACTAGTTTTCGAGATATCCGGGTGTGCAAAGACGTGCAATAGTGAACTACTTTGATGGCAATATCTCGATAAAGACACCAGCGACAAATTCTATGTTTGTGTCATTAAAAAGCCCTATTCGAACCCTATTCGGAAATATCCGGGTGCAGAAATGTGGAATAATGAACCACTTAAATGGCAATATCTCCATAACGGCAACAGCGACAACTTCTGGGTGTAGTTACTTGGAAAGCCCTGTTCGAACCCAGCTAAACGTTATACGAAACTTGGTGGCCCCATAAATAGTTTTGGAGTTATCCGGGTGCAGAAATGTGGAATAGTGAAACACTTAAATGACAAAATCTCGATAACGGCACCAGCGACAAATTCTGCCTTTGGGTCATTAAGAAGCTTTGTTCGAACCTAGCTAAAGGGTATACGAAACTTAGCGGCCCCATAATTAGTTTTGGAGATATCCGGGTGCAGATATGTGGAATAGTGAATCACTTAAATCACAAAAATCTCGATAAAGGCACCAGCGACAAATTTTGCGTTTGGGTCATTAAAAAGCCCTGTTTGAACCCAGCTAAACGGTATACAAAACTTGGTGGCCCCATAAATAGTTTTGGAGATATCCGAGTGCAGAAATGTGGAATAGTGAACCACTTAAATGGCAAAATCTTGATAACGGCACCAGCGACAAATTCTGTATTTGGGTCATTAAAAAGCCCTGTTCGAACATAGCTAAACGTTGTACAAAATTTAGCGGTCCCATAATTAGTTTTGAAGATATCAGGGTGCAGAGATATGGAATAGTGAATCACTTAAATCACAAAAATCTCGATAACGGCACCACCGACAAATTCTTTATTTGATTACCTGGAAAACCCTGTTCGAACCCAGCTAAACGGTATACGAAACTTGGTGACCCCATAACTAATTTTGGAAATATCTGGGTGCAGAAATGTGGAATAGTGAATCACTTAAATCACAAAAATCTCGATAACGGCACCACCGACAAATTCTTTATTTGATTACCTGGAAAACCCTGTTCGAACCCAGCTAAACGGTATACGAAACTTGGTGACCCCATAACTAATTTTGGAAATATCTGGGTGCAGAAATGTGGAATAGTGAATCACTTAAATCACAAAAATCTCGATAACAGCACCAGCGACAAATTCTGCGTTTGAGTCATTAAAAAGCCCCGTTTGAATCCAGCAAAACTGTATACAAAACTTGGTGCCCCCATAAATAGTTTTGGAGATATCCGGGTGCAGAAATGTGGAATAGTGAACCACTTATATGGCAAAATCTCGATAACGGCACCAGCGACAAATTCTGTGTTTGGGTCGTTAAAAAGCCCTGTTTGAACCCAGCTAAACGGTATACGGAACTTGGTGGCCCCATAAATAGTTTTAGAGATATTCTAGTGCAGAAATGTGGAATAGTGAACCAATTAAATGGCAATATCTCGATAAAGGCACCATCGACAACTTCTGGGTCTGGTTACTTGGGAGGCCCTGTTTGAACCGAGCTAAACGGTATAGGAGACTTGGTGGCCTCATAAATAGTTTTGGAGATATCCGGGGGTGCAGAGACGTGCAATAGTGAACCACTTTGATGGCAATATCTCGATAACGACACCAGCGACAAATTCTGTGTTTGTGTCATTAAAAAGCCCTATTCGTACCCCATTCGGAAATATCCGGGAGCAGAGATGTGGAATAGTGAACCTCTTAAATCTCGATATCTCGATAACATTACCAGCGACAAATTCTGGGTTTAGTTAGCTGAAAAGCCCTGTTCGAATGGTATACGAATCTTGGGGGCCCCATAAATAGTTTTGTGGATATCTGGGTGCAGATTTGTGGAATAGTGAACCACTTTCATCGCAATATCTCGCTCGATAATGGCACCGGCAAAAAATGTTGTGTTTGACTACTTAAAAGGCCCGCTTTGAGCTCAGCTTCACGGTATGCAAATCATTGCAACTTCTTGGTCAATTTCAGAAAATAGTTTCAACAAATTTTCTTGAACGCCAGAGGAGCGACGTATTGCTATTGTACCGAACAAATTTGGACTTAGCATGACTTAAATTATGTTTTTGGTTTAAGCCTAATATCTCGTAAAATAACCGAGATTATTGGACGCACAGTGGTACAGTGTCCCGAAAAAAAATAGTTTTTTTTTTAATTTTGCTTGTAAGACATTTAAATGGAAGCAAAAAATTCGAACAAGCTCATTGACGTCTAATGGGCTTAGGTCTGCATCATTTGGTTCAATACAAGAGAAGTTATTAGCAAAATAGAGTTTTTTGAAGACTAAAAAAAACCGCGATATTTTCGTTGTTTTTTATACAGGGTTCCTAAGCAAACCCTTAGGGAGCCAAGCAGCCGTGTATAAGACGCAGACATACGGAAAAGCACATTAGGCAGAAAAGGATGGGCATGGGGCGATGTTGTCACTACATCTTACTCGTAGTAAATCCATTCCCGGTTGTTGTTTTCTAATTTTTTCAATTTTCATACCTTTGGGACTGGAATAAAAATTGTTTTTGCTCGACTTTAACACCAAACTGATGAAAGATATCGTAAGAAAAATATTTTTCGGCTTTTCGTTTTGTAACCATTGTCCTTACGCACTGTTTACAGGCTGGGGACTGAGATGCATGCAAATGCCTAACCTAAAGCGTTCATACACGGCCGGAGAAATCGACTGAGATATTTCCGTAGAAACTTTATCAAGCAAATAGGACGGGTTGACGCCTTCGAACGTCCAACCCGGGTTTTGCACTTTGATTGGAAATCAAAAAGGAGGAACAGTCAGATGTGGGGCCGTGCACAAATTACGTAACGGTGATTTTACCAATTTTTGACCCTCTCCCTATGTAATGTTTTGTAACGGTTTGGCACGCCACTCCCTTAATATTACGTAACGATTTCAAGACCACTACCCCCCCCCAAAAAAACTTTTTACTTATTTTCATTCCAAATTTTCTTAGTTTCACATAAATGCAAACACTGTCGAAAACCCCCCTCCCCCCTACGTAACGTTTTGTAACCCCCTCCCCCCTATGACTATTACGTAATTTGTGCACGGCCCCTGTAGTCCCAGTGGAGGAGGGCGAGAAAATTGATATTTTTTTCTTAAAAATTATACTCTTTAGACCTATTTCTTTGCGTTCCCGAAATTACGTAATTTCTGAAAAAAAATTGTAAGCGGTGCCATTTTTATTTCGTGCTTTGTTTTTCTAACATTTTTGCGTTCGGCTAATTTAATTGAAAAATTTTTGCCTGCGGCGCCCTTTATCTTCTCACTCGAAACCAAGATCCCCCTTTTAGGAAAACTGATCCCGTCTCTGTTTCTAAATTTTTTCGAATAAAAGTAGAGTATGACCATGGGGGAAATAATTTTTTTCTACAGTATAACGAAAATTTCGAGAAAGTTGAAGAAAAAAATAAAAAAAGTGGCAGAGCTCAAGTTTTTCGTAAAAAACGTTTTTTGTAAAGAAACAGAGCAAAATAAATCTTTTCACCCCTTTTTGAGTGTTACAAATATTGGCAGCCCCTTATTTTTCGCTTTTACCCTCCTGCTAGTTTTGAAGAATTGGTTCGCTACATGTTTCGAGATCATGTCATAAAACACTTCCAAAATATCAAATGTAGTGTAGGGCCAGCTTTATTTAAAATCAATAATATCGCAAGCAAAAAGCTCTGCAGGAAAAACAGCGCCGTTTATTGATTTCTTTGGCTGCTAGTGCTAACTGCATGGTTTCCGGATAGATGTCACTAGTAGAACAGAATGGAAAGAAATTTAATTAAAAGTGAAGATATTTCTTTCTAATGTTAACATCCTCACGAGTTTATCGCTTAGTATCGTAAATAATGGACCCTGCCGCCTCCTTTAAGCAAGAAAAAGCTGTTGTTGGGACCTGAAAACATCTAATTTTTAATTAGATTAGATGTTCAAATCTGTCCCCTTCTTGAGCCTCACAATATCCCAATCTATTGTAAAACTCTTGGCGCGTAGCTGCCAACATTTCAGGGGTGATAGAGTTGCCCGCCTCCAAAATTTTCGCCCTCAACTTCTGTATAGTCGTAGGCCGTAAGTGAGGGTGTTGGAAAATTTTGTCGTGCCAACAACCCCATAGGAAAAAGTCATTTGGCGCAAGATCTGGTGATCGAGGAGGCCATCGGATATTTCCATACGTGGAAATAATTCTATCACCAAATACCTGACGAAGGTAATTTGTAGCCTGGCGTGAATTGTGGGATGAACAGCCATCTTGCTGAAACCACAATTCGTCCAAATTTCCCTCAACTATAGTAAAATCTCCCTCAACTATAGTAAAATCTGGTGTTGGAGAAGATCAACATATTTTTGGCTATTCAAATTTCCTTCAATGAAAAAGGGTCCAATAATGTGATCCCCGACAATACCGCTCCAAACATTTAATTTTTGAGGATGTTGCGTTCTAATACTTGCGTGCAGATGTTTATTTTCGCGGGACCAATAGCGGTTATTTTGTGGATTGTGAGAGCTATGAAGTTCAAATGTCTTCTCGTCACTAAACAAAACTTTTGATAGGAAATTTTCGTTCCTGTCACATTTATCCCTCATAACCTCACAATATTCTAACCGGCGAAAATAATCACCTGGTTGCAATTCCTGCGACTTCCCAATCTTAAACGAGTTGTAGCCGTATTTTTTTAGGATCCATAAAGGTAATAGTAAGCGCATACCATTTCGTCTCGTTCCACCCTGTGTGGAAGAACGGGATGCTCTGGTATTTCGCCGTCGTGGTAATACTTTCTACAACCATTTATGCACCCATACCTTTCAAAACGATGATAAATGTTGTAGACAGTTTGAGCCACAGGAACCGGTCGATCTGGAAACGCAAAAACAAAAAGCCCAATGACCCCGTCCGCACTGTCACTTTTTATGTAGTTTTTAATAATAAAAATCTTTTCTTATCGAGTATACGGCATTTTAAAAACACAAAATTTACGAAACTGAAGCGACTCGAAAGGAAATAAAAATGCAATGCCTGTGAATCCCAGTTTTTCCTCGATCATCTCATGGTGTGGCCGTCCTCTAGCGGAATTTGCAGACATCTTGTCAACGGTTATTATGGCAACTATGATTTATGCTTACAATGAAAGAGTGGCGAGAATTTTTTCTCATGAAAGCAGTCCGGAGATAATAACAAACTGGCACCATTGCTCAATATACCGGTTTCTTTTGTGCGCGCAGAACTTTCTATGCCATTTCTGTTTGATTTATTGAAATCCTATTCCTAAGGAAAATTTTAGGAACCCTGTAAGTTAATGCACATAAGGCCTTCGAGCGACAAATTACGGCGTTTGATTTATTCTCCTATCGTTTGTCAATCAGGAGTTATGGGGTGGCCCCTCAGCTTTACCCTAAAGTCACAGGGGTCGCGATTTCTCGGAAACGGCAACAGCGACAAATTTAATTCTTCAGTAACAAATTAGCAACAAGTTAGCACCAAATTCTAGCATAGGAATTTTTGTGGTCCCCCCAGCTTTACCTACGTAGTATAATTAGTTTATACATATAATAAATCTCTAAAAGGACCATTTCTGTACATTGACTATTTTTTTATATTTTATTGTTTGACCAAACGAGACACCAAAAATGCTATTTTTACAATTTTTGTCTGTATGTATGTCTGTTTGTTCCAGCATCACGCATAGACCGCCCAGCCGATTTTGATGAGACTTTCACTATTGCATTCCTTGCGTTCCTATGCAACACATAGACATTTATTTCATCAAATTCGGTTTACGGAAACAAAAATTATGGCATTTAAAGGAATAAAAGCGGGAAAAATGGGTAAAACCGCAGGCGAAGCGGCGCGGCGGTGTCTAGTGTGTAATAAAAGTAATATGTCTAGTGGGTAATAGTAATATTTGAGGGAAAATGTTCTTTAAAAAAGTTACTTTTAAACAGTTTTATAAACAATTTTAGAATATTACTAGTTTGACGTAGAAGAGGGAAGAGGGGTAATATAGCGCCGCTGTTTATTGTAGGTAGGTACCATTATTAATTATTAACTTCGGCTGGTCAGGGGTTAGGGACATAAGTAAATATAATACTTTGTTCATTTATTGAAAATATCGACTGTCATGCCATCTCTTTCATGTGCGCCCGAAAATATCTACCAATCTCTGTGTGAGTTTTTTCACTACAACCACCGTGCACCGCTGATAATACGGTACTATAACTTCTAAAGGTTATTACTAAAGCAATATATAAGCGCTTTTTGTCACTTAGAAAAAAGGCTCTAATTTCTTCGCAATTTTAATAAACCAGAATGATTAATCAACGGATAAGATATAACTACTATAGTACCTTGTTAATTTATCGCTAATACCACTGAACACGCTATTGACTGTATGTACACTTCCGGCCACATAAAATGCGTACAGCAGAATTTAGCTGTAAGTCTGTTGAATTTAAGTTTTGCTAATTGCGTTGCTTATTTTAACTGACTTTGACGTTTTCAAATTATAGGTTAGATCTTTTAACATTGGAAACACAAAAATAACTAGACTGGCCACACTTTACTATAAGACAATGATTAAAACAATTTTTTTAATTATTCAACATTTTATTATAAAAACTTATTCTTAAAAGCTCATTATTGACGAAACAAGATCACAATTGTGCGAATAAGAAAAAAGTATCAAGGAGGGAACTCTTTGGCGAAAGGAAAGCAATATCTTAATCATAGTCAGCGCACCTCTGCAGGATCGGTAAATTTCTGACACTGTTTAGAAATGCTTGCGGTATCAACATAAATCTTAGCCGTAAATCTTCCATGGATTCTAAAAAGAACCTCATATCCTCTCGCCAATATCCAACTCCACACATTCATGGAAAATCTTCCAGCCCGGTCTTTGTTCCTAGCAATATATTTTTCGAGATAGCGTGTTCATGGCGGCGATATATTAAAATTTGTTTGCTGTCATTGTGGGACTGAAAGATTTTTTCATCCGTGAAGACCACCTGATGCCAAAATTCTTCTTTTAGTGAATAGTAATAGAAGAATCAGAATCGGTGCAAAAATTAATATGGCTTGCTTCTTTTCCATACTAAGTAAGATTTTCTTGGCAGCAACGGTACATCTAAGCCTAAAACGGCTTATCCGTCTGCGCGTCTTATGGATCCAGGAAAATGTGCCTCAATTTTCGCCTCTCTCTGGAGCCATCGCAAATGGGTGGTCTTCAAGAAAGTCGATCAGTTGCTGATCCTGCTGAGGCGTACTGACTTGGGTCAAGCCAGTGCCTCGACTTCGCCGAACAGTTCTTTTATCTTGATACTTTTTTCTTATTCTTATTGTAGCCTTGTTTCGTCCATAATGTGATGACCAACCACCGTCTAATTTTGCCAAGATTTGGGCATTTTGGAATTCGTTTATTTGGGGCATTTTTAAATATAAGCGTATGATAACAACAAAACCTGACGGTGACATTTTTTGTCAATATGAAGTAACTAAAAGGTTACTGAGTTGCGAGGCCGATAATACACTAATATATATATATAAAATCGGCGTACGTATTTTATGTGGCAGGAAGTGTATGTGTGCAAGTACAAAATTACCACATTTTTTTCTTCCCCAAGTTTTATTTTGTCCATCTTTGGTACCCAATCAAACCTAATTTTAAAACTAAAGCATTTTTGAACTTATATTAAGAAAAAACGGAACTTTCTTAGTTAATGCAAAAGAAATATGTAAGTTGGATCTTTTAACATGTTTAAAAAATTTGCAAGAGTGTCTGTTATCACCAATATTGGTTTAAAACATTAAACAAGGTAAATTATATTAAAAAGTGTGCACCAAAAAATATTGTTAACTATTTATCTGTAAAATATCCTGTTCTGCATTATCTATGGAATAAATTCACTATAGCTGCAATGCAACGACGACTACACTACCACAGTCTAACTACACCTTTAGATTGTTAACGTGGCGGTGGAGGTCCGTAGGAATGTACGTCTACAGATGGAAAGGACGTCTTGCCATGCAGCAATGACTTTTATGGAAAGAAGATGTTCGACGTCACTTCCGCATGGGGAAGGGGTCGCAGGCACGAATTCACATCGCCGGCACTCGCCGATGAATGACACTCGCGGGGTTTTTGAAAATGGTACTTTGAACGCTGGATTTCTAGTACTTACGCCAAGATTTCGTTTAAATTAAAAGAAGAATTGCATGATTTTTCATGCGGAATATCATGACAATAACAAGAAAGTGAGGTTAAAACGATGAATCAAAACCAAGGTATAACGAGATGAAATTAGGCGGTTCTGCATTACAGCGATGCACAGATATTTGTCGTAAAAGAGAGAGAAACGAGATGGCAGTCAGGCAATTTCGGTTGGAACTAGTTCGAGCGAGATATTAGGCAGTTATTGTAATTTCGTTACCAAGGTCTTACGTTAAACTTGTAATGATCAAAATGAATGCATGCATGCATGTTGCACTGTGTCCCCTGTTCTTTCTTTCATTGTGAGGGTGTTTACCTCAGTAAAGTTCCTTAACATTTCTTCTAGAGGAGGAAGAGCTTTCTTGGTCTTTACTGGCTTGGATAAATCCTTTCTTCTAGTGACTGCAAAGTCTTTATTTCTCTTCTCGATGGCGCCAGTGCTGCCATCGTATCTTTGCTTTATTAACGTGAGATATTTTGCTCGAGTTGAAACCGTAATCTCCCCTTACGAAACTGTGTCTCTTACGTTAGCTACAGTAGCTAAGCAGGCTGCCCCTGCTCCTCCGGATATCTGTTTCTCTCTCCTGTGACTGTAGGGTTTGCCTGGTTTAGGGAGTTCTCTTTCGAGTTGGCCAACATTCCTGTTGCTCTCGACACGCGTTCTTTCATATTGGAGTCACGGAGTTCCTCGAGTTTCGTCCCTCGTATCCTCGTTCTCTCGGTGTGTCCGGTAGTAATCCGCTGACCTTTGGCCCGATGTCAAACTTCTCGGGATGCGCGTTTGACGCACAAAAGCGTCGTCCCCTGAGTTCTCAAAGTTTTGTAGACTTGTCCGTTTTGGATCGTTTTTCGACATCTTGATAATTGTCAAACTTCCTTTCCTTTGTTTTTTTTTCTTTCTGGTTTGTCACGCTGTGTATTGTTTTCTTTTTACCTTATACAATGAGCTTCAGGCTACTGCGAATATAGGGGGAATTCAAGTCCAATTTACTCTCCGTGCCGTACGACCGAGGTGGATTCGAAGCACGCTGCAGTGTTATCTTTTTGAAATTTAATTTGTTTTTATTATTTTGTTTTATTTCTGCCTTGCTCGAGAAACAGATTGGTAAGTTCTTAAGCGAAATAATACAGTTTTAAAACTAAAAATGGATGTCTAAGAAGTTGCCGAAAAAGTGCAGATGGTCAAATGGTACTATCAAGGCAGACCATTGAGACTTATTCAAGAACTTTTTTTGGAGAATTTTGTAAATCGCCCAGAACCTAGTTTATCAACGATTCATAGGTTTGTGCAGAATTTTGAAAACTTTGGTTGTGTAGCGCCAAGAAACCATAAAAACCCACTGTTCTGAATGACGAGCAGGAAGTACGTGATGTGATGATTTGCGCTGCAGTAGAGGAAAATCGAAAGTTAACTAGCCACCAAATTGACTAAGCAGTTGATACGTCTTCAGCTACTGTTTTACGTGTTCTCAAAAAGAATGGTTATCATTCTTACAAAGCGTCAAAAACGCATAAAATTTTTCCGGAGGACAACTATCGTCGTATGGAATTTTGCGAAACAATGATGGAAAGGGCTAATCGTGATGAGAACTCTCTGCGATCTAGTCTTTTCACAGATGAAAGCACTTTTCCATTATTGAATCGTCATAACCCAACACAAGTTCGATATTGGTCGAGGGAAAATTTGCATTTGTGTTTTGACGTAAGAACACAGTATCCCCAAAAACTAAATGTTTGGGGGGGTATTGTAGGGGAACACGTAATTGGGACATTTTTTATTGACGGCAATTTGAATAGTCCTAGATACTTGGATCTACTCCAGCAGCATATTATTCCAACTGCTAGGCAGTTGTTAGGTGTGAGATTTGGTGAAACATGGTTTCAACAAGATGGTTGTCCCGCTCACAATATTGCCTTTATTAGGGAATATCTTGAGTTATATCAAAAATAAAGTTTATGGACATGAAAGGGCTAATAATTTGGAAGACCTTCGGATTAAAATTGAAGAAGCTTTTCAAACTATCACCCCTAACATGCTTGGAAACGTTAGAAGGAGTTTTTATAATAGGCTCGGATATTGTTTAGCTGAGCAAGGAAGCCTTTTCGAACATTTGCTCTATTTTTTTTTGACTGAGAGAATCTTTTTGGTTTTTAGAACTTATTATTTTATTTTGAGAACTTGCTTTTATTTTTTTCTCCTTATTATTTTCATTGTAACACGTTGTTAGTAATAAATCTGAGCAGTTGAAAATAAAGCGATCTAATTTATCAGTGACAAAAGACAAGTAAATTACGTTATCAAAATTTGCGTATTTACTGACCAAATTCCGATTTCATGGACTACACTTCACATTGCACCGTGGTTAGAGGCGTATTAAACGCAATCCGCAAACGGCCTATGTTCGCAGTAGCCTGAAGCGCTCTGTATATTATATAATCAACTTATTATTATTATTTTACTTAAAAGGCATTGTCAATTTAGGTGTGCTGTTTGCATCTAATAGTCGAATATACCTATAATAAAAACCTCACAAAATGAATAATGGAAGGATAACTCCACTATTTAGACTCAGTTTAATAGAAAAAACACCCTTAATATATCCCAAAAAAAATCCCTTCTGATATTTCTAGGCTGGGGAAAAAATATTAATGTTTTGATCGCCCCTTTAATTTTTTATTGGAGACAATTTCTTAAGTTGATTATTCAAAATCAATTTCAGCTTTAAAAATTGTTAACACAAAAATAGGTTTTCCACTACTTTCTGGCAAAACAAATTAAGGGTCCCCTTAATTTCTTAAAGAAAACTTTTTAGAAACAAGTCTTTCAGTAAACCACCAAAAAAAAATTCCACACTGTATTTTCCAAAAAGTCTCAATTGTCCCCTAAATTTTTTGTATTAGACGTTTTCTAATTGACGGACATTCTAAAAAACAACGTATTTTTTTCACAACTTTTGTAGCAGAACCGCTTCCTTAATTCTTGTGGGAAGCAACTATTTAAATTCTGTATTTTTCGACGATTCTACCACTTAAAGTAATCCAGAGTAGATATTAATATTTTAATATACTTTTTTTTAACAAACTCCAGCAAGTGCATTTACTGTCACCTTAATGTTTTTTGAAACATGGATTACTGTTGGTGACATTACACAACAGCCAAGAAAAAAATCGAGGTCAGTTGACTGCCCCCTTAATATTTTCTAAAATAAAATATCAGTGACACGCAATTATCACCCAAAACGGTTTTTTTTTGTATTTATAAAAAATCAAACATTAAAAATCAACAAAAAACATAAAAGTTGACTGAAGCCCTAATTCTTGTTGTCTTCTTAAAATTCAAAAAAGTTCGATTTGTTTTTTACCTGAGAATAGAGATTATAGGTACTTGCCGTCTTAAAAATTTTTGCAAAAAATTAAATTTGACTTAAAAATGACAAATTATATAACTCAAAAAGCTTTCTGTTTTTACTGTTCAACTAACCTTTTCTTAAAAACCCTAAAATTTGTTTACCGCCGCCTTAAATTTTTTCTAATAAAATTTACTTTCGAAATAAAATGACCGCCTTCTTCACTTGCTATTTAAATGGACGTAAAAAAGATAATATATTTTCTACTTAAAGATAAAGATGTTAACTGTCCCCTTACTTTTTCTCTACTGGTGATTTTGGTAGTGCTCTTTTAACCTTTGGTACAAAAGTTTTCTTGAAAATATTAAAATTATTAAAATGAAATTCACCACCGTGGTTAAAATTTTTCTGGGACACCTAAGGCGAATTTTTCATGACCCTAACCACTCTGTGGTTTGTTAGGATAATGACGTCAGGAATGACGTCACGGTTAACTCACTGGTTAACAGCTGATTTAATTGACAAATACAGTATACCAATTTAGGTTCTGTGATTTTGTCTTCTTCTAACCTCACTTTTATGTAAATCAAAGGTTGGACATACCAGAACTACTACTAGGTACTACTATATGGTGCTGCCTTACCAACCTAGAGACAGTTAAGCAAATATGTCAAAAATGCATACCCACATGGACTCTAGAGCTACCTAGGTTCCCTATTAAAATTTAGAAGTACAATTTCAACAGCATTTAGAGGTGCGTGGGCCAGAAAAAAAACAAAGAGACCAGAAACGAATAAAAGAATTAGGTAATATGCAGTGTACGGTTTTCTGCCATTTTTGATTTTTTATGAAAAATTCTTTACAGAGGCACCGACTAGGGTCCCTAGGCCCTAGGACCCCAAATCCGCCGGCGCTTTTTTTTTAAGAGAAAAAAGGGCGCCGGGGGGGGGGGTTGTAATGTGTTTTTTGATTCTTTGGGTTGGGCTGTATTGGATTGGGTTGTTTTCGTCAAAAAAAAATTAAAAAAAACACAAAAAAATTTCAAAAAAAAACAACCGGCGCCGGCGAATTTGGACTTCCATGGACCCTAGTAGGTGCCCCCATAACGAATTTTTCATAAAAAATCAGACAACCGTATACTGCATAACTACCAAAAAATGCTATGCTTCACAAATTTTTATTGTGGTAATTTCCCGTGAAAAATAAAGCAACACCATCAGCCTTTCGACAATTCATAGCTATTCAAACACTTGTATACACCTTCAGGCACACTGCAAAAAAAGCAATCCAAGTGTACCATGATATATTATAAATTATAAGATACATAGGTAAGGTACCTTTTCTTAAATTTTCAAATACCAATGGGTCATCTGCTTTGTTAATAAAAAGTTCTTTGTTAACGACCACTGCATACCCCAGCATTATTACTTACACCCACATAAATCTGTATACCTATTGATGTGAAAAAATCAGAGATATGGAGAAGAGCAAACTCGCACTTATAAACTCGACGTTGGAATCCCAGATAAGGGTCAACGTCGAACGATAACGTCGGGTTTATATAAATGGTGAGTAAAATGCGAAAAAAAATAAACTGGGATAGATTAAGGACTGTATTTTCAAACTGCAAAAATTTATCAGCCAACACAGACCTCACCAAGCGAAGACCCCCTAACCTCATTTTCAAACTACAATCCCAAACCAACTGCAAGAGGTAATTTGCCAGGTTAGTTTAATCTGACGTCATGGTAAGAAAACCCACTCGCAAAAATAACATGGTTTGTGTTTTAGTTAAGTATGACGTCACACATGATGCGCCATTTCAAATACAATTGATTGTGGTTTGCAATGTGTTGAAATGTTAATTGAAAAAAATGTAATTATGAAATATAATATCCTTTTCTCAAATAAAGTAAAAATATATATTTCAACCGCCTAAAAAAACACAAAATTATCCTTTTCTTAAAAAAACCCAAAAAAGTTCATTGACACTCACTCTTTTATTTTCATATTCGTGACTTGGAACTATTTAACCTTTGTAAAAAAATATTTTGTTATTCACATATATATAATTTGTAATAAATTCTGATCACTATTTCCAATTTACATATTTCAAGAGAGCCTTAAGCTTGCCCTAGTGAATCGCACCCCCTTAGAATAGGCGCCTCCACCATTTCACAGTAAAATAGGGCTAAGAGATGACTACTTCCTATCTTTAATTCTATCCTGTTTATTTTGTTATAAGTTTTAAATTTTAACGGCCGGGTTGGGTCAACAGAGTTACAGGATCTCCCCTAAGGTTGCAAATTGCATAAGGATGAGCCCTACGACTAGATAAAATTAGCAACTGAAACGGACACTAACTGGTTTTATTTGCCTTTCCCTTGACTCGACGTTGAATCGTTCCTGCTTGGGGTCTGCATAATTGCGCCCTTTCGGACCAGTCACTGAACGCTTTTGCGATTAGTTATATACTCTCGTAATTCAGTGAGCTCTTGCGATGCCATCGCTTAATCGAGAACGAAAGTCTACCTTTTTAACACTTTACTAAAAACCGAATCCCCGATTAATTTTCCGATCAGCTAGCAGGTCGGCTTTCCCCCCAATCTCTTGATCGATACAAAATATTATTGAGTAAAGCTTGGCCCGCTAACTGTGTTTGGTAAGTTCTTAAGCGAAATAATACATTTTTAAAACTAAAAATGGATGTCTAAGAAGTTGCCGAAAAAGTGCAGATGGTCAAATGGTACTATCAAGGCAGACCATTGAGACTTATTCAAGAACTTTTTTTGGAGAATTTTGTAAATCGCCTAGAACCTAGTTTATCAACGATTCATAGGTTTGTGCAGAATTTTGAAAAGTTTGGTTGTGTAGCGCCAAGAAACCATAAAAACCCACTGTTCTGAATGACGAGCAGGAAGTACGTGATGTGATGATTTGCGCTGCAGTAGAGGAAAATCGAAAGTTAACTAGCCACCAAATTGACTAAGCAGTTGATACGGCTTCAGCTACTGTTTTACGTGTTCTCAAAAAGAATGGTTATCATTCTTACAAAGCGTCAAAAACGCATAAAATTTTTCCGGAGGACAACTATCGTCGTATGGATTTTTGCGAAACAATGATGGAAAGGGCTAATCGTGATGATAACTCTCTGAGATCTAGTCTTTTCACAGATGAAAGCACTTTTCCATTATTGAATCGTCATAACCCAACACAAGTTCGATATTGGTCGAGGGAAAATTTGCATTTGTGTTTTGACGTAAGAACATAGTATCCCCAAAAACTAAATGTTTGGGGGGGTATTGTAGGGGAACACGTAATTGGGACATTTTTTATTGACGGCAATTTGAATAGTCCTAGATACTTAGATCTACTGCAGCAGCATATTATTCCAACTGCTAGGCAGTTGTTAGGTGTGAGATTTGGTGAAACATGGTTTCAACAAGATGGTTGTCCCGCTCACAATATTGCCTTTATTAGGGAATATCTTGAGTTATATCAAAAATAAAGTTTATGGACATGAAAGGGCTAATAATTTAGAAGAACGTCGGATTAAAATTGAAGAAGCTTTTCAAACTATCACCCCTAACATGCTTGGAAACGTTAGAAGGGGTTTTTATAATAGGCTCGGATATTGTCTAGCTGAGCAAGGAAGCCTTTTCGAATATTTGCTCTATTTTTTTTTGACTGAGAGAATCTTTTTGGTTTTTAGAAATTATTATTTTATTTTGAGAACTTGCTTTTATTTTTTTCTTCTTATTATTTTCATTGTAACACGTTGTTAGTAATAAATCTGAGCAGTTGAAAATAAAACGATCTAATTTATCAGTGACAAAAGACAAGAAAATTACGTTATCAAAATTTGCGTATTTACTGACCAAATTCCGATTTCATGGACTACACTTCACATTGCACCGTGGTTAGAGGCGTATTAAACGCAATCCGCGAACGGCCTATATTCGCAGTAGCCTGAAGGGCTCTGTATATTATATAATCAACTTATTATTATTATTTTACTTAAAAGGCATTGTCAATTTAGGTGTGCTGTTTGCATCTAAAAACATATCCCAAAAAAAAAATCCCTTCTGATATTTCTAGGCTGGGGAAAAAGTATTAATGTTTTGATCGCCCCTTTAATTTTTTATTGGAGACAATTTCTTAAGTTGATTATTCAAAATCAATTTCAGCTTTAAAAATTGTTAACACAAAAATAGTTTTTCCACTACTTTCTGGCAAAACAAATTAAGTGTCCCCTTAATTTCTTAAAGAAAACTTTTTAGAAACAAGTCTTTCAGTAAACTACCAAAAAAAAATTCTACACTGTATTTTCCAAAAAGTCTCAATTGTCCCCTAAATTTTTTGTATTAGACGTTTTCTAATTGACGGACATTCTAAAAAACAACGTATTTTTTTCACAACTTTTGTAGCAGAACCGCTTCCTTAATTCTTGTGGGAAGCAACTATTTAAATTCTGTATTTTTCGACGATTCTACCACTTAAAGTAATCCAGAGTAGATATTAATATTTTAATATACTTTTTTTTAACAAACTCCAGCAAATGCATTTACTGTCACCTTAATGTTTTTTGAAACATGGATTACTGGTGACATTACACAACAGCCAAGAAAAAGAATCGAGGTCAGTTGACTGCCCCCTTAATATTTTCTAAAATAAAATATCAGTGACACGCAATTATCACCCAAAACGCTTTTTTTTTGTATTTATAAAAAATCAAACATTAAAAATCAACAAAAAACATAAAAGTTGACTGAAGCCCTAATTCTTCTTATCTTCTTAAAATTCAAAAAAGTTCGATTTGTTTTTTACCTGAGAATAGAGATTATAGGTACTTGCCGTCTTAAAAATTTTTGCAAAAAATTAAATTTGACTTAAAAATGACAAATTATATAACTCAAAAAGCTTTCTGTTTTTACTGTTCAACTAACCTTTTCTTAAAAACCCTAAAACTTGTTTACCGCCGCCTTAAATTTTTTCTAATAAAATTTACTTTCGAAATAAAATGACCGCCTTCTTCACTTGCTATTTAAATGGACGTAAAAAAGATAATATATTTTCTACTTAAAGATAAAGATGTTAACTGTCCCCTTACTTTTTCTCTACTGGTGATTTTGGTAGTGCTCTTTTAACCTTTGGTACAAAAGTTTTCTTGAAAATATTAAAATTATTAAAATGAAATTCACCACCGTGGTTAAAATTTTTCTGGGACACCTAAGGCGAATTTTTCATGACCCTAACCACTCTGTGGTTTGTTAGGATAATGACGTCAGGAATGACGTCACGGTTAACTCACTGGTTAACAGCTGATTTAATTGACAAATACAGTATACCAATTTAGGTTCTGTGATATTGTCTTCTTCTAACCTCACTTTTATGTAAATCAAAGGTTGGACATACCAGAACTACTACTAGGTACTACTATATGGTGCTGCCTTACCAACCTAGAGACAGTTAAGCAAATATGTCAAAAATGCATACCCGCATGGACTATAGAGCTACCTAGGTTCCCTATTAAAATTTAGAAGTACAATTTCAACAGCATTTAGAGGCGCGTGGGCCAGAAAAAAAAAACAAAGAGACCAGAAACGAATAAAAAAATTAGGTAATATGCAGTGTACGGTTTTCTGCCATTTTTGATTTTTTATGAAAAATTTTTTACAGAGGCACCTACTAGGGTCCCTAGGCCCTAGGACCCCAAATCCGCCGGCGCCTTTTTTTTAAGAGAAAAAAGGGCGCCGGGGGGGGGGGTTGTAATTTGTTTTTTGATTCTTTGGGTTGGGCTGTATTGGATTGGGTTGTTTTCGTCAAAAAAAAATTAAAAAAAACACAAAAAATTTTTTAAAAAAAACAACCGGCGCCGGCGAATTTGGACTTCCATGGACCCTAGTAGGTGCCCCCATAACGAATTTTTCATAAAAAATCAGACAACCGTATACTGCATAACTACCAAAAAATGCTATGCTTCACAGATTTTTATTGTGGTAATTTCCCGTGAAAAATAAAGCAACACCATCAGCCTTTCGACAATTCATAGCTATTCAAACACTTGTATACACCTTCAGGCACACTGCAAAAAAAGCAATCCAAGTGTACCATGATATATTATAAATTATAAGATACATAGGCATACCACAGCATTATTACTTACACCCACATAAATCTGTATACCTATTGATGTGAAAAAATCAGAGATATGGAGAAGAGCAAACTCGCACTTATAAACTCGACGTTGGAATCCCAGATAAGGGTCAACGTCGAACGATAACGTCGGGTTTATATAAATGGTGAGTAAAATGCGAAAAAAAATAAACTGGGATAGATTAAGGACTGTATTTTCAAACTGCAAAAATTTATCAGCCAACACAGACCTCACCAAGCGAAGACCCCCTAACCTCATTTTCAAACTACAATCCCAAACCAACTGCAAGAGGTAATTTGCCAGGTTAGTTTAGTCTGACGTCATGGTAAGAAAACCCACTCGCAAAAATAACATGGTTTGTGGTTTAGTTAAGTATGACGTCACACATGATGCGCCATTTCAAATACAATTGATTGTGGTTTGCAATGTGTTGAAATGTTAATTGAAAAAAATGTAATTATGAAATATAATATCCTTTTCTCAAATAAAGTAAAAATATATATTTCAACCGCCTAAAAAAACACAAAATTATCCTTTTCTTAAAAAAACACAAAAAAGTTCATTGACACTTACTCTTTTATTTTCATAATCGTGACTTGGAACTATTTAACCTTTGTAAAAAAATATTTTGTTATTCACATATATATAATTTGTTATAAATTCTGATCACTATTTCCAATTTACATATTTCAAGAGAGCCTTAAGCTTGCCCTAGTGAATCGCACCCCCTTAGAATAGGCGCCTCCACCATTTCACAGTAAAATAGGGCTAAGAGATGACTACTTCCTATCTTTAATTCTATCCTGTTTATTTTGTTATAAGTTTTAACTTTTAACGGCCGGGTTGGGTCAACAGAGTTACGGGATCTCCCCTAAGGTTGCAAATTGCATAAGGATGAGCCCTATGACTAGATAAAATTAGCAACTGAAACGGACACTAATTGGTTTTATTTGCTTTTCCCTTGACTCGACGTTGACTCGTTCCTGCTTGGGGTCTGCATAATTGCGCCCTTTCGGACCAGTCACTGAACGCTTTTGCGATTAGTTATATACTCTCGTAATTCAGGAGCTCTTGCGATGCCATCGCTTAATCGAGAACAAAAGTCTACCTTTTTAACACTTTGCTAAAAACCGAATCCCCGATTAATTTTCCGATCAGCTAGCAGGTCGGCTTTCCCCCCAATCTCTTGATCGATACAAAATATTATTGAGTAAAGCTTGGCCCGCTAACTGTGTTTTCGGTTTGTCAATTTTCTAAATAAAACCTTCATAGTTTTGTTTATTATTACATTTTAAAAATATATTAGAGAATTATTAACTTATTATCTTATTCCCTACTTCGGCCAATAGGTACAATATTATTCGAGACATAAAGCTATTTGTAACTCATCGCGGTATACGTATCCGCATCTAGTGAGAAACAAGCACATTAATTGGTCAGAAACTTGTACCACGTTTGAAAAGAGCAGATATATGCTAATCTAAGGTGTTCTTGAATGCGATAGGTGTTGAGATGCGTTAGTTATCACGTATCGTTACGGCACACGTATCGAATCTCAGCATCTATTGCGTTTAGAAACACCTTAAATTAGCATATATCTGCTCTTTTCGAACATGCTACAAGTTTCTGACCAATCAATGTGCTTGGTTCTCGCTGGATGCGGATACGTATACCGCGATGAGTTACAAATAGCTTTATGTCTCTATTGTCTCATATTCCATAACAATTACAATAAGCCATTGCCCATCATTTTGCTGCCACATTAACAGTCTGCTTTGTCCCCGTATACTTTTAGTTTTTAGTTTATATGCAAAATGTGTTTCTTATCTTAGAATTTTTTTTTGTTTATTTTTGTGGGAGTTTGTTTAAATATTCTGTTGTTTGTACGTTTTTATAATTAATTTGCTTAATTATTAATTATTTGCTATAAGTTTTGCCTTGATTGGAAAAAGAGAAAATATTTTAATTTACCATGTAAATTCGATGCTTAAAATGCCTTGACGATTTTGCCGTCCTTTTCTATTTCCAGTTTTACTCATAATTCCATTTTAATTGCTTACAAGGCAAATTAGTGCAAAAATAAAACTTTTTGGTCGCGGTCACATGAAAGACACTACTGTTTATCATCGATGTAGTTGGATTTGCTGTAGAAGAAAGAAATTGCAGATGTTGCAGCTTATTTTACTTTTACAAAATAGATCCGAATATAGAAGTGTACGTTGCCAAACTTAACTCAAATTCTACCCTGGGGCGCCGCGGCGCACACTTTGGGAACCACTGCAGTCTAACCATATGTTATAATTTTTTAGCTGCTCTAATTTGCACGTTGCAAACTTTCCATTTTTGTTTCAATAATTAATCCCCAACTTCCATTTTTCCAATTTAAAATTTTGCCAATATTGTTCATAAAATAAATTTTCCATATAAGTATTTTATTTCAGTATCCATGATTCGAACTAGTAATAGATTGCGATATAATATTGTAGTATGTTACTAGTTGTAGCTGGAGAGTTATTTTAAATAAAACACATAAGCTATATTTTTGGTAGCACAAAAGGACTTTAATTTTATTGATTTTAAGCTTTCCATTTTACCACCATATTAGGGTCTGTTCTCATTAGCTTCTTATTGACTATATTTTTTGAGAATGATTATCAGGCAATCGATGTTATTATGTATATTATAGAGAACAAAATAAATTAATATAGAGTGGCTTTATAACCATATTATACTTATTTGGATACAATTATTTTATTATTTATTTTTGTGCTTATTTTTAAAATAATTACACAAACTTACGTAAAACGTTAGATTTATTGATTAGCCATTTTTACTTTGTACGATTGCGCGCTCTTTGTTAACTTTTGGCTCGTTCCTTTGTAGCCTAACTTTTCAAACTCACGGAAAGTATTTAGTGGTCTTTCATTTTCGCCGCTCTTCAGATTTCCATAATTAGTCTTTTCATCTCCATAAATAATAAGAAGAGTTTTTGCCCATAATATAAATGCCAAATAACAAAACAAGAAATTTTTATAAAAAGGCTGCTAATTGCTCCGCCGTCTTCGTTGGCCCTGAACCAGCCCTTGGAATAGTATACAATATAATCAATACTGCTCTCTCAAACTGGATGGAGAATAACTTCCACCAATACTAGAGAGAATTGCCAGGACTGGAACATTCTTAAAAGTTCATGACGACAGAACTCTGTAGAGAGATCTATATACCTGACACTGCAGGCTGAAAGTACCATGGTACAGAAAGGGTCTAAGTGGGGACACCGAATGTAGGTTCTGTATGGAGGAGGATGAGATGGCCAGACATGTGCTGTGTGAGTGTCCGGCCATTGCACGTCAACGTCAACTTCACCAAAGCAAGTTGCGAGCCTCTTTAAGGGACTGAATATTCTGTAGCAACAAACAATCTTAAAAGTGAGACACAATAGGCCCGGTATTCGTCGCAGTGGACAGTGCCATACTGGCATCCTCAAAAATGAATGAATCAATCAATCAAACGCTCCAAAACCCGTCCGTTTTTTGTTTTGAACTCGGTGAGCAAATCGACGATCAGCTGACCTCTGCTCAAGCTCCACACGCTCAGCTACTCGAGTGAATAAACGAACGCGATAATTAATATTTGTGTTGTGAAATATAATAAAGTAAAATCATGCGGTTTCAACTGTTTACTAGGTTGGCACTACAAAAATCTTCAGGTGACCATTTTGATTGAGGGTTTTCGAGAAGCTTGCTTTTAAGAACTTTATCATAGTTGACTTTGAATAATTAATTAGGCTTTGATTATCTTCACAAAGAGTTGAGATTAATGCTTTTTTTTTCCAGAATTACAGAAAGTAAACACGATCACTTTCCAAAAGGTAAATATGTAGTAGCCCAGTTCGGATGGAGAACACATACTATTTCAAACGGCTCAAAAATCGGAAATCTTCCCTTGGAAATTTTGCCAAATTTCGGAGACTTACCGTTGTCCTTAGCACTGGGAATGGCTGGTATGCCGGGGTAAGCATAAGTATAAAGACCGGTGTAGCGGTCACAAAAATTTCATCATACGATTGGTGGTTGTCCACGTTCGTGGCCAAAATAAAATAAGTATGTTTAAAAAAGTGACGGGTCATTTTATACTAACTTGACTCCGGTGATTCTAAATTTGCAATATAAATTGTTATAACTTTAAAAGTTCGATCAACCTTAACTTAAAAACCAATTTTTCATTGGATATTTACCATCAGCAGTGTCGTACTGGTATAAAAAGACCCGTCATAATACATAGATAATAATAAAGTTAAAAATATTGTTTGGGTCCAAAAAGAAAAACTGTAAAGCATATTTGTAGAGCAAATTTTTTGCCGCACACGTAACGATACCTCATGGCTGTGAGTTTTACGGTGGGCGAAAATATGTGTCAACAAAGAAAACAGTTACACATTTAACATGGCAAACAAACGGTTATTTAAGGTTTAAGCTTAATTTTTGGTGGTATGATTTTACAGGGTCGATGCACCTTACTGTATTAAAAAAAAAACTAATAAGAAAACTACTCGACTGCCAGTTCTAAATAAGGTTAGTACAGAACGGAGAAATGTTTTACAGTCGGATTGTCTAATTAGAAATTAGACATAAAATACAAAAATTAAAGTAAAATTTAATAATTGGAAAAGTAGGATAATTTTATTGCAAAAACCTTGCGGGGTGTTTTATATTTAGTTTTAGGAATCTTGCACCGGCCTAATTCTTAAATATCGGGAGAATGAACGCTCTTTTATTAAGCCTTATTAGTACCCAGATACAAGTTGTTGTGGCCAACAAATTTGTTACCAACAACAACTTGTATCCGGATACATGTGGCCAACATTGTTGTCTGTCCAAATCGGAATCAGTTGCGCATCCAAATTAGAACAGTGCATTGACATATACAACCAATTTAGTAGATATTAAATTATTTTGGAGCCACTTGATAGTTGCGCCATGGGCGCATATCCATATCTATCACCTGTTATTGCGAATAAAGCGAGCTCAAATGATGTACACTTCTCTCCACATAAAACTGGTACAGCAGAAGGTAGCTGCAAATACGATTTTTTATGTTTTCTTATATGCAACACTGTCTTTTTGACTTTGTTTTACTAATTCAAAATATAAGGCCACTAAAAATAAAAACCACATTTAAAAAAAGCAGAAATGTTTTATTTACTAAACAAAAGCTACACAGTAATTGGTCTATTCGACTAGCTGATTATGAAAGAAGCAAGTCTACGATAGTAACTATAAAAAATCGATTTCAAGAAGAAGGAACTGTCCCTCGAAAGGAAGGACCGGTGGTAACTTTCGTCAAACCGGTGCCTTCCTTTCGGTGGATGGTTCCCTCCTCTTGAAATTGGTTTTTTATGTTTACTATCGCAGACTTTCTTCTCCTATAATGAACACATACTTGCCGAATAGACCAACCATCGTCTAGTTTTACTAAGATTTGCGCTTTTTCAAATTCGGAAAGATACGACGGTCTTTTTTAAATTTGGATGATACTGACATGCAAAACATGATGGTGTGGAGTCTGTGACATTTTCACTTATAGGGAGGTAATGCCGTACTATAAAAATTTTAAAAATGAAAAAGGCTGCTAACTTCTGTTGTACCAGTTTTATGTGGAGAGAAGTGTAGTCCTGGGCCCGTATTCTTTAATTTTGGGGAAGGGAATGCTCCCGGGATTCCGAAACGCACCTGATTGGTCGAAATCTCAGTTCTCTGTCACTATTCTGTCTATTTTGGCACTAATGACTTTGTTCGTGAGCGGTTTGCCGTCAGTTTGTTCTCCTCGTATAAGGCAGGAGAGCAAAATCGCTCACAACTAATGCCATTAGTGCCAAAACGGACAGAAATGTGACAAAAAAATGAAAATTCGGCCAATCAGGTGTGTTTCTAATTCCCGGCAGCACTCCCTTCCCCTAAATTGAAGAATACGGGCCCTGGTTGCTCTGCCGCATGCCAGCAAACAATGCGACGGGTCCGAGTGTTTTTGGAAAACATGCGTTAAATACCCGAAAATGCCTCTATTTCGTTTTTAAATAACCTTGTGTAACCTGTTTAACATTATAGTAGGCGCATATTTTTTTTCATGGGCGAAAAAAATGAGGTAAAAAGAAAAATTGCACTTTTTATTCTTTCTACTCTAAAGAAAAAATAATTCTTAAACAAATGTAATTTGTTTTATTAAAAAAAGACAGTGAAATCCACCACGTGTCCTATAAATAAACTAATAAATATAATAATGATAATGATAATAAAGTTAATATTATTAAATATACTTACTTGCTGAAAAATAAAATAGCTGCGAAGTCACCTCACTATGCTACTGTTCTCACGTTTGCTGACAACTTCGTCCACAAGAGCGATGTTTTCTATTTCAGATGGAAAACACAGATACAAACAGCACTGCAACAAAACCTTTTGATATCTTGCCGCCCAACATTACCAGTATGTTGCTGAGTATCTGTCAACTTGTTTAGAGTTGACGGGATACATGTTGCCAACAGTGTTAACAATCTGTATCCGGGCGATTATTGCCCGGTCTCTACTAGGGATTGGAAACACGGATACATAACACTCCCAAAAAACCCTTTGATGTCTGCCGCCCAAAATTGCCAGTATGTTGCTGAGTATCTGTCAAGTTGTTGACAGTTGACGGCATACATGTTGCCATATTGTTAACACTGTGGACAATATGTATCCGGACGAATGTTGCCCGGTCTGTACTAAGCTTTAAGAGATGTGAATGGTCACTGAAATTATGCAGATATATTATGAGTAAAAGACTATAGCAGATTTAATAATAATTTATTAGGTATAAGGTACAGCTATTTATAATAAAATATTGATATTAATATGAGTCTACGGGAATGAACTTGTATCTGCATCGGTCAGTGTGTCCTAGATCTCGATAATGCATAAATTTTGTTTGTAATAACATCCTAATTACATCAATGATGATTGCTGTAACTCGATCGGTCATCGGCATGTTTTTATAAACTGTTTCATTTTTATGAATAATAAATTAACAAATTAATTTATGGCTAATTTTTTAGATTTTAATTTCTTAATATCAGACATTCTCGGTGGCTACAAAAATTTCTAAGAGAATCTAATGGGATTCCAGTGACCTGTTCTTGGCGACTAACATAATGGCTAGTGTCGATATAAGGATGCTGCTAATACCCATGTGATGTATCGAATACCATCGTGTTTCTTGAAGTTGCTGTTATATCTAGATCCTTCTCCTTTAGTTTGTTTAATGAGCCTGAAGCATCAATAACGGATTCCTCCATAGTACTGTGACTGGGACTGAGGAATAATATATTCGTGTTTGGATTAATTGGTTGTACCATGGATTCTACGACTGTAATTGTATCTTGCCTTTTTGGAGTCAGGATATTTTTGGTGGTCGTTATCATGCAATTTTGGGATATGATCAAGATACCTGTTTGTTTGAGGGTGACATCTTTACGAATACCATCCCAGATGATTCCTACTTTTGTATATTTAAAAGTTTTCATATGATGTTTGATAACATTGGTTTCTTGCTAATCTTGCAGAAAGTATTTTGGATCCGTTGATAAATTTCGTCAGTTGCAGTTGGGAGAGGCATCCACGTTTCTAGTAGTAGTGTAGTAGTAGTAGTAGTAGGTGAACAGATGTAAATATTTTGACCTATGCCAATGCAATTCTTTAATACTGCTGCATATGATTGGATATACAGTTGCAAGTTGTAATTTACTGCAACTAACTCATTCAGAACATCAAGTATCCTGTATGGGTCCTTTGTTATTCGTGTTGGAATAGGTGTTGATTTAATGAGTAGAAATTCATTTGTTTGCAATATCGGATAGGGATATGAATTCAAATAGATTTCCTCGGTGATAATGAATATCTAAAAGCCATCTGTGATGGTCGGTGACTTCGTTTAATTGGGCACAATTTGGTAGGTGCCTAGGAGTTCTATTTTTGAGATATTCTGGTCAATCTTAGTAAACCATTTATACATTCTGTTAATTGGTTCTATGCTTTTGTTGAGTTTCTTTTTAAATCTTTCCAGCTGATTACTAATTCGTATTTCTATGTTGTTAAATGTCGTTAGAGCATGTACCATAAATCTTGATTGATGGTTGGATGTTTTGATAGGTTATTTTTGATCTTTGATCAGTTTTTCAATGTCTGCAAAAACTTTATTATTTATTCCAAACAATGATGTGAGTTTTCGTGATTTTCCACAAGTCCTATTTTACTGCGATTTGAGATAACTCCTTGCATTCCTTTATTCATGCACTCAACCTGCTGCTGTTTCTCTCAAAGGTGGTGAATTAGCAATGAATATTCAGTGTTTGATGCTAGTTCTTTAGTCTTCTCACAGAGTGAAACAACTTGATCGATTGAAGTTGCTATGTTGCCGGGTTTGTTTAATATTCTGAATTTGTCAAATTTTAATTCTATTTTGAATGTTCCTCAATCTATCTTTGCCTGTCCAACGTGCTCAATATAGAGGCTTGGAGGTGGATAATGAATTTCATATTTTTGGGCTGTACTGGTTCTTAGGGTCATCATAGCAACATAGTACTGCTGTTATCGCTGCTTTCCACAGACTTGTGAACTTATTAAAATTTTTTAGCTCTATTGGACTTCTTTAAGGTGACCACACGCACTATGTTGTCTTCAGATGGGTAAACTTCTGTTATTCTATTATTCAGAAATCTTTCTTGATTTTTTGTACGATCTTTCATCTTTCTGTAAGATTTGCTGTGATTGCTGTAAAGATTGGATCCGAAGGTTCTACTAGAGCCACTAGAGAGAGACCTTCCGATTAGGAAGTGACCGGGGGTGAGTACGTCCAACTCGGTTGGATCTGTTGATACAGTGGTCGCGAATTGAGAAAAACTTTGATATGGTGCATCAGTGTTGTCATCTCTTCATATGTCAAACAAGCGTTTGCTATAACTCTTCTAAGGCGGTGTTTCATTGATTTGATTGCAGCTTCCCATAACCATCTGAAATGGGGTGCTGCTGGAGGTATAAAGTACCACCTATTGTTGTTAGATCATTTTGAACGTTGGATTTTTTAATTGTGTCGTAAATGTATTTTTGGAGGATTTTGCTAGCTCCAACGAAATTTGTACCATTATCGGTATACAAATGTGCACGATGCACAGAGGAACGGCTTAGTATAAGTATTAAGTAAGTAAGTAAGTATTAGAGTTCTTTATATTTTTAAAATTATATTCACACAATTATTTAGAAAGAAGCCCATTTATTATCATTTTATTGGAATTTTGGGTGATAGATACCTTAAGGCGTTAAATTTTGGCTACAAGTTTTTTCCAATTACAAATTTTACTGCTATTTAAGTGATATGACAATGAAAAGTAAACATAAAAAAAAATCTTGTATAAAATGTTGACTTTAGTAAATATTTTTGTTGTATGATTGCCTAATACTGATTAATGGTTTTTTGAAATTTTTAGACAAATAAGTCGTCTTTTTTATCAGAAATGTAATAATAAAATGAACAAATTAGGTAAAAAGGTTTTTGTATTTACAAAATTTGATATTCGACAGGATTCGCTTTACCAGTAATCTCAATATAATTGCTGGAGTATTACGATCACGAAAATATAACATTTATCTGCTACGATCTGCTATCAAGATTGCTATGGAAGTTGAGCGTATGGGTAAAGCGTCATTTTTGCAGTTCATTATTAAAAGCGCATTCGAGTTGTCAAAAAAAAAAAATATATTTTTATAATAAAACTAAAAGCTCCTTCTTTCCAAAAAATTCAAGACGAAAAATTTAGGTGACATTTAAGCAAAGTTAGCATATAAAAAAATTGGTTTTTGTAAAACGCACTATATTTTTGGGTTGCCCTGTATATGGTTTAAATCATGTAACGTAACTATTTTTTTTAATTGAAGACGTTGCTCTTTGTACAATATAACTGTGTATAAAACTCATTCCTAGCTTTTCCAGATTAAAAGTTTCAAGTAAAAAACCTCATGTCCCTCTGTTCCCATAAGGTCGTTCCACTGTGCGACGTCCTCTTGGTGAAATAAATCTTCGAAAGACACTCAAAAACAAGACCGCTGACATATCGCTTACGACTTCTGGATAGATAGACCAGAGATATTTCGTTAAAAGTTTTATTAAAAATATCTTGGTAGTTTTAGTACCAGTGGCGTACAAATATAACAGTTTTTATTGATAAATTCATTTTACCTTATATGTTCAAATATTACTCACTGACAGCTCTTTTGCTATTAAAAATATTTCTGATGACGTAGTTTTAACAAATGTCTACACGATTGATCTTTTTAGATTCACATATAAGCCAGCTTTAAAAATTTGTGTGGGTGATCCACAAATGATTCGTACCAGGGGCGTAGGGATTTATGGAAATATTTGTTTAACAAGAATTTTGAGGTTATGTTATCACAAACAACACATTTTTCAGAGCGTACTTTTTCTTTATTTTTCGAGCCAATTATTGCAAATAAATTACGATTTTAGTTGAATCGGGCTTTAACTAGCGCCCTAACATACAGGCATAGCAAAATTTGTGTTTTTTTTTAAACAAATTCAGCTTGTAGGGAAACATAACCTACAAACATGGGAACTTGTTTTAAGTGCAAAAAGACTTGCGTATATGTGGATGTTACCAAAGACAAATCTATTAAGGATCTTTTTGGAGGACCATGTGATTTATGCAGAATCATTGTGTGTAGAGAGTGCTCAAAAGTTACATCGAGTGATATAAGGGCATTGATGACACAATCTCGAATTATACTGTATTTCTGTGAAGACTGCCTGTGCAACATCAAGCAGGTGGGAAAAACGCAGATAAATTCCAAAGATTTAATAGAAAAATTTGGTAATTTGAAGATTTTTGCGATATGAAGCAGGAAATTCAACAACTTCAATCCAAGGTGGATGCAGCTCCCAAGTCGTATGCTCAAGTCCTATATTAGAGGATCCACAGAGTTCATTTCACAGAGCTATGAGGATCATAAAAAGGAACTGAAGCATGCTTCAGATTTATTAAAAAAATATGATAGGGAAAACTTTACCTTGAGAGAAAACTTTAAAAAACTGGAAAGCAGAGCGGGCCACTATGAGCAAAAAGAAAAAGAAAGCAATGTGATAATCAACGGTCTATCATGCCCTAGTACGGTGAACCCATCTGAATCAGTCCAAACTATTTTTAGGCGCATGAACCTGGACTCGTTACATATAAAAGGATGCAACAAATTAAATGAAAAGGAAAACTCTCCTGTGCTGGTCAAACTGAGCAGCAAGGGTGAAAAAATTATCTTACTTAAAAAACGTAAAGAAATAGGCAAAATTACTGCAGATTTTTGTGGTCTACAGGGTGGGATAATATTTTTTAACGATGATCTTACCCCAGAAAATCAAAAACTATTCAAGCTTGCACGTGACGCAAGAAATCAAAAAAAAGTTAAAAGTGCCTACACATATAATGGCTTGGTTTATGTTAAGAAAACATCTACCTCCAGAGCCATTAGAATCCTAAATGAGGACAGCCTCAACGAGCTGTAATCTCTTAAGCTTCCAAGGTATTATAATGCTCTTTCCTGTCAACAATGCCCTCCCCATTATCATTATTAGTTACAGTGCAAAATATTCAAGGTTGTCGCACTAAATTAAGGGAACTTAAACTCTCATTCGACAGCGACTCATATGATATCGCCTTTGATTTTCTTGGTTGATTGATAGTATATTGAATCAGGAACTTATTGACTCAAGAAGATACTCAATTTTCCGACGTGATAGAGTCTCTACATGCTCAAAAAAAGACGATGGTGGCGGTGTTTTCATAGCTGTTAAAAATAAGTACACAACAATAGAGCTTGAAGACTTCAATAGCGATGCAGAAGATATTTGGGTCCTCCTCACTGTTGGTAATGTCAAACTATACCTGTGCTGTGTCTATCTCCCGCACTATGATGATGTAAACTATGCTTGTTTTTTAACAAAATTAAGTGCAAACCTAGCCAGAGTGAGAGATCATCCTATTCTAATGTGTGGTGATTTTAATTATACGATGGTTGATTGGCTTGAGGATGATGGTCACTTAGAACCTTTTAATGTACCGCCAAAATATTGTGAGTTGCTAGAGGCCTTCTCTCAGGCAGGCCTCATGCAATTTAACAACATATATAATGTAAATAATAGGCTTTTAGATCTAGTATATTGTAACAGTTTTTGCATAAATAATTTAGTCCGTTCTGACCATCCTCTGCTGCCCGAAAACAGAAATCACCCCTCCTTGGAGTTCCTGTTTGACTGCCCCAACATTAACTTAAAAGACAAATGCAAGACAAAATATTTTAAAAACTTTAAACAAGCGGATTATTGCGGTATTCATAATGAGCTAAGTCTAGTTGACTGGCCATCTCTGCTTAACTCTAATAATGTAAATGAAAATATTAACAAATTCTATGACACAATAAATAAAATCATACAAAACAAAGTTCCTCAAAAAAGTATAAATAATAGTTTTCCATCATATTTTTCAAGAGATACAACTAAATTAATACTTAAGAAAAACAAATTACATAAAAAGTGGAAAGTTAATAGGGATATAAATGACTACAACGCTTTTAAACAAGTTCGCTCACAAGTCAAGAGGTGCATTAGCACTGACTACCAGTCATATATCTCAAACATGGAAGGTGAAATTCCTAAAAATAGCAAAAAGTTTTGGCAGTTTGTATCAAATAAAAAGTCAAGCCACAGGACTCCTGGAGAGATGAGGTTCGGCAACGAGGTGGCGAAGGACGGCTCCGGGATCTGTAAGCTGTTTTCAGATTTTTTTCAAAGTGTTTTTGTTCCAAAGTCACCTACAAGGAAGAAAACTAAAAGTCACTGTTCAGATAAAAATAAATCACTAAGTAAAATAACGTTGAGTAGGGCTGAGGTTCAAAACGCTTTGGAAGGCTTGGATGAGAGAAAAGGTGCAGGCCCAGATGAAATTCCGGCTATCTTTGCAAAAAGATGTTCGGCTTCACTTTGCGTGCCTCTAACTTTGTTATTTAACCAGTCCCTTTCCTCTGGATTTTTTCCAGATACTTGGAAAGTTTCTGCCATTACTCCAATCTACAAAAATGGCCAAAAAAATAATGTCAAAAATTACAGACCCATTAGCAAATTATGCACTTTCTCTAAGCTTTTCGAAAAACTAGTTTACCCTTACATTTTTAACTTTGTAATAAATGACATTATAACTGAACAGTACGGTTTTCTAAAAAAAAGGAACTTGGAGCTAAATTTGGTCGAATACTCACAATACATATATGAATCATTTGATTCATTTCATCAAGTAGACGTAATATATACAGATTTTAGTAAGGCATTCGATAAAATTTCTCATGGTATTATGATTGATAGGTTGGGGGAGATGGGGATCTGTGGTGACCTTCTTAGATGGTTTGACTCCTATTTACTTAATCGATCAATGTTCGTGTCCCTTTTAGAGTTCTGTTCTGACAAATTCTCACCATCTTCGGGGGTCCCACAGGGTTCCCATCTTGGCCCACTGTTGTTTGTAATTTACATTAATAACATAAGCTTGTGCTTTAATTACTGCCTGTTCCTTTGCTATGCTGATGACCTTAAAATTTTTCTTAAAATTAACTCTATTTTAGATTGTGAGACCCTTCAAACTGGTATCAATAATTTAATACAATTTTGCAACGAAAATCAATTATTTTTAAACTATGACAAATGTTCTGTTTTATCATTTTCACGTGGATCTGCTACAATTAATTATAACTACAAATTTGGAAGTACTTTCTTGAATAGGGTTTCTCATATAAAAGATCTGGGCGTCTTATTTGACTCCAAAATGACGTTCCATCTGCATATTGATAAATTGGTTAACGATTGTGCTGATTTTCTTTATTATTCTTATGTTTTTAGCAAACTACAATTTGCCTCAGTGATATGGAGTCATATATATAACAATAACATTGAGAGGCTCGAAAAAATTCAAAATAATTTTTTTAGATTTCTGTGCTATAAGACAAACTTTCGTATTATAAATCATAATTACGCAATGGCTCGATCCCACTTTAAAATTTTAAAATTAGAAAAAAGAAGAACTATAACTGATATTTTAACTTTATTTAAGATTGTTAATAATTTATCTAGCACTCCAAATATTCTTCCTAAAATAAGGCTTAATGTACCTGCCCGTAAACTTAGAAACCATGAATTATTTTGTGTTCCATATTGTAGGACAAATTATTACCAGGGAGCACCCTTAATAAGAATGGTTAAAGCTGCTAACTTGCATTGCACTGGTAGTAGTTTGGATCCCTTCGCACATAGCTTATTGTCATTTAAAAATAACCTTAAGCTTAAATTCTTGGAATAGACATAGAATTTGTGATAAATAATTTTTTTCGAATTTTCTTTTTAGTTAATTTAAATATTTAAGTATTTATATATCCGTTTGTGCTAAATAATTTAAAAACTATATTTTTAATTAGTTAGATATTACACTTAAAATTGTTATAACTAAGATTGAATTTATATATTTATAAACATTGTAATATCAGGATACTATTTTTGGACCTGATCCGTTTGTATCCTAAAGACCTAAATAAATAAACTTCATGTATCAATCCTTTTTCAAATAGCCCTGGATGATAGCGGTTTTGACATATGTCATCGACATTGAGACTCTTGAATTAGGATTACTTCAAAATGAAATATATTATAGCCAGTGGCATTAGAATTTACAGTTATATTATTTCATTTTTATTATACGACCTTTGCAAAAAATATTCCTAATCGAGATATTTTTGACAGATGTTTGCACGGTTGTTATTTTTGAAGTTGCAAGATCACATCACTAAGAGGCATTCTAATTTCAAAAATTTCAAACTGGCAGCGGTTATGACATGTCATATAAAAATTCGTGCAGATTAGGATTAATTTTTAATAGAATAAAATAATAATAATAAAATTTATATAACTGTTTCTGATGCCACCGGCATTTAGCAATACTTATTATATCTTACCACTGTAACTTTTAAACTAAGAAGTAATTTTAATACAAAAATGTCCTTTTGGACGACATATGTCATAACTGCTACCAGATACCGTAACAAATATTTACACCAATTTCTGCGCCTCTGGTACTGTTAATGAAATGACCTTGCCACTTCGCCATATTATCTTTTTAATTTCGGAATAATCGATCAGGAATATTTTTTGCAAATGTGGTATATAAAAAATTAAAAATGAAATAATATAACTGTAAATTATAACGCCACTGGCAATAATACTGTTATTATACTGCCGCTCCACTATATTAATTATTTCATTTGAAAGTAGGGATATTTGAAGAATGATTGGTACATAAAGGTAAACAAATATTTACATAAATTCCTTCGCCGTTCGAACAAATAATTTGTGACTCAAATGCACAAATTTTTAAAGTTGGATAATATTTCTATCTAAAAAGAGCAATCGTGCAGACATCTGTTAAAACTACGTCAATCATAAATATTTTTAATAAAGGGTAGTGAAAAAATTGGAAGTCACTGGCTCTAACAAAATGAATATATTTCAGTTCAGAAAAAAATTATTTTAAAAAACAACAAAATGAATCTCGTGTCCGCAAATAAAAATGAAAGTAAAACTCGTGGCATATCGGACAAAGCGTTTTTGTTTCTCACTTCATTACGACCAGGCCTCCAATGCCTAATGGAGAATCCAGACACCTACAGACCTGTTTCATCTTTATAAGGAATCATCAGGGAGTCATAAGATTATACCTGGCAGTTGGAGCTACACAGTGACCATGCACACCTCTAGAATTTAAAACAAAAAGTTTGTAATCCTTGGGGACGTAGTAACTGTGTGCGCCACCTGTCGAATAAACCGAGAAACAAAAACATCAAAATTGAAAAGTGCAAGACACCGTAAATATAGAATCCTGTACCGTTCAGCAGGTTATAAAGTAGAAACCTGTAAAAGTATAAGGTCACTGTAACATGACTCTTAAAAAAGAGGTAACGTTCGCAGCAGTACCGCCCCCAATTGGAGCTTCATACTACGTGGCCCTAATTTTAAGGCATCAGCAAGCAATCGCTCCGGAGGAGGCTTGTTGCGCAGAACTAAAAAGCTAAAATATTTAAAACACCCACTTACCAAAGAACTGACTTCTGTTTTAGTTACCTTTAGTCTAAATTGACGGCCATTTGGAAAATTAACTTTGAAAAGTGTAAAAAATGGCGGCTATTTTGTAACAGGGTACTAAATCGAAAAAAAAAGAAGTTGATTGGCTTGTATATCGGAGGTCACGGGCCTATATGTCAGAGATGTCAGTTTGATATAGAGCTGTCTAACAAATTGTCAAAGTCAGACATTAATCACGTAATGGTCCTTTAAAAATGGTGGGTGAAGGGTAAACACAGCGATTTTCCATAAGACGAAATCCTAATAAAAATAAAAATTTTATGAAAGTGGAAAAAGATGCAGATTACGCAGAGTGACTACTTTATAGGAAATTTCTTTTTAGGAATAAACTTTACACCGGCCATATTGGATCGGCCATATTATTTTTGTTAGACTGCCCTATACTTCCACAAGTTTTTTTCGAGTCACAAACATTCTGTTTGGTTTCGTTTTTAAAAATGACATGCGTATAAATAGGAATTAATAGAATCACAAAATGTTTTAGTAGTCGAATGTATTATCATATGATCAGTTTTTAATATAGGTGTTTGTATAATTATACCAATTTATTTATATCCATATATTTTTTGCTTTGCAAAAAATTTTAAATTAAAGTTTTAATATTTCATAATAAATGCAAAAGTTATTCTGAATTTTAGTAATACAGCTTATTTTGGATTAAAAAATATAACTGAACCTAAAACTGGAGAAACAATCGTAATATCAGGCGGAGCGGGCGCTGTTGGGAGCCATGTTGGGCAAATAGCTAAAATCCGAGGCCTTAAAGTTATTGCGATTGCGGGCAGTGACGAAAAAGGAAAATGGTTGACGAATGATTTAAAATTTGATGGTTTTATTAATTACAAAACGAATGATATTGAAGAGAAACTTAAGAAGTTGGCACCCACAGGCGTCGATATTTATTTTGATAATGTAAGTACTTTTTTTGAATATGAGAGAGTTATTACAATATCTCTAAGAAGAGGAAGAAATTTTCTTTTTACCAACCCAACCCAACATAACCCCAGCCATCTTATGTTGAAATGTGTTAAATGGTTGAAGTTGAATTACATGATGGTGTAGTTGATAATTAACTTTGTTATATTGTAAGACATTGTGTTTTTTATTTTTCAATTGTTACCGTTGCGTTTTAGGTGGGAGGAGAGTTAAGTTCTAAAATATTGAATCAAATGAAAACCAGAGGAAGAATAGCTGTATGTGGTATTTTGTCGGGGTACAATAACAGAAATATTAAAGGTAAGGATTAACCAGGGTAAAATTCTTGCAGTGCGATTTCCTAAAAGAGTTTAGCCTATGTTAGCGCGGTTCTAAGTTAAGGTGAAATTTTTGGTTTAAAGCATCCTAAACCATTTTTTCCTTTTTTGGTTTTGGATATAGTTTGACTAAAAAGAACGATTTTATTTAATTTTTATGTGGAAAATCTTCTTAACAGAATCTTTTGTTTTCTGACAAGTAGGCCTCTAGCGCCCTTTTTACTATACCCCGTGTCTTCCGCTATCTTTCCACTAACGCCACAAAGTTCAGTACTAATAAATCTCTTCATTTTGATGCACGAATGTTTTAGTTAATTTATTTAGCTTAGCTGCGACAACCTGCGTACTGTCGTCCACTGAGAGCTCTCCATTTTATACTATGAATCAAGGGTAAACAGTAGAAATCCCGCAAAAACTCCAGGATTAAAAAATAAATTGAAATACGTAAAACTCAAATAAATATTTTATTAATTTACTTGGGATGGGTTTAGGTTAAATTGTATTAGGTTTGGGCTAGTTGTAATAATTTCCTCTAAGGGGATTTTTCCGGGTTTTTGTTCTTAGATTTGAATCAAGAGCGGCTGTGGACCACAGAACAATTAGGAAGGGTTGTGGTTGCGTGCACTTAAATTTTATTAATCAGGATTAATGAAACAAGAATGTTTCTTTGTATTAGCACAAGTTTAATTGGTTGATGAGCCTTTTTCGGTCTTTTGGTTAGGCCATCATCAGATCAACTAGTTTTTTAAGTTTTTGGTAGTATATGGTTTCTATCCACGCTTGTTTAGGAGTGGTTGTGTGCATGTTTTATCCAAATTATTCTAATTTGTTGTGTTCTCTTTTTCAATTGTTATTGTGTTAAAAAGTTTTTTCAACTCTTTTCTGTTCAGTCTTAGAGCTTAAATTATATCTTTCAGATCGCGAGCGTCTTTTCAGCTTGAAGGGCTTGGTATAGATCATATTTTTTTTATTTTAAATTTTTAATTTTGTTACTTGAAAATTGTTTTTTTAATTTTTGTGCGTAAAGATTTTTTGAGGTTAGAGTTACTCAGATATAATTTAAGCTCTAAGACTGAACAATATAGATTAACTTAGACAAAACATGCACACAATCACTCCTAAGGAAGCGTGGATAGAAACCATATACTAACTAATAATTGTTTCTATTGTAGCCTTACATTGTAGGCCATTTTGTTTTTTGACAGTTTGTTATTTTGTCGTATTTTCAGAATGACTTTTTTTATGAGCTCTTAATAAAATGATTTAATTTTTAGGTAAGATTAATTATAATTTCTTATAATACGCTATTTTTCTTCAAAAAACACTGCACATCTCTGATTGGTTTTCAGACCGTGATCGATTTAAATAAAATTGTAGTATGTTATAGATCAGACCTTTTTGATCAATGACTCTCATAGACTAACTTAATTTAATTAATACAGGGTTTTAAAAGGGTTAGTGTTCAGCAACGATTTTATATAACTGTTACCATTTTATGTAGTTAATATTTTGTAAAGATTATGTACTTACAAAACGTTTTATACAGGGTGTTTTAACAAAAATTAACAAGTAAGTAAAATGTAGGTGTATTATACACGGTTCCTAAGCAAATCCTTAGGGGGCCAAGCAGCCGTGTATAAGACGCAGACAAACGGAAAAGCACATTAGGCAGAAAAGGATGGACATGGGGCGATGTTGTCACTACATCTTACACGTAGTAAATCCATTCCAGGTTGTTGTTTTCTAATGTTTTCCATTTTCATACCTTTAGGACTGGAATAAAAATTGTTTTTGCTCGACTTTAATACCAAACTGATGAAAAATATCGTAAAAAAAAATATTTTTCGGCTTTTCATTTTGTAACTATTGTCCTTACGCACTGTTTACAGGCTGGGATACATGCAAATGCCTAACCTAAAGCGTTCATACACGGCCGGAGAAATCGACTGAGATATTTCCGTAGAAACTTTATCAAGCAAATAGGATGGGTTAACGCCTTCGAACGTCCAACCCGGGTTTTGCACTTTGATTCGAAATCAAAAAGGAGGAACAGTCAGATGTGGGGCCGTGCACAAATTACGTAACGGTGATTTTACCAATTTTTGACCCCCTCCCTATGTAATGTTTTGTAACGGTTTGGCACGCCACTCCCCTAATATTACGTAACGATTTCAAGACCACTACCCTCCCCCCAAAAAAATAAAACTTTTCACTTATTTTCATTCCAAATTTTCTTAGTTTCACACAAATGCAAACGCTGTCGAAAACCCCCCTCCCCCCTACGTAACGTTTTGTAACCACCCTCCCCCCTATAACCATTACGTAATTTGTTCAGGGCCTCTGTAGTCCCAGTGGAGGAGGGCGAGAAAATTGATATTTTTTTCTTAAAAATTATACTCTTTAGACCTATTTCTTTGCGTTCCCGAAATTTTTATTGCGTGCTTTGTTTTTCTAACATTTTTGCGTTCGGCTAATTTAATTGAAAAATTTTTGCCTCCGGCGCCCTTTACCTTCTCACTCGAAACCAAGATCCCCCGTTTTAGGAAAACTGATCCCGTCTCTGTTTCTAAATTTTTTCGAATAAAAGTAGATTATGACCATGGGGGAAATAATTTTTTTCTACGGTATGACGAAAATTTCGAGAAAGTTGAAGAAAAAAATAAAAAAAGTGGCAGAGCTCAAGTTTTTCGTAAAAAAACGTTTTTTGTAAAGAAACAGAGCAAAATAAATCTTTTCACCCCTTTTTGGGTGTTACAAATATTGGCAGCCCCTTATTTTTTGCTTTTACTCTCCCGCTAGTTTTGAAGAATTGGTTCGCTACATGTTTCGAGATCATGTCATAAAACACCTCGAAAATATCAAATGTAGTGTAGGGCCAGCTTTATTTAAAATCAATAATATCGCAAGCAAAAAGCTCTGCAGGAAAAACGGCGCCGTTTATTGATTTCTTTGGCTACTAGTGCTAGCTGCATGGTTTGGCCGTTTCCGGATAGATGTCACTAGTACAACAGAATGGAAAGAAATTTAATTAAAAGCGAAGGTATTTCTTTCTAATGTTAACAACCTCACGAGTTTATCGCTCAGTATCGTAAATAATGGACCCTGCCGCCTCCTTTAAGCAAGAAAAAGCTGTGGTTTGGACCTGAAAACATATAATTTTTAATTAGATTAGATGTTCGCCATCTAGCGGAATTTGCAGACATCTTGTCAACGGTTGTTATTGATAATTATTGAAATTGAAAGAGTGGCGACAATTTTTTCTCATGAAAGCAGTCCGGAGATAATAACAAACTGGCACCATTGCTCAATATACCTGTTTCTTTTGTGCGCGCAGAACTTTCTATGCCATTTCTGTTTGATTTATTGAAATCCTATCCCTAAGGAAAATCTTAGGAACTCTGTATGTACCTTTTTTATTAGATTTTAATGTTTAACGTCTGATCCACAGTTTCACTTCTAGCCGCTACTTCTATTTCTCTTTTTATCGAAAAAAGTGAGATGGCAATAGAAAATATATTTCCCTCTTTCTCTAAATGGCGAAGAGGGAAATAGAAGTGAAACTGTGGATCAGGCGTAAGAAGTTGAGAAAAAACTGAACTACTTGTAAACCAAATGTTAAATAATTTCAAATATTTTTTTTTAGATTCTGTACCTACTTAATTTCAACGGAAATAAGTAAAAAATGTTTGATTTAAAACCTCTTTGTTTGATTTTAGTGGCCGATATCTCATTCATCGAAAAGAATGTAGATGGGATTTCTCGCAATGTGAAAAAAATTTTGTAAAATTGAAGAGTGATCGATCATTTTTTCTAAATCTCATTACTTGACATTTTTTAAACATTAAAACCTAATTAACACTAAAAAAGTTATAGAATAAAATAATACTACTTACTTAATATTTGATTTGAATGGCTCCAAGACCGATGAGGGTGTAGGAGCTGGCATATATATGAGACTTTAGTTTCTATAAGCCTGACAAACGACTGCACAGTGTTTCAAGCTGAAATAGCGGTTATACATTACTGCGCCGAAAATATACAAAGAGTAGAGGAAAACTCTGATTCGGTAGTTATATATTCATATAGCCAAGCTGCACTTAAAGCTCTAGAAGCAGTGCAAGTGACGTTCAAACTGGTTTGGGACTGCAGAACAGCTCTAAATAGGCTGGCAAGAACCAAAAGGGTGACACTAGCCAGGCCATCGGGGACACTCTGGAAACGAAAAACCGATGAATATGGCTAGACAAGGCTCGGCAATAAAGCCAGAGCCAAGCAATCTATTAAACAATGGCTCGCCAAAGAGACGAACGGTCTGTGGGAGCAAACGCCTGGACAAAGGAAGGCCCAACAGTTCATTAAAGAACGTTCACAAAAGCTGACTGCAGAACTTCTTAGTAAGGAAAGGAAGCTTGTCAGACAAATAGTGGGGCTTCTAACAGGTCACTGCAAACTCAATCAGCACTTGTATGCAATAGGATTGGTAGAAGATGCTACATGCCGTTTCTGCAAGAAAGAGGAAGAAACCTCATTACATATCCTATGTCAATGTGAAGGGCTAGGTAGAACCAGGGTCTTACTGGGGGACCTAGAATGTCCGCGGCCAGAAAGCTATATATAGGGCACACTGGCAAAGCTTCATGACAAGGACGGGGCTGCAACTTGTTTTGTAGTTCTAGCAAAGCAGGGATGGCAAAAGGGGAACCAATAGATCTGAGAAGGTCGAGGTGGACAGGTGTCTACATCACTCTATTCTAATCTGATCTAATATTTAATTATATTTATCTATTAGTTTCTTTTGAAACACCCTGTTTAGAATGTTAAGTCAATAAAACTTTAAAAATGTTTTAATTAAATTATTAAGGGAACATGACTGTACCGCTAAAAGTATGCAAATGATTCATTGAAGTATGTTACATATATAAAGTGACCAAAACCCCTAATCGCTGAATATTCTCATAACTAAATAAAAAGGTCAAATAATGATATACCTCTATTAATGTAAGGGGACACAAAACACAAAACAAAATCACTAAAAAACGTAATACTCCGCACCATAACGCGACGTGACATTCAAAAGTGAATCAGCTAATATTGCATAGTTTGTTTACTTTCTGTGTTACGATACGAGGATAAAAGCGGGGGGGGGGCAACGCACTTACTTGCTTGTTTTTTGTTAGGTACTTTGTTTATAAGTTTCAATGTATAGTCGAAGGCGAAGAAAATGTTTTAGCATTATTTTTTTTGAGAAAAATTTGAAATGAATCGTGATTTCGAACACCGAACAGTATTAGGAATCACGTCATTCATTTTTATACATAAGTTGTGAAACATCCTGTATACATAAATATTGTGTATAATATCTATAATCTAGTAAGAATAAGCTAAAGTTTCGAACTTCCATTGTCTTTATTTACTTTTTCACAACGCTTCGAATGCTTATGTACATGCAATCGTCATCAGTTGAATACATCTAACCTAATGTCGCCTGAGAAGTTGTAACGCCTGTTGGACACTGACACTTTCAATATTCTGCATATTAAAAACCAGTCATTAGAATAAGCTGGGCCTATGATAACTATTGAGCACTTACGCTGCGGTTAGTGATGGCCGTGGCTCTCAGAACTTAGGTCTTCTTACTCTTGCGTAGGCATATGCACTTAGTACGAGATCCGCCTGCAAATTTTTTGACCAATCGCGTAACCACTCAAAATATTTAAAAAGTTGAAGACTAGTACTCACCATTCCCAGAAAGCTTATGGTGCCAGTCGGCATTTGGCCGAAAATGCAAAAAAAATGATTTTGACCAATTTTTTTGACATTTTTTCTTTTTGAGCTTAACCATACGCCTTAAACGATGCCAAAAATGCATCCGGCCGCTTTGTCGCGGCACTATCGCCTGAAGGGGTGCTTTTTTTTAAGCCAAATCGACCCATAATGTAACCATTTGATTGAGGTATCAAATGAAAGGTATTGATCTCCTCGATACGAATATCAAATGGTGCCACTCCGAATCTGGCCGGAATTTACTATAGAGGCGAGTCAGTTATTGCTATACATCTTCGAGATAAACATTAGTAGGCACATTTTTTTTTTCTAAAGATGTTAGAAATACCAACTTTAATATTCTCTAATAAGTTCTCAAAAATCCGACTGGTACCAACACCGCCATATTAAAAAATTACGAAAATGGTCCACGAAAAAACTCACATCGCCTAAGTATAATCCAAGTCCCAATACAAGTAATTTTTGGTTACGCGCAAAAAGAAAAAATTTCAAAAAAATGGGTCAAAAACTATATTTTTTTTTATATTTCCGCGTTGTCCTTCACACCAGTGCGGAATAGATGCTTCTTTAACTAGTTAGGTAGCCGTCTACTTCTGGCTGCAACTGGACCGGTATTCTCGTAATACGTCACGTTTTGAAATCGCTAAGCGAAACGAATAGCGAACAGCTTGCTCAGCAGCACGCTGACCGACGACTTTTTGCATTCGTTTTGCCGAACGTGTTGCCCTGCGAGTAGATAGGTTCAAATTCGCTTAGCGCATCTTGACATCACCGCATTTTGCATTTTGATTTCTTGTGAGCCTTGTCGTTTCTTTTCTTTTTCTATGTGTAAGAAAGAGGCCCTTACGTAATCGATTTCGATCTGTAGTTCGGAATGGGTAAATCAAATGGTGATTAAACTAATAGGCAGAAATTTGATGGATTAAATTTTCTTTGACTTGCACAAGTGTTGATCCTTTAAAAAATGACTTGATGGTTTGGTTTAGCCCAGTTAAACCCGCCCTTTAACCCCTGTGATATAAACACAGTGTGGTGGAAAAAAATTACCCCGCACTCAGTGCGGGAAAGTTTAAATTGATTCCCGCACTCAGTCATAGAAAAAGGTGTTTCCCGCCCAATCTACAATAAATTATTCATGATCAGGGGCCCCAGGGAGAGCTATAGCTCTCCCACTTTTTTACCCTTTACTCCGGTTTGTGACGTATGTTTAGTGTGATATCTTAAAAATTTTGCCGGCGGTGCAATGACGACATTATTTTAACAACAATTGTAGTTTAGTGCTTCCTAATATAATTTTTCTTAAAATTTTCATCTGCGGCGGATTTATGATTTGGCAACAAATTTATATATACCACCGCGACCCCCCCTTCTTGGCCTCCAACCCTACTAACTACTTTTTCAAAAATATTTTACAAAAAACCTAAGAGATCAAAATTTTTAAAGAATTTTTTGATTTTTTTTGTCAAAGTTTTCGCTTGCGGCTAAGCAATTTTTTTAAAGTAACACTCATGGCATATCGGACAAAGCGTTTGTTTCTCACTTCATTACGACCAGGCCTCCAATGTCTAATGGAGAATCCAGACACCTACAGACCTGTTTCATCCTTATCAGGAATCATCAGGGAGCCATAGGATTGTACCTGGCAGTAAAAGCTACACAGGCACTATGCACACCTCTCGAATTTAAAACAAAAAGTTTGTAATCCGCAGAGACGTAGTACCTATGTGCGCCACCTTTCGAATAAACCGAGAAACAAAAACATCAAAATTGAAAAGTTCAAAAGACCGCAAATACAGAATCCTGTACCTTTCAGCAGGTTATAAAGAAGAAACCTGTAAAAGTATAAGGTTACTGTAACATGACTCTTAAAAAGAGGTAACGTTCGCAGCAGCACCGCCCCCAATTGGAGCTTCATACTACGTGGCCAATCCAAAATATTAAAAAAACAAAGTGAATCTCGTGTCCGCCAATAAAAATTAAAGTAACACTCGTGGCATATCGGACAAAGCGTTTTTGTTTCTCACTTCATTAAGATCAGGCCTCCAATGTCTAATATAGAATTCAGACACCTACAGACTTGTTTCATCCTTATTAGCAATCATAAGGGAGTCATAGGATTGTACCTGGCAGTTGAAGCTACCTACACAGACACCATGCACAGCTCTCGAATTTAAAACGAAAAGTTTGTAATGTAATGTAAAAAAATAGCAGTCTGGTGTATTTTTTCAAAATTTTTGCTTGCGCCGCATTTAAGGGTTAATTTTAAAACACTTAATCTACAAATGACACTAGATGAGACTTGCTTTTAAAAATAAGTACATATTTTTGTTTTCGTAGACACGAACTTAACACCTATTAGTGCCATAAATGATTTTTATTAAATGATGAAACCACCCCCCAGAGTCGATTTACTACGTCACTGCTAATAAGAGATCTTATTTTTTTTTATTATGAATAAAAACGCAAACTAAAAGAAACTACTATATCTTCCGCAGCACTCTACAAAGTATTGCAGGTAGGAAAATTGTACGCGCGGAGGCAAAACAGCTAGCAAATGGTAAGTGTTTCTCAAACGGTCGCCGCGAGATGAGCGCGTTTCGTCTATGCCTTGCATTCAATATACGTGAATACCATTTTTATTACTTTGGTCACGTGATATGCGAATATAACACGGTCAGCGAGTACGAAATGCCGAGCGTATTTAGTTATGAGAATACCAGTCCCTGGTCTGTTCACAGATATTTATATCTCTTTTTTGGGAATTTTTGAGGCTTGTAAAATCGTGTACCTAAAACATGCGAAAAGTGTCTTTACCGCCCTTGCCGGCTTGACCGAACGAATCGAAGCGTGCGGTAAAGTATCACTTTCCGTACTTTTAGATAAATTTTCGTTGTCAGATGGTTTTTAGTTGATTTCATTACTGACGCAATCGACGTGCTTTCCCGGTCTCTGGATTATTTCCAGGCTAACATTTTTCTCGGGAAATGCAAGGGCAGGGCTGTTATATCATCACTGAACCTTCAAAGGCAAGGTGTATGATAGATTGAAAAAGGAGGAACAGTGGTTATGTCTAAGGATTTAGCTTTCAAAATTGAATATCTCTATTAATAGAAATTATATTTAAAAACGAAGTTCACTTCTAGACTTGGCATCGATTCTACTATAAAATAAACCCCACTTATAATGTTCGATGATGTTGGAATTTTCCAAACTCTAGGGCAGAGTATAATGACATTTTAAAATCTTAACATGTGTATCCGGTACTCTACCTTAACTGGGCTGATATGTAAAGGTGCAGAGACTGTGGTAGTGTCGTCGTCAATGCATTGTAACTGTAGTGAATTGTTTTTCATAGATAATGCAGAACAGGATATTTTACAGATAAATAGTTAAGAATATTTTTTGCTACAGACTTTTTGATATAATTTACCTCGTTTAATTTTTTAAACAAATATTGGTGATAACAGACCTCCCTACAATATTTTTGAATATGTTAAAAGCTCCACCTTATATATTTCTTTTGTATCGAGTAAGTTCCGTTTTTTCTTAATATAGGTTCAAAACTGCTTTAGTTTTAAAATGAAGGTTGATTGGGTAGCACAGATGGACAAAATAAAACTTGTGGAAGAAAAAAATGTAGTAATTTTGAATTTGCATACATACATACAGTCAATAGTGTGTTCGGTGATATTAGCGATAAACTAACAAGGTACTAAAGGTAGTATTTATATCTGATCCGCTGTTCAATCATTCTGGTTTATTATAATTGCGAAGAAATTAGGGCCTTTTTTCTAAGTGAAAAAAAGCGCTTACTTTTAGCATTACTTCGCTTGCATGGACAAATTATAAAAATAATTTACCTTTTTAATTCTATATATTGCCTTAGTAATAACCTTTAGAAAAGTTATAGTACCGTATTATTAGCTGTGGTTGTAGTCAAAAAGCCTCACCCTCACACAGAGATCAGTAGATATTTTCGGGCGCATATGAAAGAGATGGCATGAACACACCAACTTTAAGCATGGGTGTTATTTTCACGAATTGCAGACAGTCGATATTTTTAATAAATGAACAAGGTATTATATTTACTTATGCCCCTACCTTCTGACCAAACTAATAATGGTGCCTACCTATAATACATAGTGGCGCTATAGTACCCCTCTCCTCATTTTTACGTCAAAATAGTTTGTAAAACTCTTTAAAAGTAATTTTTTACAAATTATTTTCCCTCTTAAATGCAATATATACTGCATGCATTAAATAGGTACAGCTATAATTATTTAAATGGAGTTGACTTTTTATCCTTAAATTTCTCTCTTTTCACCGCGTATAAAAATAGCAAAAATTTTTAGGTATAAATAAATAAGGCATTCGCAGTACTTTTATTACCCACTAGACACCGGGTACAGAAAAATGGATATATATTATTGAAAAAATATTTATTGTTATTTCCTTTACGAAAATTAATGACTTTTAATTTAATTTTGATGTGAGAAACTTGTATCTGTTAACGAAAATTTTCTGGTTTATTAGCGGATATATAGGAATATACCTAAATACCACTTATAATACCTTGTTAATTTATTGCTTATGTCACTGAACACACTATCGCCTGTCTATATGTATGCAGACACAATACTTGCACCTTTTTTCTCCTTTTTTCTCCAAGTTTAATTTTGTATTTCTTTGCTACCCTATCAACCTCAATTTTAAAATTAAAGCTTTTTTGAATTTTAAGAAAAAACGGAACTTACTCAATTAATACGAAAGAAATATGTAAGGTGAAACTTTTAACAATTCGAAAATTTAGCAGGAGGGTCTATTGCCAGCAATATTTGTTTAAAGCATTAGAAATTATATTAAAAAATGTTTACAAAAAATATTGTTACCTATGGAAAACAATTCACTACAGCTACAACAACGGCGACACTATCACAGTCTAAATGAACCTTAAGAAAATGATTGAATTTTAATTTTAGCACCTATAGTTCAATTTCCGATGTTGGAAAAGGAATTAAAAATGGAAGGTTTTCGAGTCTGGAGATGGATAGACAGATGGAACGAAGGAGTCAATCAAAATTTAGAGTGGCTTAAAGATGGAAAACTTCAGTATAAGGAAACGGTCACCGAAGGATTTGAAAACATGTTTATAGCCTTTCAAAATATGCTAAATGGAAATAATAATGGTGGTAAATCTATTGTGAAGGTTTAGTAATAGGACAGTCTACTTTTACCTTAATTCCTAAAGGGAGCGGCTAACTTCGGTCAAATCTTTACTACTTCTAGAAGTTATTCAGAAGACTATATTAAAAATAATTTGTTTAAAAAATAAAAGGTATCCTATCAGTATGTTATTAATTAAATATAATAATTACAAACAAATAAAATTTATCACTCATTGGTCGCGATTCTTCAGAAACGACAGAAAATCTCACCCGTCAGAATTCTGAAAAGTGGCGATTTTTACTTATCGCCTCATTTAAAATAAAAACAAAGCGTCCTTCATATTTATCTTAATGTTGTGAGAGAAACTGCGACATTTTTTTATTAACATTTTATAAATTTATTATTTTAAAGATATTCTGCAGGACTAGTTTATAGCGGAGCTAAATTGTTACTACGCATACCAATAATCGCCAAAAAGTGTCGAAAATTCTCAGCATGTAAAAGGAAGGACCATGTACCTATATATATCTGTACTAGGAAAGGTCCCGATAAAAATCACTGCATAAAGCCGGCGGCCATTTTGAATTTGGACCATGACCAAACTCATGTCTTTGATTGATTCGGCTGTCGAGGTAAAATGACAAAACATCAAAAAATCATAACCCAACTTTTTTGTTTTCATTTTTCGACAATTTAAAGTTCTTTTTTGACTTTTTTTTATAATAATCTTCAGCTTTTTTGCGTTTTTCTGGATTCTATTAGAACATAGGAATATTATGTCGAGAAGTAAAGGCCCGTTCAGAGTTCCGTAAGGTAAGCGGTATGGGTTAAGACGCAAGGAAAATAAACTATAGCAAAAGCTTGCAACATCAAGCGTTTGTCATAGTTTATTTTTCATCAACATCAAGCGTTTGTCATAGTTTATTTTTCTTGCGTCATATCGCATACCTTACGGAACTCTGAATGGACCTTAACCACAGATATATCATTGTACGAAGCTACCCACTTGGCGCGGAACGTAAAAATCACGCGTGTCGCAGAAACGTCATGTAGTAAAATCCAGAGCAAACAACGTGGTTTTCAAGTTGGCAAAAAAAAAACAGATTTTCCACGACATCTAGGGGAGATGTGTGACGCAAAAACGGTTAATATACATGGCTGCCATGTGGATTAAAGGTAGTGGTTTATAAAAATGTTCGTGGCATATTCTGCCGTCCTTAACTAAAAAGCAGTAAAAATACATTATTTTCTTATGGAGTTACTACTTTTTAGTTAAGGGCGGTAGATTTGCAGTGCAATCTTAAAGCTGGTTTAGATTTAATTGATGTTTAGAATGTGATACCTTAATTTTTTGGTTTATTATGAAAGGACATTTAAAACAAAATTAAATTCAAACCAGGTTTAACACAGCGGTCTAATTTACAATAATAAGGAACACAAGCTTATATAATTTTTTTATTCTTAAAATTAGTACATTTGCTTTTGTTTAGAATTTTTTTTTTTTTTTTATATATAACGTTTATTTCCAAACAAACTTACATGTTTATTACAGGGAAACCATTTAACTCAAAGAGATTTAAACAAAATTAAAATTATAAAGAAACATACATAAAACAGTTAAGAATCATATAATATTTATATAGATAAAAAGCGAATACTATTATTTTGAAAAAATATTAATGTGAATTTTTTCGAAAATGGATACTAATAAAAATTTCACAAGTATTTGCATTAATTTGTAGGGTTTTGGATACTAAGAGTAAATGGGAGTTTATTATTCATTAAAAAATAATTCTTTATATTTGTTTAAACCTTTGGATTGTTGACATATTTTTAATTGATTCTGGTAAGTTGTTGTAATACAATATTCCATCACATAAAATTGTTTTTTTGCCAATATTACTTTTAAACTATATTGTTTGGTATATATTGGATTGTTTTGAAAAATGACACCAGAAAAATCAATTGAAGTTTTCTGAATTTCCAGAAGTCATGACCCTACTGCTCGTTCGTGATCAAGCTATATCTGAAACAATACAAAAAAAAAAGGATTTTACAAATTGCATTTTTGATAAAGAATGAGTTTACGGTACTTATTTTTTATTATTCTTGGTTACGATGAACATTATTTTGATAAACTATCAACTAAAGAATTTAATTTACATAGAAATGCCTACTAGATTTTCATATTCTCGTTCAAAACAACCCCTCCAAATACTTATGGAGCATGGGCACCCATTAAATTTTTTTTAATTTGAATATGTTATAGGCGAGGGTTAGACAATTTTTTTTAATGATTGCCCCCCCCCTAATGAGTACAGGGTGAGTCAGAAAATAATAAAGTTCAAATATATTGACTATCACAATCCTTGTTTTTGCGAAAACTATTTTCTGTATTTACACTTTAGTACAGGCTTAAGTGTAAATACAGAACATGTACTTATACAGATAGGCTAAAAAAAGTTTTTAAAAATTGTCAAAAATCTTTATTTTTGCAAAACATTTTTGCTGGTCTACAAACAAATAAATTGTTGTCAATTTCATGTGTATGTGAGCAGTGGCATACTAAAAAAAAATTTTTTGAAGGAGGTTCTACTGACTCATACAAAAATATAAGATTTTCTTTTGCTACTGGGATAATATTAAGTAGGTAGTTAATAATAACTTTAAATTTACTGCATATTCGTCTTTTCAGAAGACATTAGTAAGGGGGGGGGGGGGAATTAAATATATTTCAATCATAATATTTAATTAATGAAATTGTTTATGCTATGGCAGAAACACATTAGCTATACCCGGTATATTTGAGCCCCCCCCCCCCGCTTACTAACATTTTTTTTTGAAAAGATGACTATGCAGTAAACATAAAGTTTGTATCTATAACTACCTTCTTATTATCCCAGTAGGTAAAAAAAAGTTAATATTTGCATATGAGCCGGTAGAGCCCCCACCCCCAAGGAAAATATTTTTACCACTCCACTACTCACATACGCATGAAATTGAGGAAGAAATATTTTGCAACAATAACAATTTTTTACCATTTTTGAACAATTTGTTTAGTCCCCCGTATAAATGCTGAAGTGCAAATACAAAAAAATGTTAGTTGTGCTTTACCAAACAACATACCTACTTGAAGCTTATTTTCCTTGATTTCGTAGTTTTTATAAAAGCAACGATTGAGTGAGGTACAAGATAGTCAATTTTTCTTAACCTTATTTTCTGGCTCCCCTGTACCCATTGGTAGCAAAATTTGTGTAAGGCTCCCCTTATAGCATATTAAAATTTGAAAAATTTTAATAGATGCCCAAGCTCCATACATTGACAGGGTTCTTTGATTTTTACATTTTATTTAAAAAATAATCCTGTTCGTTGATGCTAATAAATAAATAAATAAATAATAATTTGGTTTATTTGCAAGTTTTTTTACACTATCCTAGTATTAAAAAGTATTTACCTCTTGATTAATAGCAAAACTGGCAAATCCTAAAGTGTTTTCAAGTTATTGTGTTTTCCAGTTAATTGTTTGATGCTGAAAACAAAATACAATAAACAAATTTTACAAACAAACCAAAAAGCCTTTTGACATACAGTACAAAACTTTAATAGTGATTTACCTAACAAGTACAAAAAAGGCACTTTTCAAAAGGGTAAGGAATATTTTTTCTCATCAATGCCTATGCAGTTTACAAAAACAAAAAAATAATGGGAACACCATAATAAATTAAAAAATATTTACTAAAATTTATTTCAAACACTAAAAAAGATGAGAAAATTCTCTTTTACAAATGATGCTACTAAGATTGCAACTGGTTCAATAAATGCACACTGTTTAAAGCAGCTAAAGTTGTGTTTGTATTTTGTAGTAAGACCGGCAGTTTTATTAATTTTTTATATCACTTTAATTGGCCAATATTTTTTATTTCAAGAATTAAAGCGGATAACTATTTCATCATCAGTGGTGGAACGTTATAAAACCTTTTGGTTAATATAATATAAAACCTTGACAAAATATGTCAAGATGGTTATAATCTAAGGTTATAACGACAAAATAGTGAGCACCTTTAACTTTTAGAATTAAATTCTCGGTTATTTCAAATGATATAAAAGAAATAAGTTTTAGGATCATTTCTAGTCCAAAATAAACAGAACTTGTGTTTTTGCTGGAGACTCATTTCTTTGAGGTATGAAAAATATATTTACCTCCATGCAAACTGTGAAAGGTCAAAAATTTCAAGTCAAGTTATTTAATTTAAAAAAAAAGTTAGTTTTGTTTGAAAAAAAAGTCGATAAAAAAAACAAAAACTTAAAACAGAATTTTTCTTAAAATCCCAAAGTTATAAAAAAATTAAAAAATTATTTTGTTTTAATAACTGGCAAAATATTTTCTTTTCACAAAAGTGATTATAAATTTATATATTAAATGGTTTTTTTGTTTCAGAAGTAGTAAAATAAATAAAAAATAAGTTGAAAAAAAAACTAGGTATGATAAATTTGAAAATATTTTTGTTTTCTTTCGATATTTTTTGAAAAATATTTTCTTTTTAGCAGCCAACCTCAACGATTGTTATAAAAATTTTAGTTAATGATTTTGAAAATTTAAATATTCAAAATATTTTTTTCTTCGTTTCATAAGTTTTCCAAAATAATTTTCATAAAAATTTTAATAAAATTTTTCTTCAACATTTTCTTTTGTAAAAAACGGGAAATTTATTCTAAAGAAATATTTCTTACCCAAAATAAAAAACAACATTTAAGTTCAAAAAACCAACAATCACAAAAAAGTCTCTAACTTAAAACACCCATTGTATTCTATGTCTATAGGCATAGCGCGCACTACCGAGGTGTTGTACCGTTAAAAAATTGTTAAAAACTAAATTCAATTGGCAGAGCTCCGAAAAACCATACCTACGTCGCGTCACTTAACAAGAATTTTTCATCACATGACCGCGAGATCACTGTAAGACCGTGTATTCCTGAAAGTCGTACGATATGTGATCATTCTCTAAAGCGATTTATACCACTTCCTGTTCAGGAATAGACTTCCAGCACGTAAGCCCGTTTTTTTCTGGGAATTCGGCGCTTACGTCACATTTTGCTATAAAAGCAAAAATTGGCTTAAACAGAACACAGTTGAAATCCAAACGAGTTCCAATACTCATCTTAAAACAGTACAAGGCAGTTCGAAAGAAAATAGTTAGAATGTAAAAAGTGAAGTTTGGTTTGTGAAAGTATTTCAAAATGTTAAAATTTTGGAAGCCCAGTGTGGAAGTTAAGAATCAAACGAATGCTGTAAAAATGTTAAAAAGTGTAGTATAGTGATTAGGCAGGATGCAAGATGTAAGTCGGAGATTTTCTGGACTACTGTATCGGTCAGACTTTGTGTAATGGTAAATTTTCATGAAAAATACTTGGAATAGTGTAGGACTGTTTGTTTAACCGAATATTATATCACAATGGATTTGAACTTTAGCAATGGCAATAAAATACCTATTATATTTCTGAAAAATCGAATTATTACTATGCACACTAAAACGATCATGTCCAAAACAGTGTAAGAAAAATATGTGGCGTCTCTTAAGGAGTTAAAAGTTTTCCTCTCGAACTTTAGAAATAACCCTTAAGGGCCGTTGTTCACAAACAACTTTTAGAAATCCTGACGTGCTCTCAAGGTATTCTTTTGTCCCATGTAGCTACACTTTGGTGGCAATATGCAGGTTCTGATTATTCCTTGAATACCTTGCCTATCATTCTTCTTATGACTTCTTGGGGAGTTTCTTTCATTTGATACTGTAAAAAACCCATAATCCAATAGTACCAAAACAATGCTACTTTGTTTGGTTGGGTATAGAGTTGGTAAAACAACAATTTACTTCAAAGAACTGTATTTAAGCAAGAGAAAATTACAATTTTAAAACTGGCTATTAAACTTTACCTGACTGACTTTTTAGATTATGATAAAAATGTGATGTTTATACCTATAATAGCATTACAAGGCCAGTGTACATAATGGCATAATATAAATATATTTTGAGGGATGGGACGTTTCGCCATAAGCTGTTTCAATGAGGCAGTTTTGCCGCAAAAAAATATAAGGTAAAAAAGGCAATTACTTACATTACAGCTAGGAGTAGCTTTTAATTGGCGTTTTTTGTTTAACTTTATGACTTTTTTATCGTTTGCGGTGAAACGACCGTGGCGAAATAACATACCCACCCTAGTCATATTATGCAAACAACTGAAAATACATTTGGTAATTATGCAATATACGGTTTTCTGCCATTCTTGATTTTTTATGAAAAATTCTTTATGGGGGCACCTAGGACCCCAAATCCGCCTGCACCCGATTTTTTTTTAAGAAAATAAAGGGTGTCTGGGGGGGGGTAATGTGTTTTTTTTTATTGTTTTGGGTTGGGTTGGACTGTGTTGGATTGGGTTGTTTAGTGAAAAAAAAAATAAAAAAAACAAAAAAAAATAAAAAAAAACAACGGGCGCAGACGGATTTGGGGTCCTAGGGACCCTAGTAGGTGCCCCCATAAAGAATTTTTCATAAAAAATCAAAAATGGCAGAAAACAGTATACTGCATAATTACCATACATTTTTTTTAAACCTTCTGCCACAGCAGCTAGACAAATTTTGGTATAGTCAGTCGGCGTAACTTTGGACCATTATGGGTAACTTTAAGCCACTTGGAAAAATCAGTTTATTCCAACAAATAATTTTCCAAGTTGCTCAAAGTTACCCACAGTGGTTTAAAGTTACCCCAAATGACTGTAACGCAAATTTTAAATAGTTAAGGGGAGTTTACCGAACTTTTCGTATTGATAATTTATAACCTAAGCATAATTTTATTCATAGTCATAATGTTAAATACATTATTCTTAATAGAAGTGTTTACCCAAGTTTTCATAGTTATAATTCACAATTCATAAGCACAGTGCATAATTTAAAAGTTGGTTAATTTTAACGTGCCATTTTGGTCGTTGATTTCAAAATGAGAGTGATTGATTTTAGCTGATATTAGAAAACAGAAATTTAGCAAGAAGGAAGAATACCTAACCTGTTGAGGTTAGGTAAAGAAAAACATTTTTTTTGTTTTTCTTTTTTGTCAATTTGGTATGTCAAATATCCTAACGCACTATGCTTATAAACTCTTGGATAAACAGGTGCTGTTAAATTATGTATTAACACTAAAATTGTGCTTATACACTATGAATTAAAGTTATGAATTATTAATGTGAAAAGTTGGGTAAAACCGCCTTTACTCAGCCAGTGCGGAAGTCACTCGACTTCTTTTTTAGGACACACTGGAGCAGTATAAATCAAACTTAATACTTACATATGCCAAGCCAAGCATACTTGTCTGGAACTATGGTTTCGGCAACTCACTACAAAGCACTTTCCCATTACAACAAATTAATAACGTAAAAATCTCTACAAGTATCCAAAAAGCATAAAAACACAAAGAAACGACCAAATAAAATAAAAAAACGACCGACAAAATGGCTGTTGACATTTTCGAGGGTATTTCGGCGCTGCTTACCACATATGTTCCTCTCTCTTAGTTTTCATGCTTTATTAAGAGACAGATAGCTTACCGAACAGGCGTAGTTAACAGCATAAAAATTCGCCTAGTTAGATCGTACTTATGAATCAATCAAAGACATGATTTTGGTCATGGTCCAGTTCAAAATGGCTGCCGTCTTATTACAGTGATTTTTCAGAGGGCTCCCCAATACCCTTTACCAGTACAGATATATATAGGTACATGGGAAGAACATAATTTTCTGAACAGTGACAGCGAAATATTCCATGGCTATCTATGGTTTTGTATGTTAAAAGTTTTAAAGGTTTGTTTACACATAAAAATAAGCTTAATAACATACATTTTTAAATAAAAAACAGGGTTTTCAGAAAAGCAGTCTACAAAATTAAAACTGACATATTGTTTATTTACTAGAACAGTATTAAGAAACTAAATTTTAAGGAATATTAGCAAATAGTCCTGACAAAAAGCATTAAGTGTAAACTTGTGTTTAAAAATCGTCAGGTTCTTTGTAAGGTCGAGATTTTATGACGGGTTTTGAAGAATCGCGACCAATATTATACTAGAAATGCTGGACATACATTAGTTCCGAAAATTAATTTTTCTAAAACACAGAAGCACGTTGGCTATGTAAGTTCAAAAATCTATAACCTATTACCAATCAAATTTTTCCAAATATCATAGTTGTATCAAACTTGTAACAGAGCCGTTTTTGAACTAGGACTTTTTTCACTTCTACTATTAGGTAACTTACCATTTGTAAATAGTTGTTAATTTTATAATTATGTAAACAAAATTTAGTGGGCATATTCACACAAACCTCTTATTAGTTCATTAGTATGCCCAAAGGATTTCTATTTTTTGTTAATTGTTGATTTAATAAATTAATAATTAAATTTAAAAAGTTTATAACTTTTGGCACAAACATTTTTTAACACATTAATGAAACCATCTCCTAGATACAAATTATTAACATATATTGATTTTAAAAGAATTTGAGCTTGGGAGCTTTAAATATGCAGCCTGTAAACTACTCAAATGCCAATTTTTTAATGAGCAGTAATATGGGTTATAAAATTATGCGTTTTTTGTTTTGCTAAAACTTGCTTAAATACCCAAAAAAGAACGAAAAGGGGTAGGAGTCCTAAGTAACATTAAAATCCAACTGCTAACTTTTGCTTTTTTTTAAAATTATGTGTTTTTTTTTTCTAAAGATAATAAATAAAAATAAAAGAGCATGAGACTTTGGTTGGCACAGGAATTGAACCTTTTTTTTTACTTTTTTATACTGGGACTTTCCATCCATTATATGTTATGTTATAGAGACTAAAACAAATCGTACGTAACAAAATGTAAATATTAGCTCAAATAATATGAAATATTGCTTGTCAAAAAAATTTGTGCGAGGCTAAAGTGCTACTTTTAATCCCGCTGTAGTCCTGAGGTTTACATACTATTTTATGCACTTTAGGAAAAGATTATTGTTATACGTTATTTCTATGCCAAGTGGTTCGTCGACTACAAGAAAGGCTAATAAAAATGAAATCTTGGCCAAGAACAAGTGCTGTTTACCTTGACTTGCGATAAATTTAATTATAAACTGCAACTTTAATCCCAAAAAAGACGGAAAAAATTAAGAATGTAATAATTGCACCAAAAAGTTATTTGGTATACTGGGGACCATTGAGAAGTACCAAAAACTTATTAGTAATGTAATAATTTGTTTTTGTTGGTTGCATGGTACAAAATATAGAAAAAATGTCGAAATCTAATAATATCTAAAAGGATCCCCAGTATAAGAAATAAATTTAGTCGTATAAACTCTTTGGTAAGCAATATTGCAGCTAAAACCTATTTTTGCGCTAAGATTTCCTTACATTTTGTTTGTTTATTAGCACCACCAAATAAACCCCTCTATCTTGTAAACTAGTCGTACGATTTTTTTTTGTCAATTGAAAGTGTAATTAGGACATCAAGATCTACAACATACCAAAATTTGGTTCCGTTCCTGTGCCAGCCATATACTTATAAACTTAATATACACGGCATTGCAATGCATCTCCGTAAAAGTTTTTGTATACAAGGTTAATCATCTAAATCCAGGAGGCTATGAAAATTTCTGGAATTTCAACCTTTTTACTGCGATGGCCTATGGCACGTGAACGTCACGTTTCACGTTGACAGAAGTAGTGTATACTTTTCAAAAATCAAGCAGTTTTAATTTTTTTACGTAAAAATATGTGCCGCCCAAAACAAAGATGTAATCTTATGGCGTTTTAATAGCATTTTGAAATTTGATAAGATGTGAAAGTGCCAAGGCAGATTTTATAGGTAAGTTAGTGCAGTACCCTCTCCAGATAGGCCGATCAACTCATACCGATTTAATGTCCTTTTCTCCACCTTCGCCGCCATTTTCACTCAAAAGTGACAGATAATCCATTAGTTTTCTGTCAAAATTGCGGCGAAGGTGGAGAAAAGGACACTAAAACGATAAGAGCTGATCGGCCTACGTGGAGAGGGTATTGGTTAGTGCGTTCTTTTATCTGATCGATGCGCATCGTGCGCTCCAAAATGGCAAATTCTCGTTCTTTTATTCAAAATCGAGCAAACCGTGCGCACTTTTTCGTGTTCGTTTTTAGACCGAGCGAGCCAAAAGAGCTCCTCGATTAGCTCGATGCTTTTTGAGCGAATATATCGAGCTTTGTCAAACTGCGGAAATTCTAACCTAGAAGTTTTGTTTATTTACCGAGTAGTGCCGAGTTTAGTTTTTTTTTTAACGGTTGATTAGTATCTACAATGCCACTCGTTCAAATTTTCGACGAAGAAAATGCAGAAATGGATTAAAGGGCTGAATTTTAGACCCAGGGAGGTAAATCACCTTTTTACCATAAAACTCCAATACAAAAATATAATAAAAAATAAGAAAACCAATGCATTGCCAATTCCCAAAAAAACGAAACCTGGGTAACCATAGCCAATGAATTCAATGCCGCCTCGTCAGACATAAACAACCGAACCATTGACCAACTTATGGTATAAAAATAAGAAGCAGACAATAAGAAAGAAAAAGGTACAGGTCCGCCAAGAGGTGCTAAAAACTGGGGGATGCTGCTTGCTACCGCCCGAAACGAAGAAGGATGAACTGGATGATTTGGTGCAGGCCACAATGGACCCCATTACAGTGGAAGGGCACTATAAAAATTTGAGTCACATGTGATTTGCCCAAGCCTAGGGATGATCCATAAAGACATTGAATATATATTTGAAAATTCAGTAAGTACCATTGACTTAAAAACTAGCAATAACCTGTTTTTTTTACATTTAAAAAAGTGCTAAAATAAGCCTTACCATACACATGTGACATACAATATTTTAACTACAACCCTAGATTTTTCTTTTTTTTTATAGTAAATTATTATAGTCACAATGTGTATCTCAAAAATATATCAATCTGTATTACCATTTTCTTTCTAAAATTTGAAATTTAAATAACTGTTTACCACGAAAGAAAAAGTTGAAATACCTATAAGGAATTTTGCAGGGTGGGATCATTAGGAGTCAATAATATTGTTTTTATATTTTAGGGGCCTGATAGAACTAGGCCAACTGCCACACTAGTGGGAACATTAGCATTGAATGCTTTTGGGGGACAAAAAAAGTACATTTGCAGATCATACTATTAGGAAAATGGAGGGATGTTGCATATGGAAGAGGAGCATCATTGCCTTTAAAATACAATGCCTTGAACTTGAGGTCCAAATAAGAAAAAAACAATTGAATAAACTCTCTCGTTAGCTTGGTCTGTGTTTTGAGCAAATCAAAATATATTGTAGAATACACGGAAAAAAATATGTATGTAAAATTTTTACATATCCTGTGCAAGTGAAATTGTGCAATAATTTTAAACAAATGTTGAAAAAAATCGAATGAGGCTGTGTAACTTTTAAACATACAATTGCAATTGATTTTGTGCAATAATATTACACAGATTTGCAATTAATGTCAACAACGTTGTTGAGAAAACGTGTTTGCAAAAAAAATGCGGTGTGTAATTTTTTTACAAAAATTTGTTGAAAATATTTATTATTTTTTAAGATTCTTTTTTCTTTACTTTATTAGGAAAACATATTTGTTAAAAAGCCCACTAGATATTTTCTAAAAACCTGCAATGTTTCGCTGTGCTCAAAAATATAAAAAAACTAATAATAATACCTATATAATTTTTAAAAAAGTTTTGTCACCCCGCCCTTTGATTTTAGGTTCAATATACCTACCATTTTTGATACTAGATATACTTTACCATGTACTACCTACCTACGTTGGGTTACATTTATTGAACTCGTATTTTTTTAAGTTATATTTATGCAAAAAAATTCAATTTATTACAATCGACGTCTGTACTAAAACGCTACATTTTGTAGAGGTTTAACACGGATGCACTTGGCTAAATCCGCCTCCAATCGGTGCAAAGCAAAAGCCTTCTTGATACCGTGTACTTTTGGCGCTCGACCGCGCCACCGCGTCCTCAAATTAGTTTTGACTTTCCTCAATGGTGGATAAATTTTGTGATGCGATGTAAAGTCATGAGTGAGTGAAAACTGAAAATCCAGAGCTAGAGAACTGGGGTTGGGGACGCTAAGGGAGAAATTTAGAGGTAAGCCAATTATTATTACCCATTTATCTACGATTTGCCTTGCAATTTTTAGCTGTTAAAATAAATTTTGTTTATATGTGTAGGTATGGTACATTTTAATAGGAAAAAAAAGTCATTCCTTTTAAATTGTGGTTAATTTATTAAATTAAAACGTCAATTCACTAAATACATTTCAAAGAACCCCGCACGTAATATATGGGAAAATGGAGTTCACCCGCATTTGAATTAACTTTGACATTTGATAGTACTAATCATGGTTTAAGAGTTATGCAACTTTTATTGAAATTTTATGTCTAGTTCTTGAGATATTGAGGGTCAAAGTTCCGCAAAACGCGTTGCAGTGGTAACTTTGCTGACAAAAAAAAACTATTTCTCAGCTGAAATAGTCGCAGGTATAAATGAATTTGTGTTGTTGAAGGATGTTTCATATTCACCAATTAACCACTATTGCTAAAAGATGGTTAGTTCTTATACGGGATGTGTTCAAAAAAGTATAATTTTTTGAATATGCATTCGACATTAGTTTAGAAGAAAAAATCAAACAAGCACCAGGATTCTCCTATCTGCATCTATTTTAGATAGTTGAAATAGGATCACTTCATTTTTTGCCCATGCTTTTCACGGTACAATTTTTTGAAGAAAAACAGACAATTTTCATCGCTTCAAAAACTGGACATGGTTCAGATTTTTAACCAATTTTGTCCCACTTTCAAAACCTATTCTAAATCCACTATTTGTCATTGGTAACACGATCTTCGTGTTAATTTTTAGCATGAAAAGTTGACGACAGAAAGTCTTTGTTTTACTACTAGGTCCATTTAAAACATTTTTTTGCTCAACGTTTTTTGAATATTTACTTTTTTTTCTGTGGTCAGTGAGTAAGTAAGTCAAATTTCACAATATTTTACTCAAATGATACTATAACAAGTATGTACTATTTGTATGAGTTTGACCAACTTTCTATGTCTAATTTTTGAACTATGAATTTTTGAAGTTAAAAGAAAAGTATTTTTTTGTATGTTCATGCGATAAAGCAAAGATAAAGAAGATCTTTTTTTTTTTGCTAGTAACTTGATATAGACAACAATAGCCACAATAGACCCGCTTGCTTGTGAGCACAGTGGTCACTGTTTTAGCCTATTCACATTCAAACTAATCAATCAGCTGTTTTTGTTTTATCACATGAACATACGAAAAAATGCTTGTCTTTTAACTTCAAAAATTCATAGTTCAAAAACCAGACATAGAAAGTTGGTCAAACTCATACAAATAGTACGTACCTGTTATAGTATCATTGGAGTACAATATTATGAAAATTGACTTACTCACTCACTGACCATAGAAAAAAAAGTAAATATTCAAAAAACGTTGAACAAAATTTTTTTTTTTTATGAACCCCGTAGTAGAACAAAGACTTTTTGTCACCAACTTTTCATGCTAAAAATTAATACGAATATTGTGTTAACAATGACAAATACTTGATATAGAATAGGTTTTAATAGTGGGACAAAATTGCAGCGATGAAAATCAGTCAAACTTCAAAAAATTGTACCGTGAAAAGTATGGGCAAAAAAAAAGTGATCCTATTTTATCTATCTAAAATAGATGCAGATATAACAATTCTGGTGTATGTTTGGTTTTTTTTGTTCTAAACTAATGTCAAATGCATATTCAAAAAAATATATTGTTTTGAACACACCCCGTATAAGCACTAACCATTTTTTAGCAGTAGTGTTTATTTGGTGAATATGAACCATCCTTCAGCAACACAAAATCATTTATACCTGTCACGATTACAGCTGAGAAATAATTCTTTTTTGCCAGCAAATTTACCACTGCAACGCGTTTTTCCGAACTTTGACCCCCAATATCTCAAGAACTAGACATACAATCTCGATAAAAGTTGCATATCTCTTAAACCATGATTCGTACTATCAAATGTCAAAATTCGGTTGAAGTCCATCTTCCCATGTATTTCGTGCGGGGTTCTTTATTGAAGAACAAGGTTTCTCCCTGAATACATAGAGAAGACTTCCGCCCTGCCGATGGCGGCATTTTATTTATTTTTGGACAATTGTGCACTTTTTTAAAACAATTTATAGGTATTTTATTGTAATAGAAGGTTTGATAATTATGCAGTATACGGTTTCCTTTTATCTTTGTTGAAAAATTCTTGATGTAGGAAGGTTTTAGGAACCCCAAATTTGTGACCGCCGGCGATTTTTTTTTAGGATAGGTTATATTAGATAGATAGTTAGGTTATATCTAAAAAAGTTTTGTTTTGTTTTTTCAAGTATTTTTATGCATTTTGGATGTTTTTGCCGTGGGGTTGGGTTTTTTTGGTAAAAAAAGTAAAAAAATCGGACAAAAAATTTCATTGGCGTTTAGTGATTTGGGGTCCTTGGGAACCCTAAAACTTTGCTACATCAAGAATTTTTCATAAAAACCAAAAATAAAACTGTATACTTACTGGCACTCTTACCGAAGCCTCCGTGGTGTAATGAAGTCAATAAGTTAAAATTTGCCTAAATAATTTTATTTTTTTGTGTATGTAAAGGTAAAAATCCTTTGATAAACAACCCTAAATGCAGCATAAATACCTACCTAAACGCCGCACCATTTTGTTTCGTTTTTAAACAATTGTGCAAAATTTTACGACAATTTGGAAAACAAGAAGCATTCCTTGTTGCTATTAATTGAAATTGCCTTCAATATATGAACTGACAAGAACAACTTTAATACTTAATTAGGTACTCATTTCCATTTTTTTGGGGATGGTCAATTTCTACAAAAAGCTGTCCATTTATAGAATCGGAGCGCTTATTCACTAAATACATCTCAAGCCTATCGAAGAACAAGGTTTCCTTCTGAATAAAGCCATGTGCATGATTTAGAGAAGAGATCCAACCTTGTCGACGGCAACTTATTTTTGTGTTTAACTTAATAAGTTTTGTAGTTTGCACTTTCAGCTAGGATGCCCGATTGGGTCTTAAGTTATATATTTTCTTTGTTTCAGGCTACTGCGGAGGTCAAGCTGGGCTGTGAACAAGTGGACTATTGGATAGAATTTCAGTTGACTTAGACTGGATAATTAGTTAATAAATATAAGAAAAAGTTTGACTTTATATATATAGTTATTTTTGTAATAGATTTTGTTTGGTATACTTGGAATAGCGTTCCTTTGTAGGTTAGCAGAAAATGTTTTTCTTTAAAGTAAAGAGTAGCAGGTAAAACCTATTTAGGCAAACGAAGCAGTATTTTTTGACTACTAATTTTAATGTTGAACTCATTACTTTGTTGTTTTTAAGTAAATAAAACTTTTGATATTTTTTTAATTACCTTATTTTCTTTCTAGGATTATATTATTTACCTATTTGGGTAAAAACCAACTAATTTTTGAGTAATATTTTTTAATAACCTTTTCAAACCTATACACAATTTGTGTAAACTTTGCACAAACTATTGTTTAAAATATTAACAAACAATATGTATTATTTTTCAATTAGCTATACAAAATATATGCACAATTTACACCAAATTTGTGCACATTTTTGTGTAAAATATAAACAAGCATTGTCAAATATTTTTCAATAGCTTGTATAAAATACATACACAATTTGTACTAAATTTGTGCACGTAAGCTGTAAAAATTGGTTCAAAAATTGTTTAAGAAAAGTGTACAGGATTGGAGTCTACCTTTTTGCACACCGTTGTAAAAAAAAGTTCCACAATTTGTTTAAAAACTTACCGCAATTGTTATTGCACAATCCTGTTAAAAATTTTTGCACAATTTGGTTTTGGTCGCGATTCAAAAACAAATTGTGCAAAAAAATATACAAACATTTTTTTCCGTGTAACTTTTTGTTAGGTATGTACTTACCTTTTTTTAGTAGTTCCTTCTGTTATTGTGTCACATAATAAAGCATTTATTTTTTTTAGTTTATTCAGTTCTGTAGGTATTAAGATAATGTGATTTTCAACAACAATAAAAATTGTTCTTGTTACCCATAATAAAACTTGAGGATCTAGTTTCCTTAATACTGTAAGTTTAAAATAATTTTTCAAGCAATAGTAATAAAAGGTGCCTTTTTTCCCCATTTTAGGGATAAAAATGCTAGTTTTTATCCCTAAAACTTGAGATGAAAAGTAAAAGGAGTGATAAAAATCAAAAAAGAGGAAAGGGCACTAAAAAGAAAGGATGAAAAGCAAATAAAGTAGAGATAAATACAAAACTATAATTGGAAACTAGAACGTTTGTTAATTGAGTTTTGACTTTTTATTCCGTAATTATTTTTACTTTTCATCTATGTTTTTAATTTCTGGGATAAAAAGTGACATTTTTATCCCCAAAGTAAGTTGAGTTATAGAAGTTGTTTATAAACGCCAATATATACTTATAAAAATTTTTTATTAAAAATACTATTGAGAAATAAAATCGTGCATTAAAATCACCTTAATATTAATAACCAGAAATTAATAAAAAGATAATTTTATTGTTTTTTTTTCTAATAAACAATATTGTTGGTAGGTCCGAGGGTAGGGTTTTAGAGCTGATTAATAGTCGAGCAATGATGGTAATTTAAGGCTTAAACTATTTTAGCGTAATTTACGGGGTACCGTTTTTACTATGTTTTTCATATTTTATGTCATGATTTTCCACACATTTTAAAGCTTTCTTTCCAAACTTTCGATTTAACTAGAATAAAACACTCAAATTTTTCAAGTTTTTCACTGTTTTATTAGCATTCAAAAAAGGTACTGCCAAAAAACATTTTTGCAAACATAATTAAGGTTGTTGAAGAGATACAGCAGGCTATAAAAAAGTATTTTAGACAAATATTAAAATAATTTAAGGCAATTGTTTAGTAAAAATTTCTGTTGTCATCTGTCTGTCATCTTGAGTGGTGTCATGCATATGATTTTTATTTTGATATTTTAATATAAAAAACAGCAAAAATTTTAATTTTTCATAGCATAAAGTGTGTAAAAGATAAGGTGGTATTAATTTCTTTTAATCAAAGTTCTTTCCGAGCTTTGAATTTACCAAAAAACGTGTCCTACCATAACTGTAATTAAGCACATCTAAAAATTATTTTTAGAGGTGCTAAAATACACTATAGTAGGACACATTTTTTGGTAAATTTAAAGACTGTTAAGAACTTTGATTGAAAGAAATTAATACCACCTTATGTTTTACACACTTTACACACACACAAATTTGAAGGTTAGGGTAAATAAAAAGTCTGTGCGGGAAAAAGGCGTTCGTTTTTGGTTTATCACACCATGAGCTCGATCGAGCTCTACGCTCAGCACGTTCCACTCTCTGAGCAGATAAACGAACGTACCAAGTATATGGTGCAGACCATTTTAAACTTAACTAGGGTAGGTATTTAGGGTAGCCCTGGTACTAGGGAGCCCCTAAATTTAGGTAGGGGTCGGTTTTCGTTTGCTTAAGTGTTTAGATGACCCCTAAACACTCTAGGTGATCCCTAGGGAGTCGATATCAGCACCTAACCCTTAGCGAACGTTTACCTACACTAATCCTCACTTTAAAAAAAATAATTTTTAGGGCGCTTTAGTATTTTTAGTCCACCATACCAACAGCGTTTGGGGCAATATTAAAATCTTGAAATTTGTTTTTGGGAGTTTGGTTAGATTGGTATGTTGGTTAGTGGTTACCTGACCCTCCCCACTAACCTACATATGTTGGTAGTTTCTTGAGTCGTTAGTGGTGCCTAAAAGATACTACCTGATACAACTAATTTATTTTCGCAAAGTCAGCGCTAAACTGCTATAAGTATTTTCCAAGTTATCTGGACATTGTGGAGTTAAAAAAAATAATTAACTATCAGTCAGACTGCCAGTTCTATTGATTAATACTAATTTATTTAAAAAATTTTGCCCTTTGTTTTAATTTACCTACCTTTTCATTTAGCTTGAGCATGATAATTTGTCATCTGATATTTCTGTAAATCACCATCCACCCCCAATAGTTTGAAATAATTTTGTAAAGGTTCTGTAACCAACTTTTTAGGCAAAACAGTTTCTTGTCCTCCAACAAAGCTCGCTTTTTATGACCCGAGAAAGATAATACATGATTTATATCTGACATTCAACGATGTGTCAAAAGTTGAAATCTGGTGTAGTCGTCTATATTACTTATTTTAGACACAAAGGTACCAATATCATAATACACTAATGAAGCTTCCTCACTTAAATCTTATTTAACAAAATTATCCGACATAACTTTGGTACTGGTACTACAACCAGGAATCTTCTGCTCTGCCTCTGTTCAGGTCCTGAGTTTTATTCGAGTTTATTTTAACAGCATCCTGTTTTGTCGCATTTTTCTTAAAGTTTTTAAAGAAATGAAATAGAGTATTACCCACAAATCGTTTTTCATTTTTGAAAAAAATGCGGGGAACACCACGCGCGCAGGCCGAATTGTACGATTACAAAGCATTTGCTATAGCGCTCCACACGCGCGCTGATTTTTTAATTTTAGTTCGAATTTGTTCAAAAAAACTGGTTTTAAAATTGAGGGTATGAAGCCAGTTTTAATGTTTTTAAAACTTTGATAATGTTCAGGGAGACGCGCGTCCCCCGGGCCCTCCCTGGATCCACCACTGGACCGGTATTCTCGTAATACGTAACGTTTTGAAGTCGCTAAGCGAAACGAATAGCGAACAGCGCGCTCAGCGGCACGCTGACCGACGACTTTTCGTATTCTCTCTGCCGAACGCGCTGCCCTGCGAGCAGACGGAATCAAATTCGCTTAGCACATCTTGGCATCATCGAATTTTGAATTTTTATTTCTTGTTAGCCTTGTCGCTTCTTTTCTTTTTCTATGTGTAAGAAAGAGGCCATGTGTGTGTAAATCAAATGGTGACTTGTACAAGTGTTGATCATTTAAAAAAATTACTTGATGGTTTGGTTTAGCTTAGTTAAACCCGCCCTTTGACCCTGTGATATAAACTCGTAGCACGTTCCCGCCCAGTGTGCGGGAAAAAGTTTACCCCGAGACTTAACAGCACACTTACAAAAAAATTCCGCACTCAGTGCGGAAAAGTTTAAATTTATTCCGGCACTCAGTCAGGGAAAGTGGTGTTTCCGGCACGGTCGTATATTGATATTGATACTTTATTATATAGCATTTATTGTTAAAATGGTTTCACAATAGTTACTTATATATCTAGTAAGTTATACCTTATAATTATAGTAAAAATGCGTAAGAAACAGAAAATAAAACTCTAAGGTATTTGTTACCCAAAAAATAACCTAACCAATTCAACAACAAACACAGAATTCATAAATCCACAAGAGAAACCTCGCGCGTGGAAAAATTTATATTTTCATGGAAGTGTTGAATTAAAAAAATAAAATAATAATTTTTAGTACATTTATGAATAAATAAAACGACAAAATGTGATTTTTCAGAAAAGTAAAGAAAATACAGACCAAAACACAGATATAAAGATATGGTTTACTAATTATTTTTTATATCAATTAAGCTATTTATTTCATGTATGCTAATTTCATATTTCATGAAAGTTTTTAGTTTATTTTTAAAAGAAAACAATGTAGGCATGAGCCTAATAAAACCAGATATTTTTTGGTACACAGCTGATGAAAGATACAAAAAGCACAGCTGACCAATGGCTTTTTTACCCTTGGCTTTACAGAATTTTGATTGCTTCTATTTCTAGTATTATACGTATGCTCAATTATTTCGATGTCGATTTTATTAAGAAAAATTTTTGTTGCTATTTTTTGGAAAAAAAAGTTGTCTTACATCGAGCATCAAATAGTAAGGTTAATGGGTAAAGCCGGTCTTAAAAATTACTTTAAGAAGCCACTTTTGTGAGGTGTTGAGAGTCTCTAAATACCCGTCCCGAAGCTACTAATAAGAGATTTTTATTTTTTTTATTATTAATAAAAATGCAAACTAAAACAAACTACTATATTTTCTGCAGCACTCTTCAAAGTATTGTAGGGTAGGAAAATCGTACGCGCGGAGAGCAAAACAGCAAGCAAATGGTAGGTGTTTCTCAAACGGTCGCCACGCGCTGAGCACATTTCGTCGACGCCTTGCGTTCAATATACGTAAATACCATTTTTGTTACTTTGGTCACGTGGTATGCGAATATTACGTTATCATACGGTCAGCGAGCACGAAACGCCGAGCGTATTTAGTAACGAGAATACCGGTCCTGGTCTGTATACACAATAACTCAAGAACGCATTAATCGATTTTAACGAAATTTGGTAAAAAATCCTCCATCGGCTGACCATGAACTGATTAACTTTTGGGTAGGCTGGTGAAGGGTTGAAAAGGGAAAAAAGGCGATAAAATATTTTTTTTAATTGTAACTTTGAAACAAAACCAAGTAGCGATATACGGTTTTCAGATTTAGGTTTCCAGTAATATGGACTACAAATTTTATTATAATGTCCAAATTCGTGGGAGGTTTAGTTTCCCAGTTATTTGAAAAAACGTTAAAATATATTTAAAATATCGTAACTTTAGAAGTAAAGCAGCTATTGATTTGCGGTTTTCAGATTTTGGTTTTCGTAAATATTACCCAAAAATTTTGTTATAAGTTTAAATCTTTCAAGCTACGGTTTTCGAGATATTTTGGACTATCCGTGCTTTCTAGCACCAATATTTTTGCATAATATAATCAACATTTTGAATGATGTGAAAGGGTTTGATGACCTCTGGACAAATCGAATTTAAAATTACTTTCGAAATCCGGTCAAATCCACAAGGCAAAAGAATGTAAAATAAGCATAAATTTAAAAAAAAATCAAAATCAAAAGAAAAAAAAAAGAAAAAATCTGAAAATTAATTTTGTTAAGAAAGATTTGATAACCAATTTGATAAATTTAAATTTTTCCCATTTTTTTAAAATTTTCGTTAACTTTAAACTTTGACAAAAAAACCAGTACTTTTTGTTACTCCTTGTATACCGAATAAAATAGAAAATGGTAAACTTTGGTTTTAACCTTTTTTTAGCAAAAAATACCAGCTGTACGGTAGCAAACACTCCATTTAAAAATAATAAAACCTAAAAAAGTTACAGAGCTTTCAAATTCTCTCCTAAATATAAAATATGCGCCCAGTTTAGTTGGATGCTAAATAAAAAAGATTTATCACAGGAAAAATTTAAAAACAAAAAAAACTTCATAATATTTTGACGTTTAGCCAAAATTAAAAAGAAAGTCTGTGTTTGTCGGGATTTGCCACTTGTTAGCCACAAAAATGCGACGATGCCAAATGTAAATCATACCTAACCAGGGATATGTCAGAAATTTCTCCAGCAAACCATTTCGAATTAGGGGGCACCTTTGGGTCTACCTAGAATTAGGTGATACCTAGCAAGGTCAATGCTAGGGCTCGGTTGGTTCAAATGGCCAGTAGCGTCTTTGCATATATGTATTTATCAGCAAAATATTCAATTTTGCTTAATAATATTTAATTTACTAAAATATATTCTAGTACCGATTTCATACACGCCCATGTGAAATCTACCAGGTAAGGTTGGCCTGTAGCCAAAATAATGACTTTTGACTACTTTTCAATATATTTTCACTTACCTTTATCGCTTAGGTATCCAAATTTCTCGTTAATAGTCTCTATTTTTAAAGATTTTCACTATTTTCTGGGCGGCAGGGCCAGTGTCAGCATTTTTTAATAGCTATTTTGTCACTTTTATAATTTTATTGTCTAAGTTTTTTATCCTTTCTTTATTTTTACTTTTCAATAATAATATTGAAAATGGACTGCATGAATCAACCTGTCAGCGTTGCTTTTAGCAATCGCAATTCACACCTCTTTTACCGCGACAAAAAAAAACAAACTGTAGGTCAACATAAACATTAGGTACTACATGAGCTACCTAGAAGTGTAATAAACTAAAAGGGGTCATCCATAAATTATGTAACACCATTTCGGCCATTTTTGCCTCACCCTCCTCTTTTCACAAATCGTCACGTTTCTGATGACCCGCTCAAACTTACGGCGTAAAATTAAAGCAACCCCTCCCCCTTATTAAAAAGGAGCTGACAAAATTTAACATTTTTTTTTTGTGAGAAGTAAAAGGCCAAAACATGTTTGACCACCAACGGACGGCATCTCCGCCATCCTAATGATAAGTTAAGTTAAAAATATCAAAATTGGAGAATTTAAATTTGGTATAATTATTTTACTTGTTACATTATTAGTTGTTAAGGGGGGTTTAAGTTTTGACAAAAATGGTGTTATATAATTTATGGCTCTGAGGGCAAAATTCATAAATTATGTAACACAAATATTGCGTCCCAAATAAAATCAACGTCCTCTTAATTTTTTCCCAATTTTGGTATTGTTAAATAATGGTGTCCATTTTATGATGTGACTTAATTTATGGCTAGCCTCCTTGCTTTATTTCACCTGGCTCAGTACCTTTACCTTTATTGTTAGCCTACTTATGTTTTTGGTTGTGATAAGAGAGGTACATGTGGAATGCGATTGGTAATAAGCGATGCATTCGTGTTTAATCAGGCAGTTGTCTTTTTCTATTATTGTTAAAAAGTAGGACTTAATGAATAAAAGATTCGTAACAAAAACTAGTTTTTTGCAAGTATAAAAATAAACACAGTGTTAAAATATACATAGTGTAAGTATAGAAAAATGAAATCGGCCGTGTTCTATCAATGTAAATACTATTAATTGTTAAAAAAGTAAAAATAATAAAAAATAAGTAGAAAAGGGGGCCGTTGAGGACAAATTTGGATACCTAGGCGATAAAGGTAGGTGAAAAAATTTAAAAACGTAGTAAAGGCCATTAATTAACTAATTAATCAATTTGATCGTAAGCCAACAAGTAAAGATTGCCTTTCGGCATTCTCTGAGAGGGTCCACGAGCAATTGTGCATGAAATCGGCCCCCTGTTTCCATTTGTCATGATATCAATTTTGTTAAAAAGCCTCAGCTTGTTTTCCTAAAAAATATCGCAAATAAAAAAGTTATATTAATTTTTCCCATTGATGATTTTCATTTCAAAAATTAAATTAGCAAGTTAAGTGTAGTTTGAACAAAAAGAGGATTGACATCGAGATCGACGACTCCTACATAAATTAAAATAAGGGCCGAACTCGATGAAAGTATAAAACGATGATTTTACTCAAAATACGACATCCTGTGTTACTTTGAGAATTAACAGATTTCTTTTTTACCCAAATTTGCGCATCTTATTCCAGTGCATTTTGACGACACTTTCAGTCTGGTTCGGCTTAAAATTAATTTTTCGATATCCATGTATATGTCAGCCTTTAAACCAAACTTTTCTTAAACTAAAGGTCCTTAGTAAATATCGCCCTATAAGATTGAGGGCTATGTATAGTCAAAACGAATCTAGAAAAAAAAAACTAAAAAAAAAACCTGTAAAAATATACAGATGGGTTAGATTGGGTCGGTCAGACTTTTCCAGGGTATATCCAGACTTTTCTTGGATATATTCACACTGTTCAGAGGTGTATTCAGACTTTTCCATGGTGTACTCGAACATTTTCAGAGTGTATCCAGGTTTTTCAGAGTGTATTCAGAATTTTCCAGATTGCAGCCAGACTTTTCCCGAGTGTATCCACACTTTTTCTGGGTGCCTCCAGACTTTTCCAGGGTCTTTCCAGACTTTTCCAGAGTGTAGCCAGACTTTTCCAGGGTCTTTCCAGATTTTTTCAGAATGCATCAAAACTTTTTCAGAGTGTATCCAGCCTGTTTCTGTGTGTCTCCAGACTTTTCCCGAGTTTATCCAGACTTTTTCTAGATGCCTCCAGAGTTTTCCAGAGTGTAGCCAGACTTTTCCAGAGTCTTCCCAGATTTTTCCAGAGTGTAGCCAGAATTTTCCAGAGTATATCCAGACTTCTCCAGGGTCTTTCCAAACTTTTCCAGAGTGTAGCCAGACTTTTCCAGGGTCTTTCCACCCTTTTCTAGAGTGTATCCAGACTTTTTCAAGGTCTCTCCAGAGTTTTCAAGAGTATAGCCAGACTTTTTCATGGTCTTTCCCGACTTTTCCAAAGTTTATCCAGACTTTTCCAGGGTCTCTCCAGACTTTTTCAGAGTGTATCCTGACTTTTCCTGGGTGTTTCCAGACTTTTCCGGGGCGTATCCGGACTTTTCCTATGTGTATCCAGACTTTCCAGGGTGTATCCAGACCTTTACGGGGTGTATTTAGATTTTTCCAGGGTGTATCGAGCCTTTTTAGAATATATCCAGAATTCTTGAGTGTTTCCAGACTTTTCCAGGATGTATCCAGAATTTCTTTCGAGTCGACGAACTTTTCCACTACATATATATATATATATATATATATATATATAGGGTACCATTTGGCATCCGCCCATGTTAAATTGTAGGTTCAAGTGGCATCCGCTGGTCAGATGGCTTCCGGTACATGGAAGTCAAATGACCAAACCGAGAAATCCTGTTCTCATAGTCCACCAGATCACCGTGAACCCCTCAAACAATTATTAGGTCGGAATTCACTTGACCTGTTTTTGGTTTCATGAGTATACGCCAAGTTTCAGAGTCCACCAATGGTGACACCACCACCGAGTTTTAGGTATACACAAAGTGTATGAACTGATCAAAGTAAAGGCCACATGGCATCCGTAAATTTGGCAATGGTGACGCAAGCCAAAGGTGCTGTGGGAATTACAATATGATCATCAGTAGGTATTATTTTTTTCGTTTCTGTATATAGATCGCGGCGTCCTGCAAAAAATGCCGCTTTAACTCTCATAAAAGTTGGCAAGTTTTGGCGATATATTTTATCAAACAACTTTTTCAACAGATTTGATGCAGTATTTTTGGTAGAGATGTTTCACCCACGCACACTCCTGCTTATAAAAAACGCTACAAGTTTAAGGAAAGTTTCTAATTTATCGACCAGTCACTTGACCAATGACTGGAAGTCTACAGTAGTCCAATATTAACGAAACTGGGAACATAAAGATATCAACCCTAAAAAAATTGACTCCTCATCCTGCAATTAAGGGGAGTAGGGGTAAAAGTACCATTATATGAGAGATATTTCAGTGACTGGGTCATTCTACCAAAACAGTTAAAATTAAACTTAGCAAAAACATTTAAGGAATAATTTTTAAAAAATTTTAACCCCCGCTCCCTCACATAAGGGTGGTAGGAACAAAATAATACCTGGCATATATTTTAATGACTGGGTCTTTCTACATAACTAATTAAAACTAAATTTAGTACAAATATTTAAGGAACCAAGCTTCGCATTTACGAAAAATTTCAACCTCCTCCTTCAAATAAGGTATGTATATAAATATATATTTGAATGACTAGGTCGTTCTACCGAACCAATTAAAATTAAATTTATCAGGAATATTTAAGGAACGAAGCTACACATTTAGGAAAAAATTAACCCTCCCCCACCCCCTCAAATCAGGGTTGTAGGGACGAAATACTACCTGGCATATATTTGAATGACTGGGTCGATCTAGCGAAACAATTAAGACTAACATTTAGTAGAAACATTTAGGAAGGAAAGTTACACGTTTCCCTACCACCCTTATTTGAAAAGATGGGGTGTTAAAATTTTTCGTTAATGTGTAGCTTGGTTCCTTAAATTTGTTTACTTATTTTAATTGGTTCGGTAGAACGCCCCAGCCATTCAAATATATGTCAGGCCCGATTTTGTCACTACCACCTTTATTTGAGGGGGCCGGGGATTAAAACTTTTTCAAACTGTGTAGCTTGGTTTTTTAAATGTTTAGGTAGAACGACCCAGTCATTCAAATATTGTCCCTACCACTCTTATTTGAGTGGGTGAGGGATTGAAATTTTGTCCAAATGTGTAGCTCGGGTCCGTAAATATTTTAGTCCGTTTATTTCTTTAAAATTTTCAAAAAATGTGTAAGATTGTTCAAATTTTTGATAGGATATCATGACTATATTCCAATCAAAAGTCAAATAATTTCGGCCTACGTCTCTTGGGAGGGGGGCGAAAACCAAATTTTTAATAGAAAAGGGAGAAATCTAAGAATTACTCAAGTTTTTCATAAATATTTCAAAAACTAAGACTCCCACTTAAGAACGGTTTTCATTTCCGGAAAGACGCATCATGGGTTTATTTAACAAGATATTCGCTTTTGTTTAAAAGTAAGTGTTACGAAAACAGTAGCGGGTCGTTTTGAAAAAAAAACTTCTTTTCAAGTTACTTTGTTCTGGTTTTTAGGTTTTAATTCTGAAATTATATTTATTGACTTTAAAACTATATCTGGTATTTTTTGTTTAACTTCGAGAATTGGGGTCCTATGCAAGAGATCTCGAATAAGTAACACACGACAAAAAAAAATTGTGGGGTCAGTGATCCTTTATGCCAAATTTCAACGCTCCACCATAATTTCTAAACCTTTAACAATTTTTGTGTTATTTTCGGAAATAGGGGCACTTTTCAGAAAACTCTATGTTAGCAACATTTATCAAAAATTATCTAAGAGTCTACTTATTACGCATGCCAGTTTTCACTGCTCAATTATTATTTTTTCTTAATTAAACTTCTCATCTTCCAGACTAATATGCAATTTTCGTACGCACTTTTGACTAGCATGGGTATAAAAGAACCTCTCTTGCATAGCCCCACCTTAGTTTTTTTGCATAGTAGCAGCTTTAAAAAGGAATGAATAGAGCTATAAAAAATATAGCCTTATCAAAATCTCACAAAGTTTGGAGAAATGCTAGCGAGAGATATTGCGTTGTTATTTTTTGAAGAAAATTTTCACAATTTTGAATTAGTGAATTTTTTAAATTTAACCGTTGCTAAAGACGCTACTAAAAAAATGAACAAACTGTGACAAGATTAAAAGGCATATTTAAACGGTATTCGAAAAATATACATAGCAACAAAAATGGTAGCTTATCTATAGGCCAAAAAAATAAAGTCCCTGATGCTACAGATATAAAAAAAAAAACAATTATTTCGGGACCCTTTGTGCTAAAAAGACCACGGGTAGCGTAATCTATACCAGAAAATATTTTAAAAAGCAGCAAAAGAAAGATAAGATAATAGGTCAATTTTTAAATTTAATAAATATAATTTCGGAATTAAAACCTAAAAAACAGAACAAAGGAGAGTAACTTGCAAAGAAGTTCAAAAAGCTAAAATGTTAACAATTTTTCAAAACGAGTCGCTACTGTTTTCGTACCACTTACTTTTAAACAAAAACGAACACCTTGTTAATTAACCCAAGATTTGGCTTTTTGGACATGAAAACCGTTCTTAAGTGGGAGTCTTACTTTTTGAGATATTCATGAAAAACTTGAGTAATACTTAAATTTTCCTCATTTTTATTAAAAATTCGGTTACCGCCCCCCCCCCAAAAGCGTAGGCCGAAATTATTTGTGTCATAAAAGTTGAAACAAGCTTACCCATTTTTTGAAAATTTTAAAGAAATAAACAGACTATTTCCACTAAGTTTAATTTTAATTGGATTGGTAGAACGACACAATGATTCAAATATATGCCAGGTAATATTTTGTCTCTGCCACCCTTATTTCCAAATAGCTTGGTTCCCTAATTCCCACCTTTATTTGAGGGGGGGGGGGGTTAAAATTTTTTCCAAATGTGTAGCTTGGCTGTTGAAATGTTTGTACTGAGTTTCATTTTAATTGGTTTGGTAGAACGACACAATCGTTTAAATACATTCCGGGTAATTTTTTATCCCTACCACCTTTATTTTAGGGGGGGGGTTGATTTTTTTCTAAATCTGTAACTTTATTTTTGGAATGTTCGTACTGAGTTTTATGAAAATCGGCCTGGTAGAACGAACCAGTCATCGAAATATGTATCAGATAATGGTATTTTTACCCCTACTACGCTTAATTGCAGGGTAAAATAATTTTGCCAAATTTTGTTAAAATCGGACCACTGTAAACGTCCGGTCATTGGTCAAGTGAATGTAATTCGAAAAAAAAATCGAACTAATTTTTTTAAACAATTTTCCGCGTTCCTTAAAATCTCTTTCAGCTCCTCTATTTAATCAAACTCATTGATATATCTGATTTCTGTCTTGTGAATTTGCTTTGGGAGTAAATAAACAGACATACTCTCTATAAGTATCAATATATGGATGCCATATGTAACTTCAGCCCTAAAGGTCAGACAGCCTTTAAATGAAATGATGCCAACTTCTACCGTCACTATATCGCATGAATACTGATGGTATATAAAGGCCGGATGCCAACTGGGAATGTTTCTTGACCGGATGCCAAACCGACATAGATATATATATACAGTGAAGCTTTCGAGAATATATTTTTCTCTTCTTCAGGACTTCTACAATAAGTTAAGAAGCCATTAGAATAATTAACTTAATTAAATTACTATTATAGATAAACTATACAGGTACCCACATAAGTATATCTAAATAATTCTATACTCACCAAAGTGGGTTGAAAAACAATAAAGCTAGACATCTCTGAATAATTCTGAGCATTTTTTGATCTTTTGGGCCTTATGCTAAAATAAAAACCTACATTAATTTGTTTAAAATAATTGAAAAGTCCACAAAATGGTGGCGAGAGGTTCTTTTTATATAATTTTTTTAATTTTTTGACGTTTATGAGTTCACATTAACTGTCTTTTTTACTGTATCAAGTAACCCATGACAGAGAGCGAGTAACGCAGAGAATATTGCACGAGAAGAGGACGCAACTGTGTGGTCATTTTATTCTCTTGCTCATTTTAAAAGTTTTAGACGCAGATAAACTTATACGTGTCTTCCCGTTTCCGAGAGAGATGGCTAGATAAGATGACACTCTGTCATCATCAAAACAAAAACAAAAAAATTTTATATTAAAAGAATTAATTTTTTAATTTTAGTGTAAGCTCCCAAAAGACACACAGTTCACTATACTCTCCCTATAATTTATTTTTTGTAGTTTTGATGTTATTATTATGTTAATTGACCTATTTTGTAGATACATGAGAAATTAAAAGAAAAGGAAAGGGTTTTGGTATGGAAAAATGTATGTCTCTAAAAAGCCAGGCACTCTTCTCTATTTACGGACATTATTTTAAAAAATGAATTAATGAACTATTATGCAAACAATTTTTTTTTTATAAAAGTTGAAAGGTAAGCCAAAAATGTTGTTCAAATGGAAGATTACCTGTCAACACTGTTATATGTTATTGTTGGTTATAAATTAATGCATTATACCTATTATTGTCTAAATTTAGGATATAACTGTAAATGGAGCAAGTAGAAAAAATAATATACAAAGAACCTCTGTGGACTTATCAATTCTTTTAAACAAATTCATGTAGGTTTTTATTATAAAATAAAGCCTAAAAGGGCAAAAAATGCTCAGAATTGTCCAGAGATGTCTAGCTTTATTGTTTTTCAATCCACTTTGGTGAGTACAGAATTATTTAGATATATTTATATGGGTACCTGTATAGTTTATCTATAATAGTTTTAATTTAATTCAGTTAGTTATTCTAATGGCTTGTTCACTTATTGTAGGTCCTGAAGAAGAGAAAATATATTCTTGAAAGCTTGACTGTCAAGAAAGGAGTTTATTTTATTCCGGCCCATATAAGACTGCATCCCCACTAACTAACCGAGGCTTCTTTTATCAACTAGTCAGTCACGACTGACTTTGTATATAACCTGAATATATTGTAATTTATATTACAACAATATACCCACTTAGCACAATAACAATAATAGGGCGCATTCTAAATTTAGAAAAATTAACGTGAGTAGAATTAACATCAGAAACACATACTCTCACATAAATAATCATTTTTTAGATGTACTTTAAAATGCTAGAAAATATCGTTTTTTTATGTTATTTATATATCCAAAAAATATACGGTATCACGAAAAAAAGTGCTGTTTATTAGTAAAAAACCTAAAATGCTTAAATTTAATTTTGGAAAAAATCAAAACGCCTTGGACAGCTAAAAATTTTCAACAATAATAGTTTCAAATGTTGAAAGGTTTTTTAATAAGAAACAAACACTTTTTCCTTATTTTTTAATTTAAGCAGTTAAATTACATTTTTTTTTAATTTTATTTAGAAAATACAGAATTAAGCTTTCCATTAAAAAATTTAGTTTAAGTCAAAGAGAGCAAAGCAGTATATTAAGACTCGCAGGCACCATATCGTATTATTACCAGTACATAAAATCATGTTTATCTCTATTCTTTTTGGTGGTTGATATCTTTCTCTGTCTGCAGGATCCTTAGTCAGTTTCTATGACAATATAAAACTTTGTATTCGTGGTGGTGCGTAAAGAAAAGGAATTTCTTCTTGCTGCAGTTACATCTGGAAATAAAATATTTTTATAAACAGATAATACGTGGCATATTCATTTTTTAAATCAGTTTTTATGAGTTTTTATTCAGTTTGCTGGTGGTATAAAGCAACATTTTATAATAAAAAAAACAAAAATTAAGTTTATGAAAAAAATATAAAGTCGAAACTTAAAAAAAAAAGTAATGTTTAACTTTAGTAACAAATATAAGTAAAGAAAAAAATTATACCTAATACATAATTTAAAAGTTCTCTAGACTCAAAAAAAAAATAATTATGCCAATTTCTGGCAAATTAATTAATTTTGCTCTAAACTGAATTGAAAAAAAAGTTCCTGACAATTTATACTATTTACCCTGCAAAGTCTAGAGGTTAAGATGTTCGCCAGGATGATTGTCTTTTTCCATGTAAAGGAACCAAAGATATAATTTTTTTTGTTTCAAAATTGAGATGCATGGTAAAACTACCCATATTTCCATCAAAAGTCCACCTAAAATAGAAATTTGGCGATTAACAGTTAACAGTTCGCTACTGATTTTATCAGGGTAGAACTTATTTTTGAGTAGGCCTAATTTCACAAAATCCTTAAATTGTTGCTAATAGTAAAACAAAACTTTAATATTTTACGCGGGGAATTTTCATAGATAATTCAAGAAAATGAATTATGTACTGCTAAAGTCACTTTATTTGGATAAAAAATACAGAAAAAATAAAAATTACAACTTTGAAATAATAATCAATTAATAATAAATATTGTTCGTGGGTCTCCATTTAGGTAGGTATTTCATTTCCTGAAACGTCGTCCAGATTTGGATCAGACTGAAATGTTTAACTAAATTATTTATGTTTATAAAATGGCCTGATTTTTGGTATGAAAAAAATGGCCAAGGTGCATTTTTTTACAAGAGATGTAAAGTTACCAAAGATAGTGGGAACAACCAACCAAATTTTCATCAAATGTTCATCTGAAATAAAAAATAAAACCATATATCTTATATATTTGCTTTTAGAAGTCTACTAGAAAAATTAAAGTTTCAAGAGGATTCTTCTTTTACAACACATATAAATAAATGAAATAAAAACATAGTTAAATAACTTTAAATTAATCAGCACAAAACTTTTATAAGTGTAGAGAAATGTGGGTGTCAGTGATTTAGGAGATGATTTATCAAGTTTCTAATTTAATATTTGGTAAACACAAAAACAAGTTTTTTACATTTTTACAAGAAAATCAACCAATGCAATCCCAGCAAATGCAACTCAACCCTACAAAAGATTGTTTTCGCTCTAGATATAACCGTCGTTACTTTAGACAATGTGAAACAAAAATGCAAAATACACTGCCTCCCATATAGGTCAATGTTTATTTTAATTTTACAGTATAAACCTAGCTTTAGATAACACAACACCTGCTGTTCCTGATTGACATTGACCCATCTCTGTCCCTTTTTTACGCAGTGCGTCAACGTCGAAAAGTAACATATATCGTCAAGTTGAAATTCAGCCATATATATAGATGCATTTATTTCATCTAACGCCACCATTTTGAGCCCACACGAATAAAAGAACTTCAATCGCGTTTATCCACTTACCTGCAACAACTGGATGTAAGATAGCAATTCCCAACCAATGATAAAAAAAAAATTTTTTTGCTACAAAACTTTAAAAAACGGCAACACAAACACAATTCGATAAACAAGCGAAACAAGCTTAGTTCCGTATTTGCAATGCAGAGGAAGGATTTATTAATCTGGTATCTGATTGGTTGAATTGAAACCACGTGGTACACCTGCTAAGGAATCAAAATGCGTAGAGGAAAACCGAGCTCGTAGGGTCGTATACACCGCTTAAGTGGTTAATATTTAAGGCTCTCTCTGGTTCTTGATTCACTAGGATAAGAAAATATATATATAAGGCTAGAGACCATTTGCACCGACAAGTTAAGTGGTCACTCAGAGAGAATGTGATTTACCAAATTTTGCCAAGATGTTAAGTCATAATCTAACCCGCGTAAAAATATGTTAACTAGCAATATACCTACGATTTTTTAAAGATATATAAAACAAGGAGGATCTGGGTTAAGTACATTTAAAAAAAAGCATTAAAAAAAGCAGAATAATGTTGTGATCTCTAATGCTAACAAAATGTAATTCCGCATTTATATGTGCTAAGTGGGTACTATTCCTTATAACAATAATACATTTAATAAAGTATTCCATTCCACAATTCAATGATATTGGGCTAGGATATGTCTGCCTTAAATACAAAAAACAGATAAACAGAATATACTCATATAATTTCTTGAAATAAATTGTATCTAAAAAATATCTAGTATTTTAAATGCATAGGGAAATATTAAAAAACTTTTTTAGAGAATATTACGTAATATTTATAAAATTTATATATTTAGTTTATATTAAAAAACAAATATTTGTGTTCTACTTCATTTTAAAATATTAACTGATATTCAAAAAACATATTTTTAGGTTGTACGATAGCGCATATACACTGAAAATACAGTAAATATCGGTTCATGTTTCCTTTTTTTGAAACGAATGAAGTTTTTTTTTCTAATATATATAAAATATACATGTAACATACAAAACGTATATCCTAATTTTAAATATCTGTGTAATATACAATATCCAAGTCTTGCTATGTAGGAGGCAACAAATCAGCTGGCTTTACTTGACCCGGGATATAACTCATCATTGAATCATCTGTATTTTTCCTAATTTCATCTACTCTATTCCAAACAAATGGTTTCCATAATTCTTTTTGTCTAATTCAATATAATATTGTTGTAGAATCAATCCAGCATATAATAGAAATTTTTGTATGTTCAAAACTTTTTAGTGTGCTTTGAAGCAATTACATATTAGCTACTAACAAGTCCAATCTAGGTATTGATATTTTGTTGATCGGAGCAACTCTACTTTTAGCTTGGATTAAAATAATAGAAATACCTTTACTTGATTCTGATTGTAAAAATATCACAGCTGCCTAACGTAAACTTAAGTTTTCCATTTCATCGACAGAAGTGTTCATAAACCATCTCGGAATTTTTATTAGTCTAAGCAATCGTATATCAGACATCCATTTCTTAAAACTTTTATCTATGTCTTTGGTAACGTCATCATTCTACCCTAACTTTAAAATTTATGTCTTTTATAATAGAAGTTTGAGTAATAATGAAACAGGAAAAGCAAATCCTATTTGATCAAACATACTATTTGCAGCGGAAAAAAAGAATGAGTCTTTTAACTTTTAACTCAAAATCAAAATTCTAAGTTTCTTATACTTTTTAACGAGTACTTGGAATTTCCTTCAGAAATCTGACTCAAAATATTTTTTAGATGATATTCTAATACTGCAGCAAGCCAAAATATACTACATGTCACACCAAATACAACTCTTATATATGGCGGTACACTTCTAAATTTCTGTTCTCATTATACCACAAGAATCTCACATAATGTCTATCCGTTTCTCGAAGTTTAATTCGAAGAAAAGCTTTCTAAATATCTGATATTACGCCTATTCGTGATGATCTAAATGAGTTTATAAGAGACGGAATCAACTTTATCAAATTTGTGTCCTTTTCTAAACACTGATTTAAAGACGAAAAATCTTTACTTTCTTTTACGGAAGCGTCAAATACTGGTCTTAGCTTTGTAGTTGCACTATTTAATTTTATAACATGATGATGCGGTAAATAATGTCTAAAACTCTTACCGTCTGGAGCATCCTCATAAATTTTTTCTACAATACCTTCATGTAAAAAGGTTGCAGTCCAGAAAAAAACCTGTTCTTTTTTGAAAGAGACAGGCTTTCTGGGCTAAACTATGAAAAGGGGACGTGCAACAGGCTCAGCAAGGTGGCCTTCGTATATTGTACCGCCTGCACTTCTACATTCATTAATTCATTCATTCATTCAATTCCTTCATCGATTGATATGTTGATGCATCCATCTTTATCCAATATTGTCATTAAGCTGCTTACTCGTTTCTTGGCTATGTTATAGTTGGTAGGCAATGGCAGATGACCTTCGATCTTTGGCTTAGCAACTTGATAACTCCCTTCGTTGTCTCGGCTGACTGTGTCCAAGAAAAAATTGTGGACATACATTGTCTTCTTATTCTCCATTTTTGCCTAATTTCGATCAGTAATGCCAAGAACATCTAAGCTCCAAAATCCTTTGATTAAGCTAGTACTACTAACTAGTACTACTAAAACAACAAGAATAATGAATTTAAATCTACATTTTCTCCAGAAGTTTTGTCTCTAGTGCAACTAGTCCAGATTTAAGTTCATGTTTTCTGCCAGTAACTAACTTTCCTGCAACATCTGCTCCAATCAGTACTTCTATCGGCATACATGGCTCGTCGTGAACTTTAATACCTAGTTTGGTTAACTCTTCTGTCCATGGTCCTTTTTTTACTGACATCATGGTGGAACAAATAACTTCTTGATCTAAAGCATCAAATTTACGTAAATATTTATCTTTGTCGTCTTGTAGAAAATCTTGTAATTTTTATGTTTGGTCGTTTCAGTTTGAACTCCTCCGAATAGCGAGTCGATCACATTTTCTTCACTTGTTTCAATGTGGCCTATGTCCAAAGCTGCTCTTTTACTAATGCATGATAAACCAGTATCAATAACCAATGTCACTGGTCTACTTTTTTCTTTGTTCATTAACTTCACAACAAATGTCATCATAAACGTTTCTGTGTATGTATTATGGTTAAGCTTGTCTGTTCCATGCTTTCCTTGTCAGTACTTTCGGTTAACAAATTTTGATTTGTCTCGTCTTGATTACAAACTAAAGTATCATGTCTTTAACATTGACATTGCATCTTCTACAAATATGACCAAATTTCATACATCGATGGCAATATCCATGTTCTGATAAAAACTCTGTTCTTTCTTTGACAGTCATTAAAAATTTAACACACTTTGTATTTTTCTTTGTCGTTTTTGAATTAAATAATCCAGCTGCTGTTGCGACATTCTCTCTCTTAGACTCTCTCTTTTTACCTAATACTGCAAAACCTGACACAGCTATAGAAATTCTTTTTTTCATTTTCTACCTCTTTCTTCAAAAATTTTAAGAGTTTTTCTAAACGGAGTTGAGAATCTTGATCAATATCGTAAGAAGAATGCCTTTGCCACGTTCTGAGTGAATCTTCAGGAATGGACGATTCTGTGGAAGTAGTATGGCAGTACATTTTTCTGTGGTAACGCCTAATGTATCAAGTGCTCTGAGCTGCGTTTCTAATCTTTCAAAGAGAAGATTTAGCTTAGGTTTATTGTGGATATTATTTAACACTAATTTTAGTAGTTCCCTGACATAGTATTCTACTAGCATTTCTTCACGACCAAATCTCGTTTTAAGACTGTCTAAAGCTTTAGTATAGTTAGCATCAGTCTGAGGATACCTTTCTACGAGTTGCCTAGCTTTAGATTTTGGTAAAATAGCTTGAATCAAAAATGAAAATTTATCTATATCTTCCAAAGAGGGATCCAGATGTATACGTTTAAACTGTGCCCAGAAAGGTAGCCATTCTTTAATATCGCCCCAAATTTTCTTAATAATTTACTTAGCTTGAATTTTGTCTGCTTTACCAGTTTCGGAGCGTCCTCTACTAAATCTTTCTCTAACATTAAATTTAGCAATTCATTATTCAACCTCAGTATTTATTCATTATTAGCCTTCAAGAATTACATTTTCCCTTGAATTTCATTGTCTTTTCGATTTTATTTGCTTAAATCAAACTCCAGTTGGTCTATCAGTCTTCTTAATTAAAGAAACTCTATGAATTTCCTGCAATCTTTCGGCTTTTTCCATTCTTCGTTGAAGCTTGCTTCCTCTTTGTGTCCTGTCACGAAAATATCGCTGAAACTTCCTGCTGTCCCAATGACAATTTGAATATTTTTTTATGGTAAATTTCAAATGAAAATGTATTTCTGCGACGAAAATTGCCTGTTCCGATCAGTTAGCTGTTTTTTGTCCGGAGTTGAAGATGCCTTTCCTCAAATCAAAAGAGAAGCTGTTCATTATATTTCAAATAATTGGAATATTTTTGAAAATTTCTTACAAAATGAAAACAAGAAGAACGCTCCTACTTCAAAAGAAGAATATATCGCAGGTATGGAAAAAAAAGGAACTTACGCAACAGCTTTTGAATGCCTGGCCTTATCAGATATTTATAAACTGAATTTTCGTTTTTCACCTGCAAGATCTTTTGATGAAAACGTAACATTTTCAGAACAACCTTAAGTTGTCAGCCACAGTAACCACCCCGAAAACATCTATCTAAATTTCTCAGGACCCCTTGATTGTGGACATTTTGATTTACTGTTTTCTTTAGACGACATAATATACACAAGTCAAAGGTCCATAAGGATTTTGGAGTACTAAATTTAAATTCCTCAATTAGTAACGTAACCATTAATAAGGCAAAACCATCATGTGATAATAATAATAATTATAAATCACAAGTTAACTCTTCAGCTCCTGGTAAAAGAATCGAATCCCCTTATTCTTCCAAATTTATAAACAAAATCGAATGTTCTATCTGTGGAAAGTTTTTTCAAGGTGAAAGGAGATTAAAACAACATAAATCTATGAAACATTTTTCAAAAGAAATGTCTGATAATTGTATTTTGAGTAGAGAAGAAATAAATGAATAATTAGCCGAACTTAGATCTGCTGTCCCAGTAGTTCGCCGCATTCCAAAAGGTGCTCGTTCCTGTATAGCAAACGAACTATCATGCCTCTTAAGAAAATGTACTTCCGAAAATTCTACCGGTTCATGGTTTAATTTGTTCCTGTTCCCTTATGCTGTTTTAAGACTTCCCGAAAAATCGAGAAAAAATAAAAAGCATCCTTTAACTACTTTGATAAAACAAAACCTTTCAATATGGATAAAAGTAAAATTTCTATCCAACAAATTACTTCAAGATTTTCACAAACCTTCAGAGCCAAAATCAAAATCAAAAAAAAAAATCTGAAGACGACCACTTGAAAAGCAAAATTAAAAGTAAACTTTCGGAAAATGATATCAATGGGTCCATAAGACTTCTCTGTTCATTAGCACACAACAATTCAACTACATTGGAAAAACTAAAAGAAAAACATCCGTCCTCTCCCCTCAATAAAGTTTTCTCGGTCCCACCGGATGAAATTTTTTTTCATGATGTGTCGAATTCCGAAATTAAAAATTTAATTAATTCCTTTAGACCAGGATCGTCTGAAGGTTTAGACGCCCTTCGTCCGCAATATCTGAAAGACCTAATTCAAGAGGAACTAGGTAACACATCGCATATTCTTATTGAAGCAATTTGCTCTCTCGAAAATAAAAGCCCAAAAATATTGTTAAAAGTTGATTTCTTCAATGCTTTCAACATGATTAATAGAGGCGATTTGCTACATAAAGTAAAAGAGTCTATTCCCCAATTTTACAATTGTATTGCTTCTTGTTACAAGGAAAAATCATTTTTATCTTTTAATAAGGAGTTGATTTTTTCTCAGCGCGGAGTGCAGCAAGGGGACCTTATCATTCTTTCCTTAAAATCCGAAGTAAACTTATGGTACCTAGATGACGACAGCCTTGCTGGTGAGCCAGAAATTGTTTTAAATAATTTAAAATAAATTCTTAAAGAATGTTCTTCTTCTGGCCTTCAACTAAATTTGAAAAAATGTGAATTATCTTCTGTTTCTAAAGATTTTAATATTACTAATTTTGTTGAACAAAATCCTGAGCTTTCTTCCATATTACAAATAGATAAAGAAGACCTAACACTTTTAGGAAGCCCTTTTTCTACACGATCTATTTTTAACTTTACAAATGAAAAATCAATATTTTTAACAAACTATCAAAAAAACTAAGTTTAATTGATTCGCACTCTACCTATTATCTTTTACGATATTCTTTCGCAGTACCTCGAATAAGCTATTTACTTCGCTGTGCTCCTTGCTGCAAGGTCCCAAATCTTTTATCTGATTTTGATAAAAATCTAAAAATAACGTTAGAAAATATTACCAACTGCCATATAGGTGACACTGCTTGGTCTCAATGTAACATTTCCATAAAAATGGGAGGCCTCGGCATTCGTGATGCTTCTAGTCTTTATTTTTCGGCATTTCTTGGCTCAGTTGATGATGCTCCGAACCTTCTTAAAGCCATCTTATCATCCGAAATTTTAAATTATCTTGACTACGATTTTAAAGAAGCTTTTGATTTTTTTACTTCTATTTATAGTACCAGTAATATTCCTTTCAATAATCTCAATCGCCAAAAAGATTTTGATAATATTATTTGTCGTTCTAAATTTGAAGCAATTTTTAATTCATCCAGTGATCCCAAAGATCATGATAGGCTTCTAGCTCTGCAAGAACCCGAGAGCAACGCCTGGCTACAGGCTCTACCTTCATCTGCACTAGGGAATCTTTTGGATGATTCCACCTTTCGTATTTTCATCTCTTTACGTTTGGGTCAGCCTCTGTGCGAGATGCATGACTGCACTTGCGGAAAAACTGTTGAAATTTATGGGCACCATGTCTTAAGCTGCTACAAAAGTGCCGGTCGTTCGTCTCGCCATGGGTTGCTCAATAACATTAACAGGAGGGCTCTTGTAACTGCAGAAATACCCTCAGTGCTTGAACCTCCTGGTATGTGTAGGGGAGATGGAAGGCGAGTGGATGGTCTTTCCTTGTTTCCCTGGTGCCGAGGAAATTCCCTTATTTGGGACGCCACTTGCAGAGATACTTTTGCATTATCCTATCTCGACAAAACATCCAAAAAATCAGGCGAAGCTGCACGTGTCGGAGAAAATCAAAAAATAAAAAAATATAAAGAGCTAGAAGCCAAAGGGTACATTTTTGTACCCTTCAGCGTCGAAACTTTGGGGCCCTGGGGTGAAGAAGCTAAATCTTTTGTTAATAAATTATCAAAATTAATAAACAATAAAAACGCAGATTGCTTCATTAAACAACAAATAGGTCTCGCGATTCAACGCGGTAACGCAGCTTCCATTCTAGGAACAATCCCAGACGATTCTTGTTTAAAGGAAATTTTTTTATTGTTAAATTTTGTTTTCAGCTTCACAATTTTATTTATTTCTTACATTTTATTGTTGATTTTCACTTGTATTTATTGCAAATAAAAATTAAAAAATCAAAAAAGGAAAAAATAGCATATACCAGCATCAACAACACAAAACTAAATTAAATGGTAAATAAAACATGTGCGTGACCTTTGACTTGCGCTTAGGAAACAACGCGCGGTATCTCACATTAGGGAGTAAAAGTCAAACCACCGCGTAAACGTAACGTAGCTCTGAAATCCAGCGCTCTCATTGCTCATATCCGACAGAAGTTGTCAATCGTACGTCGAGCGAGACTGATTTTTATGAGATACGGGCGCTAGCGACGTTAGGGTGACGTATCCCGTTAGAGGTGAAAACGCCTTCTTTGCTGGTTGTCACTAATGAGAGCGCTGGATTACAGAGCTACGTTACGTTTACGCGGTGGTTTGGCTTTTACTCTTCATTACTAGAAAAGAAGAGCTTATATCCAGCAAGAAAGTGGACTCGAGCGTATGTTACAAGGAAATTGAAGGTATTGCTTAGAAAAAACAGCACATGTGCAAATTTCTTGGTATATATGCTGTTCTTTTTCAGTATTATTAAAGGGAAAGTGTGAGATATGCTATTTTTTGTTACTGATGCTCTTCTTTGTGCAAATGGTAGGTCTCACAAGTATAGTAAATAAGACACATAAGTTTTATATAAAAAATATAGGGGTTGAATTTTAAATTTTTACCCCAAAACTTTTTTAAAATGTTTATTGGCGGCAAGTACGAAAATTAAAAAAGTCAATTTCGAAAAAAGTGGAGTTATGCTCTTCTTTTTTAGCAGGGCAGAATTGTTTTATTTAATGGAAAAATACGAGAAATAGTTTACTTTTAATTATTTTATATTGACTGATGTTTACAATGGCTACTTTTCTATCAAAAAATATCTTCTAATATTGTTTATTATCTTGATTTGTAAAGTAAATATGTCACTTTTTTTATTTTTGAAATCGCTGTCTTATTTAGCGCAACGCAATATTCTGTCAAGTGCTTTGTGTTCAACTTAAGGAAAAAAAAAACACTTTTTTTTGTACTTAATTGTCCGCCATTTTAACTGAAGCATTAAAATTTGTTTTTCTAGACAAAAATTTAAAACTAATTTAACTCATTCTAAAACTGCTTTGGTTATTGCAAAATTGCTCACGTGTAGAAATATAATGACGTTTCTTAATTTTAGTCGCAGCCATCTTGATTTGGGAATGACATGTGTTATTTTTTTACAATTTTTGAGACAAGCGTTCTCGATTTAGTATAAATTGATATATTGCATGACATTAGTCTAAATACCACACCAGAAGGGGAATATTACTTTTTTATCGATAGTTTGGCCGCCATTTTGAATACCAAATATCAAATCAAATCTTTTTTTAAATTATAGCGGGACGAAATCAGCGCTAATAGCATTCCGCTAAAAAAAATTAAATTTTGTCTATAGGTTAGTAAGGTCTCTTATATTTTTAATATATCAAGTGCCATCTTGGTACCCGCATACAAACTCTAATTTCTTTTATTGTGAAATTCAAAAGTCGGTTAGTAGCTTTAATATCAGACACTTAAAAATTAAAAAAAAAACAAATTGGAGTTACATATGTCAACTTTTTTTATATTTTTGGATTAAGTGGTACCTAGTCACTATTATCCAATTGATTTTAATTTGATTTTTTTGGGGCCGGACAATGGGGGATCGTCGACTGGAATTTCAGCTTTTGGTATTCTAGGTCGCGATTCTTCAAAAACCATCAGAAAATCTCGCTCTTACAAAAAATCGGACGAGTTTTAAACACAACTTTACGCTAGCTGCTTTTTTGTCAGGACTTGTTTGCTAATATTTCTTAAAATTTAGTTTCTTAATACTGTTCCAGTAACTAAAAAATATGTCAATTTTAATTTTTTTAGGCAGTTTTTGTGAAAAGCCCTTGTTTTATTTAAAAATGTGTTTTATTAAGCTTATTTTTGTGTGTAAACAAAACTTTAACAGTGGGATTTACTAAGATCTAAAATAGTACCCCCCACAAGTCTAAATATTTACACCTGTGGGGAGTACTAAATGTTAAAACCAATTTTCAAAAAACACTTACCCATATAGAAAAGACACAAGGTTATTGATTATTTTGTATTATTATTGCAAAATACCATTGAAAACAGCATTTTTCTAAAAATATACCATATTTTAGGAGAAAATACCCTAAAACTAAATTTTTTTTTACAGGTTTCAAAATGGCAAATGGTGAATACGCTAAAAATTTGGCACATAATAGCTTCATTATCTGTGTTTGAGGTTAGCAAGTGATTTTTTAGACCACCTCTGGGGGGTGGTTTAAATTTATAGCCTCCAGAAAGGATTGTTTTGTAGCAATTGATAATAACTTCGTTTATAATTTCTTTAAGTAACCGTTTTTACAAGGATCAATTTACCTTATTTAATATCCCAAGTTCATTGACTTATAAAGCACTTCCAATTTTGTCTAGAAAAACGCCATATTTTGAACCCGTTTTCAGCTCAAAAAATATATCTATGAGGGCACTACGAGGCAAAACAACAATAAGTGAAGGTCACTGATTATACACGAAAAATATACCAAACAAAAAAAACCCAAAACAAAACTATATTAATTTATTTACAAACTGAAATTAAAACATTGAGATTATCTAAAAGCGCAATCAAGAAAACTTTCCTTAGTAGAGGTTGGTGCAAGCCAAGGTATAGCAGAGTTAAGAAATCCGAACTCGCTGTTTGTGATTTCAACGCAGTTAATATTTAGAAACTGACATTTCGACAGTGACAGAAATGTAAACAAAACTTGTATTTAAGTTTTTTAATACATTTCATAAATAAAGACACCTCTTAAATAAATACAAAATTATTCTACTCCTTATTTTATTATTACCCTTCTAAATCGTAGTGTGACATCAAGTATTAATTGGAAAAATTAATGAACAAGGGTAAGTTTTGATTAGAGTAACATATAACCTCAATTTTAATTTGTTCTACAGAGTGTTTACTATTTAAAACCCTGGTTTAAATTTTTTTAATTTTCTTTTCTTCTAAATTGAAACTTTCTTTTTAAATCCAACAAAAGATTGTGGTAAGATGATTATTCAATAAACAAATTTATTCATATTTTTCTTATAAATCAAACTATGTCTAGAATTCAAGGAGGGTTGGTTTAAAATGCTTAAAACCAAAAATTTTACTTAAACTTGGGACCGTTCTAAAATATGGTGAGAATTTTCGACGCTTTTGGACGTTTATTGGTACGCGTAGTAGCAATTTAGCTCCGCCGTAAACTAGTCCTGCAGAATATCTTTAAAATATGAAATTTACAAAATGTTATTAAAAAAATGATGCAGTCTCTTACAAGGTTAGGATAAATCTTAAAGACGCTGCGTTTTTATTTTAAATGAGGCAATAAGTAAATTTTCAAAATTTTAAAATGTTTAAAAATATGTCAGTGTCGAAAAATTGTTACAACTTTTGTCAAGATGACTTGCTCGCTCAAAACTTGTACAAATCTTAAAAGTGGCGGTTTTCGCATGTTTTTATGTCTGCAGGGGCAGGAGGAAGATTGGAAACATACCTTAAGGTTGCCCAATCTTATAATAGGCCCAAAATTTCGGCTGTGTGAGGTAAGCATTTCTATAGGTAAACACAACACAAGCGGTGAGTAATTTTAAGTCAGAAAAAGGTCTATGTCTGCTTTTGAAAAGGATATCTTTATTTTTATGCACTTTAGGAATTAAAAGTACACTATTAATCCTTCATTTGAGGGACTAAAGTGGCACTTTTAATCCCTCTGCGATTAAAAGTAAATTTCGTCTATGGGGGATTAAAAGTACCACTTTCATCACAGAAAAGAGGAATTTAAGAAATTTTTAAATTTTTGTTGTTTTGTTGATAGAATACCGTTAAGCGACATTTCACTATGTTTTTTCATTATTTGTTATTCAACTTAGTTTTTTCCTCAGGACCAACGTGTTTTTTGATCCCACGACAGTTTTTGCTCGAGATTAAAAGTACCACTTTAGTCCCTAGGTTAATAATGTAATATTAATTTAGTTTTTATGTTCAGTTAATTTAACCATGTTTTATATTGAAACAAAACAGTATTTTACTTTTATCAAAATATATTGTTTAATTAAACATTTTGTTGTATTTTTTTAAATTCCATTATATTTATTTATTGAATTTTGTCAAATTATTTTAGGTGCATTTTGCTACCGACTATCTGAATCTCCCAAATATCTGAAGCCAAGTCAGTTTAACCACAGAAAACCCATGATCGTTTCCAATTACTTTCATAATGTAAGTTGTATAGTCTTTAAAAGCTACACACGGCCTGACGGATGGTACATAGGGTAGAGGCCGACTATTAGGTACCTATTTACGTTACTAGACCTGTAAAGTGAGTTTCCGGACATGTATCGCACTTTTTTTTTGTCAACCAACTAATATCCGCCTATTTTTACACCTAGTGGTCATTAATAAACTTTTTAGTTTAAATGCAAGGACTTCTTTTGCAAACGTCACAACTGTTAAGTTAAAATGTATGCGTTTTAAAATTATTAACACAAGTCATAGCAAACTTGACCAAAAATGAGAACGGAAAAAAAAAACATGGACCGGAAAATAATCATTTTCCGGTAAAATCTTTTTTTTCCGGTATATGTTATATTTTCCGATCCAATCTTCGTAAAGTTACACTTACCATACAAATAATTGTACAAAAAATATAATTTTAGTATTTTTTGAATAAATTGGGTAGTTATTTACGTAGTGTTTGGGTTAATTGATTAGCCCATGGTATTAATACTAAGATTTATGTTTTATAATGTATACAGGGTGTTCCAATAACTGGTTACCAGATTTATCTGGGAAACTATAAACCTTACAAATATGGCATAAAATTATTCTTACATAAATTGGGACCTGCCTTTTATTTAAAAATATATATTTTTTATTCGGGTCAGCCTTCAGCCTAGTTATAAGGTCTCTAAAAGTATCCCAGATGAATTCCGTGGCCACTCTTATTGGACTATATTTTTTAGGATCATGTTAAAAATTACGTCCAAATTATAGGTAACAAACAAACAATTTGAGCAACTAAAAAAAAAGAAGTTCAAAATTTGGAAAGCAAAATTCAAAATAACCTGGTTGAAAAAGAAGAAAAAGTGTCTGATTTAAAGCAAAAAATTACCAATATTATTTTGAAAAATTTCACGTACAGAATTTTCAAAAAATTTCTGGAATTTTTAGCTGGCTAAAAAATCATTGTATACCAAACAAAAATTATTTTTGGGATGACCGGGAGCTAGAAAAGGCATTTAAAATAAAATTTGCTTGTGGCGCCAACGATTATGCAAGTTTAATTAAGCTTGGATTTTTTTTACCTTCTGCGGTGACTGCACAAAACTTTGGCACACATTAAATTTCAAACCGGTATTTTAATATGTATTCTCTTTACTTAAAACTAAAGTTGTAAATTTAACTGAGTCTGAAAAAGACTGCGTTTTAAATATTGATGAGATGGCATTGACTCCAGGTTATCAACTCGATGAAAATTCGTCCAGTTTACTTGGTTGTGAAACTCTTTCGCAAACCAGTGAAGTGGCGACTCATGCGTTAGTTTTTATGCTTGGAGGTGTCCTACTAGTTTACAGGCGCAAGCATTGCTTCAGACTATTTTTTCAAGCACATTACTGATGTAGTTATTAATGTTACAAGCCTTGGGCTTAATATAAAAGCAATAACCACGGATATGGGTCCATCTAATTAGACTGCTTGGAAACAGTTTGGAATAAAGTGCAGCAAAACTAAATTAAATAATGTGATACAAAATCCCATAGACGAAAATCAAACAATTTACTTTATGGCCGATGTTTCACATCTATTTAAAAATATTCGATGAAGCCTAATTTATTGAAATCTTAGCAAAATTTGAAGAGGACTAAGATCTCAAACTTGCACCAACATTAAATCCAGATTTATTAGAACTTAATAACTTTAATAAAATGAAGGTAAATTTAGCTCGTTACGTTTTAAATTTTAATGTTGGGGCAAGTTTGGAGTTTTTATTACAAAGTGAAGAATCGAATAATAATGCAATAAACAAAGACATGCTTATAACTGCGTGGTTTGTTAAGACTGTTAGCCAATGGTTTAAGTTCATGTCTTCAAGAACACCAGCTTTGGCTTTATCAAAATTAAATCCTGGCGGAGTATTAAAAAAAAAAAAATTTCCTTGAAGTAATTTATTTATTTAGAAATCTAAAATTTGGAGAAAAAAAAATTGGAAGCCTATTCAAACTGGAGTCATACTATCAACAAAAACAATTTTGGACCTACAACGTTATTTTTGAAATGAGAGAAATTATAGCTTTTTATTAACAGCAAATTTTAGTCAAGATCCACTAGAAAACCTTTTTTCTCAAATTAGACTTAAACAAAATATTCCAGACGCAAGACAATTTAAAAATTTGTTAGAAAATGTAACAATTTCTCAATTTATTAAAGGATTTCCAATTGAAGGAAGTTACAACATTAATAATGAAAGTGAAAACTTGCTTCCGTTTTCTATGTTTAAAAACCTTCGCCGTAAAGGAAAAAAAGCAAACAATCCTGTTTGATTTTTTGGAATAAACCAGATTTTAAAATTTTTTCAAATACTAAACTTATCATCCTTTATATTTATGTGGGATATGTCTTAAAATGTCTTAAAGTTAAATGCGATAATTGCAAAAAAATATATTTTCTAAACAATTTATTGCTTCTTATACAAAATTTATAACTATTAAAGATTTTTGCTCAAACAAATTAAAATATCCCAACCCAAACGTTTTGGAATTATTTTTACTTTTTGAAAATATCTTTATGTACTTTAAAAATAAAATGTTAGAAAACTCCAGCAACTGCGATATAAAAAGCATATTTTTAAGGGGGGTAACTTTAAACCACAAAATTAAAAAATTTCGTTGTCATCCAAATTTAAAGATAAAAATTATTAATAAATTTACCATGTACCGTATAAAAATTTATTTAAAATCTCTTAAAAGAAAAATTAAACGAAATTGTAGAAAAAATGCCCCTTCAAGAGACAGTAAAAGCGTTGGGATGAGGGAATTAACAGAAATTTTTTTATATCACCTGAAACCAATATAACTACTTCCATTAAACTAGCGACCCCACCTCAACAAAATCAAAATTTAGTCACACCATAATTATGTGCTAATTATGTGCTAATTTCGCCCTTAATCAAAAAATTTTGTGCTCCTTTTGTTTCTGAGAAAATCGAAAAAGAAAATGGGGTAGCTAGGTTAATATTAACTTAGCCACTCCACGAGGAAATATGTCGCCAAACTACATTTTTCTTCTTTTAAAATTATGTGCTAATTATGTGCTCCACAAATATGTAAGAAAAAAAACAATTTTTTTATTTTAAATTATGTTTTTTCTTTTAAAAGGGTGGGGTAGCTAGGTTAATATTAACTTAGCAACCCCACATGTTTAGGTATCACGGAATTTAAAAATTTCAAAAACCAGTATTATCTGCATATTTTGTGCTAATTTCGTCCATGATCAGAAAATTTTGTGCTCGTCTGGTTTCCGAGAAAATCGAAAAAGAAAGTGGGTTAGCTATGTTAATATTAACTTAGCAACCCACCAGGAAATATGGCGCCAAAATAAAAATTATTGGTTTTAAAATTATGTGATAATTCTTACACATATTCATGGAGCACATAATTTAGTAATAATATATTTTTACATTGGAATCGTACTTCAGAAATAATGTAATATTCTTTTTATTGATTTTCTCGAAAACCAGACCAGTAGAAAATTTTGTGAACATGGACGAAATTAGCACATAATTTGTAGATAATATTGAGTTTTGAAATTTTTAAATTCCGTGATACCTAAACATGTGGGGTCACTAAGTTAATATTAACCTGGCTACCCCGCCATTTTTTTTTTTAAAAAAACATAATTTCAAATGAAAAACTCGATTTTTTTCTTATATATTTGTAGAGCACATAATTAGCACATAATTTTAAAATATTTTTTTTTAGTTTAGCGCCATATTTCGTGGTGGGGTTGCTAAGTTAATATTAATCTAGCTACCCCATTTTCTTTTTCGATTTTCTCAGAAACCAAAGGAGCACAACATTTTTTGGTTGGGGCCGAAATTAGCACATAATTAGCACCTAATTATGGCATAACTAAATTTTGATTTTTTTGGGGTGGGGTCGCTAGGTTACTGGAGGTAATATAACTTAATCTAATGGATCTTTTAATTTTTTTAATGTCCCTGGATTGCCTTTAGTTATACAAAATTTTAAATTTAATTAAATTGTTTTTTTTTTGTTCGTTTTTATTTACTGCTATTTATGATTGTTACGCAAAGTTATCACAGAAAAAGAAAATCCAAGAACTTGTGTATCCTTGTATATTTATTTTGCAAAAGCCAACATTTAAATATTTGGCAAAAATTTAGTAACTTTTTAAAAAAAAATGCACTCAGAACTAGTTGCTGGCTTTTTTAAAATCAATTATAAGGGGTAATTTGGCTACGTTTGATTAAATGCCCGAAGATATTTTAATTTAATATAAATGTAAATATATTTAAGAATTCTGTATTTAGAAATATTTAATATTGTTAAATAAACTCATTTAAATATCGTTTTTTTTTATTTATTACATATTTAATTTACATATAGTTGTCCCTGACAGATAATGCAGGGTCAAAGGGTGTACAGGCGGGTATTTTCTGGGATTGTGTTGTATTCTGGATCTCTCGGACAAATCCATTTTGAAAGAGAAAACAATAGTAACTATGTTAAGCTCGATGAAACGCGCCTTATGAATTTGTTTAACCACTTTATTAAAATGTAACTAAAATCCTCTGTAAAAAAATCCCTTTTTATCTTATTTTTTTATTTTTGGTATTTATTATTTTTTTCCCTGCCACTGAGAGATATATTTTTTTTCGAAGGAATGACGCCAACTAAAAAAATAGGGGGTTTTGGCAACGACACTGACAATCGATTTTCGACTTCTTAAAAATGAAATATGCCAAAAATGCGTACAGGGACTCTAGTGGGGCTATAAAACTCTATCAACATACAGGATTTCGCAGATGTGCTCGAAAATATATCTTAAAACTTAGAAAACCTTAAAACTAGTCACATACACGTGTTTTGATCTTCTTGTTATCAGAAGTAACGAAATTAATTTAAACCTAAAAAAAATTGTAAAACCGAAGACCTTCGGGAAAACTCAATTTTGGATCATTAATTTGCTAGTCAATAGATGTTGCCATTTTGAATTCACCATCTCGAACTTTGTTACTTTGTACTTTTTAAACTGCAATCTTTTTTATGACTCTTCAGAGAGTTTAATTAAAAAATTAAAACAATTGAGAGAGCCGTATGATACTCTTCCGCTTGAGCACTATTTATCTACCTTTAGCACGTGGGTGGTGGCCTATATCAAACCTTCATCGTTGGATGACTGCATGTATACCGCATTTTAAGCTCTTTTAATTTTGCAGCGTGTCGGTCGGAAATACGACATACGACTCAGGAAGCGCTGGCGCAAGCTTTTTCGTATTCTCCACCGCTTTATTTTAGTAAACCTACGCTAAAGTAGGCTGTGCTTTATACTACGGCAAAATAGATTGCACATTACAGATTCCGCAATACTGCTGTGGGCAGCGCGTTATGAAACGGTCAGAGTCGCGCGCCAAAAGACTTTTTAAAAACTGTATGATTACGAATTTTGTGTATCTGGAGAAAAGTGCAAACTTTTTACAAACTCTTTTTCGGCAATTTCAACTAAATTTTAACACTGCGTCGTTGAAAAGTTAGTGGTATGTTAGTTTTGTGATTTAAAAAAATGCTATTTTCTAATAATAAAAACGGGCATTTTGAATCACTTTAAGAATAACGACTTTTGTGGTTACCTATCTTTATCAGTGACAAATAGTGGTTGGTTTGTTCTTATTTTATTTTCTCGTTCTTTTCTTTATCTAAATTCAAATTATAATAATTTCCATCCCCAAGTGTAGTAAATTTATAAAACGAAACTGTAAAAAACGTTTATTTCCTTATATTTGGCCAAATTAATACCAAAAGCTAAATTTTCAGTCGAGGATCCTTCATATTCCGAACCAAGAGACCAAGGAGGCTGTCCAAGTTCATCATTAAATCAAGATGGCTATGGCGGTGATTAAAATAATAAAACAATACAACGCAACAAAAGCAGTTTTAGGATATATTAATTTTAAATTATTTTGTCAAAAGAAATAAAATTTTATTAGCTCAGTTAAACTGGAAGTAGCTTAATTGAACAAAATAATTTTGTATTTGTTTTTTTTTAGTAAAACAAAGAGTATGTGGCAAAATGTTTGGTTTCGTTAAGTTGGACATAGCAATTCCAAAAATAAAAACAAAATGATTACAGTCATTCGCAAATCAAATGAAAAGAAAATTATTTTTTGGCACGTTAATATTAGATTTCATTAAAGTCGACATGGCGATTCCAAAAATTTAAGAGAAAATCACATGTCACTAAAAATAAAATAAGGAACAAAAGCAGTTTTAGCCTGAGCTAAATTGATTTAAAATTTTTCTGTAAAGCTCATCCTTAATGTGCAGAAAAATAATGTTATTTTTTTATTTTAATCACCGCATCTTGATTTGCAAATGACATAACTCATTTTTTTTGAAAGTTTGAGACAATGATGTGTTTGAAATTAACTCTGTGTTTCGGACTTTCATTGTCTATATTTTATTTATACACGACGTTTCGATCAGAACAATCAGTTTGCACCTGAAGACGATCAGAGATTGTACTGATCGAAACGCGTCGTGTATAAATGAAATATAGACAATGGAAGTCCGAAACACAGAGTTAATTTCATTTTTCTTATAATCGCTACGTCCAACTTAACTATTTGTTTAACTTACGAAACAACAAAAAAAAATTGTTTACTTAATCGTCCGCTGTTAAAATGTAATTTTTTTACACAAAAATTTGTGTAAAAACTGCTTTTGTCTCTTATATTTTTGGGGTGTATGGAGCGGGTGCATTGAAACGTAGAAGTTTCCAACTTATTTATTTAAAACCGAGCGCTCTCCGTTCTCTTCAACCATCTTCCGTGATCGCTCTAAAAATAAATGTTATTGTTATTTTTGGTTATAATAAGGATTGAACGTATTACCTACAGTCAATTTTGAATCTCTTGTTCCTCTTATGACCCAACGTTTTAGACATACTTAGATTTTACAACGGTCCATAACACTTTAACTTATAAAAGTTAACAAATTAAAGCTTATATTTTTGACATATCAAGCTTTATCTTTGTAACCGCTTATAAACCTTATTTTTTTTGTGACATCGAAGAGCTGGTCAGTAGCTTTAATATGAGATATTTAACAGATCATGATTAAAAAGCAAAAAAAAAACTAAATTTTGAAAAGTGACATATGTCATTTTTTTTTATATGTTTGGCTGTCGTAGTTTCTGGGTTCGGAAAATGGGGTATTCTAAGCCTGGCAGATTTTTTTTGAAAAAAACGGGCCATTCCTAATTTTTTTAAGTCTGTGGACATAAGTATTTTTTAAGAACCATAAGTATATTGTAAGAATTATATTCTAAACTAAAAATTAAAAAAAAAACATATAATAGCTAGCTTTAACAAACAACTTTTTCAACAGATTTGATGCAGTATTTTTGGTAGAGATGTTTCGCCCACGCACACTTGTGCTTATGAAAAACGCCACATTTTTAAGGGAAGTTTTTAATCGATTGACCAGTCACTTGACCAATGAATGGAAGTTTATAGTGCTCCGATTATAACGAAACTTGGGATATAAAGATATTAACCCTAAAAAAATTGACTCCTCACCCTGCAATTGAAATGCAATGAAATTTTTTCTTAAATGTCCCCAATCAATTTAATTAATTAATTTTAATTGGTTCAGTAGAACGCCCAAGCCATTCAAATATATGTCAGGTAATGTTTGATCCCTACCACCCTTATTTGAGGGGGTGGGGGGTTAAAAAGCTTGGTTCGCTAAATGTTTCTACTAAGTTTCATTTTAATTGATTTGATAGAACGACCCAGTCATTAAAATATATGTCAGGTAATGTTTTGTCCCTACCACCCTTATTTGAAAAGGCGGGGGGTTAGAATTTGTCCCATATGTGTACCTTGATTCTTTAACTGTTTCTACAAAGTTTAATTTTAATTGCTTCGGTAGAACACCCAGTGATTCAAATATATGTCTGGTAACATTTTGTCACTGCCACCCTTCTTTGAGAGGGTAGGGGATTGAAATTTTTTTGTATCTGTAGTTTGGTCCCTTAAATGTTTCTACAAAGTTTCATTTTAATTGGTTTGGTAGAACGACCCAGTCATTCAAATATATGTCAGGTAATATTTTGTCAATAGCACCTTTATTTGAAAAGGTGGGGGGTTGAAATTTGTCCCATATGTGTAGCTTGGTTCTTTAAATGTTTCTACTAAGTTTAATTTTAATTGGTTTGGTAGAACGACCTAGTGATTTAAATATATGCCAGGTAATGTTTTGTCTCTGCCACCCTTATTTGAGATGGTGGATGATTGAAATTTTTTTAGAGTATCTAACTTGGTTCCCTAAATATTTGTACTAAGTTTCATTTTAATTGGTTTGTTAGAACGACCCAGTCATTCAAATATATGCTAGGTAATGTTTTGTCCCTGTCACCCTTATTTGAGGAGGTGGGGGGTTGAAATTTTTTCCAAATGTGTAGTTTGGTTCTCTAACTGTTTCTACTGAGTTTCATTTTAATTGGTTTGGTAGAACGACCCAGTCGTTCAAATATATGCCGGGTAATGTTTTGTCTCTATGCAATTTTTGACAAATTTTTTTTAAATGTGTAACTAAGCTTTTGGAATATTCGCACTGAATTTTATCAAAATCGGCCTGGTAGCACGACCCAGTCATTGAAATATGTGTCAGATAATGCTATTTTTACCCCTACTACGCTTAATTGCGGGCGGTGGGGGGATCAATTTTTGTAAGGTTTATATCTTTTTATCCTTAAAATACTACTTAAAATACTAAAATAAAATATCGTTAAAATCGGACTACTGTAAACGTCTGGTCATTGGTCAAGTGAATGTGATTTGAAAAGAAATCAGCTCCTCTATTTAATCAAACCCATTGATATATCTGATTTCTGTCGCGCATCTAACTGCCTGAATTTGCCTTGGTACTATAAATTGGCGGAAATTAAAGAATAAATAAACAGACACACTCCCCATAAGTTAAAAGTAAATTTGCCAACCAGGCTGGAGCTTAATTAAGCCTAAAATATCAATATATGGATGCTATATGTAACTTCAGCCCTGGAAGTCCGACAGCCTTTAAATGAAATGATGCCAACTTCTGCCATTAGTATATCGTACGAATACTGATGGTTTACAAAGGCCGGATGCCAACTGGGAAAGTTTCTTGACCGGATGCCATTTAAACCTACATACAGGGTGGATTCTTTAAACGGAACGGTACTTCTAGCGGGTTAGAATTTGGTTAAATAAAATATCCAAAAACACGTCGACTAAGATTTTTAATTTCCTTTAATCGTGCTATCTTGGATTTTGTCTATGCCATTTTGTTTACGAGATATGGCAATTTTTTTTTTTTTTTAAATAGGACACCGTGTATATTTTGCAATTTTTGAAATCTGCAAACAATTCTCTCTTCAACAGTAGGATCTATATTTTACGATAATCAAGATATTTTTATCTAAATCTGTATGGAAAACTTCGATATTCATGCAAATATCCCCCGTAAAACAGGGCACAACAATTCCATGTAAGTTTAAATGCCTCTATCTTGGAAATCATTAGTGTGTGATATTGTCAAAAAAATAATTTTTTTTAGAATTCAAAAATGTCAAACTATACAGGGTATATTTAAAAAATATATTTTTTTGTCATACTTCGTAAACAAAAAGACAAAAATCCAACATAGCAGGATTAAAGGAAATTAGAAATCTCAGTTGACGTGTTTTTGGATTTTATTATAAAGCCAAATTCTAACCCACTAGAAGCACCGTTCCGTTTAAAGAATCCATTCTGTATATAATAAATAATAAAAATGCGAAAGAATCTTAACTCACAGTTTTTCTTGTGTTAATAAAATATTCTTTACGTTGGAACAAAAAATAAGGGATTTTAACGGGACCCGAAAATATTGACACAGGGTCAAATAACGGGATGGTCCCGTTAAAATCGGGATGTCTGGCAGGCTTAGATATTCTCGACTAGAAAATTAGCTTTTGGGGTATTCCTATGCCAAATATAAATAAATATGCACTTTTTAAAGCTTTCCTTTAAAAATCTCTACGAATTTACTCCATTAATTTATTAAATAAAAAGAAAAAATCAAGAAAATTCACACCACGCACTGACCTCACAAAACCTAAGTTATATTTCTTTTAACGAAATTGTTTGACAAATTGACAAAAACTCTTTTAAAACAGGTTATTATTGTATTCGTATTCGCTGTTATTTCAGATGGTTCAAAATAACCCAAAATTGGTTTTGTTTAACTGGCCCGAGTTGCTATTGTCAGGTGACTATAAGGAGTTTGTAGGTGATTTTAATCTAAATTAGTACCAACTTAGGTGTAACCCTAGAAACCACAAATCTTATTCAGTTTTGGATAGGCGTCGCGACGCCTTCAATCTTACTTGTAAGACTGCTTGAATTTGAGAGCACTATCCAAATCAAATTTAAACATTTTTAAATTGAACGGACTTAAAGCCAGTTAAAAGCCTGTAACAAAAATAATTAACCAATTTTGGCGACTTACCTTCCTTCGGGTAAAAAAAAAGACAAAACCAATTTTTATTTTTTTTTTGGATTCTTAAGATTTTTTTATTTCGCAAAAAAAATTTTGAGTTTATAGTTTTAGACGGATTTTAGTATGCTTAACTATAATATTTTTCTGAAAGCCTCTGCTTCAAAGTCAAATAAAAAATTCCTAAAGTATTCAAAGGAAAGTATTTGCTAAAAGTTTCCGAATTGGATAAAATTATGTAACGCTTTACCGTTTGAACCCTAGTAAGAATTTTCAGAAACTGTCAGAACCCTGAGTTCAAAACTTGAATTAAAAGTGACAGCTGAGGGGATCTGTCATTTGATTTAATTAAAAGAAAGTGTCCAATTTAGCTTTTTTTTATTTAAAAACAGATTATTAATAAGTAATGCAAGTAACAATTAATTTACAAGTGACATTTTTGGGAAGCTGTCAAATCCTGAAAATAGGATAAAGGCGCTTTTTTGATTTTAACAAACAACTTTTACACTTCACTGGTACTGTACTATAAATTGGACAACTTATTTAGTTAAAAAAAATGACAGGTCCCCACAGCTGTCAATTTTTGTATTCAGGGATATCACGAAAGTAAAAAAACGTCATATGACATTTCATGAATTATCAAAAACTAAAAAAGAAAGCTGTAATTTTGACAGGAATTGACAGATGTCAAAATCTGTCACTTTTAAATAGATTTTCACTTGCATATATTGCCGATAAACTATTTGAATATTAAATAAGAGCCAAATTGGACACGTATTTTGTTAAAACAAATGACAGACCCCCACAGCTGTCACTTTTAATTCAATTTTTGAACTCAAGATTCCGACAAAAATATAAAAGGTTATATCACATGTCACAAAATATCAAAAACTAAAAAAACTAGATGCCGTCAACTTAGTGGGAATTAATACCTTGTGAATCAAAATCGGCCATGGTTTGCCTGTTTTTGGATATTACATGTCAAACTTTGACAGCTATTTTCGGCTCTCCTGTCATATATCCAAGGTTATGCCCATGGTAAAAAATTTTTCTTAGGGTGTCCTATATAACTTACTTAAACTGCATCCAAATATCACGGGGAACAATTTTCCATTTAAATACTGCTTGATCCTTTCAATATGGCCGAAGCGAAAAAAAAAATAACGAAGTTTCATATGGCCGACGGAAGATCGTAACTGACATCTGTTCAATATCGCCAGTTTTTAGATTTTGAATTTTATATTTATAAAAGCAGTTACGGCAGATTTAAAGAAAGGACCTATATACTTAATAAAGTCGGTTTGCAAGTAGGGTCAGGTTTGGTCGACATCTCTTTTCGGGTACTTCTAGATGGCGTAGAGAGCTGACGCGAAAATAAACAAAAATCTTCTTTTAGTCGAGTACTACAACATATAAAAGAATCAGGCATTTCTACCAAATATAAATTTTTATTTAAAAAGTGCGATGTCAATAAATGAGTTGACTGTTGGTGCGTTCTTTTATCTGATCGATGCGCACCGTGCGCTCTAAAATGGCAAAGTCCCGTTTCTTTAATTCAAAATCGAGCAAACCGCGCGCACTTTTTCACGTTCGCTTTTAGACCGATTAGCTCGATTCTTTTTGAGTGAGTATATCGAGGTGTGTCAAACTACGGAAATTCTAACCTAGAAATTTTGTTTATACACCGAGTAGTGCCGAGCTTTTTTTTAACGTTTGATTACTTTCTACAATGCCGTTCCTTCAAATTTTTGACGAAAAAAATGTTTTATACAACTTAAGTGTGCCAAACAATATTACAAGATTCTTGTGCAACAAGGTGAGTAAAATTATTTTTGGCTCATTGATGTGACAGTCGTTGTAATGGAAGCACCTGCGTGTCCAACAACGTACAGGTTAAATAAAAAAACTCTGTGCGGGAAAAAGGCGTTCGTTTTTTGTTTATCGCATCATGAGCTCGATCCACGCTCGATCAAGCTCTATGCTCTGCACGATCCGCTCTCTGAGCAGATAAACGAACGCACCATGAATAGCATTCATGTCCTCAATTGAAGGTGTAAAAGTAAGATCTTTCAGTAAAATTAAACTTTTCCACCTTTATTTAAGTGGGAGGAATGCGCGACTTCAGTCAAATTTACCAAAATTATGAAACAAGGACCAATATATGTTAACCATTAAAACATTTAGTAAGGGTATATTGTTTTCATTATTCCGATAAAATTTCTGGAGCAATCATATTTTGTTAGAGATTCTAATCTTTTTATTATAGGTTTGGGTTGCGTTGGGCTCAAAAAACTTTTTCAAATTAAAAATTATTTCGGAACCCAAAAGGTACAAATAAGTGTGATGACTTTTATAGAATCTTATTTTATTTTCACTTAATACTGAACAGAATTCAAGAATCCGTTGGAAACTTTCCTTGTTTTAGATGAAAATGTAAAACACTACATAATTTTCAAACTACTTTTTTGGGTTTTTCGTCCTTTTTTTTTCGACACATAATTTTATAAACTTAAAGTTTTCTGGAAATATTTCTTTTAGATTCTCTTTTTAACTATAAAATCCCGTTTTTTTTGTTATTTTGTATTATAGCACAATTAATAGTCTTTTAAAAGTGTTTTTTCAAACAATATAAGAGTCAGCTGTAGTAGACAAAATTGATATTTTTTTTTGCTTTTGTTAAAAACATGAGATTTTGCTAAAATATTTAATTTTAAGGATTTTTCGAAGCTTTAGCTTCAAATAGTTTGACGATTGTTTGATTACACTTTCTAGCAGAAATTTTGATGAAAATATGTTAATTAAGTTTACAAACATTCGTTTCAAAGCTTAAACTCAAGATTTTTTTTTTGCAAAATAAAAAAAATAAGGATAGAGGGATAGCTGCTCAAAGTGATTTACTACTTTAATTGAAGACTGTATCAGAGTCATTGTAATCAGATCTTAAAAATTATGAAATTTGAGGGAGATACGGCTGTCAAAATAAAGCAGTGTTACGAAAAAAGTTAAAGGCTTTGCGATACCAATCCAAGAGTACCGCCGAAAAAAATAATATCAGTTTCGCGACCCCTGAGGACATACCTAAGGGTATGCCAATTTAGAATTTCATACTTAACTGTTAGAAGATTAATCTAGATTATGCCTAGCTTACACTCTTGGATATTTTACTATGTTGTTTATCGTATTATGAACCAAAACTGCACAATATGTTTAAAGAATAAACGCGAGGTGGGCCAGCCCTGCATGATTATCTTCACTCCATTGTCCATTGTGGACAATTTTTTTTTAGGGGATAACTTTTTGTACTAAAAATAAAACTTGGGAGGGCTGCAAATATCCCAGAGTGTAGGCTAGGAATAATCTAGATTGTTTTTTATACAGGTAAGTATGAAATGATGAATGAACTTGATCAATCTTAACATCATCCTACACTTACATTATGTTTAAAGCAACATAATGGGAAACAATCTGAATTACTCAGCAAATTCTATTTATTTTCAAAATTATTCTAAACTATAATTTCTATAGAAGAAGAAGTTAGAACTAATAATCCCTATGTTTCATATTTATTTAAAACTTAAATCAGCGTTGCAAATTCTGAATTTTATACGAGAGGTCTATTATAAAAGCGATTTTTGCATTTGGTTAATATCCAGCCCTTTTAGATCAATTGCAGGACTCTATAAGTACGTCAAAAAGAATATCTGGAAAAAACCACATCAATACCACCAACCTCTGGGAATTTTGTTATCCATTTGCTTTGGCTCTGGTATTATCAAAAGGTTGATACTGATAGTTTTTGGTATCATTTTTAAAATATTTTTAGTTTTTTTACTTTTGATAAAGACGGTTTTTCTATGAAAAAAGAAAAGTGTAAAATAGTAATGATTACGTGCTGAAAACAAGAATGTCTGTTTTTTAAAAATTCTATTTAGAAAATTAAACTAACTTGGTCTTCATAGTAAGACAAAGGCAAAAGAATGATCCTAAAATTATCAGTTTCTCATCGCTACACAAACTACTCATTTTAAAATTACAAGGAAAGCTTTTGCTAATAACGCTTAAATTTTCCTCGGTTGATGACCACGGGTACGTAACTTCTCTTTCCTTACACGAGATCAAAAGATCTTGGGTGAAAATAACGAAAATTCAAACCTGGATAAGCATCCCACAAGGAACACACAAAGGACCAAAGTGAAAGACACTTTGATTTCCAACTTTGAATCACTCACAAATAGGCATCGTGCCGCACTGGTACTTATCCAAGTTACCTGATACGTATTCGTCCTGGCATGTTAATAATTCCAATAGGATTATGCTCCGTAGGCAATTAAAAAACAAAAAAGAAGTTTAAAAAAAAAACCCAAATCGGTTACATCAACCGAAAAGAATATAAAAACAAAAGATCAAAAGATCTTGGGTAAAAATAATGAAAATTCAAACCTGGATGAGCATCCCACAAGGAACACACAAAGGACCAAAGTGAAAAGTGTATGATGGTAGTTATTGATGTATGGGGAGGGTGACCAGTGGAACCACTGACGAGCTCACGCTGGTGACCCGGAGCGAAACATCGTTTAATCATTTCTCTTTTCGCTTTGGTCCTTTGTGTGTTCCTTGGGATGCTCATCCAGGTTTGAATTTTTGTTATTTTCACCCAAGATCTTTTGATCTTTTATTTTTATATTCTTTTCGGTTGATGTAACCAATTTGGGGGTTTTTTAACTTCTGTTTTGTTTCTCTTTTCTTAATTTTCGAAATAATAAGGTGAATTCAAATTGGTATTGAGTTTGTTCAATTTTCGCTCATCGGTGGCTTTTGACTTTCTAACGCATCTCCGTGCTGATTGAATTTTCTGATAACTAGCAGAAAGACAAACAAAAAGCAAAGGACTACAAGAGACGGGAACTATTGATCTTTGATAGTCTGATTTGCTTTGTATGAGAGATGATAACATATTTGCAATTTTGTAGACCGTAGATATTGGATTTTGTCTTTCTAGGCGGATTTTAGGTAAAACTAGCGGTTTTTCTTGGTGGATCTTGACGTACAGCATTTTGCTATCAGCTTTTCGGGTTTCATTGGTATAAGCAAAACCATATCTTGAGTGATTTGTTTAAATATCGATTCTTCGGCGTTCACAGTTACTTTGTTTATACGGGCCTCTTAAAGCGTTTTTATATAAGGACGGTTTGAAAATGTTGTCGTATAAACACCACTTAATCCGATTAAAGCACTAAATCGATTTTATTCTAAACCGATTTAAGAAAACGGTTTATTTTTATAAGCACTTTAAAAACGCTTTAGCGCATTTCTTCCAACTTAAGAAATACTCAACCCTAGTTTTCGGAAAAATCTGTTGTTAACTAAGTTACTTTATTTGTTTTTTCTTTAAACTGGCATATTTAATGATATTTAATGAGGGACGTATAAACTCTCGGACAAAGCGATTTAATTTAAAGCCGTCCTTGTATAAAAACATAGTAAAACGTAGTAAGTGATGACTGGGTAGTTATCAACGTGCGTGGAACTATTTAACAGGTTTTCAAAACATTGATTATACAGGTGAAATTCTTTTTTTCAGAAATACTTGGTTTCAAATAAGCTTTATTAAATTAAAAAATCTTATTAACGAAGCTAAAAAAAGTCAAACTTTAAACTTTTTAAAAAAATAGGTTGTATATTATTATTTTGTTCGACATTATTGCTAACACGCTCGGTCATAAAATTCTGCTCTAATTCTCTGAAAAGGTCAACGTAATAACGTATAGCAAATTCTGCATTGTCCTTCCTTCATATTACCTAAAATCCGTCTATCCAACCCTCTCTGTACTTGATTCAGCTAAAAACAGAAAAATATAATAAAAAATGTGAGGTTCTTTATTTTTTCTACATCAATAAAAGAATGCTTTTTCCGTTCAAGCCGAACCGCAAAAACCTAAACATTCAGGCCGTGACACCACTACGTCCTTCTTAACAGTTGTGCTTTTTGACGCCTCGAAAAGTTTTTGGGTTATTTTTATTGGTTTTGCTTAAGCGCATAAGCAAAGATAAGTAGCTTTTAGGTTATTTTACGCAAGTAATTTTTAACCCCTGAAAAAAAAGACAGTGTCTAAAGTAACTACAGTCGTATCTAAAGTTATGACGATAGCCGTTTTTGGAGTTGGCTTGCGTGGGTTGGGATTTTTTTGTGTTTGTGTTTGCTGGGGTTTGATTTATTTTGGTATAAGTTGGGTTGTTTTTCTTTTAAATGTTAAAAAAACGTGTTTTTTGCGTAACTTTATCATTTTTGCTACAATTACGACAGCGCAATCTCACAGACATTACACGAACCTCTACTAAATCAACCGCCACAAACAGTTAACCTACAAACCCACTAATATCTATGATAACATTTTTTTCACGATATGAATGAAATTGTGGAATTTCTATATATTTCGACATTTTTTACCGCTACATTTCATTTAGTTTATGTATCTTTTAAGTAATGCACAACATGCAATTGAATGGCTTTTCTTTTATCGTTCTCAAGATAATAGCATTTAAATTTTTATGAGAATAACGACGTTTCTCTTTCAGACACAAATAAAAATATCTTGATTGTGCTAAAAGAGCATACTGTTTGGTATTTTTACAGAAAAGATTTGTGGCGTAGAGGGTAAAGGGTGAGGAAATAAATCGGAAAAAAGTTTTTCCTCGACCAGCATTTGAACACGGGACCTCTAGAATACCAGTCTAATGCTCTACCAACTGAGCTACCGAGGGACTGGGGTTTTAACTGGAGATTCGGAAATCTTTCGTCCGATTTATTAGTTAGTAGTGGGGAGATCTTTGAAGTCTACTGCGGCTTTAAAACCCTAGACATGTTATAAAGACAAGGAGGTACACATTCACGATTATTAGTTGTACGAAATTTCTATTTATCTATCAAGAGACGCTACACGACATTTCCCTTCATTTTGTAAATATGTTTAGCTGAAATTATTAGTTGAAAATTCGCCATCTGACACCTCCAATAAAACGCTATATATCGTGTATCGTTGGTTGATAGATAAATAGAAATTTCGTACAATTGATAATCGTGAATGTGTACCTCCTTGTCTTTATAACATGTCTAGGTTTTTAAAGCCGCAGTAGGCTTCAAAGATCTCCCCACTACTAACAAATGAATAAATAAAACCCCATTTCCTCGGTAGCTCAGGTGGTAGAGCATTAGACTGGTATTTTAGAGGTCTCGGGTTCAAATCCTGGTCAAGGAAAAACTTTTTTCTGATTTATTTCCTCACCCTTTCTTCTCCACGCCACAAAACTTTTCTGTAAATTAATTAGGGCGCTAAATTTTCCCTTCATTTTGAAAAAATATTTACTCTATTAACATTACTGGTAAACGAGATGGCCAAGAAAAATTTTTACTTAAAAAATATTTATAAAAAACCCAGCTGATGTGTTTTTGAACATTAACCTGCCAGCAGAAAAACCGTTAGGCAACTATTCAATAGGACGAAGGAATATCGGAAATCTCCGCTGTAACAAGAAACCATAAAATTATTTCGAGGGATCCGAACCAAACTGTGACTGTATGGGCGATAAAACGACCAGACGGACGGTACACAGAATCTAGGCAAGAAACTCTTAAATTATTAGGTAATACTTCTTAATACACTTTCCGGGCTGCATACTAGTAACTGAACAGACTTTGGCTCAGCCAAAATCCAGGTCTAATATAAACAAACCGGATAGGGAGAGCTGGAGGCTGGCAAAATTAATCATAATACTAGAAAATGTTGGGTGTACGGTTAATAAATTTCAACCATTTAAATGTAAGGACAGAGTATTTCCGGCTCTTCTACAGAAGGGGCTGTGGCCACTCTATCTACCCTGGCAAAACTCTTTAGCTAGACCATGGAGCTACATATCTAAGAACTGGAGGTCGGTGAAGGTTATTTACCTTCTAAAAGAAAGGGCAGGCAGCATCCAACGTACCTAAAGCATACCGGCCTGTCAGTCTCATCTCATTTCTGTTAAAAACAATGGAAAAAGTAATTGAAAGGCATATTAGGGTTGGGGCGCTGCTATTTCACCATAAAAACCAGTATACTTATCAACCAGGTAAATCTACGCATCTGGCGATAAATAACCTCATCAGCAAACTATGTCAGTCACTCGACAATAAACAAATTGCAATGGCAGCCTTCTTAGACATTGAAGGTACATTTAACAATGCAAGAACCGAGTCTCTCGCCAACAGTTGTAGGAAGAGAGGTGTCGATAGAGCAATTGGATCAAAATGATGCTACAAAATCGAATTTTTAAAACCACCCTGGGGAGGAAGAGCTTAGGGTAAATAACATAGCCTGTCCGCAGGGCGGCGTCCTATCCCTCCTAATATGATCACTTTTGCTCGACGAACTGCTTGACCCCCTTTAGATGCAGGGAATAGATGTGCAAGCGTATTCTGACGATGTTGTAGTACAAATATGAGGCAAATTTGATGGGGTGATATCTAACATCCTTCAGAGATGTCTAAGCCTAGTCAAAAGTTGGTGCACTAGGGAAGGTCTATCCATTAACCCCAAGAAAACCATCATTGTACTTTTCACAAAAAGGAGAAAACTAAGTCTTATAGAAGGGTCCCATAAAATAAAGAAAAGTAAAATGCAGGAATCGTTATTTATAGAAACAAACTTCGGCAAAATCGTATTTTGTAGAAATCGAAATTTGGAGAAAAGTACGTCAAAGAAATCGTAAAACAGAGAAACCGTAAAACGTAAAAATTGGTAAGGCGAAATCTGTTCTCTGCCTGACAGGTGTTTGCATGCGAGCTTAGAATAACAAAGAATAGAAGACATTTTTTTTATTTTTTTATGCTAAATGTCAAAAAGTGGTGAATTGGTTTGTGTCGCTTTTTTAAGTGTTTTGGATTGATCTGGGTTGGGTTGGGTTGGTGTAAGTTTTTTTTTAAGTTGCGAGAAGTCGGGTTGGTTTAGAAAAAAAAAACTTGATCTACACCCTTTCTTATTCTAAGGGCACATACAAACAGCTGTCACGCACAGAACAGATTTTCGCCTTACCAATTTCTATGTTTTACGGTTTCTCTGTTTTACGATTTTTGCGATGTATAATTTCTCCGAAGTTCGATTTCTGCAAAATACGATTTTGCCATTGTTCATTTCTATGAAATACGTTTTCTCTATTGTATTTTTTTACAAACTATAGGGAATCTTATAGAACCTAGCATTGGCGGGGAACGTATGCCTTTCGTAAAGGAAGAAAAATACCTGGGACTGATATTGGACCAGAAACTTACATGGAATGCCCACCTGAACAAAGTTATCCAGAAGGCACAAATGGCTCTCTGGATTTGTAATCGAATATGTGGGAAGTCGTGGCTCTTATGGCTCTATTTTGGTGTTCCAAAACCAAGCAGGTCACTGCTCGGCAAAAACTAGCAGGCGTGCAAGGAACAGCATACAAAGTCATAACTTCAGCAATGAAGATATCAATGAAACAAGCCATGAAAGTAATGCTTAACCTCCCCTTGCTGCACATCTGGGTCGAGAAGGAGGCAAGAGCAACTTTATCAAATCAGGAGCATCCTGGTCAGGCATTGGAAACTATGAGGGGCTAACCAAGGTATGTTATGATAACCAAATCCTTAGTATGCCAACAGACTACGGGCTACCAAAATATAACTCTGAAAAATTTCCAACGAGGGAAGAATGGGAGGGGAATATAAATCATCTTATCAAAGCTGACCACGCTTGGTACACAGAGGGATCGAAAACGACCCTGCCAGACATACCGCGGCAAAACGTGTAAAAAAAAAACTAGTAAAAGTTCACGAGTTCGGGGCCTAATTTTTAAATCACTCGAGTTTTGACGAAAAAAGGGGTAAATTTTCTTTTATCCACTTATTAATGCACACATAATGTTGAACACATACTGAAATTCTTTAATTTAAATTCGCCTTAAAATTACAATTTTACGTTCGTGATCCGCTTGTTTTCGCAAGTTTTGACGTTTGCATGTCGTATTCGCTAGGATTTGCATCGATTTTTTTCTACCCACTCGATGTAAATTTAAGCGAAAACGATATCTACGCATTCAAAAGGAATCAAAAACCGTTCTATTTGTCCCAATTAGTTGCAACATTTAAATTTTAATTAAATATTTTGCATTGTGCATACGAGTCAGAATTTGTAAGCATATTTGGTATTTAAATTAGTAAAAATTGACTCTTTTTTCGACAATCTTTTGCTAAAATGTGATACGTATACGACTAAAAGTCGAATGATTCAAGAATTGAGCCCTTGGTCGGTATTTCATGCGGTTTATGAAACACCACTTTTGGGTAAAATCTCATAAACTTTAAATGTTGGAAAGATATTCAAAACTCGTCAAAGGTCGTGAATTTTTGAAATAATTTATGATAAGAATTGATAAGATTTCACTAGTATTTTAAATGCTCTTGTTCCGCTGGTTTTGTTAAGTTTTGAGCAGATTTTAACAAAAATTTATAATCAAAGTTCACAACAAGGTTTTATGAGAATAAATGCACATGTTTTCAGCAGTTTTTAAAAGACCCACCTTCTATCAGATATCACAAGGTTACATGAGAAAATCTACATGTTTTTAGCAGTTTTGAGCAGATTTTAACAGAAACAAGTTGATAAGGTTTCAATGGTTTTGACAAGTTTACACGTTTTTGGCAAGTCTGAGCAGATTTTAATGGAAAGTTTTAAAAATATCCAGTCTCCATCAGTCATAAGTATACAAAAATTCGCATGTATTTAGCAGATTTAAGAGAAACAATATTCACATTCTCCAATTTTCAAATTTTAAACGACTCCCAAAATGATTGATAAGCCTGTGTAACAGTGGTTCAACAAAGTTGGACAACCCTATGGACCAAACATTTGACTCTTTTAGGCCAAGTAGTGGACCAAATCATTAAATGTGTTGGACTATAAGTCGAATAGTTTTAATTTCATACAGATTTTATTTTAGAGTATATCCAAAATGAAATCTTGTAAAATCTTTTAAAAACATTCTTTCATTTGTACTTTTAAAATCTTATCAAAATCCTGCTTGCTAAATTTCATGAAATCTTCTGTGTCTGATATAAACTTACGAAATCTCCTAAAATATCTTGATAGTTAAATCTTTATTATATATTCTTTTTAATTTTCAAACTGGGTTGAAAGAAAAAGAGTGCACCACTGGCGCTCAACTCCGGAACAACAGCACTCCAAAGTCTTTATGAATAAGCCAGACATACGTAGAGCAAATCAGCTCCTGCAGCTACTAAAAAACAGCTTGAGAATAATCACAGGTCACAGGCCAGTGCCGACTCAACCTACCTGAATAGAATTGGAGTGGGCAATACACCGATTTATAGATTATCTGCAGGAGAGGGGGAAACGGTGGTACATATTCTATGCCACTGCGCAGGATTAATGAGAACAAAAGCAAAAATATTTGGCCCAGGGTTGAAAGTGCCCCAAGATTTTGAGGAAGTCTCACCAAATAGACTGATTTCACAATAGACCTCTTAGGTCGCGGTGGAGGGTGCAATATTGCTAACAGCTGCATGTTTCCATTTTGAATCCCCTCCATGTATAATTATGACTATTTTTATCTATTCAGAAGGGTACACATTTCTATCCCGAGGGTTTATATGATATTGACATGATAATTGAAACTGCATCTTATTCCAAACCTACCCTTTACCTCCAAACCAGTTTATAAAAAATATTTTACAAAAAAGATGAAATTTTTGAAACAATTTTTCCATCATTATTTGTTACAATTTTTTTGTTGAAAGCATTTTAGGCAAATAAAAAAAATTACAATTTTAGTTCCTTGCTTTCTAATATAACTATATTTTTTTGTGTATACACTAACTTAACACCATCGGAATTAAAAACCAGTTAACTCCTATCGCTTCGGTCTCCTTTACCCTACTAATGCCGCCATTTTTTGAACGATAGAACGTGGATTTTCTATCAGTTTGGTGTCTATACGGCCGCGGTAGTAGGTCAAAGAATTCAAAAACAATAATGACTTGACTTGACTAACCTAACCCAACATCTGCTAACTTTGAGCCCCTTTTCCTTTAAATAAACTTTGACTGCCCCTGTCTAATAGTCCACTTTTTACTTAACGTCAATTTGTTATGTTTGTAAAAATAGAGCTTTTTATGCCCAAATCTACATTGATTTGTAAAATAATATAAATCGATGCGGTGAGTGTTGTCCTTAAAATGATCTTTTTAGCTATCCATATATAGTATGGGTCTTCAAAAACAATTTTTTTATTTCCACTAGATATAAGTTATTTGGGTCCAAAAAGACCTTCTAAATACAAAATGTTGTCATGGCGTCTGTCTATCTGTATGTATGTCTATCTGTAACACGATTACTCAAAAACCGCTTAACCGATTTTTATCAAATTTGGCACAAAAATTCTTTGTCACCAGTCGCGGAGCACATATAATTTTTAGTGGCCCTGTTTCTCCATATAACTCCCGACTCGATATACTCTAGGACACATTTTTTATCTAAGCTAATCATCCAGAAATAAATAACTCTTTGCCACTGTCATATAACTGATGTAACCTCAGTAGATAGGCAACAAGAGTTCTGGCCATTTCCCCATGTTAATTCCCATAAGAAAATGCCAAGGTTCAAAATCCCAAAAACTGCCACCGTCAAGGTCACAATTCCGGACAGTGGTGCAGAAGTCATGTCACCAGGGGGTCACAATTCCGGACAGTGGTGTAGAAGTCACGTCACCAGGGGCAAATTCACCTGTCAATAAGGGTTATATTTAGTTCAGGCAAGCAGACACCTGTTGGGCTACTGATGTTCACCTACTGTCAACCAAATAGATGATGAGTTATTTTTTTAAAGTTATTAATCCAAGATGGATGTCCAGATGTAGTTTAATGGTGTCATGCACGTACGGCGTCACATACTCCCCGCCTACTATTATTCCCATGACAACCTCGTGTCAACATTTGTAATGTCCAGAGTTGATATACCTATTAATAAAAAAGTGTATGTTACCAGGGGATCGAACCGGTACGCCCGGCGATTTACAGTACAGCAGATCGTGGCTCAAGACCACACGACCATGGCGACTTGTTGATAAGGTTTTGTTAAATGATGTATGGATAAAAACAAGATAACGTTTGTGGTCAGATTGTGTGCTATACAAGAAATAAAATATTCATGCAATACAGATCGGTGAACTGATGTGCAATATTAGGGAATTGTTACATAGTAAAATAGCTAAAAATACATTTATTTATTGGTTTACACCTATTGAAACTTGGTATACAACTCAAAATTTCTTTGATAAACTGCTGAATTATTTTAATATTTTATGGTACTTTATTAGGTATCTACCATACATACACAAATACATAAGAATATTTTATTAAATAATGAAACATACGGGGAAAAAAATTGGTATAAAGTGCCAATCACACTTTAAAATAAAGGCAAGTACCGCTAATTAATGAGTCTCATAAAAGTTGAACTCTCTGCAAGTCTAAATATGGCTGCTGTTGCGGTCTGGAAATATTTGTTTCATAAATCATATAATCTATGAAAGGCAACTGAAAACTGAGAGAAATAAAATATTTGTACACATAGAATAAAATCTAGTACTTATATTATTTTTATGTAGGTCCTTATGGGTCCCTCATGTCTTACTTACCACATGCAAATGATTTACTATAATACTTCAGTATAATTTTCTATAGATTGTAGGTATTTTTTTATGTTTGTTTAAAGACTTTTTTTTTATTCAAACAATATCTAAAAAATAAATATAATCATATATGTTTGAATTATTTTTATATTTTTGTAATGAAATATGGTGTAATTTAATAATAACTATTTACCTCCTTTCATGAGATCCGTAGTTCTATCTCTTAGCTTTAATGATTTCTAATGTTATGGAAAAAAGTGCTATAAAGCGGTGCAAAAACTGAGGAATAAAGAACATTTTCTTCTTTACTTAGTAAAAATTAATAAGGTTTTAACACAAGCATAATTCTTAACAAACAACTGATAATAGTTTAAAATTAGCTTGAACTTGACCCCAAGGTTATTTACGAGGCGATTTTTTTACACTTACTTTAAGTATACAGGGGTACAAAGTTAAAAGATGAATTATTTATTATGATCATTCACTTTTGAAAACAGTTTGTTAGGTAACTATTTTTCTTTTTTAAGTATCATCCGAATTTGTTTTTTGAGAAAATTTGACAAAAATGCATTTTTCAAGTGGAATTAAAAGAAATTAATATACCTGTTTCTCTACATAGTACGAAGAAGTATTGAATTACAGTGTTTCTGCTGCGGTCTCGCAATATTCGAATCTCTGTAACAACCGAATCAGCTTGTTGTAAAGAGAAAAAATTGAAAACTTTATATCGCAAAGACCCCTTATATCCCCAGACTTTTACATGAGACCCACGAGTTTTGTTCTACTTGGGACTCAAAAGATTTATGGCAACTATCGATCCATCTATCTATTAATAAATTATGCATATCTAAGTGTAAAAGTTTCCGTTTAAAAACCAATCAATTTTAATAATTTGTAAAAGTTTTTTAAAACTAAGCGTTTATGGTAACTTAATCAATAAGGAAACATTAATAACTCGACGTCGTCATTTACAATCCTTAAAAAACTAGCCGCATTTATCATTTTTTACGGAAATTTTATTCAAATCGGTTTACTAGTTTCGGATATATCATGTCACATATGTACATACCTAAAGGTACTGTATGATATCATATTGAATACAGACTAACTTTTTTAGCGAATATTTTCCACACTTTTAGCTTAGAAGGAAAAATAAAAAAAAACACCCTTTAGTCAGAAACCAGAAGGGTACAAACCCCAAGTTTCTAGTAATGAAAGATTGCTATCAGCCGGTGTACCGAAGGTACTTTTTCCGCTATGTGCGCACGTTTTGCTCCTATGGTTTCCGTAAAAGACTAATTTTTGTTTGCTGCGCAGGGGACAAAAGACCTTAGTAGTTTTCTGCGAATATCTCGAGTTTTAAGTGATCGATTTGAAAAAATATTTTTTTGTTGGATTGCTGTGTTGCAATGCTATTTATTATTAGAGAGATGGAGAAGCCAAAAGGGCATTAAAATGCTTGACCTTTGCTTGAGTAGTTTTCTGCAAATATCTCGAGCTGTAAGTGATCGACTTGAAAAATTATTTTTTTACTGGTAGTTTTTGTTGCATTATAGCGAGGGGATTTAAAAAATTCTGTGTGTTATAAAGGGGGAGGGCATGCCAAAAAGTTTGTATCATGTGTGTGACCCAGCTGTGCAGCTCGAGTTAAAAGGCTTTTATTTTTACGGTAAATAATATTATTATATGGATTTAAAATGATCAATTACGTACAACCGTCTAGTTCCATTTCGAGTCGTCAATGATCGACGGATACATAAACGAAGACTGGTATGTTAACGATGGATTTTGAAAAATTCTTTTTTTTTTGCTAGATATCTATGTTACAATGTTATTTATTATTATTATTATTTATTACAATTTATCTTCAACCAACTGAATATGTTACAATTTATTAAAAATAATAACTAGGTAAGATAAAAATCTGTCTTAAAATTTTTTTATTAATTGGTAAAAAGGGGAAATAATATATTAAAATTAGGTAAATTATAATTTATTTCTTAAATTAATTGTTTTAACAAATGGAAGCTATTTTTTAAGCAATATTGTTCTACATTAAATATATATCCTTCATATTTGGTTTCAGTTTTACAAAATTTTAAACCATAACTTAATTTCACGGCTTGATCGGCAAAACTTCATTAGAAATCGTTGTAGGTATGGAATAATGCCCCCAGGGCAACGTTTCATCCGTCCCAGGAATGAGGTACCGCTTATCATCGTAAGGTGAAAGAGCAATCTTCAGCTGCGTGATGAAGTGTACCTGATGGTTTTCTGATCGAATAAGATTTTGGGAAACAGTCTTCTGCTTAAAACCATCAAGACATTCTACATAATCTTCAAAGGTAATGCCTGTGTTAACAACAGAAGATTTGATTCCTTTGGCCTTCGTTGTAACATGGAAATTTGTTATGATGGATTCAATTTCATCCGTATCATATCCATCATCTTGCATCCTTTACCTTTTTCTTAAAATATCGCTCTCAGTGGTTAAAACTTTCGTTGCATATAATTTTGATCTGAGACCTACATAGTCAGTCATAGGAACACCATTACTTTCATCAGTCATCATTCCTCACACTTTTTTATTAACTTTAGGAATCCCAAAGATATTATCACAAGGATAATCAGACGTGTCAAATTACTTGAAAGAGTCTCTCATTATAACTTCATACGGATCCTGAAACAGTTCATAAATCAGGCTGTCCGTATCTGTGTAGTGCGCTGAACAATCCTCAAAAGTAGGCTTCATATACCCATAGTGAAAATCCTATATGGTTGTCTTTGCCAAATGTAAAATTGCTTGTCCAACAAAGATCGGCTTATTTAACAAGACTTGTAGTTTGCTTAGCTCAACTGCAACCAAATCGGGTTTTTCGCTAAATATAGCACTATTTTTAAATTGAGGCTTCGCTATATATGACTCAGCTCCATAACGTCCACTCCATTTAGTTAGCAAACGGACATTGACCCGCTTGCGAACGTTCTCCATTGTTTTACCTGCAACCAAAACAAAATAGGATTACAGAAGGTTATCTACAGTATTTGTCATCTAATGGTTACCGATATCTGAGATTATGGAAATAAAAAATAACGTCAGCAGGCACGTATAGCCATCCATAAAATCTTAAAATTGTTTTTTTCAAAATGTTCTATTTTAATGTGAAAACCGCCCGTCGCTAGCTGCTACAGTTCGTGAGTTACATTTTTTTAAAAATTAAATCTCCGCTCTTACTCCCTTTCAAACCCCCCACCCCCCATTAAAAACTAATCAGCTCTGCGTCTGGCGACCCAGAATTTTTGTGCCAAATTTGATAAGATTTGGTTAAGCGGTTTTTGCGTAATCGTGTTGTAGACAAACAGACAGGCAGACAGAGAGACACTATCCAGAAATTTTGTATTAAGGTCTTTTTTTTTGGCTCAAATAACTTATTTTTGGTGAAGATTCCAATAGCCTCCATACTACGTATGGATGTCTAATAATTGTTCTAAAAACAAAACCTCAGGACTTGAATGTTTAAATGATCTTCATCATAATATAAAAAATGTTTGACTCACCAAAGATAGCATTATTCATCAGCTGGAATAAGTTCTTCTCAAATTCATTCATTGCCTTCTTACGAAGCTCCGTATTTAAGTCAATGTAAGGCTTCAGCCAAGGAGTCTGCTTAAATTTAAGTACGCGATGTACCTTTCTCAATACTAGCCCATATGCAATTGCCTGTTTTAGAGTCCTATAATGTATCACATACTTTGTCTTATTTCCAAGTGTTTTAGTAAGCTCTTTAGCATTCTGAGGAGGCTCTCCAGTCTTCGGATTTATATGCTGCGGACAGAGTGGTATATCTTTATGTTGATTATGTAGTTCAAGAGGATAGTCTAAGTCCACTTCCAACATATACCCCTCATCAGCATCGTCAGGACTCGTGGTGACATCAATGTTAGTATCACACCATTCAAAACTGCGATAAGGGAGGTACTGCAAAAAAAATATAATGATTTTAAATCACGAAAATTTAATATTTTCTACAATAAAAATAAATAAATAAAAAGTTAAAAGAGATTAAACGCACCTGATTATTTACATCGAAGTACATCAGGAAAGACTTCGACTTAGAAGGATTATAGATTTGTAGATATTCATTGTTAGCTTTGGCTTTCCTTTTACTGCAGACTTGACTAAGACCGCCTCTAATATCTCGCTCCACGAAGAGAAACATATCGGCATCAGTGAGAAGCTCTAACTCTACACCAGTATACTTTAACATCGCATCCCAAGTGTATCCTGGTAAAGTGAAATAGTGCCCAGGATCGAGTTTATAAGTTTTAAGGCAGCTCTGACCGAATTTTTCATAGACATCGACAAAAAGCATTATACCCAACGTTGTGCAGCCAAATTCTTCCCAAACGTGCTTGGCTTGAAGGTAGAGTCGACGGGGACAGAGCTTGTTCTCCAACTTATTATAGAAAGCACTTTGAGCTGGTAAACATATTTCATCAAATTTGTCGAAGGAGTCGATGTAATCGTAAGGCATGACACCCTTTTTTGTTAATAGGTTAAACTTTTCTTTGGATGGATATTCTTCCAATTAGGATGCTAGCTTATCTAATGATGAAGCCATAAAAAGAAAACTATCTACAAAACGGAATTGAATTGGAAACTCATCAACATGTTTTGTAAAACTTATATATTTCTCTTTTGTAACTGGAAGCAGATCAATGGAACCCTTCATCCTCGTTGCAATATCCGTTACTATAAAGTGGGCATCATAACCGCTTAAATTGTGAAAGACAACTGGAATAGTATGACTATCTTTATAATTAATATTGAAATATTCGTGAGCCGTACCGTGATAGTTGTTATAGCTTTTCGATGCTCGACTTCCTGCATCCATGTTATATTAATATCGTGAGGACACCAGAATACGGTTGCCAAGTCTTCTGCCAGACTATTCATTTCATCAGCAAACCAATTCATGCAATCTTTACCTCGGTATGAACGGTAAAAGCTTTGGGAGTCATTGTAGCTACATTTCAGATAATATCCAACAGCCGCAGGAATGTGTTGCTGCTTTCTCTGTGGCTTTTTAGAATCATTTGTTGGCTTAAACACGCTCTCTAGATCGGCGTAGACTATGAATGGGGTTTTCTCCTTATTTTTAAAATTTTTTAAATTCAAATCCCCACAGAAAACTACATTCGCCTTTACCGCTGTATCTTTCTTAAGAGCATAAGTACTTCACCACGTCAAACTCGGCCATTTTTAGAGATACCGACTTAAATGCCTGGTTTGACTCTAAAGTTGTGACTCCTATAATAAAAGAATTTGAAGAATTCCAAGAACGAGATAGTGGGTGGGCATTAAAGAAGGTGATTAACTTGGAAGTAAACATAAATAAATATACACCACAGTTAGGGTCCTCACACATCGATTTACTGCAGGCTTTCTTATTCTTAATCTCAGCAGGTAAGATTAAGAATAAGAAAGCCTGCATTAACGTCAAGAATAATGACGATGTCTGTTTTGCTTGGGCGTTACATCTGCTTTACATCCTGTAGAGAAACATTCAAATTTTACCACATCATACCCCCACTACTCATCCGTGCTCAAATTAAAAGGAATACAGTTTCCGATGACTTTTAAGCAGGTAGCAAACTTTGAGCAATAAAATAATGTTTCAGTTAACATTTATGTTCTTCGAAAAAACAAAAAATCATTTAAAACATTTCCCATGTATCTGACAAAGAATAAGAAAGACCGCCACGTTAATCTGCTGATGATACAAGACCCGAATAATGATGTTGCGGCTCCCGTGCGGTAACACTATGTCTGGATAAAAAGTTTGTCTCGTCTCCTCTCCAAACAACTACGTAAAGAAAATGGACAAAAATTTTTTTGTGACCGTTGTCTCATCTACTGTAGGTCAGAAGAGAAACTTGCCAAACATATCGAGGATTGTTTAAAAATAAATGAAACTGCAATTTGCATGCCTAAGCCAGAAAAAAATATTTTAAAATTTAAAAATTTTAAAAATAAGGAGAAAACCCCATTCATAGTCTACGCCGATCTAGAGAGCGTGTTTAAGCCAACAAATGATTCTAAAAAGCCACAGAGAAAGCAGCAACACATTCCTGCGGCTGTTGGATATTATCTGAAATGTAGCTACGATGACTCCCAAAGCTTTTACCGTTCATACCGAGGTAAAGATTGCATGAATTGGTTTGCTGATGAAATGAATAGTCTGGCAGAAGACTTGGCAACCGTATTCTGGTGTCCACACGATATTAATATAACATGGATGCAGGAAGTCGAGCATCGAAAAGCTACGCGCTGTCACAGCTGTGAATAGCCTTTTGCTCCTGACGACAAAAAAGTAAGAGATCATAACCACCTGATCCCCAATAACAACTATCACGGTACGGCTCACGAATATTTCAATATTAATTATAAAGATAGTCATACTATTCCAGTTGTCTTTCACAATTTAAGCGGTTATGATGCCCACTTTATAGTAACGGATATTGCAACGAGGATAAAGGGTTCCATTGATCTGCTTCCAATTACAAAAGAGAAATATATAAGTTTTACAAAACATGTTGATGAGTTTCCAATTCAATTCCGTTTTGTAGATAGCTAGCATCCTAATTGGAAGAATATCCATCCAAAGAAAAGTTTAAACTATTAACAAAAAAGGGTGTCATGCCTTACGATTACATCGACTCCTTCGACAAATTTGATGAAATATGTTTACCAGCTCAAAGTGGTTTCTATAATAAATTGGAGAACAAGCCCTGTCCCCGTCGACTCTACCTTCAAGCTAAGCACGTTTGGGAAGAATTTGGTTGCACAACGTTGAGTATAATGCTTTTGGTCGATGTCTATGAAAAATTCAGTCAGAGCTGACTTAAAACTTATAAACTCGATCCTGCGCACTATTTCACTTTACCAGGATACACTTGGGATGCGATGTTAAAGTATACTGGTGTAGAGTTAGAGCTTGTCACTGATGCCGATATGTTTCTCTTTGTGGAGCGAGATATTAGAGGCGGTCTTAGTCAAGTCTGCAGTAAAAGGAAAGCCAAAGCTAACAATAAATATCTACAAATCTATAATCCTTTTAAGTCGAAGTCTTTCCTGATGTACTTCGATGTAAATAATCAGGTGCGTTTAATCTCTTTTAACTTTTAATTTATTTATTTTTATTGTAGAAAATATTAAATTTTCGTGATTTAAAATCATTATATTTTTTTTGCAGTACCTCCCTTATCGCAGTTTTGAATGGTGTGATACTAACATTGATGTCACCACGATCCCTGACGATGCTGATGAGGGGTATATGTTGGAAGTGGACTTAGACTATCCTCTTGAACTACATAATCAACATAAAGATATACCACTCTGTCCGCAGCATATAAATCCGAAGACTAGAGAGCCTCCTCAGAATGCTAAAGAGCTTACTAAAACACTTGGAAATAAGACAAAGTATGTGATACATTATAGGACTCTAAAACAGGCAATTGCATATGGGCTAGTATTGAGAAAGGTACATCGCGTACTTAAATTTAAGCAGACTCCTTGGCTGAAGCCTTACATTGACTTAAATACGGAGCTTCGTAAGAAGGCAATGAATGAATTTGAGGAGAACTTATTCAAGCTGATGAATAATGCTATCTTTGGTGAGTCAAACATTTTTTATATTATGATGAAGATCATTTAAACATTCAAGTCCTGAGGTTTTGTTTTTAGAACAATTATTAGACATCCATACGTAGTATGGAGGCTATTGGAATCTTCACCAAAAATAGGTTATTTGGGCCAAAAAAAAAGACCTTAATACAAAATTTCTGGATAGTGTCTCTCTGTCTGCCTGTCTGTTTGTCTATAACACGATTACGCAAAAACTGCTTAACCGAATCTTATCAAATTTGGCACAAAAATTCTGGGTCGCCAGACGCAGAGCTGATTAGTTTTTAATGGGGGGTGGGAGGTTTGAAAGAGGTTAAGAGCGGAGATTTAATTTTAAAAAAAATGTAACTCACGAACTGTAGCAGCTAGCGACAGGCGGTTTTCACATTAAGATAGAACATTTTGAAAAAAACAATTTTAAGATTTTATGGATGGCTATACGTGCCTGCTGACGTTATTTTTTATTTCCATAATCTCAGATATCGGTAACCATTAGATGACAAATACTGTAGATAACCTTCTGTAATCCTATTTTGTTTTGGTTGCAGGTAAAACAATGGATTACGTTCGCAAGCGGGTCAATGTCCGTTTGCTAACTAAATGGAGTGGACGTTATGGAGCTGAGTCATATATAGCGAAGCCTCAATTTAAAAATAGTGCTATATTTAGCGAAAAACCCGATTTGGTTGCAGTTGAGCTAAGCAAACTACAAGTCTTGTTAAATAAGCCGATCTTTGTTAGACAAGCAATTTTAGATTTGGCAAAGACAACCATATAGGATTTTCACTATGGGTATATGAAGCCTACTTTTAAGGATTGTTCAGCGCACTATACAGATACGGACAGCCTGATTTATGAACTGTTTCAGGATCCGTATGAAGTTATAAAGAGAGTAATTTGGCACGTCTGATTATCCTTGTGATAATATCTTTGGGATTCCTAAAGTTAATAAAAAAGTGTGAGGAATGATGACTGATGAAAGTAATGGTGTTCCTATGACTGACTATGTAGGTCTCAGATCAAAATTATATGCAACGAAAGTTTTAACCACTGAGAGCGATATTTTAAGAAAAAGGAAAAGGATGCAAGATGATGGGTATGATACGGATGAAATTAAATCCATCATAACAAATTTCCATGTTACAACGAAGGCCAAAGGAATCAAATCTTCTGTTGTTAACACAGGCATTACCTTTGAAGATTATGTAGAATGTCTTGATGGTTTTAAGCAGAAGACTGTTTCCCAAAATCTTATTCGATCAGAAAACCATCAGGTACACTTCATCACGCAGCTGAAGATTGCTCTTTCACCTTACGATGATAAGCGGTACCTCATTCCTGGGACGGATGAAACGTTGCCTTGGGGGCATTATTCCATACCTACAACGATTTCTTATGAAGTTTTGCCGATTAAGCCGTGAAATTAAGTTATGGTTTAAAATTTTGTAAAACTGAAACCAAACATGAAGGATATATATTTAATGTAGAACAATATTGCTTAAAAAATAGCTTCCATTTGTTAAAACAATTAATTTAAGAAAAAAATTATAATATACCTAATTTTAATATATTATTTCCCCTTTTCACCAATTAATAAAAAAAATTTAAGACAAATTTTTATCTTACCTAATTATTATTTTTAATAAATTGTAACATATTCAGTTGGTTGAAGATAAATTGTAATAAATAATAATAATAATACATAACATTGTAACATAAAAATCTAGCAAAAAAAAAAGAATTTTTCAAAATCCATCGTTAACATACCAGTCTTCGTTTATGTATCCGTCGATCATTGACGACTCGAAATGGAACTAGACGGTTGTACGTAATTGATCATTTTAAATCCATATAATAATATTATTTACCGTAAAAATAAAAGCCTTTTAACTCGAGCTGCACAGCTGGGTCACACACATGATACAAACTTTTTGCCATGCCCTCCCCCTTTATAACACACAGAATTTTTTAAATCACCTCGCTATAATGCAACAAAAACTACCAGTAAAAAAATAATTTTTCAAGTCGATCACTTACAGCTCGAGATATTCGCAGAAAACTGCTAAGGTCAAGCATTTTAATGCCCTTTTGGCTTCTCCATCTCTCTAATAATAAATAGCATTGCAACACAGCAATCCAACAAAAAAATATTTTTTCAAATCGATCACTTAAAACTCGAGATATTCGCAGAAAACTACTAAGGTCTTTTGTCCCCTGCGCAGCAAACAAAAATTAGTCTTTTACGGAAACCATAGGAGCAAAACGTGCGCACATAGCGGAAAAAGTACCTTTGGTACACCGGCTGATAGTAATCTTTCATTACTAGAAACTTGGGGTTTGTACCCTTCTGGTTGCTGACTAAAGGGTGTTTTTTTTTATTTTTCCTTCTAAGCTAAAAGTGTGGAAAATATTCGCTAAAAAAGTTAGTCTGTATTCAATATGATATCATACAGTACCTTTAGGTATGTACATACGTGACATGATATATCCGAAACTAGTAAACCGATTTGAATAAAATTTCCGTAAAAAATGATAAATGCGGCTAGTTTTTTAAGGATTGTAAATGACGACGTCGAGTTATTAATGTTTCCTTATTGATTAAGTTACCACAAACGCTTAGTTTTAAAAAACTTTTACAAATTATTAAAATTGATTGGTTTTTAAACGGAAACTTTTACACTTAGATATGCATAATTTATTAATAGATAGATGGATCGATAGTTGTCATAAATCTTTTGAGTCCCAAGTAGAACAAAACTCGTGGGTCTCATGTAAAAGTCTGGGGATATAAGGGGTCTTTGCGATATAAAGGTTTCAATTTTTTCTCTTTACAACAAGCTGATTCGGTTGTTACAGAGATTCGAATATTGCGAGACCGCAGCGGAACCACTGTAATTCAATACTTCTTCGTACTATGTAGAGAAACAGGTATATTAATTTCTTTTAATTCCACTTGAAAAATGCATTTTTGTCAAATTTTCTCAAAAAACAAATTCGGATGATACTTAAAAAAGAAAAATAGTTACAATCTGTTTTCAAAAGTGAATGATCATAATAAATAATTCATCTTTTAACTTTGTACCCCTGTATACTTAAAGTAAGTGTAAAAAAATCGCCTCGTAAATAACCTTGGGGTCAAGTTCAAGCTAATTTTAAACTATTATCAGTTGTTTGTTAAGAATTATACTTGTGTTAAAACCTTATTAATTTTTACTAAGTAAAGAAGAAAATGTTCTTTATTCCTCAGTTTTTGCACCGCTTTATAGCACTTTTTTCCATAACATTAGAAATCATTAAAGCTAAGAGATAGAACTACGGATCTCATGAAAGGAGGTAAATAGTTATTATTAAATTACACCATATTTCATTACAAAAATATAAAAATAATTCAAACATATATGATTATATTTATTTTTTAGATATTGTTTGAATAAAAAAAAGTCTTTAAACAAACATAAAAAAATACCTACAATCTATAGAAAATTATACTGAAGTATTATAGTAAATCGTTTGCATGTGGTAAGTAAGACATGAGGGACCCATAAGGACCTACATAAAAATAATATAAGTACTAGATTTTATTCTATGTGTACAAATATTTTATTTCTCTCAGTTTTCAGTTGCCTTTCATAGATTATATGATTTATGAAACAAATATTTCCAGACCGCAGCAGCTGTCATATTTAGACTTGCAGAGAGTTCAACTTTTATGAGACTCATTAATTAGCGGTACTTGCCTTTATTTTAAAGTGTGATTGGCACTTTATACCAATTTTTTTCCCCGTATGTTTCATTATTTAATAAAATATTCTTATATATTTGTGTATGTATGGTAGATACCTAATAAAGTACCATAAAATATTAAAATAATTCAGCAGTTTATCAAAGAAATTTTGAGTTGTATACCAAGTTTCAATAGGTGTAAACCAATAAATAAATGTATTTTTAGCTATTTTACTATGTAAAAATTCCCTAATATTGCACATCAGTTCACCGATCTGTATTGCATGAATATTTTATTGCTTGTATAGCACACAATCTGACCACAAACGTTATCTTGTTTTTATCCATACATCATTTAACAAAACCTTAGTCGCCATGGTCGTGTGGTCTTGAGCCACGATCTGCTGTACTGTAAATCGCCGGGCGTACCGGTTCGATCCCCTGGTAACATACACTTTTTTATTAATAGGTATATCAACTCTGGACATTACAAATGTTGACACGAGGTTGTCAAGGGAATAATAGTAGGCGGGGAGTATGTGACGCCGTACGTGCATGACAGTAGGTGAACATCAGTAGCCCAACAGGTGTCTGCTGGCCTGAACTAAATATAACCCTTATTGACAGGTGAATTTGCCCCTGGTGACGTGACTTCTACACCACTGTCCGGAATTGTGACCCCCTGGTGACATGACTTCTGCACCACTGTCCGGAATTGTGAACTTGACGGTGGCAGTTTTTGGGATTTTGAACCTTGGCATTTTCTTATGGGAATTAACATGGGGAAATGGCCAGAACTCTTGTTGCCTATCTACTAACCTCATTTATTTTCCTTTTTTTGATGCTTTGGTTTTCGCTAGCTTTTTGCTGCGAAGTTCCCCAAGTAACACAGTGTGCTGTAAAACAGCACGGACAAGGTTTCCACAGCAAAACCAATAAAAATAATGCTTTTGCTATTGTCTGTCACAACGTTATTAAAATGTTGTAACAGCTATTTTGAGAAATATGTTTTGCCTGTGACAGCGTCTACGGCAAATAATGTAGCTAAAAATAGCAATTACTTCGAAATACTCTACCAACAAAATAAACTGATGTCTTTATAAAAATGGAAGACACCTGTAATAAATATAATGATGTTTAAAAAACTACCAATCAAACACACGCGCTTTGTGAATTTCCCAACAGTCAAGTCTTTATGCGCAGGTCAGTTTGCTGATGAAACCTGTCATGATATCTCGTTTAACTACACGCGCCCCAATAATTTCAAATAATAAAGGTTTTTCTATCTATCACAAAATTTTTTATTTTTTCAGTTTGATCCAGAATCAAAAGCAAAACATCATGGTTTGCATATTTAGTTGATTTTCCAAGACTTTCAGACTTACACTTGAGCATATTTATGTAAGGAAATATTTTTTGAGAGTTTATTTTTCACCATAATATGAAATATGGCCGCCTCCGCCCGCCCGCCCGTACTACCAAGCAATTTTTTAAATAATAAATCTAAAACAAAAGCAAATATTGGCGATATTGCTGTGAGCTCACGGTTCCAGTCTTTCTTTCCGTGCAGTAGAGGGCGCTTATTCTCAAATACTAAATAGCATAATAAAAATAACACCAGAATAAAACAAATAAATGTTTTTATATTTTTTGCAATTCTTTTCAGTTGCAATTTAAAAAAAAATGGTAAGATTACAACTATTTTACGTTTAGAAGTTGATTAGCTCGATGATATAACTATAGAAGTTATTTTGAATATAAAAGCAGTAGTTAAACAATTTTAACAGCCAAAATTACACATTAAATAAAGCTAGCTATTTTAAAGCAAAGGGAGAGCTGTACTAACATTCTTGCAGCATTGATTTAGCTATAACTTCTATATTGTCGAAGCTCTATTACTTGGGTCATAGATGACGCCATGTTATTTTAAAATTTCAAACAAATTGCGTTTTAGAAGATTTTTCGATAGTTAAACGATTTTTCCCACTTTTATAGGGTACTATTTTATCTATACCATCTATTTTTATTTTTTTGGTTAGTTTTTTTACCATTACAAAAATTAAAAACTAAAGTTTTGCAAATTATAGGGTGACTAAGATGGGCGACGTAACTCGAAAAACGAGAAAAACAGGAAATTATATAAATTCCTGAAAAAGGTAAATGTGATTTGAGGAAATAAAGCGTTATGCAAAATTTGGTTAAACTCGCTACCGAACCTCGGGATACACGAATAATTTCGTCTTAAACATATTGTGCATTTTTGGTTTATAATACAATGAACAACATGGTGAAACATTCCAAAGTGTCAGCGTAGAATAATCATCAACAGACTGCCTATTTATTGGAAAAGTGACCCGATTCAAAAAGTTTAGTGAGTTTGAGACATTATGAGACAAAAGTGGTTTTAATCATTGTAAGAATAATGTGTTACAGAAAAGTGATCCAGATAATTTTCATTTGGAATTATTTATGGGGTAAGTGTTTACAAAATAAATGGTTTTCTTTTTATGAACTTTACAGTTTATGAACTTAATTAATCCCTAACATGTCAAAACATAAAGCCCCTAATATCACAAGATATTCTAGGAACATCCTCAAAACCTTTCATTTGAGATGTTCGGAAAAAAACTGGACATTTTGGCGACATATTTATTTTATGTGCACTTTTTAGCTACAAGAACTTTGTATTAATAAACATCAATGTTTTTTCGCAGTTTTGTATATCATCAATAAATTGTTAATTAATTGATTAAAAAAATATTAATTCAGAGTGCGAAAGTGTCATTAATTTGACCCGTGGATAGAGAATACCTAACCTGTCATCAAGCCGGTTGTAAATGTTGGACCACTGCGAATCCAAATCTCGTGGGACGCACTAATCGCAGCCATTTTGAGACAGGCCCTAGAATAAAATTGCCCAAAGTCTTTTTTGTCAACTAGCCCAAACTAATTTTTTGACTTACTACATATGTGTATTTTTTGTGTTTGCTTAATTTTTTACTTTATAAGTGATTTTCTTTTTACCCAACATAGTAAAAAATGTTTGTTTACGTTTAGTTTTGTGTTAAAAAATTTATTCAAGGTTATTTAACTGAGTTGTTAATTCATGTATTTTGGTATAGGTGGCGCTGTAGCCTTTAACATAGCTTGTTCTATTATTTCTGGAGAGTAGTTTAAATAATTTCCTGTTGATAAATGTTCTAATTTTAAGAACTGGAAAAAATTAAACAAAAAATTAAATTTTAATTTTTAAAATTAATTGAGTTACTTTACGAGGGGTAAACCAACCAATCTGGTTTACGTGTCCATTTTCAAAATGGCGGATTTGGACATTTCGCGCATGTTGAAGTCCATTTTAGATCTCCAACATCTTTGGTTCTACCTCGCCATAACGAAATTCACAATCAGTGAAGATAAAAGAGACACCATTTCTACTATAGGAATTTGATGTAAAATGAACCATACAGATAGTCGGAATTACACCTATTTGCAATAAAGTATTTTTGTTTATCTTTGTTTATTATATTTGAAACATCAATTTGGTAATTCAATTACGAGGCATCTAAGACAAATTAATTTTTTCAAAATTTTTGTGTTTTAATGTAAACTATAAAAAATATAAAAATTATTAACAAATATATTATAAAATATATATTTTATAAAATTTACGCAAATACTCGGACTACCCATTCACGACTACACAACCCATAACACGCTAACACCTGATTCTAAAAATTCAAACCATCACCAAAAATAACTTATTTTTTGTCACGTACAAACGTATATAAAAAATATATAATATTTTATTTAAAGTCCCGTTGGGACAACAGAGCCGTAGCTAATATATAGTAGAGACCCTGTATGTATGACATTTATTGAAATGGCTTGTAGTAGAATAAGGGGGCGGCTCCCGGCCCGACGACTAGGCTCTACGCGAGCCCTTTTCGCCAATTGAAATGGCTTCCTACGACGATCCTTAAAAGTTCTTGTCTTCCAAACATGTCAAAAAAATAACAGTCTAATTTTCACTTGCTTTCTTATTTTAATTCCCCAATAAATGTAGTTTTTCGGGCAGTTTATTATTTTTTCTGCTAGCACTAGTGCGGAAAAGTTAACTTTATGGTACTTTTCCGCACTCAACCAAAAATAAAAAATAAATTTATTGCTATATTTTCAAAAATTATATTTTTGGGGTTAGGTAAACATTTTAGTCATGATAAATAAGGAGTAACGTTTTTAAAATTTAATGGGTTAAATGAATGCTTAAGTCAAGCTAGTAGAGAAAATATTGTACTTGCGCGTAGTTACTTTTCCGCACTTAATTGCTGGCCAAACTCTACTAACGCGTCGTGCCTCGACGAATTTGTATTGTTCCGTTGTCCATATTTATTTTAAGAAAAAGAGTAACAAAGTTATAGATCATAGGAGTATTTATATTTTAACTATTATTTACATTTTTAATATCTACCGTGTGTGTTCACTGTTTGTTTTTGTTTTTTTTATTAAGCTTATTTTACTAACCAAAAAAAAATCAATCTGGGCGAGTTTGTAAATTCACCGATGGAAACAATCGAGTTTGTAAATTCATCTATGATTCTTGGTAATATTCATCGGGTTCTTAAATTGGCTCCGTTAAGTTTGCCCCCTCCAGATCGATTTTCTCAAAAATTTTTATGCCAAAATTTTGCACACATTTTGCACAATTTTGCACACCACAAATCAAATTTTGCACACCTTCCTACGAGAAACTACAGCCCATTTTCTGTGGGGGGGGGGCAAACCTGACGTTGCCCCCCTCAGTCAATATTTTTCAAAAATTATGATGTCATTTGAAAGGTCTTATTTTGCACAATTTTGCACACCCATTTTAAAATTTTGCACACCTCCCTGTAACCCACACGAGGGTTCTGAAAATATCAAGTTTGCCCCCCCCAGTCAATATTTTTCAAAAAGTTTGGTGTCGTTAGAAAGGTCTTATTTTGCACAATTTTGCACACCCATTTTGAAATTTTGCAAACCTCCCTGTAACCCACACAAGGGTTCTGAAAATATCAAGTTTGCCCTCCCCAGTCAATATTTTTCAAAAAGTTTGGTGTCGTTAGAAAGGTCTTATTTTGCACAATTTTGCACACCCATTTTAAAATTTTGCACACCTCCCTGTAACCCACACGAGGGTTCTGAAAATATCAAGTTTGCCCCCCCCAGTCAATATTTTTCAAAAAGTTTGGTGTCGTTAGAAAGGTCTTATTTTGCACAATTTTGCACACCCATTTTGAAATTTTGCAAACCTCCCTGTAACCCACACAAGGGTTCTGAAAATATCAAGTTTGCCCCTCCCAGTCAATATTTTTCAAAAAGTTTGGTGTCGTTAGAAAGGTCTTATTTTGCACAATTTTGCACACCTATTTTGAAATTTTGCACACCTCCCTGTAACCCACACGAGGGTTCTGAAAATATCAAGTTTGCCCCCCCCCAGTCAATATTTTTCAAAAAGTTTGGTGTCGTTAGAAAGGTCTTATTTTGCACAAATTTGGTACACCCATTTTGAAATTTTGCAAACCTCCCTGTAACCCACACGAGGGTTATGAAAATATCAAGTTTGCCCCCCCAGTCAACATTTTAAAAAAAATTTGGTGTCGATCGAAAGGTTTTATTTTGCACAATTTTGCACACCCATTTTAAAATTTTGCACACCTCCCTGTAACCCACACGAGGGTTCTGAAAATATCAAGTTTGCCCCCCCAGTCAATATTTTTCAAAAAATTTGGTGTCGTTAGAGAGGTCTTATTTTGCACAATTTTGCACACCCATTTTAAAATTTTGCACACCTCCCTGTAACCCACACGAGGGTTCTGAAAATATCAAGTTTGCCCCCCCAGTCAATATTTTTCAAAAAATTTGGTGTCGTTAGAGAGGTCTTATTTTGCACAATTTTGCACACCCATTTTAAAATTTTGCACACCTCCCTGTAAACTGCACGAAGATTCTGAAAATATCAAGTTTGCCCCCACCACCGTCGATATTTTTCAAAAAATTTTGTGTCATTCGAAAGGTCTATTTTGCGCAATTTTGCACACCCTTCAATACTCCACAACAGCGTTCTCAAAAAAGTTTGCCCCCCCCCCCAGTTAATATTTTTCAAAAAATTTATGTCATTCGAGAAGCCTAATTTTGCACAACTATTTTCAAATTTTGCACACTTCCCACGCCGTTTTCTTTTTGTGGCGTTTACGGTTAAACTTGGTCCTAAAATTTCCCAGAAGTATAAGCAAACGAAGGAGACCTCGATTGTGTAATATCTTTGAATATTGTTTAAATTTACAGATAATTGTTTATGTTTACATTTGTATATAATGAAAAGTTTTTAATTTTTGTTCCATTTCGGCAGGAAAGTCAATGTGAACGCCTCTATTTAAAATACATAACATTACGTAACGCCTGGTTCTCACCTATGCGTGCTCACCCAGACTCTAAAAATGCATCACGTGATCAGCCATGCATTTGCCGATTTTTTAAAAGTGTCGCGTGATGCGTTTTTAGTGTCAGGGTGAGCACGCATAGGTGGCAACTAGGCGTAACGCTTATAGGGGTTATGTAGGGGTGAGCGGGGTTTCGCGGTTCCGTTACGTAACGCAATTTTTAAATTATTATTGTGAAATAAAACAACTTTTTGGATTTTTCGAGTGAAAGATAAAAATCTCTGGCAGCAAAACGTTACGTTATTTTAGACTGGAGTAGTCCCAAACGTTACAAAGCGTTATATAGGGGGTCGCGGGTTGGGGTCAAAATTGGGAAAAATAAGGGTTACGTAATAAGTGCAATATCTCTCAGTTTACGCAATTACTTTGTGGTTTGCTGTAAATATAACCTAACTTTTTTGTTACTTTTTATTTTTCTTAGTCGATGATATGTACCTCATCAATCAATTTTCCAAAAATACTACGAAAAAAATAAAATAACGATAACCACAAAGTAATTCCTCCGGAAATTCCGAACTCTGTTATGGAACTGCGCCGTCGCAGAAGTAACAATAATAATAAGGAAAGAGATAAAAACACTGACCAAAAAAACCTTAACTTTAACTTTCTACCTATTGGTGTCATCCCATTTGCAGCAGGCGTTGTTTCCGTCTTTGGGTTGAGAATTGAGTCAAATTTACATGACATACTTTTTGAATTCGATTTCATTTTTTTTTCGATCTATAAAAGGAATAATTTTTTTCTTATTGACCATTTTAAGTGCATGAAATATAAAAACAAAATGTCTAAAATGTTCATGTGTAGAAATAAATAAACGACTTCTTCTAATTACAATTATTGACGGACAGAATTTTTTGATGTAAACCTAGTTAATGACACACCAAGACGCCAAACGCGTGGTGTGAACTGCAAAATCAAGGCGGGCGTCATCACCGTAGCCGCTGTCCGCAAATAGCAAGGTGTGATCCCACCATTATCCAGATGAAAATTTTCGGACGCACCCATGAAATCGGAGGCGCGTTGGACCTCGGGTGCAACTTGCCCCAAAATGGGTAAGTGCAGCTCTCTAGAAATTTTATAAGCCTTTGGTATTCTTGACATGTAAAAGAGAAAGATAGAAATGCGGCGTTATAGGCGTTCTTAGTCATTTTCGGTAAGATGTGTCTGAGCTTCATAGAAAGTGACAATTTCCTCGTTCTTCACTCCCCAAATGCAACTACCTAAATTTTTGGGTGTTCTGCACCAAATTTTGACGTTTCTTCGACCTTGGTCATCTTGTCTTTACACTTTGCAGTGTGTATTTGTGGAAGAAATGAATTTAATGGACGAGGCTGGGAATAACTAATTTTGTTTATTATTTCACCAGAAGCACGAAACCGTCCGGGCGTGAAAAAAATTCTGTTTTTTTTATAAGTTAACTATACAGCTTAAAAAAGTGTAGGTTGTATAAAAACAACCTTACGGAACCGTGGATTAAATTAGAGCGTACCCCTATTCATTCCACGGTCTCGTAAGTATAGGTATGTTTTTATCCCATTTTTTTGAGCTGTAACTGTTATTTTGGTTTATTATTGAAGTAAAATATGCGTGCGGGAAAGTAGAAAGATCTGAAAGAAAACAAAGCTTCGTTTTTTTTTAAAGAAAGTGTTTATTTTATCTATCAACCAATGTTATTATTAGAAGTGCAACAACACGCAATTACGATTTACTTACTTTCGACTAACTTGCGTGACAAAGACTTTTATGGAACTTAAAATTAACGTTTTTATTTTATTAGACACTTAAAGCCAATTATCAAAGTTAACACTATCCTAAGACGTATCTCTATCGAGTGGACCAATCAACCATGTGCAGTTTTAAATATATGGGGAATGCGAGACAGCTCCAGCTGGTCAAAGTACGCCTGGATACCTATTCTTCAGTTTCGAGAGAAACTTTCGTGTAGGAACGATGACATTCTTTATTTAAACCAATAGGCAAGCCCCAATGCGGTTACGAAACGTTCGATAAGCTGAAAAGCTCCACGGCGCCCGCGCAGGAGAAACCGATCTCTTCCCTATAACCAGCAGATGTAAGTTGTAGGAGAGGTCTCTTGATATGCGGTAGCCCGGTAATGTCCGGCAGTGAAACTGTCCTATTGGTCCAAATCACTGATGTGAGCGTTCCTATAGGAGTGTTCTCTCGAAACTGAAGAATAGGTACCCTGTCCTGCAATACGTGTCAGGATAACACGAAAGAAGACGTGACGTTACGTAATTTTCACCCAAGACGTTGCTCTATCAACAAAAACGTGTCATTTCGATCAGTTGGAGATGTCATGCATTCGCCATAAATTTAAAAGTGTACTTGGTTAATTGGTCGACAAGATAGAGATACATCTTAGGATACGTCTTAAGATTTTTTTAGGGATGAGGTATTTTGGGGGTAGTTCCGAAGGAAGAAATGGAGGAAAGTTCAAAAACAATAGGGCTCCGCGCGTCAATACACGTAATCGTTGTGTAAAATTTCGTTATGATCGGTGCAGGAGTTTTTGAGTTACAGTGGCGCATATCGAGGCGAAGGACAGACAGACAGACAGACCGATCGACAGATAGACAGAGCGACGGCGTCTGGATTCGTGCTCATCTGAAGTCAGATCCACCAAATTCCTTCGTTTTCCTCAAAATCTCGAAATGCGATTTTTTGACATTTACATTACTTCCTTCTCTTAGAGCGAGGGAAGTAAAAAGTCAACGAAATTCTTTTTGTTTTCTTTAAAATTACGTAAAGTAAAATTTATATTAGAAATCACGTAATTTTAAAGAAAACAAAAAGAATTTCGTTGAATTTTTATTTCCCTCGCTCTAAGAGAAGGAAGTAATGTAAATATCAAAAAATCGCATTTCGAGATTTTGAGGAAGATGAAGGAATTTGGTGGATCTGACTTCAGATGAGCACGAATCCAGACGCCGTCACTCTGTCTATCTCTCGGTCGGTATGTCTGTCTGTCTGTTCGTCGCCTCGATATGCGCCACTGTAACTCAAAAATTCCTGCACCGATCATAACGAAATTTTACACAACGATTACGTGTATTGACGCGCGGAGCCCTATTGTTTTTGAACTTTCCTCCATTTCTTCCTTCGGAACTACCCCCAAAACACCTCATCCCTAAAAAAATATTAAGACGTATCCTAAGACGTATCTCTATCTTGTCGGCCAATTAACCAAGTACACTTTTAAATTTATGGCGAATGCATGACATCTCCAGTTGATCGAAATGACACGTTTTTGTTGATAGAGCAACGTCTTGGGTGATAACTACGTAACGTCACGTCTTCTTTCGTGTTATCCTGACACGTATTGCAGGACAGGGTACCTATTTTTCAGTTTCGAGAGAACACTCCTATAGGAACGATCACATCAGTGATTTGGACCAATAGGATAGTTTGACTGCTTGCACTAGCCATCCGATATCAGTCGAGCACCGCCGGACATTACCGGGCTACCGCATATCAAGAGACCTCTCCTACAACTTACATCTGCTGGTTATGGGGAAGAGAGCGTGTTCTCCTGCGCGGGCGCCGTGGAGCTTTTCAGCTTATCGAACGTTTCGTAACCGCATTGGGGCTTGCCTATTGATTTAAATAAATAATGTGATCGTTCCTACACAAAAGTTTCTCTCGAAACTGAAGAATAGGTATCCATGCGTACTTTGATCAGCTGGAGCTGTCTCGCATTCCCCATATATTTAAAACTGCACATGGTTGATTGGTCAACTCGATAGAGATACGTCTTAGGATAGTGTTAACTTTGATAATTGGCTTTAAGTGTCTAATAAAATAAAAATGTCAATTTTAAGTTCCATAAAAGTCTTTGTCATGCAAGTTAGTCAAAAGTAAGAAAATCGTAATTGCGTGTTGTTGCACTTCTAATAATAACCTTGGTTGATAGATAAAATAAACACTTTCTTTAAAAAAACGACGCTTTGTTTTCTTTCAGATCTTTCTACTTTCCCGCACGCATATTTTACTTCAATAATAAACCAAAATAAAAGTTACAGCTCAAAAAAATGGGATAAAAACATACCTATACTTACGGGACCGTGGAGTGAATAGGGGTACGCTCTAATTCACTCCAGGGTTCCGTAAGCTTGTTTTTATACAACCTACACCTTTTTAACCTGTATAGTTAACTTGTAAAGAAAACAGAATTTTTTTCACGCCCAGACGGTTTTGTGCTTCTGGCGAAATAATAAAAAAAATTAGTTATTCCCAGCCTCCACAAATACACACTGCAAAGTGTAAAGACAAGATGCCCAAGGTCGAAGAAACGTCAAAATTTGGTGCAGAACACCCAAAAATTTAGGTAGGTTCATTTGGGGAGTGAAGGACGAGGAAACTGTCACTTTCTATGAAGCTTAGACACATCTTACCGAAAATGACTAAGAACGCCTATAACGCCGCATTTCTATCTTTCTCTTTTGCATGTCAAGAATACCAAAGGCTTATCAAATTTCTAGGGAGCTGCACTTACCCATTTTGGGGCAAGTTGCACCCGAGGTCGAACGCGCCTCCGATTTCATGTGTGGATCACACCTTGCTATTTGCGGACAGCGGCTACGGTGATGACGCCCGCCTTGATTTTGCAGTTCACACCACGCGTTTGGCGTCTTGGTGTGTCATTAACTAGGTTTACATCAAAAAATTCCGTCCGTCAATAATTATAATTAGAAGAAGTCGTTTATTTCTACACATGAACATTTTAGACATTTTGTTTTTATATTTCATGCACTTAAAATGGCGAATAAGAAAAGAAGTATTATTCCTTTTATAAATCGAAAAAAAAAATAAAATCGAATTCAAAAAATATGTCATGTAAATTTGACTCAATTCTCAACCCAAAGACGAAAACAACGCCTGCTGCAAATGGGATGACGCCAATAGGTAGAAAGTTAAAGTTAAGGTCTTTTTGGTCGGTGTTTTTATCTCTTTCCTTATTATTATTGTTACTTCTGCGACTGCGCAGTTCCATAACAGAGTTCGGAATTTCCGGAGGAATTACTTTGTGGTTATCGTTATTTTATTTTTTTCGTAATATTTTTGGAAAATTGATTGATGAGGTACATATCATCGACTAAAAAAAATAAAAAATAACGAAAAAGTTAGGTTATATTTATCGCCAACCACAAAGTAATTGCGTAAACTGAGAGGTAGTGCACTTATTACGTAACCCTTATTTTGCCCAATTTTGACCCCAACCCGCAACACCCTATATAACGCTTTGTAACGTTTGGGACTACTCCAGTCTAAAATAACGTAACGTTTTGCTGCCAGAGATTTTTCTTTTTCACTCCAAAAATCCAAATAGTTGTTTTATTTCACAATAATAATTTAAAACTTGCGTTACGTAACGGAACCGCGAAACCCCGCTCACCCCTACATAACCCCTATAAGCTTTACGCCTAGTTGCCACCTATGCGTGCTCACCCTGACACTAAAAACGCATCACGAGACACTTTTAAAAAATCGGCAAATGCATGGCTGATCACGTGATGCATTTTTAGAGTCAGAGTGAGCACGCATAGGTGAGAACCAGGCGTTACGTAATGTTATGTATTTTAAATAGAGGCGTTCACATTGACTTTCCTGCCGAAATGGAACGCCACCATTTAAAATACACGTTGCAAACTTCGGAAACTTCAGCCGAAGTCATTCTGAATTATGAACACAAATAAAACTAGGCATTGCTAAGCGACATTTCAATATATTACATAAAAGGCCTTCGCGCGTTGTAGGTGTAGATACGCACGCATTCCTCTTTACGGCACGTACAACCTCCCGCCTCCCGCGGATACCTGTCCCGAATTTAGATATAGGTGCATATACCTACCTACTAGTTTCTGGAGCTGTTTTCTTTTTGTAGCGGTTACGGTTAACCTTGGTCCTGAAATTTCCCAGAAGTATAAGCAAAATAAGGAGACCTCGATTGTGTAATATCTTTGAATATTGTTTAAATTTACATATAATTGCTTATACTTACATATATTTGTCTATAATCAAAAGTTTTTAATTTTTATGAATTTCCGGATTATACTTAATTTTTCACATGCTATGACATCATCTAACAAATGGATGGACGTAGATAGCACATCCTGTGAAGATCCATACCTTGAGAACCGCAATCATTCTGAACCGTCAAAATAGACTGGTTTCGATTCTCAAGGCATCGAACATGACAGGATGCGCTGTCTACATCGATTTTTGCTGTTCATATCAGCTAATACATGACGTCATTGCATTTTTCAGAACCCTCGTGTAGGTTACAGGGAGGTGTGCAAAATTTTAAAATGGGTGTGCAAAATTGTGCAAAATAAGACCTTTCTAACGACACTAAAATTTTTGAAAAATATTGACTGGGGGGGGGGCAAACTTGATATTTTCAGAACCCTTGTGTGGGTTACAGGGAGGTGTGCAAAATTTTAAAATGGGTGTGCAAAATTGTGCAAAATAAGACCTTTCTAACGACACCCAAATTTTTTTGAAAATGTTGACTGGGGGGGGGGCAAACTTGATATTTTCTGAACATAGTGTGAGTTACAGGGAGGTGTGCAAAATTTTAAAATGGGTGTGCAAAATTGTGCAAAATAAGACCTTTCTAACGACACCAAACTTTTTGAAAAATATTGACTGGGGGGGGGGGCAAACTTGATATTTTCAGAACCCTCGTGTGGGTTACAGGGAGGTGTGCAAAATTTTAAAATGGGTGTGCAAAATAAGACCTTTCTAACGACACCAAAATTTTTGAAAAATATTGACTGGGGGGGGCAAACTTGATATTTTCAGAACCCTCGTGTGGGTTACAGGGAGGTGTGCAAAATTTTAAAATGGGTGTGCAAAATTGTGCAAAATAAGACCTTGCAAATGACGTCATAATTTTTGAAAAATATTGACTGGGGGAGCAACGTCAAGTTTGCCCCCCCCCCCCCACAGAAAACGGGCTGTAGTTTCTCGTAGGAAGGTGTGCAAAATTTGATTTGTGGTGTGCAAAATTGTGCAAAATGTCTGCAAAATTTTGGCTTAAAAATTTTTGAGAAAATCGATCTGGGGGGGGGGCAAACTTAACTGAGCCTCTTAAATTATCCGATTGACCAATTATTCTCCAATTGATGGCATCGATGTTCACTGACTCTGGGGGCCGGTGAACCTTCCCGATGAATGTCATTAACGTCATTTAATCAGCTGTTTTTTGTTGTTATTATTTTGTTTTCACATTTTTTGAGGATTTTTAATAAAGATTGCCGACTTGATAAGAACTCACGTTAAAACTATTTGAAAGACAGTTTTCGAATGTTAATGCTGGATTTATACAGCAAAATAAAATAATATAATAATAAGAACACCCAATAAAAAACCATATTTGTAATCACATGATGCTGTATAAACCCAGCATAAGAAGATAAACAAATCTTCAATTTGGAGTGGTAAGGGATTGACATAAGTTTTATCCTCGCCATATCCTGAAGCCCTACCGAGGATTTTTCGTTCGTCTTTATTGTAATTCTTGGGATTTTTTCGAAAAAGCACAAATTTTTCAATTGGAAAAAAAATCTAGGATATAGTTAAATTCTGATTGATTTTTATCGCGTTGTTTTAATTTTCGATGGCTCATCGAACTCAACGACATGGAATGTCAGATTAACGTTATATTTCATTTGTCAAAAAAACGATGGATGACATCGGTGAAAAAAATCTGATGAATTTACAAACTCACCCTCTTTCAAAAACTGTCTGGGGAAATTATAAAAAGAAACAACAAAACATCACTCCATTTCATAAAATACGTTTTACATGCAAATATGAAAAAAACTAGAAAAAGAGGGCAATATGAGTTACCCTCTCTTTTTAGTTTTTTCTATTTTCTGGTAAAACAACAACTGTCAAATATATAGAGGGCCTCTAGTTCACCCTAGAGTCCCTGTGTTTAACAGATATCAGTGAGAAAAGGCTGGCGACGAGGTTTTTAAAGTTGGTATTGATGAAGTTCAAGGTTATGAAAAATAACTTTAATCCCATTGGCGTTATAAGAGGTATTTATAAAAAATGTTTTTATACAGGGTGATTCACGACGAATGGGACATAGTCAAACCATAGGTACTATGGACTACGCCAATTCCATATTTGGTAATAAAATTTATCTGGTGGCATTTTTAACGGATATAGAGGGTGATTTATCAAAATATGCGAAAACTGTTCAATTTAATATCTCAAAAATTACCCGTTAACTTTCGGTAATATAGATTTAACAGCATCATTTTAAATACAAATCATCAAATTGACACAAAAATTATAAAAAGGGATCCTTTTTAATTAAGTTTGAGTATTCTTTTACAAAAAGCAAATGAAAATGCATGTCCGAATTCATGATTTTATTTAATAATTATCTTTCGGTATATAATATTACAGCATCACTCATCACTTCAGACATACATCACACATCACGTATTTTAGTAAAGTTTAGATGCCCTTTTACAAAAAGTAAGAAACAGGTGCAGATCTGAATTGCCATATTATTTTTTTCTTTTTATTTTTCAAGAAATAAAACAATGGAAAATAGGCACATAATAAGGCTTTTCCGCGGAACTTTTTACGTGCGAGAACTGTCCAAAAATAGCAGAAAATCGGAAAACGCGATGTTTGAAGATAAAAAAGGATTTAGTTATTCCTTTACCTTCGCTCCAAATCCTACGAAATACTTGCTCTCGACCAAGAACTAATTCCAACGTCAGAAACCGTTCTAGAATTCGGAACGGAACACCAAGTCCTGCGCCACGGAATGCGAACGCGCAAGCATTGTAAATACCGAACGAGTTCCGACTGCTGCGGAAAAGCCCTATTTTCTATTATGTGTCCATTTTCCATTGTTTTACTTTTAATAAAAAAGCATCTAAACTTTGCTAAAATATGTGATATGTGTATTTCTGAAGTTATGCTGTAATAATATTATGTACCGAAAGATAATAATTAAATAAAATCATAAATCCGATTTGAAAAAAAATTCTCCAACTTTATTAAAATAACCCCTGTTAAATCTATGTTCCTGAAAAGAACCGGGTAAATTTACAAATTTTTTAAAAAACAATTTTTTATAGCAAAAACAAAAAGTTGCGCGGTAATTTTTTTTTTCTTTAGTGATTAGTACTAATCCTAGGCTTTTTGGAGAAAATGTATTCATTGTAAGTTACAGGGAGTTATTTTTAAGTCAGAATTAAAAATGATAAAAAAACCAAGTCCCGATCTGAAAATTCAAAATTTTTCAAAATGTGTTTATTGACCTTCGGGAGCTTAATTAGCACTCAAAATTTCATAATTTTTGGTTGCTTAGTTTTTGAGATCACCCTGTATATCCGTTAAAAAGGCCACCAGGTAAATTTTATTACCAGATAGTGAATGGGCTTAGTCCATAGTGCCTATGGTTTGACTATGTCCCATTCATCGTGAGTCACCCTCTATACTAAGGTATTTTGACTAGAACGAAGTGCCTTTCTTCGTTTTCTGATATTAAGCTTTATAAAAGAATTCTTAAAATCTGGTAGTTTTCATATAAAGAGATAGAATATCAATTTTTCTCGCAGATTTTTATATTGATTCAAAATTCTGCTGATTTAGTTCCTATTTTTGTCGAATTGTTACCACAACTTATCATTAAATACATGCATGGATTCGTAGATGTAAAAAAACAATATAGGTAAGATTTTTTTAAATGTGACGAAAGTATTTTTCAAAAAGAGAATAATTTGACTGATTACTCTTGGCAAACCAGTATTTTTTAATTTTTTTTCTTCTACGTTCAGTGCGAGACAAAGAAAACCGACTTGTCGCGATTCTTTTTTTTACTGACTCGTCCCTGTTTCGCATATCGTTTGACAAAGGAGCATGAATAATTGACTTTAATCCAAATGTCTTTTAACTAAGAAAAAAACCGAACCATACCGCAATTGATAACATATTTTTACCTGCATGTACGTCAAAATGCACTAGAATCAGTCGCGTAGGACCATTTTTTCTTAAAATAGTCCATACAATCCGTAAAAATGAATAAAATATGGGTAAACAAGAAATCGAAAAACTATCAAAGTGACACGGGACGTAGTATTTCGAATAAATTTATAGACTTGGGAAATCAATTTAACTGTGTCGACTTGATTTTTTTGCCGTTTTTTACGTCAGTACAGTATGGTTTCCTTAAACTATAGTCCTAAATAATCACGCTAAAGGTTTATCCAACACCTGCTGTACCATCGATATCTCTTAGAAGTGTTAGGTGCAATATCCTTGCAAATCATGTCCAACGCAGGAACGGATCTGGATGACATATCCGGTACTACTAAGTTTGCCCTTACGGTGTACAATTTCGAAATCGTACTGTTGGAATTTTACGGACCAACGTACCAACCTTCCAGATCACTACCAAACCCATTGGTTATACCGCAGTGATGCAGAATATCCATTGGAGGATATGTATGAAATGATATACGCGTCTTTCTTTGTGGCCTTATCTAAAAACCTGTAGTCCGCATTACGCTCAACTCCAACATCTTGTCCAGTTCCTCGTCAAAGAGCTTTTGTTTCAATGGAGACCCACGGTAATAGCTCTGCTTGTAAGACTCTTTTTCAAACTAATACTAAAAAAAGAGGACTTTTCTTTAACCAGTACCTTTCAGTGAATTATTTGCAGTAGGTATTGGGTGCCTTAGCCAGTGACGTCATAGCGCTTGTTGTTACTGCTGGTGTGAAGCGTAAAAACGGTAATCCTTAAGTTTAAAGGTTATTCAATTGTATTATTAGAGGAACTTATTTGAGAGTATTTACATGGATGAAAAAAAAAAATTATTCACCTAAGTAAAAGTAATCAAATCTATGGATTTAAATTAATATTAAACAGTATTCAAATGTTACAAAATAAGTCGTTCAAAGTTCATTCACTTGTATTAATAAAGGAAGTTTTTAAAAAGTATTTAAAAATCTATACTGTTTATACCCGGGTCTTGTTAAACTATGAAAATTCCACTGGTCAGGTGATACTTTCATGCCCCAACAACCTCCCACGTTTTGTTAAATTATGAAAACTTCTAGTTATACTGGTCTTCCTCAATTGTGATTAATTATTTGGTAAACTGTAGTACTTCTAACTTCACGTTATCACGAGTAGTTTAATGCCCCCCAAAAAAATCTGGCCTGTCTGCCCTCACGTACAAGAGGATGTGGCTATAACCTCACTTCTTCTAACTCGTGTTTCCGGAGTAGTTCGTCAAAATTTTAAAAAGTGTAACAATTACTTAAAATGTTCTCCATAAAACAACAAAATCATACATGCTTAAAGTGCACCATTGTCTAAAGAAGACGAGGCAGACTTCTGGAGAAAAAAATTTAAAAAATTGGAAAAAAATGTATATATATGTAGCTTGTATGGTTCAGCGACATTGAAGTATTAAAATACTTCAATGTTTGGCGGTTCTGCAGATTAGAACCTATTATATTTTTCTTTTAGCTTAAATTAAAAGGATTAACTGTAGATCTAGCTTCTATGGCTCAGCGGTCCTGCATATTAGAACCTATTCTATTTTTATTTTAGCTTAAATTAAAAGGATTTACTCTGAAAAATGGTCTTTCTGCCTAGATTTGATAAGATAGGTCTGTGTGAAAATTAATAATAACCTTCCTGCAAATAAAAGTAAAAAGATTTTGTCTCTTTATTACACACTTTTTCTTTATTTTGAAAATTTTGGGGAGGAAAGCTAAGGGAAAGTGCAAGTGATTTTATATCAGCCATTTTACGCACTTTTTCTGATGGTTATTTCACACACAATAAAAGAAATAAAACAGAGAAAATGTAAACAGCTGATGATGACAGGGACACTTCAATAAAGCTTCAATATGTTTGTTTGTAATATTTTCGATTGAATACTTGAAAACCTTTGAAATGTAAGTGTACTGATTTGCTAAGAAAACCTCTATTAGGTTTGCTAGCGGGTGAGCTTTTGTTTGGTCTCAATTTGGCAGAGAAAGTTAAAACATTGGTTAAGGCTATACATTTATCCAATTGTTTGGTTGAATGAACAAAATTAGCCAGGGATATTGGACATTGAAGCTACATCCAAATGTTAAAAATTTTATAAACAGTTTTTTTCTATATACTATTTATTTAGTTCTAAAGGCTACTGAATGGAGACTCTATTAATTTTGGGCTTAATTGACTCAATACTGGACATTGGATCTACATCCAAATGTTAAAAATTTAAAAAAAAATCTTTTATATCTACTATTTATTTAGTTTCTTAAGGCTACTGAATGGAAACAAGTAGCTAGAGATCCTGATATTCTCACCGAGCCTTCCCGGTTCAATTTCGCACAAGGCATTAACTGATGTAGTGGTAGACTACCAGATATTGGATTTACATACAAATGTTAAAAATTTGAAAAACAATTTTTTTATATCTACTATTTATTTAGTTCTAAAGGCTACTGAATGGAGACAAGTAGCTAGAGATCCTAATAATTGAGATATCCAAAGACGTTTAACTAAAAGAGACCCATCAAGTCATTCATAAATTGCTTTGAAACGCGATCAGTCGTTAGATTTAGGGAAAACTATTTTATGTTCCACTGGCAACGCTGCACCAGACATGCTCCTCCTCACACATGATCCAACCACCTTACGTTTAGGAGCGGCCAGAAGCGGCTCGTTATTTATAAACGTAAAAAGGTTTGGTCGTTATTTTCAGACTTGTAAATTCTTTTTGGAAATATAATATTAAATTTTTTTATAGTTAATAGATGATACCGAGGGTATGGAGAGGTATTATATTTGTCATTGTGAAAATATTTATGTTCTCCAGATAGTTATCTGCTTAATTAGTGCGGAAAGTGATACTTTTACGCACGGGAGAAGTTCGGGTGGGAAAGACACTTCCGCAAGGGTTAGATACAATTTTTTTCTACGGGTGTTTATGATGACTTTCTTGATCAAAAAGTATTTTTTAGAACACATTTCAAACTCAAAATTTAAAAATTTGTTCCATAAAGTACCATTTTAAAAAGAATTGCCTGCGTAAACGTTTTTTCACGCACGCTATGACAGTTTTTTATGCACGGCGTGTGGGAAGTTGAACTTATCACATTAAAATTGATATGTAACAGTAGACTTTTTCACACGCATTTGCGAAGTAGTTTCTTTACCTATTTAATGTCAAGTGACCTGCAAAACTTTATTCAAAAATTAGCATAGGTAAAAGTATTTTTTTAGCATAGCGTGAATTTTAAGTCTAATTGGAGTTTTTCGATGCATTTATAAACTAGATTAAATTAAAAATGGAAAAAAAAATATTTTTTGGTTTTAATTTACGCAGAAGCTTTTTATGCAAGTAGGAAATTTTTGTACTAAAAACGTATCAAAAATGACTTTTTCGCCCCTAACGACCATCGTGTGCAGAAAATTATCACTTTTCGCACTGTTTAGGCAAATTAACAAAAAACCAATGTAGAAAAAATAAGCAAATTCGACTAAAAATAGCGGTATTTCGAAAAAGGATGGTTTTTCGTTGTGTAAAAAAAAATGGAATTTATACACTACTATAATTTTTATTTAATACGTACCAAAGTATCTTTACATTTTTAATAAATACAAAAAATCTTATTATAAATAAAAAGTTGTAACAAACATACATTCTTTATCCTGTGTCTGACATAATAATATTTTAAAAATTTATATTTATACCGGGAACGCTTGTACTATTTATAAGCAAATCTCAGCAGAAAAATTAAGCTGACTACAGATAGTATCAAAACTGTGAATGTAGTTATAAATAAATATCATACGCATCTCTTACATTTTTTTGCTACTCATATAGGATATTTAAAAATGTCGCAGCTGGGGTTGGTTCATTATACCAAATATAGTGTAAATAATTATAAATTCTTACCATATTGTTTTTATCACAAATTCGCAAAAATATCCCAAAAAAAAACTTATTTCCTTCCTATATTTATTAATTACATTTTGTATTTATTAAAACACTAGTTGCACGCCTACGGCGGCCTATCATAAGATGGCGTCGAAAAAACATATGATAACAAACCTGTGAAATGTTTGGTTTTCACCTGCAATTTCCAGTTTTCGTCACACTACGCACTTTGTCACATCACTTTTGCCACAAACACTTAAAAATCTATTAAAAAAATATTAAAAAACTCTCGATTAATCTGTAAAATATACCAAAACCTCGATTATGCTAAAGCTACAACGCCGTACAGAAATTATGAATGGAGTAGCGTACACACGTTTATATGGCTGACCCGCCACAAATGCGAGGTTGTCACATTGTTGTAGGTTTTATTTCCGATATATATTGGGAAATAAAAAGAATTATTCTTTCGGCCCAAATATCAGGTATTTTATATGATATTCTGATCGAAAAAATGAGGTATATTTCAAGTACCATAACACGTACCTCCACATTATAAATTCTTTATTGATTTAAAATTGTAAAGATTCAAGGAAATTTAAATGCAATTATATAATATACCTAAATTTCTTTACATATTTGAATAATAATAAGGTGTTTCTCCATGTTTAAAAAAAAGTTATAAAAATAATATGTTTTTAAAAACATTACGTGTAGAGATACAACTTTCAGCGCAATCTGGCATTTATGTCTGATCGCAATTGTAGTAAACATAATGTCTCTATTTAAGTTATACCTTTATGGAGATATCAATAGGGATTAATCTTTTATTCTCACCGAGCTTTATACGCTCAATCTCTCATCCAAATGTTAAAAATTTGAAAAACAATTTTTTTATATCTACTATTTATTTAGTTCTAAAGGCTACTAAACCTACAAGCTACAAGTAGCTAGAGATCCTGATATTTTAGATATCAATAGGGTTTACTGTCTTATTGTCACCGAGCTTCTTACACTGAATTTGTCACAAGGCATTAGTTGATGTAGTTGTTTCTAGATCACTGGACATGGGATCTACATCCAAATGTTAAAAATTTGGAAAACAATTTTTTTATATCTACTATAGATTTTGTTCTAAAGGTCAGTGAATGGAGACAAGTAGCTAGAGATTCTAACATTTTAGATATTGTTAAGGGTTACTCTATTATTCTCAACGAGTTTTTTAGGCTCAATTTCCCACAAGGCATTAATTGATGTAGTTGTTTGTAGACTATTGGACATTGGAGCTACATCCAAATGTTAAAATTGGAAAAACAATGTTTTTATAAAACTGAGAAATAAAGTTTGCAGGCTGAGGTCAAGAGATTACTTTATGGCAACCATTGATCTTAAAGAGGTCTAAATTAGTAGATATAGCATGCAGTTTCTTGCAAAATTTTTAAAGTTTTCATTTACCGGCCAATTATTTAAATACAATAGGTCTTTAATTGTACCTAAGTTTTACAAATCTGGTATTTGTGCCCACATCTGATAATAGGATTAAAAATATGGTCGTGAGCCTAGTTTTACAATTATGATCTTTGTGCCTAGTCTTACAAATGAGCTGATATTTGTGCCAAAGTTTATGGAAAAGATTGAATCAGTTAAAAAAATAGTTGAGCAAAGAAAACTATAACCCACTGGAAAGTGAAGGAGCTAGGATGAATTAAATATGAATTCTAATATACTTTCTTATGAAAGACCAAAGAAAATAAGTAAGGCTCAGGTAAATAAAATATTAGAGAAATTAAATCAAATGTGGTTTTTGTGTCTAAGTTAACAAGTATGTTATTTGTGCCTAAGTTTTACAAATATGGTCGTTGTGCCTAGTGTTGCGATTATGGTATTTGTGCCTAATTTTACAAATATGCTGCTTTGCCTAATAAACTTAGTTCACCCACCTGAATTCTCACCAAAATAATAAAATCCATCCCGTACCTTTTAAGATGCCAAAGGGTTTCTATCAGTCTTCTATTTAGGTTTTGGTTTGATATTTTACTTATTTATTTATTTACTGCAAATATACTACAAGCCCGGAATGTGTTTATCTTGGTTTTGTCTTCAACTCTGCAAAATAACTATTTTCTTATCCCGGGAAAAAGGTGCAATATTTACTCTCACTATGATTCCAAAGTTTTTATACAAAATATATACTATTTATAGAGTTTTGTAAGTAAATATGGTTGGAGACATACTAGGAAACTGGAAATAAAGAGCCAATTGCATTATCTTCTTTAACTCAGAAAATTGGAATGCGGCGAGATTCCTAAGATTTTAGTTAGTGGTTGTTGTCGAATCAAAGAAATAAGAAAGATATTATCGAAAAGTAATTTTTTGTAGAAATCTTCTCTGATGTTAGCACATCAGGCTGGGGAATAGTTTGTGGAAAAATAAATCCAGTTTACATATTCCGATAAGACATCTTATAATTTACAAATGTAAACTAAATGATAATTAAGTCAAGAAGTGTTTCTAAAGGTAACTAAAAAACTTTAAAATTCAGTAATTGATCTACTTGCCAGAGACTTAGTGCTTAGTGCAAGTGTATTTATGTTTGAAAAAAGGATCCAGATGCAAATGGATCTCTCACCCCCTGTAACAATGGCTTACACTGGTGGTAGAAATCTAAGCAAACAAGCTTTCAGATTGAAAGGTATACAGGATTCGACTGCAAAGATAATGGTAGTCTAAATATCTCATTTCACACTCAAAACAAAAGTTGCATAAAAAAGTAGTGGAATTTTTGTTTTGTTTTAAACCATAATAAAAATATTTTTAAAACAGATGATTGGATTATCGATTTTAGATATTTAAGGGGCATCTTGTGGCTTCATAAATAGTTATGTCAGGTTTGTCTTTAAGTTCTTAGACCAGAGTTATAGCAGTCAACCAAAGAGTTTAAAAGGGGGATAGAACATAACACCTAACACCTTAACAAGCAAAAATGAGACTCTAGGGGATGCAGGCGAGGTTATATCCTTTTTAGTGGGTAAACCATTAAGAATGTGAATCTTTCTTAATAGAAATGTTGCTTACATATTAGTTATGGCACATGTACTAGATACTTTTTCTGGGATTGTGCTATCTAAAAGTTTGAAAATTAAAGATGGGCAATATTAAGATTTCATCAAGAACAAAGATCTTCATCAAAAATGTAATCCATTTTATAAAGAAAAGGTTACCATCTGCCCATCAGTTACTACTTTACTCTCTTATATTCAAAAAGTACAAGATATCAGATCTCAAGATGCTGATAAAAATTATCCTTCGTCGCATAACACCTGACACTCAGACTCTTTTAATGCAAGAGACAAGGAGCAGCTAATCTGGATTCCATCCAAAAAGCAGCACCTTGGTCCAAAGAATCTATCACTTTTGCTAGATTCTATAATAGACCAATTTGTGATGGAATTTTATTTGCTAGGGATGTTCTATCATTTTTAGAGTCTACATGTTTTAATTTTGAGTTTTATGGGTAGAGTAGGATAAAACTCTTTATGATTTTGCTTTTTCCAATTTTATTTGGTGTTCCTTGAATAAAGTTTTGCCTGAACTTGATTACTTTATTTTGGAGTGTCGCAAAAGGCTTTAAACGGCTACAGCTTACCAAATAATTAATCACTATCGAAGGAGACCAGTATAATTGAAAGATCAAATGAACTTCTTAAAGTGAAGTTCGATCTTAATTATACTGGTCTCCCTCGATAGTGAGGCTCTACCCTTTTTCATTTTTGCATTGCTTTTGCGACACGGCTTTAAAATAAGTGCGGTTATAACCACATCCTCTTGTACGTGAGGGCAGACAGGCTAGATTATTTTGGGGGGCTTTGAACTACTCGTGATAACGTAAAGTTAGAAGTACTACAGTTTACTAAATAATGAATCACTATCGAGGGAGACCAGTATAATTAAGATCGAACTTCACTTTAAGAAGTTCGTTTGATCTTTCAATTATGACGCACACAAATGCTTTCATACATTAATCACATTGGCCTTCAGATCTTTATTTTAATATTTTTTCTTAAGGACGCTACGTTGTGTTTGTAGTATTTCCCTCTGTCTTTCTTTTTTACCAAGGTTCTAAAGAGTTTGACACAGTTGACCTTCCAACGGAAGTCAAATAAAACCACACCGTTTAAATTAACAATACAGTTATGAATGAATAAAAGAAGTATAGAAAAAAGTGAAATTAAAAAAATATACCACCTGTTAAAAATATTTTATTTTGTTACATTATTTACTTGGTCAATTTATTAAAATAAAGTTGTTTATGGACCAATAAGTTGGGTCAATAAAAATATATATATATTTATGTATATCACAAACCCTCAAAAATTTGTTACAAAAAAAGACAACAATAATAACGTCGGGTGCCAATTTGTTAAAAAGTATTTCTCTGTTATATTAAACATTCAATTTGTTACATTATTTAGTTGGGCGTCAATTTTTTTAAATAAAGTTGTTTATGGACCAAAAAGTTGGGTGATCTTTTAAAAAACCTTTGCCACGGCTAAATGGGTCGTAGATTCATTACAATTGAAGAAGATTTTCATTGCTTACCTACTTCGATGTTTTCTTTCTCACTGTTGTTCACTTTTTATCAAAACACACTATTTTGTTGTTTCAAAATTGAAAAAACATATGACTTAAAAGCTATAGAGTGTTTAAAATAAATTTGGTGATGCAAAATAAAAGATTTTGGTTGGAAAATAAATAAACAATGTATTTGTCAAAATAAAAAAACATGAGATGACAAAATTCAACAAATAATGCTTCAACATTGTGTTCAACTTCAACAATGTTTTTTTTAGCCAGAAAATCTTAAAGGGATTTTTATATTTTTTTTTTATAAAAAAAAACTGTCATAATTTTAAGATGTATCTCCTTTATATTCTCTTAGCATTTATATGCTATAAACCTTATAACAGAAAACTAATATACAACTTTTCAAAGAAAAAATAGAAATTTAAGATATTGCTTGCTTTCCTCTAGAGTAGTCGTTAAACAATAATACGAAAATTCCTGACTAAGCTAGAAGGAAAGACAATCAATAAATGCTCTCATAGTGTTCACACTAAAATCGGCAGATGGTTAAAAAAATAGATATTTTTATTTTAAAAAAAAGTAGGAAATTATTTTTTTGTTAGGTATATTGATAAGTCGAATCTAGGCCTCATTTACCAAATAAAAAAAAACAGACAAAAGGTAGAAAATAGATAAAGGTTGGCACGATAATTTCATATGGCAATAAAAGTAAAAAAAAAAACAATGTACTCAGCAGGGTTCGTCAAAGCACTCTGTACTAGCTAGTCAAAATTTACACAAAGATATGCATAGCGCACATTGATATGAATATCAATATAAATGTTTGGCGTACCAGTATCAGAGTCTCTTCAACAGTAGTTGAACTTCATTCCAAGAACATTAACTTTGTGTGGTCAATTAGTCACATAAAGAAAAAAAAATTAAGCCCTTAGGGAGACGAAAGGTAGGTAAAAGTAAGCCCTTCGGGAGACAAAAGGTAGACAAACACAGCAGAAACAGTTTTTCAACTAACCAGTCCATAGAAAAGGGCACAAAGCATTAAATCCCTTTCAGGTAAATAAATAAATAATTTAAATTATTTTATATTATATATTTATTTATTTTCAATCAAGATTATTTATTTAGATATGAAACAAGTAGATATATTTTATTCCATTATTTAATGAGACTTTTATTATTATTAAGCTGTTTTATATGAATTTTAAAATTCCTGATGGCTCACCCTCTTCATTTTCGTTAAAATAAGGAATCTAGTTCTAGTGATGTTTAAAGAGAACTCAAAAATCTCTACATTTGCTTTTTGACTGTTTACTGATTTTTCGCTAGATGGCTGTAGAGGCATTGGAATAGAATTATAATACAATATTCTTATTTATGCGTATTTTATAAAATTAAAGTTATTAGATTTCAAGTTTTTTAACAAATTTTAGTGGTAATAGAGTAGTTACGTAAAACGTGAGTTTTACCGTAACACACCATTGAAATATAAAAAGTAACACGATTAAACATAAAAAATATTAAAAATGAATCCTGGATGGATTTTTGATACCTTGAGCATACTGGTTATTTACCATCCAAAAATCAAGAGAGTATAACCCAAGCTTCCGTTTATGAGTGTTTACAATAGTCTATGACTGTTTTGAGTTCCAAGAGAGGTGAGTAATGAGCTGTTTAGTTGAAATGCCTATGATAGCCCAGTAATTTGACTAACACACTATTATAGAAAAATATTCCATTGCTGGCTATTTTCTAGAACCAATAAAAATAAGTACACCCTAGGTAACCGGTTCGTAGAGGGGTTACATAGTTATAAAAGAGTGCTAGTTAAGCAAATGCAAGGTTTAAGACACTTTGGATTAACAAACCTCCGATCACAGCTTTATCATTAGCAAGCTTTACTAAATTATTTTTTTTAGAAAATACACCAACAAAAACACGGCCACACACCAACATACACAAAATATTCTTAATGCGGTTGGTTTATGGTCATACCAATAAACCACCCTCTTTTGCCAAAACTCGTTACCATCTTTCTTGATTTGAATAGTAAATATCAATACACTCATTATAGAGGGTACCATTGTCGAACAAAAAAATTTGTTAACAGAGACAACAAATCTCCTTGAAATCTTTCAGCCAAGGAGTCTACTTTTAGTATCTGGGAAATGGTACAAATAATTCTAAAATGTAAAAGAACCATTTTTGAAAATAATTTTTGTAGAAAGCAAAAGAAAACAAGAATTATTATAATAATTGTAAAAAGTAAAAGTAACACTAATTAAAATATTTAGACCTCACCGTGTAACACTGAAAAAATGATGCCGTGCCCATTTAAATTCTCACCAATTTCCCTATGTAAAGGAGATTTGTTGCTTGTCAAATTTTGCTTTCCTCTACGAATCTTCATCGTTTGGGCCTTGATTATTTTTCTTGAATTTTTGAATTTATCTGAGCAAAATATATTCCAATATTGTCACCATAATCCCCAAACAACCAAACGTCCCAATCCATGCCAAAGGAGCCAAACTTATTACAATGCCAACTGCAAATTTTGATAAAGTTTGGTGACTCGGTCGAACATTGCGCTTATTCTTCGAAAATTATGATGACTAGTTGTTTAGAGTTTAAATGTTAGTTAAACAAAATTTTTGTCGTATCGATGCCCCTTTAATCCCATTAACCTGCCAAGATTGATGATTGCCGACCTCCGTCGCAGAGCATCCCCCTGTTTACTTAAAACCCCAAAAATTTCGAATGGTAGTCTTTAGTTCTTATGATACTTGTGACACCTAAATAATACTAGCCGATCACCATTGCCAAGCATCCCCATTTTTTCAAATAAACAGAAAAAAATAACAGTCGTTTTTATTCCCCCCGTGATCTCTATGCAACCCAAAATTGATGCTAGCCGGCCACCGTTGCTAAGCATCCCTCCTTTTTAATACAAAGCAAAAAAAAGCAGATAATTTTACTCTCCCCGTGATCCCTGTAAAACCCAAAAGTGATGCTAGCCGGCCTCCGTTGCTAGCATCCCCCTTTTAAAGTTTTCTTATAAAAATTTCCAAAAACATTAAACCTATGTTCAAACTGTCTAAAACTTGGCAAAAATCTGAATGCTTTCTTGACTGTAGCGACGCATTTAGCACCCCTTTTGTAACTACCTAACAAAGAAACCTTAGATACATGCACTTTTGTTTCAGCATTTCTGGGTATTTTATTCAAAGCCCTTTGGCCTTAACTGGACGTACTCGCTTTAAACAGAAACATCTGGGGCCTATATTTCGTCGCCTATGCAGTGCATTTTTTCCTTAATTATGAAATTTTTATGAAAAATTTTCTTTTTAACAAGCCCCGGTCTGAATTGTTTGGATTTAAAATGCTATTGGATATTACTGAAAAGTATAAAAATTTAATCGTTCGTTTAAAGTTCATTCAGTTGTATTAATTAAGAAAGGTATTAAAATTTATTCAGAGGGATAAAAAGTTAACTCGCATTCAAGTATTGATATGGATGAATGCAAAATGGTATTGAAAAATATTCAAATGTATAAGAAATGAATAGTTAAAAGTTCATTCCGTTGTATTAATAAAGGAAGGTATTAAAATGTATTTAAAGGGATACAAAATCTATTTGATTACATTAATTTAAATGGATAGATTTAAAATGTTATAGTAAATCCTTTCTTGCTGATTTACTTGCAATAATGAAGGAAGGATATTGGAAAGGTTAAAAGTTCATTGAGTGGTATTATTAAAGGAAGTCATTAAAATGTATTTACAAAGATAAAAAGCTAATTTATATACACAAAATATATACAATTCAAATATATATAAAATAAATTGTTGAAAGTTCATTTACTTGTATTAATAAAGGTAATTCAAATGAAGAGATTTAAAATGGTATTGGAAAGTATTGGAATGCGTAAAAAAGTATTTGCTTAAAGTTTATTCACTTGTGTTAATAACGGTGTAGTTTGTTTGAAACGTCGTGTATAAATAAAATATAGACAATGGAAGTCCGAAACACAGAGTTAATTTCAAACGGTGTAGTTATTATACTTCGATTGGTCCCATCCTATTAGATATACCGGGTAGTGATACATCGTATCACATCATACGCAAGTTTTAGAGATAAGAAAACTATACCGCCCCTGCAGCCTGCCTGATCTCTGCTAGGTACTTCAGTATTCTTCTTGCGCTGTCACGAGACAAGTGAAGATGGTATTGCGCACGCGAATTGTAAAAATACGCTTTTAAAGAAAAAATCTAACAAAAAAAACGTGAAAAGCAAATGGATTACCTAAAGAAGAAAATGAGGAACCTGAAAAAGGAAATGAAAAGGAAGCGTCGTGATTCAAGTAAGGAATATACAGGCAAACTGTAAGTTTTAAACAATGGAGTGAGACAAATATTATGATTTTAGATAATATTTTTTGGCATGGGTTTGTTTATTCTGTAAACACACGTTTGTTTTTATTAATCATAAAAATTTAAACCCTGAATAATTTCTGACTTATGTCCGCTAAATTATTCTCAATAAAAAAGACTCTATATGTTTACTTACAGTTAAACGAATAAAATGCCGAAAAAATCCAACAAAAGAAAACGTGAAAATCAAAATCAAATGGATTACCTAAAGAAGAAAATGAGGAAACTGGAAAAGGAAAGGAAAAGGAAGCGTCGTGATTCAAGTAAGTAAGGGGCATTGTCAGTTTTGAACAATGGAGTGAGACAAATATTAGGCTATTGGCTAATATTTTTTTGCATTCCATAATGTTAATAAAATCCGTTTCCAAAATATCACATTTTAATTTCCAGAATAGTTATTATAACAAAAACCCTTCACCCGTCGTAATTTAACAAAAACTCTCAACCGAATTTTTTATGTAGCCGGAGCCTGACTCCTTCCTAGCACGCTATATCCTATATGCTCCACGTAAAAACAAATACTATCATATCTTACCCATGCTCCCGATGCATGGTTTACTCTACCGGGTGTCCAATTTTCTAAGTAGATTATAATATGTTTACTTAAAAAATTATTATTAGCACGTCGTTTTTCAACGAAGCACTTGATGAAGATCTTTTGGGTCTTGCCGAATCGGCGCAGTTGTTTTGCATTGGCCACTATATTGTTTCATGCAAAAATATAAAAAATTGCTACTGCGAAATCCAGATCTTTTCTTTTTTAGCGAAGATTTTGCAAAAAATTGCAAAAATATAAAAAAGGCGAAAGAGCTTAACAGTGAAAGAACGTATTCCGGTCGAATAATTTATTTTTGCAGAAGAGTGGAATCAAATAACTCAAAATAAATTGACTTTGAGTTGGACAAGAGGTTACGAAATTCCCTTTGTGGACAAACCTTTTCAAGTTTTCACCCCAAAACCTCAAAATTTACTAAAAATGAGTTAAAAATTTATTCGAAAACAATACAACATTTATAAGTAGGAGCAGTTAAAACTGTTCTTCTTTAATCCTAAAAGCCTAAATAAATTTCTTTCGCCCACCTCATTTTCAACTGGAAGATATTAGAGAACTTAATTACTAAAAACTGCTTCCTTGCGACATTAGATCTTAAAGATAAATATAAAAATATTTAAGATTTAAGAAGTTGAATTTCAATGTTTACCATTCGGTCTAGCCAGTTAAGTCCCTGAAGAAGCTGACTAGTCTAAAGATATAGTTTTCCTCGAACAACACCAGCTACATTTTAGATAAGAAGAAGCGTACATTTTTATTATTTTATTTGTTCTAAAATTCATTCTGAGCTTTGGCTTCACGCTGTAAACTGCTTTCGAAAAATAAAGATTTTTTAAAAACTAAAATCTTTCAACAAAAATCTTAACTGGCGCAGTCGGTAGGATTGTTGCCAATTCGTGATCGGTATCAGTTTTCGAAAACCAATATCCGTGTGGTGTTGACCGTCGTGAATTGTGTGTATAAACCCTTAAGTGACAATCGAACAGAAAGACAGTGGTCATAGGGCGATTGAATTCGACAAAAACCATCATTTCCTATCACCAATTTCTCCCCTCCGATTAAGCGGTAGAAAGTAATTCTAAGGTATATTTAAGAAACCAAAACAGCAAAGAAAATTAAAAAAAAAAAATGAAAATTAGAATTAAAAAAAATTAGTATAGGAAATTAGTTTTAATTTTGGAGAGAACGATAGACTGATTAAATGTTCTTCTTCTTAACACGGATCTAGTCAAAATAATAGTTTATAAGCTGAATGAGTAAAACGGATAAATAAATACCATCCACTTCAAGTGACGATTGACGATTTAATCGATCGATTTTTCAATAATTTAAATTTAAAATCGAAAAAGGATAAACAAAATCGAAAATCCTTTGAACCATATCCAAAAATGGCAAATACCAATCAAAATGCTAATGCACAGCAGTTGCAACAGCAACAACCGCAGGTACCGCAACCTGGTCAGCAACCAAATTATACTTTACTAAAAATGTTCACCGATACAATCAATAAATATAACGGTGATCCAAACACCCTAAATTGCTTTTTATTTGCTGGTGATTTCTTATTTTCGATCTATTGTCAAAATGCTGATTCAATTTTGTATCAATATTTAATTCGCACTATTCAAATGAAACTTATTGATAGAGCGCAAATTTTAGGAGGTAGTAGAATGGAACTAGTAAGTTAGGAGGATATTAAAAATGCTTTATATACTTGCTTTGACGATAAAAGAAACTTAGAGTATTTAGAACAGGATTTGTTTATGGCAACCCCTAATAAAAACGAACATCCCTTAGATTTTGCAAAAAGATTACAAGTTTTACGTAGCCACCTTGCTCAAAATATAACATCAATTCGTTTGACAAATATGGACACGAATACAAAAGTTATTCATAATAAAACAATACGAGCAAATTTGTTTAAGAACATTTATAAGAGGGTTACCAAATCCCTTGCAAAGTATAATTAAGCTTAAAAATTCGGATAGCATAGAAACCGCGATGACGTACGTAAATGAAGAAGAAAATTTTCAATACTCACAAAACGCATTAAACACACAACATCCGCGTTCAAATTACGATATATCAAATAAAAATTAAAATTTTAGGCCTATGCAAAGATCAGACCTCCCACCAACTAATTTTCAAAATTTCTACAGTCAAAATTCACAAAATTATCAAAATCCACACAATTATCAAAACCCACAAAATTATCAAAATCTTCAAAATAATTTCAGACCTCAAAATTATACCAATTTTCAACATACCCAAAATTAACAAAACTTCAGACCGATGCATAACCCATTTGCATCCAATCAATTCCCAATAAATCAAAATCCATTATTGCCAAGAGGCCCAATCAATATTCAGCCAAGACAATTACCACCGCAAAGATACTTTGGTAATCGGCAAGTTTTCGGGCCACCAAGAGACTTTTTTTGATCAACAGGAAAACCCCCAACGGAAAAACCAGTACCTATGTCAGTATGCACGAAAAATACGACTCAAATGAGACCAAATCAATCGAATCTGTTTCAAATCGATTAAGGTGAACAAATAACACCGATTCCCGCCTTAAATCAAAATATTCAGAATATCTCTAATTTTGGCCAATTTTCAACAAATTCATAAGATGATTATTTTTCATACAATAATCAAACGCAAAATCAAAATTTCAACGAATATTATAACCAGAACTTAATAAATTATGACAGCCAAGACTACACTGATGTTTTGCGTACAACCACTGATTATGATTATAACTTTGATAACGACTTAACCGAATCAAATAAGGAACAAAATTTTCAAACACCTGGCCTACAGAACACGAATCCCTAACTATAGAAATGAACATAGAAACCACAAACAGTTTGCCTTACATTAAAATTCAAAATCCGCCTTTAAAATTACTAATCGATACGCGATGCGGTCATTCATTGATCAAACCGTCTGTAGTAGAAAAATATTATCCAGAAAAAAATTATAACTCAGCACCCACCATAAAAACTGGAACTGGCGCAACGGAAGCGTTACATAAAGCTAATTTACCAGTTTTTTTGAAATTTAACTTAAATACAGAAATTTCATTCATACTTTTTGATTTTCACAAGTTTTATGATGGGATTATAGGCCTTAACGATTTAAAAAGATTTAATATATTAATTGATTTACCAAATAAACAATTAATCAGTTATCAAAATCGTATTCCCATATATTACCGAGAACCGCAAAGCGAAATGTATAGCATTACAGTACCTTTCCTGTTTCCGCGAATAATGTTGATATAAAACCTCTACTTTTCGGAGACCTTGACACATGCAACACGTGGATTCGCACAAACAGAAGTTTTTAACCATACAGACTAGGACCTTACGGTGCACTTTCAAGAACGAACGCAAATCCAAATTTTTCCCGATTTTCACAAAGAAAATTTTGACTTTTTACATATGGAAAATATTTTTACAGATAAATTAGAGACCATTTAAATCAAGAAGAAAAATTATCACTAATAAACTTATGTAACGAGTTTTCAGAGGTTTTTCATAAAGGTAACGAAAAATTGACTTTTACCAATAAAATGAAACATGAGGTAAGAACAACCGATAAAATTCCTACATATTCAAAATCCTATAGATACCCATTTGTGCATAAAGAAGAAGTCCAACGCCAAATAAATAAAATGTTAGACGAGGGAATAATCAGGCCAAGTCAAAGCCCTTGGAGTAGTCCTATTTGGATAGTAGCAAAAAAGTTGGACGCAAGTGGCAAACAAAAATGGCGCTTCGTCATTATAGGACCCGTAACCTTAAAACTATCGACGATAAATATCTTTTACCAAATATTACCGATATTTTGGAAAAATTAGGTCGACGCACATGTTTTTCAACAATCGATTTATCATCAGGGTTTCACCAGATAGAAATGGATCCGAAATCTAACGAGAAAACACCTTTCAGTGTAGAAAACGGATTATACGAGTACGTGCTCATGCCTTTCGTCTTAAAAAATGCACCCGCCACTTTTCAGAGAGTAATAAAGAATGTTTTAAGATATCTAAACGGAAAAATATGCGTAGTCTATATGGACGACATATTAGTATTTTCAACGAGCCTTGAGGAACACATAAAACATTTAAAACAAATATTTTCAAAATTAAAAGAAGCCAGATTAAAAATACAGCCAGACAAATTAGAACTTTATAGAATCGAAGTCGAATTTTTGGGCCATGTTATTACCAAAGATGGAATAAAAGCAAACCCACGAAAAATAGCAGCTATGCAATCATTAAAAATACCTTCGACACCAAAATAAATGAAAGCTTTTCTAGGATTGCTTGGATATTATAGAAGGTTTATTAAAAGATTCGCTAAGTTAACCAAACCTTTTACAGAGTATTTAAAGAAAGGCGCAACTATAAAACACAACCCCGAACTATAAAACACAACATTCGAAACCTTCAAAAACATATTGACAAATGATCCAATACTTCAATATCCTGATTTTATTAAACCGTTTATATTGACAACAGACGCATCGAACGTAGCCGTAGGAGCAGTATTGAGCCAAGGAACTATTGTAAACGATCTATCTATAGCTTACGCATCAAGGACGCTAAATCCGGCTAAACAAAACTACTCGACAATAGAAAAAGAATTATTGACTTGCGTATGGGCAACACAGTATTTTAGACCTTACTTATATGGCCGAAAATTCACGATCGTTACCGACCATAAGCCTTTAGAATACCTTAAAAATATAAAAGAGGACTACTTGTCAGGTGGCGCCTAAAATTAGAAGAATTTAAATTAAATTCAAAAGCATTATCAAGATTAGAAGTTAATATGATGGAGAATCAATTAACCGCAGGTAAACCAGGAGAAATAAATCAAGAAATAGAGGAGTACCTAGCGCAAATAAATCAAAACCTAAGTGAAGAAGAGAGAAAACAAGTAAGTGCGTTAATAAATTCGGAAACCAATATTAACGATAATCGACCAAAAATTCCCTCTAATATCCAAATAAAACCACCAGCTATTCCTTCAGATATACCACCAGAAGAGAAGGCTACTCCTGAGGTCCCAGATTCCGATGATAATGAGACGGTACACACATCCGCCGAACACCCAGTTTTAAATGTACCAATAACCGAAAATTGCGTAAATTCGTAGGCACATTAGATTAGCTTTTACCAAAGAGACAGACGTAATTATCATGTGACTAGGGATATTCCTTTTGCCACCAAAGAACGACTAATAGTACATCTTACAGCAAACTTTGAACAAGAAATAATAAAATTTTTCAAAGAATATGTTAACCCATCAAAATACAGTTGCCTTTATGTCAAAAACTCGAATATTAACTTTAACCAGATATTAAGTGTTATTTTGCCGCAAACTTTTAGGAACCACACCTATAAATTAGTACTATCTAATGTATATTTAACGGATGTCTTTAAAGAACAAAAACAAAAAGAATTGGTTACTTATCATCATAATAAAAATCACAGAGGAATCCATAAAACCTATTAACACTGAAAAAATTATATTATTGGCCAAACATGAAAACTGACTTACCACAATATATAAACAACTGCGATATCTGTCAGAAAGCAAAGTACGATAGACATCCACCTTAGATTAAATTCGCTTTAACACCTACACCCACGCAACCTTTCGAGTGCATTCATCTAGACACGTTGCAGATTTCAAACTCAATGTATATGACAGCCATTGACTTTTTCTCGAGATACGGTCAAGCGTACCCGATAGACGCGTGTATGAGCGTACACATGTTTGACAGCCTGTCAAACTTTGTTAGTCACCATGGCCTACCTCAATACATCACATCAGATAGCGGAACAGAATTCAAAAACCAAGTTGTTTTAGATTTTTGTAAGTTACACAAAATAGGCATTCATTATACGACACCGGGAAATTCAAACAGTAATAGTCCAGTCGAACGATTACATTCCACTTTTATCGAACATTTCAGGACCTTAACATTAACAAATTCTTCAAATAATAAATTGATGCAATACGCAATTTATAATTCATCAGTACATAGCGTGACAAAACAGAGACCATTTGACATCATAAATGCACGATTAGATTCCTTAAGCCCCTTTGATTTGACATACGAAATTATTGTCAGTAAATACGTGAATGACAAGCGCGAGCGGATGAAGACTATATATCAAAAAATCTATGAGACGTCCCATAACACGAAAACTAAACAAAATCAAAAACAAAACGAAAAACGAGAAAATCCTCAAGAAATGCCGCCTGATACAAAAATCTATGTAGTAGACAAACAGGTAAAACGGCAGAAAAACAAACCTCACAAATTAAAAGCTATGGTAGCACAAGATATTGGAACCAAAGGACAAGAAAGTTATTCACAAATCGCAGATTCAAAAACCTAAACGATTTTCTTCTTCGCAGGAAATCGCACCTAATGATAACACCCCTTCAACTAGCAACCCTGTTCATGGTCATGTCAGCAGTGATGACTCTAACTAAAGAAGATATAAAAGTTATCCCTATTAATACTCCCTTACTCCCTTTCCGATTAGGTAACACAAGAGTAATTGAGGGAAAACATACATTTTTACACTATATAGAATTACCCCCGCTTTATAATCAATTAAAAACAATTAAACACTTTTATAGTATATATAAAAACTTATTGTCAAAAAATCAGGAACTTCTCAAAAAACATAAGTTAGTGATCGTTTTCAATGCTCCGGAAACTTTATAATTTCAAAGCTTCCCGAAACAACCGCAAATGATGACATAGCGCGGATAAAAACCATAATTCAATTAATAACCAACACTACCCTAGACAGTTTTTCTGTAATAAGACTAGGAGCTCAAAATAATGACACCAGCAACGTCAAGATTCGACCACTAAAAGTCTGCCTTGGGAATCCGAACATCGTTCGAGCCATTCTCCGTAATAAAAACAAACTTTTTACCTCGACTTACCAACACATTCTATGATGATCAAACACCGGCACGGAGGAAGTTTCTGGATGATCAGCGAAAAGAGCTGGAAAATCGAAAAAATGCTGGCGAATTATCGTTGACCATCAAGTACATAAAAAATGTACCTACTATCGTTAAACCAAATGAAACACAATAAAAACAAACATAATTGATATCCCCCTTATGTACACAAATCTTTGTTCGCTACCTGCCAAATTTTGTGAACTATCGGCTTATGTAGGTACATTTAATCCTCTTATACTACTTATCACGGAGACCTGGTTGAATAGTGCTCTATTGGATAGTGTAGTGGGCCTGCGTGGCTATAACCTCTATCGCGCAAATCGAATGGACAGAACAGGTGGCGGAGTGTGTATGTACATTGCAGACACTGTAAGTAACTCATTTAATATTAAAAAAGTTGATATTGGTAGTACGGGTGCCATAGACTCTTTGTGTTTAAATTTAACAACTAAAAACTTTTTATTTACCTTATTGTGCATCTATAGACCCGGGGATAGCGACACCAATTCAAATAATCTCCTTTTTAACGCAATCTCAAATTTAACTAGATCTGCAAAGAATCTGATTATAGCTATAGATTTTAATTTTCCGAAAATACAATGGCCTTTAACGGGCAACAACTTTGCGCCTAACACAACTGAACAAGTTTCTGTAAAAACACTCTCAGACTGTAACCTTAATCAACTAGTGGATCAGCCAACGCGTTTTAGACAAAACCAAGTTCCATCTTTATTAGATCTTATAATAACCCCAGATCCGAAACTGCTTACCACTATATCTGTGAACGCACCCATTGGAAAATCTGACCATGGTATAATCACAAGCAATTTGCAGGTTATTAACTACAAAAGTACCGCAAAAACGCTTAACAAAACATCTTAAGGAAGACTTTCGACGTTTGAAACAAGAGTTAAGCAGAAAAGATTGGTCTGATGTACTAAGAGCCAACACCATGAATGCGATGTGGACAAGCTTCAAAATGACTCTCGAAGACTCTATAAAGAGCAACTCTAAGTTAATGCACGTAAATGCAAACCCAACCAAACCATGGTTAACTCAAAACTTAATACAAAAACTCAAACACAAACAGCGACTCTGGATAATATATAAACAAACAAAAACTTAAAGAGACTACCAAACCCATAGAACCCTCTCTAACCAGCTTTCAAGCGATATTGAAAAAGCAAAAATTAACTTCGAAACTACTCTACTTCAGAAACCCAAGTCTTACTAATCATACGTCAGACAGCATCTATCAAGCAAAGTTTCAACACCAGTCATAAGAACCAGTCGGGGTCAAACATGCAATAACAACATCGAAGCAGCAGACACATTTGCAAAATATTCCACCACGGTCCACTCAAACGAACCCGTAGGCCAGCTACCCGACTATGCAGGTACTGTCAACAGAGCTTCCCTAACTGACGTTCCATTCACTGAAATCGAAGTCCAAAGTATATTGAAAAACTTATAAAGTAATTCCGCTCCCGGGCCTGACGGGATAAACTCGAAAATTCTCAAAGAATGCGCTGATGAGTTAAGTGGACAAATACATCACATCCTAAGGAAGTCACTCAATACAGCATCGCTCCCAGATGAATGGCTGGCTGCAAATATCACACCAATATTTAAAAAGGGCGACAAATTAGATTGCTCCAACTACAGACCAATAAGCTTAGTGTGCATAGTATGCAAAGTCCTTGAGAGGTTAATTGTGAACGCAATATTGCCATTCTTGCTTAAAAACGACATAATCGTGCCTTCTCAGCATGGTTTTTTACCAGGTAGATCCGTACTTTCAAATCTAATTTCATCCCTTAATGAATGGACACTTAACTTAGACACCGGTAATCCCTTGGACATTGTTTACTTGGACTTCAGTAAACATTTGATAAAGTTCCACACAAGAGACTTCTTTTAAAACTTAAAAAGGTCAGAGTGCGCGGCAAATTACTCAAGTGGATACAAGCATTTTTAAGTAATAGAACTTTTCGTGTTCGCATTGCGGATTCTTTATCAAATTTTATACCGGTCCCCTCATCGGTCCCGTAGGGCTCAGTGCGAGGTCCGATATTATTTTTAATCTACACTACAGACCTCCTCCAGTCATTTGAAAGCCATGCTAGTGCCTATGCGGATGATAAAAATCTATTTCAAAATACGTTAAGCCCGGGCAACTACATTCAAAAGGACTTAATACGAATCCAGTTGTGGTATAATAATCCCCGTCGTCAGTACCACATCAATGGAGTACAAATCCAAAGCGTCACTGCCCAAAAAGACCTCGGCGTCACAGTAACCGATCATATCCTGGTCCCAGCATGCAAATAACGCGGTTAAAAAAGCCAACAATGCACTATATATCGCGCAGAAAGCATTCCCAAAACCAAAACCGGAGTTTGCCGCCAAGCTGTATATTACGTTTATTCGGCCAATTTTAGAGTTCGCAGTACCTGTATGGAACCCCTGGTTAATTGATGACCAAAATCTGTTAGAAAGAGTGCAAAGAAAAGCGATAAGATGGTCACCCGATATCCGACATCTAACCTACGAAGAAAGGCTCTCTAGACTGAAAATGCAACCACTATCCCAACGATGCATGCGAGGCGACCTAATTCAATTATATAGAATGACGCGTAACCAATTTCCCTCCTCAACGCCTCTTGTTACACTAAATGATTACCACAGACTCAGAGGCCACCCATATAAAACCCGCAAAGAGCAGTTTCGCACAAGTCATAGACTACACTTTCTCAGTAACCGCTACTTTGATGAATGGAACAGTCTGCCAGAGAACGTAGTGATCGCCCCGAATTTATTAATTTTCAAAAAAAACTTGATTCATATTTAAATGGACATTTGGCGTAAAAACTTATCAGTTTATAGGTATTAATAAACTTATTTTTCTTTATTTTTTTCTTGCAAGAATTAATTTTATTTTAATTATTATTTTATACTCATGTATTTTTTATTTGTGCTATAATAGGATTTAATCCTCTGCACATAATTTTGATGTAATAATAATAATAATAATAATAATAATAATAATAATAATAATAATAATAATAATAATAATAATAATAATAATAATAATAATAATAATAATAATAATAATAATAATAATAATAATAATAATAATAATAATAATAATAATAATAATAATAATAATAATAATAATAATGTATTTATTTATTTATTTAGGTCTTTAGGATACAAACGGATCAGGTCCAAAAATAGTATCCTGATATTACAATGTTTATAAATAATTAGAAATATAGTTTTTAAATTATTTATCACAAACGGATATATAAAGACTTAAATATTTAAATTAACTAAAAAGAAAATTCCAAAAAAAATTATTTATCACAAATTCTGTCTATTCCAAGAATTTAAGCTTAAGGTTATTTTTAAATGACAATAAGCTATGTGCGAAGGGATCCAAACTACTACCAGTGCAATGCAAGTTAGCAGCTTTAACCATTCTTATTAAGGGTGCTCCCTGGTAATAATTTGTCCTACAATATGGAAAACAAAATAATTCATGGTTTCTAAGTTTACGGGCAGGTACATTAAGCCTTATTTTAGGAAGAATATTTGGAGTGCTAGATAAATTATTAACAATCTTAAATAAAGTTAAAATATCACTCATAGTTCTTCTTTTTTCTAATTTTAAAATTTTAAAGTGAGATCGAGCCATTGCGTAATTATGATTTATAATGCGAAAGTTTGTCTTATAGCACAGAAATCGTAAAAATTTATATTGAATTTTTTCGAGCCTCTCAATGTTATTTTTATATATAGGGCTCCATATCACTGAGGCAAATTGTAGTTTGCTAAAAACGTAAGAATAATAAAGAGTTAACATTGTCTTATAATTCTGAAAATCAGCACACTGCCTTTTGATAAACCCTAGAATTCAGTTACAATCGTTAACCAATTTATCAATATGCAGATGGAACGTCATTTTGGAGTTAAATAAGACGCCCAGATCTTTTATATGAGAAATCCTATTCAAGAAAGTACTTCCAAGTTTGTAGTTATAATTAATTGTAGCAGATCCACGCGAAAATGATAAAACAGAAAATTTGTCATAGTTTAAAAATAATTGATTTTCGTTGCAAAATTGTATTAAATTATTGATACCAGTTTGAAGGGTCTCACAATCTAAAATAGAGTTAATTTTAAGAAAAATTTTAAGGTCATCAGCGTAGCAAAGGAATAATAATAATGATATCACCAATTTTCTAAAAGCACAAAATATAATTTTTCAAATTATTTTGAACTGTCAAAGTTTTATAACGTTTTTGGATACCTTAAAGGACGCTATTATGTTTGGTCAACTAAATACGTTGGACAGCTCTATAGTTTCAGCTTATCAACTTGAAGAAATAATTTTTAATTTAACCACATTTTATGGTGAAGACAAGATTCTAATGTTTAAAGATTTGATTTATTACTATAAATTGGCAAGCTTACAAGTTAGCTTTTCAAACGATAAAATTATTTTCGCCGTTCGCTTTCCAATATTCCAAAAACAAAGCTTTGAAATATTTCACCTTTTTCCTATCCCGATCAATAAATCAATAATTATTCCCAAATCATATTGATTGGCACTGAAGAATCGCAATATGAAGAAGACGGCTGTCCAAAACTAGAGAACATCTACATCTGCCAAAATCGCCTTGTGCCTCAAATCAGAGATTGTGCAATGGACCTCATCTCACGAGCCGAAACAACTAATTGTCAACCCACGCGCGTCGAAATATTAAAACCGATCATCTACCAGATAACTAATCAATACATATTATCGATACCGATCGAAGATGAACTTAAACTTTAGAAATTCTGCCAAAATAAAGAATTTATCCTCATAAAGCAGCCAAGCTTAATTCAAATTCCTTACAATTGTGGAATCAAGATAGAAAAGACAAAATTTTGGTATAAAGAAGAACTTATTAGAGGCAGCCTGTTCATTTTACCTTCTATAAGAATCAATAATTACAGTTTCCAATTAGACACTGAGCCTATCCATTGATTTACAAGAAATTAAATCTATGAGGACCCCCGAAATTTTACAAATTTATCAAGCTACATGGAGCATCTTAACGACCCTTACAATCCTGCTTATGGTTATGGGACTTCTATACGTCACACTGTACGTTTATAGAAAAAGACGCCTAGCCATCAAGAAAGAAGAAGTTGTCCAAAAAATGAGCACCCTCGAAAACAACCCTTCATCCCTGTTGTTTTTGATCTAATGGGGGAGGAGTTAAGTCCCTGAAGAAGCTGACCAGTCTAAAGATACAGTTTTCCTCGAACAACACCAGCTGCATTTTAGATAAGAAGAAGCGTACATTTTCATTATTTTATTTGTTCATACGCTGTAGACTGCTTTCGAAAAATAAAGATTTTTTAAAAACTAAAATCGTTTAACAAAAATTTTAACTAGATATTGCACCTTTTCTTCTAAGGTTTCACTATATTACTCAGGCCTGTTTCTCTTATCTAAGAGATAAGGCAGGGACAAAAAAAATGTCAGAAACATCAACATTATTTAAAAGATTATATTTTTTTTATATACAATTAAAAAGCCATACAACCGACTCAAGAGATAGGATTTTTAGGATTTATCCTTAATACAAAAAAGATGTGGATATCTATCGCAATAACAAAAATAAAAACAGCCATAAAGAAATAAAATCACAATTAAAGAGGTTTCGCTAATTATAGGAAGGCTAGTCTCGGTTTATTACACTACAGAGTGCGGTTTGTTGTACGTAAAAAACCTTGAACGAGAAAAATATCGTGCCTTGAAGGCTAACAGGACTATAACAAAAAGATGATTGTTAGGTTCTTAGTTAAAAATGAACTTGAGTGGTGGTTAAAGCACATAGACCAAGCCAAACATACTATTTTACAGCGTAATTATAACACTAAAATTTTCTCCGATGCATACAAATCGGGATGGGGTTGCAACGAAAAGAAAGCAAAAGGATTTTTTGGCAACAAGGTGAACAGGAGAAACACATAAACATTCTTGAAATTAGAGCAGCCTTTTATGGCTTGACACGCTTTGTAAAAAATTTAAAAAAATGAAAATAATTATATTGAGAATTGACAACATAGTCGCTATAGCCATCATAAACAAAATGAACTGCATAATATATATAAAAAAAAACTGATTGCTATTGCGTGAATGATGTGTCAGTGAGATTAGGTATAATTTTGTATTTGCCACGTACATAAATACGTTGGATAATCATATAGCGGACAAAAAATCTCGTATAAAAATTGTATATTTATTTGCAAGCTATCTGAAAAAAAATGACATCGGTTTGTGTCGTGGCTTCCAGTGGGTGCATTTACAATGAATTAGATAGATTTTGGTTATTTTCCTGACTATTTCTGCGATTATCTATAAAACAATGTATTCAGTGTCTCCCTCAATCAAAAACTAACAATTCTAAACATTCGTTTTGAAAAAAATTACCAAAAATACAAAGACTTTGAAACTGATTGACAGAAGAATATGGAAATAAGCATAAAAATTGTAGATAAAGATAAACAAGGCGCTTATTAGCGGCAAAATCACGTAATTTTCGTTGCTAACTTTATTTTGTTTATATTTACTTCTGCCAATCCACTTCAAAGTCTTTGTATTTTTGGAAATTTTTTTCAAAACGAATGTTTAGAATTGTTAGTTTTTGATTATGGAAGATGCAGAATATTTTGCTTTATGGGTAAGTGTAAAAACAGTTTTGAAAGTAAACCGTAATAACTTTATTCTTGACGGTTTGTCAAATACCGATAGACACAAAAGTTGTTATTTTTGTATAATTACCAAAAAGTCCCTAATATATGTCTGGTGGTTTATCCTATCTGGAAAACTCAAGCATGGTATCCAAAATTTGAATCCATGATTCGCTTAAAAGTTATCGTTTTAAATCCGAAATGTGATTTACTTTTATCCCCGTTTAGGGAACCCCACCGACTATGAAAGAATTTTCCTTGGGGGTAGCCATCTTATCAAGTTTGCCGATAGCAAAAGGGGCGTTCGGAAGGATGCAATTTATTTTTTCCGAATGATGGAAGTTTTGCGACAATAATCAATAATATTGAGGCTATCTTGCAGCCTTATGTAAATCAGGCTGTATCATTTTTAGAAACCTAAACTCAAACTACTGGGAAATATTCAACTCTTAACACACATAGGTCTGCCTTAAATTTAATTTGCGATGCAGAAAAATCAGAAATAGTAGATAGGTTTATGAGAGGCATTTTTAAGCTGCACCCTCAGTTTCCGAAATATAAACTTGATATCCGAAACCAGTGTTACCTTATATAGGTAACTTGTACCCTTTGGTAAAATTCGCGTTATTAACTATAAAAATGGTAATTCTTTTGTCTCAGAGTTCAGACATTTTCTGTAAGTTAAATAGCATCAAAGCTAACGAAAAGGGCATAGAAATAACTTTTAAAGATATTTTAAAAATATCTGGACCCAGAAGAATTCAGCCTCTGCTTAGGCTTCCTTTTTCAAAGAAAATTTACAGTTCTATTTGTGTTTTACCAATATATATTACACACAGAAAACAAAACCGTTTCACGAAAAAGAGGATGATACACTTATTTTAACAATTAAAAAGCCTCATAAGCCCGCTAAATCCCAAAGCATTAACAGGTGGATTAAAAAAGATCTAAATAACGCAGGAATAGAATGAAATTTTAAAGCACACAGCACAGGACATGGGGCGTCTTCCGCAGCATTAATGGTTGGTGCATCAATCAAAAGTATTAGAAAGGATGCGGGGTAGTCCGAAAAAAAGAAAACGTTCAATCGATTTTATAATAAACCTTTAAGTTCAAAAGATATCTTAGATAGATAGAAGATAAACTTTGTGGTTTACTTATTATTATTTAACTTTTTAACTAATATCGCCATATTCTCTAAACAACTACCAGATATATCTAATAGGATGGGACCAATACCAATCGAAGTATAATTAAGGATTAAACGACTTACCTATAAGGAAGTTCAATCCAAATTATACGAGATTGGCCACATCCTATTAGACACCCACCCATTTATATATTCATGTATTTTTAATGCAATCTATTTAACTATCACTAGTCAACCCGCCCTTGTTCTATCTTAGTATTTCAGGAAAGCTTGAGAAGTATACTGAAGTACCTACAAAGATCAGGCAGACTGCAGAGGCGGTATGGTTTTCTTATCTCTAAAACTTTCGTATGACGTGCTACGAAGTATCACTACCAGGTATATTTAATAGGATGTGACCAATCTCGTATAATTTGGATTGAACTTCCTTACAGGTAAGTCGTTTAATCCTTAATTATAAAGCATTTGAACTGAAATAAAAATTAATTTACATAAAATTAATCAAATGAATAGATTTAAAATGGCATTGAAAAGTATTCAAATGTATACAAAATGAATCGTTTAAAGTTCATTCACTAGTATTAATAAAGGAAGTTAATAAATATTATTTAAATGGTAATAAATGAATTCATCCACGAGCAATTCAATTGGATGGATTTAAAATGGTATTGAAATATTTAAAAAATGATTCGTTAAAAGTTTAGTCAGTTTTATTATCAAAGGATGGTAATAAAATATATGTAAGGGGATAAAAAATAAAAGTATTCAAATTGATTCATTTAAAATGCTATTGAAAAGCATTCCATTGTTTAAAAAAAATAATCGTTAAAAGTTGATTGACTTGTATGAATAAAGAAAGGTACTAAAAAGTATTTAAAGAGATAACTTGAAGTGCTATTCAAGAGTAATAAAATGTCTAAAAAATTAATCCAGACTATGGTATATAAATATAATCCAAACAGTTTTGGATAATAAAGTATTCTTTGGGGTAAAAAGTGGTTAGGGGATTGGGTAGTATAAAAAAATATTCAAAATCATTTAAACTGAATAAATTTGACTAACATTGAATGCATAATTGTTTGTAGGGCAATAAACAAGACGAAAACATGCATGCCCCCTATTTCAAGAGCCCTTGTATATCGACTCTAAATATTGAATTTTCTTCATAAATCAAGAATAAAATGATTTAATGAGACTCAACTGTTACTCAAGGCCCACACTCCCACCCAAGAAGCATGAAGCCCCTCTTCTGCGATAATTTCTGCATTCATATGCTTATACTTACGTAATTATAATTACGTGGTGACTTCATCCAAATGTGAGTACAATTCACTGCCCCTAATACTCTGAGAAATCTTGCTTGTATTGTATAATCCAGCCAAGGCTGCGGAAACCCGGCAGACAATCCGACTTGCTGTTGATTCGTGAATTCTCATGAACATGCAGAAAATCCCAATGTTCTTCATACTAATATCTGATTTATAGGCGAGACATTATTCTTTCTAAAAAACAAAAAGAAGATTCTTAAAACATGAAGGCAGGTCTTGGTTGGACTTTGCAGAGTTTGATTGCTTTATTTTTATCACTTTTTTTTATTTGGTAAGTACATGATTCCAACAACCAGACATTTTACTAGAAATAATTTTAACTATCACAGACAATCTGATCAAACAATGCTATCAGGAAATATAAATGTTTAACAAAAAACAAAGAATAGTGAGCTTCCCTTTAAAAAAGGTATTGATAACCGTAGACCCGAGTTTTGCACTTCTGATGCTCATCAGTATGGTGTTATGAACTACGAGATAAACTGATGACATGATGGTGGAAAAATCTGAAAAAGGATTCATATAAAAAAACAACCATCTATCAAATGGCAGAATCGGTAGATATACCTTTAATTTCAAGGAAAATTAACTATCTCTAAGGAGACAGATATAATTATCTTTACAGATATCTCAAGCTCTGGAGTGAACCAATTTAAAAAGGATTTAGCGAGGATGAATAAACAACAAAAAACAAAGAATAGCGACCTTTCCCTTAAGAAAGGTATTGGTAACCGTGGACCCACGCACCACACTTTTGGTGCTCATCAGTACAGTGCTAGTAATTAGGAGATGAAATAATGATATGATGATAGCTATAGCTTAGCGCACCCCAGCGCGAGACAACTATTTTGGGTTTGCTGTATTTATTGTAGTTTTAATTTTTAATATTGTAACACTTCATATAATGTCGATAAATGCTTAATAAATAAAAATAAATAAATAAATTATGGTACAAGTAAAATTTAACCTTATAACTCCGGTTTTCCTTCAAAATAAAATCGGTAAATACTTACAAGTCTTTAGGAAACTTAATATAAGCTCAAGAATGTTAAGCACTGTGGTCTTCAACAGATGGAATCTCAGCTGAAATTGTCTATCCCATTAAAATCCCACAAAAAACACCAGAATGACGCCCAACGCAACAAAATCGTGAGTTTAAATTAACACTAGTTTAACATCACTTAACACCACTTCGGTGCAAGACAAAAATTAATTTTAACCACTGTTAACTTTACGGTGCAATTGGCCATGATACACAAAACGAACACTTAAGAACCACACATTTCGTCATTAGACACTTAAAGTAAATATTTCAACGCATCCGTATCGGTATACGTAACGCGTTCGAAACAAAGTCAAAAAACGCTACATTTTTGACTTGTTTATGCGATGTTTCGAACGATGCCCGCTTTTTTGAAGGGTACGATGACAGGACTGCTGATTGAAATCGTTGCGTAAGTTCGTGGGTCCCTAACGATACGTACATCCTTCCGTACGCAACGAGATTCTGTAATCACACCCGTCAAAGAAGCAGGTATCGTTCGAAACATGGCATGAGCAAGTCAAAAATGTAGCGTGTTTTGACTTTGTTTCGAACGCGTTACGTATACCGATACGGATGCGTTGAAATATTTACTTTAAGTGTCTATTGTCCTGATAAAAAATACCTAACAAGTGAGGAAAGTGATACTTTTTCGCACGCGACGGCAGTTGCACGAATGATGCGGAGCGGAGTTCGGGCAAGCCGTCAAAGGTGGAAAAGGCATTTTCCGCTGAAGTTAGGTACAATGCTTTTCTTACGAGTGTTTTTGTCTATCTTTTATTTATCAAAAAAAAAAAATGTTTTTAATCCGCTAATATTTTATAGTGATGCTACAAAACGATACATTAGATAGAATAGTTACATAAATTATTTAATTAGTCCTAAATACCTTCATTTTTAACTACAAAAAACCCGTGCGGAAAAGTAACTTTTCAGCACCAGTGCGGAAAAGTTACTTTTCTCTACGATTATATTTTTCCGCACGATTTCTTTTAGTAAAGTGCTTGCGTGTGACTTTTTAAGTTAATGGTTATGGCTATGAATTTTCTGAATGAAAACTAGTACCCATATATAGTAATTTAATTTAAAGTATATCTTGAATTAAAATATTGTCCTTTGAAGTGAAAATCTTGCGTTACATAATAATAAAAGTTGCGCGGAAGATTTTTAGTGCGGAAAAGTACCACTTTCAAAAACGAAAATTCATGCGGAAAAGCAACTTTTCCGCACGCTCGTATAAAGAGCAACTATTTTCAATTCAGAAAACCTTAGATGAACTACTTAAAAGATACACGATGCTTACGGAGACTTTCGGTATATCATTATCTGGGAAATCTTGGGACCTAATTTTCGAAGACGCAAGAGGAATCGATCACTCAACAGCCCGGCAAATTCGATGCTAGCTCTGCCATTCACGTTCATTAAGGCTTGTTTTCGCGACTGCATTACACCCTACATATCTCCGTTGCTTTCCTTCTCTAACGCTTAGAACGATATGGAAATTATTCCATCTCATTGTTTTAGTCTTGTCGGGCGTTGAAAAATTTTGTAAATAAACAGTGATTATTATTTGCCAAGGAGTTTTCGTTAAACCAGGTATCTTTAATTTTTTTAATCGATAAAAATACAAAACAGTGAAAATTAAGGATATCTGCCACTCAAAAGTGTATCACAGATAAATAGCGGTCTATCGACAGTCGGCTACATTTTCGTTTTTGGCGGGTATACCCAGCAGCATGTCCTGTCAATTATGCAAGACCAGGATTTCCTGCTCTAATGGTCATTTGCACCAAACAATTTAGGGTAGCCCTAGTACTACAGAAAGCTCCTAAATTTAGGTAGGGGTCGGTTTTCTTTTGCTTAAGTGTTTAGGTGACCCTGAATACTCTAGGTGATCCCTAAATCTAGAGAGTTGATATCGGCCCTCTAACCCCTGTCGCCGGTGTCGTCTGAGCTTGCCGTTTTTCATATGCCAGCTGTTTTAATTTTCAATGTGCCCTGGATATTTAAAATTTTTACTTAATAAACAAACAATATTGTTCACAGATGATCATATTACTTTTTACAGTACTGCATACCTTAAGGAATTCTCAAGTTACTATAAATCCTTCAACGGGTGCTTTATGTCAATATTTTTGAGACTACGAGAGTATTACAAATACCTACGCATGGATTCTCGAATAGCGCTGGGGGCGCAGAAAACACACGATCAGTATAAGTCGACCTTTTAATCGTGGCAATTATTTTGTCCAAGAAGTAATACTGAATTAAATTAAAACATAAATTATTAACATATAAAATTGAAACATTGTATTAAACTCGTTGACAAAGCTTAAAAGGTAAATATATTAGTTATTTATGTATCTAGGTCGTAAATTAGGCGTTTACCGACCGCGGCGTGAGAGTTATAGACTGAGCCGTTAGGCGAGGGCTATAACACGCTGAGGGCGTTAAACGCAATTTACGACCGAGATACATACAATATTTTATGCAATAGCGAAGTATTTATTTTTAAACTAGGTTTAATTTTTTTTATTTAACTTGGATTTGGTACAATAATGGTAACTCGCCGTAATATTTTGTCATAATATTACATTATGATATGTGTCAAACCACTGTTCATCATAGAAGGCAGTTGCTTAGCTTCCCTAGCAACGGTTCAATTTTATTGTTTTGTAATTGCAACCGATAAACAACCTTTAATTTTTTAAGTAAAGTAAAATAAAAATGAATTCTTTGGAATTTGAGCTACCTCGAGAACTTTTGAAGTCTGTAGACGAAGTAAAGCAAGATCTGCTGCCATTAAAGTCAAGGAAGATCTATGAAAAGCACTAAAAAGAATTTTCTGCATGGCTCATGGAAAAGTCTGTAGCCGTAAGTCAACGTTATGCTAGCTTATTTTAATGAAAAGTCCAAGAATTACAAAGCGTACTCAATATTGGTGTGGATCTCGGTGTGGATATAAGCAAATTCCCGAAACTGATTGCTTTTATAAAACGAAAATTGGATGGTTATAAACCCAAAAAATTGAAAATTTTGAGCAAAGAGGAAGTCGAAATGTTTTTAATTGAGGCACCAGAAAAGGTTTTTTTATTAGTCAAAGTGGCCTTGATATTTGGCGTGTGCGGAGCCTGTCGCCGCGAAGAACTAGCGAAACTTGAAGTTAATGATGTTCAGGACTTGGGAGAATCTCTGATGGTAACAATCAAAGAGTCAAAAACTAAAATTGACAGAATATTTATAATTATTGATAGATGAAAGGAGCTACCTAGTTTCTTGGAAACATTCAGAAAATACTTAGCCTTCCGACCAGCAACAATAGACCACAACAGACTTTTTGTGTTTTACAAAAATATGAAATGTTCAATGCAGGTAGTAGGAAAAAATACTTTTGTCAAGATGCCAAGGCAGATCGCTTCATTTTTAAATCTTCCTGATGCCGACCAATTTACAGGACACTGTTTTCGGCGAACATCAGCCACACTACTTGCTGAAGCGGATGAAAGCCTTACCAACATCAAATTACATGTCGTATGGAAGTCTAGCTCAGTGGCGGAGAGGTACATCGAGAAAACCAAAATCAGTAGAGAAAAAATAGCAAAAAAATTGTTGGGTACACAACAGCATCTTTTACGCAAGATAACGTCCTGCCTTTAACATCAACATGTTCAAACCAGAGTAAATACTTAAAAAATAAGATTCAAGCAGTGGCAAACGCTCGAGCTATAGCTTCCTCATCAGCTACAGCTTTCTCGCCATTAATTATTATTAATTGTTCTAATTGCATATTTAATTTTAAATCAGAATAAAAAATATTGTAGCATTTAAGATTGTTTAATAAAAATAAAATTTTGTTCAATTTTCATTTATTTTTTCTAATAAAAATAAAAAAAAAATAAAAAAAATAATAAAAAAGGGTTAAATTGAAAAAAAAGACAATAAAAAAAGAGTTAGATTCATTCTGTCAGCCAAACACGTTAAATTCTTACTTTACCCCCAGGTCCATAAAGTGCCATTTTACCGCCCGAGGGCGATAAAGTGCCACTTTACGTTCGCAAATGGGGGAGGGGTAAAGTGCACTTTATCGCCCGCTTGTGGATAATAGTACATTATAAACCTAGGGAGTAAAGTGGTACATTTAATCCCGAGGCAAAAAGTTTATCCCTCCCTTCGGTCGGGCTATAATTTGTCGAGGGATTAAGCATCACTTTACTCCTGAGGTTTATATATTTTATTTATTTTTCAAAAACTCGCACTCTGTAGACAAACCGCCACATGTACCTTCACTCTGTCTTTATGTCAAACGATAACATCCAGAATGCCGAAGCGCAGAAACATATGCGTCGCTATGTCAATAAATTTTACTTTATTTCACTAGGGCATAAATGACCCACTTTGTTCCCGCAAAAGCGGGATTAAATGGATGCGTTTATTCCCGGAAATGCCTAAAATCTATTTAATTTAACAAGTAGAGCTCAAGTATTAAACAAAATAAAAATCATAACATAAAAACATTAATTAATTTTGGTTAAAAAATACTACAGTTATCACTATGATCTATATAATTAAAAGATAGCAATCTAGGCTATAATTAATGTCAAGGAAAAAATCAAAATCAAAAGGAATGATACAGTAAAACAGATAAAGCATTCAAAAAAAAACCAGAACCAAAATATTTGTTAATTTCATAATAAGCTCTGTCCTCCAACAGCCTTGCAACAGATTTCCTAAAAACCCTCAAACTATTATAGGCTTCTCAATATACAGAGCGCTTCAGGCTACTGCGAACAAAGACCGCAAGAAGTCCAATTTGCCAGTGTACGTACACGCAGGGACATCGCACACCTATCAGTGGAGCAACCAACACTCAAGCTTGCAATCACCGTTCGCGGCTTGCGTTTGGTATGCCTCTAAGCACGGTGCTATGTGGAGCGTAGTCAATGAAACCGGAATTTGGTCACTAAATACGCAAATTTTTATAACGTAATTTTCTTGTTTTTTGACACTGATAAATTAGAGCCTTTTATTTTCAACTGCTCTGATTTATCACTTAAAACGTGTTCCAATGAAAATAATAAGGAGAAAGAAAATAAAAGTAAGTTCTTAAAATAAAATAATACATTCTAAAAAAGATTCTCCCAGTCAAAAAAAAAATTAGAGCAAATGTTCGAAAAGTCTTCCTTGCTCGGCTAGACAATATCCGAGCCTATTATAAAAACCCCTTTTAACGTTTCCAAGCATGTTAGGGGTGATAGTTTTAAAAGCTTCTTCAATTTTAAGCCGAAGTTCTTCCAAATTATTAGCCCTTTCATGCCCGTAAACTTTATTTTTGAAATAACTCCACAGATAGAAGTCATTAGGAGCAAGATCTTGTGATCGAGCTGGCCATAAAATAGTTCCCCGTGTACTTAAAACTCGATTAGGAAATACATTATCAAGATATTCTCTAACAAGGTCAACATTGTGAGCGGGACAACCATCTTCTGGAAACCATGTTTCACCAAATCTCATGACTAACAACTGCCTAGCAGTTAGAATAATATGCTGCTGCAGTAGATCAAAGATCAAACATTTAGTTTTTCGGGATACTGTGTTCTTAAGTCAAAATACAAATACAAATTTTCCCTCGACCAATATCGAACGTGTGTTCGGTTATGACGATTCTATAATGGAAAAGTGCTTTCATCTGTGAAAAGAATAGATCTCAGAAAGTTTTCATCACGATTAGCCCTTTTCATCATTGTTTCGCAAAATTCCATACGACGATAGTTGTCCTCCGCAAAAATTTGATGCATTTTTGACGCTTTGTAAGAATGATAACCATTCTTTTTGAGAACACGTAACAGAGTGGCTGAAGACGTATCAACTGCTTCGTCAATTTGGTGGCTAGTTAGCTTTCGATTTTCCTCCACAACAGTGAGTTTTTTTATGGTTTCTTGGCGCTACACAACCAAACTTTTCAAAATTCTGCACAAAAATATGAATCGTTTATAAACTAGGTTCTGGGCGATTTACAAAATTCTCCAAAAAAGTTCTTAAATAAGTCTCAATGGTCTGCCTTGGTAGAAACATTTGACCATCTGCACTTTTTCAGCAACTTCGTAGATAACCATTTTTAGTTTTAAAAACGTATTACTTCACTTAAGAACTTACCAATCTGTTTCTCGAGCAAGGCAGATATAAAACAAAATAAATTTCCAAAAGATGACACTGCAGCGTGCTTCGAATCCACGTCGGTCGTACGGCACGGAAAGTAAATTGGGCTTGATTCCCCCTATGTTCGCAGTAGCCTGAAGCTTATTGTATTATAGTTCGATGCTAAATATATAAATCGAGTAAAGGTTTACTCTAAAACTTCCCTCGCTTAAGAACATATATAAAAAACTATTATTCGTATACCCATGGATTAGATTGGATCGGTCAGACTTTTCCAGGGTATATCCAGACTTCTTGGGTGTATCCACATTATTCGGGGGTGTATTCAGACTTTTCCATGATGTACTCGTGTGTCCAGGTGTTTCCAGATCGTAGTCAGACTTTTCGTGGTCTTTTCCAGATTTTTCTAGAGTGTATCCAGACTTTTCCAGAGTGTATTCAGAATTTTCCAGGATGTATCCAGACCTTTCTGCGTGCATCCAGACTTTCTAGCTTGTATTCACGTTTTTCCACGGTGTGTGTATCCAGACTTTTCGAGAATGCATCCAGACTTTTTTGTGTGTATCCAGACTTTTTCAGGGTCTCTCCAGACTTTTACAGGGTCTTTCCAGACTTTTCCAGAGTGTAATCAGACTCTTCCAGGGTCTTTCCAGACTTTTCCAGAGTGTGGCCAGACTTTTTCAGGGTCTTTCCAAACTTTTCCTGACTTTCCTTTCCAAACTTTTCCGTAGTGTATCCAGACTTTTAAAGGGTCTTGCCAGACTTTCCCAGAGTGTACCTAGACTTTTCCAGGGTCTTTCCAGACTTTTTCAGAGTGTATACATACTTCTTCAAGGTCGTTCCCGACTTTTCCAGAGTGTATTCAGACTTTTCCAGGTTCATTTCATATTTTCCAAAGTGTATCCAGCCTTTTCCAGGGTCTTTCCAGACTTGTCCAGAATGTAGCTAGACTTTTACAGGGTCTTTCTCTGTATCTAGACTTTTATAGAGGTTATCCAGACTTTTTTAGAGTGTATCCTGACTTTTCCTGGGTGTTTCCAGACTTTTTCAGGGCATATCCAGACTTTTCCTGAGATATATATATATATATATATATATATATATATATATATATATATATACACACGGTGGATTTTTTAAACGGAACGGTACTTCTAGCGGGTTAGAATTTGGTTTTACAAAAAATACAAAAACCCTTAAACTGAGATTTTTAATTTTGTTTAATCGTGCTATCTTGGATTTTTTTTATGTCATTTTGTTTACGAGGTATGGCAAAAAATGTACTTTTTTTTAAAAAAATAGGACACCCTGTATAGTTTGACATTTTTGAATTCTAAAAATGTTATTTCTTTGGCAATACCACACTAATACTCTGTCTCTTATGGTTTCCAAGATAGAGGCATTTAAACTTGCATTGAATTGTTGTCTATGCCCTGTTTTACGGGGGATATTTGAATGAATATCGAAGTTTTCCATACAGATTTAGATTAAAATATCTTGATTATCGTAAAAGATAGATCCTACTGTGTAGTATTGTTGAAGAGAGAATTGTTTGCGGATTTCAAAAACTGCAAAATATACAGGGTGTCCTATTTATAAAAAATACAAAATTGCCATACCTCGTAAACTAAATGACATCGACAAAATCCAAGATAGCACGATTAAAGGAAATTAAAAATCTCATTTGACGAGTTTTTGTTTTTTTTTATTCAACCAAATTCTAACCCGCTAGAAGCACCGTTCCGTTTAAATAATCCACCCTGTATATAAAACATACATGTAAAATACAAAACATATATTCACATTTTGAATATCCTTGTGATATATAATATTCAAGGCTTGTACAGTGTAGGGGGCACCTTACCCACTAAGAAAGGTATGTTACATCACAGGTTTTCAATGTTGAAAAAATGCAGAATTGATGTAACTTTGTATACGTTAAGAAAAATGTTTAAAAAAAGTAAAATGTACGTTCAAAATTAACATTCTATGTAAAAGTATCGCTGATACACGAAACAAGCACTAATTTTACGTTAATATTTAATCTTGGATTTAACAAGAAATGTAAACGATAAAGTAACTGAAAAATATAATTAGTTGAAGTTTAATAAATGTCAGTGTCGAAAAAAATTTGCTACCTTAGAATTACATGATATTATACATACAATATTGTAAGTTTATTAAATGTCTTTAAAACAAATTTGGTTCTGATGACATGACATCACAAAATACAATATTGAAACAAGTTTAGTGAGCTCAATTTATTGGGAAATGACCAAATACAATTGTAAGTTTTATGCAAAAATTCCAAAATTAATGCAACTTTTAACCCAAATATGGCGAAAATTTTGAAAAAGTAAGGAATGATATCAAAAAGTTTACTGTTTTTATGAAAATCCTGCGATTTTTTTGATAACTTCCCACAAAATGGAAAATAAGTATACATTTATATATAATTTATATATATTCGCAGTAACGTACGATCATTTTATGATGTGATTTTTTTACGGTTCGACAAAATGATATTTTAATGCAAATGAAACCTTTTTATCGGTATTCTATTTATTAAAAACAATTAAATAAATTAATAATAAAGAAAAACAATTTCCTATTTTCTGTAAAAATCGTAACCAATGACAGCACTTCATTAATATACCGTGAATTGGGGACAGTTTCTAACAAAACAGTTTTTATTTGTTTAAGATGTAACCACTAAGATCAGAGATTTTAAAGCAAAAAAAAATATATTTTTTTCTGCTTTTTGAACCAATATTTAACAAAATAGAGGTAAGTTTTTAAAAAAAATTACCTAGCCATGTAACATTAAATGTTACATGCAATTACATCGATAAGGTTACAAGTTGTGTTACATAACAGGTTACAAAAATACATTGAGGTAATGTAAATGTAACAGGTTTTTGCTTAGTGGGTAGGGTCTACCTAGAATGGTGATATCTGGCAAGGTCAATGCTAGCGCTCGGTTGGTGCAAATGGTCATAAGCAAAAAATAAATAGTATATTGAATATACAATAAATATTCGTTTATTTTTTCTTCTTTTAAAAACAATCATTTTGTATAACCTTATGATGTACAATATCCAAGGCTTGCTATGTGTGGTTATTCTGAGATACATTTTTTTCAGTGTATAGTATTGTGGATTTGAATTTTTACATGATGAATGCAAAAGCTGTATTCGAAATAATATTTGCTCCTGGACTAACGCGCAAATATTAAAAGCTTCGTTCATATCGACCTCGTGGCGGCGCCCCATACCTCCGCGCTGCGCTTCGCGGCCGGTCGCGTCTCTGTTTGCCCCGCTTCAGTCGGTCTTTTGACGCACGAAAGTTTTCAAGGCGCGCGTTTGGCGCGAAAAACGCGATTACGTGCGTGACTAGGTAGTAAATTTTAACATTTATGTAATGAAACCTAAAATCTTGATCGTAGTCGAAAAATCTTTAGAGGTTTAGCTCTAAGAAGTTCAGTGCATTTTCTGATTTAAAAATAAAATGAAAAGTTAATTTTATATTTCAGAATAATTCATAACTTTTGGCTTGCATTGTTAAACCTAATTTTAAATTATAATGAAAATCCTGAGGGTACCTTTTTTAATGGGATATATAACTCTGAGTGAAACTTACGCAATAATAATTTATTCGAAAATCTTGGGCTAAATTTGCAAAATTATTGGGGCTTATTCAACTCGCCCCAAAATCCGGAATCAGCTTAGCCTCGTGGTTATCTAATTGATAAACTGGCCCGAACTGGAACCCCAGACTAAAATCCACAAAAAAAAATTATTTAGATTTTTTTTAACTCAAGATAAAAAATAAATGGACATTAGCAATTTAGATTTAGCTTATGTTCTAATTTCTTATTTTGTTTATGGTGTGCAACATTTTATGCAGAGTGAATAAAAATATCGTCCATTTTAATGTGGGATTCCGTAATTAATTACTTCTCTTTTAACCGAAAAAGGTAGGCAGAACGTAGACAAAAACTTTGTTCAATTGCACTGTAGATTTAAAACGCATAATGGTGCGTTTGTTCTTTTCATTTCTTATCCAGAAGACTTCAATAAACCAACTTTTGCAACTAGGCATTGTCCTTGAGTCACATCAGTTTGCATGTGTTTTCATTAAGGTAATTTTGGTCATACATTAGATAGTTTTTGGTCGTGCTTATTTAAAGTCTGATAAATTCGCCGTTAACGATAACTTCAAGACTATTTGACAGTTCTAAATAGCCTTTTTGGTACAGGCTTTACGTCTACGGTGCGTCATGTTTTTAGCATGTACAATGCTCACACCAGACGTAAGCTTACGTTCCATAACGTCTGCTCTATGTTACTGACTCACAAATTTGAGAAAAAACGTATAGCGAGTTTTGCCGAAGGAAATAAAAAAAATCAATAGATTGGTAATACGAAAGGCCGAACCAAAGAAAGCAAGCATGGTAATAAAATGTAAAAAAGAGGAAAGTCCGATCCGGCAAATTCCACGTCTACCGCTAGGCACCTCGTACGTGTCATGGCCAACTTAAACTGTCTCATGTTTTGAATAATTTATTAATTTTTGTTTTTAATTTTAAAATAAAATTAGTTTAGTCTGGTTTTTTATTCCGAGAAAGAGTAGAGGAATAAAATTACCCAAATTTATTGATTTTATTTAAATTCGTTTTAAATCTGGTGAATATACACTTATTCGTAAACGAAATCTCAAATAGAAAAATACACTTGGGTCTGTATTGGATACTGAGATTGTCAAAATATGTTAAGGCCGCAAAAATCCCACATAGCAATTAAACATACCTGTAATGTAGTAGTCATATTCCTAGAGAACAAAGAATGTGATAGGAATGTTACACTTTACCATTGGGAATATTACTGACACGTGCCCGCAATAAGTTACGTTTTAGCTCATACGGGTGATATGAATGTGACATGACTATAATCCGGCCAGAGCGTTTTAAAAAAATATATTATAGTAATACACCTAGGCACTTCTCTAAAATATGAATAAGTGTACTATTAATGATATCCAGTAAAAAATATGGAAAAAAGATCCCCATCATTATAGCTGAAAATACATGGTAGGTATATCAATATATCACCATTATATTAATGTACTACTTGAGATTAGTTACCTAAATAACTTTCTGCTGTCTTATATGTATGAACATATTTATTCTAGTGCCATCTACTTACAATAGGTGACATTGAACGAAATTACAAATATAAATCACGTAAATCGCGTTCTATTAATAAGGAAGTAATATTTTCAGCACACATGCCAAATTCCTGACAAAAATATTCTTGCTGTTATGGTTCCGTCCACTGGATTTAATTAAGGTTCCAGCTTATTGTCCAAAAAAGCTGAAACCTTTTTCATTTCATTTCAAAAATATTCCTTTTGGAGATATTCATAAAAATAAATTGATTATCACGTTATCATGGGAATATTATTTCTTATTACCAAAGAAATATAACTATCACAAACTCATAAAGAATATTTAACAAAAAATAGGTCTGTAACATTCCTGTCATATTCGGAATAAAATATTCCAAAAATCACTTTGAGGGAATATTCTTACAACATGAATATTCCTCCAATGTTATGTGGGATAACTACATAATCGACAAAAATGATAGATAACCCACTCATCTGTGAAAAAATGTTTTACCACAAGACCAATAGATGAAGGCTGTTCAGTTACATAATTGGTGAACTGAGTTTTGAACAGTCCCTATAAAAAATCCGAAACCATATTTGGCAGAAAGATAATTTGCCAGAATTTAAAAGAAAAGAAAATAATTGGTCCGAAAAAAATTGCCTCGAAAATTAAATTTAATCGAAATATATTTTTATAGAAACCCTAAATTTCAGAAAATATTTTTAACGAAAATCATTTAACCAAAACATAATAATGCCGAACCGCAAAATTAAAGAACCCCAATCTGTTTGAAAATGATTTGAACCAATAGCCGCAAATTTAATTGCTACGTTGCCAGGCTTATGGCAGGAAAGAGTAAGTTGTGATATTATATTAATTTACCCCCTTTACATCACTCAACCACTCCCTAACCCCAAGTTTTGTCATAATATTGTATTGTCATCGGACCTACATTACTGTTCCAAATTTCATTAAAATCGGTTCACGGAAAATATGTCAAAAATTAATCTCAAGATTTGATATGCAGTTTATGGTTTAATGAATATATAAATAAATTATCAAAAATCCCCGTGTCATATGGCACTCTATAAATTTAAGTTTGACGCATACCCAATAGCGATTCGGATACATTGTGATTCTGCTCATTTAAGGCTCAGGGTTATTATTATCAATTATCAATTTGTGGTTCCATTGTTTTTCGTGTCTATACGAAATTATTTTCGATACTTTTGTAATTCTGATATTTTAAAGTTCGGGAAAATTATAATCGGTTAAATTATGTTCGTGTCTTTTAAGGATTGAATAAATTAAAATTCTATAAGTAGTAGTAGTAGTAGAGAAGGGGCGGTGTGAAGCGTGGCAATTAGGCCTCCCTGGGCCCTTTCTGCCCTACCCCGAGCCTGCCCCTAATCCACCGCCTGCACTACTGGTCTGGCAGTCTGCTCATCTGGTTTCACTGTTCTTTTTGCAAAGTCCAGTATTTTGTCCCATTTGAGCGTGTGCAGGTCCTCCTCATCCAGGGTCGGGAAACCGAATACCTGGTATCTCGTCCTCTGGTATGCCTCGCAGTTCGCTATAACATATCGACATGTCTCTTCTGCCCGCCCGCAGGCCCGGCAGGTCGAGTCATTTTCCACCGCGATCCGGGTCATGTGCTTTCTTAGTCGGTTGTGACCTGTTATGATTCCTGTCAGCAGACCAGCGTCCCTTCCTGATCTTCCCAGGAGCCATTTTTGTCTGGCTACATCCGGGCCCTTCACTAAGTCCTTGGTCTGTCTGCATCCTGTTCCTCCTCTCCAAGCGATCGTCATGGCATCGTTGGCCCATTTATTGAGTCGACTTTGCAATTGCCTCTTGGTTGTTCCTAGGAGTGGTTCCGGCCCTACATACTGGGTGCTTGCCCCGATCCTGGCGAGCTCGTCGGCCATCTCGTTATCCGGCACCCCCATATGTCCCGGTACCCACCTAAGTGTCACTTGTTTGCCCTCTCCCAAGGATTCTAGTGCATCCGCACATCCCTCCACCAGGGTGTTGTTTGTTGATCTTGGACGCCCTTAGTGCCATTATTATGGCATACACCTCTGCCTAAAAGACCGTGGCTTGCTCTCCGAGCGGGTAGCTTTTTCGAACCTCCTGGTCTTCCACGTAAACCCCCGATCCTGTGGTTTGCTTCTCCGACAGTTTTGACCCGTCGGTGCAGCAAATCACGGCGTTCTCCTCGAACTGTTCGCGGAGGTTTTCACTCTACCATAGTACCTGGGATGACTACTTTGTACCTCTTGTTGAATCTCCAGGGGTTTTTTGGTCTTTGTGTTTTAATCGCTGCAATTGGACAATCCTAAGATGCCCCGCAGCTTCCCCTCTTCCTCTCCATTGACCTGGATCTCTCAGCCGGAGGTGGGTCACCATCGCTTCTTTTCTGATCCAGATCGGAAGCGGCGGCAGTCCCAGAATTGTTTCGACTGCCTGTACAGGTGAAGCCTCATAGCGCTATAAAATTCTGGGTGTTTTACTTTCGTTCATATTTCGCGTCGGACCTTTTATTTTATGTTTAATTGTGTTTCGGTTTTTGTAAATTCAGCCCATGACATTTTCGGTCAGCAGAACGAAAAAAAAAGTGCTCTTATCGCAATAAAAACTGATTCCAAAGGTTAATTTTAAATTGTTATGATTCAAATATTAAGGCCACAAAAAACGGCATAGATTTAACAACACTGCTTTGCTATTTTTTTGAAAGATCAACAATAAGTGGCATCACTAATGCCATTTCCAGTCAGATCGTGCAGTGTTTAGAACACGGTGCGAATACCGTATGCGAGGAAAAGTATAACTTATTAGAACTTATGAGAGAAGTAATCATTTTTTAATGCTTCTATAAAAGGTTTTGATTACAAAAAACAAATGTTGTCACTTTTTGCAGTTTAAGTGACATGTACTTTGGTGATTTCTACAGTGATACTTCTGTGCGCTTTTATAGTGACACTAGTGATTTCTTCGGATTTTTATTTGATATGATCTTGATCCAGAATTTCTTTACAGACCTCCCATCTAGTTTGGCATGTCTTAATTTCAGGAATTCAACTGTAGGATAATGGCAATAAGGCTACGCCCAACTCGATGCCCGAATCAGGTTCCCAGCGACGGCCTCAAAAAACGCAAATAAATTTTTACGTTTTTGTTATCACAATCACTACTTGATTCACTAGCCGTTGTGCTTCATGCTCCATGAATTGGAATGTGTCGAAATTAAAAAGAATCAAAAGATAAATCATTATTCAACATCAAAAAAACAATAACAAAATTTTGTATTCTTATTTTTATCATTTGACATGTGTCAATTTACTGGCCGAATGTTCCATTAGACAAGTGGCCGGTGGCTATGGGGAACCTGAATTCCAATACTCCAATCGAACTCACTCAGTTTCCCGGGGCCTACCAAATTACGTGAAAAATAAAAAAATCGAAAAATTGTTCTTACATATTTCTGTATAGTCGATGTAGCCTCGAAGAAAAAGTCAGATAAGATTTTTGACTATTGTTAGCCGTGTTTATTTTATTTCGGGAATGAGAGAGTCCAGCAAAAACTGTCTATATACGCTTGTGAGGAATTCAAAAATAAACATTCCTGCCAAATTTAAAGAAATTCCGTTTTCTCGTTTCCGATATTCTGCCTGGTAAAGATTGGCCCAAACACAGAAAAGCAGTGTATGCCGTTTTTGTGGTCTTAAGACAAAACTGGTTCAAACCAGAGAGCTGTGAAGAAAAATATTTTGGCAATATTCTTAAAATATTTTTGACTGTTTAAAGGCGAGAATATGGTATTTATATTTTATTTTGTAAAACAAGACAAACACTCTCTAAGATATGAACTTTTGGCCACCTTCTATAAGCCTATAAAAGTAATTTCAACTAAATATGTTTTATTATTTTTTCGGTGTTTTTTTAAGCGAAATTTTCGGCCACTTTCTAGTTTAGTTACTTATCTTTCTAAGTTACTAAGTAAAATATTAAAAACAATATTACAGACAAATTATTTTTGAGGGAAAATTATAACCTAAACCAATCAAATTTACAAAGAGCGGTCCAGTTCTATAGCTTCTCTAGTGCAAGATTTGTCTTTTTTATGATATAATTTATTATCTCCAGCATAAACATAATTGAGGTAAAAAAAAATTTTTAACACCCTTTATAAATTTACGCCGAAATGATTTTTGGCGTAGAGGTATAGGTAATAAATGGAAAAAAAGTTTTTCCTTGACTGAGATTAGAACACCCGGAATCTTTGAAATACTATTCCATAAGCAATCGATGCTTCGGGTTTTATTCCGCTATTTGTTTTTTTTTTTTCATATATTTGTTAGTAGTAAAGTGATTTTCGTATTTTAACGCGGCTTCAAAAACCAAAATTCTAAATTTTGGGGGAAATTGAGAGTTGGATATTTGTCATCTGATGTTTTTATAAAATACTTACTGGTTATATTAGCTTTACTTTTCATTCTCTACGCCACGCATAATATTTGTTTCAAAATTAATTATTGTGGTAGTAAGGATTTTGAAGCAGATTTGAAAAAATCTAGTTAAATAAAAATTTCGAATTTTCAGGATATAAATCAATTGGTGTTTTTTTTTTCAGTTTAAACGATAGAGTACATTAATAAATATTTTGGGGTGTTTATAATTTTCTCAACTCTTCCTTTGATAGCTTCAAGAAAACACATACTTTTAACTACTCAAATAATTTATTTTAAGTTTCAAGTTTTTAAACGCGCCTTTTTTGAACCAAACTACTTTTCATCTTTGCGTGACAGCACTGTTATGTTTTATATTCTTTTTATTTTTTCATATTTTTTAATAATGACAATTTCAATAAATACCTTCCATCATTTTCCATCGACCAGTAGAAAATAAAATATAGTCCAATTTTTTGATGAGCGGACTCATTTTCTGGATCTCTATTTGATATATTTGATATCGGTGGATTCACCGATGGCATCAAACATGTTTCTAAAATATTTGGTGCCTATCGGCCCCGTTACTAAAATTACCGATGGATCCATCAATCCATCGACTGATTGCAATCAGGTCCTACCGACTTTAGAGTCGGTGGACCTGTTGTGATAGATTAACATAACCTTATAAAAAGTATTATTAATTTTTTTTAAAGTCGCTCTTTCTAAAGACAGTTATTTGAAGCTGAGCTTGAACTAATTTTAATGGATAAAATGAGCATCTACATACTGCTAGAGATCTCCTAAATTTCTTGAGCCGTTAGATTAACGTGAAGTGACCTGCCATCGTGCTTTATGAGCACTAAAAATCTTTGAGAGCTTATTTATTCTAAAGGCTGATTCAGAGTTCCGTAAGGTAAGCGGTATGAGGTATGCGGTAAGACGCAAAGAACTGCGAAAGTCAAAAATATATTAAGGTTTTGTCAAATGTCATGTACACCGGGGCGTTTCTTTATTCGGCGTTTGATGGGCAATCTGACATTCATCGGTGATAACGTTACTATTCATCAGTCCATCAGCCGAAGCCACCGAACTCGAAAAACGTTGATTTTAAAAACGTGCGGATTGTTTTAGACAGCAACAATAAATATGTAAGAAAAGTCATGTCGTTGATTGTTTCAATTGTTACTTCAAATTGACAACAACAAATTATTTGACATGCGAACTGTTGACAACAAAGAAATACAATGATATCACAACATCCCTTTTTATTCTTTCTCTTCGTCTATGCCCTAGAAAAATTTCTTATGGGTGGAGGGAAGATGTAAAAAGAGAACTTGACGATATGGTTAAAAAATCAATTATTAAACCAGCTGAAGGGACTTCAACTGATTTTGTCAGCCCGCTAGTGGTGGCCAAATGGCAAGATAAGAATTTGCATTGATTATACAATGTTGAACAAATATGTGAAGAAACCGCTTCATCCATTTATAGCAGCGTCGGAAGCAGTTTTAAATATCAATAGAAAATCTAAATATTTTTCAACACTAGACGCCACTAGTGGATATTGGCAATTAAGTATGAACAACGAAAGTTATCAATTTTTAAGAACACCTATGGGATAATTCAGTTCTGGTGATGAGTTTTGTCGCCGAGGTGATGAAGCACTCAATGTTGTGTCAAATGTAGAAAAAGTAGGTTATGACATCTTACTCCATGATGAATCATTTAAAGATAATTATTTCAAATTAGTTGAATTAATTCAACGTTGCGGAAAATTTAAAATTTCTCTAAACCCTGAAAAATTTGTATTTGTACGAAATGAAATTCCCTATGTAGGTTATATAGTGGGTCAAAATGGGATAAAGGCGGATCTTAAAAAAATACAGGCAATACAGCATTTTCCTCGACCGAAAAACTTAACAGAACTTAGATCGTTCATGGGATTAGTGAATCAATTAGGACGTTTTTCTGCAGAGATTGATAGTTATTTTAAAAATTTAAAAATTAGTAGTTATAATCTTTTCTTGCATTGGACCTTATTCCCGAAACAGACTAAGTTTTCATTTTCAATTAATATCTGTTTTTCTTCTTCATTGCTGACCTCCAACGGATAAAGACATTGAACGGTTCTTAAAATCATGTCTTTTTCTGCTTTTAAACGTACCAATCTATTTTCCCCATCTTTTCCTGGAAAAATCTCAATTACTTTCGCTAGTGACCAATCCATTCTTTTCCACTATGCTCCAATTTTATCTTTTTATTATACTTAATAATTGTCCTAATTACTCCACTATAAATCTCTTCTTTAGGTCTTGTCTCAGTTGAATTCTGTATTGAAATCACTTTTTTAAATTGTTAGATTCAACCTGATCTAAATCTAACATTCCAACATCTCTTATGTCTTGCATACACATTGCAGGTGTTAATGCTACACAGTCTGGTTCTTGGGATAAATATGTAAGTGGACGAGAATTAACAACAGTTTCACTTTCACATAAAAAGACGCAAATTCTTCATAGTTTACAGATGTTCGACCCAAAACTTTTCGCCATACGTTTTTTATTAAACCATCCTCAAGATTATTTACCATTTCGTAAGTTTTCCTGTCAGTAAGAATAAAGGATTCTTGAGTTTTTTGTACTGATTGCGAGCTTTTCTGCAATGTAAAAAATAAAAAATGTTTTATTCGGATTCTTTTCAGCCCTGAAGATGATCCGGATTAGGATCGAAATGTCGGCACTTGATGTAAAAATAATTGTCCAAAAACCTGAAAACTTTTTGATTTCAACTTCTTTTATTTACTTATGTGCTTCCTACTTTGATAAACATTTATTGGCTCTGGTCTAAAATAGCGCCGTACGAAATAGCGCCGTATGAAATAGCGCGTAAGAAAAAAGCAATGTATTGAAATAACGTGTGCTCATCATTAAAGCGCTGTTTCAAAACAGCGCTGTTAAGAAAGAGCGCCAGTAATAATATAGCGTCAGTATTAAAACAGCGCTCATCATTAAAGCGCTGTTTTAAAGAGAGCCAGTAATAAAATACCGCCAGTAATAAAACAGCGCTGTTATTAAAGGGCGCCAGGAATAATATGGCGTCAGTATTAAAATAGCGCCAGTAATGAAATAGCGTCAATAATAAAATAGCGCTAGTAATGAAATATCGTCGTACCCTAACCCAACCTTAACCTAACCCAAACACAACTCAATCAACATTATCAACTAAACCAACCAAACCAACTATACCAACCCAACCCATTGTGTTATAACCAACCCAAACAACCCAACATAATCAACCCAACCCAACCAAACCAACTACACCAACCCAACCCAACCCATTGGGTTATAACCAATCCAACCCAACCCAACATAATTTCGTTAATGACCAACCCAACGGGTTGGGTTGGTCTATGTTGGTTAGGTTGGGTTGTTTTGATTATAAGGGGTTGGGTTTGGTTGGGTTGGTTATAACCCAATTGGTTGGGTTGGGTTGGTATAGGGCCATTTCAAGCAAATGTAATTTTATTTAAAAAAAAGAAGAACGCTTTAACAAACTACTGGTTTTTGTTAAAAATCTTGAAATAACTCCAAATCATAAAACCACTATAACACTTTTTCTTGGTATGTAAAAAAGCCGAAATATACAAATAGTTTCGGACCTAAAGCAAATAATATTTTTTCAATTATTGTATCTTTTTTCCCGTCCAACCCAAAAGAAAAGCTTTATGGTTCATGGTTCACAATAATTTTTAACATAAGTGTTAACAACATGCTTTTTCCTTTAATTCCAATGCCTTTTGTTTAGTTTGGAAAAGCCTTGTTAAAGTATTTTTCTAAAAAAGTGAAATATATAAAAGTAAGAATTTACTAAAATTAAGTTTTGGTTTTTCTTGTCCTGTCCAACCCAAAGTTTAAAGGTTCGCCCTATAAGCTCTGGTTACAACTTACAATTTTAAAATATTTTATTGCATAACCTATGGTTTTAGGAAATTATTTATTAGAAAATATAGTCATAATTTTAATTATATTTAAGTCACAGCTGGTTTTTCTAGTAACGAGTTACTTTTTTGTCCCGTTCGACCGCTTAAAATGGCCGTATAGCTGGTTTGGTTGGGTTGGGTTGATTATTTTGGGTTGGGTTGGTTATAACCCAATTGGTTGGGTTGGGTTGGTATAGTTGGTTTGGTTTATTGGATTATGTTGGTTGAGTTGGGTTTGTGTAAGGTTAAGGTTGGGTTAGGGTACGACGATATTTCATTACTGGCGCTATTTCATTACTGGCGCTATTTCGTTACTGGCACTATTTTGTTACTGGCGCTATTTTGTTACTGGCGCTATTTTGTTACTGGTTTTTCGGTTTTTGCTCTATATTGACCTGCCTAAAGCCTTATTTATAGCTTACATAATAGAAGAAGGGAATTTATTTCTTTGTATGTGTATCATTTGTAAAAATATGATGTAATTATTTTGCAGATATCGCTTAATATAATGCATAAAAGAGGAATTCTTCGAATTTGAGTTATCACTGAAAGTACTTATTTTTTGCATGTCTTTTTACAGCTTACTTTTTAAGATGCGACTCTGACAGCAGCTTAAGGTCTGGTTTACACTGGAACTTAGTGGATAATTAATAAATTAATTAATTAATTAATTAAAGAGTTGTGCATTAAGAATTATGCATTAAGCACTTTTATTAGGATCAGTTGATTTTAACTTTAAGGATTATAAATTAAAGAGGAGCATTGTCCATTATGTTACTGAGTAAACCCAATTTAATACTAAAACTCTTGATTTATAAATGCAGTTTTCAGTTCAGCAGTTGACCTATCTGTCTCTTTATTCGTTGTAAGAGCAAAAGAGAAAGAGATGCCTGAACTGCGCGCGCGAACTGCGTTTATAAACAAAATTGGCGTTCTCAGTTGAGAACTTGGCGCTATCTATTTCTTTATTCCTAAGAAGAAGTGAAAGAGATGCACGAACTGCTTAACGGCGAAAGCGCACTGCGTTTATAAATGAAGCTTAATAAATAGGCCTTAATGCAGGTCAATATAGAGCAAAAACCAAAAAACGAAACAAGCTTAGCAAAAATGTTATTAGTTTTAGGACATTCATATCCATCATAGTGTTCAGTGTTGAAAAAAATAAGGTTAAGTTTTCCCTGCGATCATTACCTTAACCGGCTGGAAAATCCAATACTTATTAGAAAAAAACCAGCTGTTGTGCTGTCGCGCAAAGATGCAAAGTTGGTTGGCTCGAAAAAAGCCCATTCAAAAACTTGAAAGTAAAAAACTTGGAAGTTCTCCTTTGGGCAACCGTACGTACTGACCTATTTATCTGACCGGTCGATAATGAATCTGAACGCCGGCGCCGCGTCGCGCGCGAACCTATATATTTTTACGTACTTCTAGAGAATTTTTAACAAAGCGAGCGAGGAATCGAGCAGTCCTAATATTAAATATAAATGATGTAAATTCTTTTAAATCAAAAATAACTTCATATTTTACACGTCAAAGATCACACGCAAAAATGTCTACTAGTCCTAAGTAAGAATTAATTAGCTCTAAATAAAAACTTCATGAGAGTGAAGTGTCTAATTACAACGAGTATTCTCACCTACCTACTTAAGGTTAATGAATTAATAAAATATTAACCACGTGGTATTATAACGTTTTGGCAAAAATGTTTTAAGTTCTTTTGTGTGTATATGTTTGTTTCTTAATCACACAAAAACGATTAAACGATTTGGATGACATTTGGTAAAAAGATAGGTTGTAACCTGTATTGATTTATTTGTTTGACATTTCGCTTAATGACAGCTACCAAATGACATATTTGTTGACCACTAGCAATTGCGATCTATTGCTATGTACAGGGTGGTCCAAATTCGAGGGGATAAGGGGGTTTTGCGTATTTATAAGGAGCGAAAAACTAATATACATGTTATGGGGTCGATTTTTGAGAAACTAATAATAATAAAAACTACTATTTTTATCAATGAAAATTTCGTTTTGTTGTAAACTACTTTTTTATGAATAATGGATGTAGAATTTCTTTGTCGAACTAAATTTCATCTGTACCGTCTAGGTTTTCAGATATAATATTAAGTTGGCTATTTCTTTATCGAATGACCTACTTTTTACTTGATTTTTGAAATCAGCGTGAAATTTCCTTTTAAATAATATTTATGTTTGTTGTTTATTTTTTTTTTATTTTTACTGTCGCACAATTTTTTAATACATCTGTAAGTATGTACAGTCCATTCCATTTTTATTGAGATAAGATATAACCTCAATTTTCACAGAACAAAACCCAGATTTTCAAGTTGTCAAAATCTTTGCTAGGCTTTGGTAATCGGCATTATAACTACTTTGCTAACCTTAAATTAATTCGAGTAACCACTTATATGACGCTTTCAAAAAATTAACTTGAGTTCCCAAAAATTGGTAAAACGATAACACATTTTTAAAAATTGGTATTTCTGATTTTGCGTATAATTTTTGCATGTATTCCATTGTGCTTTGAAGTTCGGTAGTTAAAAGAATGCTAATATGCAAAGTGTTTAATTTTGAAAATAAAATCGGGTCTTTTAAATTATCTAAAATAATATATTACATAACGAGACAAGAAAGCGATATATTTCACACGAGCGTGAATATTGTGAACGAGGCGCTAGCCGAGTGAAACAACACGCGAGTGTAAGAAAGTTACTTTCTATCGAGTTGTGTAAGCTATTTTTCCTACGACCACTTTAGGGTTTAATTCGTATTTTTTTATTTAAATTTTTGTTTTAATTTTCATTTTCTTCTCCAGAGAAGAAAATACTTTCTTTTCTAGAGACAAAAATGGTTTCGGTCTATTTCCGACGCTTCTACAAATCATAGCCTACTAGATACCTACATTGTTTGGATGGTTTGCTCTCATTCATTTTCGTCACTGATATGCGTGTGAAATATAAAACTTTCTGTGGCGTTATAAAGTGCAGATTTGGTTACTTTCGTGTGCGGTCGTAGGAAAACATAATTAAATTTTGACAATCTAAATTTATTTGAGTCGAAAACTTAAATACTGTGGTAACCCGCTAATAGTGCTTTGAACTGACCATTGGAGCGTTTTTAATCCAAGTTTTATATTTTCTTGATTTTTACTTAAAGTAAAAATCGTTTTATTATAGCTACCGATTAAGTTTTTGGAAAGCAAAATTTGCAAATTTAATTCATGAGCAATATTTTTTTTGTTTGATTCCAGGCTAGAAATTGCTCGGTTGTATTTTTCTTCGTCATCGGCATCTGTGCCCAATAGCCATTTATTTACGGTACCTACGGCATTAAGTAGTCTGCGTTTCTAAATATTTTGCGGATGGAGATTTTGAAGCTTGCATAAAGTGGTTTGTATTAAATATTCGGTTCTTAACAATAAACTTTCCGATAAACCATTATACGAAATGTAATTTTCTGGAATTTAATTTGATTTTTAACGTCTAAAAAGGATTTTTCGATTTGTTCTACCTGACCAAAAAGGTATTTTAGTTCTACGAAGTGTATAAAAGTATGCTTACTATAAACTAACATAGATTTTCCTAACTTAATGGTGAGAATAGGGTTATTCAAATTGGTGTCAGCGTCAGTAGTTTTCGGTTCGTTAGCATCCTGAAAAGATTTCTAATTAGGCTTAGGTTTCTTAGCACTTTTTTTGTGATAATTATTTTTATTTGTATGTAATTTGATGCCTAACTGTCCGGTGACCATGACTTCTCTGTATTTGGCAAGATACTTTGCCCGGTGCTTGTTTTTTATAAAGGCGACCTGCGGATTTGAAAAATCAGGTGGATTTGACCTAGTCTCATTTTTCTTGGAAATTAATTTTTCTTTTATTTCTTGATTTCGATTTTTCATTTTTCGTACAACTTTTCCGACTTTTCAAACAAAAAAAAAAGTTAAAAAACCTCCAAATCAGTTACTTTAACCGAAAAGAAACTAAAAAACAAAAGATCAAGAGATCTTGGGTGGAAATAACGAAAATTCACGGATTCGTCATGATGTGTTAATATTTCCAGTCGGATTATGCTCCTAAGGCAATGAACCACTAATGAGCCTACGATGGTTACCCAGGGCGAAACATCGTTTAATCATTTCTCTTTTCGCTTTGGTCTTTTGTGTGTTCTTTGTGGGATGCCCATCCAAATTTGAACTTTCGTTATTTCCACCCAATATCTCTTGATCTTTTGTTTTTTAGTTTCTTTTCGGTTAAAGTAACTGATTTCGAGGTTTTTTAACTCCTTTTTTTCATGGCATTGTCGTTAAGGTCAAATGGGTTTATTGGTTTTAGGTGCACTGAAATCACTTCAAAGGGAGTAAATTTTGTGACGCTATGTATTGAATTATTATAACCCAAAACAGCTCTTTTTATTATTTGATCTGACGTCATTGATTTGTCGCTTTCTTTAAGGCACAGATAACTTTCGACAAGGTTAGAGTGAAATCTCTCCACTGACGAGTTTGAGTCGCTGTTTCCAGTTGTCGTATAGTATACAACTTACAAAAATCTTCTAGGTCTTTATTTTTGAATTCCGACCCCGAATCTGAGGTCATAGTGAGTGGCAGTCCGTGCTGTCCCAGTTATTCTCGTTAAATTATAGGCTTGTCCGTATTTTGAAGACGTGTCCGTGATTGTTACAAAGGTATCGTGATTTATCCTAAAAGTGCCTATGTGAATGTGTTCAAATGGTTTGGACAAGGTAGGAGTTAAACTAAATTTTATCACTGGCGGATTTCGATCATATTTGCTTGATTGACAAAGAACCCCACACGCTCTAAAAGGCATTTCTTGATCGAAATAAAATAAGCTATTAACGAATATGGGTTACTCAGGGACCACACATGAACTTTCTTATTATTATGTTATATTTTTCCCGATATAAAAATAAAAAATATATTTTTGAGCCACTGACTTTGACTAGTACTCAACAGAGTACCTATATCGGAATGAGGGAGAGCAATTACCCATAATCATAATTTATAGAATATTGTTTCTTTGATAATTCAGCCCCATCAAAAGTTTTATTATTTAGTTTAGAGAACCTTGAGAAACCTTTAAAAAATCATAATCCCCAATGCAAAACATAAAGAAGTGGTAAACAAATTACACCCTGTATTAGATAAAAGTATGATAAAGGCGTACGCAAAATTAAATTAAAATTTCTCGATCAGTTTTAGAGAAATTAAAAATTGATTACTTTTTACCTCGTAGCTACGAAAAAAATTAAAAAATTAAATTCATTTTATTTAAAGTTTATTTACTTATCACTTTAACTGAATGCAAAAGGATATTTAGATTTGTAAGTTGCAAAATAATTGTTTCGTAGTAGAAAACAATTTTCGTCAAGTTTTGATGGTAAAAATTTTTTAAAAAAACATGTAACGCAAACTAACTGTTACTGGGAAGAAAAACTTGTTCAGTTTATCTAGAAAATACTAAAACATTATTGTTGGCTTAATTTTTTTAAATTTTTATACCGGGGAAAATAAAAAATTGTCAAAAAATGATTTTTTTGACTAGCCCCTGTATACAACCTGCTAATATTTTACTAACATAATAATTTTTTTACCTCGTAGCTAGCTATGCATGGTTCCTCAGTAAACCAATATACCCCAAAACGACGTTTTTTTAAACTTTGACTCTGGAACTAGACATAGAAATCACTTTATGTTCCCATATTTTTCTTATCTCATAACCCACTATAACATACCAAAATTTTATCAAATTTCACCGAAATAATTTTTTAATGTATTTCGTGCGGGGTTCTCAGTTGTTTACAAAATTTTTAATATCATTTGCAATACCTGGCCAATAAAATTTTTGGGCTAAGCGTATGATAAAGCTTTAGTTTTTCCAACTGCCTCTCACGTGTCTGTATGTCCTCTAAAAATCGAGTACAATGCACTAAGGTGTACGAGGCATTTTAAAAGTACTGTTGTAATGTTATTGTAAAGATTCTTGCAAGATTAGTATTTCTAAAAAATAGTGCGTTGCTTAGGTTTAACATACTCTAAGTTTAATATGTGTGGCGCAGGATTTTTCTCGGAAATTGTTATGTAAGTTCTGGAATTTTCAAATAATTTTTGCTTTTTTAGTTGTATATTTTCTATGGAGCCTGTAGTAATCATGATTTGATTTCTGTACATATTGATTGGTCGTTCGGAAATTGAAAATGCAAAGATTGGATTTTCCAATGACGTATGCACTGTGTCGGAATCTGACTCTGCGCTTTTTTCGTTCGCTTGCTCTATGTATGATTTTTGGACTTGGACATTGGACACTTTATTGATTTTGGAAGGCTGTGATAAAATATTTTCGGAGGTACTTTCCCGAGGCTGCTGACTGTCAATATTTAGGAGGTTAACAAACTTTTCCGGATGTTCCAAAAAATCTTTTATAGGGTGTCAGCAGCTTGATTATTTTTCCCTTTTTTGTTCCTGATCTCGTATTCGTATTCTTCTAGCTTAAGCTTCCATCTTATTAGACTCGAATTTGATTCTTTTAAACGAATTAGCCATTGCAAAGATTGGTAGTCACTGTATATGGTGCAGGTTGGCAGGGTAAGGAGTTAAATTAAGCTTATATTTTCTTAGTTTCATAACTTTTAATCCATAAAATATAAAAATAAATTAATTGCTTACATGGACGGTTTGGGAGCCATGATGGAAAGAGGAAGATCCCATCAGCTGACCAATGACAATCAGGGAAAATCGATATATTGATTGGCGGCAAATTTAAATTATTTAAAAAAATACTACAGCTTCGGCCTTCCTGACAAATTGATCTCCTGATCAATTAGAAAAAACAAATAAGAATATTTTTTTTTACAATGTAGAATACACATAAATAGATAAGCATAATGTAACCAGAAGCAAGTCATAAGCTATTTTATTATCCATAAACATAACATAAGCATATCACCATAAGCTATTAAACATAAGTCGTAAATATTTCAGAAATACATAAGCTTATTTACTTAAGTAAGTTTTCACAAAAAAATATGTATTTTTTTTTTAAATTATCATTTGTAACAAAAAAAAGTAAAATCTCATAAACCTCAACTACATACCAACTGAAAAACAAAATTAGTTAAAAAAAAAACAAGTTTATTTAAAATAATAGTCTACTGTTCATAAGCTTTTAATCTTGAAGCTTCGAGGAATCCATCATAAGGCATTTGGGTATTTTGGAATCCAATTATGTCAGTTACGACATACCTGTCATTTGAAAGTACCTTTTTAATGACATATGGACCTCGATACTTCGGGATCAACTTTTTACTTACAACAACCGTGGTGTCAACATTAGTAACCATAACATAATCACCTTCTTTGTATACATGAGGGTGTTTATGCCTTTTGTCATATTGTTGTTTGTTTTCATTATGTGTCTTTAAAATATGCTGTGCAGCTTTTTCCCGTATTTCTTCTAAATTTCTTTCATGGTCATTTAAGTAATATTGATTTAAAATTTGTCGTAAATTATCTTTAACTTTACCAATGTTGCACGATTGACAGTATTGTTAAAACAATATTCAACATGTGATAAGGTTTTTTCCCATGAAACTTGCTCTTCACCCGAGATCTTTGCAAGCATAGGAGTAAGTGTTTTATTGACTACTTCAATTTGACCATTCGCCTGCGGAGCTCCGGTGGCTACAGGGATGTGTTGTATATCATTCTCACTCAGATATTTGTTAAACTCAGCAGATGTGAAACCAGAACCACGGTCTGACACTAGAACTTTGGGGAAACTGTAAGATTCAAAATAATTGTGAACATTTTTGATGATTTCTTGAGCTGATGTACTTTTACATGGACAAAACTTGACAAATTTTGTGAAGCCATCAATTATCTCACAAATATCCTTATACTGCTGTCTACCTACTGACTTCAATGGGCCATAATGATCCACATGAACACATTCAAATGGCATTTTCCCTTTGGGTATACTATGCAAACTACCTTCTTTTTTACCGTACTTTGGATTAAACTCTATACATTTCAAACAATTTTGAATATGTTTCTTGATCTTATCTTTAATAGTTGGAAACCAATATGTTTTCAAAATCAACTCTAATGTTTTATGTATGTAAAACCGTATATTTCATCTCTTATCATATTATATCATAAAACAAGATTTGATCACGCATCTTACGGTAGACTAAACCATTACGTAGTTCAAATAAGGGTAACTCACGGGATTCTAATGTGTTTCTAATTTTTACAATATCATCATCAGTAGACTACTTTAAAGCTAGTGTTTGGTCAACAGTATTACCCTCTAAAACTAGAATATTGTGCACACGACTCAAGCAATCATCATCCTTTTATTTGTTCGATGCTCAATAGAATAATTATAATCTTGTAAGAACAAACACCATTTCATAATACGAGGGACAACATCTTTCTTTGCCAAAGTCAATCTAAAGCTATCGCAGTCAGTCACAATTTTGAACTCTATACCTTGCAAATAAGGATGAAATCTTTTCAAAGCATAAACTGCAGCTAAACATTCCAGCTCATAGCTATGGTATTTTGATTCAGCCTCTGTCGTTCTCTTGCTAAAATAGAATACAGGGTGAAACTTTTGATCTTGTTGCTTTTGGAGCAAAATTGCACCAAAACCTGGGGAAGATGCATCGCAATGAAGCTAACACAGGCTGAGAAATCAATTTTAATCTTAAAGTTTCAAAAGCTTCAAGCTGCTCTGGACCAAATTCAAACTTAGTATTTTTTTTAATCAAATCGTACACTGGTTTAGCAAGTATCGAAAAGTTCTGGATGTAACGTCTAAAAAAAGAAGACAAACCTAAAAATGCATGAACTTTTCTGGCATTCTGGGGAATAGGAATGTTTTTAATTGATTGGATGTTCTCATCATTTGGACTGATTCCGTTAACATTAACTTTATAGCCCAGGAAGTCTATCTCAGTATTTATGAAAAAGCATTTATCTAATCGTAATTTTAATAAATTTTCTGTCATTCGATCCAAGACTTCTTGCAAAATTTCTAAATTTCCCTCAAATGTACTTGTGGCAATCAAAGCATCATCCAAATAAATCAAGAGCTTATTATCTTTAATCATATCTCGGAAAATAAGATTTATGAAGCGACAAAAATTTGATGGACTTGTACTTAGACCAAACGGAGCCTTAAGAGATTCGTATTGACCAGAATGGGTAATAAAAGATGTATACTTTACAGACTCTTCATGTATTGATACATGATAAAACGCATTTTTCAGATCTAACTTAGTGAAATATTAAATTTTGTTCGTATTCGTATCCCTCCTGCATCATTTATGATAATTTCGTGGGTTATGGGATTTTGGCAATTGAAAAAAGACAGTTTTTTCTTTGGGACGTTTCGCCTCTATATTGAAGCTTTTTCAACCCTAGAGACAGAACACAAGCAATTAATTAACCTAACAACAATAAGCAAAAACTCTTTTGTTTTATTAATTAATTATATTATGTAGAAGAAGTATGAAATAAAGTACTAGAGAAAACTTTCTTTCAAAACTTACTTCAGAAAAGCTAGTCAAAAAGCCCGTTGGTAGTGCGTATGGGATCACCATCACTTTGTCCTTGGCTGAACACCATTTTATTATTCAATTTTAAAAGCAATTGGCAAAATTAATTCCAAAATTTTTTTTATATATATTTATAATACCTTATGGTTAGTGACACAATTTACTTTTCGGTCAGTTAAATTTTAGTTCAAGCATTTGATTTTTTCGTTGGCCAATAGGTGCATTCAATTTAAACGTAAATTAGGCAGTTTCACAATTTAGTCTGTTTTTGCGAGCTTACCATGGTAAATATTCAAGCAACCCCATCGTTTCCCACACTCACTACAAACATAGGCTTTCGAAGGAAAAAGACAGTAAAAAAAAACGTGAAAACATAGCATTACAATGTGCACAGTACTAATGTAAATTTAAAACTTAACAATTAAAAACTTCTCTGATTTTAGTCTAAGACATTAACAAACACTTTAAAATAATTACTTAATAGCTGAAATTAATTTAAATCACAGACACAGAGAAAATATCACAAGTATCAATGACAATAAGAAAACTTGATCATTATTAAATCAGGTACCCAAATTAGTTTTGTATTTATTTAGTAAATTGCAATACAAAGTACTGAGACCCCTAACATCTTCTAAGCAAGGTCTAATATCAGCACATGAAGAGAAATCAATGAAAACTACAAATGCAATACCGCCAAAATTATATTGTCTTAAAAAAAGGTATAAACAGGGCTTGCACCTTCGACCTGTGGTAAACTGCATTGGTTCTCCAGGTTATAATTTGGCGAAATACTTACACAGGGTACTGTCTCCCCTTACAACAACTTTTCATTTCAATGTTGCAGATTCTTTTCAATTTGTAGAGCTTATCCAACAAAAAACTATTCCAGAAAATTATGTGTTAGTTTCTCTGGATGTTGTGAGTCTGTTTACAAATATTCCTAAACAACTAGTTAAAATTTTAATAAATAAACAATATAGATACATTTCTAACTACACAGATATTTCTAGGCAAATGTTATTGGACATTATTGATTTTTGTTTTGACACAAGTTACTTTACTTTTCAACAAAAATTTTACCTACAAAGAGATGGCACTGCAATGGGCAATCCAGCAAGCCCAATCATAGCTAACTTAGTTATAAACTTTGTTATAACTGAAGTGTTGCAGCGCTTACCATTTGACATTCCTTTTTTCTATATTTTTGTAGATGATTCTTGCTTAGCTGCTCCAGCTGATCGACTGGATTTACTTTTATATACGTTTAATAGTTTTCACCAGTCCCTACAATTTACTATGGAAGTGGAGAATGAGGGAAAGCTTTGTTTTCTGGATACTGTAGTACACAGGGAACCAAATGGTTCAATTTTAACAAACTGGTACTCAAAGCCTACAAGCTCAGGTAGAATTTTAAAATTTTATTCAAATCATCCTTTAACAAATAAGGTAGGGATAGTCAGTGGTCTCATGCATCGAGCGACTAAGCTAAGTAGCCCAAAATTTCATATTGAAAATATAAACAAAGTAAAGCTACTTTTAAGAAATAACAATTACCCTATGCACTTCATTAATAGATCAATCCAAAAGTTTTAAAAAAATAATGGATCCTCTAAAACCAGAAATGATAAAAAATATTTTAAGTTTCCTTACATAGGTGGCTTGTCTCAACAAATCAAACGCTGTTTCAGAGATACTAACACGGAACTTGCTTTCTACAACATCAAAACAACTCGATCTTTCTTTACAAAACTTAAAGACCCCACTACTCTAAGTAAAAAGTCTAATCTTATTTACTGCATACCGTGTGAGTGTGACAAGTTTTATATTGGACAGACGAAACAATATTTAGAGAGGCGGTTACAACAACATAAAAATGATTGCAGAAATGATAAAATGTATGACGCAGAAAAAACTGCGCTCTCTAAGCATCATTTTGAGAAGCAACATAGTTTTCAATTCCAGGATACCACTATTCTGGATAGTGAACCTAATTACACAAAAAGATTAATCAGTGAGATGATTCAGATTCAGTTATATGATACAGTTAATCCAAGAACAGATGTTAGGGGTCTGAGTACTTTGTATTGCAATTTACTAAATAAATACGAAACTAAGTTGGGTACCTGATTTAATAATGATCAAGTTTTCTTATTGTCATTGATACTTGTGATATTTTCTCTGTGTGTGTGATTTAATATAATTTTAGCTATTAAGTAATTATTTTAAAGTGTTTGTTAATGTCTTAGACTAAAATCAGAGAAGTTTTTAATTGTTAAGTTTTAAATTTACATTAGTACTGTGCACATTGTAATGCTATGTTTTCACGTTTTTTTTTACTGTCTTTTTCCTTCGAAAGCCTATGTTTGTAGTGAGTGTGGGAAACGATGGGGTTGCTTGAATATTTACCATGGTAAGCTCGCAAAAACAGACTAAATTGTGAAACTACCTAATTTACGTTTAAATTGAATGCACCTATTGGCCAACGAAAAAATCAAATTCTTGAACTAAAATTCAACTGACCGAAAAGTAAATTGTGCCACTAACCATAAGGTATTATAAATATATAAAAAAAAATTTGGAATTCATTTTGCCAATTGCTTAATAAAAAATTGCAATAATAAAATGGTGTTCAGCCAAGGACAAAGTGATGGTGATCCCATACGCACTACCAACGGGTTTTTTGACTAGCTTTCCTGAAGTAAGTTTTGAAAGAAAGTTTTCTCTAGTACTTTATTTCATACTTCTTCTACAACCTTGTTAATAAAACAAAAGAGTTTTTGCTTATTGTTGTTAGGTTAATTAATTGCTTGTGTTCTGTCTCTAGGGTTGAAAAAGCTTAAATATAGAGGCGAAACGTCCCAAAGGAAAAACTGTGTTTTTTCAATTGCCAAAATCCCATAACCCACGAAATTATCATAAGTGAAATATTGTTTGCCCTTAAGCTGATCAAGATGATCGTCCACTAAACGCATAGGAAAAGAATCTCTGAGTACATACTGATTGAGAATCCGATAACCGACATACATTCTATACTCACCTGATTTTTTAGAGACCAGAACCACAGGGGAACTGTACGGAGAGGAGCTCTCTCTTATTACACCCTTGGTCAACAGATCTTGAACAATGTCATCAATGACTTTCTTCTCAGAAAATGAAAATCTTCTTGGTCTTACGCTAAAAGGTTGGTGTTCTTTTAGCTGTAAATGCATTTGAAAGTCGGTTTAAGGTTTATCTGGTTTAGAAGCATTAAAATAGTGGTCATCAAGTAAATTTTTAAGTTTAAAAGCATTTTTTTGGGAAATAACCGGGTTTATATTAACTATATTTTCTTCTAAAATCAAATCTTGAATTAACAAAATTTCATTATTTAAAAACTTTGAATGAAAATCATTTTTTGGCAAAATTTGTATGTTTGAATGTTCAAAAATAATTTTATCAATTTTACGATGACAAATAAATATCGACTACATAAAACTTTATATCATAAATAACATTTTTAATTTTCATTGATTCGTTAAACAGACCTTTAACCTTCAAAGTTGAGTTATTGATACCTGAGAACGATTCTGTTACTTCTAACTTCTGGACATATTCGGCTGGGACTAACTCTTCATTCACCAATGACACTCTTGGCCAATAACTGCATTTCAACATTGACACTATAAGCTGCTTGCAGAGGAACAGTTTGTTGTACCAACATAGTTTTGTTTGATGATTGGTTCCGCATAGACTGAGTTGACTTATTAGGGCAATCCCGGATAATATGGTCCTTGGAACCACAGGCAAAACCACTTCCTGGTTCACGCTTAGGTTTCCTACAGTCTCTACTGATATGGCGTGTCAATGAACAGTTGTAACATTTTAATGGTATCTGGCTTGTACCACTACTTTGACCAGTAGCATCAACGTGTCCTGGTTGTGACGTAGAACCTCTATAACTTCTATCCTTTCCTGTAACAGTTCCAAATTGCTGTTGATTTCTTTCGGCAAATCTTATAGAAGACATTACCTTTAAAAGTTGTTCTAACGTAGCAAATTCTTTAATTTTTTCCTGCATTTGTAAGGCTGAATTGTTAAAGCCTTCTATAAGGTACTGTATTAGCTCTTTTTCTGACAAATTTAGCCTGTTGCCCAATAAAACTTTGTCAAGCTTCTTTGCTTCAAACTTTCTAAACAAGGACAGTGTATCTTCTACAGATGCAAACATGGACTTGATTTGGAGTTTAAACTGGTCCAGACCATGGTTACATGGTCCGGCTTGCTCTGGAACCATTCCAATGCTTTACCGCCCAACTTTTTAATAATGCCCAGAAACAAAATGTTGTCTTCTATTTCGTATATATTTTGGATTTTTTCGAGTGTTTTCACCCATAAGTCGACATTTTCACCAGGGGATCCAGAAAACTGGGGTATCAAAATAAAGACGTCGTTGAGGTTTAGCTCGTGTCTTCTGGTTTCGGCGTTGGCATTTATTGCGGCAGCAATAACTTCCTCAATGTTGATAACCATAAACGGGTTGGTATTTTCCCGAGACGTCGATTGATTATCCATAATTAGCAAAAATTATTGGCCCTTAAAAATTTTCCAATGGCCAATTTATATCGTACATTATCTCGTCAATCCTGCTATTTTTTTGCTACTCCACACCTGACGCTGCAGGTTGGCAGGGCAAGGAGTTAAATTAAGCTTATATTTTTTAGTTTCATAACTTTTAATCCATAAAATACAAAAATAAAGTAATTGCTTACATGGACGGTTTGGGAGCCATGATGGAAAGAGGAAGATCCCATCAGCTGACCAATGACATTCAGGCAAAATCGATATATTGATTGGCGGCAAATTTAAATTATTTAAAAAAATACTACAATGGTAATTTTTGACCGAATAAATAAGGGCAGAAATATTACATCCCCAAACTATGGCTTTTAGTTCCTTTTCGATCGTCGAGTAGTTGATTTCAGCAGGGTTTAAGGTTCTCGATGCATAACTAATGGGGTGGTCCTTTTGCGATAAAATTGCCGAAATTGCATATTTAGACCCGTCTGTTGTCATTTCAAATGGTTTTGAGAAATCAAAAACGCAAGGATGGGTTCTGAGCAGAGGATAACTTTGCATGTATTAAAACATTCTACGAATTCTTTTGTGTATTCCACTGTGTTATTTTTCTTTAAGCAATTAGTCATTGGTTCGGTTATTTTTGTAAAATTCTTAATGAATTTACGATAATACCCAAGTAGCCCTAAAAATGATTTTATTTGTTTTTGGGTTTTAGGTGTTATTACGTGTCCAAGAAAATCCACGCTTTTTTCTAAGAATTTGCATTTGTCCATTTGTATTTTAAGATTTGCTTCACGCAGTTTTTGAAAAAACAATTTTAAATTTTGCAAATGTTCGGTAAGGCCGGTGTTAAAAATGATAATATCATCCATAAAGACCATGCATATTTTATTTTGAACGTCTTTGAGTACCTCGTCCATCGCTCGCTGGAATGTTGAGGGTGCATTTTTGAGCCCAAACGGCATTCGTAAATATTCATAGTGCCCATTCTCAACGTTGAATGCTGTTTTTTCTATGGAATCTTCGTGAATCTCTATCTGGTGAAATCAAATAGCCAGGTCTAATGTAGAGAAGTATTGAGCTTTTCCTAACTTATCGAGGATATTAGATATATTTTGGATTGGGCATCGATCAGACATCGATTTGAAGTTCACGTGACGGTAGTCAACCACGATCCTCCATTTCTGCTTACTTGATGTGTCTATTTTCTTAGGTACGATCCATATTGGCGAAGACCAAGAGCTTTTTTTGGCTTCCTACTTCATCCTTGTGTACGTATGGGTACCTATAAGACTTAGTGTACACTGCTATCTCATCAGTGGTTTTTATTTTATGCTTAACTCTCGATGTCAAAGTCAATTTATCTCCCTCTTTACAAAAAATGTCCGAAAATGATTCGCATAATTTGGTGATCTGTGACTGTTCCTCGGGGTTCATGTGGTCAGTACGAATTAATTGTGAAATATTTTTCTGATTATTGAATTCTAATTGGTTATAATTTTTGACGACATTTTCGAAAGAAAATAATTCAAAGCAGTTTTATTCAAAGGATTGGACTTGCAGGGGTGCCTGATATGTTAGGGCTATACTCCTATCAGTCGGGTTTTGAACTTCTTCATATGCCCAACCATTGGTTGCAGTAGACAAAATAGACGGTATAATAAGGTCATTGAGTTTAGTTTCGTATGTCGTATGTCAATTTCGCTCTGGTCTTGTGGCACTGGAATAAGTTTTAGTACTCTTTCGTAAGGATCTAACGTAATGGTAGAATTTGTTTCCGATTTTTGCCTGTAATTAAAATATATTGAAATATTGGACCCAATCAGTTGTTGATTTATTAAATCAATATTCAATTGCATTTTTCTAAAATCATTTATTTCAATGACCCCATCAAAGAAATCGTGGAAGTCAAAAAGTATAAATTTGATATTACAGTTTCTACCGAATTCCGCAAAGGCAGGAATCTCTGCTTCGAATTGCGCTTCGGTACAACCCGTGGTTGTTTTAATAGTATTCTGAGAATGGAATATACAGTGTGAAAAAAAGTTTCTGCTATAATAGGTCTACGTATTGAGCGGCAACTACCAATGTCTATTAATAACTTGCATTTTGGTTGATTGATTTTAATATATGGAGTGCTCTATGAGCTGATAAATTGATTTCTATTATGTTTGATCTTTGCTGGGTTCGGCTATTTGAACATTTTCGTGACCGCCAGGTTCGCCGTTGATTTGTGTGTTTTGTTCAAAATCAGAATTTTGGGAGTAATTAGTTTCGTTTTGATCCTCCGGATTTAAATAATAGTTTTCTTCGCAATAATAAAATGGCTAAAAATTTTGTTGTTCGTGCAAATTGATCTGATCGTCGGTTATCGGGTCACCGCTCGCATAATCAGTCGTGTAAAGTTCTTAAGAGCCAAAATTTTGATTTCCGGTATTTTTTAAATAATTTGGATTTTGAATTTGGATATTTCTCGTAAGGCCGTTTGTGTTTCTCGAATCCACAGAGATTGGGGTAGATTTTGGGAGTTGACTCTCCGGTATTTGATTTGGTCTAAAGACATTTTTTGGTGGGCCGAAAACATCGCGGTTTGTCGGACATCTTTGCGTATTCATTGGCCTTGGTTGAATATTTATAGGTTGCCTTGGCCAAGCGAATCTAGAAGGTGCATTAGAAAAGTTTTGAAAATTTGATTCATTAAAAGGTTGTCGATTTTCCGTTTGATTAAACTGTGGAGAGGAAAACTGCGGTTGATATATTTGTGGTTGAAGTATACCCGGCTATGTACGTACTTAATGCAGTTTTATCGTAGGGGAAAATTTGGTACTCTTTTTGTTCAACAGAAAGCATGACGTCATTACTAATTCTTTGTGCAATTTTACTTTTAAGCAATTGTATTCTGTTACCAAAATCGAGCAAATGTTCGTTTTTAAAAGGTCTCACGCGCGTTAATTCTTGTACAAGACACTCAATATTTCTACGATCTGAAAAGCATTCAACTAAATCAATTTTTAATATATCCCAACTATTGATTTCCGATCGATTCCCTATCATAGTTTCAGCTTTCCCAATTAATTTTTCTTAAATGGTATCAAAAACATGCTGATTTAAATTTGCGTCATTAAAAGTGGAGTAAGTCGCTACCAAGTTATCACACTTACTAATAAATTTATGGAGAATATTGCTATTGCCATCAAACGATTTAATTATATCAACTTTGGATTCTGGTATTCTAACTGTGTTTTTACTACTAGATACTGTTGTGTCAAGATTTAATTTATTAAAAAGCGAACTAACAAAATCCTCTATTTCTAAATCACTCATGAACTAAAGATTTATTGAAAACATGTTTATGTCCTAACCTAATGTCACGGATAGACTGCTCTACAACTAATGTCTGCGATAGACTGCCCTATAACTATTGTCTGCAATAGACTGCTCTATAAATAAATGTCTTCGATAGACTGATACTAATTATTCCCCCAAGCTTTATACAGAGATTTGGAAAAGGAGCAAAAGGAAATGGCACCTACTTGTGATTTCAAATCCTTCTCGATTCATTTGCCTGGTTGCTCTTGAACGGATCCTTCTGCTCTCTAGGTTCTGTTGAATTGCACCTTAAGGAACTGATATCCAAATAACAATTTAGTCCAGTTTAATAATCCCTCAACGTTTCGATTTTTCGGCGACGGAAAACTCGACGGGATACTAAAACCGCTATTGGCATAATCGTACCGACGTACTCGAAACCGGAAGGTCTGTTTTTAAAAATTTTTATTTCGAAAAATTAAAATTACTTGGTCTTTACAGTAAGACAGAAGTCAAAAAAATGATCTTAAAACTAACAGTTTCTCATCGCTACACAAACTACTCATCTTAAAATTACAAAAAAAGCTTCTGCAAATAATGCTAAATTTTCGTGGATTGATGAACACGGGTACGTAACTAGAGATTTGCCAAACTGTAAAATTAATAAAAATAGTCGAATTTGCTAGGTAAGCAAGATAAGTTATATTTAAATAATATAATATACATTATTATTATTTTAAGAAAAAAAAGAATAAAAAAGATAGGTCAATAATATTTTTTCTATTTTACCTACTAAAATATCCCGTGAACCTTACTGCTTTTTTTGCCAAAGCTTGACATATTTTACCAAGCAAAAAGTCATCATCATTCAAAAACTGTCTGGAGAAATTATAAAAAAAAACATTAGTCCGTTTCATAAAATCCATTTTACATGCAAATGTGAAAAAAACTAGAAAGAGAGGACAATATAAGTTGCCCACTTCTGGTAAAAAAAAGAACTGTCAAATGTATCCTCCTCCCCCCCTACCAAGGGAGTCAAGGAGGGAAAACAGCTAAAATGGCTAGAAGGGGGTTTTTAAAATTTTTCTAACCAATTTTCACTGACTTATACACATCGGACTGTCTTCAAATTTGGTATGCGTTTAAAGTTCCAGTAACGATACAGTAATATGGTATTATTAGGCACCCTCTACAAGGGGATTTGAGGGGGACATTCACCTAAGTTTTTGGTTTGGTATACGGAGGTTTTTGGAGATAAGAAATACGAATTTTTGATCAGATTTTGAAAATGCAATATATGTTTTATGGTATTATCAGGGACCCACCTTCCACTAACGAAGGAAGTGGAGGGAGAAAATGATTTAGTTTGTTCTATTTCAATTATAATTGCCATACAGGAGTTTTTAGAGAAGGGGATTCTGAATGTTTTATTAGATTGGAAAATTTCAATATGGCGAATCCAAAATGAACGATTTTTTAGTGAACTTTATATTTTATAAAAACTTTTTTTAACTTTATATTTTATAAAACCTTTTTTCATGTATAAAATTATTATTTAATTTTTAGATTTGTACCCTACATTGCCCATTTTGAATCTTGGGTTCAAATCCTGGTCGAGGAAAAACTTTTTTCCGAATTATTCCCTCAATCTTTTCCCTCTAAGCTACAAATCTTTTCTGTATTCTAAATTCTCATTGACAGTTGACGTCAATCAATGTGTATTTTCGGGTGGAAAATACTGTAACACATTTTTAATCAAGAGTTCCACATTTTCGGCGTTGTGATTACCTAACACGACTTTTACAACAGCCCTTGGCGTATTTTTTCATCCAACCGAAATTTTTAATTTAATCGATTTTACTCCACTTTAAATATAAAATCAATTCACCATTTTTATTTCATAATGTGCATACATACAATTTTAAGATCTCCTCCTTTAACAAAGAGGTGTCAGGCAAAATTAGGTCCTCTTGTAAGTTTGTTAAAAATGGTTTATAAAGGCTTACTTGCCTGCCTTACACCGGGCGCCGCGCGCCGCGCCGTCGGCCTCGCCACCCTCCTTTACCACGAATACCATACTACTAATAACATTAATATACCTTAGATGAACTACTTAGGCCCGGTTGTTCAATGGCCGTTCAAAGCCGGTTCAGTGTGTCAACTTGGTTTAAGAGTTGTTCAATGTTGATTCAGAACTTAAACAGAATTTTTCCGTGCTCTTGAACCTGGTTCTCTTGAGCACTCATTTTTGAGGATTCAAGCGATGGTTCGGTATAAAGAAACAGTTGTTAAAAAAGGAAAAAAAAATAAAAATAGTACTTTTCACAACTAGCGGCTAAAACAGTGCTTTTTTTACATACGTTGGTTTAATAACGAGCGCAGCGAGGTATTTAAAAACGCAAGTAAAAAAAAGCACAGTTAAACCGCGAGTTGTTAACACTATTTTTTTTAATACCTTTATCAAAAAATCCAAGAAAAACAGAAACATACTTTTAGAAATCTCGACCGAAGGGCACTTTCGCAACACACCATCTTTAGATTATAAATCAAGGCGGCTGATAAATTATTAAATATTTTACACGGTGACGTTCATTGTTGCGACATTTTAATTTTCGACAGTTTGATATTTTGACGATGTTTTTAAATGATTTTTTCGTAAAAACTGGCGTAAATGGCTTAATTTTTAGGCAAGAATAAGTAGATTTTTTCAGTATAACTATTTTTCGCTATTTCTCTTTAATGTTGAGTAAAAAACGAACAGAAACCATTCTTTGCACCCGTGATCAATGAAAAAAAGTTTTTTTGCATCGGTAACCAAAAAAGTTATGCTTTAGTTATCTGCAGACAGTTACTTAAATCATGTCATTATATACCTAGGGACTAAATTACTACTTTACAACATTCGCTGAGGGATAAAAAGTCACTGTAGTCACATGGTATATATTTTGCACTTACGGTTTTTATTAATATTTAAAAAAAATAGATCTTCATTATACTGACCTGTAAAAATGTGACAACCAAACTACCATTTACTCTCTGACTTTAAGTCAATTCATATTTATTTGATAATACTTAGTTGCCACGGTGTAGTCAAGGTACTAGAACCGAAATGGTAAGATACAAACAAAGCCTATAGCTGTCAAGATTTTTGCGACTGTATCCAAAAGTGGAAAAAATGTACATCGACGAAGCTGCCGCAGAGGCAATGAAAGCGCTGGTGCCCGCTAAATCAGAAAAAAAATACGAAAGACAGTACAACCATTTCCTTCATTGGTGTCAATCAAAAAATGTTGCTGATGTAACCCAGGAAAAAGTGCTTCTATCATATTTCTTTCATCATGCCAAAAACCTCAAGGCTTCAACAGTCTGGTCTCATTATTCAATGATTAAATCGAAGCTGATTGCGGAAAATTTAATTTAGATAGCCTGATAATAAGAAGCGGGACTAAAATATTTTAGTCCGGGGGATAAAAAGTATAATTTTAGTCCCTGAAATAAGGGAGTAAAATACGCTTTTAGTCCCTTAAGTGCAAAAAATGTTTTTATAGTTTAAAAGAGCCTTTTGAAAATGAAAAAGTATAATTTAGCAGAAATTTTACCGTTCCAAAAAAGGCGTTACTTCATGTGTTGTTTGACATTTGTGTCAGTCGAAACGGCAGGTTGAGATAAACTTATAGTTCATTATAGCTTTCAGTAAAGTAGGTTGATAGTTAAAATTCAGTCAACTGAACTTGAACCCGCAGTTGAATCGTGATTGAACAACCGGGCCTTAAAGATACTCGATGCTTACGGAGACTTTGGTTATATTATTAAGCGATTTCGGCAAACTTTTCTTGGTATTCCATTTATTTAACTAATTGGTACCTGTGACGTCATAGTAATGACGTAACATACCACTTTCTTCCGAATTCGTTTAGTAGGCTTATAGAAACGAGCCTTAACCAAAATTTTTTGTTTGTTTTTGTGGTTATTTTCCTATTTAAGTGGTTTATTTTGCTGAAGAAAATTTAACAAATAGCTAATCAACTGTTGACCTCTTAAACATCAGACAGAAATATTCACCTTTGACTAACCTATATGGGCTAACTCATCTTTTTCGGTAGAAGTAAACGATATTCCAGTTAGGAAAAAGTTACTCCGTATCGGTCGTTTAAATCCATTACAACTGAAAACAACAAAAAATTTCAAATACAACTTATATGTTTACATTTCTAAAGCCGGCCGTCGTAGCGCAGTGGGCAGCGTATCTGCCTGCCGCACGAAAGGTCCCGGGTTTGAATCCCGGCTAGGTGCATGGATATTTTGTGTTTGTCTTTCACTTTGCAAAAAAACTTCGCTAGCACTGGGCATTGATCCTGTAATGGATGGAAAGTCCCTATATTAAAAAAAAACATTTCTAAAGCAGGACAAAACGAAAATAGAGAAAGATAGCACTATACCAAACCACAGAACCGCGCTACATTCCACGATATGCAATCCGACATACAAAAAGGATACCAGAGTTACGATTACGTCATCATTTTGGTAGCCGAAATCGGTTGGTACCATGTACCAAAGCTTTCCGAAATCGCCTATTATCCGAGAGGAATCGATCACTCAACAGCCAAAGCAGTTTAAGAATGACCCTGTTCATTTAGGCTTTTTTTCGCGACTGTGTCACAACCTACACATCTCCGTCACTTTCTCTCTCTCTAACGTTTAGATGTTAGTTTGCAAAAGTGGTAATCAACACCCTTTCAGGAGCCGGCCTTGCACTGCTTCCTGTAAGCTTTAGAATGGTATTTGGAGAACACACCATCCTAGAGGTCAAAACTCCTACAGATCATAAAAATAAGATATAGGCTTCAAAATACGGCATAAAGTTATTTCACTTGATGCCTAATTTGTTTGCCATCAAAGTACCACTGGGGGTCTCACAATAACCCCCAAACCAACGTGAAGGTCACTGCAAAACCCCCACGACAGTGACAGATGTCACAAGGAGACAAACTATGGTACCGCCACATCCAGGTGTGCCACGTGGAGGCAGACGCCATAGTCATTGTATTCCCATCTTCCAGTAGGGCCACACGAAAAACCCTTTCTAGGAGATAAAAATATCTACTACTTCCTGACCCGACCCGCACCATCATGCCTAGGAGGCCACTTTTTTTTCTGGCTACCCATCAGAGAACACGACAGCGCGGCGTGCGTCGAACAGTTCAGTGGGAACAATAACTGCCACCTTTAACATTTAGAATGATATGCAATTTATTCCAACTCATTGTTTTGGTTTTGTGCGATGTTGGAAAATTTTGTAAATAAACAGTGGTTATTATTTGCCAAGGAGCAAAAATATACATATAAGCAAGTTTTTATTCATGTCAATTTACAGCCCCATAACTTCGCCGACAACGACACCTTTAACAGTTCAAAATAGCCTTTTTGCTACAGTTTTTACGTCGACGCGACGCGACGGTCTGGTTATTTGACGTTTGGAGCAACTTATTAGTTTTTGTTTTAAATTTTTAAAATAAAATATGTTTACGGGAGTTTTACATTGCAAGACTAAATTTATACCTTTTTAGAGAATTATTAACTCCAACCCAAATTTGTTGCTTTTTTGAAAATGCGTTTTAAACTAGGTACCTATTTAATTATTTATGAAAGAAACACATTTGGGTACTGAGCGTAGCGCCACCCTGTTCGAAATGGCGCGTAATTTAATAGAAACTTGCCAGTACACAAATGGGCATGCTACGCATGTCGAAATTCTTACGTTAAAGTTTCAAAGCAGCCCGTAACCATAAATAACGTTTAAATGTTAACAGTGTCAAATAGCATTAGTCGGCTGGTATTTTGGGCGCGACCAAAAGCTATCTATTTCGTATAACAATAAATTTTACCAATATAAAAACAAGATATTAGAGCCTTATCAGACTATCAAAATTGATGATACCATAAGCAAAATAGGTTAATTTTCTCACGTTTTTAAGAATAACCGAACCGAAATACGTTACTTGCGGAGGGTTAACGGGACCCACTCGGTTATTTTTCTGCTATATAAAGCTGCAGCTGGTAAATGATAATTCGTTTTTTTGTTTAGTTAGGTTTTTATTTTTTTATGTGAAAGTGAGTTTGCAAAAACAGGAATTGTGGTTTTCTTTTCTATTCTATTTACATTGGCAGTTTGTATGTGGGCAAAAAATATGGTTTTGTTTCTGGTTTAAAAATTCTTTTTAGCATCTCAATTACGATAATACGACGGTAAGCAAATCAGGTGACAATAATTTAGTGGTCTATTAACTCTCTATTACTGCCTACTTACTGTACATCGCACATTGGACTTGTAAGATATCCGAATTTCTATTTTCAAATTTATTTATTTTTTTGGTGGGCAGAGTAAGGTACGCACCCATCGCAGAGTCTGCCTCAGTTTTTTAGTACTGTGGACAAAAATATAGAATTCCTTCCTCCTGTTGTATGTTTTACGATTTGTTTTGTTTGTTTTTCATTAAGTTAAAATAAATATAAAGACATTTTCTGCCTAGCTACACAAAAAGCCTTTTCTGCTCCACGGTTTAGCTTTCAACAACTTATATTAGCTGCTCCACTTGATTGATTGATTGATTTAGTATATACAGCAAGGTAAGGTTTAGGGATTCCCTGACACTGCAGATGATTGCTTATTAAATCCCTTGCTGTATTCTTTTACCTAAAAGAGGTTCGATGCCTTCGCTGGGTTCAGCATTCTCTTTACAAGTGGTCCTCTGAGAGCATCTTTCCTGAGAAGATGTCTCTTCTAAAAGGGGCTGAGTTCTCCAGTAATTAAGGGCCGCGAACTTAAATATGATGTTAAAATAAAATTTCCATCGTGTTCAGGTGCTTCCTCAGTGCGCAGTGACCGGTTAAGAGTCCTGTCACTATTCTAATTTGACCTCTTGAGAGCTTAAGAATCTCCACGGCCAGTGATGCCGATGGACATCCTCTCCACTTAATTAGCTAAAAGTATTCCATTAAAAAAAAAGTATTTGCCGGCACGCGGCGTCTCATTTTTTGCAAACGATATGCCACCTTTTTTCCTTTTCTTTGAAAAAAATTTATAGATTGGGGCCGGCTCTGTCCATAGAAAAAGAAGTTGTTCATAAAGTTGGGTGGCGTCAAGGGCGATTTTTTTTTCCTACGAGCGTGCGCACTCATTTCCGTGAGGAAAGTTCCAATTTTCCACACGCCGTGCGCGAAAAAAATTTCCTTACTTATTTCTGTGCGGAAAGTGCCACTTTTTTTGCACTTCCCAACTCCGCTGGCGCGTCGTAACTTTCCACACTTGTTAGGTAAATAACTATTATTAGAGCCGAACACACATTTTTTTTATCGCTACGCAACGTCCTTGTGATCCAATTTGTAGCAAAGTCTGGTAAGAGAATTTAATGGTTTCATAAATAAAAATAACAGTCCATGTTGTATTTTTTAAATGATCGAATTTCCAGCTAAGGCGCCAATCATTGCGATCATATTCTTCCATTTCGGGGAAGAAAGTACTCCCCAAATTGCCGTAGAAGGAAAGAAGGGTGGAGGACTATAATTAAAAATTTTACTTGAGACCCAATGCAAAATAAATCATTCGTATGAAACTTAAGACGATCACTATTCAAGAAGCAGCCCCCTGGAGCTTAATTTTTTAATATCGCGTGAGGAATCGACCTCTCAACAGTCAATGCAAATCAAATGTATGTTTGACGATCATTTGTAGTTCAGTGCTCACAGTTCAAAAATCCAGGCCCTGATGTATTAGAACGCACTTATTCTGGATTTGCAATGAGATTTTGTCTACTTTAAAATAGTTTGTTAGATTTAAGCAAAAACACACTAAAGAACAATCGATGCAACAACGGTGTATATTTAGACATAACCCAATCGGCTGAGTTTTAAGGATATTCAGATGAGGGTCTGCATATCTGGGGTACTTTAAAATTTTGAGCATTCAACGATGCAAGCCCAACCAAGTCACCAAATATTTTAAAAATGTTTAGGTTTTTTATTACTGTTGAAGTGAATTTCTGGTACATTTTTTAAAAAAATGCTAATTCAACCAGAGTTCTGAATTAGCGCATTGTCCATATTGCCCCTTCTGCTGCCATCTTAGATTCTAGTTTTCTTTTTCAACTTAGTATATTTCAAATTAAACTCTTCGATGTACTGGAAAAAAGTTATTAACGTGCAAAGTTAAAAGTACTTTGCCACAAGTTCTTTTGTCCGGTTCCTCCTCATACATAGCTGGTTGAACCAGCCTCAAATTTTAATAGTAATTGAAAAGTCATGCCGACTGGTTAATTTTTTTGCCATCAAACCATGTCCGAAGTCACGCTGTTTTTTACCTAGCCCAAACGCAATATCTAGTTGTAGCTAAAAGTTCAATTTTTGTCAACTATCATTGTTATATAATAAAGTTATTAGTAGTTGTAGTAGTACTTGTTGTTGTAGTAGTGGTACTATTAGTGATAGTAGTGTAAGTATTAAAAAATCCTAACATAAGTCAAAGCAGCCTATAAATCATGGGTAAATTGCACCATACCGTTTAAGTTACCTAATGCCTATAAAAGGTTAATTTCACGCGTAATCAAGTATTTTTAGGTATCATTTAGAGTGTACCATAAAGTAAATAACTAATTTAATGTATGTTTTAACTAATAACGTAGTGTTTGTAGCGCACTAACTGTTGTTTGCAAATAATGAAGAAATAGCCACCCTAGCAAAACTATAGGCAAATGTCCCGTTAGTTACCACAAAATTTCATTTAACTTAAAACCAAAGAAAATAAAGGAAAGTATAAATATGATCATTATGGCGGCGACTAAAATAAACAAAGAACGTTCTTTTTCTGTCCGTTTACATTTTTTCACAAAAAAAGCAGTTTTAGGATAAGCTAAATTAGTTATAAATTTTTGTGTCAAAAAGAATTAAATTCTAATACTTCAGTTAAAATGGCCGACGATTAATTAAAAAAAAATTTTTTTTTCTTAAGTTAAACAAAAAAAAAAACATGATAAAATATTAGATTTTATTAAATTAAAGATACAGATTTAAAAAAAAACGAGACGTCATTTGCGTGCCAAAATGGCGGTAATTAAGATAAAAAACAACATTATTTTTCTGCCGGTCAACATTTGTACACCAACAAAAGCAGTTTTAGGATAAGCTAAATTAACTTTAAATTTTTGTTTTAAAAAAAATAAAACTAAGTAATAAAAAGTTTTTTTTTAATTTTTTAGGTAAGTAAACAAAAAAACTTGGCATTTCTAAACTTTCCTACGCGCGATACTTTTATATCTGATATGTTTTCCTTAAAAAAACTATAGCCTTAATTGTAGCATTATGTCATTCTAAATAATATGAATGAATGAATATAAATAATATGAACTGAATTAAAGAAAAAAAAATATTTTTGAATCTTATTTACTTAATACAATATTATTCGGTTGGGAAAAATCAATTCAATTGCTTTTCTTGAAAGAATTTAAAGTGTTGTTGTTAACTGAGGTATAAAAATGTATTTTTTTGACAAGAAATTTAAAACTAATTTAGCTCATTCTAAAACTGCTTTTGTTTATGAAAAAATGTTAACGAACAGAAAAATAAAGTTGTTTTTTTATTTTAGTCGCCGCCATCTTGATTTGTGAATGACATACATCAATTTTTTTTATTTTTGGCATGGCTATGTCTTACTTAGCGCAACCCAATATTTTATTAAGTGGTTTGGGTTTAACTTAAAGAAACAACGGAAAAACCCTTTTTTTTACTTTGTTCGTCATTTTAACTGAAGCATCAAAATTTGTTTCTTTTGACAGGAAAATTTAAACCTAATTTAACTCATCCTAAAACTGCTTTGGGTTGCATTGGGTTCATTTACAGCGATGGATACGAAATCAAGGTCACGAAAAACGGGACCCCCAACTTCAAAAGTGCCGACAACGACTGTCGCATCTCGTTGGATAAGAGATCTCTGACCCAAGCAAGTTGCGAGACTCTTTATAGTGGAGTAAATTAGTAAGAAGAAACTACAAAAAGGGTATATTTTTTATATTTGGCATAGTAAAACCTAATAGCAAAAGCTTAAATTCCAGTCGATGATCGTCCGTTTTCCAGCCCCAGAAACCAAGATGGCAGCTCAAAGTTAGGAAAAAAATTGTTTTCTACATTTTCAGAAAAATCAAATCGAAATCAATTGGGTAATAGTGAGGACGTCCCACATTATGTATTCTAGGTCTGGGTATAAATTTATTTTTTAATAATTCGGATGTGTGGAGGAGGTGAAGAAGCTTTATGAATAAAATTATTAAGGTGTGATATTCTTCTGTTTTCCATATTTAACCAACCTAATTCCTTTATTTTATGGGATACGTGATCACGCCTTCGTAAATTAAAAATTTAACGACAACAAGAGTTTTGAACTTTTTGATTGCGCTTTTTAGTAATACAGTCAAAAAATCCTCCATAAATAAGGTCACAGTAGTTAAAGTTAGATAAAACTAATGAATCACATAATTCTTTGCGTAACTTTACATCAAGAAAATGTCTACTGTTATACAATAATTTTAATTTATAAAAAGAGACTTGGATTAATTTATTTGCATGTTCTTTAAATCTTAATTTTGAATCAATTATCAAGCCTACGTTTCTAGCACTCTCCACAATGTCTAATGGTAAATTGTAAATATGTAAGTGAAGATTGTTTTTTAGTTGTTGAACTTTTTGCTGACTTACAAACACCATGACTTTGTTTTTAAAGAGTTAAGTATTAAATAGAAAGTTCAGTATTAATAATGTCACTGGCACGAGCAAAATTTATAGAATCAAACTGAAAGTCCAATTGGGTGTCGTCCGCGAAAGCTTGGGCACTGCAATTGTTAATATGTCGTCGGTGTATATAATAAATAAGAGGGGACCCAATACATAACCCTGCGGAACACCAGAAAATATATTAAGGTAAGACGATTTGGTTTAATTATATGAAATACTCTGACTGCGCTCATTAAGATAAGATTTTATTAGGTTTAGAGCATCCAGTTCAAACCCTGCAAACTTTCATTTTGCTAGCAAAAGGTTATGGTTTATAGTATCAAACGCTTTTGAAAAATCTTCCAGAGCGAGCACATCTAACCAGCCCTTTATCATAAGATTTACAGATATCATTTGTAATGTTTGTTAGGGCATCAGAAGTTTAAAAATTTAATCGAAAACCATTTTGTCATTTGGGAAACAAATTATTATATGTAAAAAAGTTAAACATTTGTGTATATAGTATTTTTTCCATAATTTTAGAAGCAACTGGAAGACTACTAATTATTCGCAAATCTGAAAAAATTTCTGGATTTAATTTTTTAGGTAGTGGAGTTCCAATTGCCTGTTTCCAAATTTTAGGAAAATAACATTGTTCATTACAAGAGTTTACAATATGAACTAAAAAAACATCAATGAATCGACTACAATATTTTAACATAGAAAGTGAAATGATGTCACAACCAGCGGATTACTTTTTTAGGGAATGTAAAATATCTAGGACCTCTTCGCTGGTCGTCATTTTAAAATTAAATTTATTAGTGAGACTATTTTTGTTATTATAATCATTTATTAAAGTGTCACTATTATTATTAACATCTTGAAAAAATTTAGAAAAGTATTGATTTATTTACCCGATTACATAAATATTTATATCTGTTCCAGTCTGCCTCAGTTTTTGATCTTTTAAAGGTCGATAAAATGTTATCCCTTTGTATCATTAAACTTTTAAGTGGAATGGCGTCTTGAGAGCTATAGGTATTTAATGTGATAGAAAAATAAACTTGAAAACACAAAATAAGTAATCCTGTCTGAATTAATTTGCGATTACTAAAGTCAAAAACCTATAACTGCTTACTGTAATGTACTCATTATGTTGCCTAAAACTTATTTTATGTATTTGTTATTAGTTTTTCAAACCATTTCTCGTTCCTGTAAAATTAATAAAAATGCACATAGCAGGTTTTAGAGTGTCAACGACGATATATTATTATAAGTAAGTAGGCATTTAAATATGTAAAAGAGCTTAAAAAATATGTGTACCTATACTTACCGTTTTGTATCTCTAGGCAAACAGAAAAAACTGATGCACATACCAGTTTTTGACACACAGCCGCGATAAGCACACCAAGTGCCCGGCATGATTCAAAATACTGATAAATAAATCAAAACCAAAATGTGGAAAGAACGGTGTCAAAAATAGAAAAACTCTAACGAATAAGCGCACACCAAAAAAAATGCGAAAATCTCGCGGCCTACTCCTAAATCAACGAGCAGGTCAGGAGGTTTTGAAGCTTAGACTCTCAGTCCCGATCATGCGCATAAAAAAATGGCTTGCTGACTGTCGCATCTCGTTCATCTTTCAGATCCAGTGCCGGAAAGTCACACAGCACATGTCTGGCCATCTCGTCCTCCGCCATACAGAGCCTACATTCGATGTCCTTACTCAGACCCATTCTGTGTAATGGTACTTTCAGCCTGCAGTATATAGATCAACCATTGTTCGGATTCCTGCCTGGTGAGCTCAATAAGTTTCCCGGCTCTCTTCATGAAGGGTTCTGTAATGAACTCTTTGGAATGTGCCAGTCCCGGCAATTCTCTCCACTATTGGTGGTACTTATTCTCCATCCAGCTTGAGAAAGCAGTGTTGATTGTGTTTTGGTCCGGGGCCAACGAAGACGGCCAACGAAGACGGAGGAGGCCGCTTTTATATATCATAGCAGTTTAATATATTATGTAGGGAACAAAAAATATATTTTGTACCGCACCTAATTGTCAACTACTTAACAGAAAATAGTTTTAATTTTTTTTAGCCCGTTTTTCTAAGAAGTTATAACCAATTTTTTTTTATATCTTGGAGCTAAATAAAAAACTGTACATGTTTTTATTTTTAAATTATTCAATTAAACAAAAATGCATTAAGACTTGTGGTCATCATGAAATATCTTTAAAGGAAAAATTATGTTGAAAATTTAATTATTTAATAATTGCATTGAATTGGTTGAAAAAAACGCCAGATTTCTTTATATATAAGCTTTATTTTACATGAATCTATCAGAGAGGAGGAGGAGGAGGTAAAGGGTGGGGATGAATAGTGGGGATAAATGGTGGGGTTAAAGGGTGGGAATTAAGGGTGGGGATTAAAGGGCGGAGTAGCCACGCCCATCCTCATTTCCTCATTATTTTAAAGTGGCTAACAGCCTCCACTAACAGTATTTTTAACGTTTGTATTTTATTTTAAGATATTTTTAAAATCATTATTCCTTACTGGTAAAGTGCTTTTGTAATAAGTACTGTGATCCTTAAGTCGCAAACGTATAAAAAAACAATTAAAAGATGGTTGACTCGTGGTTTGCGAAATTTATTTTAGGTATGCTATGTCATATAACGTGAATCCCTAAAAACTTGAAGATTCAAGCGATTTAAACTTTATTTTATACCCTAGAAAAATTATTAGAATTTTATTTCACAGATTTAGTTGTCTTAGGTCAATTTTGCAGTTCTTTAGTATAACTATGTCTAGCGCATAACTAGTACTTATTATAGCAATGTTGGAAGTGCGCATTTTTTATATTGTACATTTTTTTCGTAAAGTTTACAGTTTCGTAAAAAAACTTAAAAACTCTAATCGATATTGCGCAGGAAAACCGGGAAAACACCTTTTACTTTAGAACGCTAATAACTTTTCTCCAGGACATCAGAGAGTTTAACTCGTAAGAGTTATTTAAAACGTAAATACTGGTAAGACCAACTTCTCAAGTTTAATTGCAGTTTAAGCAATACGCAAATTCAAAGTTGAGGTTTCCGTCAGAGACTCGCTCAAATAAGCAACAAAAAAGAGAATGTACCTGAAATTTTGGGGTTACACCTAAGAAATTTTCTCAATTGACTGAATTATGTGATAAGACTACAACATATCATTTCAAATGAAGGGTATTTTTTATATTTACAAGTAAAATGCCACATTAACAGGCAGGAAACAAACTAGTTCGTCGTCGTCGAAACCGTTATGTAAATGTAAACCCAATGATATGCCTTTAATCGCCGTCTTAATCTTGTGGCTGTTGGCCTCAGTGAGCAATGCGAGTGAGTTTCCGGAGAGAGAATGCTGCGATATAACTACTCCAGAAGCAACTTCTTCTACTACGACGGTGCCAGCGAAACAAGCTGCATCTGCTGCTACCGGTTTTCATGTTTCAGGTAATTTATATTTTCCTTATTTAGTTGCATACAATAGTACGTAAGGGATAAAAAAATGTTACCTGAATCGCCTGTTAAAGTAAGCACAGCAAAGAAAGTGCAATGATAGCTACCCTTTAAAGATAACAGTGCCCATGCTAGACTGGTTCAGGAAAGTGGTAGGGTGGTCTAAATGGTTTAAAACTCATTTTTTTTCAGAATATTTTATTACGATGTGGTTTTAGTTTATGCAGTACCTACATATATTTGAGTTCTTATGAAAAAAGCAGTAAGCGGTGTTTTGGATGTTGGAATAATTTAGTGCAATTTAGATGCTGATTAACAGGACGTCACCAAATTTTGTGCGCTTATACTTTATGCATAAAGTTAGCAGTGCACCACCTTGATTTTAAAAAATATGTGGAAACAAGTCAAAAATATAACTTTTTCTTTTGGTCTGGTGCGCTGCTAGCTATCTTTAACAGGTAGCGAGTAGTACAAGCTAAATCTCGTAAACTGCAAGAGTACAAAATTTGGTGACTCGGCACTTAATTAGCACTAATTTTCCAATCATAAAATATTTGCATTGCCAATTTTAGGAGAATAAGTATATTGAAGGTGTTGCGGTAAAAAAAGCGTAACCACTGCCACCTTTAAACTGCCATATTTTGTGTAATATCGACTTTCCGTTGAAATCCCCGCCCGGTTTATTCATAATAACTTTTAGCATTGTATAATATATTGCAAAGTCAGCCAACCTTATAGAAAAAAACATAAAAACTTTTTAGGCCAAATTATGGTCCAAATCATTAAATATCTTAGGCAAAATGCGTCTTTTTATTTCATACAGATTTTATCTTAAAAGCTGTAAAATATGTATGACATAAATAGTATGCGACTTATTTTGTTTAAGATATTAATTGAATTGTAGCAAAAAAAGAGTGCCAACTGTTTTGAATAGTGGATTTTTGTTTAAGTTCGTTTTTTGCTATCGATTCGTCATAGTAAAAAGCTTGTCTGGTGGATGGACTGTGCTGAAACTAGTCAGTGGTAGAACTGTTGGAGGAACTCTCTTTTTTATTAATATTTAACTCTACTATGGACATTATTTCTCATTCTGCTGTCTGGCAACTGTTTTGTCCATAGGATTGACCAACTTTTCTATATATATATATATATATATAAGAGAACGCTTTTGATAAAAACGTTTTCTGTTTCTTGGGATATCCTTTTAGCAAAGAGAAGAAACAAGAGATAAGAATGGTTTTTAGAAGGAGAATCTGAAAATTTTAAGCTTTTAGCAATTACAAATGATTATTTATATATTACAAATTAAAAATGCAAACTTGTTATCTTTAAAATGTTGCTATTTTGACATTCCACTTAAACAATCGTATTGACCATTAGTACGTTTATTTCTTTCAAATTTTAAAAAATTGTGTAAGATTGTTTACACTTTTATGACATGACACCATGACTATATTACAATTAAAAATCAAATAATTTCTGCATATGTAACTTTTAATTTTTAATAAAAAAGGGAAAAATCTAAGCATTGCTCAAGTTTTCATTCAAACCACTAATTCAAAATTTTGAAAATTTTCTTCTAAATTCATACGAAAATCGCATATTAGTCTGGACGATGCCAATGGTTAATAAATCGTTTGTAATAGCAGCTCTAAAAGGGAATAAATAGGGCTGCAAAAAAATATGGCCTTATTAAAATCTCAGAAAGTTTGTAGAAATTCCAACGAGAGATATTGTGTTGTTATTTTTTGCAGATATTTTTCACAATTTTGAATTAGTGGATTTTTAAAATTTAAACGTTGCCGAGGACGCTACATTAGCAAATTAAGACATTTTAGATAAATATTTAATGATCTATACCACCATTATAACCTATGGGTTATTTTTTAGACATAAAGTAAAAATAATAAAAACTAATTAGTTAAGAAAAATTTGTACAATTTACATTAATTATATTAATAAAAATTTACATAAATCAATTTAAATTTTAAACACCAATTATTAATTAATTATGATTTGTTTTTTTTTATGTAAGGTTAACTTGTTCCTGAAAAAGCGTAATTTTAACATAATGTTTAAAACTTTGTATACTTTTTTGTTTTAAATTATCAGCGTATGGATCATAAATTTAGGAAAATAGGAACGCTTGAAACATTTAGGTTTGTGTCTATACTACTACGTTTGGTTTTTTATTGAAAATTATTTTATGAAAAAGTCAAGAGGAGTGGAGAATTCGTCTTCCTTTCATGTTTAACCACTTTACTCTGGGGTCAGTCCATTTATGTGAAATATGTTGTGTTTATCGAATACCACTTATTACGCGAAGACAAGTATTTTGAACCACTTGAATTCTACGTACATCTGTATAATCCAAACAACGACCATACACTATATCCCCGTAGTTAATAATAATAAAACCAATAAGTCACAAATTACTTTTTTCACATTAAAACTAAGATACTGTCTGACCTGATAAATAGCCTTGAGATTCATATATGCATCCTTATACAAGCGTTGATATGTGGTTTAAATCGTAAAAAGTTGTCAAATAACAGACCTAAATTCCTTGCTTTGTTTACTGGATAGATTTGCTCAATACCCATTGTTATACAGAAATTTTTTGTCTATTTTTCCTTGTACATAAGATCATCAGATTTGTTTTCTTGGAGGTTATGGTAAGACAATGATTATTTGACAATTCAATGAAGTTTTGTAGATCTTCGTTTATCGATTCAATTGTAATTAATAAATCTTTTGGGTAGAAGGAAAGGATAATTGGTGATCATCAGCAAATTTACTTGAATTGTAATGTTTTATTGCTGTATCTATTCTATATGTATAACAAATATACATTAATGATCCCAAAATTGACCCTTGGGCAACGCCTCTTGTTAAGTCCCCTGGGTGAGAGATTTGGTCATTAAATTTAACTCTTTGGGTCCTTCCTGTCAAGAAACTTTTTGCAAGTTTTAAAGATATTTTAGTTAGATCCATAGATTAAAGAATGTCAATTAAAAGTAAGTGGCTAATGGTATCGAAAGCCTTGCTAAAATCAATTAGAACAAGAGCAGTGAGTTTTGTCAGCTGCAGAACCTATATCATCAGATACGTTTAAAAGTGTTGTTTCATAACTGTAGCCACGTCTAAAGCCACTTTGGTTAGGAGGTAGTAGGTCGTGTTCGTCTAAGTATTATCTTAATTGTTGGTCCATAACTTTTTCCAGAATTTTTGATAAAGTACATAAGATACTAACCGGTCGCAACTCCTTCAGTGCTTCTGGTTTATTATTTTTTTGGGCTTGGAAATACACCTGATGTTAAGCTTGAATTAACTAAATGAGTAAGAAATGGTAAAATATTAGAACAACACCAAAGAAGCATTTTTAAATTTATGCCATCACATCCCCATTGCATTTGATTTTAACCCGTAAACAATTTTTTGTATTTCGGCTTTTGATACCTCTTTAAAGTTAAAGTGAAAAGTCTTATTTGTTGTATTGTATATCGCGGTTGTATCTGGATTTACCGGTATATCAGGAATATTATCAATCCTTTTTACCTATATTTATCGTCTTAAGCGTTTTCCAAGTCTTATTAATACCTCCTATTCTTAATTAGTGTTCAAAAAATGATGTTTTTTCTTGTTTGCAAGCTAATGTTGCGTAATTTCGTAGCTGTTTAAATTAATTATGGTCACTTTCCGTTTTATTAGAAAAAATAAATTTGAGGTTTTCAGTCAACCCAGGATTGTGTTTTTTGGTTATCCTGATAGTTTTCACTGGCACTTATTGTCCAGATCTGGAATATTGTAAACCTGACTAAAGGGAATCCGGCCCAGATCATTCAAAAATACTTATTATTAATACTTTTAAAATCCCTAATATTTTTGGACCTTCTCCCCGGTCAGGCTTAGTTCACAATAGATTATATCATGATCGGACATGTGATCTGCTGGAATAACCTCTGAGGACTTTATCAGTGATCTATCTGAGACTAAAATTAAATCAAGTAATGTAGCATCTGTTAACCCGACACGAGTAGGGTCTTCAATAATCTGTTGTAGATTAAGCGACTCGCGAATATCATTAAATTTAAAAAACGCGGTTAAAATGTCCACATTATAGTCGCCCAAACAAAAGATATCATCAACCTCAGATAAAAAAGATGCAACCGACTCCTCAAAAACCTCAAAAAACTCGTTTAGTGGCACACCAGGAGGCCGATGCATTGTCGCAACTCCAAACGTACGCTTTTGTATTCTAAACTTAATCCACACTTGCTCAATTTCCAGGGTCGATTCTAAACTACTAAAATTTATTGAATTCTTAACAGATATACAAACTTTTCCTCCTCTCCTCATTTGCCTATCAACACGAATAAGGTGATATCCGTCAATAGATATCGCATATTCGTCTATTTTATTAGTTAACCACGATTCAGTTACGAAAAATAAATCATAATCGGCACTTAGCAACAGCGTCCTTAAATCTATAAATTTAAAAAAAGGGATTTTATATATAAATTCCCAAATAAAAAACTTTTTTAACATAATATATAATAATAGTAAAATAGAAGCTTTTTAATAGCCGTTTACCTAAATAATTTATATAAAAAAAAGAGAAAAAAGAAATAGCACTGTAAGTAAGTAATTATGGTTTACTGCAGGTAAAAAAAGACTAAGAAACACTTCTAGGAACCTTTCTTTAGACCAGGAGTTTTTCTATGAAACCATTTTAAAAATCAGTTTAAATAATTTTTCAAAGCCAAAATATTTAATACAGTATACAGAAAATGTATCTTAAAAAAAGTAGGACAGTCATTAACAACTCTGAATTTATTTTGTTACTTATACGATCTTGTATTTCGTGGGATAGGTGTCTTTTTTCCGTTTCTTCTTGTTGGTAATAAACTAATTTTTTGAGAATTACCTTTCAAGTCTTTATTTTCTAACTGTTCTGTTTCCGTCGCTGTCTCTTCTCCAGATAAATTAGATTCCTCTGAACTGCTACTTTCACCTTTATAATTATATTTGGTCAAGTTCCTTGGCTGTATAAGTTTTATTATCTATCTGTAATGTTAATCCTTTAATTCTTGCATTTTTGTTTTGGTCTTAAGCTTTTTGCATATGTTGTCTCAAGATTTTTATATCTTTCCCATTCTTCACATAAATCATTAAAGATAGCATATACTGTATCTTTTAACCCTGTTAGTTTTTTAGGACTACTAAACAATTCGGATTTATTAAAAAAAAAAGAAATTAAATAAGAACTGGACCTACTTCTTCTATTCCAAGTCTATAAATATTGTTTATGCCACTTGGCTGAATATTTGTGGAGAAAAGCTGAATGTTAGAAATTACCTCATCAACCAAATTATCACGTTATTTTGCTTTTTTAGGCCATGAAGGAGTACGTTGTTTCTGCGTATTTTCCTTTCCAAGCCGACGTTTCTTTCATGTAGTTTTACGATGTCTTTCTGTGTTCTTCTTAATGGTTTGGTAACGTTTTCCTCACTATCGTGCGGAAAAGTGACTTAGTAAGTCTGGAAAATACGATTTTCCATACGCACGTACAATTTAAGAAAAGTAGATTTCTTTTCCGTGAAAAATAAATAAAATGAAAGGTTCGTGGCATCGGACGCACATTTTGCTTTTCAATTCATTACGACCAGGCCTCCAAGATCTAATGGATAGTCCAGAAACCTACAGGCCTGTGCTTCTAAACTCGGGCTTACTTTGGGGGGCCCGGGAGCTACTTAAGCGATGGAGAGCAAGGGCGGGGGTCCAAAGATAGGACGTTTGTTGGGCTCCATGTCAGATACCAATTTTAAAGAATTATTTTCAAAAACGCAAAATAGTTTCTTTCTATGTCTTTTTTTATAGCTTTTTTGTTTAAAAGATAATTTAATAAACACTCATATTATACAACCATGTAATTGTAAAAAACTGTTTATTGTAAAAATAATTAACGCAAAAATATAAGCAGCCACAAACATTAGCGTCAAAAAAGTTTGAAAAATAATATAATTATTTAACCTACAGGTGAGTGGATAGAAATCACAAAATAATTTAACTATTTGACAAACTTCACAGAAAATAAGAATAGATACGTACACGAACACGTTAAAAAATATATAAATTTTTTTTATAAATTTTACAAAAATAACAATCATCTTGTAGCCAAAAACAAATTGTAAAAATTATAATAGCCAAATAAAAAGTTTTAAAGCAAAAAAAGTTTCGACAGGTTTGTACTTATCTTTTAGAACTGAAGCTTTCACAATGGCTACATAGCCATTCAGGCATCCAAAATCCTAGCGTAGGTAGAGCTTCCAAAATCCCAAGGAAGGAACGACGTAAAAAAGGAAACTCCACCAAAATTTTGCGAATCCAAAAAATCTAAAGGAAAGTAGTTTGAGACCTCAGTTCTTCAGATAGATTACAAATTGGTAAAATGGCTTGAATCGGGAAAGGTTAAGCAATGATAGCTAGACTAGTAGAAAGATCTGGGTAGGTTTGTGGATTTGTAGATAAAAGCCTATTTGGTACACAGAATCCTAATTTGCAGTTATGTAGATAGAAGCCTATTGAGAAAAAAAATAAATGATACCACCGGGGAAAAAAAATAAGTTAGCTGGTTACAGAACAAAACAATAAAAAATAGACAAAAAAATAAAAAAATGGAAAAGTAGTTGCCTGCTTTTTAAACACGACACTGCAGTAACCGTCACAAAACGTTTTTAATTTACTGAAATATCAGTGATAAGTAGTAATAAGTTCTTCAAAGTCCCTAATTTGTTTTTAAAAAGTTTATTTCAAAAATACACTACAAAAATGACTAATTATAAGGTTGATCTTAACTACAGCTCGACTGAAAATTAAGTAAAAGCTTAGATTCGTCTCTTGTTCTATTTATAAGGAAGATGTCATAAACAAATAATAAACTAATCCTAACAACGATAATTATTCTTAGATTACATACCCCCCTCCTTAAGTTCGGAAAATAGAGGTTGACGATTTTCCAAACCCTTTGGCTCCTTTGGCTCCAGTTCTAGGGTGATACTCTTTTTTGTACGTTTTCTGTTCCGCGAGAGTTTTCAAATTCTTTGTGAAGTGTAGCTGAGGATAATGAATAAGATAAGTAGAGTTGGGGTTAGCCAATGGTGTGCTGTTAATATTCCCATATTTTGTAACACATGGAATTTAATAGCTGTTGTCATTTTGTTGGCTGCTAATATTTCTTGGTAGTTAAGTTCTTGCAACTTCAAGTGTTAAACTTCTTTTTGTTCTCCAATATCAATTTTTGGTAAATTCATGCTGTAGTAAATATTATTAGATTTTTCTGCTATGAATGACTGTCCGTTTATTTCTAGTGGACATTTGTCTAGTCTTATTAGAGTCGGTTTTTGTATAATTTTTGAGCGTTTTAATTCTTCGGTCTTGCTGAAATTACCAAGATTTCTTCTTTATTAATTTGAGTAATAGCTGTTGTCGTATAGTGGACACTGACCATGGGGCAGGTACTTTGACTATGAGTGAGCGCCTTGACCACACATTGTTCTTCTTGCGAAAGGTGTTCTTGTCAGCACAGAAAGATGTCTTCTATCTTTAGACATTCTTCTTCGGTAGAGAAGTATTTTTCTTCCGCAAGTAATATGTAGGGTTTAGGAATCAAGACGGTTTTATTGAGGATTGGTATAGGATATATTTTATACAATGTAAATTGAGATGGAGGGATAATTGGTATATGAATTGCAAAAATAACAGTTTGACTTGAGGTGTCATTATTTTATAATAATTTATTATTTTTAAAAATTGAATGGTAATTTATTCAGAATTTCAATAAGTTGCACATTGTCAAGAATTGTGCTGTGCATTATATTTAGTCTTGCAAAACTTATTGCATGTTCAATATTTAACAAAATCGATTTTATTTTTAGCAGGTGTGAGTTTATATTGTCAACTATAAGAGAAATGTATAAAGCATCGGAAATGCCAAGTTGACTCTCTTGCAAAAGTATAAGCTTATTTGGAATAATTTTTTGATTTTCTTCAAGCTTTACCAAATGTGTGGCGTAGATCTGGGTAACGTTAGAAAGAATTAAGATAGATTGTTTAACATCATTTTGAAGTTGTTTTTGATTATTGGAAATTACTGATATATAGTGATTAAATTAAATAAATAAAATCCAATGTCCCAAAAAGCCATTTGTTAATTTTGCCAACAGCATTAATTAAACCACGTTTTTCGCGAAGATTTTCGCTAAATAATCTAGTATTAGACTTGAGATATCTAAGAATTTCAAAGGCTTGGTTAAGTTTTTCTTGAACCAGGCGCGCAAAATGCTCTTTAGAGTTCCTTTTTATTAAAATTGAATTGGTGGAAACCATGGAGTTTTCTAATTCTGTTAAAAATTTTTTATTTGATTAATGTCAATATGGTAGTAGTATTTTTCTTCGTAGCACCATACTATGGAAATTGCGATTACTAACAGAATATTAATTCGCATATTGAAACAGAACGTTGAGGTTTTTATTTATTGAGGTGTATGACTCGTTTTTGAGCTATAGGCATTCACAGGCACGCTGAGTTTTTGTATTTGTTGGAGTATTTTATTTTTAATTTTTTAGGAAAGTTTTTCTCTGGGGTCTATAGTAATATCAGTTTGGTGATTCTCGTTATATTTTTCCAATATTTTATTTTGATTATCTTCGAGAGTTTTGTGTAATTGTGAGTTTATAGTTTTTATTCTTTCGAAATATTCTTGTATAAAGTGGGTGAGTTTTTCTTCTTTTGATAGTTCCAAAGGACTTTTGTAATCAAGTTTACCCTTAATGATTTGGAATGGTGTGTACTTGGTAGCGCTGTGTGTTGAATTATTGCACGATAAGATTGCGTAATTTATTAAATTGGTAATGTTTTCTTTTGGTTTTTCATTTTGTCTCGTTTAATGTTGAATGAAATCTTTCGACATAACTATTTGAGTTTGGGTTGTGAGGGGTACAAAAATGTATTTCAGTGTTATGCAACATACATAAATTTTGAACATTATCATTTTTAAAACAAGTGCCATTATCGGTAGTTATTTTTCGAGGAAGGCCATAGTGGTTAAAGTATTTAAGGAGATTTTCTACTATTTCAGGACCATGACATGAGATAAGTGGGTAAGATTGTCCTAGTTTTGAAAAGCTGTTAAGAACTGTTAAAAATGTTGCGTTGTGAAATTTATGTGTTTATGTGGGGTTGTCTAAGGGTGCCTTTCGTATTTAGTTTTTTGGCAGATTTCACAAAGATTTACGTAGGTTTTTACGTGATTTTCCAAATTTAGCCAATAAAATATATTTTTCAAAGACGAAATATTTTCTTGTATACCTCTATGTGTGGTTTTTGTTTCGTGCTAATATTTAATCTTTAATTGTTATTTGCTTTTATCTGTTATGTCCTCAACGAGGTCCCTAGATATGTAAAGTTCTCTAAAGTTCTAAAGGGGCTCTAAGCTACCATTTTTAAAGAGCAAAGAATAGGCCTTAGAAGGTGTGAAATGTTCTTTTATTACTTTACAGATTATCTCGTCATCTGGTTTGTTTGGTAAAAATATAAAGATTCTATGTTTGTCGAAGATTTGTTGCCGTTCCATTTTATACTTGTTGGTTTGTGAGTACCTAAATTTAACTTGATTTTTGAAGGTGTTAATCGTTTTATTTGTATAAGGTGCCCCGATTATGACATTTTCTAAATTTGAGTGTACTATTTGCGTAACATTTTTATCTGGATTAGATACTATATATATTTTGTAGTTACTGGTATTAGGTGACGGTAAACATTCTAGGATTTCGTCTAAGTCTTGTGTGCTTAACTGTGGGGGATCTTCCGTAGGGTCAATATTAGTAAGGATTGATAAAGCGTCATCTCGGTCGTTTTCTATGCTATTTATTTGAGTTGGAATGCGAGAAAGCGCGTCGGCGTTTGTTGTGTTACTTTTTTATAGATTATTTCAAAGTCGTATTCTGCTAATTTTAATTCCCATCGAACTAATTTTGAATTTGGTTCTCTGATATTTATTAGCCACTGGAGAGGTTTATGGTTGGAAACTACCTTAAAATGTTTGCCAAAAGAGGGCGGAAATATTTGGTAGCCCAGACTATAGCTAGAAGTTTTTTTTCGATAGTTGATTAGTTAATTTCAGCGGGATTGAGGGTTCGAGAAGCGTATGCGATTGGAAGGTCTTTACCGATGGGTCCTTGAGAAAATACAGCTAGTATTGCAAAATTTGATGCGTCTTTGGTTAAAATGAATGGTTTTGAAAAATCAGGATGTTGTAATATTGGATCATTGGTTAAAAGAAGTTCGCATCTTTCGAAGGCTTGTATAAACTCAGAGGTATGTTCTACTTTATGGTCTTTTTTTAGAGAGTTTTTAAGGGCTTGGTCAGTTTTGCCAAACTATTTATAAACTTTCGGTAATATCCTACTGATCCTAATAAAGATTTAGTTTCTTTGGGGTTTTTTGGAATTGGAAAGTCTATAATAGCTTGGATTTTCTTAGGGTTAGATTTGATACCTTCGGGAGTGATTACATGACCTAAAAACTCTACGGTTTTTTGTAAGAAGTCGCACTTATCTAATTAAATTTTCAGGTTGTGGTCTTGGAGTCTTTTAAAAACTTATTTTAGATTGCTTAGATGTTCTTGAAGAGATGTAGAAAAAATAATTATATCGTCCATGTAAACTAAACAAATACCACTTTGCAGATTTTTTAAGACATTGTCCATGAACCTTTTGAACGTAGCAGGGGTGTTTTTTAAGCCAAATGGCATTCTAACGTATTCGTAGTGTCCATTTTTGACATTAAAGGCAGTTTTAGGTATAAAGGAAGGGTCCATTTGATGGAAACTTGAAGCTAGGCCGGGGGTAGTAAAATATTGAGATCGTCCAAGTTTATCAAGAATGTCTGTAATGTTTGGTAAAAGATACCGGTCATCGATTGTCTCTTTATTGACTTTACGATAATCAGTCACAATACGCCATTTTTGTTTACCTGAGGCATCTAGTTTTTTCGGGACAATCCACACTGGTGAAGACCAGGGGCTAGAAGAGGGTCTTACGATTTCCTCATCGAGCATTTGTTGTATTTGTTTTTGTACCTCTTTTTTGTGCACATAAGGATATTGATAAGATTTTGTATGTACTGAAATTTCGTCCGCTGTTTTAATTTCGTGTTTTACAGCGTTAGTAAACGATAATTTGTCCTTAAGTTTATGGAAGACGTTTGGGAATTGTGAGAGCACTTTGTATAAACTACTTTTTTCTTCGGAATTCAAATGGTTCGTTCTTAACAAAGAAAAGTCGCTAGAAAAATCTTGACTGGAACTATTGGACATTTGAGTGATTTCTGATGTTATTTGTTCTATATTGAAAATCTTATTTTCCGATTCACAAAAGGGGATGCATTTTTGTTCTCTGTCGAAGGGATTAAATTGTATTACAATGGTATGGTCTTTTAAATTTCTTATTTATAGAGCGACGTTATTATGTTATTGTTATTGTATTTTTAAGAGACAAGGGGGAATTCCAAAGTACTCGTTTTTTATGTGGGGTATATACAGTTCTAAATCATTTGTTAGTGATGTAACAATTTTTTTTATTGTGCTTGTTTTTGCCGGTATTTCAATTTTTTGTGTTTGAAAATCCTGTCTGTATGATAATGGTATTTTAACTTTATCACTGTAAAGGTATTTATTTTTTAAATCGATATTAAAGTTTAATTTCCTTAGATCTTTTACACTTAGAATACCGTCAAAATAGTAGTGAAAACTAAACAAGATAAACTCTAATTTTGTTTGTATGCCAATTTCCATGAGGTATATTGAATTTACTTTGGGTGTTAGTTTTACCTACACATGCAACCAAAGTGTGTTTGGAGTTAAATATTTGTTCAGGGAAGTTCTGTTCGGCTATAATGGGTCTGAGTAAAGAAGTGTGGCTACCGGAGTCTATGAGCAATTTTAAAGGTGGGCTTTGAATTTTGATATACGGTAAAGAATTAATTTGAAAGGTGTAAAGATCTAGGAGGGATTGTCCTTTGGGGAGGCTTCTCTGGGAAAATTTTCGCATTCGGTATTCTGGAACTCGGGATAATCGAAATATTGATTTTCTGAGCAGGTGGTTTGATCGTTTTCGAAATTTGATTGCTGATATTCGTACCAAGGATTTCTATGTGGGTTATTCTGTCTGAAAGAGTTTTGCCTTAATTGATTGTTCTGTGGAAAAGGTTTTTGTACCGTACTGTTAGGAATAATACTTACACCGGAAATGGGTGTAGGAGGGTCAAAACAAAAGTTTTTTGTTGATTTTTTGCAAAGACATTAGTAGGTTTGCCAAGAACATCTTCATTTCTGGGGAATTTTCTCGGAACAAAGCGAGGTTGAATGTTAATTGGTTGAGAGGGAAAGGTTGAGTTCGCCGTTTGTTGTTGTAAGAAAAAGTTAGGTGGTTGGGTGAAAGGAGATTGATTAGGTAAGTAAGTTGGGTTATATTGAGAAACAAGTTGTGTTTAGGTTTTTGTTGGTGTGGCTTATTATTGTGTGTTGGAATGTTGTGCGAATTTTGTTTAAACATTTGAGACCTATTATTTATTTGCTGTTCAATCAAAGAATGGTTTAAAATTACATTATAAGTGTCATCTAAATCCTGCGGATTATTTATTAATAAAATGGTTATTAATTCACTGTTTACATTAGCCAATAGGACAGTTATCGCGTTTTTTTTATTTTGTTCAATTAAAGCTGTTTTTGTAGCTTGGATAAGATTTTCGGAATTTATTTTAAGATTAATTATATTTTTTAAAATCTTAACTTTTTCTACGAACTCTAAAGTAGACAAATTTTTAAATCTAGTTAAGAAATTTAACTGTTACGAGAGAGTATGTCTGTGAACTTTGTCGCTAAATTTTCGTCTAAGCTCGGCTTTAATCAAGGGCCAAGTACTTAATTCTGGATGGCATAATAAAAAATCTCCAGCTTCATCAATAATTTTTGACTGGATCGTTGCAATAACAAATTCTTTCAGAGATTCATCTTGAGTGCCAAGAAAATACCTTTCAAAAAATGTATCAATAAGTTTTATAAAAAAAATTTAAATGCTCTGATTTACCGGAAAAAGTTTTGAGGGTATGAGCGATTTCTTTGGCGCCCGCAATTGTAGCCATATTGCTAATGCTTATGTTGCTTACTAAGTTTATTAAATTCTCAATGAAATTATTTAAATTTTCACTACTAATAAAAAATAAAAATTAAAAGTTAAGTGACTTATACCTATTATGGTTTTTTTTATCATATACCAATTTTACAAAAAATATAAAAGGTGGATATTTGGGTGGAAAGGAAATATCACTTACGTTTCATAACTGTGAATTTTTTGCCAAATTGTTGAGGGTGGATCGTCTCTGATAAATGGCTGAAACCAACGGTCAGGCAGTTTGCTTCAGAAACAATGCTCTTTCCAAACTTCTGCTGCACGCTGAGCTTCAGAGATCCTACCGACTGCGCCAATTAAGTTCTTCAAAGTCACTACTTCCTTTTAAAAAGTTTATTTCAAAAATACACTACAAAAATGACTAATTATAAGGTTGATCTTAACTGCAGCTCGACTAAAAATTAAGTACCAGCTTAGATTCGTCTCTAATCCTATTTATAAGGAAGATATCATAAACAAATAATAAACTAATCCTAACAACGATAATTAATCTTAGACTGCATTACTCGTGAACTCAGGATTCTGTTAGCATTGAAAGCTACAGACGATTGATGTCCGCGAAAAGATCGTGGCAGTTTTGTTAAAGAGAGCTCATAAAAAAACTAAAGTTTAGAAGTGGTACTGATTAACCGAAAGGAACCAGTCAGAAGCTGCCGTGCAATTGCGCCAAAAAATTAAGATAAGACAGATAAGAATGTATTGGAAAGTTAGGTTAGGCGGCAGTACTGCGGATTTAATTTTTAACAAAATCAATATATTCAGATGAATTTAAAAATGTTATCTTTGTTTATATATTATGAGCCTTTTAAGATTTATTGCTAGATGGCACGCCGTGCACTGTTTCCCTTTATAATCAGAAAATTAAAAAATGAAGGAAATATATGAAATCTAGAGAGAGAGAAAAAAAGTATAGGAGCTAAACTATTAAGAGAAAAATGTTAAAATTATAAGAAAATTGAAAGAAAGAAAATAAAAGTATTTGAGTTATAAGAAATTAGGAAAAATCTAAAGGATACAAAAGTAGCCGTTACTAATACCCCTTCGCTACCAAAAAAATAATAAAAATGACTTTTGGCTATTTTACAAAACGCAAGTTACGTAATTAAAAGCTACAAAAATACTTAAAAGCTATCATAAAATGCAGAAAATCCTGTAATGGATTATACTTAATATTCAAAACGAAAAGGACTAAAAAAAATAATGGTATACTTTAAATTTACACCGACAACTACGCACAAAAACGGCGTTACCTAACAGTTTACAAGTTACGTAAAAATTATTTGTAACTTACGTCTACCTATATTTGGGAAACTAAACCATCACTAGTGAAAGACAAAGCAAGAGTGTTTATCAAGGTCAGTTTCGTCATCGTCCATAAACGGCTTGATATCTTTAACATGGTAAGCACCAAGGACTTTGTTGTTCATATCAACTAATTCATAGACAAGTGAAGATAGTTTCTTTTTAATTTTACACTTAAGAAAAGGTGGAGCCAATTTTGAAGAAAGAAATTTGCCTTTATCTGATAAAACATAGTTATTTTTTAACACAATATCACCCTGATTATACTCGACATGTCTTTTACGGAGATCGTAGTAGTTTTTATTATTTCTATATGCATGATTTATACTTTTTATAATTTTGTCAAAAATTGGTCTTAATTTGCGCAGCTCTGAGCCTAGATATGCTGTATCTACAATTTCTTTTGGAAGTTGTTGAAAGTTTATGATCTTACCATAATAATCACCTGAGGTTGGGGTCATACGTCCAAAATTAAGAAAACAAGGTTGAAAACCCGTAACAGACTGAACACTAGAATTAATACCACTCTTTGTGTTAATGTAGTATCGTATTCCCTTTAAAATATTCCTATTCGAGCGCTCTGTGTTATTCACCTGAGGATGGTATTTTGCTGTGTAATTAAGATAAACGTTGTAATTTCCCATTCATTCATAAATTCACAAGATATATGCTGGCTTGCGTAATAACATATAATTGCAGAAGGCACCCCAAATCTAAGAAACACCTAATTTTCAATAACGTTACAAATTCTCTTACTTGTTGCCCTTTTCAATGGCTGGACCAGAGTGAATTTTGTAAACCAATCAACAATCACCAGTAAATAAGAGTCTCGATTATGTGAGAAAGGAACGGGACCCATAAAATCAGTACTAATTAATTGAAGAGGAAATTCTGACTCTTTGAGACTACCCATCAATCCTGAAATTTTTCTACGACAGTGTTAAGGTGAGATATTTTCGTTAAGTTATTGGTTAGCCATTAAAGCATTTATTTATGTCATGTAAGGTAATTTTTCCTCCCTAATTCGATAGATATTTTTATTGAAGTCCAGAAGATATTTGAAATTCAGAAAGAAAATCGACCCTCAAGATTAAACTATGCTTTAATGAAGGAACGATCAAAACGTCCAAAGTTTTTTTTTATTTCGTTTAAGGTGAAAGGAAGTGTAACCTTGACAATAACTGACCACAAGGAAACGTCCGCGGTGGTGACATTTGAACTTTGAGATGGTTTAGTTTCATAATTTGAGTTTAAAATCTTCTAAGCTAACCTAAGCTAGTGATAACCTTTCTTTTTCCGAGAACAGTAGTATTACACCGTGTATCAAGCAAGGCAAGGCTGTAAAAATCTGATTATCAACTTTGAGAGAAAGAAAAGGACTAAAAAAGTTTTTTACTGTATTTAGCTACTCGTCTCATTTATTTTGAAGTGAAAATTTGGAACTATCGTATTTTTGATATTTAAACTTATTTTTTTATTTTGAAAAATTAGAAAAAGAATGAAATTTTTTGGACTTTTCCCTTACTGGTTGCCGAATGTACAACGGGAGTTGACTCGTTTTTTGTAGTACACTTAGGACACTTGCTTCTGGGTACTCCTTTATTGCCACATCTCTAATAAAATAGGATCCTAGCATTAGGACACTTGACATGCTCTTTGGCCTCGCAATTCCAAGAAACAGGGAGTCTAATAACCTCAACATTTTCCAAAGTTTCACAAAAATTTTATTCAAAAATTTAAAAACTTTATTTTTATTGGTCCTACTACGATAAGCATATTCGGGACCTAAAGTTTTTCTATTTATCGGGGGTGGTTCAGAAAAGTTCTGTAGGCTAAAACTCTACAAAGGAATTTTAATTTTCGTAAATTGTTAGGTTTATTCAAAGACATTTGACTTTGAAAATAGGGTGGTAAGTTTTGCATAATGATTTTTAATTGAACTGAGTGGAATTGAAAATTGATTTAAAAGATTGTTCATTTCATCGTCATCGTCACTGCCCTGCGTTCGAGATAAAATTTCTGTCCACAGGTCTTTTTCGTATTGCTCTGATAAAAAATCATGTCGTAAATTCTGAATCAACTCGTCCCACGAACTGACAAGAATTATGGCAATTTTATACCAGATCAAAGCGTCGCCATCAAAAAACTCATGGCCTATTACTAACAGTTCATTTTCTGGAATATTTGTCCGCAAACAAAAATCCTTAAACCTTTCCAAGAAGCTATGTAGCTCTTGACTGTTACCATCATATTTAAAATGTATACATCTGAAATCGATTTTACAACAATTTACTGACTTATTATTGCCTCAGTAAGATCGAAGATTATTAACGTTTTGATAAAAAGGACCTGAAGATCCCTGAGATTGAACAACTGATACGTTTTTGGACTGACGGTATAAGTATTATTGTTTCCTACTTGAGGTACCCAATTAACATGGTTTAAGGAGAAACTTTGAAGTGGTACAATATTTTGAGGCAGTGAAGACATATGATTTGGCAGAAAACTAGGAGTTATTTTCCCACCTAATTGGTTTTGCGCATTTTGAGGTACCGTTTTGAGTACCACTTAAATTTTGTTGAGAAAAAACTTGATTACTAAGCAACTGGTTTTGGTTCAAAAATAAATTACCCATTTGTTGTCGTAAGGCACTAATGTTGATTATCTACATAATAATATGGAAAAGAATTATGGTCAAAACTATTACTTAAATTAAAGTGGTTACTTCTTAAATCTTGAGTAACTAAAATTTTTTCTTGAGGATCTTGAGGTGATTGCGGTACATCATTAAAATTCGGGTATGAGGTTTTCGCCAGCCCGATTTCCGCTCTGTATTTGATTACCAAAATGGTCAAATATTTGGTTTGATATTTGAGGGTTTTGAGTGGATTGAGGTACATCAGCTAAATTAAAGTACTGCAGTGGAACTTGACCAGACCGGTTTCGGTTTTGTATTCGATGAACGAAATGATCAATAGTTTGACTTGACATTTGAGGGTTTTTAGGTAATACACGGGGCAAAACACCAGACATGTTTTGATTTGAGTTATTAAAATTATCCCTACAGGAAGTATAAGATTGCTGACAGATACTAGTGTCCACTGGATTGATGTTATTAAAAGACCTGTTTTGAATGGATTGAGTAAAAACATTAGGGCGCGTCAAAGCCATATTCAAAGCAGAATTCCCAATGACATTATTTAAAAAAGTAGTAAAAAGTGATTGTTTTGTGCTACAGACTCCAAATTTTGAGCTGTTACAGGTTGATTTTGGTTAATAAAAATCCCTTACAAATTTTCAGTCAAAAGACAGTTTGAACTTACCGGTGAACTACTACGATTTAAATTCGAATTTGGCTCAGTGGGGTTGTTTTGCATACCAAAATTATTTTTAACCTCCTCAAAAGAAATTAAAGAATAATTTGGGGATTCGATTGTTGAAGAAAGGAAACCTTTGGTGCAGAACTACGAAAATTAGACTCACGGGTTTGAGGTGGATTGTGACATTGAGCCGAGGTAGTCCGGCATGTAAAGTTTGACCCTGTTCAGGCTCACTATCAAACTCACTCACATTTACAAGCTCAATCGATCGAACTACATTTTCCAGTTTTTTTATACAAGCGTTAATTTTTAAAAGGCAATTTTTTTGAATTTCTGTGACTTCCTTAGAGGATATTCCTAAATGGGAAACTCTACTTTTAAGATGAGCTAATTTCGATTTAAGACTTTTGTGTCAGAATTAAAATCATTAATTTTAAGTTCTCATATTTTCAACTTGTTAGTCCTCTTAAAAGTCCATTGCAACCCATGGATAGATAACATCTTGGCACCTTTTCCTCTGAAAACATCTTCGTAGTGAATCACGTTTGGCATGTGCATTGCCTTCGACAGAAACCGATCTTAACCGTAACTCCCCGTCTATCTCGTCCAACAGCAAATTGTTCGGCTCCATGGTAATTATTTTCCAAAATTATTTAAAACAAAATTACTTAGACGAAAAACTTGAAGGTAAAAATTTTTTGTATATTATTACATGTGCAATCCGACAAAATAATATGAATCCTTGCCCCAACTTTATTCTCACACCCACAGCAAACAAGATTTTTAAAACTTCAAAAGTAAAAATTTAGTAGTAACTTAAAGAGCTAATAATTAATATTCGAGCCCCACGTTGTGCGCCAAAATTTTTAAAGCCTTTTGTGCTTCTAAACTCAGGCTTACTTTGGAGCTACTTAAGCGATGGAGAGCAAAGGCGTGGGTCCAAAGATAGAACGTTTGTTGGCCGCCAGGTCAGAGACCAATTTTAAAGAAAAGGTTAATTTTAAATCCAGATAAATATTCAAAAAAAGCTAGAATAATCTAGCGTAACTAAAAAATAATTGAAAGTTAAAAAAATAAAGACCCTGCTCTTAAAGTCGATAGCTCAAGAAATAATTAGGACCAATTATTTTCTCAACAAAATAACGCAAACAATATAATTATTTAACCTACAGGTATGTGGATAGAAACTACAAAATAATATAATTACTTTAGGGACAAACTTCACAAAAAAGAAAAAGCAAAAAAAGTTTTAGATAAGTTTGTACTTATCTTTTAGAACCAAAGACTTTACAATGACTTCGCAGCTATCTAGGCACTCAAAATCCTAGCGTAGGTAGAGCTTCCAAAATCCCAAGGAAGGAACGACGAAAAAAAAGGAACTCCACCAAAATTGTACGAATCCAAAAAATTCAAAGGAAAGTAGTTTGAGACCTCAGTTCTTCGGATAGATTAAAAATCGGTAAAATGGATTGAAGCGGGAAATGTTAGGCAACGATAGCTAGACTAGTAAAAAGATCTAGGTATGTTTGAGGAATTGTAGACAAAAGCCTATTTGGTAGATAGAATCCTAATTTGCAGTTTTGTAGATAGAAACTTACTGGGAAAAAAAATTAATGATACTTCCGGGAAAAAAATTATAAATTAACTGGTTACAGAACAAAACAATAAAAAATAGATAAAAAAATTTAAAAGTGGAAAAGTAGTTATCTGGTTTTTAAACACGATACTGCAATAACCGTCACAAAACGTTTTTAATTTATTGAAAAATCAGTAACGGAACTCAGGCTTCTGTTGAAAGCTAAAGATGCCCGCGAAAAGATGCGTGGGAGTTTTGTTAAAGAGAGTTCATAAAAAACTAAAGTTTAGAAGTGGTACTGATTAACCGAAAGGAACCAATCAGAAGCTGCCGTGAAATTGCGCCAAAAATTAGTTATTAAATTGTTGTCTATTTTAAAAAGATTTTAGCCTATAATAAAGACTGTAATTAGTTTAGTCATCATACTGAAAAATTATGAAAATGCATTTCCTTCTTAAAAGGACTTGTCTCGAATTTCAAAATTTAACGGTTTCTCACAGTACACGGCTTTAATATTATTAGTAATTTTACTGTAGTATTAACCTTTGCAAGGTTTGTCTAATTATTTAGTTCGATTAGAAAAATAACGAGCGCTACTACAAAAATCTGAAATTAAATAACCACTACTTTTATATAAAAATGGTGCAAGTTCGTTTAATATTTATTTTATAGTAAGGGTACTTTATTTTAGATGGTATACTTGTACAGATAAGAATGTGTTGTAAAATTAAGTTAGGCCGCAATACTGTGGATTTAATTTTTAACAAAAATCAATAAATTGCGATGGATTTAAAAATGTTATGTTCTTTATATATTATTAGCCCTTTAAGATTTATTGCTAGATGGCAGGCCCTGCATTGTTTTCCTTTATAATCAGAAAATAAAAAATGAAGGAAATATATGACATCTAGAGAAAAGATAAAATAAAGAGAAAAAGTATAGGAGCTAAACTAGTAAGAGAAAAATGTTAAAATTATAAGAAAATTGAAAGAAAAAACATAAAAGTATTTGAGCAACCACACTCAGCGAATTTAAACAACTTTCGTCGTCAAATAAAGCTATGTCAGAAACCTTTATTTTTATTTATTTTTCACGAACAAGAAATATATTTTTCTTGAACTTTACTTAGCTGTGTTTTGCGCAACAAGCCACCTCCGGAGTGATTATTACTGAGTATAGTATAAACTTCAATTGGGGGTGGTGTTGCTGTGAACGTTGTATTTCGAACGGTCTTCTTAGATTTCTTAACAAATGTGGAGGTTAACTGTTTAACTGTTTTTTGGCGTTAAAAGTACATTTTCTAAAACTAACTTCGAGAGTACGCGTCCTTTGCAAATGATCTTAAAACATTTAGTACTAAGTATTAACCCAGTGATCATTTGTGCCAAATTCCATGATTCTCTCGTTATGCGTTTAGGTGATATTTAATGTTGTTTTTTCCAAAAAACTTAAAGAATTGGCGTCTTCTAAATAAAACTTTTGATTTTTTATTCTAATTTTTTTTCTATCTAAGCTCGTTTTGGATGACTGTTAGTAATATTTGCCTTTTTTAAACTTCGAGAATTGGGGTCCTACGCGAAAGACCTCGAGTAAGTAATACGCGACAAAAAAAATTGCGGCGTCAATGACCACTTGTGCCAAATTTCATCTCTCCACCATAATTTCTAAACTTTTAACAATTTTATATACGTAACAATAATTAAATTTTAACATTTTTCCAAAAAGATTCCCTACTTTTTCTGTACCAATGGCTTTTAAACAAAACCGAATACCTTTTGAAATAAACCAATGATATGGCTTTCTCGAATTGAAAACCGTTCTTAAGTGGGTGTCTCAGTTTTTGAGACATTCATGAAAAACTTGAGCAATGCTTAGATTTTAACTTTTTTTATTAAAAATTCGGTTACCTCCCCCCTAAGAGACGTAGGCCAAAATTATTTGACTTTTAATTGTAAAATAGTCATGGTGTCATATCATAAAATTTTAAACAATCTTCTGTTTTGGAGAATATTTAAGAAATAAACGTACTATTGTTAGCAAAACAAAATATATTAATAATAGTGATTTTTTTTTTATTATGGAGCTTTTGCTTTTAGATCGCGATTCTTCAGAAACGATAGAAAATCTCACCCGTCACAATTCTGGAAAATGGCGATTTTTACTTACTTCGTTATTTAAAATAAAGACGCAGCGTCCTTAATATTTATGCTAACGCTGTAAAAGAAACTGTGTCATTGAAAAATATTTTGTAAATTTAATATTTTAAAGATATTATGCAGGACTAGTTTTATGGCGGAACTAAATTGCTACTACGCGTACCAATAACGTAAGTATGTAAAAGAAAAAAAAGAATTTGTGTGACTTTTCTCAACAGTGACAGTGACATATTCCATGGCCATCTATGGTTTCTATGTTAAAAGTTTTAAAGGTGTGTTTACACACAAAAAATAAGCTTAATAAAATGCATTTTTAAATAAAAAAAAAGGGTTTTTCACAAAAACTGCCAATAAAAATTAAAATTTACATATTTTTTATATACTAAGTTGTCTTGATAAAAAAGCGGTTAGTATAAACTTGTATTTAAAAACCGTCGGATTTTTTGTAAGAGCGAGAGACACCCGGTTTCCACCTACGACTTTTTCGTGTATGCTCGCTCACGATTCTCATGACTGTCATAACATTTTATATTAACATCATGTGAGGCGTGAATCTCACGAGAAATCCGTAGGTGGGAACCGGGTGTGACGGTTTTTGAAGAATCGCGACCATTGTGTCAAATACTGTGCAAGTCACTCTGTTCATTTTGAGAAAACACCTGTAGTAATTAAGAAAACCAATAACAAAAAAATTAAGAAAAATATGTCCTGTAATATGCCAAGTTTTTTTGGAAAAATAATGTAAGAATCTTTCAAATAAAAAATTACATGACCTTTATCACAATTAAGGATATGGAGGCAACATGAAGAATATGTTAAAAAAATTTCTACGTTTTTATATCAACTAAAATAAAAATGTTTATATGAGGATATATTATGGGCAGAAAATTTTCAAATTAACACGGATGACAACCCATCTTTTATACATTTTTATAGCGTTTTTCTTTTTATTCACCAGTGCGCACTAATTGCATTTCTATCGTTAATTAATTAATTGTTGGGCACCAGGGCATCAAAAGAGAAACGCTATAGGCAGATTTACGCTGGTAAGCAAGCAAGAAATTACGCAAGCAGAAAATAACTTTTTCGAATTGCTTGCTTGCTTACTTGCTTACCAGAAAAATTACTTTACGAATACTAACCGATAACGTAATGGAGTATATTACAATACAGTATGAAATAAAATTACTTGCGGTAATTTAAGGTCTGCCCTGTCCTTTATTTAAACCACGGCTCTGGGCTAAAACAAATGAGTGTGAGTTATAATACCCATTTTTTGCTCAGTGTAGAACGACGCTTTTGGTTCCTTATTAGGTTCGTCTCATCAGCTAGGTGTACCACAACGACATCCGCTTGCGATTATGTGCGGAAAAATGCGGCTATAGAGCGGAGGAAATACCTTTCGAGTAGTGACCATCGCGCTCTCCCTATGAAAGTCCGACAACCAAAAGATAAACCAGTTAGTAGAAGAACTAGGTGCGCTACGAGTATGGTGACAGTTAATTTAAAAAAAGTATTGTATCCGCCCTAGCTCCGCCCCATTAATGAATGGCGGCACAATTAGCATTCAAAAAGATACTTTTATGTAAACCATCTAATTATGTGAAATTTTACTTCTCCGTGTCTTTTGGTTCTGGAGATATTAGGGTGGTTTCAGATTTTTTATAAAATATGATGGATGGGTAACCCTCGCCATTTTTTGATAATATGTGCATTTTCTCGCCCTGAATACGAAATGGACAATCCTGTACCTCAAAATTGTGGATAAGGGCTCGGCACACCAATCCAAAGGTGGAAAATTTTAGAGGGAGTAGGGTACCCCCTCTAAAATTTCCCACCTTTGTATTGGTGTGCCGAGTCCTTATCCACAATTTGGAGGTACAGGATTGTGGAAATGGCGAGGGTTACCTATTCATCATAATTTTTACTGCGAACGCTTGTACTATTAGTAAATCAATATGAAAAAGTAGTCGTACATAAATAGTGTATTACAATAAAAGAAAGTGACAAATTTCACGCGAGCGATAATGTTGTGAACGAGGCGATAGCCAAGTGAAACAACACGCGAGTGTAAGAAAGTTACTTTCTATCGAGTTGTATATGCTTTTTTTCCTACTAACACTGATGAATTTCACTAATTTTTGCAAAAATGAGTCTTTAATTTTGCATAAATCAAATGAAACTGCTTTTCTGCACATGTGTGGACAAGTACTTTGCAACACATGTGCGGAAAAGTATGAATTTTCTTACTTTTCCACATATGTGCGGAAAAATTTCTGCACACCAAGAGAAAAAACTGACTAATTTCACAAAAGCGTGAATGTTGTGAATAAGGCACAAGCCGAGAGTTGTGTACGCTAGTTTTACTATACGAATACTCTGACGAATTGCAGTAATTTTTGTAAAAATTGTTCTTTTATTTTGCGGAAATCCTCACAGAAATCAAATGAAACTTTTCCGCACATATTTAGAAAGTACTTTGCAACACATGTGCGGAAAAGTACTTTTCCACACCTGTGCCGAAAAATTTCTGCACACGAGAGAAATTTTACATTTCCTAAAGATGCAAATGTGAAATCCATCATTTTCATATGTGGTCATAGGAAAAGTATATTTTACGCTCGCTAATTGTTTTTGTTAAATAAGCGACTAATACGGTTTTTCATCAAAAAATATTTTTGAGCACGAAGTGCAAAAAGTTAAAATTCACACACGCAAATTCGTGCAGAAAGTTGTACTTTACGCACTCAAGTTGGAATTAGTTATTTACTTAACAAGAGCGGTAAAGACACTTTACGCATGTGTTAGGTACAATATTTTTTCTATAAGCTATAAAAATTCTCTAAAAAGAAACACAAATGTATGTATTTAAATTTTTTGAAATGAACGTAGTCGCTTTACCGCTCCAGTGCGGTAAATTTCTATAACAATAACTTAACCGCACTTTGCCGCACTCGAACAAGTAATAGTTATTTACCTAACAAGTGCGGAAAGTAATACACTTCCGCACGCACCAGTGATTGCCCGAACGATGCGTCAGCAGATTCGCGTAAGAGGAAGCTTGGAAAAGTCGGTCGCACGCGTTAGGTACTACATTTTTCCTAGAGGCGTGAGGAAGATTAAAAACACCTTTTCCGAAATAAAAATTTTCGTGCGTGATAAAGTTTTTGCCCCTGCCTAAGAATGTTTTTGCGTGCCCAAAAAGACTTTTTCCGCACGTCAATAAAAAAAATACGCACGATGTGCAGAAAAGTGGCACTTTTGGCACGCCCGTAGGAAAAAATATATTTCTAATCAGGGAATTTTGTTGCAGGGTCCAATACAAAATCAACAGTAGCGATATTAAATTGTTTGCTGGCTAGACAGTTATGTTTCGAAGACGCGTCTTGTTCCGCCATCCTAGAAATCATACCCAGAGTTTGTGGTGCCGAAATTGGTAAGTTAAATATAGAGTGTGCTACAGTTATAAGAGGGATTTTCAAGTGCACTTTAGCAGCGGTTATAGTTATTCGTATCGGTAATTTGCCGTAAATAATGATAAAACCCTCTTCGAAATCTTTCTACATTTAACGCAATTACAGATATAAAAAATACGTACACATATGGCTGATTCTACAATAAAAGTGCTGTGGAATAGGAATGGATATTTCTCAAAAACAAAGTACACATGAAGCAGTGTTTTATTTATAAGAGATAGAGCTAAATTTCTATTGCATTTGTTTTTATTTTTTTTAAAACTGCAAGTCTATAATTTGTTTCATTACAAAGTAAAAATACTTATTCCTCTGCCGTAGTTCCAAGGCAAACATTAAAAATTTGTATTAAAAAATAACTGGGTAAATGATATTTAACCCAATCTAACATTTTTATTAAAAAATGGATTAAACGTAGCTCATAAGTCATATTTTTGAATCCTAATAATTAATTTCTAGAGAAAAAGAATGTTTAATTTATTGGCGACCATTACATTTTGAGATATAATGTCAACTTAAATTGGGTTTTAGTTGTAGTTCTTGTTATTTTCAGTTAAGATATATTTTTTCCAAACAAATAAAAAGGGAGAAAAATTATTTTCTGATGTTGACTGTACAGGTTTATTTTGAATATTTCGCCAATTTGTTATATCCCATTGCATTCTTTTACTTCTGGACTGAGCAACAAAAATATCAATAAAAATAGATGCACCATTAACTGGATAAATTAAGTTTACTTTGGGCAAGTAATTATTATTTAAAGTTGAAAGGTTTTTATTGTCTGCTTTGGGCGGAAATATTTTAAAAAGGTCTGTAACTTCCTGAGAAATATGCTCATGGTATGTGTTCCGTAAAAGAAATTCAATTCGTGGTATTTACCTGGTTAATGAAATATTTCAAAAGAAAATTCGCACAATAATAAAGACCAACGAGTCAGCTTTGTTTTTGAGTCAGAATTTTTATTAATAAAATAAATTTTATATTTGTTAATTGCCCACTCTGCGGAGAGGCATTCTTTCTCATTTATGTGATAGTTACGCTCAGTACGGTTAAATCTAGCATGATACGCCTTTCATCGTCAAAACCTTTCTAAAACAACAAAAAAGAATGGTAAGGAAAAATCTGGTCGATGTAATTGCAAAGGATGAGAAATTGTTGGTTTTATTTTTTGAAAAGAATTTTGTTTTGTTTCAGTCCATTTAAATTTGACTTTTTGAGAAAGAAAGTCTGTCAGCAGTGCAGCTAGTTTCGCAAGATGAGGTATGTACTCTCTAAGCCTGTTGATTGTGCCAAAAAAAGATTGGACATCTTTTTTACTATGCAGTGTAAAAAATCTTGAATTTCTTGCAAGTGAAATGTTTGAGTTGAAAGAATTCTAAACTGTCTGTTGCTATTTTGCATTTAGAAATTGAACACTGTAATTGATGGGTACTCAAGCGTTCTAAAAATAACCTTATTAGAGTAAATAATATTATGTCATCTAAATATACTACTGTAAATTCATGAAGAAATCCAGGCAAAACTGTGCTTTTTACAAGCGCCGGAACGTGCTCGGAGCATTTTTAAGGCCAAATGGTATGACAGTAAATTGATATTGTTGACCATCTGACGTTGAAAATGCCGTTAGGGGTTTTGTTTCCTGAGTCAATCCCACCTGCCAGTATCCACTTTGTAAATCCAAAGAAGTAATTACCTTTCCTGAACCTAGTTCTTTCAGAGTTTCCTGAATTTTGGGTAGTCTTACATATTCATCTCTAGAAACGTCATTAAGCAGGCGTCGATAATCCACGCAAAACCTTGGTTTTTTTGTTGGGACGTTCAATGATTACCGGTGCACTTGCATAAGGCGACACAGTTGGCTCGATGATTCCTGCTGAAAGCATTTCACCGATCTGGTCGTTCATTATTTTTTTTTGTGTTTGCTTACAGGATAGGGTTTAACAATAATATTATTTTATTTTTATCGAATTTCATGTTGAACACTGCGAGTAATTAGTTTTTTTTAACGTCATCGAATAAATGCGCAAAATTCTGCAATATGTAAATATAATCATTTTTTACAAAATGAAGGAGAAAATTTAGCGCCCTAGTAAGTTTACAGAAATGATTTGTGGCGTAGAGAGCACAGGGTGAGGGAATAAATCGGAAAAAGTTTTTCCTCAACCAGGATTTGAAACCGGGACCTCTATAACAGTCTAGTGCTCTACCAACTGAGCTACCGAGGAACTGGGGTTTTAACTGGCTATTCGGAAATCCTGTCGTCTGATTCATTTGTTGGTAGTGAGGAGATCTTTAAAGCCTACTGTGGCTTTAAAAACCTAGACATGTTATGAAGACAAGGAGGTACACATTCACGATTATTAGTCGTACGAAATTTCTATTTATCTATCAACCAACGATACACGACATATAGCGATTTATTGGAGGTGTAAGATGGCGAATTTTCAATCAATAATTTGAGAGAGCAAAGGGCTAGGGAATAAATTGACCGATCGAAATTTGAACAAGTTCAAATCCTGGTCGAGGAAAAACTTTTTTTCGATTTATTCCCTCACTCTTTGCTCTCTACGCTACAAATCTTTTCTGTAATAATTTTTTGTTTAAATATCTGTGTGATTTAATGGAAAATGTACTACTGATAAAATACTAAGATGTAATTTAATGTTTCGAATTAGTAATGAAGTAAACAGTGCTTCTTAAAGTTTTGCCAATTCATGTTGAAAACGTACTCTAGATCTTATTGTTGGCTGCGGCGAATTACCCGTCAAACCATCTGCACTGAAATTTTTTAAAAACAGATTTGGAATAGACTGTAAAAATTGAGGTGTCGATTGGTGACAATAAGTCAAAAAAAAATGGAGACGAATGAGAGAAAAAATTCTGTTGTATATACTAAGATTCAATAGGTTGAGTTTGCGAAATATCAGATTTTGAAAAAGGTTTCAAGCAATGTTTAGGTTTATCCTACGATTATTTTACATTTTTTTAACCTAATGGGCGTATTTTGCGATGATACCGAAGTATTTGTACTCTATGCATTTGTGAAATATAAAGTCTTATATAAATTAAAAAATTTATCCTGATCGGAAGAAGCCATATTTACGTTTTAATCCTATCTAACTTAACTAAATCCTACAAAAAACCTAAACTACTTAGACTAAAACGCACAAAAACCAAGATTTTTACTTATTTTAAAACGCGTAAAATCAATTGTAAAAAATATAATGCAAGTATGTAATTGTATCAAAGATGTAGGTTACTTTTTATTAAAAAATAAAAAAAACTTTTTACGTTTTTGTTTCAATGCGCAATTTACCTCTACCTCTATATTAGGAAACAGCACTCTACTCTAATCTGTATATCCCTGGTCACGCAAGAAGCAGCTTCTGATCTGAAACCATCGACTAAACCAACAAATTTAGATGAAAACAGTTATTTGCATTTTCTTGTAAAAAAAATGTTTAGGTAGGTTTTTACAACAAAATTGAAATTAAGAAATAGTAGTTTTTCACAACTAGTGCCTAAAATAGTGCTTTTTTTACAAGCGTTGATTTAAATAACGAGCGCAGCAAGGTATTTAAAAACGCGAGTAAAAACAAGCGCATTTTAGATGGGAGTTGTTAACACAATTTTTTTAATACCTTTATCAAAAAATCCAAGAAAAACAGGAAAGTACTTTTATAAATCTCGAACGAAGAGTACAGTCCATTCCATTTTTATTTAGACAAAATATAATCTTACTTTCCATATAACAAAAATCAGATTTTTAATTTGCCAAAATCAAACGCCGCCACGGCATTATAACTACACTGCTAACTTTAAATCACTCCGAATATCCCTTTATATTACGCTTTTATATCAATCAAATGCACCAGAGTGAAACATCAAGATGCCAGAGATACTTTATGGATGAAAAATATATTATTATGTAATATGCCTGTTAAGGCGGCCATGATATTCGTTTTTATTTGTACACCGAACATAACAAAGAAAACGCGATGCTGACCCAATACGACTGAGAGAGACCCAGACTGGTGAGCGAAGTCACCCAAAAATTAATGAATACAAATTCAATTTATACGTTTAAAAATGCTGGACCGGCTTTATATTTTGCGTATTTTTTATTACAAGCTTTTATTTAACTTTACCTCTATGTATTGTATGTTTATATGTTCGGGTCAAATCTTGCAACTCAATTTTGACTAACCCCTGCATGTCCAATTGAATTCAAATTTGTTATGCGATTATAGTTCGGGTGACAATACAATAATATGGTATTATTAGGCACCCCCTGGAGGGGGGAAAACGGGTAAGTTTTTTCGATTTCAACCAAAATTGGTATTCGGAAGTTTTTGGGGATAAGGAATACGAGGGGAGTGGAGGGGGAAAAACACCTAAGTTTGTCCGATGTCAACCAAAATTGTTATACGGAGGTTTCTGGGGATAAGGAATACGAATTTTTGATAAAATTTTGAAAATTCAATATGGCGGATTCAAGACGAACGATTTTTAGTCGTGTTTTGCTAACCAATTTTAACTGAATTATACACATCCACCTGTCTTTAAATTTGGTATGCGGTTAAAGTTCCGGTAACTATACAATAAATTGGTATTATTAGGTACCCCCTCTCTCCCTACGAGGAGAGTGGAGGGGGGAAAACACCTAAGTTTGTCCGATTTCAACCAAAATTGGTACACGGGGTTTTTTTGGGGATAAGGAATACGAATTTTTGATCAGATTTTGAAAATTCAAGATAAACGATTTTTGGTCAATTTTTGCTAACCAATTTCAACTGACTTATACACATCCGATTGTCTTCAAATTTGATATGCGTTTATAGTTATATATGGTATCAGGTATCATGGTATCAGGTATCAGGTATCCGCCTCCTCCTAACGAAGGAGGTAGAGGGGGAAAAAGATTTAGTTTGTTCGATTTTAATCAAAATTGGCATACAGGGGATCTTAGAGAAGGGGATTATGAATATTTGATCAGATTTGAAAATATCAATATGGGTTCAAAATGGACGACTTAGAGTACAAATCCAAAATTTAAAAAATAATTTTATATAAAAAGAAGCTCCAAGCTTTTATACAAAAATATAAAGTTTACTATCATAATAATAAAAGCGATGGGCGCATTGTAGAAAGTTTGGCCATGTTGACTCGAAAAATGTATGTTATTAATTATATGATTGTTTGCAAGAATCTGAATTCACTATAATGCAGAGAAATGCAAGGGTAAGTAAATTTAACCCAACTCGACCTAATTAACGGCCATCGCTTTTATTATTATAATATCAGAATGCTAAAAATTGTTTTCTACTTTTTACTGAACTTTACATTATATAAAAGCTTGTATTTGAAAAGATTTTTTTTTATAAAATTGTTTTTTAATATTTAGATTTTAAATTTAGAACAAACTAAATCTTTTTCCCTCTACATTTCACTTGTTAGGGAAGGTGGGTACCTGGTAATACCAAATTATTGTATTGTCACCGGAACTATAAACACATACGAAATTTGAAGAAAATCGGATGTGTATAAGTCAGTTAAGATTGGTAAGCAAAACATGACCAAAAATTGTCCTTCTTGAATCCGCCATATTGATTTTTTAAATTGAATTTGAAGACAATCGGATGTGTATAAGTCAGTTAAAATTGGTTAGCAAAACATGAGCAAAAATCGTCCATCTTGAATTCGCCATATTAAATTTTCTGATCCAAAATTCGTATACTTTATCCCCAAAAAGCCCCGTATGCCAATTTTGGTTAAAGTCGGACAAGCTAAATATTTTCCCCCTCCAGTTTCCTCGTTAGGGGGAGGTGGGTACCTGATAATGCCATATTATTGTATTGTCACCGGAACTATAAACGCATACCAAATTTGAAGACAATCGGATGGGTATAAGTCAGTTAAAATTGGTAAGCAAAACATGACCAAAAATTGTCCTTCTTGAATTCGCCATATTAAATTTTCAAAAGCTGATCCAAAATTCGTATACTTTATCTCCAAAAAGCCCCGTATGCCAATTTTGGTTGAAGTTGGATAAGCTAACTATTTTTCCCCCTCCAGTTTCCTCGTTAGGGGGAGGTGGGTACCTGAGAATACCATATTATTGTATTGTCACCGGAAATATAAACGCATACCAAATTTGAAGACAATCGGATGGGTATAAGTCAGTTAAAATTAGTAAGCAAAACATAACCAAAAATTGTCCTTCTTGAATCCGCCATATTTATTTTTTAGAATATGATAAAAAAATCGTATTTCTTATCTCCAAAAACCCACGTATACCAATTTTGGGTGAAATCGGACAAACTTAGGCGTTTTCTTCCCTCCAGGGAATGCCTAACATTACCATATTATTGTATTGTCACCGGAACTATAATCGCGTACCAAGTTTGAATTCAACGGGACTACAAGTTAGTCAAAATTGAGTTGCAAGATTTTTACACGGACATAGAAACATATATAGATAATAGAGGTGAAGTTAAATAAAAGCTTGTAATAATAAACTTAATGTTTTCTAATTTTGAGCCTTAAGACTGCTACGAATATGCGGTTTTTAGATTTAAAATAATAAATTACTTCCTAATATTAGAGGGAATTGTGACGAAACAGATTTCTTCGATCTTGCTACTCTTGTGGCTATATGCCTATATATTGTGCCCCTGAAAATGACCAATGGGTGGGTGCGTCCACCATGCCTGTGTCCCAAACAATGTTTGAGCTTCATTCATTTGAGATTTCATAACCAGTCTCTTCTACGCACTATTTACGTCTATGTATTGGTTCAATACTTGCTGCCTTGGCCATATCTAGTACACTGTGATCAATTGTCTTACGATAACAATAACAAAATGGCAAAAAATGGTTCAAAAACTTTCTATTACAATCAACTCATGATAAAATTTAAACTAAACGAAATCGTAAATTTTCTGAATGAGGCCCTGTCCATACTGTGATCAGTGTGGCCAAAAATCTAGGGAGAAACAAAAAAATAATCGTTAGACTAAAATTCTCGTTGACAGTTGACGTCAATCAATGTGGATAAATTTCGGGTGGCATATACTGTACTTCTTGCAACACACCATCTTTACACTATAAATAAAGGCGGCTGGTAGATGAAATAACAATGGTTTCCATAGCGATGTGCCTTTCTACTCGGTAACGTTAATGTTGCGACAGTTTAATCTTTGACAGTTTGATATTTTGACGATATTTTAAAATGAATTTTTCGTAAATACTTGGTGAAAACTGGCCGAAATGGCTTAATTTTTAGACAAAAAGAAAAATATTCTTTCAGTATTACTATTTTCCGCAATTTCTCTTTAATGTTGGGTAAAAAACGGCCAGAAATATATTTTTTTTCACCCGTGATCTAAAAAAAAAATTTTTGCATCAGTAACCACAAAATTGGTGCTAGAAAGCACGGATAGTCCACCATCCAATCAATTATTTTATGTTGAAAGAAAATGAAGAAATCTCGAAAACTGTAGTTTTGAAAGATATGAATCTTATAACAAAATTTTTGGGTGATATTTACGAAAACCCAAATCTGCAAACCGGATATCAATAGCTGCTTTGCTTCCAAAGTTATGATTTTTTTTATATATATTTTAACGTTTTTGCAAATAACTCGGAGACTAAAGCTCTTACGAGTTTGGACTTTGTAACAAAATTTGTAGTCCATATTCATGGAAACTTAAATCTGAAAATTGTATATCGCCACTTGCTTTTATTCCAAAGTTACAATTTTTTTAAATATTTTATACCCCTTTTCCCCCCTTCAACCCCCCCACCACCCTACCCAAAAGTTAATCAGTTCATGGTCAGCCGATAGAGGATTTTGGTACCAAATTTCGTTAAAATCGATTCTTGAGTTATCGTGTTTACAGACAGACAACAAACCGACAGACAACTTTTTTTTTGTCGATTAAGGTATTTTGGATCCTTAGTAACTCATTTTTGATAAAATTAAAAAAAGTCAAAATTTTACGATTTTAATAGTCCCCCATCCCATGATGGTGTGGTAGACTAAAAAGCCAGGCTTTATTTATCTGCAGACAGTTATTAAAATCATGTTTTTGATGAAGGTATAAAAAAAAATCAGTTGTCATGCCGTTTGACCCAAAGACGCCTTAAAACAACCTTTTTGTTTTTTATTTAAACCACGGCTAGTAGATAGGAAGTATCCTTATTTGGCATTTCGAAATTTAAGATTTAGGTACGCGTGCTTATAACTAAACTTGATATGAATGATAGTGAGTATTACTAACTCCTTGTGAAAAGGATGTTCTCTCGGATATTCGGTGGGTTAAATGATCAAATAAAACGCAAAATACAAGTTTTTTATTAATATGTTTACCACACTGACTAGTGGAATACCGTGAATATTCTGAATATAATGTTGTTGTTTTTTTTTAAAAAAAAACGGGATATTTGATGATAATGTTGGTCGGGAAGAGTTCACAATAATCACACTGTTATTCATTGTACTGACCGCACGTTTAGGACGTCATGTCAAAAAGGTCGAGGGTTGTTGGATTTTAATGTTGAACGAGCCTGAGACACATCCAAACAACTAGCCACCTCATTAAACAGTACAGTTGTTTTTAAGATTGTCTAGGAATTAAAAAATGTACAAGGCACTTTTCCGCGCACTTCAACGTAGGTTTTATTTTAGTTTTTATGTCTTTTCGGCTCACTCTCACTCACTTCCTACATCCAATTTTTCTTCGCCCTCTTCTGTTCCCCCTTTTTTCTAGAAGCCCCACCATTGTTCTCCTGCAAAAACCATAGAAATAGAAGGGATTAAAGAATGGGCTTAACCCTACGCAAAGGAATTAACAAAGAGGGCAGCCATTTTCAACTACACCAAAGAAAAACAGTGGGTTGGGTTTGTTGTTCCAGCATCACACTGTTTACATTGAAACTTAAATAAAATTTAGAATAAACAAATGATTTACTTTAACTAAAGTTTTTATAGTGTTTATTATAAAAATGGTAAACTTTTGTAATTTGATCTTTAAATCAATAATTAAAAGTTAGATTTGACAATTTCACTTCAATTTATGTAGTAAATTTAAAAGTTGAAGTCTATTTGAACTTTGTTTGTAAACAAGAGTAGGCCTGCTTGACAGGTGGGAAATTTAAATTTTCAACAGATGTATTCATCAAATTATATTTCTATTTTCTTTTCCAAACTAAACAAAAAGTATTATTTTGGAGTGCGTTCATGAAAAGAAGTTTGTGGACATTTAAATAAACTGAATAAAACTAAAAATTTGAAAATAATAGTCTTTCAAAAGCCATGCAGTTACCCAGGTAAAAGATCCATATATTTAAATATTTTTTCTATATTTGACTATATTATGTATTTGGGGAATGGGATTGCTCTGTTTAAAATATTTACCTTTTATTGATGTTAAATTATATTAAAATCAAACGGATGCCTTTTATTCTAGTAAACTTTTAAAATAAACTGAAATATTTAAAATAAAACAACATTGAAATCTTCCTAATAAACAATTTAATTTAATTACCAAGTATATTACATAAAATGTATTATGAAAATAACTATACAAAGTCAAACTTCTTATAATATTTATTAACTAATTATCCAGTCTAAGTCAAATGGAAATTTATCCAATAGTCAACTTGTTTACAGCTCATAAAGGTTGCTCTGGCCTCCGCATTATCCTGAAACAAAGAAAAATGATATAACTTAAGACCCTGTCGGTCATCCTAGCTCAAATTTTAACTAGTTAGAAAAGTTTTTTCTATACATTCATCAAAAACATGATTTAAGTAACTGTCTGCAGATAGCAAAGGCATGGCTTTTTTGGCTACCGATGCAAAAAAACTTTTTTTTTCATCACGGGTGCAAAAAAAGATTTTTGTTCGTTTTTTACCCAAAGTTAAAGAGAAATAGCGGAAAATGCCTAAGAATTAAGCCATTTCCTCCAGTTTTCACCAAGTATTTACGAAAAAAATCAATTGAAAATATTGTCAAAATATCAAATTGTCAAAGATTAAATCTCGCAACAATGAACGTTACCGAGTAAAAAGACACATCGCTATGAAAACGGTTGTTAATAATAATAATAATAATAATGTAAAGATGGTTTGTTGCGAGAAGTTCTCTTCCTTCGAGATTTTTAAAATTATTTTCCTGTTTTTCTTGAATTTTTTGATAAAGGTATTTTAAAAAAATAGTGTTAACAACTCGCGGCTAAACTGTGCTTTTTTTTACTCGCGTTTTTACTACTATTTTTATTCAGACTTACTATGATAAATTCTAACCATGTCAACTGCTAAAAACCCAAAAATAAAGAAGATAATAATATATAGTGACTTTTATAAACCGTGTCAAACAGAAACTGGTGTCCGTCCAGTTGTTTGTTGTCACAGAAATAGAAGTGTTTAGTCATTGTTGATCCTTGAACTTGTATATAGTTTCTGGGAATGATTGGTCTCAAATCTACACATGTAAGGCTCAAGGGCTCCTTATATTTTCTAAAAATAACAGAAGCAAGTTTATCACAAACAATAGGGACTTTTTGGGCAGTTTACGAAAATAGCAGCATCAGGAATAAAGTTATTTCGGTTATTTTCCTAAATATTTCTACGCTTACCTATAAAACAATATATTCAGTGTCTCCCTCATTCAAAAGCTAACAATTCTAAACATTCGTTTTGAAAAAAATTGCCAAAAATACAAAGACTTTGAAATTGATTGACAGAAGAATATGGAAATAAGCATAAAAATTGTAGATAAAGAAAAACAAGGCGGTTATTAGACACTTAAAGTAAATATTTCAACGCATCGGTATCGGTATATGTATCGCGTTCGAAATAAAGCCAAAATACAGTACATTTTTGACTTGTTTATGCGATGTTTCGAGCAATGCCCTATTTTTTGAAAGGTGCGATGACAGAACGGTTAACAGCAATCCATGCGTGCATTGGCATGGACGTAACGATACGTTCATCACTCCGTACGCATCGATTGCTGTCAGCTTTTGTGTCATCGCACCCGTCAAAAAAGCAGGCATCGTTCGAAACATGGCATGAGCAAGTCAAAAATGTAGTGTGTTTTGGCTTTATTTCAAACGCGATACGTATACCGATACGGATGCGTTGAAATATTTACTTTAAGTGTCTATTAGCGGCAAAATCACGTAATTTTTGTTGTTAGCTTTATTTTGTTTATATTCACTTCTGTCAATCCACGTCAAAGTCTTTGGCAATTTTTTTCAAAACGAATGTTAGTTTTAGATTATGGAAGATGCAGAATATTTTGCTTTTTGCAGTTGGGAAAATAAACCGTAATACCTTTATTCTTGACTGTTTGTCAAATAGCGATAGCCAAAAAAGTTGTTGTTTTTGTATCCTTACCATAAGTCCCTAATATGGTATTGATTATACAAAATGGCTTTATTTTTGTCGTCAATTGACAAAACACCCACCTGTTGGATTGTTTAGATGTTAACAGTCCTCGACTTCCCCAAGGAGCATTGTCCACTTACTTAGGGCTGGGCCAGATTAAGTTTGGAGCGTCTTGCGTCTTTGTGCTTCTTTTTCACTTTAAGTTAAATATTTCCTGCTTTTATACTTGTGTTGTGTCCACATCATCGGGTAACATTTTTAATGTTCTTTGCTTTATTTATCTAGGTGAGGCAACCATCTGCCCATAGAAATAAAAGGGGGAACTTCTTCTATTTCTATGCATCTGCTTTCTTACCACTCGGAACTGACCTAAAAGCACAAGAAACACGAAATAAAGGTTTAAATTAATTTTAAAGAGGTAAACATCAATTTTGACATAGGTATTTATCGAAAATCCTTACGGTAGCTACACCGATGTAAACTATGACTTACCTAGATTATATATATATTATTATTATTATTTTAAGTAAATGAGTAACAAAAAGATGGATCAATAAAAGTTTTATATTTTACCTACTACTAACATTTCTAAAATTTATGTATCTAACTCATGTTTTTTGTGAAAGTTTGACATATTTTACTAACCAAAAAAGTCATCTTCATTGAAAAACTGTCTGGTAAAATTATAAAAAGAGACAACAAAACATCAGTACATTTTATAAAATCGGTTTTACATGAAAATATGATAAAAATCTCCTCAGATAAAACAACAACTGTCCAAAGTAAAGAGGTATAGGATGGTCCTGTCGGTATGGTTGGCCCTTGCAGCCTTCTTGACTAGTTTCCAGGCCGCCTTCTCGTATTGTGGCATTGGTGCGCCGCAGCTTGAATTGCCCCTGTGGGGTGCAGCTGTCCCTCGACTAGACCGTTAGCATACTGATGCCCTCGGGTTCCCCCTTACGGACTTACTACCTGGCGACTTGCCTTGACTGCCCGTACCGGACGCTGAGTCAGCCTGCTTTCCAGGCCCAGCTTCGCTGCCCAGTGAGGGGAAGTCAATGTTTTCCGGGTTCCCAGTTCCCTCCCTGGCAGCGATATGCATTCTTCTTTGGGAAAATAAATTCTCGTCCTGCCTCTGTCTGTGCCTCCGACTCTTCTCCCGCTTAGACCTCTACCCCTATTTATCTGTGGTGACCTTTAGCCTTTATAACGTACAGCTATCTATACTAATATAATTCTATGATGGATGGGGTTTTTGGCATTTTTTTGCTTTTTGTATCTAAAAAAATATTACCACCAATGGAGTGTGTGAGGTAACATTAAACGTGTAGACTCATTAGAATGTAATAACTTTTTTTTAAACTTAAAATAACAACTATGGTGAGTAATCATAAAATTACAAATAACTTAAAATGAAGGCAAATAAGGAAAGTTAATTTGATTCCAGTTTAATATATCTAAGAAACAAACATGCATTGAGTATCGCCTAAGATAAAACGACTTTTTTATTATGAGAAAAAGCACTTAAAAATATTTTTCTCTGGCCGTTTCTGGTGTCTTTTGAGTAATGACCAATACTTTATTAGAGCTTGGAACTTGTATGCTATCAACTTTAAACAATTTTGGTAAACCTTCTGCATAACGTATTAATTATCTGGAATATCTCTAAATGAAAAACGAATGCGAACAAAAGTTTAAATACACCAGATTTGTCCCGCGAGTCATCATGAAATTACCCAGGAGTACTTTGTAACTTAGTTGGCCAGCGTATCTCAGAATTCGATATCACAGAGGTTTTGTTTGCAGTTCTTTGTGCTTTTATAAGCTGTTCCAATTTTTATGAATAATAAAACTGCTAACTTTAATTATGACTGATCTGTAAGATTTTAATTTTTACAGTTTTTGTTTAAAAAATATGAATTTTTATTATTAACCCTTTTATTAGTATTAGTTTTCTTCCTTAAAACTAGGGAATATTTACTTAAACTCAACTTTAAAAACTGCACATTCGAAGCAACTCATGGTCAAGCCATGATGGTAATTTAAGGCTTAAAATATTTTAGCATAATTTAAAGAGTAACGTTTTTGATTAATTAATTGTTACTATTTCTTTCACATTTTTATGCCATAGTTTTGCTCACATTTTAAAGCATTCTCTCCAAACTTTCGATGTTTAGAATAAAAAACTCACATTTTTCAAGTTTTCACTGTTTTTTAGCGTTCTAAAAAAGGACTGCCAAAAAACATTTTTTCTCTGTGAAAATGAAAAATATTTAGAGAGAGAGAGGGCAGAATTTTATAGGTGGATGGAGAGATATTTTAGTGAAGTGCAAGAGACACAGCACGCTATAAAAAAGTATTTTAGAGAAAGATGAAAATAATTTAAGGCAATCAAGGGCGTCGATAAGGGGGGGAGTAATGGGGGTAATCACCCCCCCACCCAAGATAGACTTTTGACAAAAAAATATTACTATATCACTTATACATTTTATCCTCATGTAAAAATATATATAATTTTTTAGTTCAAAGCTTTTTTAAAAAACCTAAGTTTTTTTACTTTATAATTCTGTTCCTCAATATGCCAAGGGGCAAAGGCATACAAACAATAAAATTTATCTTGTTAATTTGTTACCCCCCCCCCCAAAAGAAAAAATTATCGACGCCCTTGAAGGCAATTGTTTAATAAAAATATCTGTTATGTCATCTGTCTGTAATATTTAGTGGTGTCGTGCATATGATTTTCATTGTTCCATTTTTATACAAAAAATAGCTCAAATTGTAATTTTTTAAAGCATAAAGTGTGTGAAACATAAGGTGACATCAATTTCTTTCAATCAAAGTTTTTTACAGTCCTTAAATTTGCCAAAAAATGTGCGTGTATAAGTGTATTTAAGCACAACTAAAAATCATTTAACAGATATTTAACTATATTATTTTAAGGGTCATCATGGCTCGACCATTAGGTTTAAAAGTTATAGAGCGCCGGTATACAGTACTCCGCGTGCATGACGTTTATTAAAAGCTTGTTATGTAATATACTATTAAAAGTTAGTTGTTGACAGAGTCATTATCAATTTTGGCATGAGGTTTATAATTTTTTTAGTGGCCTGCTCCACAGTAACAGTTACAAAATGCCAAGCCGCCTTACGCACCCTTCAGGCGTTTCCCTTTTTTAAGCCAACGTGCCTGTGCCGAGAGCCGCATGTGGATCCCGATTGTAACTTCTTTAGAGATTTTCTGTTCGATCACCCATGTATGTTTGTTAAGGAAAAGGGTAAGTTAATCTAACAATTATTAACCATTTAACATGTATTGGCGTTGTCTCAGAAAAAGTGATTTTTTAAAATTATCTACTAAACCTTCACACATTCACTTACTTTTTTATAGTGATCATGTAAACTTGATTTCAAAAAAACGCATACATGCAGTCACAAAATTGACCTTTCTAAAAGTGTATAATATATACGGATTACCAGCTAAAATGCCTAAAAACTTCCAAAGTACGAAAATTTCTCATATTGTTTAAAAAAGTTCTCTAAAACTGAAAATATTTTTTTACTTAAATTAAAGACAAACTTATTTTTATATTAAATTTTGCATAATACTAAAAAATCAGCAAAAATAATGTTTTGGTAAAATCTTTATTAAACAATATCAAATTATTACTCGAGTAACGGATGATGTTCTATAAAGAGGGTGGTAAGCCATTTTGGAGTTGAAACTTGGATTAGGACAAAAACGATGTTAAACTTAATACTAATCATTTTAACTTAAAAAAGAACTAAAATGAATAAATTAGTATTTAATAGGATCACCATTTTTCTCTATTACAAGCTGCAAACGTCTGGGCATTAAAAAGGTTAAATTTTGAAAATACTGATGGTCTTCTGAAAGCTGATCCAATGCGCGATAAATAGCATCGTGGTCTCCAATTGGCGAACAACATTAGCTGTGTGTACTGGACAGTTGTTCTGTTGATAAACGAAGTCATTATTGTCATGTGAAGCCTGTACATATGGCGCATCATTCACTATTGAATTTTCCTTCGATTCTCCAAAAAAAAACCCAAATCTCTAGCACTAAACCAGCCCCACATGTTTACAGAAAAATGTCCAGCTTTTTTAATTTGGTTTGTATATTCGAGTTCAAATCTAGAATTTGATAAACGAGAAACTAAAATTCTCCTGCTGCTTGAAGATGATTGAAAAATTTTTTCGTCAGTGAAAATCACCCTCTCCCAGGAGAACGTTGTACAGTGCAAAAATCACTCTGGCCTATTTTTGTTCTTCTGGTAGAAAAGGATTCTTTGCAGCAACTCGACAAGAAACTTCTGATTTCGTTACTCTTCTATTTACTGTTGCTAAAGAACCCGGAAATAATGTTACATTAGCTGCTTCAACCGACGTTGAAAAAGGATTTTGTCTGAGATGGTCAATAAGTCTCTCATCTTGCACTTCAGAACTTACTTTTGGTCATCCTGATCCATCTTTCCTATCCGTAGAATTATTTTGAATCCAGCGCTTTTTCCGTCGCATTATCGTCATTTTATCAACTCCAAAATGGTTGGCCGCTCTTCTTATAGACCAGCCGTCTTCTATAACTCAAGTGATAATTTGAACTTTTGTAAGTGTTGATATCCGTGGCATTTTTAAGGATCTCACACTGAATTTTAAGCTGTCAGGCGTACTAAGCTGGTGCTGCCTTATAATAGTATACACTAATGGAAAGCTAAATTTGGTGGTATAGAAAAAAATCAAGTGTACATAGATATTTATACGGGAATTTATGCTATTAAAGAGAATTATGTTTTTACCTATAAGTCATTTAGCGGAAATAGCTATATACCTCCAAAATGCTCAGTTTTATGGGACAGCTATATAAGTCCATAAAGTAATTTTAAAAACTATTTTATGAGATAATGCTTAGTTTTATGGGACAGCCTTTTAATTCAACAGATTTTTTGTCAAATGACGTGACAAAAATTAAAAAAACGCGATAAAATTTTCTATTTTTTCCAAGTAAGAAAGAACCCCGCACGGCATACATGGCATTTTGGTTGATTGCATAATTTAATGAAATTTTGGTATGTTATAGATCTCGACCTACTGATCACACTTTAACTGGACCATAATCAAATCGTATGATTAGTTTCAAAGATATAGGGGAATTTCGAAAGTAATTACTAACATGTAAAAACAATCGTCATGTTTTATTAATAAGATTTTTGTGAGTTTTCTAACAAGATTCAGTTGAGCGTTGGCATCAGTATGTATGCACACAACCGCTTTTGATCAGAGGTGATATTTTAGTATACCAAGGTCATCACAAAAGCATTTACTTTAGAGAATTTATGTTTATTTGTTATGTGTTTATCCTATATAACTGCTATGATATAAACGCCCAGGATGAGAGAAGATCGTAGCGGCAACGGACAAAATCTAGATTGCCATGACATGGTCAATGGGATAAATCGACCTGAGCCTGCGCAAGTTTGTAACGTCGAATCACCTCATTTCTCGTTCAACGCACTTCCAGCTAGCGCATGAGCATTCGAGTCCGTCATTAATCCATTTTCGCAGGGGTTTCCGCTACGCTTTTTCTTATAGCGATATATATGGGCAGGACCTTTATAGTATCTCATAGTTATATAATGTATCCCATATACTTACAGCTTATCCTAAGTATTATATTAGTACATTTAGTTAATTAGACCGGTTAATAAGAAAATATTTTCGTACTTTTCGTTACATCGTAACCACCACAAGTATCTAATACCGACTTTTGTAAGTACCTACATCTATATAGGAATAGATACATGGAAAAATGATTTCTACATGAAAAAAAGATCTAAAAGCCTCATTAGACCAAACATATACATACATATACAAATACATATCTTGCTCGAAAAGCCATATTTAATGAAAAAAATATTGCACGTTGCTAAGACTGACAGTGACAGCAAACGCATTTGTTTTAATAACTCGAGTCGAACTTACTAGATCACAGTAACATTGCTCTAAAATAATACCTATTTTTTAATCATTTTGATATTGTTAGGTACATTAAAAAAAATACTTGACTAACTAATTGAGGCTATAAATATATCAATCACAAACCGGCTCGGCTCCTTTATTCTTTTTATTTTAAAGACGTCTCAAGTAAAGCAAGTATCAAGTTTAAGTAATATTTTAGCGCCACGCCACGCCAAATAATAATCTGTAAAAATGTAGTTTAGTACTTTCGGTACTTCCCCTGTAACTAAAATTACGAACAGAATGTTCTTGATAACATGCCTGATGGTTAGTTTTAATGACGAATCTGTCACTAAAAGATCTAATAACATGCACATAAGAAATATACATAAATTCTAAAAAGTTAATACTTTTTTAATTACCCCGGTACAATAAAATATAACGCCTAATTAAAAACAGTAGTGCTCATACATTATATTGATGCCAACACTCAACTGAATCTTGTTAGAAAACTCACAAAAATCTTATTAATAAAACATGACGATGTTTTCACTTGTCAGTAACTACTTTAGAAATCCCCCTGTATCTTTGAAACTAATAATACGATTTGATTATGGTTCAATTAAAGTGTGATCAGTATGTCAAGATCTAAAACAACCAAAATTTCATCAAATTCTGCAATCAACCAAAATGCCATGTCTTCCGTGCGGGGTTCTTTGTGCTTTATCTCAGGAAATATCTTCGTAAGGCTTCAGAAGAAAACACGATTATGAAACTTATATCCGTCCATCTTATACTTATTTTTTGGTAGCGAACTAATAGGTTGTGGAGCTAGGAAAACGCTTATTATTGTAACAGACTTCTTTTACGACTGAAGACAAGATAATAATAGACACTTAAAGTAAATATTTCGACGCATCGGTATCGGTATAACTAAGACGTTCGGAACAAAGTCAAAATACGCTACATTTTTGACTTGTTATGCCGTGTTTCGAACGATGGCTACTTCTTTGACGGGTGTGATGACAGAATCTCGTTGCGTACGGAAGGATGTATGTATCGTTACGGACCCACGAACGTACGCAACGATTTCAATCAGCAGTTCTGTCATCGCACCCTTCAAAAAGCGGGCATCATTCGAAATTCGTGTATTTTGGCTTAATTTCGAAAGCCTTAGGTAACCGATACTGATGCGTTGAAATATTTACTTTAAGTGTCTAGTAACTTCGGTTGTTGAGAAACAAAACTACAACCTACTTAAATCATTTAAAATAACTCAAATGTTAGCTTTTAACACACCATATACTTTTTGTATCATGGACAGTTTTTATAAGAGAATCTGCTACCTGCTTCTCGGTCAAACATTCTTTCTTTCAGGAGAAGATGCCTTACACCTATGACTTTGGTTCCTGCATGTTAGGCCCCATTCTGACCTAGATTTTGGGCACCTTGGTTATTAATGTTTAACACAGTGGCTCACGTACATTCACCAAATTCTTCGCTCGATATTCTTAGCCACGTTTGTAGCCATATATTCAGTTTCGGTTATTAAAAATGGAACAATAGTTTGTCGCATAGTTGTACCATTTTTTAGAAAAGCAAAACCAATAACTGATCTACCTTCATCTAAGTTGCCAACCATTTCACTTCTCTTCTGACTAGCACCTTAAAATTCTAGTCTATAACTCTTCATACTTTTTAAATATCTAAGGATACATTTTGTGGCAGTCCAATGAATGATTCCTGGATTTTGTGTAAATAGACTCACATTATTTTCTGCATAAGATATGTTAGATATTTACACTTGTGCTGCATAAAGGTGTTGTATTGTTACGTTTTTGAACTAGGATTATACAATTTTTTTCGAATAATGCATTTATGAAACACACATGTAACTATTGGAGTTCTAGACCACTTCTGTATTATACTGGTGATTTGCAGAATGGGTGTTTGTCTTCATTTGTTTATAACTCATATACTAGAAAATATAGAACTTTGTACTATTTATGAAAGTTGTAGTACTTTTCAAAAACCCATAGTCTGATGTAAACTTTTACAGAATCGGATCATTTTCGACAGAGTTATGAGCGTTCTTGTATTTGATATTTTTGATCTGGATTGTTGATTAAATAATTTTTACATTTAAAGGTACCTAATTCTTTAATATGTCCTCAAACTCGAGCAAGGGTACGATCGGTTTGCACCTAAAAATTTTCAAAACTTTGGACGGTTTTCTTAAATTTTGTATATTTCTATTGTGCGGTTTATTTTGAAAATAACGGTATTTTTTCCAATAATACACTTTGTTTCCGGTGCTTCTCCTATAGGTCCCGTAAGTCAGTAACGTCACCGACCCAAATAGTACGTGCCAGGAACGTCCCAGCAGCGGTCTACGGAACGTTCCGAACGAAACGTCCCATATTGGTACACAATTTGGCGGAAAAATCTGAGCTTTAAAATGTACGTCCTGTGAACTTTCCCGTCAGCGGTTCAAGGGAAGTTTCAAATAAAACGTTGAGGGAACGTCTGTTTTGGACTCAGATAAATCTGGCGCACCGTTTTTTACAAAAGTTCAAGCTATCTTTTTTAATAATTTGATAGAATAAGTCTACTTATGTTTTGCGTACCTAATTTATGGACGGCACTTATTGGCCTTGAAATTTTGAATCCTTTTGTTTCAGAGCAAAATGACGTTATAGCATAATCTTTCTAAATAATAAATTCACCCTTCAAGTTCATTGGTTATTCATTTCGTTCGGCTAGTTTGTTATTGCTTTTTATCTGACACATGATATTTGTTGTCTCGTCTTATCGTACTTATCTGTTCTAGAATCGTTGTGTTATTCCTGATTTAGATAGATTTTTTTTGACACTAACTCAAACTTTTTATATTAATAATTTTATGAGAGGTTTACCCAACTCATTTTTATGTATAAGTATTAATTTAGTGCTAATTCTGTATGTGAGTGTCTTTCTTCTGCACTAAATATATGCTTATGCATAAAAATAAGTTGGGTTAATCTTTCATTTACTCTGTGAACGTTTAAATCACGCAAAAGTGTGTTATCTTTTTGAGCAAAAAGAGGTCTCCAGGATGTTTAGTAAACATCCATTAAGACGATTCTAAAAGGCCCGGTAAGAGTCCTCACCAAACCGGGAGGGGATGTAAAAGCAGGTCCCAATGGACGTTTCCGGATCAAAGTTTTTGGAAATATCTCTAGTTTCTCGAAAGTTCCCGGAACGTACGGCGACCACAGGTACAGGGTCGTATTACTAGGGCACCAAGCGTTTTCTATAAGTAGTTTTAGAGCTATAAGTCTCGAATAACTTTTTTCAGGCCTCATTTTTTGCTAGCTTTAAAACGACACCAAGATCATTAGGATCGGTTGAGTAGTTAAAAACTTCGAATTTAATTTTACAACTTATTATTGCATTGGCATTAGTTTTTTACAAAAATATTAATTTTAATTTTTATTTACCTTTAAAGTTTACTTTTGTGTATATTTAATATTTAATGTTAATGAGATATCACGTTTATTATTATTCAATTTTATATAAAAACAGAGATCTTACAGAAAATAAATCAATATTCAACTAGTTCTAAATTACTAACGTTTACTCATTAACCCTACAACGGCCAAACCACCTTGCCGGTATTCTATAGTGTGAGGCTGCTATAGAGTAGCAGGGAGCAAAAAAAGTTTAAGGGAATATGCCCTACACATCCGAGAGGAAAGAAAAAGTAAGAAGCGCCGTTATCACCGACCTACCACAAGCAGTCTATAGGACTTACCAACAGCATCAAGGCCCTAGCATCCAGCAACACACCAGGACCACAGCGTCCCACATCAAGTCTCAGCAGCTACGATCATCTAAAAACACAACGGGACCAACCAGCGTCCCAGAAAGAAGACCCTAGCAGCCACGATGATCTAGCAACGCAACAGGGCCAATCAGTGTCCTAGAAACAAGGCTCTAGCAGCCACGAACATCTAGCGACACACCAGGACCAACTAGCGTCCGAGCATCAAGGCCTCAGCAGTCAAGATCATCTAGCAACATACCACGATGAACTAGCATTCCAGCAACAAGGCCCCAGTAGGCACCGTCATCTAGCAATACACCAGGACCAATTAGTATCCCAGCATCAAGGTCCTAATATTTACGATCATTTATTTAGCAACAGGACCAACTAGCGTCCCAGCATCAAGGCTCTAGCAGCCACGATCATCTAGCAACACACCAGGATTAACCAGCATCCCATCATCAAGGTACCAGCAGCCGCAATAATCTAGCAACACACCAGGACCACCTAGCGTCCCATCATCAAGCCTCCAGCAGCCACGACCATCTAGCAACACACCAGAATCACCTAGCGTCCCAGCAACAAGGCCCTAGCAGCCACAATCATCCATCGTCTAGCGCCAGCAGCCGACAACAGACCGTACCCTACAGCATCCCATCCTCAAGGCCCAACCGTCGACGCTCAAATATGAAGCAAGAAAACAGATTGTCATTAAAGCAAGAAGAGTTGACAAAGCAGTTAGGCCAAACATTCAGTAACTTGAAAAAAGACCCCGCGGCAAGATATAAACACCATCATATATAGGAGATCAAACGACAGCAATTGACATCATCTGGGGCAAAATTGAAGAAAATCATGTAACTCTGGAATCACTAGAACTTACAAACCACACCCAATATCTACAAGAACTTACAGAGAATGGAAGATCTCTCGGACGAGATTGACCAAGCAAAGCAAAATCTAGAAGAAAACAAGTTTTTTTCTCGTTACGAATTTTCCGCGATCAAAATTCGGAGATAATGTGAAACTCATCAAGGTCCATGATGGCAGTCTCTCAATAATTTGGAAACAGCTTTATATGCCAAATACTTGGTTATATATAACCGCAGTATCCAACAATACAGAAGAGAAGAACTACTACTGAACTCCAGCGGTATACTGAAAATATCGCAAGTTTGTATAATTAAAAAAAACAAAACATTATTACACCCAAGAGAATTGACACCTCAGGCGTCAGCAATTTCGATCGAGTTCAGGCACCCGCATGATGCGTCCAAGGTCGTAGACGAGAAACCGATATTTTCTGTAAATAGTGATTTGGAAAATTTATCAAGATGAGAAGAATATATACGAAACAAACTTAAACAACATCTTTGGAGGGAAGTTTGGACACACACCTACCTATTGGTTTAGCAATATGGGGTAGTTTTATGGTCAAGCGACGACGATTCCAAAGGCCTAACTGTCCGCAAGAGCATACGATGATAGTAGTAGTAGTAGTAACTAGGAGGCGGGCCAAGACCTGGCAAGTAGGCCCAATCGATCCCTTTTTACCTTACCCCAGCCCAGTCCCCTAATCCACCACCTGTACCGCTTGTACGATAGTGGGCTCTCCGGGCCTTCCTGTTCTCTTGACAAAGTCCGGTTTGTCCCACTTGAGAGCTCGTAGGTCCTCTACATCCAGGTTTGGTTGTCCGAGTACCTGATTCTCCATCCTCAGGTATGCACTCCAGCGGGATGTCTCCTCCGCTCTCTCACAGACCTGGCCGGTCAGTATTCCTATCAGTAGTCCAATATCTTTTCGTGTCTTTCCCAGGAACCACTTGAGTCTGGCCGTGTCCAGCCTGTCGATGAATTCTTTGAACTGTCTGCATCCTATTTCGCTATCCCAGGAGTGCTTATGATGATAAAGGCGACTCCGGTTTTCAAGCTTAACAATGACGCAATTGACGAGGAATAGCAGGCACCAACAGAGCCGGGGAATATGTCTAACGACAGAAAAGCATTAGTTTTACAAAAATATTAATTTTAATTTTTAATCACATTTAAAATTTACTTTTGTGTATATTTATTTATTCTAAACTATGGCTATCTAGAGTAGACCTCGCGATTAAAATAATTTTAAACATAAGTGTTATTCTATATTATACGTTTATTTTTATTAATTTTATATAAAAACAGATGATTTAAACAAACTAAATCAGTATTCAACTAGTACTAAATTACCAACTTTTACTCATTAACCTTACTACGGCCAAGCCACCTTGCCGTTATTCTATAGTGAGGCTGTTATTGAGTAGTAGGAAGCAAAAGGTTTAAAAAAATATTATCCACACCTTTTCAACCACTTTTAAGTCAAAATCGCATACATTTTAAACTACCGTAGCCCAGTGGGATTTAACCTACTAGCGAACTATAATATATCAAAATGATCGTGGAACTATTAAAGATCGATTGAGACTATTCCCATCAATCGGTTCAATAATAACAAAGTTGAAAAAAAATCCCTTTTATACCCATGGCTTTTATGCGGATACCAGTGACGAACACAAGCTCCGCCCATACGTAAATTTTAAAAGTTATTTTTTCGCACCTTTTTTTTCGTTTTTCTGGTTTTTTGCCGAGTTGGCAAAAAAAAAATTAAATACCATTAAACCCTAACTATAGAAACCAGTGACTCTAAGTAGTGAATATAGTAGCTACTTAGCTTGGTAAGTGTGGATTTTAACTTTTGGTATTGGTCGTCACTTACAGTCCATTCTATTTTTACAACAAAAAATAACCTCACTTTCCATAGATCAAAAACCAGATTTTTAAGTTGCCAAAATCAAACGCCCCCCACAGATCAATCAAATGCTCCAGAGTGAAACAGCAAGATGCCAGAAATACTTTATGGATGAAAAATATATTATTTTGCAATATGCCTGTTAAAGCGGTCATGATATTCGTTTTTATTTGTACACCGAACATAACAAAGAACCGGATTTATATTTTGCGTATTTTTTATTACAAGCTTTTATTTAACTTTACCTCTATGTATTATGCGATTATAGTTCCGGTGACAATACAATAATATGGTATTATTAAGCACCCCCTGGAGTGGAATTTTAACTGACTTGTACACATCCGATTGTCTTTAAATTAGATATGCTTTTGTAGTTCCGGTAACAATACAATTATATAGTATTATTAGGCACCCCCTACCAGTGGGATTGATATACGGAGGTTTTTGGAGATAAGGAATACGAATTTTTGATAAGATTTTGAAAATTCAATATGGCGGATTTAAGAGGAATGATTTTTAGTCGTGTTTTGCTAACCAATTTTAACTGAATTATAGACATATGCGGTTAAAGTTCCGGTAACAATACAATAACTTGGTATTATTAGCACCCCCTCTCTCACTACGAGGGTAGTGGAGGGGGAAAACACCTAAGTTTGTCCGATGTCAATCAAAATTGGTACACAGGGTTTTTTTGGAGATAAGGAATACGAATTTTTGATCAGATTTTGAAAATTCAATATGGCGGATTCAAGATAAACGATTTTTGGTCATCTTTTGCTAACCAATGTTAACTGAATTATACACATCCGATTGTCTTCAAATCAGGTACCCGCCTTTATGAATGGATTATGAATTTTTGATGATATTTGAAAATATCAAAATGGGTTCAAAATGGACGATTTAGAGTACATATCTAAAAATTAAAAAATAATTTTATATAAAAAAATCTTTTGAAATCCAAGCTTTTATACAAAAATATAAAGTTGACTATCATAATAATAAAAGCGATGGACGCATTATAGAAAGTTTGGCCATGTTGACTCAAAAAATTTATGTTATTGATTATATGATTCTTCGCAAGAATCTGAATTCACTATAATGCAGAGAAATGCAAGGGTAAGTAAATTCAACCCAACTCGACCTAATTTACGGCCATCACTTTTATTAGAATGATAGCAGTAAGTAAGTAATTATTTTCTAGTTTTGAGTGAACTTTATATTATATAAAAGCTTGTATGTGAAAAGCTTTTTTTATATAAAATTATTTTTTAATATTTAGATTTGTACCCTAAATCGTCCATTTTGAATCCGCCATATTAAAATTTTAAATCTGATAACAAACTCATAATCCTCTTCTCTAGAGCCCCTGTATGCCAATTTTGATTGGAATCGAACCAACTAAATCTTTTTCCCTTTCTACTTCCCAAAGTTGAAGACAATTGGATGTGTATAAGTCAGTTAAAATTGTTTAGCAAAACATGAGCAAAAATCGTCTATCTTGAATTCACCATATTAAATTTTCAAAATCTGATCAAAAATTCATATACTTTATCCCCAAAAACCTCCGTATGCCAATTTCGGTTGAAGTCGGACAAGCTAAATATTTTACTCCATCCAGGTTCCTCGTTAGGGGAAGGTGGGTACCTGAAAATACCATATTATGGTATTGTCACCGGAACTATAAACGCATACAAATACTATACATATATACACATAATACACGCAAGCAAAACATAACCAAAACTTGTCGTTCTTGAATCCGCCATATTGATTTTTTTAAATCTGATCAAAAATTCGTATTCCTTATCCCCAAAAACCCACGTATACTAATTTTTGGTGAAATCGGACAAACTTAGGCGTTTTCTTCCCTCCAGGGAATGCCTAACCTTACCATATTATTGTATTGTCACCGGAACTATAATCGCGTACCAAGTTTGAATTCAATCGGACTACAAATTAGTCAAAATTAAATTGCAAGATTTTTACCTGAACATAGAAACATATATAGATAATAAGGCTGCTACGAATTTGCAGTTTTTAGATTTAAAATAACAAATTACTTCCTAATATTAGAGGGAATTGTGACGAAACAGATTTCTATCGACCTTGCTACTCTTGCGGCTATATGCCTATATATTTTGCCCCTGAAAATGCCTGTGCCCCAAACAATATCTGAGCTTCATTCATTTCAGATTTCATAACCAGTCCCTTCTCTGATGTGTAGAGTTCGCACTATTTACGTTTATGTATTGGATCAACACTTGCTGCCTTGGCCATATCTAGTACACTCTGATCAATTGTTTTACGATAACAATAACAAAATGGCAAAAAAATGGTTCAAAAACTTTCTATTACAATCAACTCATGACAAAATTTAAACTAAATGAAATCGAAAATTTTCTGAATGAGGCCCTATCCATACTGTGATCAGTGTGGCCAAAAATCTAGGGAGAAACAAAAAATAAACTTCAGACTGAAAAATTCTCGTTGATAGTTGACGTCAATCAATGTAGATAAATTTCGGGTGCCATATACTGTATATGTCACTGTCTTCGCAACAATGATGATAAATTAACTTTTGCACTACATAGTGAAAAGATTCCATCTTTTGTACAACTTAACTACAATTGGATTAAATAAATTTCAAGCGCTCGAGGGGGAAAACTTTAGATATACAGATTTCAACTATTGACATTCTTTAAAAGACTTGCATAAGTGCGTATTTGCATTTAGTTCGTGAGAACTTTCTGAATAATCTCAATTAAGAAGCTCCCTCACTCTCGTGTAAGAAAGATATTTCAGGGTAATTCTATGATAACTGACGGGACAAATCTTAAATAATTAATTATTTGATCTTCTTTTTCTCTCTTTTAAAGATATTCTGGTACGACCACATCTTAATGCATTATGGAGAGGGTTTGTAGAATAATTTAAAAGTAACGGCTAATTTATTTTTTATTTAGGATTCAAGATATAACAAAAAATTGGTGACGGTGACGGGACATGAAAAATGGGAAAAGAAAAATCATAAACTTTGTAGTGTTTTTCCTCTTAATATAAAAGTAGTAATAAATATAGTTGTTTCAAAATATCCTTTTTTATACCTTCATCAAAAACTTATTATGATGATTATTTACTGTCTGCAGATAACTAAAGCATGCCTTTGTTGGTTACCGATGCAAATTTTTTTTTTTAATCACGGGTGCGAAAAAAGATTTCTGTCCGTTTTTTACCCAAAATTAAAAAGAAATAGCAGAAAATAGTAATATTGAAAAAATCTAATTATTCTTGCCTAAAAATTAGGCCAGTTAAAATTAGTATTTACGAAAAAATCATTTAAAAGCATCGTCAAATGGTTCAAGAAGTTTAAACTTAGACTAAAGTTTTATATAAGTTTACTCTTGAATCAACTTAGCGATTTTAAAATTTACTCCTGTTAGATTTTTATACTTGAAATTTTTTTTTCGTTTATGCACTGACTCTTAGCCTTCAGGTTAAATTTTTATTGGTTTTCATTTATACCCTAGGTAGTAACTAAACAATAATAACTAGCATATTATTTTAAAATTTTTGTTATTATTCATTCAGTTCAGTTATCAAGTAAATTAATTGTTTCGAAACGTCGTCGGGCACAGTGTCAAAGACCAGGTGGGCGGAAAAAGTGGGCACTCTCAGTCGGTTGGCTAACATTGTCAGTTTCGGTCAAACAACAAGATTTTACATCGGTGGCTCGCACAAATTCCAGCTCTGCTAATATACCTTCGGTCGTCAACACGCTTTAACAGTTTTCCGACTTTGCCACCAAATAGTTTTTCGGCTTTCTAACTAACCAAATAATTCTTCGGCTTTCCAAATGTACCAAATAATTTTTTCGGCTTTGCTGATTACTTTTCGGCTTTTCTAACGAACCTTTAGAAATTTATCGTTTTTAATAATGACTTCGTTTCCATAGATTTTGATCAATTTCGGTGAGGTTCAGTTCATCAAATTGTAGATAAAATACAGACTAATTTAACCAAAGTATAAACTTACTTAATGAGCCTAACAAATGGAAACAATGAAGAAAATGTCAAGAGAAAAAAATTTAAAGTTATTTAAAAAAAGTATTTAGAAGCTATCGGAGCTGCTCATTTATTAGGTTTTTTTAAAAAAAAATTAAACGTGTTTTGATATTTAGCAAATCTAGAGGAAGTTTGTTTATAGTCTGAACTATCACGTATGAAAATGATCGTTCATAATGTTTTATGTAATGTTTAGGCTACGTTAGTCTGTCTTTAACCCAAAGATTAATGTTAATAATATGCGACTTATATCGCAAGTTTTGGTGCAGATATGTTGGAATTTTTGTTTTAATAATTTTAAAGAAAAATGTAGTGGAATGCATTATTCGTGTTTGATGCATATTAAGCCACTTGCTAACCTTGAATGTATATATCCTGAATCCTAATCCTTGATCGATAATATAATCAGACCTAAGTTTTTAACATTTTTAGAGAACGGAATACGTTGAGAATCCATCACTATTTGATCTTTAAATGTTTTCTCTATTTTTTTTCTTTCTCTACTATTGCGTTGGTTTTCAGAGCATTTAATAACCATAGATAGGTCATAATTAATCTCGGATTCTTTTATTTTAAAAGAGATGTGCCCTTACGTATCATCTGCATAATGGTCTATGCAAGATAAAAAACACTTTTGTATAGTCTGAGACATATATGGAGTACAGAAGTGGTGACAGTATTGAGCCTTGGGGACATCCTGACCCAAGAGATACGAATGATGACATTTTATCGCCATATGACACTGCTTGTTCTCTGGGCCTTAAAATGTTTGACACTAACTGAACTGCACTAGTAGAAAATCCTATGTTATTCAAAATTAATTCGAGCAAACGTATCAAATTATTTGCTATAGTCGAGGAAAACTAATACGGTTATTTTACTTTGACCAGTGGCTATTATTGTATCGTTAACTATTTTGGTAAGTGCAGTTGTGCAGCTGTGATTTGCGATTTGCCCTAAAGTCAGATTGGTTAGCATGAAGGATACTGATTTGATTTTCTTAAATTATTAAAATTCTCTGGATTTGTGACTTTTGCCAGTGGTATGACTTTTGCTCTTCTCCAGGAATCCGGAAAAACTGAGTTACTTAAACAAAAGTTTATGCAGTATGTGATATATGGAAGTAAAAACGGAAGGCGTAGTTCTAATGTTAGTTTATTTATTCCATTAATCCCTTTGCTTTTAACTTTTAAACTTTTTAATTTTTGAGACTTTAACCCAGTAGTGAAAATTAATTGTCCTTTTGTCAAACGCTTCGTGAATAGCCTGATCCTTTGTTGAAATCAATTTTACAGGGCACAAATAAATATTTTGTATTTATTTGAGTTTTCTCTGTCCGTTGTTATTATTTGTTATGATGGCTTGTGCAAATAATACATAATAGTTCTCTATGCACGTATGTTAGGACGCATTATGGCATACTGTTTTTTGTAGAAAACGCTTCCATAATTAAGAATTTCCAGTATGACGTCATCGTTTAAACCACAAATTAATGGTATTAAAATGGGTTTTTGGCAATAACTCCGCACTTGTATAATCTAGAGACACCAAACTTGAAACTGGTATATTAGATACATTGGAGACAAAGTATCTGAAATTTTGGAATAATACGTTTTATTTTGTTAAAACCAGAGGCGTACAAATTCAAGATATATTTTTTTTAATTTTGGGACATATTATTTTTTAACCTTTCTGACTGACAACCGCCCTGACATATTTTTTGGCGTTTGGCATTAATATTACTTCCAAATTTAAGAATTTTTAGGGTGGAGGTGTGAGATATTATGCAAAGAGTACCTATAGAGTCTTTTAATTTTATGTTTCAAAAAATCTTGTATGATTTCATTTATTAGTGGTGGACTCCAAACGTAAAAATATGCTTTTTATTATTTTTTCACTACCATTTATTTAAAAATATTTCTGCTTAACGTAGTTTTAACAGATGTCTGGACGAATGGTCTTTTTAGATTCAAATATTATCCAAATTTAAAAATTTGTGTGGTTGAGTCACAAATTAATTATACTAGCGGCAAGTTGATATCACTAACAATACCAGAGGCGTAGAAATTGGTATAAATATTTGTTAAGGCATTCAAACTTCAAAAATTTCGGACTGGCAGCGGTTATGACATATGTCATCCAAAAAGGCAATTTTATATTAAAATTACTTCTTACTTTAAAAATTGGGAGTGGTAAGATATAAGTATTGCTAAATGTCGGTGGCATCAGAAACATCAGTTATATTGTATAAATTTTATCATTAAACTCTATTAAAAATTAATCTTATTCGACGTATTTTTGACAGAAGTCTGCAGGATGATTATTTTTGTAATTGGATGGAACCCAGATTTTAAGATTTTTATAGTGGAGTAACAAGGTATAAATGGTAATACTACCAGTGGCATAGTAAATACAGAAATATATTTTAAATTTTATTTACCTTATAATATATTTTTGTTAATTTTACCAGTACATTTTATTTGAAAATATTCCTGGTTCCTATCTGCCTATTTGTGTAAATCTAAAACTTAGATAGTTGATGGTGGAATAATGAGGTGTTACCAGTTATACCGTAGCTTATCATATAAATATTCTTTCCAACTTCATTTACTTACCTAACAGACTGTAAGGAGAAATAATACCTTTTGCTGTGTAGTAAAATAAGGTTTACATAAAAAATGCCGACTTATAGGCTTAAATGAACAATTAAAACTTGTTTAAGCTACTGAGGTCATTTGCCGCCTTATCGTTAAATATCCTTGTCAAAACCGCAAGTATTTTAAACACAACTAACATTTATAAGTAACAGATACATCGTTAAAGGCTTCGCTACTTTCCTATAGTATTAGTGTGGTCGTCAGAAAAACAATTTGGGACTTACAAGTTTGGAGTACTCTCTAGTATCGCGTAAAAGTGCAGCTTACATAATAACTATCGCCAGAAACGATTTCTTAGTCATTTTATTTTATAGTGTCGTTTGAAAATATTCCTTACCACCAAGGGCCAATACCAAGTTCCCGTCCCTCTCATTCCCGAATTTGTAGCAGCCCCGACATTTATTCGTTAATTTTTTGCCTCAATAAATTTAAGTCACATTGGAGTAGCCGAGGTTGAATGCCACAACTAGGAAATTACTTTAAATTTCACTAGAAAATGGTGCGACATCATAGTTGCATAATAATGTTGCAGTGCGGCAGAAATACCTTTTCATTACCACTTCTAAGTCGCAAGTCTTCTAAAGTAACATTTTCTTCTATCGGGGAATCCTGTTTAATCAGTGCCATGTTTTTTCGTGGAACAAAAAATCTGCCTCCTTTTATTTTCGTTTTTTGAGCCCTTATATATTGAAAAAAAATAAATTGTTTTATACCCAAATTATATTACGATCAGCAAACGTCGATATCTTACACATTTTTAGAGGCCCAGCTGCTGGTTGTGAAAACATAGCCCCAAAAAACATAACAAAAAATTTCATCAGCTACAGGAAAACCGCAGAATTTTAAAGGCGCGCTTTTTTTAAAATAAACCTGACATACACTGGAGAACAAAAAAAAATGCAAAACAAACTTCTTCGATATATCGGCAAACAGTCATACACATATAGCACCCCATACCATGAAACTTTGCTGTCTTGCTGTATCACGTTCAACAGCAAAGTCTATATTTATTATATTTCTTCTCTCACCTCGAAATCGCCAAAACCTCATGCGTCCATCATGGCCGTCTAAACAAAACCTGGATTCGTCGCTGAAGCTTATGGTATTTCATTCGTCATTCCAGTTTTGCTGAGTTCTGCACCACTCCAAGCGGCAAGCCTTATATTGTGGGGTCAAAGGTAGCCCCAAAAGCGGACGGTAAGCTCTCAGCCCCATACCAAGCAGTCTTCGATTAACTGTCATCCTTGAAAATACTCGTTCTGTAGATGCAACTAGAACATCTCTTACTTGGCGTATACTGTCTCGTCGATTTCTGAGAGCAAGAAGTCTGAGATACCGTAAATCACGACCTTGTAATAATCTAGGGCATCCAGAACCCGCACGAAATCTATAAGTCTCATCATTGAACCACCTTCTCTAAACTCTTAACACTGTTGATGGATTGGCATTTACCCTTCTTGAAATTTCCCGTAAACCAAAACCAGCCACTTTGATACCTACGATGCGTCCTTTCTCGAAGTCGTTTAAATTATGAAATTTTTGGTGACCGCAAACTCTTATTTAAGTAAACTGTAAGCAATACAAAAAGAATAAAAACTACGAGAAAAATTATTTTAAATTTTCATAAAAGGTCTGTTAGGTGTTGGTTGAAATAGAAAATCTGTGAAAATATTTCTTTTGAGATAAGATATACACATACATAACTTTCATTATTATATTCTAAAATTCCTTCGCAGTTGAATTTTGACTCTCTACTTGTAAACCTTCACACTTTTTGATCACATATGTAATGCATACAAGCCATAACCAAACTAACAAATTTGACGACATTGTTTGTTTCGTTAATCTGTGCTGTGGAAAAGGGGAAGCAAAAAGGCCGGGCACTTAGCTATCGCCGGGATGGCGGAAAGAGAAATACCCCTTTCAGCATACATGATCGAAAACCCAGAATACAAAATCAGGGAAAAGAAGAAGTACAGTGTAACTATACTACCTAGAGAGGCATGGACTAGGAACGAAGTCGACCTTTAGGAGAGAGATAAAGAAAAGCTACCCACTAGGTCGGTACGCAACGGTTTTCCAGGCGGAAGTATATGCCATACTGTCTACATATGCACGGAGAGGCAGCCTGTCATAAAAGCACTTTGTAAACCCACAATGCCAAAACTGGACTGGTCCAGGAGTGCGCGGACGCCCTCCACGATCTAGCACAGCACAGGTTCCAGGACACATGGGGATCCCAGGTAACGAGATGGCGGACGAGCTTGCAAGGAAAGGGTCAGCTCAAGCATACGTAAGACTAAATCAGGAGTGGCAACACACAGGGGATGCCAGGCAGGCCAAGGAGCTCATCCAGAGCTTCAGCAAGACAAGAAGGGACTGGTTGCTGCGCAGGAAACGTACAGACATAGGACCCCTAATAGGAGTCCTCACTGAACATTGCGCGCTCCAAACACACCTGGCAAGGATGAAATGCGGGACTCAACTTGCGGAGAGTGCTGGAAGGAGGATGAATCCTCACATCACTATCTTGCAAGGTGTCCGGCCTACAGAGGAATTAGAGAGGGAATCTTCGGAGAGGAAGTGTTCGAGCCGGAACACCTTCCGAGGCTGAAATGGTCGGATATCCTGACCTTTATCCAAAAGACGGGAAGGTTCGATCGTGGTGGAGTGGGAGCGTGAAGGGGGATGGCGAAAATAGCTTGCGTAAAGCCTAGTCGCTGGGCTGGGAACCCCCCCCCCCTATTCTACTACTAGTACTACTTGTTGCGTTAATTACTTTGTCATGTATGAATTTATGCTACGAAAAAGGACCGAATAGAAATTTTGGAACTAATCCACTCTTTTTTCGACACCATCATATAAAAAAGTGCCTCCATGACGGATCAGGATCATGGTTGCGATATAGCAGTTTTTTGAAGTCGTAGCAACGTAATAGTAACCGGAAAATTGTTCCCTACTTAGGAAATTACTACGTCACGGTAAGATATACAGGCACGTAGCGGAGGTAAGTTGCTGCTACTTTTAGGAAATTATATGTGGTGCCTTTAAATGTTAGTTGGAAAAGGTTCCGTATTTTCCAAATGAACTTACAGGGTTGGACACCTTTCTCAATAACAGTTTATGTTCACTTTTGTGAACTATAAGACATTATATCGACTTTTTTTCATAAACGAATTTGTTCCAAAAATTAAGTTGAAATGGTCGATATAAAATCTGATGCCAAATTTGCTTACATTGCTTACATAAGTGTATTGGTTATTTTCTAACTTTTCACCTGATTGACAATAATTTAAGTTATTTGAAGACATTCCGTTTGGCTCCCTTGTGAAAACGCTTATCGCATCAGTGTTCCACACACCATAATTTGACTAATGGTGTAACGTTTAAAAACGGGATTCTTCCCAATATTCCAGGATAGGTAAGGTCTTGTGATCTCACCACTCTGTTAAAATTATTTTGAAGTTAAGTTAAGTATGCCTATCCTATATTCAAACCTTGTGTAGAGTACCAAGAAATGTTTTGGAGAAAATATGAGAACTTTTCGGTTTCTTTGGTTTATGCCTACTTGTGTTTCGCTGAAAGGAATAAACCATTTCTATGGAGTGATTTACTTAAAGTTTAAGTTAGTGATTGTACATAATTCACAGTAGACAGGAAGTAAGTAATAGAACCTAGCTCTTGTCGGTGATGACTCCACTGAGTGTAGTTCATTGATAGGTTCTGGAATCTGATACTTATGATAAAGCGTCAATAAAGTGGTGTTGTTTTATTATTTTTTTAAAGTCGTTGAGGCGCTCAGAAAATCTGATCGGGATGAAGACAGGGGACCTCTTACATCCTGGCTGGGATGTACAGAATTTGAGTTTGATAGTAGCTGAGTCGATACAGCGGTCGGATAAATGACAATCTCTCATTTGAGACGCTGGGGACTGTGAAGGAAATACTTATATGTGCCTGTAGATTTTCTGTATATTTTAAATTTTATTATCATAACTAATTACGATTGTATAGTAGTTTGATCATAGCCTCCCCAAGAAATTCTATAAAATCCCAAAAACATTTGTACCAATAGACAAACAATTACAAAAACGTATACCTAACAATATATTTTTTCTAAGTTTTAACGTAATAACTTCAACAATCCATATTTGTATATGCTTACAGGTTTAACTAGAAAAGCTACCAGGTTTTACACACAAAGGAGGAGGCACTAAATACATTGTTTACTGGAATGCGTCGGATGAGCTAAATTTGAGATATGTTAGAGCCCTAACCTTCCTGATGTTTCTTCCAAAAAAAAATTGGGGGGGTTCATCGGTCTCGTTTTCGAGCAATATTTATTCGAAAGGGCGCCACTGTAACCTTGATAATAGAACTATTTTCAGTTTTTCTATAATAACTTCGTACAAAAAAGAGATAGAAAGCTAAAATTAGTTCTATTTTGTAGATAACGAACACGCTTCAAGAAGGTAGTAAGAGATAAAAAAAAATATTTTGCATTACCTACCTACAGGGTAGACTCAAAAATACACATCATATAAATAGAAAAGCTGTCTCAGAACTTGCGATTATTCTACAGAAAAATGAAAATCCGTATTAAAAATTAGTTCAAACATATTTACTATTAGTTCGTCTAAATACGTTATTACGACTTATGCAGATTGGGTCGCGTCAAAAACTTACAGGGTGACTTAAATAATTTTCAAAATATATCAAATAAGTACCGAAATGCTTGTCCTTACATACTCCGAGTATAGGGATGCGTCACAAGAGCTGAATTTAAGATGTGTTAGAGCCTTAACTTTTTTTTATATATTTGACGAAAAAAATTGAGGGGGTCATCGGTCTCGTTTTCGAGCAATATTTATTCGAAAGGGCGCCACTGGAATCTTGACTTATGCAGATTGGGTCGCGTCGAAAACTTACAGACTCAAATATTTTTCAAAATATATCAAATAAGTACCGTAATGCTTATCCTTATATACTTCGAGTATAGGGATGCCCTACAAAAGCTGAGTTTGAGATATGTTAGAGCGTTAACCTTTCTTATATATTTGACGAAAAAAATTTAGGGGGTCATCGATTTTGTTTTCAAGAAATAATTATTAAAAGGAGAGCCACTGGAATTTTAATAATGGAACGTTTTACAGTTTTTCTGTTATAACTTTGCAAAACAAAGAGATACTTTAGTGTTTTTATGATGTCCTTGTTTTTTAAGTTTTCTACACAGTTGTTTACACGGTAGACGGACAACGGGACGCCGACACAGTATAAATAAATCACGTCACACATTTCAAACAAAACGTCATAATATATTTAAACAAACTAATAGTGAATTTATTTAAACTTTTATTATGCATTGGAAACTTTGTAGTATATTTGCATATCATATAATGTACTTTTTGAGACCACCATGTAGATAGGTAATGCCAAATATTTTATAAAAATCACACTTCCTTCCGAAAACGTCTTTATTATCTACAAAATAAAACCAGTCTTGGCTTCCTATCTCTTTGTTGTGCGAAGTTATAATAGAAAAATGTATACTCGGGGTATGTAAGAATAAACATTTCGGTACTTATTTGATATATTTTGAAAAATGTTTAATTCACCCTGTAGGTTTTTGATGCGACCCAATCTGCATAAGTTATCACAACATATTTAGACGGACTAATAGTAAACATGTTTGAACTAATTTTTAATACGGATTTTCAGTTTTCAGTACAATAATCGCAAGTTCTGAGACAACTTTTTTGTTTATATGATATGTATTTTTGAGCCTACCCTATAGGTAGGTAATGCAAAATATTTTTTTAAACTCTCACTACCTTCTCCAAACGTGTTACTTATCTCCAAAATAAAACTAGTTTTAGCTTTCTATTTCATTTTTGTACGAAGTTATTATAGAAAAACTGTAAAAAGTTGTATCATGAATTACTTATATAATTAGATAAAATATATAACTTTTACCATAGAAACCGATTTTTTAAGTTTTTCCTTATTTAGTTATATTAACGGTAATAAATATACAATAATATAAAATTTTCACAAGGAAAAAGTCTTAAAATATTTTTAATAATAAAAACTATCCTACTGAAATTAAAGTATTTGTGTTTCAACGATCCACATAGGTTATGGACCCAGTGATAATCTAGGATCAAAAGGAATTGCTGGAATTTGCCAAAAAGTAAAAGTAAGGTTAGGAAGAGAGCACGCTTCAAGTTTACCAGGAAAAAGGAGGAGAGAGAAAAAAAGAAATGGGTAGCTGGAATAATGGCTGATAGAAATGGAATAGAGAAATTCGGGGGAAGTAACTTTTCCAATTGGGAATCTAGGATTAAGATGGTTTTGGAAGACAAGGAAGTTTTATTTGTTATAGTCTTAAAAAACCGCCAGAAACAGAAGAAATTTAAAGCATGGAAAAAGGTAGATGTCAGGGCAACAAACATTATTATTCAGTGTTTATCTGATAATATTTTGGAATCAGCAAAAAATATACTAGAGATTTTAAGGAATACATGTGCCAAAACAGGAATATCGACACAAGTTATGTTGCAAAAAAGGCGTTTTTCTACCAGAATTTGACAGTACTGTAACAGGAAACATGGATAAAAATGAACTTATTTTGCAATTTCTATCAGCAATACCAGATTGTTTCTCAAATGTGACGACAGCCATAGATATTATATTTTGTCAAAATCAAGCTGCTGTAGACCTTGAGTTGGTAAAAATCAAGTTATTAATGGAAGAACGAAAACAGTCAAAAAAATACACTAAAGAGAATGATAATAACCCAAATATGGCTTTTGGAGCAAGATATAGGGGAAACTTTAGAAGAGTGAGAATTTTAGAGGAAAATACTACAATGCAGGAGGTTCAAGTGCAAGTACCGAGAGCAAGAATGAGCATTTTCCTCTCAGATGTCATTTTCGTAACGAAATTGGACACAGAAAGTCAGAATGTCCTAAAAACAGGGGAGGTTACCGAAGAGGTTACAGAGGTGGCTTCAGAGGTGGCTTTCGTGCAGGTTACCGAGGTTATAGAGGAGGTTTTAGAGGCAACTATAGAGATGGTTATGCTCAAAACACAGAAGAAGAAAAACAGAGAATGATATTGCGTTTTCATCTACAGAAACAGCCTCTTTAACAAGAAAATATGAGATTGTTTTTGTGGTAGATAGCGGAGCAACTAACAGTCTTTTTGGAAGCCAGTTGGCAGAGCTTTTACAAGGAAAGAAGGTGGTGAATAGGAAGATTAATGTAGCAAAAGAAGGACAAAATATTCAGGCAGAAATAGAAGGAAATATTGAATTGAAAACTGAAAATGGAACAAAAGTCACTTTGAAAAACGTTTGGATGTGGGAAGGTTTGCTGTACAACTTGTTATAGGGGCAGAAATTAGAAGAAAATGGCTATGAGGTGATATTTAAAGAAGGAAAAGTGCAAATGATCAAAAACAAAGGAGTTTTGCTTGAAGGAAAATTAAAAGGAGAATTATATTTTTTAAACTTGAGATCAAAAGCCATTGCAAACATATTGTTAAGCATGGAAGAGAAAAAGTAGTTAGAACATAGGAAAATGGGTCACTTGGCAAAATATCCAGCACCAGGTTTATGCGAAGTATGAGTGATGTGAAAGCAAACAAAATGTCCATTTGAAGATACATCCTCAAATAGAAAGGCAAAAAGAGTTTAGAAACGGTCTCCATTGATCTTTGTGGACCTATAAAGTCAGTTACACACGATGATAAGTCATATCTTATGACATTTATAGATCATGACTCACATTTTTGTGTCATATGTTAGCTAAGTAAAAAATCAGAGGCATTTGGCAAACTAAAAAATTATGATGCGATGGTAGAGGCAAAGTTTAACATACATATTGAGAAACTGAGATGCGCCAATGGAGGGGAGTAGATATCAACAGAGTTTCAGAAATATTGTGAGGAAAAGGGCATTAGATTTCAGTACACAGTGAGGCATACCCTAGAACAAAATGGAGTGGTAGAACGGTATAACCGGACTTTGATGGAAAAGGCGAGATGTTTTCAAAGAAAAAGGCACAAGAGGTTTTAAAAAAAGTAAGATGAATGAAAATATGTATGCACCAGTAGCAAAAATGGCAAGTATTCGATTGCTTTTATCTCTGTATCTTGAATTTGATCTGTATATATGTCAGCTAGATATTAAATCTGCATTTTTGTGTATGTATCTACCTGACGGATTAAAAATTATAAACGAAAATAAAAATTTGGTTTCAAAATTAGAAAAAGCTTTATATGGGCTTCGTCAAGCTCCAAAATGTTGGAATTCTTTGTTTAACGATACTCTAATTGAACTTGGTTTTCAACGATCTAAAAAAAATCCTTGTTTACATTTTATCGATTTACTATTTATTGATACATGTTAATGACATTCTGTTACTTTGTAAAACACCAGAAAAATTGGTTTTTATCAAAAATATTTTTATGCAAAAGTTTAAAATGAATGAGTTTCAAGGAAATACAATGTATTTTCTTGGTCTATAAATTAAAAAAGTTGACAACACTGTATACGTTCAGCAAACTAAATTAATAATCAAAATTTTAGAAAAATTTGATATGCTGAATTGTTAACTCCATGACTTACCCATGCAACGAAAATTGTATATTCAGTATCACAAAAATTATAGGAAGGTATTGGGTCATTAATGTATATGATGTTGGGTACAAGACCTGATTTAAGCTACTGTATTAGCTATTTTGGTCTGGTTCAGAATTGTTTTACTTCAGAACATTTTAATTACCTAAAACACATTGAGATATCTGAGAAATGCTCAAAATTATGGCTTCAAATTTACAAAAAGTAGCAGTCAAAGTTTTAGCTTATGTTCTTTTATTGATTTAGATTTTGCTAACTATGTTGTAGAAAGAAAAAGTAGCACAGGTTTCTTAATTAAACTTAACTATAACATAATTTAGTGGAAATATAGAAAACCAAACCTGTTAGCACTTTTGAGTACAGAGTCAGTGTGAGTGAATGTTTGTTTTTTGGTCAGCTGTGTTCTGAAATTTTAAATATTAATGTCTTTCCGATAAAGATTTTCGAATTAAACCAGTCTACCAATAAAATGGTCTCAACTATGGAAAGTAGGCAAACTAAACACATAGATGTGAGACATCATTTTGTGAGAGAATGTGTTACTTAAGAAAAAGTGATTTTAAATTATATTTTTACTTAAAAACAGTAAGCAGATATTTTGAAAAAATCGTTAGCTAATCCAAAATTTAAAATTTCCAGGGAATTTGTTGTTGAAATAAAATAAAAACAAAAACTTGCTCATTTTCAGTGTTTTTATTTTAAAATATTTATCTTTGTTTTTCTAGGTTAGAAATATCTAATCATATGTTTTTGTTTATATATATTTTTGCACCATATATATGAATTGATTTTACATAATACACAATTCTATATTGAAGTAGGTAATCGATTATGTAGTAGACCTAAGTTTGTTTGTTTTAATAAAGATGGCGTTACTTTTTTAGTGAAATAAAAGATAACGTATTTTTAAGCATATGAGGGCAGAAGTTGTTGTAGAGAATTATGTCCAAGAGAGAGTAATAAAAGTTGTAACAGAAAAAGTGTGTTTCCCAAAAACCAAATGCATCTTTAATAATAAAAACTAACGGTGGGATTTACTAAAAGGGTTTAGTCTATTTTAGAACGGTCCTAAGTTTATGTGAAATTTTTGGTGTTAAGCATTTTAAACCAACCCTACTTGAGTTTTGAAAATAGTTTGATTTATAAGAAAAATTTTAATAAATTTGTTTATTGAATAATCATCTTAACACAACCTTTTGTTGGATTTAAGGGGAAATTTTCAATTTAGAAGAAAAGAAAATTAAAAAAATTTAAACCCACGCGGGGTTTAAATAGTAAACACTCTATAGAATAACTTAACATTGGGGCTACATGTCACTTTAATTAAAACTTACTCTTGCTAATTAATTTTTCCAATTAATACTCGATATCACACAACGATTTAGATGAATAATAATAAAATAAGGAGTAGATTAATTTTGTATTTATTTAAAAGGTGTTATTATTTATGAAATGCATTAAAAAACTTAAATGCAAGTTTTTTTTACATTTCTGTCACTGTTGAAATGTCATTTGAAAATATTAGCGCTGCGTTCTATCACAAACAGCGAGTTCGGATCTTTTACCTCTGCTTGCACCTTGGCTTGCACCAACCTCTACTGATGAAAGCTACAGCTTTAAAATGAGTGGGCTTTGAGTAAGGAAAGTTTTTTGTCTGAGCTTTTAGATAACCTTAATGTTTTACTTTCAGTTTGTAAATAAGTTAATATAGTTTTTCTGGGTGTATTTGTTTGGTATCTTGTTCGTGCATAATCAGTGACCTTCACTTACGTTTGTTTTGCCTTGTAGTGCCCTCATAAATATATTTTTTGTCCTGAAAACAGGTTCAAAATATGGCGTTTTTCTGGACAAAATAGGAGGTACTTTATTGGGTAACGAACAACTTGGAATATTAAATAATGTTAACTAATCCTTGTAAAAACGGTTACTTAGGGAAATTATAAACGAACTTACTACCAAATGCCACAAAACAATCCTTTTTGGGGCTATAAATTTAAACCATCCCTCTGAGATTGTCTAAAAAATCACCTACTTTATAACCTTAAGAACAAAAAATGAAGCTATTATGTGCCAAATTTTTGACGTATTTACCATTTGCCATTTGGAAACCTGTAAAAAAAAATTAGTTTTAGGGCTTTTTCTTCTAAAATATGGTGTATTTTGAGAAAAAAAGCAGTTTTTCAGTAGTATTTTGCAATAATAATAAAAAATAATCAATAACTTTGTGTCTTTTCTGTATGGGTAAGTGTTTTTTGAAAATTGGTTTTAAAATTTAGTATCCCCCACAGGTGTTAATATTTAGACCTGTGGGGGCTACTATTTTAGATCTTAGTAAATCTCACTGTAAATTTCTACATATGTATAAATAACTTCCAAGTTTCCAATATGTTTAGAATTTTAAACTGAAACTACATCATAAATTACTTATATACTCCAATAAAATAGCCAGAAAATCGCGATTCATATACAAAACTGCCAAATTTTTGCAGCAAGTAGAAGGTCATAGGACTCTTAAATTCACATTTTTCCGACAAAATTTCTCTGTAGGTTCGTCGCCATCTTGAATTTATGCGTAATTTGGGTTAACTCTGGTTAAACTGGTAGTTAACTAGCCCGATTAAAATAAAAATAGTTTTGTTTTATATAAAAATTATTTTTTACGATATTTGATCAAATATTTTTTTTCCTTATGCCTCCGATAAAAAGTTAATTCACATATAGCGCCGAAAATAATGATTAAACAAGGTAACATATATATATATATATATATATAAATATTAATTTTTGTTGAGTTTTCTTGAACCTTTAAAATATATATTTAGTGTTTGAGTTCTTGGCAATTTTGGTTTTTACCATGAAACTTGTTCTTATAAAATATTTAGTGGGTTAAAATTTCTTTAAATTTTGGTAATAAAAAATAACAGAGATGTTAAAAATAAGGAAGACAGAGGGCGCCACAAATGTGTAATTTTTTTTATAGAAAAAGTGTGTAGTGCTTCTTATGTGCATATTTTTACAGAGGCATAAAATACACTTATATTAAGAAATAATGTATATATAATATTAAATATATAATAGACACTACGTAGCACTTAAAAATCTTTTCTGTAAAGAAAAAAAGTTTGAAGCCTAAGCGTAGCGAGCAGCTTTTTGAATTTCAGAAATAAAAATGACGGAAGATGATAACAAATAGTAGGTAGGTCATACCCCAAATGATATAAGTGGCATTTTTAAACCTTATAAGCGAGGTAGTGTACGAGCGTAGCGAAAGATACAATTCTATTTTTCACATTTCTGAGGCCCTTTTGCTGCGAAATCCTTTAACACATTTATTATTGACTAAATACTCTTTTCCACGCCACCACTGAGGTAGAGCTTAAGGCGCATTTTTTTAATGTGGTGTCCCCGTGAGGTATAATCCACAGCAGAAGAAAGGAAAGATCATAATTTTTTTACTTAATCCTGTCTTGTTTTTGTAGATGGACCAGATGTTGTTTCATCATAATTCTGTATCAGTAGATGGCAAATTGATGATATGGCATTTATCATCTTCCTCAGCTACTACGTTAGTCCATAAAGTTCCACTGCAATGTTCACATAAAGCAGAACATTTAAAACTTGCTTTGCAACAACCACACGCTTTTCCACATTTACTCTTGCATTTGCAGGATATTGACTCAAGCAATGCAGGAGGTGCCGGATCTTGAGTTGTCATGATTGGCTGCAGCCCTAGGATTTCATGCTGAATACCAAGCCATGTTAGTACTTGATGGTACGTTTGATATGTATGCTGTCTTGCAGCTTTTGTGATGGGAGGCAGGGTTGAAAGGTTAAATTTAGTTTTTGCAACTAATTTAACAAATTCTTTATGACGAAGGGACAAATATTTGTTCTCCATCTGATGTCAAGGCTTTCCCTTTAGGGTTTTTATTCAGGAAAATGTCAGCTATTTCTCGAAGACTATTATATTGCTCTAGAATTTTAATTAGTTTAGTTTTACCAACATTGTAGATTGCTGAAGTGGTATCACAACCCGAAAATGCGTGAATAAAGAAAATGTGATCCACTATGGACATATGTTTAAAACTCTGCGGCGTATAGTGGGTCTCATGGGATCTTCTACGTCCGGGTTTACAAAAGAAGACATTTGGAATTTTTTGACCAAGGCTAGTAAGTAAAACGAGGATGTCAATATCTTCTCCAGTAATCGTAACAGAATCATACAAATGAGCATTTTCTAGTGCAGTTTTCACAATAAGTGTGTCTGCATCTTCACATCCTTGTTTCACAACAATATTAGACTGACGTAACTGCTTAGTTAACATATCAATGAAACAGGATTTGTTGTTTCCATTACTAAGAAATTTTTCTTGGGATATTTAGATTGTTGTATGTCCTTCAAAAATAATATCTGGAGATGGTTGTTTTCGTTCTCGCCGAATACGCTCCGAATCCTTAGTACCGGCAGATTGTGGGTCATTTCCATACCCATCGAAAACGACAATAACATTTTGAGCAAAATAGTGATGGATGTAAGACACGTACTTTTGGCCTACCTTTTCATTGTTCGAATGACTATCCCAAATCATTATGTGTGGCAAAAATCCTCCATCTATTAAATTAAGATTATTTATGGTCAATTGAGGAATATCCAGCAAAGGTATAAAAGACTTCATTAAACAAAGAGAGGGAGAATGGTGATAGTTCATAGGTAAGGATCTTCTCTAGGTCTTCGTAAGATTTCTTTGACAGACAGAACCGTTGAAAAAGTAGTAAAGGATCAACTGCAACAAAAACAGAGTTAATTTTTAGACTACTGTTTACTGCGGACAAGGCCAAGACCTTGTCTTTTCGTTTAAAAGACAACGAGTCAAAAGTAGAACCAATAGTTTTCGTTACCATATTTACACTGATCTCAAAAGCGCGATGGCAATTGATAACTTCAGATCCAACGACACCTGTGCTTATTGACATAAGATGTTCAGTTTCCGGAAAGTGATTATGTGTGGCAAACCAGAGTGAAATTTGCATCTACGTGATTTTCAGTCATTGTTAAAGTAACACTAGCATATTTCTCTACTTGTTCATCCTTCCAACCTCCACCCTTAGTCTTTATCAATCCACTCTTAGTTTTTATCAAACGCATGAGAGTTTGCTCAATCGACATATCTGTCATAATCCCACACCTAAATTTAACCACATTCAGTAAACTTATAAAATTCTTCCGGGGTCAGTTTTTCTCTCAATGATTCTATATTTTTACATAAAGAAAATGACCATTGGCGTGAAAGAAGAGAAGCATTTTTCGAATCGTATTCAAATAAAGAGTCTATTTGCCAGAGCGTTCTCTTCAATGAACTGTTTAATCAACATAACCATCCGGAAAAAAATATTACACAGTGAATTATCTGTTAAATATTCTCTCATCTCATTTTCATCCGCAATGGTGAATTACCTCATTACTATCTTTGACAGACACAAATGAACCAACATATGCGCTCGAACCGCTCTACTATATGCATGACCGTCTAACATTTTCTGAACGCTATTCTCAGCACATACAATTTTAAAAACAGCGTCTAATCCACGACGAGCCATTATCATACCTATCGAGCCAAGATAGGATATTAGAATATGAAATCCACCAATTCGGCAATTACATCTTCCGATACAACGGCTGGTCAAAGGATACAAAATTTGTTTTTTGACCCCAGAAATGACCCAGTTGAGTGGCTTCGAGAAGAGACGTAATTGAAAAATGAAGCTATTATGTGCCAAATTTTTGACGTATTTACCATTTGCCATTTGGAAACCTGTAAAAAAAAATTAGTTTTAGGGCTTTTTCTTCTAAAATATGGTGTATTTTGAGAAAAAAAGCAGTTTTTCAGTAGTATTTTGCAATAATAATAAAAAATAATCAATAACTTTGTGTCTTTTCTGTATGGGTAAGTGTTTTTTGAAAATTGGTTTTAAAATTTAGTATCCCCCACAGGTGTTAATATTTAGACCTGTGGGGGCTACTATTTTAGATCTTAGTAAATCTCACTGTAAATTTCTACATATGTATAAATAACTTCCAAGTTTCCAATATGTTTAGAATTTTAAACTGAAACTACATCATAAATTACTTATATACTCCAATAAAATAGCCAGAAAATCGCGATTCATATACAAAACTGCCAAATTTTTGCAGCAAGTAGAAGGTCATAGGACTCTTAAATTCACATTTTTCCGACAAAATTTCTCTGTAGGTTCGTCGCCATCTTGAATTTATGCGTAATTTGGGTTAACTCTGGTTAAACTGGTAGTTAACTAGCCCGATTAAAATAAAAATAGTTTTGTTTTATATAAAAATTATTTTTTACGATATTTGATCAAATATTTTTTTTCCTTATGCCTCCGATAAAAAGTTAATTCACATATAGCGCCGAAAATAATGATTAAACAAGGTAACATATATATATATATATATATATAAATATTAATTTTTGTTGAGTTTTCTTGAACCTTTAAAATATATATTTAGTGTTTGAGTTCTTGGCAATTTTGGTTTTTACCATGAAACTTGTTCTTATAAAATATTTAGTGGGTTAAAATTTCTTTAAATTTTGGTAATAAAAAATAACAGAGATGTTAAAAATAAGGAAGACAGAGGGCGCCACAAATGTGTAATTTTTTTTATAGAAAAAGTGTGTAGTGCTTCTTATGTGCATATTTTTACAGAACCGTTGAAAAAGTAGTAAAGGATCAACTGCAACAAAAACAGAGTTAATTTTTAGACTACTGTTTACTGCGGACAAGGCCAAGACCTTGTCTTTTCGTTTAAAAGACAACGAGTCAAAAGTAGAACCAATAGTTTTCGTTACCATATTTACACTGATCTCAAAAGCGCGATGGCAATTGATAACTTCAGATCCAACGACACCTGTGCTTATTGACATAAGATGTTCAGTTTCCGGAAAGTGATTATGTGTGGCAAACCAGAGTGAAATTTGCATCTACGTGATTTTCAGTCATTGTTAAAGTAACACTAGCATATTTCTCTACTTGTTCATCCTTCCAACCTCCACCCTTAGTCTTTATCAATCCACTCTTAGTTTTTATCAAACGCATGAGAGTTTGCTCAATCGACATATCTGTCATAATCCCACACCTAAATTTAACCACATTCAGTAAACTTATAAAATTCTTCCGGGGTCAGTTTTTCTCTCAATGATTCTATATTTTTACATAAAGAAAATGACCATTGGCGTGAAAGAAGAGAAGCATTTTTCGAATCGTATTCAAATAAAGAGTCTATTTGCCAGAGCGTTCTCTTCAATGAACTGTTTAATCAACATAACCATCCGGAAAAAAATATTACACAGTGAATTATCTGTTAAATATTCTCTCATCTCATTTTCATCCGCAATGGTGAATTACCTCATTACTATCTTTGACAGACACAAATGAACCAACATATGCGCTCGAACCGCTCTACTATATGCATGACCGTCTAACATTTTCTGAACGCTATTCTCAGCACATACAATTTTAAAAACAGCGTCTAATCCACGACGAGCCATTATCATACCTATCGAGCCAAGATAGGATATTAGAATATGAAATCCACCAATTCGGCAATTACATCTTCCGATACAACGGCTGGTCAAAGGATACAAAATTTGTTTTTTGACCCCAGAAATGACCCAGTTGAGTGGCTTCGAGAAGAGACGTAATTGGATGGAAGAACTTGCCGTACATACAAACTACATCAGTTGCTGTTGGTACGATTTCTTGCTCCTTCCCGCAAGCACTTATAATGTCAATTGCTTTGAGCGTCTGAAGACTTATACAATTCTTCCGGCATCAGTTTTTCTTCCAATGATTCTATATCTTGAAGATATAAATGCGCGCTTTTTACAAAAAGAAAATGACCCCTAGCGTGAAAGAAGGGAATCATTTTTCGAATCGTATTCAAATGAAGTGTCCATTTGCGAGAACGTTCTGCTTCAATCAACTGTTTCATTAACGTAACCATCCGAAAAAAAAAATATTAAAGTCAACTGTCTGTTGTTGTTGTTTTTTTTTAATAAAGTTGTTTATGGACCAAAAAGTTGAGTGATCTTAAAAAAAAACTTTTGCCACGGCTAAATGGGTCGTAGATTCTTTGCAATTGAGGAAAATTTTCTTTGCTTACCTATTTCGATGTTTTCTTTCTCACTGTCGTTCACTTTTTATCAAAACACACTATTTTTTTGTTTCAAAATTGAAACAACATATGACTTAAAAAACTATAGGGTGTTTAAAATAAATTTGGTGATGCAAAATAAAAGATTTTGGTTGGAAAACAAATAAACAATATATTTGTCAAAATAAAAAAAAACATGAGATGACAAAATTCAGTAAATAATGCTTCAACATTGTGTTCAACTTCAAAAATGTTTTTTTTTAGCCAGAAAATCTAAAAGGGATTTTTATATTTTTTTAATAAAAAAATCATAATTTTAAGATGTATCCCCTTTACATTCTCTAGAACTTAATATAATGAAATATGCTATAATAAACTTTATAACAGAAAATTAATATACAACTTTTCGAAAAAAAAATTGAAATTTAAGATATTGCTTGCTTTCCTCTGGAGTAGTCGTTAAACAATAATACCAAAATTTCTCACTAAGCCAGAAAGAAAGATAATAAATGCTCTCATAGTGTTCACACTAAAATCGGCAAGTGGTTAAAAAAAAATAGATATTTTTATTAAAAAAAAAATTAGGAAAATATAAACAAATAAAAAAAAATAAGAGGTACAAGATAGACAAAGCAAGACATGAGGATTTTTCATGGCAATAAAAGGTAAAAATCAATGTACTCAGCAGGGTTCGTCAAAACACTCTGTACTGGCTAGCCAAAATTTACACAAAGATATGCATAGCGCACCTTGATATAAATATTAACATAAATATTTGGCGTACCAGTATCAGAGTCTCTTCAACAGTAGTCGAACTTCATGCCAAAAACATCAACTTTGTGTGGTCAATTAGTCACATAAAGAAAAAAAAATAAGCCCTTAGGCAGACAAAATGTAGGTAAAAATAAGCCCTTCAGGAGACAAAAGGTAGGTAGGTATTATGGCTGGTTGTTTATCTAACTTTCTAACCATGAATTCCAGATTAAGTAGCGTTTTGGTAAGTGATGAACCTAAAGACTGCACAAGGCAAAACTCTATGAGCAACGGTTCCCAAATACCATGCTAAAAATTTCAAAGAAAACACAGCAGAAACAGTTTTTCAACTAACTAGTCCATACGAAAGGGTGCAAAGCATTAAAGCTCTTTCAGGTAAATAAATAAATTATTAAAATTTATTTATAAAAAAAAAATATTAATGTGACTAAAAGACCCGAAAACGCATGTTAACAAAAAAAATTGGTTGCCATAAAATGTTCTCTAGCATAACTAGATAAAATAAAAATGACTAAAAAAACCACATCAAAATATTTTCCACATTATTGTGATTAATTCCCAAAGGAACTAAAGAAAAAAGATTAACCGAAAATGGTCACATTTAGAAATTTTTAGAACATAATATAAAATTACTTGCCTTTTAAAGTGCTGCACCTAAAAGAGAACGTTTCAAGTTAGAAATCGGTGGATGTTTCTTACCTAAAATTGTTGGACCAATAGCAGTCGAGATTTAAGAGAAAAACAGCTTTTTATCCCATTTTTTTGAGGGTTTGTGAGTCTCCACGACGCAGAAGGTTAACTCGTTTTAAGAATGACAGAATGACACTGGGTAATTCCACAATTTTTCAAATATCCACTTTGTGCTTTGGTTGTTAAATATTTCACAAAATTTTTACTCAATCTATTTACACAAATACACAATAATATTCTTTATACCTAGTTTGACATTCCTAGCTGCATTTTTTCTAGGTTAGTAATCTATGTTTACAACCAAATTTCTAGCTATCTTTTTCCAATACACTAACAGAAAATCACCCACTTTTCAATGAAGTTATCCCAGATGAGTTCTTTCAAAACCAAATGTAAAGCATTAATAAATTTAAATGCTCCACAATGTATATTTGTAAAATTTGTTTATATTGGAATATTTTGAATCAAGATTGTTTATTTAAATATGAAACAAATAGTTATATTTTATTCCATTATTTAATAAGTCTTTTATTATTATTAAGCTGTTTTATATGAATTTTAAAGTTCCTGATGGCTCACGCTCTACATTTTCGTTAAAATAAGGAATCTAGTTCTAGTGATGTTTAAAGAGAACACAAAAATCTTTACATTTGCTTTTTGAAAGTTTACTTTCCCCTAGATGGCTGTAGAGGTAATGGAATAGAATTATAATATAATATTCGTATTTGTGCGTATTTTATAAAATTAAAGTTATTAGATTTTTAAGTTTTTTTTTCAAATTTTAGTAGTAATACAGTAGTTACGTAAAACGTGAGTTTTACCGTAACACTGTTAAATATTCTCTCATCTCATTTTCATCCACAATGGTGAATTCTACCTCTTCCATTACTATCTTTTATCTTTATTGCAATTTTGGTTTACCTATGTAGACATTTTAATGACAGAATCTTTAAAACTAGTCATATTATTTTTGGCTTGGTGCGATCTATTGGAGTATCAATTTGGATGGCATTGGAAGGAGTAACACAATGAATGCTATCCATCACATGAAACGTATTATAACCATCAAGTGAATTAACATTGAAATCTGCATTTTTAAAGATGAACTGAAAAAAGGCAGATGGTAATGGTGTGCGTGGAGACCGTGTAATACAAGCGGCTTCAAAAAGGCAGATTTCAGCTGAAAATCTTTAAGACGAGAGGATATCAATCAAATATCAAGAAGTGATTTTTTTGTGCAAAAAAATACCAATACCAAGAAGTACGTGCGAAACAAAAAATCGAGGACGAATGACAGATATAATTGAATGCGTGATCGCTGTGCACTTTTTTATTTTGTTTAAATATACCAGCGAGGAGAACGCGAAGACTCTCGAGAATAGCATCGTCAGAATTTTCGAATAGTTTGTCCGGAGGAGGATAATATTTTGTGTCATAAACCTGAGAATGCACGTCTTTAACGATAATAGCAGCGGCCTCTTAAACTATACGCAGTTTTTAGTCTTCTTGCATAGGAGTTTTATTCTTCTGCCAATCTTCTGCCAGTAACTTATGGCAAACGTTGCGGAAGCAAACAACTGACTCGCGTCGGTTCATGTCAAAGATTAAAATTTTGTCGCCATATTTTTCAGCCAGTCTCGTTTATATTGTGCGTGAATCTGGTTGGTAGTTGCCTTTTATTTGGCTCATCAGCTCACTGATGGTAAACTGATACTAATGAGAATTTCTGTCCAGAAATTCGTAGATACTCTGCATCGCCATATTAATTTCTACTTGCTTGGTACTTTTTTCATTCAGCGGCTCCGAGGCTAAGGCGGTCGAAGAATCTGGTACTTCTGGGATGACACCTACTTGGAAATCAGCACATTTATTTTTTGTGTGCGAATTGCTGCGGCAGCCATTCTTTTATTTATGTATGCGTTTTGGCAGGATAAATATACTGAAATCTTCTGCCTATTTTTTAGCACAACAGCTTGCTCTTCGTCGCTTCTTTTAAGAGCAAACGAGTGTAAAGTCTGCACACCTATATGAATAAATAAGGAAATTTTTAAAAAATTTACTATAACAGTTAACAACTTCCTGATGGACAAATACTAGTAATAAGATAAAACCGTGGATTTCAGTTCATTCTGAAACCAGTTTTACCCGTGACTGATTGTATTTTTGAAAAATATAACCCACACCTTTAGTTTTCGAATCATGAAAATGAGGAGACCGAATGGCGACGACTTATTAATCGTGAAAAACGGATAAGTAGTTTTTGTTTATGGTGATATATACATGCTTGCATAATATTACCAGTAATCCCAGATAGTCTTGCTCCCAACTCACCGCCTTTTTTCTACAGCTTTTGAAATTAAACTAGTTTTTTTTAAGATCCAATTGAGACCGATTTAATATTTTTTGTTTCACTTTGATACAGTTAATGACATTTCCCAGTGGAGTACCCAGGATCAAGCTAGAAAGAGGGGGGTTGGTAAGAAGAAGTAAGTATGAAATGTTAACGCAGGCAAGAATTCTTAAAATACTCTTTAAATTTATAGACACCAGATCTCTCACCAAAGCCTTTACAATCCCTGTTTAAATAGGTTCCAAATAATATATTTTTTTTTAAATAAATCCCTTTCATTATCTCCGCCTCTGGAGGGCAATTTTAATGTTCTTGAAATGGGATTAACTGGAGCACAAACCAAGTATACGTACCTACTAAATTTCGTCAAAATCAGACAAATGATTCTTGAGTTAGGCGCGTTGGTGACAGACGGACAGATAGACATTAAGGCAAAAAATATTCTAAAGGATTTGAAACTCAAAGACCTATAAAAAATCTTGAAATCGGAGCAACTTTTTTTGGTAGGATCAGTGATCACCATAGCTCGCACTATTCTATTCTAGTATAACGTATTAACGTAACGTATAATAGACATTTTAAAGTGACCCAATTGTGCAGCAGATAAAAATTTTTGAGAAAAATGCCGTTATTTAATACGAATCTTATTCAGATTTGAGTAGCACTGGGTAACCACAACTTCCCGTCTCCTCTTGGGTATGCCACTGTATATCCGGCAAAACTGGAAGTTGCCGGAAATCACGTGATCTGCTAAAGAAACGTCAAAAACATATAAAAACTAATTCTCGTTTTATTTCTATCTTAAAAACCCTAGAAAAGAAAAAGTAAGGCTACCTCCTGGATCACTATATAAAAAGTGTCAAATATACTAATAACATCTTTAAAAAGTGCCGCGGGCAAAAATTTTCTTAATAAGACTTTTTATAACTTTATTCTTTAGGTAGATTATGGGCAAATAAGCACTTAATTCAAGATATCAGTATTTGCTTACCTTTCTTTTTGACGACGTGATTTTCATTCTCGCATAATGGTTTATTGCAAAGCAAACAATAAATTTTCTCGTTTTCCTCGAAATCCATAAGGATGAATATCGAAAGGTATCGAAAGCTACACAGAACATTATCTAATATTCCAATATTCCAGAATGGAAAACACTCACTAACGACGGTTGTCAATAATAGGTGAATAGGTACTTGCGTTTTGTCATGGCCAACTTGACACAATAAGGGAGTAAAGTCTTACCTCAAGAATTTGTAGTATAAACTTTGCAGCACTCTATACATACAAAAATTATGGAGAATTTTGATATCTACAATTTATATTTGGCATAGGTCTTTTAGGCATAACTTTTTTTATGACACATATGAAAAAATTTTTCGAACAAAAAGTTCAAAAAATAATTTTGTTCAGTCAACAAAAAAAAACCGTTGTAAAATCAAACAAATATTAACCGAAATATTATTTCCAACACAAAATTCAAGATGGCGGCGAACCTAGAGAGAAATTTTGTTGGAAAAATGCGCTTTCATATTTCTGGCATGATCTTCTATTAGCCCTGAAAAGTGTGGCTGTGTAGTCAGTTTTACCATTTTAAAGTGGGCTAATAGATCTAAATAAAAAACTGTAAGTTTTTACACACATAGTTTAACCGTTTAAAATAGGTACATAAAACTATAATATTCCAATAGTTTTTGATTTATTAAAAGGCACAACATACTCTAATATCTAATATGAATTTGCACATAATAACTTACCTGATCTTCTTGCGTTTTTCCTTATTTCATTTTTTTAATGGCTATTCATATATATTCCTATTAAATTTTTATAGGACAAAAACTGATAGTGTCTCAATAGTCCACATACTTATAAATAACTTTAGGTTTATTTAAAAAAGGATTTCGCGAGGGTGAATAAATAACAAAATCAATAAATAGCGAGCTTTCCTCTTAAAAAAGGTAATGGTCACCGTAGAGCTGGATTTCGCACTTGCGGTGCTCATCAGTACGGTGCGACGGTCCAATCGACGGTGAATAATTAACAAAATCAATAAATAGCGAGCTTTTCCTCAAAAAAGGTAATGGTTTAAGTTTGTTTGAAAGATTGAGACAATGATGTGTTTGAAATTAACTCTGTGTTTCGGAATTCCATTGTCTATATTTCATTTATACACGACGTTTTGACCAGTAGAATCTCTGATCGTCTTCAGGTGCAAACTACAATTAATTCCCAAGGTTACGTACTTATATACTATGGGAAATCACTCAACCGTGAAGTTCAAGAAGTTGGCTCCGCCCAAGGAGGGGCTTCCAAATATTTGGAATTTCAACACTTGGTTTACTGAAAATACCCTGATTCTGCCCAATAAGGGCAGCTTCAAGGAATTTTCCTTTCTTCCAGTGTGACTCCTTGTGCAAAACCTTTGCTTCTGTCCACTTTATTCGGTGTTGGACGATTCCTGATTTCGTTGTTTCACCTCTTTGGGTATTCGTCTGATGTTCCTTAAGCCTAACAGATAGTGGTCTTTTTGTTTTGCCTATGTATGATTCACCATACTCACAAAGAATTTGGTAAATCCATTCCTTATTTTGTTTGTTGTCTGGTTTCGTTTTACTAAGAAGGCTTCAAATTATATTACTGGATTTAAAAGCTGTTTTAATATTAAAGTTGTCGCTACTCTTCGAATTTTCTCTGATACTCCTACATCCGGTATCAGCGATCTTTTTCAAATTTACGAGAAAACTTTAATTAAGCATACCAGAGAAGACACGCACATCGGATTCCTATGCCAAGCAAAAGACAGCAACATTATTCCGGTTGCGTTTCGTCTTAAGGCATCATTTCCAAGACAAAGAGTTCAGCGGATTCTAGATAACGGTAGCAAAGGGCTTACACGATCCCAAATCAGCTTTCATCGCTGGAACAAGTCCTTACTGACAGAGGAACTGGAACAACGATTATAGAAGATTCGAGAAAATACTATACAGGAAGATTATCAGCCGATTCTGGAAAAAATCACACGAATCTGCGACCATCTACGACAGACTTGGCAAACGAAGCACCAAAGGAAATTCGGCCATCAACAGCCACAAAGCCCATCGACCATCGACACTGTAAGAACCATCATTAATGGAGCAATGTAGACATTGACACCCATAGAAGAAAATTTACTTGCCAAAGGACTTAACTTTTCCATAGCTCCTAAGAAGATACCCACCATCAATATCATCACCGCCATAGAAAGTCATCCTCGTCCACGACAAGACGCCGATGAGTTTAGACATCAAGTAGGGACCATTATTGACAAATCTATTAAGCATACCTCTAATATAAGCAAGACAGAGGAAATCGCGTTGAAGAATCTTCAAAAAGACAAATCAGTTAAAATCTTACCGGCAGACAAGGGCAGTGCAACAGTGATTTTGGACATGGAAACCTATGACCAGAAAGTTGAAGAAATACTTGCCAAAGGAAACTATAAACTTCTCTCAAAAGACCCGACGCAATCAATCGAAAGTAAGGTTTATAGAATTTAAAAAAAGTATTCCATATATATTCCGGAGGTCTCAACTTACACCACATTATAGCAAACCACCTCATCTATACGTACTTCCCAAAGTTCACAAAGATGCAATGCCTTTACACCCAATTACAATTTCCAGAAATTCTCCAACAAGCAATCTGTCGAAATTCCTTTTGAAAATTATTCAACCTGTTGAATCTAAGACCGCTTCATTTGTAGAAAATTCCAACTATTTTGTTAATATTCTTAAATCTTTTGTTTTGAGTCCCGAGGATAGATTTGTCAGTTTTGATGTCGAAAGTCTATAAACCAATGTCCCGATAAAGGAATCGCTAGATATTATTAAACAGAGACTGGTTGATGACGAATCCCTTTATGAACGTACCAGCCTACCGCTGTTGTTGGAGTGCTATCTACATAACTCTTATTTTCAAGTAAAAGATAGGTTTTATGCTCAGGATGATGGTCTGCCAATTGGTTAATCGCTTTCGCAAGTGGTGGCCAATATTTACATGGAGTGGTTCGAATCACACGCGGTTGATACCACAACATATAAACCTTAGCTTTGGCTGAGATATGTTGATGATACTGTCTGGACCGGGAATTATCAACAATTTGACAACATCAAAGACTCACCACAATGGAGTTGGAGCAAAATTGTCAAATTCCTTTTCTTGATGTACTTGTCAAACGAGAAGAAAGCGACATCCAAACAACAGTCTATCATAAACCCACTCACACAGCACAATATTAAAATCAAGATTTAAATCATTTTGCTACAACCAAACGAGGCATAATAAGAACTTTGTATAACAGAGCTTGGAAATCGAGTTAAGAAACATTAAGGGGGATCTGCAGTAGAATGGTTACAGCCTTAAACTTATAACAGATCCTATTTCCAAATTTCAACAAACAGGACAGAGATTACAAGACCAAAACCAGGCAAATGTATGCCTTACAATTCCATACGTTAAAGGAGTATCAGAGAAAATTCGAAGAGTAGCGAACAACTTTAATATTAAAACAGCTTCTAAATCTAGTAATACAATTCGAAGGCTTCTTAGTAAAATAAAACCGGAGAACAAACAAAATAAGGAATGCATTTACAAAGTTCCTTGTGAGTATGGTGAATCATACATAGGCGAAACAAAAAGATTACTATCTGTGAGGATTAAGGAACATCAGACGAATAATACCCAAAGAGGTGAAACAATGAAATCAGGAATCGCCGAACATGCATGGTCAAAACAACATCGAATGAGGTGGACAGAAGCAAAGGTTTTGCTCAAGAAGTCACACTGGAAGAAATTAAAATTCCTGAAAGCTGCCTTTATTGGGCTGAATCAGGGTATTTTCAGTAAACCAAGTGTTGAAATTCCAAATATTTGGAAGCCCCTCCTTGGGCGGAGGCAACTTTTTAAACTTCACGATTGAGTGATTTTCCAGAGTATATAGGTACTGAAACTGTTTATACCCGGGTCTTGTTAAATTATGAAGATTTCACTGGCCAGGTGATACTTTCATATATCAACAACCTCGTGGGTTTTGTTAAATTATGAAAACTTCTAGGCATGACGCACACAGATGCTTTCATACATAAACTACCTTATTTTTCTTCAGATATTTATTTTAATAATATTTTTTTTCTCTTAAGGACGCTACGTTGTGTTTGTAGTATTACCCCCTTTCTTTCTTTTACCCAGGTTCTAAAGAGTTTGACACAGTTGATTTCCTACCGGAAGTCAAATAAAACCACACGATTTCAATTTATATTACAGTTATAATGAATAAAAAGTGTATAAAAGGGTAAATGTAAAAAAATAGTTATACCACCTATGCTATATAAAAAGTACTACGATTAAATAGAAAAATGTGATAATTAACTCATAAAAATATTAAAAGTGAATCCTAATTAGATACGGCATTCTTGATACCTTGAGTATATTGTTTATTTACCATCCAAGAATCAAGAGATTTACCCAAGCTCCCCTTTGTGATTGTCCCATCAGTCTATGTCTGCTTCGAGTTACAAGAGAGGTGAGTACTGAGCTGTTTAGTTGAAATGCCTATAATAGCCCAGTACCTTGACTAACCCACTATTATAGAAAAACATTCCTTGTTGGCTATTTTCTAGAACGAACAAAAATAAGTACGCCCTAGGTAACCTGTCCGTAGAGGGTTACGTAGTTATATAAGAGATAATTTACCATGTGATAAAGACTGCTAGTTAAGCAAACGCAAGGCTCAAGACACTTAGGAAAACTTGACCTCCTATCACAGCTTTATCATTAGCAAGCTTTACTAAATTTATTTGTTTAAAAAATACACCAACAAAAACACGGCCACGCACCAACATACACAAAATATTCATAATGTGGTTGGTTTATGGTCATACCAATACACCCTCTTTTGTCAAAGCCCATTACCAGCTTTCTTGATTTTGAATAGTAAATATCAATATACCCATTGTAAAGGGTACCCTTCTCGAACAAAAGATTTGTTAACAGAGACAATAAATCTCCTTGAAATCTTTCACCCGAGGAGTCTACTTTTAATATCTGTGAAATAGTATTTATAATTCGAAATTGTAACAGAACCCTTAATTAAAATAATTTTTATAGGAAGTAAAATAAAACAAGAATAAAAAAAATCATTGTAAAAAAAATAAAAGCAATACTAAATAAAATATTTAACCCTCACTGTGCAATACTGGAAAGATAATGATGCCGTGTCAATTCAATGTCCCCCCCTAATTTCCCCTTTCCCCTTTTAATAAATTACCTGCAAAATTTTGCTTCCGTTGTCGGACTTTCATTTCTCTGATCTTTAGATTGGAACGTGCGTTTTATTAAAAATTACTGCAAAAAAAAATATATATCATCGTCACCATAATTCTTTCCTAAAGGAAAGACAACGACGGACGGCAAAGCAGCCAAACCAGCGAAGCCGTATTTCACCAAATTCGCTAATCTGACCACTCTGACGCACAGCGTCCCTCTCCAGCAGTCAAGAATCATGCTGATTTTGTAGAAAGACTGATTTGAGTCTATTGTGCCCCTTTTACTAGTAATTATTTTTTTATTTGTGATTTTAATTTATTTTTTATCAACTTCAAAATTTATTTATTCGTACTTATGTACAGATTTAGACGAAATGTATTTTATGATTCTCTACCAATTTTCATTTAATTATTTGTTTGACGTTACTTGTAAAGATTTAGATGTTAGTGAGCTTTTAGTGACAAATTCAGTTTGTTTATTTTGAATTAAATTTCTAATTCCCCCTTCCCGTTATCCTTCCCTATTTAGCTAGAGAGAGCCGACACTGTGCAGTGAGTGCCGTAGCAAAACATAAACAAACACAAGAAACTCTATCTTGTTCGGTGAACCGGTCACAAGACAGAGCAACGCATCCCGGTGAACCGTTGGAGCGTCGTATTAAAAAGAAAAAAAATCAAAAGAAAAAGAGACTTTGTCCTGTTCGGTGAACCGTACACAAGACAAAGCAACGCATCCCGGTGAACCGTTGGAGCGTCGTATTAACAAGGAAAAAAATCAAAAGAAAAAGAGACTTTGTCCTGTTCGGTGAACCGTGCACAAGACAAAGCAACGCATCCCGGTGGACCGTTGGAGCGTCGTATTAAAAAGAAAAAAAAATCAAAAGAAAAAGAGACTTTGTCCTGTTCGGTGAACCGTGCACAAGACAAAGCAACGCATCCCGGTGGACCGTTGGAGCGTCGTATTAAAAAGAAAAAAATCAAAAGAAAAAGAGACTTTGTCCTGTTCGGTGAACCGTGCACAAGACAAAGCAACGCATCCCGGTGAACCGTTGGAGCGTCGGAAAAACAAAGAAAAATACCAGAGCCGCATCCCAATGCATAGGAGCGTTCCCTCCCCCCTAATTTAAGAAAAATCCCCAGAGTGACCCAAACCTTCTTTGCTACATCGTGACAAAAATGAGTCTGAATGCCGTTGCATGTGTGCTTGGCCTTATATAGACTTTGCAACCCACGCCACGCTTACGTTCTTTGTTTGATTGTCAAGACGTGCACTCATTTGCCTGTTTTTCGTCGACACTTAACTATAATCGAACTTTTAAGGGATGTAGTCACTTATACACACAGACTGCTGGCGCCTAATTTCTTGCCTGTACTGGGTATTTTTAAATTTGTTTCCTTAAATGGTTTAAAACTTTTAGCAAAAAAAAAATTTTCTAACAAGCCCCGGTCTGAATTGTTTCACTCCCCCCTTATTTTAAATTCTGAATGCCAAAAAAAAAATGAGGAAATTAAAATAATACTGAAAACAATTCCAGTTAGCCCCGATCCAACTTCTTAAAAAAAAAATTACAGATTGGAACGGTACCAACCAAACTGTCACTTCATTACACCCATAATTTTCCAGTATTTCTCAGTGTATTGTTAAATCTAATGATACACAATTCATACACAATTCCTTGGCAGTTCATGTATCATCACTCCAGTCCATTGATGCAGACAATCCACTACCTTGTAAAAGGTTAACAGCTCCTTCATTGTCATCTAAGTTCCATTGGTGCAGACAATCCACTACCTTGTAAAAGGTTAAGTCCGGTTTCGCCCTACTGTATTCGCAACCCCCTGCAAGCCTCTGTCACCAAAAGGTATTGTGATTCGTGTACCGTCGATGTGTCTAGTACCCCATCCTTTTGGTTCATCAAGTTTAAAACACTATAATAAATGGCAGGATCAATTCATCATTTATAGTGTTGTTAGTTGCTTGTTTCTCCTGGATTACCCAAGTGATTTTCTTTTTTTTTATGTACAGGTGATAATTAATCCAGTCTCAAGAAAGGTGCAATTTGGTATTTCTTTTGGTAGAAATTGATGATGTGGCAAATATCCATAATTAACGCAGTAGCTTCGAAAAGTTTGATAGCGGTTGTCAATCTTTTCTGCAGTGTTGGTACTTGCTTATTTGTAATTGACTTTACGATGATTTACAATGGGCAACCCGACGGCCGACCCTCCTTTTGTTTTGATTTAGTGGCTAGTCTTTTTTTTAACCCCGCATGTGGTTGTTGTCAATCTCACAGTAGATACTCTTATTTATTTGGTTGTACATCTGTGGGTTTTTTTCGATTCTTTATTATTTGTCCTTTCATCTCCTTTTCTTAGAAAATCAGTAACAGTTGATCTAGACTTTTTTTCTACCCTCATTATCTCGGATTACAATACTTTTGGTTGGGCTTTATTAGTTTAGCGAGTAGTTTAGGTAATCTCCCAAAAACGTGCCAATGTCTTTCTTAAAAATCAACTTGCAATTTCCTCAAATTTTTGTGCGTTTTCCATTGTTTTTCTTTAGGTAATCTTAAAATATCTGTGATAATTTGCTTGAAACTTATTTTCTTCTTCGATCTGAATTTCTCTAACCCTTCGAAATATTTTCCAAGAACATAAGGTCGGTTGTGGGTGTTGCGTTTTTTTTTGTTTATTATTCTGTGATTGTTGCTAGTCTTTTATGCTATTATAGTGGAAAAAAATCTCATCATATGTAACATTTTTTTCCTTGACATGGCTACCCATGCTTGTTTGCTGTTCTGTCGTCGTGGTTGAAAAACTTTTGTAGTGTGGTTCGTTCTTTTGTTTATTGGTTTATTTTGTTTGTTTAGCTGCATTAAGGCGCCCAAAATTGTTTGCAACTGCTGACTTGTTCAACGGTACTTATTAAACCACCATTGGTACTGCTGCTTCTGCTTCTTACGAGCTCGTGCTGGGCTGGTCTCTGACTCTTCTTCGTAATCTGCAAAATTTTTAGCAGTATCAGGTTTTTTATAAACGAACTGTGTCAATTTTACGACTCTTTATCCTGGTCACGGCACCAGTGAAACTGTTTATACCCGGGTCTTGTTAAATTATGAAGATTTCACTGGCCAGGTGATACTTTCATATATCAACAACCTCGTGGGTTTTGTTAAATTATGAAAACTTCTAGGCATGACGCACACAGATGCTTTCATACATAAACTACCTTATTTTTCTTCAGATATTTATTTTAATAATATTTTTTTTCTCTTAAGGACGCTACGTTGTGTTTGTAGTATTACCCCCTTTCTTTCTTTTACCCAGGTTCTAAAGAGTTTGACACAGTTGATTTCCTACCGGAAGTCAAATAAAACCACACGATTTCAATTTATATTACAGTTATAATGAATAAAAAGTGTATAAAAGGGTAAATGTAAAAAAATAGTTATACCACCTATGCTATATAAAAAGTACTACGATTAAATAGAAAAATGTGATAATTAACTCATAAAAATATAAAAAGTGAATCCTAATTAGATACGGCATTCTTGATACCTTGAGTATATTGTTTATTTACCATCCAAGAATCAAGAGATTTACCCAAGCTCCCCTTTGTGATTGTCCCATCAGTCTATGTCTGCTTCGAGTTACAAGAGAGGTGAGTAATGAGCTGTTTAGTTGAAATGCCTATAATAGCCCAGTACCTTGACTAACCCACTATTATAGAAAAACATTCCTTGTTGGCTATTTTCTAGAACGAACAAAAATAAGTACGCCCTAGGTAACCTGTCCGTAGAGGGTTACGTAGTTATATAAGAGATAATTTACCATGTGATAAAGACTGCTAGTTAAGCAAACGCAAGGCTCAAGACACTTAGGAAAACTTGACCTCCTATCACAGCTTTATCATTAGCAAGCTTTACTAAATTTATTTGTTTAAAAAATACACCAACAAAAACACGGCCACGCACCAACATACACAAAATATTCATAATGTGGTTGGTTTATGGTCATACCAATACACCCTCTTTTGTCAAAGCCCATTACCAGCTTTCTTGATTTTGAATAGTAAATATCAATATACCCATTGTAAAGGGTACCCTTCTCGAACAAAAGATTTGTTAACAGAGACAATAAATCTCCTTGAAATCTTTCACCCGAGGAGTCTACTTTTAATATCTGTGAAATAGTATTTATAATTCGAAATTGTAACAGAACCCTTAATTAAAATAATTTTTATAGGAAGTAAAATAAAACAAGAATAAAAAAAATCATTGTAAAAAAAATAAAAGCAATACTAAATAAAATATTTAACCCTCACTGTGCAATACTGGAAAGATAATGATGCCGTGTCAATTCAATGTCCCCCCCTAATTTCCCCTTTCCCCTTTTAATAAATTACCTGCAAAATTTTGCTTCCGTTGTCGGACTTTCATTTCTCTGATCTTTAGATTGGAACGTGCGTTTTATTAAAAATTACTGCAAAAAAAAATATATATCATCGTCACCATAATTCTTTCCTAAAGGAAAGACAACGACGGACGGCAAAGCAGCCAAACCAGCGAAGCCGTATTTCACCAAATTCGCTAATCTGACCACTCTGACGCACAGCGTCCCTCTCCAGCAGTCAAGAATCATGCTGATTTTGTAGAAAGACTGATTTGAGTCTATTGTGCCCCTTTTACTAGTAATTATTTTTTTATTTGTGATTTTAATTTATTTTTTATCAACTTCAAAATTTATTTATTCGTACTTATGTACAGATTTAGACGAAATGTATTTTATGATTCTCTACCAATTTTCATTTAATTATTTGTTTGACGTTACTTGTAAAGATTTAGATGTTAGTGAGCTTTTAGTGACAAATTCAGTTTGTTTATTTTGAATTAAATTTCTAATTCCCCCTTCCCGTTATCCTTCCCTATTTAGCTAGAGAGAGCCGACACTGTGCAGTGAGTGCCGTAGCAAAACATAAACAAACACAAGAAACTCTATCTTGTTCGGTGAACCGGTCACAAGACAGAGCAACGCATCCCGGTGAACCGTTGGAGCGTCGTATTAAAAAGAAAAAAAATCAAAAGAAAAAGAGACTTTGTCCTGTTCGGTGAACCGTACACAAGACAAAGCAACGCATCCCGGTGAACCGTTGGAGCGTCGTATTAACAAGGAAAAAAATCAAAAGAAAAAGAGACTTTGTCCTGTTCGGTGAACCGTGCACAAGACAAAGCAACGCATCCCGGTGGACCGTTGGAGCGTCGTATTAAAAAGAAAAAAAAATCAAAAGAAAAAGAGACTTTGTCCTGTTCGGTGAACCGTGCACAAGACAAAGCAACGCATCCCGGTGGACCGTTGGAGCGTCGTATTAAAAAGAAAAAAATCAAAAGAAAAAGAGACTTTGTCCTGTTCGGTGAACCGTGCACAAGACAAAGCAACGCATCCCGGTGAACCGTTGGAGCGTCGGAAAAACAAAGAAAAATACCAGAGCCGCATCCCAATGCATAGGAGCGTTCCCTCCCCCCTAATTTAAGAAAAATCCCCAGAGTGACCCAAACCTTCTTTGCTACATCGTGACAAAAATGAGTCTGAATGCCGTTGCATGTGTGCTTGGCCTTATATAGACTTTGCAACCCACGCCACGCTTACGTTCTTTGTTTGATTGTCAAGACGTGCACTCATTTGCCTGTTTTTCGTCGACACTTAACTATAATCGAACTTTTAAGGGATGTAGTCACTTATACACACAGACTGCTGGCGCCTAATTTCTTGCCTGTACTGGGTATTTTTAAATTTGTTTCCTTAAATGGTTTAAAACTTTTAGCAAAAAAAAAATTTTCTAACAAGCCCCGGTCTGAATTGTTTCAGTACGCAACCTTAGGAATTGATTGTACTCTACACCTGAAGACGATCAGAGATTTTACTGATCGAAACGTCGTATATAAATAAAATATAGACAATAGAAGTTCAATTTGAAACTTTACGTATAGAAAACTATGACGTTCCTATAGATTTTAACTTATTCAAAAGCAAAGCATAATTTTTATCATCATTTCATCATTTTCTTGCGTTTCTCCTTATTTAATTTTATTAATTGCAATACATATACATTCTTATAGGAAAAAAGAGATAGTGTCTTATTAGGCCACATACCTATAGATAACTTAAGGTTTCAGGTTTCAAATAAATTTAGACCCAATAAAATTCCGTAGTCAAACTCTATCATGAATTACTTATAGATATAGTCAAAAAACTATAAGTTTTTACACAAATTTTAACCGTTTCAAAAATGTATAGAATTTTATAATTTTTCGATAGTTTTTAACTTATTAAAAGGCATAACATAACTTACCTGATTTTAAAAACAAAAAATCAAAAGATCTTGGGAGGAAACAACGAAAACTCAAACTTGGATGAGCATGCCACAAGGGAAACCCAAAGGACCAAAGCGAAAAGAAAAATGATCAAACGATGTTTCGCCCTGGGCAGTCAGCGTGGGTTTATCAGTGATTTCCCTGGTCACCCTACCCAAACATCAATAAACATCATAATACACTTTGATTTCCAACTTTGAATCACTCACAAATAGGAATCGTTCCGCACTGGCACTTATCTAAGTCGCCTGATGCAGATTCGTCCTGGCATGTTAATGTTTCCAATAGGATTATGCTCCTAAGGCAATTAAAATAAAAAAAGAAGGTAAAAAACCTACCAGTCAGTTACTTCAACCGAAAAGAATCTAAAAACAATTAAAAGATCAAAATATCTTGGAAGGAAACAACGAAAATTCAAACTTGGATGAGCATCCCACAAGGAACACCCAAAGGACCAAAGCGAAAAGAGCAATAATCAATGATCTTTTGATCTTTTGTTTTTAGATTCTTTTCGGTTGAAGTAACTGATTTGGAGGTTTTTTAACTTCTTTTTTTGTTACCTGATTTTCTTGCGTTTTTTCTTATTTAATTTATTTAATGGCAATACATAATATTATACATTCTTATAAAATTTTTATAGGAAAAAACCGATAGTGTCTTAATAGTCCACATACTTAAAGATAACTTTATGTTTCCAATAACCCACATAAAAATTAAACATTCCTGTAATGTAATAGTCATATACTTAGAGAACAAACAATGTGATAGGAATGTTACATTTTACCATTGGGAATATTACTAAGACATGCTAGCTCATACAGGTAATACAAATGTGAGAAACGTGACGTGAAATATGACTATAATAGGACCAGAACGTTTTTTTAAAAGAATTATAGTAATATACCTGGGCACTGAGTATAATATACCATATAGCAAATATATATCCCTATTGAATATTGCATATATATGATTTTGTGATTTAAAATATGTCCAGATGGCCACGAGATAGATATCCTAAGATATGCATATATGTGTGGATATATATATATATATCCATATGAATATCCACCAAATATGCATTAGTCTTCCACTAAAGTGCAATTAAGGAGTAGTTTATGGATCTAGGTATAGCAATGTATCACCATTATGTTTATATACTGCTTGAGATTAGTTATCAAAAGCTTATCTAAATAACTTTTTGCTATCTTACATAATAATATTACCTATTACATAGAGAACATATTGTTTCCAGTGACATCTACCTACAATAGATGGCATTAAACTAAATTACAATTATTAATCATGTTAATCGCGTTCTTTTCACAAGATAGTAATATTTTCATTAAACATGCCAAAATCCTGACAAAAATATTCTTTTTGGGAATATTCATAAAAATAACTTGATAATCACGTTATCATGGGAATATTCTTATCTTATTACCAAAGAAATATAACTAACACAAACTCTTATATTCAACAAAAAAATAGGTCTGGAAAATTCCTGTCATATTCCAAAAATCACTTGTTATGTGGGAAATTTAGACCCAATAAAATTTCGTACTCAAACTCTATCATGAATTACTAGTACATTTAGACAAAAAGTTTTTACACACAAATTTTAACCGTTTAAAATACAACACAAAACGTTTTAAAAGCCATAAGATAATTTAATATGAATTTGCAAATATGAACTTACCCGACTTTCTTGTTTTTTTGCTTATTTAATACTTTTAGTGTAATACATGTATGTAACATTCTTATAGAATTTCCATACGAAAAAACAGCTAGTCCCTTAATAGGAAATAACTTTTAAATGCGCATGGAAGTGATTAGTTTTTACCTTATACAACTTCCTTACTCGTGTAATATTATAGGAAATTATATAGTAGTTTAAAACTAAGTTATAGAACCTCGGAAAATTATATATTTTTTATAAGAGATTTTTGGCAGAGTAAGCATAGATTTTAACTTTTGGTATTGGTCGTCACTTAAATTTCACTTTCTTCGCATAATGATGATAAATTCACTTTTGCACTACATAGTCAAACTACAAACTACAATTGGATTAAATAAATTTCAAGAACTGAACGAAGAAAACTTTAGAAAAACAGATCTTAACCACAGAAATTCTTTAAAAGACTTTAATAAGTGAAGATCGCTTTTAGTTTGTGAGAACTCTCTGAATAATCTCGTGTGAGAAAAGCATTTAAGTAGTTTGACCAAATATCGCATTGTTTTAGCGAATTTTTTGTATATTTATTGCATATGTATTTTTTGGTATAAATTTTTTAACAGGGCGCTTTCCTAACGGTTAGATAGCCAACGATCTTTTCGGAAACGCTCGTGAAATATTTAAAAAATAAAATACTTTATTCTTTAAGATCCTTTAAAGGAACTTTCAATGAACGACCGGAAACTATTCTAACTCATATACGCTTTTCTAACCAACCAAACTCAATTTTTGAGTCTCAAAATTTTTTGGATTTAGCCAAATTCACAGACATTTCGCCAAAGTTTTATTTAAGTCCACTCTTGAAACGACTTAGCCAAATTCTCAAAGATTTTTCAAAATTTCATATAAGTGTTCAGACTTCACAGACGGTTAACAAAATTTTCCATTCCTAGATAAATAAATTAAACAACCTCGTTTTAGAATAACAATTTTCTTGAGATTTTTGAGGTCTAATTGAGTAAAAAAATAAACAGTGATTCTCTTATCCAGCAGTAAAGTACGTAGCTTTACACCCACTTATTTATAATACCACTTTGACTTGAAGATTTGACTCGGGTTGCAGCCAAGACAAATTTGTCAACTACCAAAAAACCCATTTAGGTTCCTAAATAGGTATTTTTTACAAACCAATAACGTAACGTACAAATTACCAAATGTAATTATTGTTTACTTTAGTTTCCAGCCAAACTAAACGAAAATAAATCCAGGACAATAACGTAATTGACAATTTATCCAATGTAATTATTGTTTAGTTTTAGTTTCAGCCAAATTAAATAAAGACAAGGCTGAGTTATTTCTATAATTTAAAAAAGTCTGGGCACATAACACTAAAGTATCGTATATAATTTGGTTGGGTTTCAAACAGCAAAATTCAAAAAAGTCAAATCCGCTTTATTTAAGGATCGAAGTAGTGAGAATCAATTGCATTAACTAACATGGGTACTAGCTCAGCTACCAAACATCACTCAACTAACTTGCAACCATCTTCCAATTACTGGAAATAACAGAGTAATTAAAAAAACCTTAAAACTATAAAAATATTAATATTTATAACATAAACGAATCTAGCAGTATTCAGGAGAAGTGTCAACGTCTAGAATAAGAAGGAAAAATAGATATAATTTTATCTTTGTTAGACTTTACTTCATTTATGTAATTTAATATGATTGAAATGCCACTTATTTTTCATGGGTTTCTGGTAGCGTAACTTAACTTTTAAAAAATATTAGTATTGTTTTATAAATATTTATAGAACCCCTTAATTTCAATTGAAAGATTTAGTTATAATAATTTCCTTCACTTTTATTTATTTTAATAGTTAAGTTTTAAGAATAATTTAATTTATAATGATTAATACCAATAACTGATAATCAAGAACAAATAAATTTACAAAACATTTAAAGTCCAGATCATAACAATCTTTTGAATCACACATAATATGTCTTTTTGACATGCCTTTCTCCTTTTTAACACACACCAGTGACAACTTTTATATAAATTTTATTAGAAATTGAAATTAATGGCCTCAAGGCTTCCAAACCTTTTCTTTTTATAAAATAGAGCCTCCATGATATTTTGAAGTTAGGCCAAAACCCTCCACTTTACCTATATTAACAATTGTGTTCAAAGTTTACAAATATATTTTGGCTTTATTTCAGAAAAAGACCATTATCCAATAGACGCTCTGCCAACTTGTACACATGCACACTTTGTCTGCCAACAAGAGCCAAAATGCATCAAGTTCTACGAAGAATTTAAAGCTCATTGTAAAGTCCGAGATAATTATTGTAGAATGGAAGACAGGTAAAACTTTTTTTAAATATTTAGGAATTACAATACACAGGTCAAAAAAATTTAACTGTTTTTTTTGGATGCTTGAATAAAAGCCCAGTTGAGAACTTTTCTGATAAAGCTGAATTTTAGTTTCCAAAAAAACAATTCCTTTGAGGCACGCTTGTGTCATCCGCCGTCTTAAGATTGTTCATCAAAAAAATAAAACAAGGTCTTATCAAAAAACTGACTGTATACTATCACAATATTGGTGGGGTACCCACTAAGATATCAGATCTACGTCAAGTAGTCAATAGTAGCGTATATGGCATTATAATTTTAGTTGAATCCTGGCTTAATAAAGATATCTTCGAGTCTGAGTTAGGTTTCTTAGACGTTAATTTATATAAACAGGATAGAAGTCAACTTAATACAGGTAAAAAAAGAGGTGGGGGTACTCTAATTGCCATTAGGAGAACTATAAAGTCAAAAATGGTACAGATTAGCGATTCTGTTTTGGAACATGTGTTTGTGAAATTTTCATTTGGCTCAAAGCAATTTATTTTTGGTGCTGTTTATATTCCCCCCACATCACCTATCGCAATTTATGAAGAATTTTCCACTGCAGTCCTGGATCTCGTGGGTGCCTATACCAACTGTGATATAATGGTCTGTGGTGATTTTAATTTACCTAGTGCAATCTGGGTTAATTCTCATGATGGGTTGTGTTCAAAGTGCAGAAGCAATTGCATCTGCGAATTTAGTGTGTTCATGTTGCAATTACTTTAATCTTAAACAGATAAGTCCTTTAGTTAATGGGTATGGTGTATTTTTAGATCTTGTTTTTTCAAGCTTGTATGACACTAAAGTTACTTATGCTACTGAAAATTTGTCAACTATAACCGAACGCCATCCGGCATATGAAATTAGTTTTCCTCTAGACTGTGATTTGGGTCTTAAATATGATATTTCTTATTATAATTTCAAAAATTGCGATTTTATTGCTATTCACGATTATTTAGCTAGCATGCCTTAGAATGACGCTCTTGATTGTACCAATGTTAATACATCTGTAGATTTTTTTATACAGTATTCTATACACAGCTCTGAAGATCTTTGTTCCGGTTAAACATTTTAAATCTACAAGCTTTCTATTCTGGTTTAGTAGAGAACTCCAGAAAATAATTTTGTGCAAAAAAATAGCTCATTCTAAGTATAAGCAGTCAGGTGACAATAATGATTATGTAATTTTTTTCACAGTATAGAGTGCATATCCCAATTGCATGCATTTGGAAAATGAGATCGCTGGCAGTGGTCAAGAAATTGTAAAATTTGCGAGGCAGTTTGCAACTACATATAAAAACATGAAGGGGATGTTCCTGACTGTAAATTTGATTATAGTTTTGACTTAAATGTCATTAAATTTTCTCTGAGTGAAATATATACAGGAATAATTAACCTTCCAACTAAATACTCACATGGCCCAGATGGTATTCCATCTATCTATTTTCTTTAAAAAATATGTATGTACTTTGAGCAGACCCCTGCACCAAATTTTTAATACTTCTCTATCATTTGATATTTTACCTGATTACTGGAAAATAAGTTATTTAACTCCAATTTATAAGAGTGGTGACAGAAGCAATGTTGTTAACTATAGTAACTAATATACAATCTGTAATTCCCAAACTTTTTGATAAGTTATTCTGTGAACATTTTTCCTAGCATTGTAAAAAAGTGATGTGGGATAACCAGCATGGGTTTTCTCAAGGTAGATCCACTGTAACCAACCTGCTCATTTGTCGACAGGATTCGTTGAGTGCCTTTGAGAAGTCTAAACAAATGGACAGTATCTACACAGACTTTTTAAAGGCATTCGACATAGACAGTCATGACCATCTAATTAGTAAATTTCAAGCCATGGGACTGGGTGTTACTCTTGTTAGATTTTCTCATAGTCTTTTAACAGGGCGTACACAGTATGTCCGAATTAACAATTATATTTCTAGTGAAATTGTGGTGCACTCTGGTGTTCCTCAAAGTTCACACATAGGTCCAGTTTTCTTTAACTTATTTATAAGAGATCTTAGTGATGTGATTGTATATTCGAAGCATCTTGCTTTTGCAGATGATTTAGGGATCTTGGAATCATTTTTGACTGTAAACTGACCTTTGTAGACCATTTGAATAAGATTGTTAATAAAGGCATGAGAAGTCTTGGTTTTATTATCCGTAATAGTACACAGCCCTCACCTTATTGTTTTAAAACCCTTTATTGTTCTCTAGTTAGATCTATACTTGAATATGCATCAATAGTGTGGTCTCCACATTATAAATGCCACATTGATAAATTGGAAACAGTTCAAAGGATATCTCAGATCCCTAGCGTATAAAGCCAATATAAATATTTATAACAACTATCACATAAATTATGATCTGGTATGTGAGCCTTTTCAGATGGATGTCTTGGAGGTTAGGAGGACATACACTGATATTTTGATTTGTTTAAAATTTTGAATGGTTTATATCACTGTCCAGCTATCCTTCAGTCCATTAATTTTAACATTAATCAAAGACATCAGGACTCTCCTATGTTTCGTATTCCCTTTCATCACGCCAACTATGGCTATTTTTCTCCATTAACTCGTACTTTAAGATTATTTAACAACTATAGTCTTGATCCCTTTGCTAGTAGTCTTCGACCATTTAAGACAAAATTAAAAGAAGTTAATTAATCCTAACTCCTAGTCAGTAAGTGATACTGTATTTTGTATAATTTTTTTTTAATAATTTTTGTTACTGTTTTGTATTTTTTATATTGACTTTTGTTGAATTTTTTTCCAAGTTAAGGTCTTGCCATGTTGCTATTTCTAATTTTATTAATATATATTTTTTTGTAAAATGGCTTAGCCGTAGAAAAAAAAAATAAATAAATAAATAAAACAATATTCGATAAAATAAAAGACCAAAACGGGAATACAACGCCAAACAAAAGATATTGCCTACTCACTTGTAAAATTTTCTGCCAACGATGGAAAATAAGACAATTTTTCCATTTTTGCTCAAATCAACTAAATAAAAAATAATAACAACCACTGAAAAGATAATTATTTCTTGTGTTTTTTTTTGGTTTATTTCTTGTATTTGTAAAATACTATTGTATAATTATTTCTTTTGTTTAATAAATAAACTGTTTATTATTATTAATATATTATTCAAAAAGATTTCAAATTTATTGCGGAACATTTCAAAGTAAGGTATAATTAACCCATAATTTATTACAGAGGTTTTCAATTATAGACCGACTTTCCTTGTAAAAAGTTCATAGGTAGCACCTATAAAATGTAATAAAGAAGTTCTGCCATCTGGAAAGGTCTGGATAAGCCCTGGAAGTCTGAGTACACCACGGAAAAGTATGGATACACCCATGAAAAGTTTAAATACACTTTGGAAGTCTAAATACAGCCTGTAAAAGTCCGAATATGCCCAGAAAATTCTAGATACACCCTGAAAAGGTCTGGACCCACCCTGAAAACGTCTAGATACACCCTCAAAAAGTCCGGATAAACCCAGGAAAAGTCTGCATACACCCGGAAAAGTCTGGATACACCATAGAAAAGTTCACATAAAACCTTGGAAAAATCTGGGCACACTCTAGAAAAGTCGGAATACACTCTGGAAAAGTCTGGATACACTCCGAAAAGGTCCAGACAAAACTTGGAAAAGTCTGAACTCACCCTGGAAAAGTATGGATACATCATGGAAATCTCTAGATACACCCTGGAAAGGTCTGAATACACCGTAGAAAAGTCTGGATACACTCTGAAAAAACTGTGGATACACCCTAGAAAGTCTAGATCCTTCAGTTTTTACAGATTGGGACAGGAAAAAAATTTAATAAATAAGTTTTTACCCAACTTCACTTTAAGCAGCAGCTTTATTCATATTTGCCAACCACCATCGAATAATACTAATTTTACGACCATCTCAACACGATTTTAATCGCTCATTTACGGTCCTAGGATAATAATAAAGCTTAAACGTAAACCACAAGATGGCGTGACAAGCGATAAATCTTTATTTTATAAGAGCACTAATTGACGCAAAAATGTGAAATATTTTTCTATATTTTTAAGACAATAAATATTTATTAAACGTAAATAAATCCAATATAATTTTAGTACCTAACCAAAAATAAGTCTCGTTAAATTGACAGCATTTAAAAAAAAAAGATATATGAAAAGTCTCGTGGTAACCTTATTTATTTTGACGTCTTAGATAGAACGTCATTGGAACTTTAGGTTATGGAGATTTTTGACTGAAGAGTGTTCGCGTTTGATATTTTTAATAATTTCTGATATTTATGATGACATTTTCATTGGCCGTATGTAAAGTATAGTACACTAACTCGCATGTTATGGTCATTATACGCTCAGATAAATTAAGACACTCGTCTGCGGCTCCCGTCTCAAACTTCATGTTCGACCATCATAACATGCTTGTTATATGGGCTATTATTACTTGTCACCTCAATTTTTAGAGGTAAATGTTGAGCCTAAAATAACATGAGAAAAAAAAATGTCAATTTTATTTCGACAGAGGAACAATCAAGCTCTAAAAAAATAAAAATAACTTCTCTTTTTCCTTAATATAGAGTTTGTCAATCGGTTAGAAATAAAAAAGTTACACTATTTCAAAAAACATATGGTCGGCCATCTTTAATTCAACATGGCGGAAAAAACAAGCCTCCTAGGAGGTGTAACTAACTAACTGAGTACTATTGATGGGTACTATCATCTGTGAAAAAATCAGCTTGATTTCTTCTTCTAAAGGCCATTTCTTGGGCTAACTGCCCTGGCGTATATAGAGAATTTTAAAAAGTTATAATCTGTTAACTGGGGAAGGGATAGTCCAACACGCTATTTTAGTGAAGCCGTGACAAGACGTGACTGCTCCAGTTGTGTCACGGTGACAAATAGCAGTGATTTTTGAAGCAGTTTACCCAAAACATATAAATGCTACACAAAAATTGCAAAAGAAAAAAAAATGTTCTATACCTCGCGTCGGGTCGCAGCCAAAGAAATTTAAATTTGATTGGTAGCAGCGTCCAAAAAGCAGTTTAAGTACTGGCGATCATGACTTCCGCGACTTTATGCTGACGCTGACCGCAACGGGTTTCGGGGCTGTGCGACAACTATCGAGTACTACTATTTTATTCGAACTGGAGCAGACCGTGACTGCGACAGACGAGTAACAGTGACAAAGTCACAGTTCGTGAAATCGCAACACACCCCTATAGTGGAGTAAATTCGTAAAAAGACACTGCAAAAAGGGAATTTTTTTATATATGGCATAGTAAGTAATACCGAATATCAAAAGCTAATATTCTAGTCGAGGATCCCCCATTTTCCGGCCCCCGAAACCAAGATGGCGGCTATCAAAGTTAGGAAAAAATCAAATCGAAATCAATTGGGTAATAGTTAAGAGGTCCCACTTTATCCAAAAATATAAAAAAGTTGACATGTGTCACTTCGAAACATAATGGCGGTCAATTTTGTAAGAAACAAAAAAAAACACTTTTTTAACTTTCGTTCGCCATTTTAACTGAAGCATTAAATTTTTTTTTTTTTGGAAATAAAAATTTAAAACTAATTTAAGTCATCCTAAAACTACTTTGGTCTGTGCAAAATTGCTAACGTGCAAAAAAATAATGATATTTCTTCGCGGCCATCTTGATTTGGGAATTACATGTGTCATTTTTTTTTTGCAATTTTTGAGACAAGCGTCCTCGATTTAGTATAAATTGATATATTGCATGACGTTTGTATAAATAACAGACCAGAAGGGAAAAATTACTTTTTTCTTGATAGTTTGGCCGCCATTTTGAATATCAAATGTCAAAAAAATTGTTTTAAAATATTGTCTATAAATTAGTAAGGTCTCTTGTATTTTTGACATATCAAGCGTCATCTTTGTACCCGCATATAAACTCTAATCTTTTTTAATGTGAGGTCAAGAAGCCGGTCAGTAGCTTTAATATGTGACATCAGAAGAAAAGATCACTTAAAAAGTAAAAAGAAAATCAAAGAAAAACTAAATTTTTGAAATCTGGCCGCCATTTTGTTTTGACGTGACATTTGTCAATTTTTTAAAAATTATTTTGGATTAAGTGGGACCCCATCACTAATACCCAATTAATTTCGATGTGATTTTTCTGAAAACGCAGAAAACACATTTCTTTCTAACTTTGACAGCCGCCATCTTGGTTTCTGGAGCCGGAAAATGGGGGATTCTCGACTGGAATTTTAGCTTTTGTTATTAAGTATCACTATGACAAATATAAAAAAATACATTCTTTTTGCAGCTTTCTCTTGAAAATCCCTACGAATTTAGTCCACTACTAATATTCAGTTGGTTCATTATTGTGTCTTGAAATTCCAAAATATATAAAATGGTATACCCTCTTTTTGAAATTTTGAAACCTTTGAAATGATTAATAAGTCAATTATAGAAAAGTATAGGAAATTGGGTTATGGTTGAACGTAAAAAAAAAATATAAAAATATATACAACTTAATGCCATTTTTATTATTTTCACATTGTCAATTATAAAACCACTATAAGAAAGTAGAAAGTTGGATTTCATTTCAATCACAAAAAATTATAAACTGGTATTGAAAAGAAATCAGTTTTCCTACGAGCACACACGAAAGTAACCAAACCTGCACTCTATAACGCCAAAGTTTTATATTTCACACGCATATCAATTTTATTTTCGTCTCTAGAAACAAAAATGTTTTCTTCTTCCGTGACGAATCTAGTAGGCTATGATTTGTAAAAGAGTCGGAAATAGACCGAAACCATTTTCATCCCTAGAGAAGAAAATATTTTCCTCTATTGAGATGAAAATGAAAAATATGTAATAACGACCACACACGAAAGTAACCAAACCTGCACTCTATAACGCCAAAGTTTTATATTTCACACGCATATCAATTTTATTTTCGTCTCTAGAAACAAAAATGTTTTCTTCCTCCGTGACGAATCTAGTAGGCTATGATTCGTAAAAGAGTCGGAAATAGACCGAAACCATTTTCATCCCTAGAGAAGAAAATATTTTCCTCTATTGAGATGAAAATGAAAAATATGTAATAATAATAAAAAAAATACGAATTAAATTCCAAAGTGGTCGTAGGAAAAATAGCGTACACCAGTCGATAGAAAGTAACTTTCTTACACTCGCGTGTAAGCTAGCGCCTCATTCACAACATTCACGCTCGTGTGAAATATGTCAATTTCTTCTCTCGTTATGTAATATACTATTTCTTTATAGTGGAATAGAAGGATATTGTCGACTTTTTTAATTATAATAATTAAAACAAGGCACTTTCTGCTATCAAACCATTTAAGTGTTAAAAAGTAGAAGAATTTATAGAGTTTTGTTGTTTTGAAGGTATAAAAATATGTAGAAATGAACACAATTTAACCATAACTTTTACTATTTCAAGACATAAAAACCTTTCAAGAAAGAATAAAGGTTGGTTCGATTTTAATCAAATTTTAAAACCTTAAATATTATAAAACGAAGTGAAAATTTAGCGCCCTAATAAATTTACACAAAAGATTTGTGGCGTAGAGGGCAAAGGGTGAGGGAATAAATCGGAAAAAAGTTTTTCCTCGACCAGGATTTGAACTCGGCCAGGATTTGAACTCGGGACCAACTGAGCTACCGAGGTCAGTTTTAACTGACTATTCGGAAATCCGTTCGTCCGATTCATCACAACGATCACGACATATAGCGTTTTATGGAAGGTGTCAGATGGCGAATTTCCAACTAATAATTTCAGCCAAACATATTTACAAAACGAAGGGAAAATTTAAAGAAAAGATTTGTGGCGTAAAGGGCAAAGGGTGAGGTCGTGTATCGTTGGTTGATAGATAAATAGAAATTTCGTACAGCTAATAATCGAGAATGTGTAGCTCCTTGTCTTTATAACATGTCTAGGTTTTTAAAGCCGCAGTAGGCTTCAAAGATCCCCCCACTACTAACAAATGAATCTGACGAAAGGATTTCCGAATAGCAAGTTAAAACTCCAGTTCGTCGGTAGCTCAGTTGGTAGAGCAATAGACTGGTATTCTAGAGGTCCCGGGTTCAAATCCTGGTCGAGGAAAAACCTTTTTTTCCGATTTATTCCCTCACTCTTTTCTTAAATATTATTTTAGATACCTATTTAGCTATAAAAATGTATACTTAAATTAATATATAATGATGAATTGATATACTTAACAGCACGCATTTCGCTTGTCTCCAGAGTAAAATAGTGTAAGTAGCAAATAAAATAGCAGTTTAATTGATGAAATTAGTGCCAGCAAGAAGCCAATTACTAAAGGAACAAACTGTGAGTAAAAACAGTCACTAATTTTAATCTCACACCTAGATATTTGATTAATAAATTTAAAAATTGGGCTATATACTATAATGAATGATAAGCGAGCGTAGACAACACAAGTATAGGTCGGATAGAAGTTATTGAACATGGGTGATATCAGTAATGCAAAACAACTGCAAGAAATCGAGAAACTTCTGCTTAAATGTACAACAGCATTAAATACATCAATTGATAATCTACGAGAAGACCTCAAAGAACACGTCAGTCAAACCAAAACGAAAATCAAAGAACTGGAAAAGGAAAACGCGACACTAAAATTACGAGTTGAATATTTGGAAAAGTCCCACAGAAGGAAGAACGTGATATTCTTTGGTTTAACATCATCCCTAAAAAGCATTGAACTGGCCAATTGGGCTGTAATAAAAGTTAACTCACTGCTAGGAGTTGGCTTAAGACTCGATCAAATTGCCAAATATTGGCAAATCTGAGATTAAGCCTCTTGTAATCGAACTCACGAACACGTTTATAAGAGACAATTTGCTAGAAAAGGGTTACAAGCTGAAAGATACGGGAGTTTCAATTCAAGCGGATCTCTCTATAGAAGTCCAGAAAATCAACAAAGTGCTTGTCAGCAATCTTAAAGAGGCAAGAAAACAGAACCTTAAAGCATACATTAAGGCCAGAAAGCTGCATATTGGCGACGAAATATACACATACGAGCAACTCACTGATAACGGAAATAACGATTTACCAAGTCCATCTCCCATTAATAATAAGAAATTTATGAGCGCACCAGGTACGCCAAATATACCGAGCAGCCAGCTTGACGCCGAAACTGATCCACCAAGCGAGATAGAAGTAATCAGCAACGCGCAGGTTCAATTCCCCACGAAACAAAACAAACTCTACGAGAACAAGACGCCAAAAGTGCAAAGATCGGATACAGAGACAGAACTCGAGAAAAGTATTGTAACAAACTTTTTCAAGAACGTTACTAAGCCAGCCTCTCGGTGTAAAGGTGGAAGCCTCAGCAGTAACTCTCCCTCAAATAAAGAACCGATAAGAAGCTCTTCAAGAATTAAAACTCAGGAAATAACAAAAAACACTAGATCTTCGACTATTTTCTTTTTCTTCCTTTTTCTGTTTGTTTTTGATTTTTGTGCTTTCTACCGAAGATTCTGCACGTTCTTTTTTTATATAATAATTTTTTATAATACCGTTTTATATTTGTTTTTGTCATTTATTAGTAAGTAATTACTTATAGTACAGTTTTATCTTTTTTGTCATATATTAAATGTAATACCTATACAATTCCTAGTCCTTTTATCATCATTGTGTCTTTTTTTTTGTAGTATAGATACCTTTTTTAGCAAATAAATTTTAAGCAAAACTTTTCCATACTTTAAAATACATACTTATTTTATTTTCATTTACATAGTTGCCCAATTGAATTTTTTAAAGTAAGATGAATAATTTAAAAGTTGCATTCTTAAATGTATAATCTTTGCCTTCGCAAGCGTTAAGAACGTTCTAGAAAATGAAAAATACGACATTTTTGGAATCTCTGAAAGCTTTTTAACCAATAATATTCCAGACAACATATTAACCATCCCTAATTACTCACTCATCCGGAAAGATGTAGGGAGACGATGTTCCGGTTTGGCAATGTACGTGGATAAAAAAATTAATTTTGAAGTACTTAATACAGGTCATATTGAATGTCTAGAACAGCTCTGGATAAAAATAAAAGTCCTTAAGGAAACGTATGTTATAGGCGCATTATATAGATCACCAAAAGGCAACTTTAACGAATTTTTTAACAACTTTGAATCACTACTCGAAAAATTCTCGGGATATCAGGTAATTTGTGGAGGTGACATTAACATAGACCTGTTCAGACAAACAAATTATACAGATAAATACAATGAATTAACTGACATATTTAACTTAAAACAAATAATCACAGAACCAACAAGGGTTACCTCGAAATCAAGCACACTTATTGACCATATCCTAATACCCAAAGATCAGGATAAGTTTGGCAGCGCTGTAAAAGATTGTGCATTCATTGCGGATCACTCGCTTGTACAATGTACGTTACCATATAATATAACAAAAAATGACTCAGAAAAAGTAACATTTAGAGACTACAAAAACTTGGATAAGGAACTGCTGCAACAATTCCTAGACCAGGCACCCTTTGAAAACATTATTCATATACGGAACGTTGATGAAAAGGTCTCTTGTTTTAATAAACTTATTTTAAATATTTTTGATGTTCTGGCTCCAGAAAAAACAAAAAAACAATCAAATAAAAATCCTGGATGGCTTACGCCCACGATAAAAGAGATGATCAAGCTTAAAAATAGAGCGTTTCAGAAGTGCAAGACTAGAAATACTGAGCAAAACTGGAATTACTATAAACAGCTTCGTAACCAAGTCAACATTGCTATATCCAATGAAAAAAAGAGCTTTTTTGAACAAATTATAAGAACAAACAAAAACCAAAAATATTTGTGGAACAAACTGAAAGAATACGACATCTATCCTAAGAAAAAGACAAGTGACATACCACATAATTTAAAAAAACCCAGCGATATAAACAACTACTTTCTACAGGCTTCTCTATCGAATTCAACCGTAGACACTAACCAAATAAACTTTTACAAAAATAATCTTAAAACTAATTTCCAACATACCTTGAATTTCACACTGTAGCAGAGTCCAAAGTCAAAGAACACCTTTTATCCATTAAATCTTTAGCTACGGGCGTGGATTCAATAAACCTAAACATGCTCCTGTTAAGCTGCAATCGAACCCTACCTTTCATAACCAACATCGTTAACTCATGTATTCTTGAAGGATTCTTTCCTAGCGCTTGGAAAGTGCCTAGGGTAATACCACTACCAAAAATAACACAACCTAAAAGCTTTAATGATCTACGCCCCATCAGCATCTTACCAGTCATGTCCAAAATTCTTGAAAAAATTATGAACGAGCAAATAAAACAACACTTAGATCAATATGAAATAATTCCACCAGATCAGTCAGGATTCCGTTCAAACCACAGTTGCACAACAGCACTACTAAATATCACAGACGATATAATTCAAGCGTCAGACAGTGGAAAAACTACGGCTTTGATTCTGCTAGACTACTCAAAAGCATTCGACAGATTAAACCACGAACTGCTCTTTGCCGTCCTACATTTTGCGGGCTTTTCGAACAAAGCAATAGAGTTAATGAAAAGTCAATTACAAGGAAGGTCGCAATTAGTTGAGACGTCAGAGGGGAGATCTGGTTGTGCCAAAATTAGCAGCGGAGTACCACAAGGCTCGATATTATCTCCCATTCTCTTCAATATATATACTGCGGAGTTGACTAACTGTCTGGAAAAATGCTCATCAGCAAGATATTGTGATGATACACAAATCAAAAAATCATTTAGAAACGAAAATCAAAGAGTGGCAGAAACGGAAATAAATGAAGACCTACATAGACTAATGAAAGCGTCAGAAGCCCACAACCTAATGATTAATCCAACAAAATCAAAGGTAATAGTATTTGGAAAGAAAGTTAAAGATCCCATTCAAATTAAAATAAATAATGAAATAATTAGTATAACAAATGACGCAAAAAATTTAGGATTACACTTCGATGATAAACTAAGATTCAAACCGCACATAAAAAAATGTCTCCAACGAGCCTACTATAGTCTGAAGATGCTATACCCCAGCAGACATACCTTACCCAGGAGCCTTAAAATAAAACTAACAGACACGCTTGTCCTAAGTCACTTCAACTATTGTGACACTGTGTACGGTCCCTGTCTGGACGCAGTGGATACAGAACGTATTCAAAAAGTACAAAAGTCTTGCCTAAGATATATCTATGGAATACGCAAATTCGAAAGAATCTCACATAAATTAAAGGAAGCCAAATGGTTGTCAATGAAACAGAGAAGGAATTATTCATTATGTTTATTTCACAACATTATTAAATCAAAAAAGCCAACATATTTATATAAAAAAATTAAATTTCGATCTAACAAATACTCTCTCGGCTATAGACTGCAAACGTACATTGTCACGCCTCAACATCGTACGACACTCTTTGAAAGATGTTTTAGCTACAACATATGTAAGTTATACAACTCGATTCCAAAAAAGCCAAAATCTCTGAATCTCTCACAATTCAAGAAATTTTTGAAGACAGAACTCCTTAACTCTACAATCCTCGGAAAAAAAACTCTTAACTCGTCAAATTTATTATTTTTTTTATTTTTTTTATTTTAGTATACTTTTTCGACTTAATTCTATCAAAAATCTGTAGGGACCATACTTTATATAATTCTTATAGATGTTATGTTATTATAACTGTGTATTTTTTTTAAATTTTGTTATTGTTTTTTCTTTAATATCTTTTATTTATATAATTTAATACTAAATTTATAGGTAAAATACCTAAAAGGGGTTGAACTTAGATCAATTACCAAATTGTTTTCAACTCCTTTTTGCATTCACATATTTTAGTAATAGAAGATCATTGTACCTTTTTTTTTATGCAAATAAATTTAAATTTATTTATTTAAGACAAACCAACTACTTGTTTTTAGAAATGTATATATTATATATTTCTCTGAAAACAATAAAGAAGTAAGTAAGTAAGTAGCTAAAAAAATATATAAGAAAGTATAGAATTTTATTATGGTTAAAGGTATAAGATTGTATTTGATTTTATCAAGTCAGTTAGTCATTAAAACGTTAACCTTAAAAAACTATAATTTAGCAGGTATAAAAAAGTATTCAGTTGGTTCATGATTTTAAGAGTTTTTAAATTCTTAAATATGAAATCGGTATAATTGTAATAAAAACTAGTCAAAAACAGTATAAAAATATATGGACTTTGGTTCTGGTTGAGGTACAAATAAAAAGTGTAATGAAATATATATGGAAAAAACTTCAAGTTTTGCTTATTTAGGTATTTAACATTTTAAATTGTATAAAAACGATATTTAAAGATATAGATTATATAGATATATTTAATCAACTTTTTACGTATAAAAATGGTACATAAAATATATTTTTTATTATGTTTTTAAAAAGCTAAAAGAGTACCCAAATAGCAATGAAAAACATATAGCTTATGCGTTAAACCTCCTTTTGAAGATGTACTTTTAAGCACATCTTTAGCATATCCTTGGTACATACTATTTAAGTATATTAATTGTACCATTTGAGCAGGTCCTTTTGAATACATCTTTAACACATGCAAAGAATTACATTTTTTGGTCAGTTTAGCACACATGCTATTCTGGTACCATAAAAAAATATCAAAAGAGGCTCATTCTAAGTATTTTCTTGGCATATGCTACCACTAAAGAAGGTTACTATTAGAACATCTTTATCATATGCAAAGTATATTTCACTTATTGAAACATTATTATTTTGTCGTTTTAGCGCACATGCTATTCTGGTACTGCAAAAGAACATCAAAAGAATGTCCTTCTAGTATTTCCTTAGCATATGCTAAGGAAATATCATTAAGAAAGTTAACTTTTAGAACATCTTTAGCATATGCAAAGTATATATATATCACTTATTGAAACATTATTTGGTCCTTTTAGTGCACAAGCTATTCTGGTACCGTAAAAGCAGAACATCAAAATAATGTTATTCTAGTATTTCCTTAGCATATACTATGTAATGAAATACCATTAAAGAAAGTTACTTTTAGGACATCTTTAGCATATGCAGAGTATATACCAATTATGGTACAATATTAAGTACATATATATGCATGATACAATAAAATCATGAGCGTTTAATTCAGTGCACTCAGAAAACCATCCCAAGCGAAGTGTCTACTTCCATTCCAGTCGACCATAAGAATCCGCCAAAATGTTATATTCCGCGGTTTCAACCTGTTCCTTTATAAGCGCATGGTATGCACAGTGAATATAGCTTTGGGCTCTCAACCTGTCGGTTGTGTGTTCGAACCCCGTCGGCGCGTCGCACTTTTTTATTATTATCGATTTTAATTTTTTTTCTTAGGGTGTATTGTTATAGGACCTTGTTTTTAGAGCTCAAAAATCTATTTTTTATTTTATTCAAAGCCATATTTTAGGAGTTACCGGTGCTAAGGATGACCCCTCATATCTATATATATTATATATAATATGTATTAGCACATCCTAAGAAGCTGCATAGCATGTGATTAGGGCGGAACGTAACCGATTATTAGCACAGGCTTAGCATATTCTATTTCTTCTTGAGGATATTCTATGCACATGCTAAGGATGACAAATTGCTATGTGGGTATACTTTTTATGTACTAAATATTATAAATTTCTAAGAATCTTTTGTTTTTCAAAATAACAAGCTTGCCAATTGAGGGTATAAAAATGTATATATTTTATATAATTCTGTAACTTTTTTATAATTAATTTTTTATATGCAAATTAATTATAAATGACGCTGAAATTGTTGATTCGGTTTATTAGAATCCAAATGGATTATTGGTGATTTTCTTATTGTCAAAATATTAGAGAGAGAGACCCATACGGTTTTTTTAAAAATCAATGCCAAATGCTTGGCCTTGATACATAAATTACTATTTTTATATTTTATTAGGTACAAATGTTTTGAATCCTGGACAAATCTGAGAAGATCGCCGATGTTTGGCTGTATTTGTCCAAACAATCATATGAAAAAACGATGCGATAGGATTTTTAGCATGGTTAACCACAATCCATGCATTGGTAAGTTAAGTGTTTTAATATTTTAAAAATAATTATTCACAATTAAACAGGGCGGTCACAGCTTCCTTAAGTTTTTTTTAGAAATCTAGTACACTAGATCGTACTTATTTAATTTTGCGGTAATTTTAAAATTTAAAAAATATTACATTATCCAAAAATTTTTGATTAAAACAGCGCCGCATGCAACAATAATATTGTTATCTTATCTTAAAATATTCACTTAAAATGCTTACTACAAAAATGTACACGTTTTGAATACTGATGGCAAAAATCGCTCAGTTATAAACAATAGTTATTTACTAACAAGTGCGGAAAGTGATACTTTATCGCACACAACAGCAATTGACCGAACGAAGCTAAGCTTCGTTTGGTCAAGCCGGTAAAGGCGGTAAAGACATTTTACGCATGAGTTAGGTACACGATACACGTACACTCAAGAATTTCCAAAAAAGAAATATAAATATCTGTATTTTAATTTTATACCGCACGGAGAGCGGTAAAGTGCCATAACGTTAACTTTACCGCACTGAGTGCGGTAAAGCACTACTTTCTGCACGCAAATGAGTGCGGTAAAGTGCACTTTAGCGCACACGAGTAGGTACAAATTTTCACAATCAATGAGGTTATAGCGCTGCATGCAAAATTTTTGAAATTTAAGTCAAAAATTCTTCGAAAATATTGATGTCTTTCATGTTTTTGTGAATTATAAAAAAAAATGGGTTGGGTGCAAAAATCTTTCTAAGTGCGAGCGACATACCTTTTTTTATATTTTACACTAGAAGATCTTTAAAAATACCACTTAGCTTCTCTTAAAACAAGGAACTTTTTGTAACATCGAAATTTGTACAATTAAAAGGGTTGGCATTACTTGTTTTGACCCAACTGGGTGTATATAATTCTAATTTCTAAACTAATATACATTTCGACGGGCTCGATTTTTGAATAATTATAATATATTAATATTGCATGACCTATAACTTTTTCATAACTAAAAATTTATTTTTGATTTCTATAGGTATTTTCAAGTGAAATATATTTGTCAAAGTGAATTTTACTTGTCACGTTTAGTTTTTGAGATACAACAACATACAAGTTGGTATTATTCCAATAGAATTACCTATTTTTACTAAATTTTTAAAATCAGCAAAAAATTTCCTTATGAAAATGGTGTGTTGCACTTTTATTTTATTTTTTGTTTTTTCCAATACATATTTTATCTATTATTATTTTTAATTTTTTTTATTATACTTTCTTATCTTATATTAGTCTTAACTTTATGTGCAATGGAGGCAAAATTATTTTTTCTTCTGAAACCAAAGGTAGATTTATGACATTCTGCTTTCCAACTTGTAAAGTTTCTCCCACAGTCCTTTTTATTCCAGCGGTCGCTTTTTGCTCTACTGTCCCGGAAACAATTGAAACGTGGAAATTTTTTGTATCCGCCTTGTTGACATACTAAGAAGTTTACCATTTTTAAATCCACGCATATGATCACTGATAATCATAACCCAACACTTAATTTTTTTTTTAAACAAGAGATATAGCTCGATAGTCCTCTTTTAGTTTCGTTAAATACATTTTACACTTTGTTTTGACAGTGGCGGTCACGGGAGGGAATGGCCTTTCCTTTGTGTTTAACCGAACCTACCTGTTTTTAATTCTTCACAAAAAAAGGTGAAGGAGATCATAATTTGCAATAAATTTTTAGCCTTAATTTTAAAATTTTTCCTGCGGTGCTCTAATATCATTAATTGTTGAAATTTTTGTTTAATTTAAAGGAACATCCACATTCAAAACGTGTAAAAAATTACATTTTTAGATTAATTTTTGCCTGCGGCGCATTTATTATATGATTTTACCTAAAAATCTATAATTCAAACCACATCCCTTCCCTCCTTACAGTTAAAGCTCTCTTAATGGATCCCTCTATTAATGCACAAATGCTGTATACTTTTACCTCTCTATAGAAGATATCTCTATACAGGGTGTCCCGTTTAAAAGGATGCACCAGAATTTTCTCGAAAACTGATCAAAATTCCCAAGGCACACCCCTTTCAAGGGGTAAGTTTCACCACCGGAATTTAAATAGGGAAAGTAGGTTAAGTGATAGCTTATTTTGAAGGTCTTTTAAATGCTTTTACAAGAATGTTAAAATTTTAAAAATCTAGTGATTTGTTTTTGAGATATTCACTTTCAAAATAAGCTCAAATTGTACAGGCTTTCCCTCCTCGTAGAAATGTATCTCAAAAGAAAAAAAATGAATGCCAAATTGTACTATTAATGAAAGAAAATCGACGTGATCCGGAATTTTTTTTAAATAAAATTTCGTAAAAAACACGATTTTTACATTGCTTCATGCAAATTTGAACGTGAATATCTCAAAAACTAATTCATAGATTTTAAAAATTGTAATACTTTGGTAAAGGCACTTGAAAGACCTTCAAAACAAGATATCACTCGACCCACTTTCCCTATTTAAATTCAGTTGGTGAAACTCAACCCTCGAAAGGGATGTGTCCTACAAAATTCCAATATAGCCAAAATACGTCCCTCTTGCAAACGAAATTGACATGTTTTTGGAATTTTTTAAAATTTTGATCAGTTTTTGAGAAAATTCCGGTGCATCCTTTTAAATTGGACATCCTATATGGTGGACGTGGGCATTCCGAAAAAAATGTCTTTATTATTATTATATGTTTTTTAAAGATTTTGGTATTACCCCTTGCCCTCTACTCTACAAATCTTTTCTGAAAATGAATTTTGTTTAGCTCCATTGACCCTAAAAATTTTAAAAGTAACCACTATTCTGCTGCCAAGATTTTTAAAAAAGCCGAAAAGCTGTTTTTCTACCTGTCAATAAAACAAGCAATCCATTCCAAATCGTTCCGAAAAAGATATTTTGGGTTTTCCAGTGATTGTTAGGCTAAGGAATTTGAGGAATTATACCAATTTCAAATTAACTTCATAGCCAGTCGGTAAAATTATATGATGATTGCAAATTTTGCAAAATAACAAAAACTCCTTTAGAATAAAGAACAAAACTTTATCAAAAATTTCGCAAGAAACGGCTCTCTTAAAGAGACGTTTCGTCCGGGTAAATCTAAATATTAAATAAATTTATGGACAAGCACTGCCTAAACATTTATTTATATATCCTAATATTTTTTGGAAACACCTCCCTATATGGTCTATTCGCTTAAAGGCCTCCGTGATTTTTGCGTGCCAATGCAAATTGGACTCCAAAGGTTTAAAGCTCTTTAAGATAGAGAGGTGGTAACAATTGAGGTGTATGATTTCATCTGCATTATAACTAGTATAAAACTGTAAAATATTATGGTGCTCATGTGGTGGGGCTTTTTTTACAGACAGGCCCTAATACTTGCAAAAAATAACAGCTCCATGAAATAAGTTTATCTCTTTTCTGATTAGTGCTATTATGTTAAGGGCCAAAACAATATACCATAAAAATATATTGTACAACCCTAGGCGGGGGCGTTTCTGACATGGAGGCCTCAAAACTTGTAAAAAATAATAGCTATATGAAGACGTTTCATCTCTTTCCTGATTAGTGCTAATATATTAAGGGCCACATCAAGATAACAAAAAAACATTATTGCACCTCTCTAGGTGGGGGCTTTTTTTACAGAGAAGCCTAAAAACTTGCAAAAAATAATTGCTATATGAACTTACTTCATCTCTTTTCTCATTAGTGCTATTATGTTACGGGTCACACTAAGATAAAAAAAAAATATTACACACCTCTGGGTGATGCCGTTTTTTACAGGAAAGCCTCAAAACTTGCAAAAAATAATTGCTATATTAACCCATTTCTTCTCTTTTCTGATTTGTGCTATTATGTTAAGGGCCATATCAAGATAACAAAAAAAATATTGGACACCTCAGTCGTTTCATCTCTTTTCTGATTAGTGCTATTATGTTAAACTTATAACCGATTTAAACAAAATTTGAAAATTTGTAGAACTATTAATCATTAACAGTCAGAAATGCTCGATCAAAAAGAAACGTACCCTTACAATTTTTTAAAACGCCTGAACCTCTAATTTCTTTGAAAACGTCCAGAATATTTAAAAAGTAGTATATTATATACCTAGGGATTAAAGTGGTACTTTTTATCCCAAGACGAAAAGTTATAGCCTGACTGTAGGGAAACCTACTATTTTTTGCACTTCTTGCTCTGGCTTTTACCAAAATTTTGAGGAAAAAGTTGAAAAAGAAAAAATTAAATATCGGGGAGTTAAAGATTTTACTCCCTAGGGGATAAAAAATACCATTTTACTCACTGAAATCAAAGAATAAAATACGTTTTTACTCCCAGTAGTGCAAAACCACCATTTTTACAATCAGTAAGCCCTCACGCGATGAAAATTGTACAGTTTACTTCTCCAGATTTTTTTACAAATTTTCTAATTACAAAAACAAAAGAATAATAAATTATTGAAAATTAGTTTACAACTATACCGTATAGATATCGAAAGTCTCATTTTATAGAGATAAGAATATGCAGGAAATAACATTACCACATTTATTATTATAAAATTTTCATTATTTTAAAGGACAAACATATTATTGAAGATGAATGATATAGTTATATTTGAAAAGAAACAGTTGTTTAATTTTAATAAAATAATCATCACCAAGAAAGCAATTTTTGGTCATGAAATGACTTTACGTAGCAATTATTTTTGCAGCCTCCCTATAAAAAAGCCCCCACCTAGAGGTGTGCATTAGTTTTTTTTGTTATTTTTGTGGCCCTTAATATAATAGCCCTAATCAGAAGAAATTACTTTATATAGTTATTTTTGCAGATTTTTGGGCCTCCCTGTGAAAACGCCTCCACCCAGAGGCGTGTAATATTTTTTGTGTTATCTTTGTGAACCCCTTAACATAATAGCACTAATCAGAATAAAGATGAAGTGAATTCATATAACGATTATTTTTTGCAAGTTTTGGGGCCTCCCTGTAAAAAACGCCCTCATCTACAGGTGTGAAATATTTTTTTTTATTATATTGGTGGGCCCTTAACACAATACCACTAATCAGCAAAGAGATGAAATGACTTACTTTCTGATGTATCATAAATATTTGGAAAAATATTAACTACTAGTAAACGTCCCGCCATAGGTAGTGTTTGATTTTTATAAAGTCCTGAGGTAAGTAGATTATTTTAATATAAATAACTATTATTTTTTGCAAGTTTCGGGGCCTCCCTGAAGAAAAAGCCCCCACCTAGCCGTCTGCCAATATTTTTTTTGTTATCTTTGGTGTGTCTTTATCAAAACTATATGAACCTTAAATGGGATGAAATGATTCATTTTTTACTGCCACCACCTCTCTATCTATTAGATTTGTGATCAGGATTCCACTTATTGAACATCTGTCAAACGCATGCCAAATACGAGATGGCGGTTCAAACCGATTCAAAACAATCAACCGATTTTTTTAAAACTAATTTTATTTCCAGAAAAGATTTGTGGCGTAGTCTAGAGGTCCCGGGTTCAAATCCTGGTCGAGGAAAAACTTTTTTCCCATTTATTCCCTCACCCTTTGCCCTCTACGCCACAAATGTTTTTTGCTGAAATTATTAGTTGGAAAATTTCGTACCACATCTAGGTTGATCACCCCACTACTAACAAATGAATCGGACAAAAAATTTTCCGAATAGCCAGTCAAAACCCTCTGTCCTCGATAGCTCAGTTGGTAGAGCATCAGACTGGAATTTTAGAGGTCCCGGGGCAAATCCTGGTCATGAAAAAAAATTTCGATTTATTCCCTCACCCTTTGCCATCTACTGTGTATGTAAATTTGCAAAAACCCTAAAATGTTCCCTCCATGTTATAATTTGATTCCGTTTGAGTCATAGTGCACTTTTAGTGAAATTATCAATCAGTTGTATTTTTGATGATTCTATGACAGAAAAAATATATTGTCGAAACTACTTTTTTTGGTTTTTCGCCACTAAGTTAAAGAAATTTTTTCAAAAATATATTAAAACCCACTGCGTAAATTCCTGCGTTCGTTTGTCAGTGGTTTTTAAAAAAATTGCCTACACACACGCAAATCCTAACTATAATCTAAGTACTTATCTGACGTTTCGGCAGAAATTCTACTGCCGTTATCAAAGAAGTTTATTCTTTTCAAAAACTTTTTTCGATTCTTTATTAAAATATCTGTCTGTTGTCATACAACTGACTGACTTTGACTGATATATATTTCAAATATTAACTTGACAGTTTAGTGCGTCGATAGTAGCCAACAAGGTATTGGGTGAATTTAGTAAAATTTTAAATCAAAATTATATTTGTTTGAGTGCTTTCGATTTTAGATTACATTATAAAAATACAATTTTGTTATTTTAAAATATCAAGTATAAAAATTATCTTTTGACTCACTTTAAGAAAAAATACATTAGAAACCCAAAGAACATCAATGCTATTTTTTAATTTGTTTTAAAAAAAAACCTTTTTGAAAATCTTGTTTTAAAATTGGAAGCCAAACTGTATTTATATCAACTGATATGCTAGCTATGCATTCATCTTCATTAAGATAGATGCAAGCTGCTTCTTTGATTTTTCGTTTAATTTTGTCTGGTTCTTGTTGTAATATACTGGTTTCTCCCCACATTACTCTATGATCATTTTCAAAAGAATGTTGGCAAATTTTAGACCTCTCCCAGTCTCCCTTTGTGAGGTACCCCTAATGGTAATTTATTCTAACTTCAAGAGGCCTTGAAGTTTCTCCAATATAATATTTACCACAGTCGCAAGGAATTTTATAAACGATATTTTTTGAGATTTGCTTAGCTTTTAATGGTTTTGTTTTGGTTAGAATTGATCTAAGAGTATTTGTTTTTTTTTTAAATTGTTTTAATATTATAATTATTAGCGATTTGTTTCATTTTTTACGAAATATCTGGTATAAAAGGAATTATTAAATTTGTTGGTTGTACATTATTATGTCTACGTTCGCGTTGTCTTGGAAATTCGATTTGTCTAAAAGAATTTTCGATGAAGTTATTTGGATACGAATTTTTAATTAAGACTACATGTTTTATTATTTGTTTTTCTTGTAAAAATATGATATTGTCCGAACAAATTATTTTAGCTCTATCGTATAGACTTTTTATTACTGCTTTTTTAACCGATGAGCAATGATTTGAGTTAAAATTTAGATATCTATTTTTATGTTTTGGTTTTCTATAAACTGAGGTTTGTAATGTATTTTGTTTGTTTATTAAAACATCTAAAATTGAAATTTTGTTATCGTTTTCTACTGCTAAAGTAAATTTTATTGTTGGTTCTTTAGCGTTTATAAAATTAAGAAAATCATTAAGTTTATTTAAATCGTGTGGCCAAATACTAAAAATATCATCTATATAGCGAAACCAAATGACCGGTTTAAAATTAAATTCCTCTAAAATTTTATTTTCAAAATCTTCCATCCTTAGAGGAGAAAGTGGAGATCCCATTGCCATCTCAAAATCCTGTTGAAAAAATCACTTTCCCACTGAAAAGTGAGAAGTTCCAGAATAGCATTAACGCTCAGTGTAGTTCTTTCGCCTAAATTTTGATCATTTTCTAATCGATGTCTTACTATAGAAAGGCTTTTATCTACAGGTACATTTGTGAAAAGGCTGTGTTATTAAAATTGACCTCGGATAGTTTTTCTAAAAAGTGTTGAGAACTTTTTATAACTGAATTTGTATTTCCTACTAAATATTTTGCGAGTTTATGACATGGAGAATTAATGCTACTAACTATTGATCTAAAAGGAATATTTGATTTATGAATTTTGGGCAAGCCGTAAAAATGGGGAGGTTTACTATAATGTGGGGTTAGCTCTGAACGTTCTAGATCGTTAAAGAATCTTTTATGTTTATATAAAGTTGAATAATTTTTTCTTTCAATTGTTTTTGTTGGGTCTTTGTTTAATTTTGAATATGAGCCTTCATTTAATAATGCTTCAATTTTTTTATTATAAGTGTTTTTATCAATAATTACAGTGTTATCAATAATTGAGTTGTCATTTTTTAGAGAAATTAAAGCGTTTTTTTCTTCTCTAGTAATATTAGATTTGATTATTGAAGGTTTTTGTAAAATAAGTTTAGATCGAATTCTAAATTCGTTTACAATCTCTTGAGGTAAGGTTTGTGTAGCTTGCTCAATACCTGTGACAAAATCCAATCTATTAAAATTTTTTGGAGAAGGGGAAAAATTTAAACCTTTTGATAGAATTGATTTTTCTGGAATAGTTAAAATTTTGTTTGATATATTAACAATAGTTCGTTCTATTAAATCATTATTGATATTAAAATTAAGTTCTTGTTCCAGTTTTTCGTTAACAAAATTTTGAAATTTGTTCATGTGAATCACTTTTTGGTTATTGAAGTGAAATAAATAACTATTATACGCACAATTAAATTCTAAATTTCTTGACTTCTCGGTTTTTGATATCTGTGATACTAATTTCTTTCCCGTAATAAAGCTAAACTTGTTCTATTTAAAATTCTTTCAGTTCTCAAACTTCTAAAAGGGGCTCTTAATCGAAAACCTTTGGGAACAATATCTTGTTGCCTACCTCTGCACAAAAATGTCAAGCTATTTTCAGCATGTTGGAGCTTTTTGTATTTACTTTCTAAATTCCTAAAAAGAAAACAAATGTTAGGTCCATACCTCTGTTGTAAATAAAATCTATATGTTATTGATGGTTGATCAAGACATCGATTAGAAAATGATCAAAATTTAGGCGAAAGAACTACACGGAGCGTCAATGCTATTCTGGAACTTCTCATATTATGCATAAAAACCACATATTTTCAGTGGGAAAGAGATTTTTTTCAACAGGATTTTGGGTTGGCAATGGGCTCTCCACTTTCTCCTCTAGTGAGTAATATTTTTATGGAAGATTTTGAAAATAAAATTATAGTTGATATTTTTAGTATTTGGCCACACGATTTAAATAAACTTAATGATTTTCTTAATTTTATAAACGGTAAAGAACCAACAATAAAGTTTACTTTAGAAGTAGAAAACGATAACAAAATTTAATTTTTAGATGTTTTAATAAACAAACAAAATACATTACAAACTTCAGTTTATAGAAAACCCAACCCATACAAATAAATCTAAATTTTAACTCAAATCATTGCTCATCGGTTAAAAAAGCAGTAATAAAAAGTCTATACGATAGAGCTAAAATAATTTGTTCGGACAATAAACATTTTTACAAGAAAAATAAATAATAAAAGAGGTCTTAATTAAAAATTCGTATCCAAGTAACTTCATCGAAAATTCTTTTAGGCAATTCGAATTTCCAAGACAACGCGAACGTAGACATAATAATGTACAACCAGCAAATTTAATAATTCCTTTTATACCAGGTATTTCGGAAAAAAAATTAAACGAATCGCTAATAGTTATAAGATTAGAACAATTTCTAAACAATCAAATACTCTTAGATCAATTCTAACCAAAACAAATCTCAAAAAATATCGTTTATAAAATTCCTTGCGACTGTGGTAAATTTTATATTGGAGAAACTTCTAGGCCTCTTGAAATTAGAATAAATGACCATAAGGGGTACTTCACAATGGGAGACTGGGAGAGGTCTAAAATTTGCCAAAATTCTTTTAAAAATGATCATAGAGTCATTTGGGGAGAAACCAGTATATTACAAAAAGAACCAGACAAAATTAAACGAAAAATCAAAGAAGCAGCTTGCATCTATCTTAATGAGGATGAATGCATAGCTAGCATATCAGTTGATATAAATACAGTTTGGCTTCCAATTTTAAAACAAGATTTTCAAAAAGGTTTTTTTAATAAATTAAAAAATAGCATTGATGTTATTTGGGTTTCTAATGTATTTTTTCTTAAAGTCAGTCAAAAGATAATCTTTATACTTGATATTTTAAAATAAAAATGTTGTATTTTTATAATGTAATCTAAAATCGAAAACACTCAAACAAATATAATTTTGATTTAAAATTTTACTAAATTCACCCAACACCTTGTTGGCTACTATCGACGCACTAAACTGTTAAGTTAATATTTGAAATATATAACAGTCAAAGTCAGTCAGTTGTATGACAACAGACAGATATTTTAAAAAAGAATCGAAAAAAGAATAAACTTCTTTGATAACGGCAGTAGAATTTCTGCCGAAACGTCAGATAAGTACTTAGATTCTAGTTAGGATTTGCGTGTGTGTAGGCAAATTTTTTATCTTATTTAAAAACCACTGACAAACGAACAAATTTTTTTCTCTAGGAATTTACGCAGTGGGTTTTAACATATTTTAGTGGCGAGAAACCCAAAAAAAGTAGTTTCGACATTATGAATCCGCCACAAACATGTAGATTTTATTTAAAAAATATATTAGGTAACATCATGTTTTTTGCTTTTTTATAAATAACTGTCGATTCTGAAAAAACTCAGAGGACACAAAGAAGATGTGTATTAACAAAATGTATTCATATTGTGTCAAATATGCATGGCGGCCTACATATGGCCGATACGCGATTTTACACTTATTGTGACTTAGGGCATTCTCTTGGACCCTAAAAGGCACAGCGATGAAGATGAAATTTAATGCTTTACAAAAATCCAATAAGCCATTTTTCTCATAGTGTCATAAAAAAATCAAAATCTTATATCATTTAGGGTGCGCCGAAAAAAATTTTTAATGATTGTAACTCTAAGCAAGAAACTGCCCGATTTTAATAATATTTTTAGAAAGTCAAGGCGTTGAGATTTATAGATCCCGTATCAAATTTGATATTTCCTAAAATACTGGGTTGGCGGACTTATTAAAAATAGGCATCTGACCTTCTAGAAAAACCTTTCTGTGCAACACTATATTCAATCCCAAACATTAGTCACACAGTGACATTTCTTCCAAGCATTTTAATGTAAAACTTAGTAAGTAACGGTAGTTTTAATTGTTTATTCAGGGTGTTTCATAACTTATGTATAAAAATGAAAGACATAATTCCTAATGCTGGTCGGTGTTTGGAATGAAGATTCATTACGCTTAAATTTGTTCAAAAGCTTTCCCAAAAATATAACCAAAAATGTGCTCAAACATTTTCTTTGCCTGCGACTGTACACTGAAGCTTATAAACAAAGTACCTAACAAAAAAAAATCATTAAACAAGCAAGTGCGTTGCCCGCCCCGCTCTTATCTCCGTATCGCACTACAGAAAGTAAACAAACTATGCAATATTAGCTGATTCAGTTTTGAATCTTACGTCGCGTTGTAGTGCAGAGTATTAGTTTTTTTAGTGATTTTGTTTTGTGTTTTGTTGAAAAAAAATGAAATACAACTATTCTTTTCTTGGGAAATTAAACAGCGAATTAGTGTTTTAATTTATAACGAAGCACAATAACCCGCCGCAAAAGCTTACTGCATAGCGCCGAAGATTTATTTGCTCTAGGCTCTATATATACTTGAGACTCTTGACTGTTAGAGTAGAGGAAGAAGGGGCCTTATTACCAGACTGGACTATAATAAGTCAGGGCACTTGTATAAGGCAGAAAGATAGTTAAAGTGATTTACAACCAGACTAGTGAAAAAAAAAGGCTCATAACCAGACAGGGCACCTGCTACGAGTTTGAGTAAAAGACCTGTAACCAGGCGGAACACCTGCTACAGGTTTAAAGAAGAGCCTCTTGCAACCAGACGGAGCACTTGCTACAAGAAGGCTAAAGTATTATTGCCAGAACGTAGTCTTACGCTCTGCTAGCTATGCTAGGCCAAAAGGACGTGGGCACAATTACGATGTAAGAGAAACAACAGTCATTTTGAATCTAATTTATTAATTGCCAATCGCTTCTTTATATATACAATAAAATGCTTACAGTGCTAAAATCAATTGTCGTCCTTCTGATGCAATAAGTAGGTTTGAATAATTAAAGTAATATTATAAGGTCGTATCTACATAAATATATTTTCCTATAAAATAAAAAGTAAAAATGTTTCTGTTTAAACATTTTGCCACCTCTCAATTAGTCGACTTCAGAGACTGGAGTTCAAATTGTTCAGGTTCGCTGGTCAGTTTCCTTTTCCTTTGATGTCTTAGCAATTTAATGCCTATCCAAAGTACCAGAACTACAACGATTGTTGCAGTGGTTGTTGTTACTCTAACTATACTAGAGTGCTGTCGTATTTTTGCCCATATGTGTTCTCTTGAAGCTCGATCTGAATGGACTTCTCTTTTTTCATTAATGAATCCAAACCATCTGAAAGTCCAATTACTGACTCAGATGCTGACTGAAACTGTGGATGTTGACTGTATTTTATAGGTTCTTCGTATCTGTTAAATGCGACAGCTTTAGAGCTGCTGTGTTCGACTCGTTTTTCTGTTAATGTTATCTGTTTGGTTTTAATAATGCAGTCGGGAGATATGCTGAGAATACCTGTTGCATTAATGGCAACATCTTCCCGAATTCCACCACACACTTTGACTATATTGGCTGATCCATTTGTAATGAATAACCATGTATTTGGCGTGGCCATTTGTTTCCATATTGTAGCATGTACTGAATGTTAAAAGGTTTTGCATTTCTTGATATCCGGTTTATGGTATATTTCGTCTATAATGCAGTTCTCTCATTATCCATGTTTCTTATAACATCTGAAGAGCAGATGAATAAGTAAGGTTTTAACTTCAAACATTGCTCAAATTCTTCCTTGGCGATGTAATCGTTTGATATTGCTAATGTCCAGTAGGAATTGTTGTCTATTCTTACTGGAATTGGAGTTGTTCTTGTTCCTTTAGATGGTGATATAATATTCCGCAGTGCGGTTCTGTAGATAGTTTCCTTGTTTCGTTGCACAGTTTCTCAAAAGTTATTAAGGTACTAGTGCCGTTTTAAATGTCTTTATTAATTTTGGTTTTGTTCCATTCTAAATGTTCCCCTATTTATTTGTGCAATTCCAAAATGTTCGACAAAAATGCTTCCTTTGGCATATTTATTTTTTTGGAAGAAGAATAAAACTGATCCATACCAGTAGTAGTTGCAGTACTTTATTATTGTGTAAGATTTCTTAAAATTTTAGGACAGCTTGAAGTTCTGACAATATTTGCGGTAAGTTTCGTTGGTTTGTGCTTTTTTGTCATTTTCTTCTTCTATTGGAAGCGAAATCAATGTATGAATTGGTCGTTTTAGCTTAGCTCAGTCTGCTTTTCTAAGTGTAACTACTCTAACTACACCATCTCTTCCAGGGTGAACATCGGTCATACGTGCTAGAGGCCATTGGTTCGGATTTATGTTATTATCTTTAATAATTACCATGGTTCCTATCTTGATTTTGCCATTTATGTCTTTGTAATCTTCCTAAAAATTCCGTACTCCAAATTTTCCAGAAGTCTTTTTTAATTTTCTGGGTTAGTCTCCATCTTTCTGATAAACCTGAAAATATTCGTTGCTATTGGATTAATCGGAGATATTATTTCCCTTCCAATTAGGAAATGACCAGGAGTTAGGACAAAATAGTCGTCTATTTCTTCAGAGAGTGGCCAATAATGGCCTTGAATTTAGGCTTGCTTCGATTTGGTGCAGCAACGTTGTGAGTTCTTCGTAGGTGAGGGTTGTTTCTCCAATTACTCGTTAATCCACCAAAGTGTGGTGCAGCAGATGAAATAAAGTACCAGGTCGTGCCAAGATTGACCATTGTCTGTTGCAGCGATTTTTGTTGAGTTATCTTGAGAATTTCTTCTTCAAAATAATGTGCTGCTCCAACAAAATTCGTTCCATTGTCACTGTACATATGTTCACAGTGACCTCTTCTTGCGGTAAATCTTCGGAAGGCTGCCAAGAATGAGTCTGTCTTCATATCGCTTATTACTTCTAGATGTATTGCCTTTGTGGAAAGACACACAAACACAGAAATATATCCTTTATAAGACTTATATCCTCTTCCTTTGGTCGCTCTGATTTTGATTGAGCCGGCATAGTCTACGCCACTGTTAATAAATGGTGGGGATGGTATGACTCTTGTGGCAGGTAGTTGCATGTAATACATTTACTTAGGATGCTTCTCACAGTTTTCTTTCCATTGATAATCCAATATTTTCTTCTCAGGAATGCTAACGTTGTTTGGTTTCCGCCATGAAGGGTTTTATGGTGTGCGTCTATAATTATTATTTTGCTTAAGTGATTTTGATTAGGTAGTATTATAGGATGTTTTTGACTGTATAGTAACTCTGAATTTTGTAACCTTCCTCCAACTCGTAGGATTTGTTCGCCATCGATAAATGGGTTTAGAGTGTAGATTTTGCTCGATTTTTCCACGTTTTTCTTTGTGATGATGGACAATATTTCAGATGCAAACTCGTAGTTTTGAATTACTTTGATGATAACTTGAAAAGTTCTTCTAGTTTCTTCCACAGTTAACATTGGTTCGTTTTTGTTCTGTGGATGACTCTTTGACAATAGCTTAATACTCTTATCATTCTATTTAAGTTGGAAAATCATTCTATTATATTTTTTGTGATTTGTATTTTTATTTGAAAGCATTATATGATTTTTGCTTCTTGATCAGTTTCGGGTATTTCTTTTGTTAATGGTTAAGTTGCTTATGACTATAAAGCCATGCTGGTCCACCCCACCATAGGTGATTGCTTGTTAGTTTTTCTGGATCGGATCCTCTGGATATAACGTCTGCTGGATTTTCAGATATTTTTACGTGGTTCCAGTGACTGCCATCTAGGTATCTATTTATGTCGCTGCTACGATTAGCAACAGATGTTCTCTATCGATTTGGTTGACCTTTTATCCAGCCTAATGTTATCATGGAATCGCTCCATGCAAACGTTTCTATATTCTGTATCTCTATTGTTAAAATAGTTTGTTTTATCATCTTTGTCAATTTGTCAATAGGTTTGCTGCACATAGTTCAAGTCTTGGTAGCGTTGTTCTTAGCTTTACTGGAGCCACTTTTGATTTTGCCCAGAGAAGTGTGACAGCAATTTTTCCGTCATTCATGATTGTTCGGCTGTACACCACAGCTCCGTAGGCCTTTTCAGAGGCGTCACAGAATCCATGAAGTTCAATTTTATTTCCTTGAGTGTATTGAATCTATCTTGGAATCTTGATATCTTGAACTTTATTTATGTTCCTTTTAAATGTTAACCATATGTCTGCTTGTATAAGTATCTTTGATTTGATGACTAACGATGCTATTCATCCTAATGAATCAAATATGTTTGATATCTCTGACAAGATTTGCCTTTTTGTTATTGGGCCATCTGGTGATGTACATAACATAAAATTGTCATCATACGGTGACCATAATACCCCAAGTAATTTTTGAACGTCATCTTCGGAGAGTTCTTGGATAGTTTGTTCTTGTTGAGATTTGGGCAGAGCTTCGAATAGGGCTGTAGTACTACCAGTCCATTTTCTTAGATTGAAACCAGCAGATTTCATCATATTAAGTAACTGTTGTTGAATTTCTATTGCAGAGTATAGATCATTGGCTCCTGAGAGGATATCATCTACGCAAAAGTCTCGTAACGTGATTTTTCTTGCGATGGGATACTTCTTTTCTTCAGCTTTTGCCAATGTTTGTAACGTCTTAATGGCTAGGTATGGTGTGGATGCTGTTCCATATGTTACTGTGGTAAGCTCGTATTCTATCATTTGTTGATCGGTTTCAGATCGCCATAAAATTATTTGATAACATTGATCTTCTTGATGGATCTTTATCTGTCGATACATTTTTTTCTACATCGGCTGTAAAAACTACTTTGTGCTGCCTCCATCTTAGCAAGATTTCAGATAAGTTTTGTTGGAGTCTTGGGCCAGTAAACATCAAATCATTCAGGCTCACGTTGGATGTTGATTTACTGGAAGCATCAAACACAACTTGTAGCTTAGTGGTTGTGCTGTCCATTTTAAATACCGCTTGGTGTGGTATATAATAATTGCTTTCATTAAGGTTTTGAGGTAATACTCTTCTCATATATTTTAGGTATTCGTCCATTAATGTTACATATTATTCTTTAAGGCGATTTTCTCTTAACATTCGGTTTTCTAAACTTCTTAAACGGGCAGCTGACCTAGGTTTGGTTTGTTCTAATGCATCGGTACCTAGTTTAAATGGAATTCTGACTACGTCTATTTCATTTTCATCTTGATACGTCGTCTCGTTGTAAAATTTGTCGCATATTTTGTCATCTTCTGATATATTTTTTATTTCTGGAAGCTCTTCTAGTTCCCAAAATTTTGTACGTTGGCTGTCTGCTTCCTGTCTAGAAATCATGCTGGTAACTTGAAGTGGTAAATGACTTGATGATGTACTTCCAGACACAATCCATCCTAGTACTGTATTTTGCTTAAGGAGCCCTTCTTCTGTTTTCTGAATGCCATTTAGGATGATATGTGCATATTCGCTTAATCCAAGTATAGCGTCAATCGGTTTCATACAGGTTGGATCTGCTAGGATTTCATTTGTGTGTAGGCCGTTGATTTCTAACTGATGTCGTCAAGTCGACTGGGTAAATTTAGGAAGAACCAACATATTTACTTCAAGGGAGAAATGACTGGGGAAGCATGGCTTGATATTAAGATCTATTGCGGAGGTGCAGACTTGTGGGTTAACATCTCCTATGCCTGAAATCTCAGCTCTGATTTTCTGCCGTAGAAGATTTAGACGCTGAGCTGCTTCTTCTGTGATAAAGGCTGATTGTGATCCTTGATCAATAAGAACTCTTAAGTATTAGCTGTATCTTCTCCGCCTTGGAAAAATGTTTGTTGTCGTGGACTACTCGCAGGAAGACATCATGGAATGATACCCAGTTTTCGTACCCTACTTGAAATGTTCGAATGGTTATCTGTGGTGACATAAGATGTCTTGTCGGCCAAATTGGTTGCGTCTGTGGTAATGGCTGCTGATTTACTGATGGTGTATCGAAGATTGCCCTCGATAATTTTTCTAATGTGTCTTCATATTTCGTCTGAAAAGCATGGAACGTGTCATCTATGAAGTAGGCATTTGCGAATGATTCTTCATTCATTCAGTCCGCTCAGCTCAGTCCACGAGCAATGTAGGTTGAATTTATTGTTTTTTTTTGCGCCCGAGATAAATAAGTCGAGTATTCATTCTTTTTTGTCGCTATGTCTGATAACTGTATGATTTGCAATGCAGCTGCAAAATTAACTTCACGAAGCAATCCAACAATAGATTGTTTCGTTTGTAAAAAGCTTTTTCATTTTAAATGCTCAAATATTCAAGCATTTACGGTGGTCGAAGGGTTGCAGTGGAAGTGTAAGGATTGTATCCAGCCTATTATCCCGTCATTTTCTGCGATAATGTCAAAGTTGGAAAAATTGGATGTATTGTGTAAGGATGTTGCTGAAATTAAATCCAAGCAGAGTGATTTTAGCGAGGCTATTACGTTTTATGGAAACAAAATTGACGACTTTAACTTAAAAATGCAAGAGTTCGAAAAAAAATTAATAAAGTCTCGGCAATCGAAACCAATGTTTTTCAGGTTGAGCAGTCCGTATGCTCCATAAGGATGGAACTTGATCAGCTTCAGCAACAGCTACGTATTAATAACCTTGAAATTCATGGGGTGCCGGAAAAACAAAATGAAAATGTGCTTGAACTTTTCAAATCTATGGTTACAGCCCTTAAAGTTAAGTTCACTGAAAAATTAGTTGAGACTTGTCACAGAATACCGCATTTTGATAAGAACATAACCTCTCCCAAATCAATTATAGTCAAATTAGCTTCAAAAAGATATAAGGATGAAATTATCACGGCAATTAGACTCAGGAAAGGCTTCAAAACTAATGAAATTGGCTTTATGGGTACTGAAAATCCGTCTATATATATATTAATGATCACTTAACGCCAAAGTTCAAATACCTTTACAAAAAAGTACGTGAGTTTTGCAAAACTAAAAACCACCAGTGTTGGACAAGAGATTGCAAAATTTTTATTAGAAACGGTACAACGGGCACCGTCATGCAAATTGATGGTGAATCAACTCTTAATAAAATTATGAACAAATAACTTTTCCTAGTGATCGTGGTATAGTAAGCTTTCTATTTTTGTATGTCTTTTAATGGCTTCTTTTTACTATCAAAATACGCAGGGTTTAAGGACCAAGCTAAATAGTTTTTTTATTTCTGCTAATAGTTCTGCTTTTGACTTTATTTGCATCTCGGAATCTTGGCTACACAAAAATGTTTTCAACGGTGAGATTTGTGATCCTAGTGTGTATACGGTTTATATGAGGGACGGAGATTATGATTTAACAAACAAAAAAGACGGTGATGGAGTTATGATTTTGGTTTCGAGCAGGTTGGTGTCAAATTGTCATTCTGAATGGTCCTCCCAAGGGCTTTGTGAGGACCTATAGGTTTCTGTTCAGCTTTGCGGTGGTAAAAAGTTGCTTTTGTGTTTTGTTTATATCCCATCCAACGCCAGTGTCGACAATTATTTGAGTCACTTAAACAAAGTACGTGATGTGGTGGAGTTACACCCCAATGATAAAGTAGTAGTAGTTGGTGATTATAATTGTAGTGATATATTGTGGAAATTGAATAATATTAATAGTTTTTATGAGCTATACAATGTAATCAAGAGTAAAGATGATCACCTTATTGATGCTTTCAGCTATTTGAATATGAATCAATACAACGGAGTGGCCAATAGTGGGGGTAAGTTTCTTGATCTGGTTTTTTCATCCTGTGAGTCTACGATGGTTTCAAAAAGCTTGAATTCTTTTGTCCCTGAAGTCCCTAATCATAATGCCATTGAAATGGTTGTTAACTTAAACGATCAGATTAAAACAAAGAAGAAGTTAAAAAACCTCCAAATCAGTTACTTCAACCGAAAAGAAACTAAAAAACAAAAGATCAAAAGATCCTGGGTGGAAATAACGAAAATTCAAATTTGGATGAGCATCCCACAAGGAACACACAAAAGATCAAAGCGAAAAGAGATATGATTAAACGATGTTTCGCCCTGGGTAACCAGCGTGGGCTCATCAGTAGTTTCACTGGTCACCCTCCACTATACATCATTAAACACCATCATACACTTTGATTTCCAACCTTGAACCACTCAGGATCTTTTGATCTTTTGTTTTTTAGTTTCTTTTCGATTGAAGTAACTGATTTGGAGGTTTTTTAACTTCTTCTTTGTTTTAATTGCCTTAGGAGCATAATCCTACTGGAAATATTAACACGCGAGGACGAATTCGTATCAGGTAACTTGGATAAGTAAGTACCAGTGCGGAACGATGCCTATTTGTGAGTGGTTCAAGGTTGGAAATCAAAGTGTATGATGGTGTTTAATGATGTATAGTGGAGGGTGACCAGTGAAACTACTGATGAGCCCACACTGGTTACCCAGGGCGAAACATCGTTTAATCATTTCTCTTTTCGCTTTGATCTTTTGTGTGTTCCTTGCTCATGCTCATCCAAGTTTGAATTTTCGTTATTTCCACCCAGGATCTTTCGATCAGATTAAGTTAAGAAAAAAATCGGACTATACTAGATTACGGTTTGATCTGGCAGACTACGAGAAAATTAACAACGAAATATCCAACTTCTTATGGGAAAATTGTTTTTTTAGCTTTTCAGTTGATCAGATAGTTGATATTTTTAATATTAAACTAAAAGGAATTATCGACAGATTAATACCGACACGTAACATAAAGCATAAATACCCTTGCTGGTTTTCTCGAAATACAATTTCACTGCTTAAAGAAAAACAGAAAATCCATAGGAAATATAAAAAGTACAAAAATCAAGCTGATTACATCATCTTCTCTAACATACGCAGACAGGTCAAAATAGAATTAAAAAAAGATTATAGTAACTGGATATCTAGAACTGAAGATAACCTTTGTAAAAATCCACAGTCACTATGGTAATTTATATCTAAAAAGAAAAATTCTAGTGGTCTGCCAGAGTCACTTTCTTTTAAAATCAGGTTTTTGATAACCCTCAGGACATTTGCAATGCTTTCAACAATTACTTTCACTCGGTGTTTATTTCCAGTAGCACGCCTTGTTTAGTCAATAAAATAAGTAACCAAAATCAATTCACAATTAACCATATTTCACGTCAACAAATTAAAACTGCTATAGACAAAATAGATGTAAAAAAGAGTTCTGGAATAGATGACTTGCCTGACATACTAATTAATAATTGTTCCGAATCTCTTATTGAGCCACTTTACTTAATCTATAATAAGTCATTAGATCAAGGGTACTTTCCCTCACTTTGGAAAAAAGGTTTGATCACTCCGGTGTTTAAATCAGGTAATAAGCGTTGCATTGAAAACTATCGGCCCATAACTTTGCTTTGTATTTTTGGAAAAATTTTTGAATCAATAATTTCGAATGAACTATTTTTTCAAGTTAAACATATAATAAGCGAGAATCAACATAGCTTTTTTAAAAACTGATCTGTGGTAACTAATTTATTGCCTTATGTTCAAGATATCTTTGAAGGAATCGCAACTGGTTGCCAGGTGGATGCCGTGTACACTGATTTCTCCAAAGCCTTTGATAAAGTTCATCATCCAACACTCTTAGTTAATATGGAGAATTTCGGTGTGTACGGCAAACTCATGGATTTATCATGAAGTTATGTTGCCCGATGTGCATTTTTATTAATAACATAACCAACTGTTTCCATTCCTCCACAAGTGCCTCATTTGCTGACGATTTAAAAGCTTATAAGATTATTAAAAGTATCAGTGACTGTCAAAACTTCCAGGAGGATCTTGTAAGACTCCACGATTTCTGTACACTTAACAGACTTGAACTAAATATTAAAAAATGCGTTAAAATAAGTTTTACTCACAAGAATGATCAAATTCATTTCCCCTACAAAATTGGCAATAACACGCTCCAGAGTGCAGAGAGTGTGAAAGATCTGGGAATTCTCCTGGATAAAATTTGATCTACACATTGAGTCAGTTGTAAAGAAGGCTTACAGGAATTTAGGTTTTATAGCTAGAGTTACCAAAGAATTTAAGTGACACAAAAGTATTATTATGATATACAATTCTTTTGTTCGTAGTTATCTCGAATATTCTAGCATCGTTTGGAGTCCATCATATGCAAAATATATTGACCGTATTGAAAGAGTTCAGTCTAAATTTATAAAAATCATAAACTTTAGATACTTTCGGGCTCATGTCATGAAAATTATGAGACTAGCTTAAAGCGACTTAATATGTGTAAGCTAAGTGCTAAGCGAATTGTTCACTTTACAATTTTTTTATATAAAGTAATCAATAATAAAATTGACTGTACTTTATTATTATCACGGTTAAATTTTAATACAGGCTGGCACCACAGCTTTCGGCATTTAAATATGTTCTATTTGCCTAGGTTTAACACCAATTATCTGCGTAATTCACCTATAATCTCAATTCAAAGAAACTTCAATGTTCATTTTTATCAAATAGATTTGTTTAGTGTTAGTATTTTCTCTCTTGCACGAATGTGTTAACAATTTATTCAATAATGTATTAAGTGCTTTATGACCAGTTAAATACTGGCGTGGTTCCATAAAGTTAAAGGTTTTTTTTTGTTTAGCTTTTTTTTAGTACTAAGGACATTTATAGTTTTAGTTGATTAACCTCTAGTGGACTGTAGCTGTAAGAAGTCAATGTAATTTTTCACTATGTGGTTCTCTGTAATAGGAGTGCCTATTGTCAATATGTTGAGAACTCTTGCTGTAATAAATAAATAAATAAACCATAATTTCTTCATGTAGTTCCTGGATAGCTTCCCATTGTTTGCTTATCTTCTTTTGTTGTAGGTCATATCTTACTCGAGATACTGTTTGAGTTAAATTTTGATTGATTTTGATGATTGTTCTATCTAGTTCGTCACATTTAAGGCGTTGTTTTTTTAATAGTAAGAGTTGTGGAGTTTTGCTTATATGTCCTTCATAGTTTCACCATAAGTCTTCTAGTGCTGTAGATTTCTGTTCTACATATTGTTCGTTTTTTCGTGATGGACCATCTTTTTTACAGTTGGAATTCAGCTGTACTATCTTTTTCCCTAGATCTTCTTGCTTAGCAGCAAGTACGTTCATTTCTTCCGTCATTGTTGGCTGGACCTAAGAGATCTTCTCTGGGACTGGGAACGTTGATTGACCCGCTGAGACCTGAGGTTGACCTTCGTATTGGCCTTGATTGGATGAACGTCCGGGGGTGCTGTGGATGTCCTCTGTATAGGCTTGGTGGGGCTGGATCTCTGGGAACGCTGTTAGAATCCCTACGTCTTGCACCTCCTATGATATATTGTCTTCGATGCTACTCTAAAGTTTGTGGGTGGCTATCGAACGAGCCTGGTTTAGTTGGGCCAATTTATCGGTCTGCTTAGACCGCTGTAGACCCTTGGTTGGGCCTCTGAGACCGATGCTGGTGGGCCTTCTGGGATAGTTGGTGGACCGCTGTTGGGCCTGTATAGAGCTCTGGGCTGTTAGCCGCTATTGGGCTTGGTTGGACCGCTGGAACCGCTACTAGTGGGACCTCTGGGACTGCTACTGGTGGGCTCTGGGCCGTCAGCCGCTGTTGGGCCCTGGGACTGCTACCGCTGGGACCGCTGGGATTGTTGTTGAGCTTGGTTGGACCTCTGGGAACGCTTCTGGTAGGACCTCTAGGACCGTTGGTTGACCGCTGTTGGACTTGGTTGGACTCTGGTACCGCTACTGATTGAACCTCTAGGACCGTTGATTGACTGCTGTTGGGCTCGGTTGGACTCTGGGACCGCTACTGGTGGGACCTCTGGTACCGTTGCTGGGTACTGATTCTTGGCCGCAGTAACTTTTTGCTCGAAGGACTATGTATAGTGCCGTAGATTTATTTGCTCTAGGCTCTATATATACTTGAGACTCTTGACTATTAGAGTAGAGGCAGAAGGGGCCTTATTACCAAACTGGACTATAATAAGTCACGGCACTTGTATAAGGCAGAAAGATAGTTAAAGTGATTTACAACCAGACTAGTGCACTTGCTGTAAATCGGAAAGAAGGCTCCTAACCAGACAGGGCACCTGCTACGAGTTTGAGTAAAAGACCTGTAACCAGACGGAGCACATGCTACAGGTTTAAAGAAGGGCCTCTTGCAAACAGACGGAGCGTTTGCTACAAGAAGGTTAAAGTATTATTGGCAGAATGCAGTCTCACACTCCGCTAGCTAGGTTAGGCCAAAAGGACTTGGGCACAATTACGATGTAAGAGAAACAACAGTCAGTTTGAATCTAATTTATTAATTGCCAATGCCAATCGCTTCTTTATATATACAATAAAATGCTTACAGTGCTAGAATCAATTGTCGTCATTCTAATGCAATAAGTGGGTTTCAATAATGAAAGTAATATTATAAGGTCGTATCTACATAAATATATTTTTTCTATAAAATAAAAAGTAAAAATGTTCCTGTTTGGACACTTACCGAATTTATTCCTGTGTCCCTTTATATTAATAAAGGTACATATGTCATTATTTAATCTTTTTATTTAGTTATATATTAAACCTTAACGAATCATTTGCATACTTTTGGTGGTAAAGTCATATCTTGGAAAAATGTTCTCTAATTAATCATTTTTGAAGAGGCTTTTTAAAACGGCATAATCATTTTTTTATATATATTTGTATAAAGTATCGTTCATATAAGACATAGTCTTATTCTGTGGTTTAATTATTGTTACAGTTCTAATCAAAAAAAAGTTAAAACCACTGTTTCTTGTGAAAGTGTTAATGCAATGCTTTTGTTTATACTTTGTCATAGGTTTAGTCACAGTCCGAAGGAAGAGTTGACAACTTTCAACTTTTATAACTAAAATTCTGACTATTACCATAACAAATATAAGTGTGAATGCGCGAGCTCGAAATTTTATTCATGGCAAAAATTTTATACAGGCAAATTAAAGGCAAAAAACAAGTTGCTAAGTGTTTTGTAGGTTCCAAAAAAAAATTGTTTCTATTAATGCTTATTTTCTTTTTAAAAAAACTACAAAAAATAAAAACAAAGACAAGTATGAACGGTAAGCAATTTTTAAGACTAAAACTATAACAAAACCAAATACTAATCAAATGACTAAGACTATGCCTTGTGTGAACAAGGATGTAGGCCACTTAATACACTCTAAAAGTTTCTGTATATATATATACAGATAGATATAGAATATAATTGTGCTTGTTTAAATGTCGAATTTTGGCTAACTTTTTTAAAAATTAAACAATTTTAACAAGCTTGAACTTTTTGAAAAGCACAGGCGTTAGAACTAGGGTCAGAACTGTCATTAGACTTTTTAAAAATAGGCATTTTGGACACTCCACTCACCGAAACATCCGACTAAGCCAAGTACATTTTTGCAGGCAAATTCAAACTACTACGAAAACTGTACACCTTATGAGAAAAATGGTTAAGTTAAACATTTGTTATTTCATTTTCTTATTTAATTTTGGTTTAGTTTTTTTAATAAAAATTAGCTTTTTGTATACCTAATAAGATTAAGTTTTGTCTAATGTTCTCTTTATTGCAATCAAATCATTTACAAATGTAAAGTCAAGTCTTAAGAGCAGTGAATATGACATAACAATCTTCTTAATTTTTATCGTCCAGCATTTTTCATAAAAATCCAAAAATAAACCAAAAAGTACCACGGAAAAGAGCTAGCTCTACGTAAGTACTTTTTCTTTTCTTTTTTGTTGTTCTGCGAAGTAAAATAATCACAATCCATGTTAGTGTTTTTCTGAGTATTAAACCAATAACCCAAAATTTATAAATAAATAAAAAAATTAAATCACTACCAGATAGCTATAAATGGATGCGTAAATTTTTCATTTTAAAGGAAAACAGAAGAAGAATAATTAGATAATAAATGTGTGCTAACATTTTTTTAAATCCAATAGAATATAATAAAATAATCTTTATTGCCTTTAATTAACTATAAAAAAAATAGCATAGAAAACGTCAAATAAAAACTACTGCACTTATTATAAACAAAAAAACTTAATAAAATCTGCTGCACTCTAACGTATGGTAGTTTAAATAATATAAATATTTCAGCTGTAAAGTATTAGGTAGGTACATTTACGAAAGTTTTAAACTAACTAAATGTTAAAATGTATAAACACTTCACTTAAGGTTTTTATGACACAAATATCTTACAATATTTTGTTCCGAACAGAACCACGTCTAAAAATGTAAGTACAATATGTGTGAGAAGGTGACCAAATGGAAATGGTTTCTAAAACTCGATTAAATAATCCTAGTTCTTGCCCAAGACCGTGAGTTCAAAACTCCTGTCGACCAGACATTTTTCTTTAATTTTGAAAGCAATTAGTAGGTATATTTAACTATATAACTGATTTTTCAAATTCATTAAAGTTGAACTTGAACTATATCTTCGTTAAAGCAAAAACCTAAAAAGGAACACAGAAGAGACAAATTCTTTCTTAGAAAAGTTTTGGTCAAGTTGAAAATAGATCTTCAATTTTTTTAAATATCGCAGCAGCTTGCACCTTCATAAACTACTCAAAACAACAAACAAACGTAAATTAATAAATGAACACCCTAAAATGAAACGAAAAAACATAGTACTATAAACCACAATAACTAATACATAGCAAAACCATATCATTTTAAAATAAGATATTTTAAAATCCAACTCGACAAAAGTGTAGATAAAGGTAAATATACAGGGTGTTTCAAATTCGATGCTCACCATGGGGATCTCCTAAGCGGTAGGAGATATAAAAAGATTTAAATTAGGGCAAAGTTACACAATTTAATGCTTTACCCAAAACTAAAAATAAAGATTACAAAATCCGAGTAGTTCCGGAGAACGACAACGTTCCGGAGGCGAAAAAAACCGAAATTTTCAATTTTAGTTTTTATTTTTTGCCGCCTTTATTATTAGAGTTGTCAAAAAATGCTTAAAACTTTCTACAGGCACCTTTTTAAGAACTACCAGACGAGCTATTCATTTTTAAGATTTGACATTTCAGTTTGACAGGAGCGCTGTCAACTTCATTTTTTCTTATGGACACATCCTTTTTTTTCTGGTCGTTTTGTTTCGGAAGCAAGGAAAATATCATTTTGAAACATTATTTTAACAGGGAGCTTGTTGTTTCGGGCTTAATGGTCATCATCAGTTAAAAAAATCCCGTTATACAAGACAACTTAAAAAGCGCTTGTAGTAGTTTTAAAAATGGCGCCAGCAGGCACGTATACCCATCCATAAAACATTTTAAAAAATTTTAAAAAATGTCAAAATTTTATTTTTTATATTTTCCATTTTTTTTGGTTTAAATGTCGTCTAAAAATTTCCCGTATAAAAAGATTTTTCAAAAATAACAATTTTTTTTTCAAAATTTTTTTATTTTTTTTATTTTTTTTTGTTGAAAATGTAAGTATCTACCTAAATGTGAAAACGCTGTGTCGCTAGCTGCTACGGTTCGTGAGTTATAATTTTTTTTTTATCAAAAAAAGAAGAATTTTTGTGCCAAATTTGATAAAAATCGGTTTAGCGGTTTTTGAGTAATCCTGTCCCAGACAGACAGACAGACACCATCCCAAAATTTTGTAGATAACTATAATTTTGTAGATACTACTACAAGCGCTTTTTAAGTTGTCTTGTATAACGGGATTTTTTTAAACTGATGATGGTCACTAAGCCCGAAACAACAAGCTTCCTGTTAAAACAATGTTTCAAAATGATATTTGCCTTGCGTCCGAAACAAAACAACCAGAAAAAAAGGATGTTTCCATAAGCAAAAATGAACTTGACAGCGCTCCTGTCAAACTGAAATGTCAAATATTAAAAATGAATAGCTCGTCTGGTAGATCATAAAAAACACTCTAATAATAAAGGCGGAAAAAAACAAAAACTAAAATTGAAAATTTCGGTTTTTTCCGCCTGTCTCCGGAACTACTCGGATTTTGTAAACTTTATTTTTGATTTTGACGAGAAAATAGATATATTCCTAACAAGTTCAGACAATTTACTTTATTTACCGAAAAACGTTCGGTCACTATCAAGCAGTCGAGTGCGGAAAAAAATATTTTCGCCAGCGTTAGGAACCATTGTTCTTCTAAGAGCGTGAAGAAAATAATATTAAATAGTCAATCAAAAATCAAAGATTTTCTACCGCCACATCCCAAAAATTACCAGAGGTATATAATGTGTTTCAATAAAATGGATCCTTTTGAAGATTTTTTCTTCTACAAGTTTTTCCGCATTTTTATTAGGTCAACTGGCACCTTGTTAACGCGGACTTTTAATTACCTTTAGTCCTAATACTTTAAAAGGATCATAGATTTTTCTCAAGTTTTTTCATTTAGCTCTGTAAATAAGATAATTACAAAAGCTGGGCTACTTATTCATCCATATTTTCCATTTTTATTTTTGAGCCATTCTAAAGCCAAAACAAAAATAAAAAATTTTCATCAAAAAATGAAATTGAGTTTTTAAACGCGAGTATTCCAAAACATTCAATGAAAAATATACTTTAATGTGAGCGTAATTAAACGAGGGGATTCCAACAAGGTGCCACTTAACCAGGGGCGGATACAGCCGATTTCAAAGGAGGGGCGGTTTGACCTATCCAAGTCTATCCTAAATTTTTGTGCATGATTTTTATATGTTGGCTTAAGTTTTAGTTAGGTTAGCTGCAAAGAGAGGAGCAACAGCTCCTGTTTTATATCCGACCCTGACTTAACCCCATAAACAACAAAACAAATATCTAACCCACTAGGATCATTTGAAGTCTTAAGCTAGGAACACACAATGCATCTTTTTCATGCGTCAAATTTTCTAATAATAAGTTAATGGAGACACAATCTGCTTGCGTCTTTTTTTATCTTTTGAAAAAAATTTGATGCATGGAAGAGTTGCCACAATAACTTTTTGGGGATTTTTGACAGATAGATTAACAAATGTCAAATGAATAATCGTTTTTCCTTTTTGATAATCTTTCCAACAAAATACCTCAAGCGGGGCCTTCTAATTTGAAAAAAAAAGTTGTATGTGATTAGACCTCTTCCTGAGGGTCCATGTCGAAAGTTTTAGCTGCTAAAAATCTTTGTAGATGTGTTTTTGAATTTATTATAAAAAACAGATTTCTAACCCGCTAGGGCATATATTTCGTTTAAAGTCCCTACTCTGTAATTTATTTCCCTTGCATCTTACCTCGTCATACCCCTTACCTTATGGAACTCTAGATCCAGCTTTACTCCCTCACAATCCCCCACCCCTTCGTTGTTTTCCAGACTGCATTTCGTTTAATTTAAATCCTTGTAGTACTATTTGACCGAAAAGCATTCCTACCTGCAATCCCTTCCCTCACCCTAAATTGTTACTTTTGAAAAAAAAATACATTGTTTTAGATTCCTAACTTTGTTTCCTTTAGTTTGATACCCTACAACCCATACTTTGACAGATTAAAATATTTATCGGATACGGTGGGGGTGGTTGCAACCACCCGTTCAAATTTTACAAAAATCCAAAAACTCCTATTCGTTAACTTTTCAAGAAGAACCTAAATGAGAATTTTTAGCTCTACATTGATTTAGAATTCTAAGTAATTGTGAGTCATTTATACCCCCTTCAAAACAGACTCACCCCTATTTCTTAACCCCTTGTCTGAATTTTAAAAAATGCCAAAACACGTGTTTACTTATTTTATTAGTAAAGTCTACATACCAATTTTCAAACTTATGTTGCTTTTCGTTTTTAAGATACAGAAAATCCTTTTAAAATTTCAACCCCTATTTTTACTCTTTCAGGAGTAAAATAATAAAAAATATTTTCTTGGTGAGCTCCCCCGTTATCAACCCAAACTATACTCAAATTTTCATGTGTGTAGGTGAACTGGTATCAGCTGTGCGTAGGTAGTTTCCTGTTCGCGTCACAAAAATCTCACCAGGTTACGTCATGCGCGGATCTAGACGAATTTTGAACCGCTACGTATCATACCTTTCTTTAGTTGTATCATGACTTAACCCACGTTTTCTATTAAAATTATAGGGGTAAGTTAGATATGAACCCTCTAAATGGGTGCACCTTACAGATAAACCAAAGAAAACAAAAAGTGTCAATATTGGTACATATTTTGAAACAGCTAAAAAAATATTTTTTCCAAAAGAAGAAATCATCTGTGTGGCTTTTTGCAGTCTAGAAAGAAAGTACTCGTCGGACATCGAGGAGCATAATTCACCTCTCAGCATTTGTATATTTTTACGTATTTTCATTTTACTATATCAATTATTCTTCTTTCTTTGGATCTCTTGTTTAGTATCTGCAAGAAAAAAAGAGTTTATAAAATTAATGATAATAAATAGCTTTTAGAGGCCATAGATATAAATGCGAGAAACATTGAAAACGTAGCTTTGTTTATTTATTATATTTTGTTACAAAAGTGGAAATTAAAATTATTTTTCTAACACAAGGATTTTCATGCTGTCCACAGATTTGTATAAAGAAATCCTTTGACTTTATTTACATGACATTTTTATAAAAATATATATTTTTTTCGTTTGGTTTCAATTACACAATATTCATAAAATTCAAAAAGCTTGAATAAATTTTTGACAAAAAAAATGTTTTCTAGTTTTTTCTTCAAGGAAATCTTTGTTGTCTACAATTTTTTGTGGCGGTGTTATTTGAAGCTAACATTTTTTGCCAAGTTTGCATTATAGACCTTATCGGATACAAAAATTTCACTGGTGGCATCTTAAAGAATTTGACATTATTAACCAAAAACCATTCGTCTGCCAGCGATCGGCAGTAATCCACTCCTGAGGGCACCCCTTAAGAAAATTAGGACACCTTATACTGGTAAAATAAAATATATATTGTGTCTTTTTATATTAAGTGGCTGATTCCAAATATGTTATCGAAATTTGACTAACCATCATAGTTTTTGACGTATTTGTAAAATTGTAAAGAAAAATACAAAATTCAGACCATATTCGGAGAGTCAGCAATAGAAAATCATTAAATTTTTCACAATCTTCGGAGAGTCGCAGTTCAGCGACTACTGAACCAATTTAAATAAAATTTAAAATTGTCGCAGAATAAAGTTTCTGCCAACATAAAATCAAAATTTTAAATTAAAACTGCAATTTTTTAGACTTTTAGATTTCTCCAACATTTTAACAAAAATCTGGAAAACTGTTAAAGTTAGGTAAAATTGGTTTGCAGAGTGGGAATCAGCGGGGTAAGTTAGTGTAAAAAAGACCCGTTACAAATTATATTTTTTAAGAGCAGTTTAAGGACCCCTAATTCTTTTTGGGCGCGTGCTCACCGAAGCAGGCTACCACCGATCGCGCTGTCGCGAGTGAATATAATTTTTCTGTCTCTTCAATTGGCTTCAAAAAAAGTTGCTCAGGAATGACTGAAAACTCTATCCCAGTAATTGTTGTGTAAGTACTCCTGTTGAGCGGTTTTCCTAAAAATATATAAAAAAATTGTTATTTATGTATTCGAAACTTACCACTACGGTGTGGTCTTATTTGTACCTAGAAGTCAACTGAGATTTTGAAATTATTTATTAAAATACATACGATACAGAAAAATAAAACTTCTGCAGATTACAAATTAAACTTAATTTAGACTTAAAACCTTGTCTTCAACTTAATTTTTCCAGAATTGTTTCATGTTTGTTTTATTATTGTTATATATATTATTATTATTTTTGTTGGATCATTCGGTATACTTTACAACATACCAAAAGTTTACTTATAAATCTTATCACTGGAATAAAGTTTTTTTTTAAATGCCTGCCAAAAAATATTGGGTATTTTCCCGTGTAGAAATAGCAAAAAAATAAATAAATGGCGGCAGCAGGCACATATATCTATAAAACCTTTAAAAAGACGCAAAAATTTTTTTTAATTAAAAAAAAAACAATTTAAAATGTTTTTTTTTAATTTTTATAGTTGAATCCAATCTCCCATTTCCATCAAAAACTAATAAGCTCTGCGTCTGATGACAAAGAATTTTGGTGCCAAATTTAATAAGAATCGGTTTGGCAGTTTTTGAGTTATCGTGTGACAATTACATTTAGATCTTTTTTGTACCAAACAAATAATTTTTAGTTAAAATAAAAAAACTTTTTGGCCCATTCCAATAGCTTCCATACTATGTATGGATGGCTAATTAATTATTATTAATTAATTTTTAATGGTCAAACTTCGATCTTTTGATAGTACCTATCTACCTTATAATCCGTTAAAATTAGTTACTTAATTTTTTTTTTCTTTGAAAAAGCAGATATATTTGACAATGCGAGTTTTGCATACGAAACCGCCGTCGTTTTAAGCCTATCGCGTGAAAATAGATCATGTTCTTATTTTCATGCGATTTTCATTAAAAATCGTATCGTATGAATGCCCAAAAAGTAAGACGATTTGCAAGCCGCGAGCTAATCGATTCCAAAAATCGCATCTTTAGAAAGTGGTCGACCCTTTTTATCATTATAGTGCGCAGTCGTCTACTAATGTTCCGCGCGACGAATAAAAGTGAAGGAAGCTTATTTTCCTCTATAAATTCAGCTTATTAATATGTTTGGCACCAATTTTTAATTTGACTTACCTTAAATATTTATGGCTAACAATTCCGAAATATTCCATTTTCTCATTGTCTGTTTATCTCTGGATCTGTGTTTGCTTAAATTGTAAACCCATAATCACCATTTTCGACCAGAAGCAGGCAACTTTTAGTCTTCTTGCCCTACACAAATATTAATCTCTTTGTGGTAATGCTTTTTAACACAACAAAATATTTCGATAAATGATTAAATACAAAATAACAAGTTCACATAAAAATATAACCTCAAAATTACTGTGACAGTTTCCGTCTGATAGGTCATGGCCTGCTTGATGGTTTCTTTTTTGTAGTAATTTTACGGCGTAGCCAGCTTGTACTATTAGTAGATAAAAAAAAAATTGTCGACATATTTTGATCTAGATGCGCTAAATCGGCCCCCTGAGGTAATACGTACCTTACCCTCCACGTTGCCTTAATGGTGTGTGTATTTTTTCCTGCCAGCTTATTTATTCATAGTTTTTCATTTTTTTTTCTTTGTATCTATTATTTTTCTAGTTGATTTTGTTATGGATTTTTCATGCCTAAAATATTAACTATATGATTATTTAATTAACAAATTAAACTTTTGCATCCCTTTGCTATTGTTTGTATCATTATTTGCTTCACTATACTAATTTTATGTTCAAATGCTACTGCCTATTTTTAAATCACCAAGGATGTTTTTGGGGTGGAGATAAATATAAATAATATGGGTCCGCAGATGGTTAATTTGAAAAAAAAACAGTTCTTTCAATTTTGGTCAGTGATGACTAGTAAGCAGTGAGGTATCAAAATGTTTCAGCACACAAATCGCAGATTTGTTATATTTAGGAAAACAATTAAAGGTGGAATCTTGATAGATGGCAGCTTCCTTCATTATCTACCAGTTAAAATTATTTAGGCTAAACAAATAATAAAAAAAGTATAACGAATTTTCCTTTGTTTGTGGTACCGAGGTCCACAAACACAAAAAATAATAAAAAACAAAGAATAGCGGGCCTTTCCTCAAAAAGGTAATGGTAATCGTAGACCCGGGATTCGCGCTTGTGGTGCTCATCAGTACGGTGCTAGGAATTAGAAGATGAAATGATTATAAAAAAATCTAAAACAGCATTCATGTAAAAATTGCAGAATCGGCAGATGTACCTTAAATTTGAAGGAAAATTAAGCGTCTCTAAGGAGACAGATATAATTATCTTTACAGATATCCTAAGCTCTGGAGTTGATAAATGCAAAAAGGACTTAGCGAGGGTGAATAAATAACAAAAAACAGAAAATAGCGAGCCTTCCCTCAAAAAAGGTAATGGTAACCGTAGACCCGGGTTTGGCACTTGTGGTGCTCATCAGTACGGTGCTAGAAATTAGTAGATGAAATGATGATAAAAGGATCTGACCCAGGATCCATATAAAAAACAATCACCTGCTAAATTGCTGAATCGGCAGATGTATCTTCAATTTAAAGGAAAATTAAGCGTCTCTAAGGAGACAGATATAATTATCTTTACAGATATACTAAGCTCTGGGATTGATAAATGTAAAAAGGATTTAAATAATAAATAACAAAAATCAAAGAAGAGCGAGCCTTCCTTCAAAAAAGATAATGGTAACCGCAGACCCGGGTTTCGCACTTGTGGTGCTCATCAGTACGGTGCTAGGAATGAGGAGATGAAATGATAATAAAAAAAATCGTAAAAAGGATTCACGTAAAAAACAACCATCTGTCAAATTGCATAATCGGCAGGTGTACCTTCAATTTGAAGGAAAATTAAGTGTCTCTACGGAGACAGATATAATTATCTTTACAGATATCCCAAGCTCTAAAATTAATAAATGCAAAAAGGATTTAGCGAGGCTGAATAAATAACAAACAACAAACAATAGCGAGCCTTCCCTCAAAAAAGGTAATGGTAACCGTAGACCCGGGTTTCGCACTTGTGGCGCTCTCAGTACGGTGCTAGGAATTAGGAGCTGAAATGATGATAAAAAAATCTGAAACAGGATTCACGTCAAAAACAACCATCTGTCAAATTGCAGAATCGGCAGATGTATCTTCAATTTGAAGAAAAATGCGAAACCCTGGTCTATGGTTACCATGACCTTTTTTAAGGGAAGGCTCGTTATTCTTTGTTTTTTGTTATTTATTTTGTGCCGTACGACCGAGGTGGATTCGAAACACGCTGCAGTGTTATTTTTTTATTTTGTTTTTATTATTTTGTTTTATTTCTGCCTTGCTCGAGAAACAGATTGGTAAGTTCTTAAGTGAAATAATACATTTTTAAAACTAAAAATGGATGTCTACGAAGTTGCTGAAAAAGTGCAGATGGTCAAATGGTACTATCAAGGCAGACCATTGAGACTTATTCAAGAACTTTTTTTGGAGAATTTTGTAAATCGCCCAGAATCTAGTTTATCAACGATTTATAGGTTTGTGCAGAATTTTGAAAAGTTTGGTTGTGTAGCGCCAAGAAATCATAAAAAACCCACTGTTTTGCAGCAGAAAGTACGAGATGTGATGATTTGCGCTGCAGTGGAGGAAAATCGAAAGTTAATTAGCCACCAAATTGCCGAAGCAGTTGATACGTGTTCTCAAAAAGAATCGTTATCATTCTTACAAAGCGTCAAAAACGCATCAAATGAACAACATACAACTATCGTCGTATGGAATTTTGCGAAACAATGATGGAAAGGGCTAATCGTCATGAAAACTTTCTGAGATTTATTCTTTTCACAGATGAGAGCACTTTTCCATTATTGAATCGTCGTAACCCAACACAATTTAACGTACGAACACAGTATCCCCAAAAACTAAATGTTTGGGGAGGTATTGTAGGGGAACACGTAATTGGGCCATTTTTTATTAACGGCAATTTGAATGGTCCTAGATACTTGGATCTACTGCAGCAGCATATTATTCCAACTGCTAGGCAGTTGTTAGGTGTGAGATTTGGTGAAACATGGTTTCAACAAGATGGTTGTCCCGCTCACAATGTTGGCCTTGTTAGGGAATATCTTGATAATGTATTTCCTAATCGGGTTATAAGTACACGGGGAACTATTTTATGGCCAGCTCGATCACCCGATCTTGCTCCTAATGACTTCTATCTGTGGAGTTATATCAAAAATAAAGTTTACGTCCATGAAAGGGCTAATAATTTGGAAGAACTTCGGATTAAAATTGAAGAAACTTTTCAAACTATTACCCCTAACATGCTTGACGTTAGAAGGGGTTTTTATAATAGGATCGGATATTGTCTAGCCGAGGTTGACTTTTCGAACATTTGCTCTAATTTTTTTTTGACTGGGAGAATCTTTTTGGTTTTTAGAATGTGTTATTTTATTTTGAGAACTTGCTTTTATTTTGTTTCTTCTTGTTACTTTCATTGTAACACGTTGTCAGTGATAAATCTGAGCAGTTGACAATAAAACGCTCTTTTTTATCAGTGACAAAAAATAAGAAAATTACATTATAAAAATTTGAGTATTTATTGACCAATTGATTGAAATTGGTTTCATTGACTACGCTCCACACACCACCGTGGTTAGAGGCGTACTAAATACCAAACGCAAGTCACGTAAGTGGTGATCGCTTCACTGATAGGTGTGCGGTGTCCCTGCATGTACGTACACTGGCAAATTGGACTTCTTCCAGCCTATGTTCACAGTAGCTTGAAGCGGTCTGTATATATATATATATACCGGATGTCCAAAGGTGAGTAACCTATTAGATTATTTGGGAAACTAAACGATAGAAAATTTTTAAACTTTGTATAATAACAGAAGCCCACATAAGGTCCATTTCTAAATTACTTTTATATTTGCAATTTTACCATTTGCACATAAGGTTGGCAACAAATTTTTCATTTTTAATTGAAACCCTATATATATTTTTTAATAATTTTCTAATTCTCCATTAAAAGTGATTTGAGATATTTAATAATTTAATAATTTTTAGTCCGAAATTGACTGTTAGAAAAATGACACAGATATATAAAATGTAACACTTTGGAATGTTTTGGCCTATTCCACTATGTGTAAAATAATGCTCTTGCTTGTACAGGGTTCACAAAAAATAGGTTTCTTTTGCGATTTACAAACTTGAAAAAAAGTCGGTTATTTTTTTTAAATTGGACATCCTGTATATTTTTACATTTTTGTGTTGTCTATTACTTGATCTATAAATTTTCTATTTACTTCCCTATAGCTATAATTTATAGTATATTATATTAAGTAGGCTGCCGTTACTGGAGGGATTCTCTCTGGTTGTCATAGAAATTTAAAACAGTTTAATGAATTAATGAACTTTAAACACGATTTTGACTTTCTTGCGATTTTTACCAAATACTTAACGGTTCAATAAATATACGCTAATGAAGTTATAATGAATTTATTTGTAATGGTAAACCCTGGCAAAGTCTGTAAAGATCCTGGAAAAGTCTGCATACACCCAGAAAAGGACTAAATATATCCTGGAAAAGTCTGGCTACATTCTGGAAAAGCCCTGGAAAAGTCTGAATACACTCTGAAAAAGTCTGGAAGGATCCTGAAAAAGTCTGGATACACCCAGAAAAAGACTGGATAAATCCTGGGACAGTCTGGCTACACTCTGGAAAAGTCTGAAAAGACTCTGGAAAAGACTAGATACACCCTACAGAAGTCTGGATACACACTAGAAAAGTCTGGATATACCCTGAAAAAGTCTGGAAACACCCTGGAAAAGTCTGAATACACCCAGGAAAAATCTAGATAAAATCTGGAAAAAACTGGATACATCCTGGAAAATTCTGAATACACTATGGAAAAGTCTGGATAAACTCTGGAAAAGGCTGAAAAGATTCTGGATAAGTCTGGATACACCCTACAAAAGTCTGGATACACCCTAGAAAAGTCTGGATACACCCTGAAAAAGTCCGGAAAGACTCTGGAAAAGTCTGAATACACCCAGGAAAAAGTCTAGAAAAACTCTGGAAAAGTCTGGAAAGACCCTGGAAAAGTCTGGAAAAACCTGAATACACTCTGAAGATGCCCGATTACGCTATGTAAAAGTCTGAATACACCCCTGAACAGTGTGGATACATTCAAGAAAAGTCTGGATATACCTTGGAAAAGTCTGACCGACCTAATATAACCCACGTGTATACGAGTAGTGGTTTTTTATATATGTTCTTAAGCGAGGGAAGTTTTAGAGTAAACCTCTCCGCGATTTATTTTTTGTTAAATTTAGTTTTGGAGCCTACATGGGCACCTTGATAATGTCAATTAATTTTTTATTATATGTAATAATAAAATGTAAAATTATATTTAATAAAAGCACCTAATAATTAGGTTTACTAATTAATGGAGGAATATCAAATACCTTTAACTTTACTTTATCAAGCTTTTAGTGTTTGGGATTATGGTATTACCAAAAAAAACAGTACTTTTTCCAAATTATAGTATATCTATCCAGTTTTGTGGCAAAATTTTGATTTAAAGTTTTTGTAACCTAGGTATAATAATATGCTAGTAATTGGTTTAAGTTATTAGGATTATATGGGTTAAAGTATCACTCAAAAATACAGTATTTCTTCAAACTTTATTAACATTATGGTATTATTTCTAAATTTTGATTCACGTTTGTCACCAAGGTATGTTAGTGTTATGGGCTTTAATGTTGTAATTTGCTAGTTTCTGTGTTAACCTTTGTATTTTAAAAAAAAAATCCCCTTATTTTTTTTAAAATCCTCTACCACGTTTTAGGATTGCCTTACGTTTAAGTGCTTTGTTTGTAGAAAACGAACATGGTTTAAAATTTTAGTCAATTAGTTTTTTATATTTTGCTAATAGCTAACAAAAAATGCAAATTTCCTGTGATCCTCAAAAGTAAAAACGTCAAAATTGTGTAGTGGTAATTAATAATTATTTTAATCTTGTGTCTGACACACTCAGGAGTAAACAACATTAAAATTACCGTAGAGTATTTTACCTATATTTAAAAATTCGTGGATCAAAAATGACCTAGGCGAATGTGCGAAAGGAAAAATAAGGTAGGTGGTTTCGAGTCAACCAACGTATTAGTGGTCCTACAAGCCAAAAACTAAAATATTGCACTTTTCTGTGCGATTATTTTACTCAAGCTAAACATTATTTTTTGAAAAAAGGATTTAGCGAGGGTGAATAAATAACAAAAAACAAAGAATAACGAGCCTTCCCTTAAAAAAGGTAATGGTAACCGTAGACCCGGGTTTCGCACTTGTGGTGCTCTCAGTACGGTGCTAGGAATTAGGAGCTGAAATGATGATAAAAAAAATCTGAAACAGGATTCACGTCAAAAACAACCATCTGTCAAATTGCAGAATCGGCAGATGTATCTTCAATTTGAAGGAAAATGCAAAACCCTGGTCTATGGTTACCATGACCTTTTTTAAGGGAAGGCTCGTTATTCTTTGTTTTTTGTTATTTATTCACCCTCGCTAAATCCTTTTTTCAAAAAATAATGTTTAGCTTGAGTAAAATAATCGCACAGAAAAGTGCAATATTTTAGTTTTTGGCTTGTAGGACCACTAATACGTTGGTTGATTCGAAACCACCTACCTTATTTTTCCTTTCGCACATTCGCCTAGGTCATTTTTGATCCACGAATTTTTAAATATAGGTAAAATACTCTACGGTAATTTTAATGTTGTTTACTCCCGAGTGTGTCAGACTCAAGATTAAAATAATTATTAATTACCACTACACAATTTTGACGTTTTTACTTTTGAGGATCACAGGAAATTTGCACTTTTTGTTAGCTGTTAGCAAAATATAAAAAACTAATTGACTAAAATTTTAAACCATGTTCGTTTTCTACAAACAAAGCACTTAAACGTAAGGCAATCCTAAAACGTGGTAAAGGATTTTAAAAAAAATAAAGGGAATTTTTTTTTCTTTAATTTCTCAGCATAACTTTTTTTAAAGGTTAACACAGAAACTAGCAAATTACAACATTAAAGCCCATAACACTAACATACCTTGGTGACAAACGTGAATCAAAATTTAGAAATAATACCATAATGTTAATAAAGTTTAAAGAAATACTGTATTTTTGAGTGATACTTTAACCCATATAATCCTAATAACTTAAACCAATTACTAGCATATTATTATACCAGGGTTACAAAAACTTTAAATCAAAATTTTGCCACAAAACTGGATAGATATACTATAATTTGGAAAAAGTACTGTTTTTTTTGGTAATACCATAATCCCAAACACTAAAAGCTTGATAAAGTAAAGTTAAAGGTATTTGATATTCCTCCATTAATTAGTAAACCTAATTGTTAGGTGCTTTTATTAAATATAATTTTACATTTTATTATTACATATAATAAAAAATTAATTGACATTATCAAGGTGCCCATGTAGGCTCCAAAACTAAATTTAACAAAAAATAAATCGCGGAGAGGTTTACTCTAAAACTTCCCTCGCTTAAGAACATATATAAAAAACCACTACTCGTATACACGTGGGTTATATTAGGTCGGTCAGACTTTTCCAAGATATATCCAGACTTTTCTTGAGTGTATCCACACTGTTCAGGGGTGTATTCAGACTTTTACATAGCGTAATCGGGCATCTTCAGAGTGTATTCAGGTTTATCCAGACTTTTCCAGGGTCTTTCCAGACTTTTCCAGAGTTTTTCTAGACTTTTTCCTGGGTGTATTCAGACTTTTCCAGAGTCTTTCCGGACTTTTTCAGGGTGTATCCAGACTTTTCTAGGGTGTATCCAGACTTTTGTAGGGTGTATCCAGACTTATCCAGAATCTTTTCAGCCTTTTCCAGAGTTTATCCAGACTTTTCCATAGTGTATTCAGAATTTTCCAGGATGTATCCAGTTTTTTCCAGATTTTATCTAGATTTTTCCTGGGTGTATTCAGACTTTTCCAGGGTGTTTCCAGACTTTTTCAGGGTATATCCAGACTTTTCTAGTGTGTATCCAGACTTCTGTAGGGTGTATCTAGTCTTTTCCAGAGTCTTTTCAGACTTTTCCAGAGTGTAGCCAGACTTTCCCAGGATTTATCCAGTCTTTTTCTGGGTGTATCCAGACCTTTTCAGGATCCTTCCAGACTTTTTCAGAGTGTATTCAGACTTTTCCAGGGCTTTTCCAAAATGTAGCCAGACTTTTCCAGGATATATTTAGTCCTTTTCTGGGTGTATGCAGACTTTTCCAGGATCTTTACAGACTTTGCCAGGGTTTACCATTACAAATAAATTCATTATAACTTCATTAGCGTATATTTATTGAACCGTTAAGTATTTGATAAAAATCGCAAGAAAGTCAAAATCGTGTTTAAAGTTCATTAATTCATTAAACTGTTTTAAATTTCTATGACATCCAGAGAGAATCCCTCCAGTAACGGCAGCCTACTTAATATAATATACTATAAATTATAGCTATAGGGAAGTAAATAGAAAATTTATAGATCAAGTAATAGACAACACAAAAATGTAAAAATATACAGGATGTCTAATTTAAAAAAAATAACCGACTTTTTTTCAAGTTTGTAAATCGCAAAAGAAACCTATTTTTTGTGAACCCTGTACAAGCAAGAGCATTATTTTACACATAGTGGAATAGGCCAAAACATTCCAAAGTGTTACATTTTATATATCTGTGTCATTTTTCTAACAGTCAATTTCGGACTAAAAATTATTAAATTATTAAATATCTCAAATCACTTTTAATGGAGAATTAGAAAATTATTAAAAAATATATATAGGGTTTCAATTAAAATTGCAAAATTTGTTGCCAACCTTATGTGCAAATGGTAAAATTGCAAATATAAAAGTAATTTAGAAATGGACCTTATGTGGGCTTCTGTTATTATACAAAGTTTAAAAATTTTCTATCGTTTAGTTTCCCAAATAATCTAATAGGTTACTCACCTTTGGACATCCGGTATATATATATATATATACAGACCGCTTCAAGCTACTGTGAACATAGGCTGGAAGAAGTCCAATTTGCCAGTGTACGTACATGCAGGCTCACCGCACACCTATCAGTGAAGCGATCACCACTTGCGTGACTTGCGTTTGGTATTTAGTACGCCTCTAACCACGGTGGTGTGTGGAGCGTAGTCAATGAAACCAATTTCAATCAATTGGTCAATAAATACTCAAATTTTTATAATGTAATTTTCTTATTTTTTGTCACTGATAAAAAAGAGCGTTTTATTGTCAACTGCTCAGATTTATCACTGACAACGTGTTACAATGAAAGTAACAAGAAGAAACAAAATAAAAGCAAGTTCTCAAAATAAAATAACACATTCTAAAAACCAAAAAGATTCTCCCAGTCAAAAAAAAATTAGAGCAAATGTTCGAAAAGTCAACCTTGCTCGGCTAGACAATATCCGATCCTATTATAAAAACCCCTTCTAACGTCAAGCATGTTAGGGGTAATAGTTTGAAAAGTTTCTTCAATTTTAATCCGAAGTTCTTCCAAATTATTAGCCCTTTCATGGACGTAAACTTTATTTTTGATATAACTCCACAGATAGAAGTCATTAGGAGCAAGATCGGGTGATCGAGCTGGCCATAAAATAGTTCCCCGTGTACTTATAACCCGATTAGGAAATACATTATCAAGATATTCCCTAACAAGGCCAACATTGTGAGCGGGACAACCATCTTGTTGAAACCATGTTTCACCAAATCTCACACCTAACAACTGCCTAGCAGTTGGAATAATATGCTGCTGCAGTAGATCCAAGTATCTAGGACCATTCAAATTGCCGTTAATAAAAAATGGCCCAATTACGTGTTCCCCTACAATACCTCCCCAAACATTTAGTTTTTGGGGATACTGTGTTCGTACGTCAAATTGTGTTGGGTTACGACGATTCAATAATGGAAAAGTGCTCTCATCTGTGAAAAGAATAAATCTCAGAAAGTTTTCATGACGATTAGCCCTTTCCATCATTGTTTCGCAAAATTCCATACGACGATAGTTGTATGTTGTTAATTTGATGCGTTTTTGACGCTTTGTAAGAATGATAACGATTCTTTTTGAGAACACGTATCAACTGCTTCGGCAATTTGGTGGCTAGTTAACTTTCGATTTTCCTCCACTGCAGCGCAAATCATCACATCTCGTACTGTCTGCTGCAAAACAGTGGGTTTTTTATGGTTTCTTGGCGCTACACAACCAAACTTTTCAAAATTCTGCACAAACCTATAAATCGTTGATAAACTAGATTCTGGGCGATTTACAAAATTCTCCAAAAAAAGTTCTTGAATAAGTCTCAATGGTCTGCCTTGATAGTACCATTTGACCATCTGCACTTTTTCGGCAACTTCGTAGACATCCAGTTTTAGTTTTAAAAATGTATTATTTCACTTAAGAACTTACCAATCTGTTTCTCGAGCAAGGCAGAAATAAAACAAAATAATAAAAACAAAATAAATTTCCAAAAAATAATACTGCAGCGTGTTTCGAATCCACCTCGGTCGTATGGCACGGAGAGTAAATTGGACTTGATTCCCCCTATGTTCGCAGTAGCCTGAAGCTCATTGTATATATATATATATATATATATATATATATATACTTATAAATTATTCCTATTTTTTTGCTATTTTATTTGCGTAAGATCATATAATCATTTAGAATTATTTCAGCTTCTGACAATACTTCAACTTCATACTCCATTGAAATCGGCAACCACGTTGCGTTTAAAAATCCGCTTGTGGACGCGACAAACGGCCTCGACGCTCACGCTGGTTTTGACTATATTTCTATAACAGTACTTAACAACAGACCTTACAGTACTGTTCACCATCGACCACAGTATCCGGAACAAGAAGAAGAAGTACAGTCAGTGAGTCATTTACCCCACAGTATACTACATGCAAGTACGTATTATTTTTGTGTTGTTAATATGTATCGTTATAAGTTAGGGCAAATCCACATTCCCAGCCAATCTATCCCAATTTAGTCAAATTAATACCCCACCGATAATATTTTAGAAAGAAAAAAGCACAAAATTATAAAGATTTTTAATAATTTACGTTAACGTTTTCCTGCATAAAACCTTGCATAGATTTTTATATTTTATATGAATTTTTTACATTTCATATAAGACAGTTCAAGTTGGTCATGAAACGTGCAAGGTGCAGGCTTAGGTGTAGATTTCTGTTGTTGTTGTTGTTGTTGTTGTTCCTCTTTTTTTATCGTAACATCAACTACACTTCCGGGCACATAAAATGCGTACGCCGATTTTATATAGTGTATTATGGGCCTCGCAATTCAGTAACCTTTTAGGTATTTCAAATTGACAAAAAAGGTCACTGTCAGGTTTTGTTATTGTCATACGCTTATATTTAAAAATGCGACCGACTAAACGAATTCCAAAAAAACCCAAATTTTGGAAAAATTAGACGATGGTTGGTTGGCAGTTTCGAAGAGTAGCGGCCCATTATGGACGAAACAAGACTACAATTGTAAGAATAAGAAGAAAGTATCAAGAAAAAGGAACTGTTCGACGAAGGCAAGGCACTAACTTGACCCAAGTCAGCAGGATCAGCAACGGATCGACATTCTTGAAGACCACCCATTTGCGATGGCCCCAGAGGCGAAAATTGAGGCAGATTTTTCTGGATCCAAAAGAACGACGCGCTGACAGATAAGCCGTTCTAGAATTAGATGTCGCGTTGCTGCGAAGAAAATCTTACTAAGTGCGAAAAAGAAGCAGCCAGGTTAAATTTTGCACTAAACTATTCACTATAAGAAGAATAATTTTGGCAACAGATGGTCTTCACGGATGAAAAAATGTCTCAGTCCCACAATGACAGCAAACAAATTTTTGAACGAAGACCGGGCTGAAAGATCTTCCGTGAATGTGTGGAGTTCGATATCGGTGACAGGACATGGGGCTCTTTTACGGCTGAGGTTTTTGTTAATATAATGAGAAATGTTACGCTTCCAGAAGCAACTATTCTTCATCCAGAAGGTTTTATGTATCAACAGGATAACTATCCTATCCATGCCGCACGCATTTCTAAACAGTGGTTCCAGCAAAACAACATTTAGGTTTTGCCATGGCCGGCAAAAACTCCTGACGCCAATCTCACGGAAAATGTATGGGGCCTTATAGCAAAAAGGTTAACAAAAACGAATATTGTTCCTAGAAATTCCAGCCACTTAATGGAGCTCATAGTCAGAGGGTACGACGAAGTCATTGTTTCAATTCCAAATGTACTTATTTAAAAATTTAGCAGATTCCATGCCACGAAGACTGGCAAACATTATCGAGGCTCACGGGGCCATGACACGCTACTGAAGAAACGTTTTCTTGTTTTTCTTTTAATTTAGGTTAGTGTTTTTTTAATAATTTTTTTTGATTTTGTATATTTTTGATTGTCTGCAAAGACTTAGATTACTCAAATTTACCGATCTTGCAGAGGTGCACTAACTATGATTAAGTTATTGCTTTCCTTTCGCCAAACAGCTTCAAGATACTTTTTTTTTTTGGTTGCACAATTGTGGTCTTGTTTCGTCCATAATGAGCTTTAAGAATAAGTTTTTATAATAAAATGTTGAACAATTTAAAAAAATTGTTTTAGTCATTAGTATATTAGTCTTATAGCAAAGTGTGCCCACTCTCTTTATTTTTGTGTTTTACAATGTCAAAAGATTAAGCTGTAATTCGAAAACGTCAAAGTCATTTACAATAATCAACGCAATTAGCAAAATTTAAATTCAACAAACCTACCTCTAACTTCTGTTGTACGCATTTTATGTGGTCGGAAGTGTACCTTCGAACCCGAGACCAGGTATTTTTATCTGGTCTTTTTGTCCTTCAGTAGTGACTTAGGTAGTCTGTAACTAGCACCGCTTTCGCCCGATCGACCCCCTTCCGTTCGACTGTACACGCTGTTTCGATTATGTAACCAATAACCCATAGATGTCGAGGGATGCGAGTGCTGAGCACCGTATGATTCAGTGGCGTGGGGATTAGTAAAAAAAATTTGATTGAGGTTGTCAGGGATGCCAATGGAATTATTTTCCACGAAACCAGCTAAATTCATACGACGAATGGTTGTTGAAGCGATATAAGGCTGTTGTGTATTATTTGCCATCGTAACAAACAATAACAACGGGAAAAGAAAAACTGAAAGAAATGTAAAATATTTTATTTGTGCCCTGTATAATTGATTTCACCAAAGGATCAGGTCATTCACGAAGCGTCTGATAAAAGAACTACAAATTTTTACTACTGGAATAAACTCCAGAACTTTAAAGATTCAAACGTGGAAAGTAGTTTTAAAGTGCCTAAAATAATAAGGATGGCGAGTCAAAATTCTATGGAAACGCTGTAACGGTAAAAATGCTATAAGTTTCTAAAGTATCTAAATGCCGAAAGAAAGCCGAAATAGTTATTTACCTAACAAGTGCGGAAAGTTATACTTTTCCGCACGCACCAGCGTTTGCACGAACGACGCGCTAGCGGAGTTCGGCCAAGCCGTAAGTGCAAAAAATACTTTCCGCACGCGTTAGGTAGAACTTTTTTACTACGAGCTTGCGGAATATCAAAATATTTTGTCATTATTTTACCTAAACCTATCAGGGAAAAAATATTCAAAACTAGAATTTTATGTCTTATTCAGAACTAAACTTTAACAAGGTAAACTAAACAATTTTTTCGCGCCCGGCGTGTAGAAAACTGGCACTTTCCACACGGAAATGAGTGCGAGAAAAACGTTTTTCAGCACGCTCGTAAGAAAAATTATTTAGTGCATTTTGAAACCTAGAAAATTGTTAAAGCATATTGACGACCGCCGGTAATTAGCGAAGCCGGAATTTGTGAGAGCCACCGAAACTGAGAAAATATTAGCGAACCAGCTGAGAGTGCCCACGTCTTCCGCCCGTATGGTTGACCTCGTGCCAGACGCTTAAACAATTGAAATAATGACTGAATTGAATAAATACTAATAAATTTTAAAATAATCCACTAGTTAATAATGGTTAGGTATTACCTAGGGTATAAACAAAAACAAATGTAAAAATTTAACCTGTTGGCTAAGAGTCAGTCCTTAAACGAAAAAATTATTAATTATTAAAACCTAAGAAGCGTTTAAATAATTTAATTTAAAAATTTTAATAAAAGTTAACATTGACTAAAAAAAAAATTTGAATTTTATATAAAAATTTTTATTTAAAAAAATTTTGCTAAGTCTAACTAAAAAATTTTATTTAAAAAAATTTTCTAAGTTTGAAAAGTAAACATTGATTACTAAAGAAAAGTTTTAAAATATTTTATTTAAAAAAAAGGTAAACATTAGTTTTAAGAAAAAGTCGCCTCAAGAGTAGACTTATGTGAAAATTTTGTGAATCGGCCGTGAAGAAGTCTAAAACAATTTTGATACTTATATGAAATGCGAAAAAATCTTTAAAAAGGCTTGATTCAAGAGTGGACTTATATAAAACTTTGCGAAAAGGATTGAGAAGAATAAGAAAGTCTAAAATTTCTAAAACACTTGTATAAAGTTTTTGTGAAAAGCTGTGGATATGGCAAAGTCGCTTTAAGAGGGTACTTTGCGAAATTGTTGAAAATTCGGCAAGTTTAAGAAGTTTTGCGACTTATATGAATTTCTTGATAATTTATATATTCGAAATCAAGTTTAATTTTTATTAGAAGTTCTTTAGTTACCTTAGAAAAGTCTTATAAAGGTAAAGAAGTTTGTATTTATTACTTGAAAGTTTAGTTATACGCCTTTTTATTCAAAAAGTTGAGAATTCGGTCAAGTCCACAAAATTTTGAGACATGTGAAATTTGTGAAAAATTGAAATTTTAAAAATTGGGTTTAACTTTATTTCACGAGCGTTTCTGAAAAGACCGTTGACTGTCTAACCATTAGGATTGCGCAATCCAACTCTTAAAAAATAAAGTTTGCCTAAAATTAGCGCCCTCTCAAAAATATACAGCAAAAAATACACATGAAATAAATATATCAAAATTCGCTAAAACAATGCGATATGTGGTCAAAACTTAAACTAACGAAAATGTCTTTCTCACACGCAAGTAAGGGAGCCCCTTAGATGGAATTTTTCGTAAAGTTCTCAAAAGCGAAATGCGATTACACACTGGTCAAAGTCTTTTTCCAAAATGTCTATAGGCAAATATATATTTACAAAGCTTCCCCCCGTCTAATGTTTGAAATCCAATTGTAGTAAGTTTTCTCAAAAGATGGGATTTTGAACTTTGTAATATCAAAAATCAAAACATACGCTTACCAATCCAAGTAGCTACTAAATTCACTACTTACGACACTGGTTTCTAGTTGGCGTTTAGTACTATTTAAATTATTGTTTTTATGTCACTTTATTTTTGAGAATTAAATTTGGTATAGTTTTTGTTTTAAGTTGCTTTAAGCTTTAAAACACGGTTTATACTTTAATTTGAAGTTCAGCGCGCTTTAATTTTAACACTCCAGACGACACTCGTAGAAAAAATACATAAAAAACTACACGGAATTTTACATCGTGTATAAAAACCATAATTAAACAAGTTTTTTGCCAATTTGGTAAAAACCAGAAAAAAGCGCGAAAAATTTGGGACTGATCAATTTCGGCAAAAATGGCTCTTGTATTTATATTAAATAGATAGTTTAATCAAAACGCTTAGATTCGAAATTTATTGGTAGAGCTTGTGATCGCCACTGGGATTTGCCATGGGTATAAAAGGCAAAATATTTTTTCAACTTTTTTATTAATGAACCGGTTTTAATGAAATTAGTCTCAATCGCTTCGAAATCGTCCCACGATCATATTGATTTATCATAGTTTGCTGTATTTACTGAGTTATAGTCTTTCTGAGATTTTTACGAAAAAGTTATAAAATAAAATTCAAAGTTTTTAACTACTTGCTGTCTTGGAGTCGTTTTAAACCTGGTAAAAAATAATGAATGATCAAAGTTATTCAAACCTGATAACTCTAAAACTACTTACATGAATCGTTTGATAAAGACCAATATTTGCAAAATAAACTACACAATGGAAGTATACAAAAATTAAGAAAACCGTCCAAAGTTTGGAAAATTTTTTAATGCAAACCGAACAAGAACATTCCCCTTGCTCAAGTTTAAAAACGTATTATAAAATTCGTGACCTATAAAAGTAAAAATTATCTAATCAAAAATCCCGAGCAAAAATACGAAATACAAGAACACCCACAATTCGGTCGAAAATGATCCGATTTACATCAGACGATGGTTACACCAGTACTAAAACTCTTATACATAGTACATAATTCTAGTTTTGCTAGTAGCTGACTTACAAACAAATGAAGACAAAAATTCATTCTGCAAATCACCAACACTGTAGTTGTCGTTAACCCAAAATACAGAAGTGGTCCAGAACTACAATAGTTACACGCACTAGCTCACGTAGCGACTATAAAAAGTTATAAAATTTCATAAAAAAGAGAAAATTGTAAAATCCTAGTTCAAAAACGTAACAATACAACACCGCCTCCAAGGGACGGTATCCCTTATCCCCCCGTCGATAAGCTGCATGGGATCGCTCCCATGCAGCCTATCGGCGTGAACTTTCAGTTTTTGAACCTTTTTATCCCAGGCCGAATACTTTAGAAAAAGTGGTTGAACCCGCCACACACCGGCAATCAAGGAACCTAATGGCGTTTTCATCTTATAGGAAGTTTCACACCGATTAGAACTAATTTGGTTGTTACTGTTTAACATAACAGTTTTTGGATAACTTTTTTAGTTTTTATCAGATTTTTTTTGTTCAACTTACAAAAAGTAACAGCATTTTTGCAGTTATGTATCCGACGCGTGTTCAAATTTAGGGACACACTCTACTAGTTCTGCACTATTGCAGTTTTTTTCATAACAAACCAAAAAGTTTTTGTTACTTTTATTTATTTTTAATGAAATTTCACGATTATATACAACTTTTGGAGGCATACAACAACAAATATTTATTCATTTTTAAATTGCATATTAATTACTTAAAATTCTTCTAAAAATCGCATACTTTGTAATAAAAACATCACTTTTTTACAATTCATAGATGAAGAATCGTGGTCTTTACCGCGCAAAAAGCACCGCGCTCATAAGTATTGCGGGGCATTACTGCACCAGTACTTTACAGCGCAATATGATATAACCGCGCAACACGTTTACCGCAAAAATCAGTTACCGCGCTAACATTTACCTTGCAAAGTACAGTTATTACAGAAACGCGTAAATTAAAAATTTATTTATTTTATTAAAGTTTCCCCACTAAAACAAGAAATATGAAATATGAACCCGGTAACCCGGATAGTTGCTATTTGCCAAAAATATCCTTCTGCACGCAATCACCGGGTTGGTAAAGATTTGTTTATTTTTTTTTTGTTTTAGCAGGAAAGGTTTAATAAAATAAATACATTTTTCCTACGAGCGTGCGGAAAAATGCTTTTTTCGCACTCATTTCCGTGCGAAAAGTACCACTTTTCCGCACGTTGTGCGCGGTAACAAATTTCCACACGTCGTGCGCGAAAAAAATTGTTGTCAAGTCAAAATTAATATTTTAAGCTTGTTAAAGTTTAGTTCTGAATAAAACAAAAAATTCATAGTTTTGACTAATATTTTCATATTCTGCAGGCTTGTAGGAAAAATGTTGTACCTAACGCGTGCGGAAAGTATTTTCGGCACTTATGGCTTGCCCGAAATCCGCTGGCGTGTCGTTCATGCAAACGCCGGTGCATGCGGAAAAATATAACTTTCCGCACTTTTTAGGTAAATAACTATTTCATTAGCGTGGTTCTCTATTTGGGCGGTAAACGTTATATGGTATTAGTTTGCTTGGTATGGCGTTAATTGGTAAGCGGTAATTTTTACCCAGTTAAAACCTCCACTCAGAGATATACTATCAACACAAAACAAGCAAGAATATGATCTTATCCAAGTCTGCGTGTGATGGCTTTAAAGGACGATCCATACTAACCACCAAAAAATGTTTTATATTTTGGAAAAAACGAATTAATAGGTTGTAACGTTGTTTACGTTTTAATGCGGTAGGCATCGGTTTCTGTTGGATTAACTACTCCTCTGAGAGATAATCCAACAGGCATCTCGGGCGCCACTCTCTGGATTTATGTGGTAGAGGGCCCACAGCGTCGGGTAGCTTTTAAACAGTGGAGACGGTTAAACCAGGGGTCTAGCTGTCTCGATTCTTAACCTAAGTAACACGAGTAAAACAACCAATTTTCCAACATGGCGGATTTATTATAACTTATAATTTATTATCAACAGGTCTCTTTATTTAGCATTCAACGGTATACAATAGAAAAGGACGGAAAATCTTGGAAAAATCGGTAACTTGCATGTCTCATAACGTTTACGGTAAACCCCGGTATTTGATATTTAATGTTAACGGTAGAAAACTCCTTAATACGGCACCCCCAACATAGCGGAATTTTCATATATAGAATTCATAGCAGGTTTAGAGAAATGAGAAATTAGTGTGTCAGACAAAGATACCTTTATAGCACCACTACTCCATAAATCACTCCATATGCTGTTCCACCGTGTGTTAGAGAGAGATGCAAAGAGGAAAAGACAGTCCTAAAGGTATTCCGATCCAGCGATAGCACTGTCTCCCTCTCACTCACTAACCGGTCAAACAACACAGGATCGACCTACGTAGGTAGTTTAGCCATGTGTTAGAGAGAGAGATGTATTACCCGTATTCCGAACCAGCGATAATACACCTAACCTCCAATTACAGTGCCTTTGTCGTCACATGCTTAAATAAAACGATCCGGTGGCGCTGCTTCTCAATGAATTACTCCATACGCTGTCAAACCGTGTGTTAGAGAGAGATGCAGAGAGGAAAAGACAGTCCTAAAGGTATTCCGATCCAGCGATAGCACTGTCTCCCTCTTACTCACTAACCGGTCAGACAGCGCAAGACAAACCCATTAATAGCTTCGCCTGGTGCTAGAGAGAGAGATGTGTTACCCGTATTCCGAGCCAGCGGTAACCCATCTCACCTCTACTTACCATACGGAAAACTACATTTTACGGTATTTATAGAATTTATAGGAGTTGTTGGTAGCGGGCGGTCGGCAGAATGAATGCCCTGAAACGCGCTCGACATCGCTTTAAATAGCCTTGCGTATCCCCACTTACCATACTCCCGTCGAGCAGGCTGTGCGCGCAAAGCGGTGGGGTGTAGCTCGCTGACCGTGCAGCATAGCAGGAAAGGGAAACGTGGCGAGTCAAAGCGATGTCTAGAGTCCAAGAATAGCAAATAATATAACGTCATAGAAATTACAGAAATTATGAGACATGAAGTACCTAAAAAGAAAAGAAAAGCTAACATAAATAAATAAAATTAGTAACTTCGTTACACACCCCCCTTTCTTTAAAAGAAAATATTTCACTTAAATATTTTCAAACTAAAATTTTACATACAGGAAAATTAAATGTTTCTAACCGGGTTCCCTAATATAAAAGAAACTAAAATTAATACGCGAAACTAAAACCAAACTATTCTTCAAACTGGAACAAAAACCTAATGGTTCCTCACGTATGACGTTCGTCATATGTGGTACCTCACCAGTCGTCGTGGCTACGTTGACTGGTGGTTCCTCAGGCATTATCCTGGTACCTCACCAGGGTGAAACGGTTGGCTCTTCAGGTTTTGGGAGTAAGTAAACTTTCTAGAAAAACGGTTGGCCAAACGGACAGCCGCAGTGTTGATACGGTCGGTATCGGATTGGACGAGAGCAACACTGAGTTCCAATGGAAACGGCGCGTGGTTAGTATGCTGGTTTTAAATCTTTTATGTGAATGTGACGAAGCTTTCTACCGGATTGATTTTTCAAATCATAGCCAACTGGAGACACGACTTTTACCACTGTATACGGTCCTGAATATTTCGGAGCTAATTTAGCCGCGAAACCTTTTGCTGCGGATGACAACGGATTTTCTTTTCTCATCACCTTATCTCCCACATGACATCTCCATTCTCGGTGACGGAGGTTATAGTGATGGCTTTGTGTAGTGAACGCTCGGCCTAGATTAATACGGACAAATTCATATACTTCGTTTAACTTCTGTAGTCGTTGCGCTTGCGTAGTTACGGCTTGGCGGTCAGCATCTTCGGGTTCGTCAAATATCACGGGCTCTTCGGAATCGTCTTCGGAGAGGTACTGGTACATGGCGTTCGGCGGGTCCAATTCTCTACCGAAGTTTAGGAAAGCAGGCGAATATCCCGTTGAGTCATGACGTGAAGTATTGATAGCAAACACGATTTCGGCTAGATGTTTGTCCCAGTGTTTGTGGTTTTCTTCGCAAAACTGTGCAATTGCAGTCTTGGCTGTCTTGTTGGTTCGTTCGGTCGGATTATCTTGGGGGGTGTAAACTGGGGTAAGGCGGTGCTGGATACCCATTTCCCTCAAGATTTCTCGGAACGGACGACCGGTATATTGCGTGCCGTTATCTGTGAGGACAACACGAGGACAGCCAAATCTGGTAACCACTTCTTCGTATAACGCTTGCGTAACGGCCTTTGACGTGGCTTTACGAAGGGGACGACATTGTACCCACTTCGTAAATCGGTCTTGAAATACAGTCAGATAATTATTTCCTTTCGTCGAAGTTGGTAACGGGCCGACTAGATCGGTAGTCACTGTTTCCCAAGGCTGGCGGTTCATTGACGACAGACGGAGACGGTAACGGACCTTGCATTGTGACGGTGGGTATGGTTCCCATATACAACGGGGTCGGACGGTAGGTTGTGGTTGGCTGTGAAATGCCTATTGTTGAGTATGCGGTAGCCGGTGGCATTCGGTGAGCGGTTGTGTTTGCGGATGGCGTCGAGGTTACAGAAATTGCTGGTATTGGGTTGGTTACGGGAACCGGTGTCGTAACATTCCCCGGTTGAATTGGCGCGGGTTGCGTCATACTGGCTTGCCCACTGGTTGTAGAAAAATTAAAGGCTTGCGTTGTCGGCGTCGGGGTGGTTCTACCATCTCGGATGAAAGTCACTAGACGTTTTCTTAATTTTTCTACGGTGCCGGTTGTGTCTAATTTAAATTTGTCTAATTCGGAAATTAAATCGTCTTTTTTCAGCAGGTAAACCCAGCTTGCGCGAACATCGCTGGCATACGGGTCGCCTGCAAGAGACGTGGTAGCGTTTGTCGTCGTTACAATAGTAGTACTGGTTGTTGAATTATCAATGGTTGGAGCACTAGCTGTAGTCGTAGTCATCGTCGCGGCGGTAGTCTTCGTCGGACTCACTGTAGTTTTTCCTTGCTTAGTCATCCCAATTCCAAACGGTCGTAACTGATATCTGGTAAACTGGTTTCTGGTACGGTAACGGATTTGGAATCAGAAAAGTTAAGTTCGGTTTTCTAAAGTGCGGTCGATTATTCGTAGATGTTCACGGCTTCAGGTCGGAAACTAATGTCCCTTTCGAAAGGCTTCTTCTTTGAATTTATAGCCGGATTTTACTCCTACCACTGCTAAAATTCTCCCACTACTGGACTGGTAAATGGTTTGGAAAATACGGCGGTGTTAAACTGGTTCAGTCTAGAAACTATATAGAATTATGACGCTTTGATGTTTACTGTCTGACGGTCGGGCTTCGAATTCCCACTTTTTCTTCTGGTTGGAGAAGTTTATTTACTCTAAATAGAGAGGGGATAAAATCACGGCCTGGTAAGACGGTGCGCATGATTTCCCTCTCCACCTTTTAGTAAAACTTCGGAAAAATTGTTGTCACAACTCGGTAACCCTATTAGCTGCAATTTTTCTGACTGCGGGGTTGACTTCAGCAACCTCGACTTAGTGTAAAAACAGGTATAACTTAGTTTTAAGTGATGCGCATGCGCAGTGCAACTTGACGTTATTTCGCTTAAATACGGCCCACGGGGTAAATTTTGCAATTTTGGTAAAACGGACGGTCCCCGGAATAAAAAACAACCATATACTTGACAAAAATCGGTACTATCTTGCTTCGGTTTGGTTGTGGGCCACTAAGACATTAGAATTCGGATCCTACATACCAAAATTACTATAAATAGAGGTATAACTCGTATTTTCGGTTTTGTGCATGCGCACTCAAAACGGGCGGAAAACGGTTGTTTACTGGCCGGTCCCTGCTCGGGCGCCAAATTTGTAACGTTGTTTACGTTTTAATGCGGTAGGCATCGGTTTCTGTTGGATTAACTACTCCTCTGAGAGATAATCCAACAGGCATCTCTGTCGCCACCCTCTGGATTTATTTGGTAGAGGGCCCACAGCGTCGGGTAGCTTTTAAACAGTGGAGACGGTTAAACCAGGGGTCTAGCTGTCTCGATTCTTAACCTAAGTAACACGAGTAAAACAACCAATTTTCCAACATGGCGGATTTATTATAACTTATAATTTATTATCAACAGGTCTCTTTATTTAGCATTCAACGGTATACAATAGAAAAGGACGGAAAATCTTGGAAAAATCGGTAACTTGCATGTCTCATAACGTTTACGGTAAACCCCGGTATTTGATATTTAATGTTAACGGTAGAAAACTCCTTAATACGGCACCCCCAACATAGCGGAATTTACATATATAGAATTCATAGCAGGTTTAGAGAAATGAGAAATTAGTGTGTCAGACAAAGATACCTTTATAGCACCACTACTCCATAAATCACTCCATATGCTGTTCCACCGTGTGTTAGAGAGAGATGCAAAGAGGAAAAGACAGTCCTAAAGGTATTCCGATCCAGCGATAGCACTGTCTCCCTCTCACTCACTATCCGGTCAAACAACACAGGATCGACCTACGTAGGTAGTTTAGCCATGTGTTAGAGAGAGAGATGTATTACCCGTATTCCGAGCCAGCGATAATACACCTAACCTCCAATTACAGTGCCTTTGTCGTCACATGCTTAAATAAAACGATCCGGTGGCGCTGCTTCTCAATGAATTACTCCATACGCTGTCAAACCGTGTGTTAGAGAGAGATGCAGAGAGGAAAAGACAGTCCTAAAGGTATTCCGATCCAGCGATAGCACTGTCTCCCTCTCACTCACTAACCGGTCAGACAGCGCAAGACAAACCCATTAACAGCTTCGCCTGGTGCTAGAGAGAGAGATGTGTTACCCGTATTCCGAGCCAGCGGTAACCCATCTCACCTCTACTTACCATACGGAAAACTACATTAATAAGCGGTGGGGTGTAGCTCGCTGACCGTGCAGCATAGCAGGAAAGGGAAACGTGGCGAGTCAAAGCGATGTCTAGAGTCCAAGAATAGCAAATAATATAACGTCATAGAAATTACAGAAATTATGAGACATGAAGTACCTAAAAAGAAAAGAAAAGCTAACATAAATAAATAAAATTAGTAACTTCGTTACAAAGTACACAAAAGTAAATAAGTAAAAAGATATATTTGCCATGCTGCCGTAACTTGATCGTGTCAGTAAGCTAAACGACTGGGCCACCGAGGGCGGTCCATAAATATGTTTCTCTCTTGAATTGGGCTACTTGCATTACCAATCTATTGATTTTTTCACAAAACTTACTGTGTTAGCAACATGAAGCAGACAGACTAAGAATACTAACTAGTAAATGCCTCTAGTTCAATTTCTTATTGTTGTTTACGACAAATAGTATTTATAGGAAAATTATTCCGAAACTTAATTCTAGAACAAAGTCATTTAAAAGTCATACGTGACCCAAAAGCTTACACATATCCATTCTAGAAGTTCTTGATACTCAAAACAACCAAATTACTTTAGAAATGAATAGTTAAATAGAAAAGTATCAAATTACATTATGATCAAATTACATAAGAATTTTATGTTTAAATTCTCGATTTACTTGCGAATTTGTTAGTTGCTTTAAAATCGTCCAAGTTCTTAATGTGTTGCCTGTGTTCAGGGTGTCCCATTTTCGATGGGATTCAATGGGAAATTCCGTTGTTATTGATGTTTCCATCCCGAAAAAAATCGTCTTCAAAGCATTTGTTTTAGGGGTACGGCCCTTTTCCATTTAATTTTTTTGAGAACATTTATATTTAACTACTATATAACTTTACCAATTTCAATAAAAAAACTGTATTAATAAGAGAAATAAGCCTTTTGATAAAAAAATATTCGCTTTGCCGCCTACCTTTTTTAAACCCGTTTTTGTTATATTTGCAATTGCTTCCTAAATACTTTGGTTTGTATGTCGAAAAGTAACATTTATACCTAAATAAAAAAATAAGTTTGGAAAAAAGTTCGCATTTGTTTTATGCGCCATCTTGGATGTAAATATGGTGGCAGGGCGAATGTTTTTTTTTCAAAACGCTTATTTGTCTTATCAATATAGTTTTTATTTAATTTGAATTGGTAAAGTTATAGCAAAAGACAATTTGTCCAGTTCGTCCGATTTTTACGGTTCACCCGGTATGTTCATATAATATGTCTTGTTTGTCCAGGTCTACTATATAGTAGTTAAATATAAATGGTGTCAAAAAGAAATAAATGAAAATGCGGCAGGCACATACCAGAAAAAAAAATGCACTGAAGTTGATTTTTTTTGGGATCGAAATTTCAAAATAAAAAAAAAATATTATCAAACAAACTTAAAAAGAAACTAAAATATGAAGTAAAACATTTTGGTCCGTGTTTAACTTTTTGATACGGATAATTGTATTTACGCAACGAAACGTCGTATTAAAATTTCGAAAAGACCGTTGTGTTTTTTTAAAAAGGTTGCCACAGACATGTTTTTACTAAATTCAATTATCCCTTAAATTAAGGGAGATATCATCAATTTTTAATTGTGATCATTTTTCAACTTTCCCCTGTCTCTATCTTCAATAACAACGGAGTTTCCCAGTGAGTCCCATCGAAAATGGGACACCCTATACACTCATCATGGCGAGGCCATTGAGGCGAGCCGCAATTATCTTGCTCATTAACCAGGTTTTGATTCTCGTCAAGCTATTGAATGACGTTTCAACTGTACAAGTGTAGTGTAGTACAAAGATAGAGCAATAAAAATCTTCAAAAATCTCAGGAAAACAATCTTAAGTTTCCTTAAAGACTTTCACAACACTCAGTTTGGTCGATTATGGTTTTTCCTCCCATATTTTGTTTCAAAGTTCTATCTTATTATTGATATCCGAAATACCGTCAAGGTCTATTCAAAGATATTTTTTCATTGGCGCAGGGTGTAGTTTTGATAGAGCAAATGATGGTCTATTTCCTTCAGAGAATATTTTTTTGAGGGAATTTATAATCAAGTATAAATAAAGAATTGCTAAAGAACTGCGCCAGAATTCTGAAGGGGTTTTTGTCGGCTGGTTGCTGCTGTGTTATTGTCTTTCAACAGTAAAGGGTATGGATTAATATTTTAAAAATATTATATATTTCATAATATCCTCTGTAACTTTTTCGGGATCGTCGCGGTGTTTTTTGATCAGTTATAAAATGCGACCAATATTCACGTTGGAGTACGTTTACTATGGGTTCTATTATACCAGAATATTTGGCTATCAATACAAGACTAAAAATAAACGAAGCTGTGGAAGCTCCTGCATGGCGCTGATTCGCATGTTTCCTTGTTGCATTATTGCCATCTCGAGACAGGGTTTCTAAAGGCTCTATTGTATCACAAAAACTCTCTTTAAAAACTCTAATGCTCTTGTGTTTTTCGCTCCACCTTGTTTCGCATAACCGGGAAATATTGGATATTCATTTCCTTCTCAGAACCAATTTTCGAGAAAATGTAATTAAATCTTTGAGAGTTCCATATAACTATGAGATAGTCGTAGCAATAATAACTCTCCTAATCCTCGAAAAATCGCAAAGCCGAAAAATCTTCTGGGCAGAAGCAGACTGCGACAGGCATTCGTAGTAGATTAATTGCCTTTGGCCTAGCTCATGGCCAACCCAATTATTTTCTTTGGATTTAAAAGTTATTATTGTTACACATTTTGCGACACTTGGCCCATCATAGTATCTCATAGTTAAATCGATGGTCTCAGCGGTATTCCTGATGTTGTTTGAAGGTGGTAGACAATGTTGACCTTGAGAGTAAACTAGACTTTCGAACTTCCATTGTCTTCATTTTTACTTTTTTACAACGTTTCGAATGCTTATTTATCTGAAATCGTCATCAGGTGAATAATGATGTCGGTCAGGGTATTCAGATCATTGATGATCACATTGTGTAATGAAGAATTTCCTACACTCCACCTTCTTTCCCAGATATCGTGGAACAACTAAATCACCGACCAATGCATTTATCTGAATCGAGATCCTCTTTTGTTAGAAACTCGTCTATTGCCGTTGCAATCGATTTTGCGTCCAAGACTTTACGCTCAACAACTCGAATGCTTCTTTAATGTTGGTGGTTTCCTCATCAAAATATCTTAAGCCAATGGATTGCTGTTCATTTCTTTATATTTAATAACATCTACACAAATACTGATAATCTAATTCTGGATATCAACCGATCGATAACTTGCATTCTTTTTTCAAAACCATGTCTCCTGCGTCAACTCGCATCTTATATAACCCTTCCAGAATTCCATCATTATAATTTACCCCTGTTAAAACTAGGTCGTGGGATCCTCAAAAGCAATGCAGAAAATAATCGATCTTATGATTTTCCCGCTTTTCTCAAGACTTTTTTGATCAAGCAAGAAATAATCTAGCTACTTCCAGTGCCGTCTTATGAAAATGATTATCTGCGTGTTTTTAGCAATATTCATGAAGATGTTTGAATTTACAGAATGGTCTTATAATGAACGAACAGAATTTACAGAATGCTACTTTTTGTTGTCGGAAGTATCATAACCATGGAGAGTATATTTCCAGTCAAGAATAATTGAATTTTCTTTTCAGATGCTGGGCGTCATTGGCAAATTCGTACGGTTTAGGTGGAATCCAATAGTTTTCAGGTAATTCTTTTTTCCGCTCGATCGATCGATGTAATTTTCATTCCTGTCATACACTGTTGAGTCTAGATCAGCCTCGTTACTCACTCATTTTTTAATGAGAGGAGAGAAATAAGAAACTTAACCCAATTGATGGAATATAAATGTAAAATTAAAATTAACTTAATATCTCCGAAACTCATAAGACGATTTTTATGAGATATGGCTTATGAATACTTCTCGAAAGACAACCTATCACCTATCTAACTAGTTTCCGAGATAAGTGCGGACCAGACAGACAAACCCTTCTTTTTTGTCTTGGGCTAAAAGCATACCTTTGTAGTAATTTGAGCTAGGCAGAGTCATAGAACTATTGGCAGAACCTGCACGTGCACCAGTACTAGTGACTTTTTCTTTTTCAAGAGTATCGAGGGAAAATCTTGCATAAGACGCCCGGTCCAACAGTTCAATCCACTCCCCAACAGAGTCCTATCCCTCTGTCAGGACAGCCCGGGTCTTACCGACCCCCGATTGTGGCTCCTAGTGGCTATTGGGTTTAGTTTAACTTTCCCAAAAATATAGTGCCTTTTGTGATACAACAATTGGTATATACCATATTCCACTGTTTCTGGTTCCTGGTTACATAGTCTGCAAATCAGGTCTTATTGATAAAGGTCCATTCAGTTTAGGTGAACTTTAACAACCATGTAGCCGGTCAGTATTCCTGTTATAATTCTCACTTGCTTCCTGTTGCGCCTTAGCAGATCTTTTGTGAGTTTGGGGTCCAGGCCTTTGATAAAGGCTCTGTTATGTGTAAGCACCTGTCTTTCTAGCCAGTGGCTTTCGTGTTTTTCTTTTATCCAGAGTTTGACTTGGGACCTTATGGTACATTTCGGTACCCCCAGGGCTAGTTCTGGTGCAATGTATTTTCAGACAATCCTTGTTTTGCTAATTCGTCAGCTTTTTCATTGCCTTGAAAATCTCTGTGTCCTGGCACCCATAATAATTTTACTATGTTACACACTGGCCCTAACGTATTCCTCTGGCATATAAGTGTCTTGAGGATCGCCTGGCTATCTGAGTATATAGGTATGGTTTGATCGAAGTGACCCATTCTATTGTTCTCTCCCAATGAAAAGTATAGATCTTTCCTAGGCCTCCATCATGTTTGATCCTGGAAAGTGCACCCGGAATAGTTCGATCAATGTTTCTTTTCCAGTTGAAGTGTATTCACCTGTGTTCGTAACAAGAGAATTTATTGAGAACGAACTGCTTGTCCTTAGAGAGGATTTTCCGAAGTCTGGCACTTTCCGCGATACTCTCATTTGCTTCACAGTACCTTCTCCATAACTTGCTCTTTCGCAGCTCCTTATTGTACTGTGTTTGGAAGGCCCGGTAGTAGTAGTAGTATTAAACTTTTTCCTGACCTGCCTTCTCCTGGTTTCAAGGTGAGTGTTGCACCAGGGGGTGTTTCTGGTGTTTCTTGTAACACTCATTGGGCAGTTCTCGTTAAATGCTGAGATGGTTGCGTCTGTCTTTTCCTCCGTAGCCATGTCCAGATCATTCTGACTTTTTACGGTCCCGGAAATCTCCTCAAGTCTTGCATCCAGGTCTAATCGGCAGACTTCCCAGTTTGCTTTCCTTGGGTTCCGATAAGTCAAGCTTCTCGGATTAGAGCCCGATATTTTAAAGCATATGTGTCTGTGGTCTGAGCGACATCGAACACATGCCAGTTCTTGATAAAATTGCTCACATATAAGTTGGCAAGGCCTCCTTCTTTGACTGAGATCTCAAATGCCTGCAATTTATAAAAATTTTTGTCAATTGCCAAATCCAGTTTCCCACATGCACAGGACCTCCAGGAGTATGTAGAGACTGAAAAACAGTTCATAGAACCTGTGTTCGGTATACCAAAAACCTCAGTGCGTGGGCTTCTGGAGCGGTGGACCAGAAACGAACACAAAGACCATTGGAACCAGACACCAGGACAACAACATAGCAAAAAAATGGTAAAATAGGAGGAGATACTTAAGCTCTCGGGAGATCAGATTAGAATAGTGGCAAGACTCTTAACCGGTCACAGCGCACTAAGGAAGCTCCTGCACACAATGGGAATTTTCCAGGAAGAACCCATTAGAGAGATAAAGAGAGGCATCTTCTGTCCTTGTTTATTCATAAGCGTCAGAAAATTAAAAAAAAAAACGAAATTGTTTAGTCTTTTAAAAAATGTGTTTGTTTAATTGCTGATGTTCAATGTCACCATCATCGCTGTCACTCTAAACCTCAACTAATTTTTTATGTTTTTCTATAACTGTGGACTAATCAATGTAAGTATATTTGGCCTATTTTTTATAAATGTTTTGATGTAGCGCCAATGCACTTCTGATATTTTGACAAGTTAATAACATAACATTAATATCAGTAATTAGGAATCACTAAACCTAGCACAGAATTAGTACCGATTCTAAAAGCGTCTCAAAGTAAAAGGTTTTGTGGATGGCCTCAAAAAACCCGTAAAAAAAGTAATATTTTGAAGAAAATATTTTATATAAAGTTAAGTACATGTACAAATTACTTTTTATTATTTTACTATTTGTTTTTGCATGTGCCTCAAGTTTTTCGGTTATCATTAATCTATAGGGGGCTCTAAAATTTTTTTTATACATTTGAAATATGTGCTAGATATTTTTGTTTATAATTTTTTTGCATTTTTCTCTCGTTTGTAAAATTTTAAAACATTCCTAAACCACTCCCCACCAATGTAGTTGTGGTAAGAAATATTTAGAACTCAAATGTAAAAACTGCATATTTGTAGCAGCTTTAGTTTAAAAGTTATGACATTTCAAATACTCAACTCCCTACGGCCGCTCAAGCAACCCCACCGACCTAATTTTTCCTTCCTAAATCGAGAAACATTTAGTGAAACTTAAATCTAAAAACGGCAGCGTTTGTTCAAAAGTTATGCTTAATCACCTCCACCGACCTAATTTTTCTTTCTTTAATTTTGAAATATTTAGTGGAAGTAGTGAAATTCAAATCGTAGGACCCCATCAACCATCCTCTATAGGGTGTTCCAAATTAATTTTTCACTTTAAGGGTGAATTTAAATAAAAAATGCGCTTTTTCGAACTACTTAATCTAAAAAACTGTTAATTAAATTTGTATCAAATTTTGTACGGTGAAAGTTTAAAACATTATCCCGAAACCATTTTACGGATTTTGCATAATTTTAAGTTTTTTACATAATTTTACTTATCCTAAAAATCTTTAACTCACGTTAAAAATGATCGATGTAGTTTTTAAAAACTAAATAAAAACAAGATGTATATATTTTTTTGAAAAACCACGATAATGGTCTGTGGGGGATACCAGAAGCCTCCGCTGTGAAAACTTTGTTAATTTTTGATGTGCGGTTTATCTGTTTAAGTAAAGTAACTTTTGTTAGGATTGAAATTCACTCTTAATACTAAGAAATATGTAGTGAAACTTAATTCAAAACTTTTGCATTTTTAGAAATAATAACCTTTCTTGCCCCCCCCCCCCGGGCTTAACCACTCCCACCATCGTCATTTTTTTCTCTTAAATTAGGAATTATTTATTGAATGTCAAATCTAAAAACTGCATATTTGAAGCAGCTTTTTTTTTCAAGTTATTAATTTTTAAATATATTTACCCCCTCTCAACAAATCCCCCACCAATGTATTTTTTTTCTATAAAATTAGGAAATATTAAATAAGACTCAAATTTGAAAACTGCATGTTCGTATCGGCTTTTGTTTCAAAGTGATGAAACCTTCACCCACCCTCCACAAGCACAATTTTTTCATAATAATGTACTATTACCGGACCTACAGAAGTATATCAAATGACATTAAAATAGGTGAACGGGAAATTAGTTTAAAGTGAATTTCAAAATTTTTACCGAACAGACAGACAAAGAAGAAAAGCGAGTTAATAAATTACTTGCTTATTATTTAAAAAATACAACATTTGGTTATACCACGTTTTTGAACGAACTTAACCCTTTTACTACCACTGTCCCTCCAGGGGGACAAAAAATTTTTAACCCTCTATGTACACATCTTATATTTGTCGAGAAAAAATGTTTTTTTTCGGAATTCTTATACTATTAATAATCCTTTTTCAAAAATTTCTTCATACTTTTTTATTTTTTGTTCTTAGTAGTTTTTTAGAATGTCCTTTAGTAGGGACAATGGTCCTGAACCAAATGAAAAAAGTTCCACGAGACCCAATTATTTTCATAAAAATAAAAAAAAAGATACAAAACTATACAAAACTTATTTTACATGAAAATTTTCAAAACAATTTCTTCCTTTCAATAAAAAGAGATAAACATTGCACTTAGAACAAAATATATATGTTTTATTTTTGTAACCTTCCAATTTACATCTGGAGTTTTTTTGTCATCAACATTAGGGAGGTAATTAAAACTATCAAACCTCATTTCATTGAAGGACCTTGGTTCACAATTTTTTTTTCTTGAACTGGCTAATCGAAGTGGCTCGGTCGTACCCTTCTAGGGGAATTTCTGGTTAGTATTAAGTTCTCAGAAACTTTTTGGCGAACTTGCAAAAGAGCCATTACACCCTTCTTTGGAATATTCAATAAAGTTGCTCGCTGTTTATTTTAAGTCAGAAATTCGTCAAGGCCAAGTCAATGGCATGAGAAATCATTCGTACAGTCAATTTTTTAGACCAAACAAATGACCGATAAATACTCAAGAAAAAATCGACTTTATCGACCCCACACATATTCTCATTGTAAACTTTTATTGCCTCTCGTCTAGAAATTTCAAGGTAACTTTTTTGCGCAATTATCTTCTTGCCCTATTCCGATATAATTGGATGCTGTAATAAATGATTTGTTATCGTACCATTTTGTTTGTTTGCTTATTGAATTAGAAGCAGCACTACGCCCTTTTGCCTTCAGTTTTTTATCAGTGGGAAGTTTGCGATTCGAAAAACGATTTACTCTTATGGTACCTACAGCAAAAGTTGACCTTGCCTTGACCAACACTTGATTTAGGCTTGATACTTTGTCTTCAACCTATGCCAGTTGAAGCTTTAGTGAAAGCCATTATTTCAGTAGTACTGCCTTGTTTGATAACAAAATCGTAAATGGTACTACTTTTTAGTGCTTAAATATATATTTTCCCTCCCCACTTTTTTGGCTTATCCTTCATATACTGTTTGATGTTAATTTGACCCTTGAAAAACACTAACTGTTTATCAACGCATTAGTTGGTTTCTAGTGGAAGCTCCTAACGTCTTTCTCTAATGCAATTATACAAATCGCAAACTTTCCATAATCTATCAGTGTTACCTTCACGACGAATAGTAACATCTACCAAATGTATTACCTGACAAAGTTTTTGACCAATGGAATTTCGTATTTCTGACTCCAGTACATTTCTACTCTCGGGAACTGAAAGTTTCCCTTTGCAATATAGTCCGTGGGAGTTTTTATGAAGGAGTTTTGTGCCTATGTGGGATTGATAGCTCCTTAGTCACACAATCAAGTGTTACCGGGTGTTTTGTTCGAATTCTTGTAGATGGGGTTGATATGACGATATCTTTCAAGATTCATACGACCTTAAATGACCTTGAAACTCGCAAAAATCAAGATTTTTGCCATTTTCTTTTCAAAAAATCTTAATAATTCGACGCTTCTTCAGAACAACTTCAAATGTACCTTAAACTATTAAGCATATATGCCAAATTCGATCCTTAGAGCTTAATGCAGTTTAAAGCTTCATAACCTTGAAAAATACCCCAGTAAAATTAAGATATTGAAAAAATAACATACTAAAGAGCGCTATTCATCAACTATTACAGCGAAGAGGACCAAATTTCGTAAGAAAGATAAGAAGGTCAAGGCCAATAATATTTTAAAGAAAAATTTGGTTTAGCTACGACGCGTTTCAATACGGCGGCTGATATATCAAAATGGTGACCTATAACCACATTTTATTTTAACCTATTTCGTAAAAAAGCAAAAGTGACAAAATGGCTATCAATTCTTGTTGTCTTGGCGCCGCTTACTATGAAAAAAAAGTTTAGTTGATGCATGACCTTGATTGACTTTGAAAATACCATGTACACATGAAAAACCAACTTTTTGTAGTGTCAATCTCAATTTACCACTACGCAAAAAGTTCCAAAGAAGAAATTAATATGTTAGCGTTAGATAAACACTTCATTTTATACCTTCCTCCCATTTTTTTTGATTGTCGCCCCAGATGATTATGCTATTCTCCGTTAAAAATGACCTATATTTTTTTTTTTCTCGAAACTGTGAATTTTATGTTCTACTTGTCTAGCCAACAAAGTCATTTAAATTACCTATAAGAAGGTTAGCAGAAGTTAGATATACATTGCCAGACTCTGGACCAGGTGTTTTAGATGCCATTTTCCAAAATGACGTTCGAAAAATTATAAAAAATACAGTTTTTGCAACCGGTGCATGGTTATACTCGATTTCATGTAACTTGAGGACGAGAATTCCAAAAACATCACTTTTGAGGTCATCCGACCTCAAATAATGTTGAAAATCGCAAAAAACATAATTTTTGCCATTTTCACCAACATCTAGGCCGCCAGATCAAAAAAAATGGTAGGGAGGTTTAAAATGAAGTATTTATCTATGGCTAAGATGTTAATTTAATCTCCGGCACTTAAAGTTTTTGCGTAGTGGTAAATTGGAAAAAAAAAACACTACAGAAAGCTGATTTTGCACTTGGAGATTGTATTTTCAAAGTCAATCAAGGTCATGCATCAACTAAACTTTTTTTGTCATTTTTGCTTTTTTACGAAATTGGATAAAATAAAATGTGGTTATAAGTCACCATTTTGATATATCAGCCGCCATATTGAAATGCGTCATAGCTGAACCAATTTTTTTAAACAATATTATTGGACTTGACATTCTTATCTCTTGTATCAAATTTGGTTCTCTTTGCTTTTATAGTTGATGAATAGCGCCCTTTAGTATGTTATTTTTGCAATATCTTAATTTTACTGGAGTATTTTTTAAGGTCTAATAGTTTGAGGTACATTTGAAGTTGGTCTGACGAAACGTCAAATTATTAAGATTTTTTGAAGAAAAAATGGAAAAAATCTGTTTTTTGCGAGTTTGAAGGTCATCTAAGGTCGGATGACCTTAAATTTTTTTGGAATCCTCGTCCTCGAATTATATGGAATCGAGTATAATCATGCCCCGGTTACGAAAGTTGCATTTTTTTATGATTTTGATGTCGTCATATCAACCCATTCTACACGAATTCGAACAAAACAGCAAGTTACACTTGATTGTGTGACTAAAAATCTATCAATCCCACATAGTCATAAAACTCCTTCATAAAAAATCCCACGGGATAGAAATTATCGAGATATGCCCCTACACTAATATGCACACCAATACACTTTTTAATTTCTTTTAATATTGTTCGATAAAATCGATTCATGTTTTTCTGAGTAGCGTGCAAGTTAGTCATATCAACCATCTGTTGCATTATTTTTCCCGGAATATCGCATAAAAATGTAGTTGGTGTTGGCAACTCAAGAATGGGATATTGTGAAGGCAGAGGTAAACGCCAACAGATTTGCCCATATTTTTGTTTAAAATGTTGAATTTGTTGTTGTGAAGCTTCCACGCTTTTTTCTAGAACAATTGCGCCTTCAATCCCCTCAATATGCATCCCCATTTCGTCTTCAATCTCTTCCAGCATCCAAAAATTATCATCTTCTATATCCTGATTTACCCCACCAAATATTCCCTTATCTTCCCAACTGTCTCTTCTACCTTCAGCCTAAATAAACTGATTATCCCCCTCATCATCTTCCAATAAAGGAATGTCTGAGTCATCATCGTTTTCCAGATAATATAGTAATTGTTCATCAGTCAAAGGCTTTTTGTTCTTTGACATTTCCTAAAATAGTCAATAGGGTCATGTAAGCGTATCAGAAAACCAAAATACAGCCTTACATTGGAAAAAAAAACGTAAGATCTAACGAGTAGATGCACGACTTTTTTAAACTCCCACAGCCATTGTCCCTACTGAGAGACATTAAATATTAATTACCTCTTTTGCGTTTTTTATAGCAGTAAATACACCAAGAAAAAATATTACAAATGTTAAAAGTAACCCTTCTACTAACCTTTTGACTCAAAAAATACACACTTTTAAAAAAAAAATACCATAAAATAAGGATAAATTGGCGGCGTGCACACTAACTGTTTACTTCGACTGGAACAGCTGATTTATGTTAATTTTTTAGGTTAAGTTAATAAAAGCCATTGGCGAGCAAAAAATTTCAAATACCTAAGAAAGGTTGGTTCTTGGCATGTCCATTCAGTATTTAATGCTAGAATGAAACATTTGTTTATAAAATTAAATTTGATATCCCTGAGGGGGGACAGAAGCACTGAATGGGAATACATTTTTTTGAATGAATGGTTCACCTAATAAGTCACTAACAAGATTTTCTCGTGTCTTTATATTTTATTAAGTTTTTGTAATTCCTTGGGAATTCATTTTCGGAATTTGTTACTCGCTGAACGCTTTGGCTTTATTTAAAACCTACTGCAGCACTAAAAAACGAAAAAAACAACCTTAGAGTTTGATAAAAAGTATGGTGTACAAGAAAAGATCAAAGATTCTTAAATTGAAATATTAAAAATTAATATTAAAACTTTGTGCTAGAAAACACGGATAGCCCACCATACAATCAATTATTTTATGTTGAAAGGAAATGAAAATATCTTGAAAACTGTAGCTTTCAAAGATTTGAACCTTAGAATAAAATTTTTGGGTAAAATCTACGAAAACCAAGATCTGGAACCCGCATATCAATAGCCGCTTTACTTCTAAAGTTATGATTTTTTTCATATATTTTAACGTTTTTTCAAATAACTCAGAAACTAATGCTCCCACGAATTTGGACTTTATAACAAAATTTGTAGTCCATATTCATGGAAACTTAAATCTGAAAACCGTATATCGCTACTTGCTTTTATTCCAAAATTACATTTTTTTAAAATATTGTATCCCTCTTTTCCCCCCTTCAGCCCCCCACCACCATACCCAAAAGTTAATCAGTTCATGGCCAGCCAATAGAGGATTTTAATACCAAATTTCGTTAAAATAGGTTAAGGCGTTCTTGAGTTATCTTGTATAGACAACAGACTTACTTAGTAACTCATTTTTGATAAAATTAAAAAAAGGCAACATTTCACGAATTTAAAAAACATATTGGTATGGTGGACTAAAAAGAGTGTTCTAAATGTATCAACATACACAGCTCAAATATCTGAAAATGAAAATGTTCAGGTCAACACCACCAAGATAGAAAAACTCAGAAATAAAATAAAACAAATGGTTAGATAAAAACATATAACTATGAGATACTATAACGGCCCAAGTGTCGCAAAATGTGTACTAGTCCTGCAGCCTATGTCTTCCTGTATGCACGTATGTTTAGACCCATTATGACATACTTTCTAGTCCACCATACCAATATGGTATGGGGGACTATTAAAATCGTGAAATTTTGACTTTTCTTAATTGTATCAAAAATGAGTTACTAAGGTTCCGAAACAACTTAATCTATGAAAAAAAAGTTGTATGTCGGTCTGTCGGTCTATTGTCTGTTGTCTGTCTGTATACACGGTAACTCAAGAACGCCTCAATCAATTTGAAAGAAATTTGGTAAAAAAATCCTCTATTGGCTGAACATAAACTGATTAGATTTTGGATAGGGTGGTGGAGGATTGAAGAGGGTAAAAGTACGGTTTTCAGATTTAAGTTTCCATGAACATGGACAACAAATTTTGTTAAGTCCAAATTCGTCGAAGCTTTAGTTTCCGAGTTATTTGAAAAAACGTTAAAATATATAAAAAAAATCATAACTTTAGAAGTAAAACAGAAATTGATATGCGGTTTCCAGATATTAGTTTTAGGAAATATTACCTAAAAATTTTGTTATAAGGTTCAAATATTTCAAAGCTACAGTTTTTCAGATATTTTCGTTTGATGGAATAACGACATTTTGTGTCTATGACGTCATCCAAGATGACGCCCATCTTTAAAATTAATGGTGTTAAAACGGATTTTTGGCAATAACTCCACACTTGTATAACTTAGAGACACTAAGGTTGGCACACACTAGTAATAAGAAAATTTACAAAAAGTTTCAGAATAATACGTATAATTTTGTTAAAACCATAGGCGTACAAATTCAAGAAATATTTTTTAAAAAATTTTGGGACACATTATCTTTAAAATTTTCTCACTGACAGCCACCTGACATATCAAAATTATTTACGTTTTCGCATTAAAATTACTTCCAAATTTAAGAATTTTCATAGTGGAGTTGTGAGACATTATGCAAAGAGTACCTATAGCGTCATTTAATTTTACGGTTCAAAAAATCTTACATGATTTCATTTTTTTATAGATTTATTTTATTATCTTCTCACCGAACTGACACAAGATTTGGTACAGTATTACTGATTGACCAGAGATACTTCGTTTAGAGTTATATTAAACATCTCTTGGTATTTTTAGTGCCAGTGGCGTACAAAAATACCAGTTTATATTAATACATTCATTTTATCTTAAAGTTAACGTTATTGCACTTGTTAGGTAAATAACTATTTAATAATTTCTGTCGTAGGTAAAGTATGGTACACAAACTCTTTGTTATGGTCATTATACGCTCAGATAAATCATCTTTGCGTTCAATGACCATCAGAACATGTTTATTATGTAAACTACTATTCATTTTTATTATACCACCTTTGCAAAAAATATTCCTGATCGAGCTATTTTTGACAGATGTTTGCACGGTCGGTATTTTTGCATTCAGAGTATTCCTAAATTTAAAAAAAAAATGGTTCAGACAGTACCAGAGACCTAGAAATGAGTATAAATATTTGTTAAGGTATTCTAATATCAAAAATTTCGGATTAGCAGCGGTTCTGACATATGTCTTCCAAAAGGACATTTTTGTATTAAAATTACTTCTTAGTTGGCATCAGAAACAATTATATTGTATAAATGTTTTCATTATACTCTATTAAAAATAAATGCTGTTCGACGCATTTTTGATAGAAGTCTGCATGTCTGTATTTTTGTACTCGGATAGAATCCAAATATAAGATTTTTATAGTGGGCTAACAAGGTATAAATATTATTACTACTAGTGGCATAGTAATTACAGAAACATATTTTAAATTATTTACCTTACAATATATTTTTAAAAATTGCTAACCGACAGCGGTTGTTACAAATAAAAACCAGATTTAAATTTATGCAGGATCGCCATTCCATACGTCAATTATATTGCCAAGAGACGTCATCGTATGGGAAAAAGGCATTCTTTTTACACAAAGTATCGTAATTTTGATTAAAACTTTTAAAAAGATGTAAACGAACACATTTATATATTATTAATACGGTAAGTATCTCGGACACTTTAAGCTGGTCATAGGACGTACACGCACACGTAGAATATAGCGCAATATTCTGTCTTTCTTTTATCTGTATAAAAGCAAAGACTTTCGCTCGAATACAGACATCAAAGTCCAATCTCTGCGGTCTATCGTTGAACTTTGTTGAACTACATGACGCGAACCTACGTAGCATAGCGTTTGCGGCATGTTGCTAACGTGAAGATGTCATCAAATACGCAGCGAGTTTTGTCGACGGGAGCCAAAAATCAATAGACGAGCGGCCGAACCAAAGAAAGCAAGATATAAATACATGGTAATAAAATATAAAACAGAAACATACGAGCCGAAAAATTTCATGTATACCGTTGGCCACCTCGTACGTGTCATGACCAACTTAAAGTGTCTAATGTGTTTGTTTACGTCTTTTTAAAAGTTTTAATCAAAATTACGGTACTTTGTGTAAAAATAATATCTTTTTACCATGCGATGACGTCTTTTGGCAATAGAATTGACATATGGAACGGCCGTCTTAAAAAGCTCTGATGACGCAAATAAATTTTGCGAAACGTTGGCATTTCAAAAAAGGACGTTTCATAAACAAGATCCGTTAACCCATAAACCTACACCTTCAATAAAACTAAAAATAGGATCGTTAAACCATTCTGCAAGGTAGTAATAATATTTATACCTTGTTACTCCACTATAAAAATTTTAAAATCTGGGTTCCATCCGAGTACAAAAATAACCATCGTGCAGACTTCACTTCAAGAATACGTGGATCACCATTAACTTTTAATAGAGTGTAATGATAAAATTTGTACAAAATAACTATTTCTGATGGCACCGGCATTTAGCAATACTTATATCTTACCACTCCAATTTTTAAGTAATTTTCTATGTTATAACCGCTACCAATCCGAAATTTTTGAAATTAGAATGCTCTAACAAATATGAATGCAAAAATACCAACGGTGTCAAAAATAGCTCGACCAGGAATATTTTTTGTAAAGGTGGTATAATAAAAATGAATATAGAAAAATACCTAACAAGTGCGGAAAGTGATACGTTAACGCACGCAACGGCAGTGTGATGTGAAGTGCCATAACGTTAACTTTACCGCACATCTAAAAGAGTAGGTAATAGTTAATTACCTAGAAAATGCGGAAAGTGATACTTTACCGCACGTGACGGCAGTTGACCAACGAAGCGAAGCCGACAACGGCGGTAAAGAAACTTTACACACGTGTTAGGTAAAATTACCAAAAAAAATATAATTATCGGTATTTTAATTTTCTGAAATAAACGTAAAATAAAGGTTACTAAGGGACGTTTCATATGTCTTTTAAAATACAAGTTTTTTTTTCTTAAAAATGCGTAATATGTCAATAGAACGGGACTTATTTTTGGTTAGGTACCTTAATCCGGGAATATATTGGACGTGTTTTTTTATTTTCTTGAATAACTTTTTTATTAAACATGATATTCAAATAATTTTTTTTACTGAAATTGCCCCATTTTTCGGAGAAATTATCCATGAAAAAAATATGACCTACCTCCCCCCTTTTTTTTATTTTTTACTTTTATTGCGTCTAGTATAACCTCGGGTTGGGGGATATATTAAACGATGACGTTTTTCTTTAGAAAATTGGCAAAATTTTACTATGGCTTATTGAACAAACTTAAAAAAAAATATATATATATTTTTCCAATTTTTAGGCACAGGAAGCAAAAAACCATGGGCGTTGAATAAAATCGTATTTTTTTTTCGTAATAAAGTAATAGATAATTTTATGAAAACAGAGATCAAAAAAGCTTTAAATTTGCTAAAAATTCTTATAACCTAGATATTTAATATATATTTGAGTATGATGATATTTGTTATACCTTTCCTAAATTAGTAAACTTTTATTAGAACACTGTAAAACTTTAAAATATTATAATATCTTGTAATACCTATTATATTGCTAACCAAAACAGCAATTTTTTGTACGTAACTTGGTAAAAAAATAAAAAGAAAATGAAGGTTAAAAAGTAATTGCTTCAACTTTCCCAAACTTTAAAATAAAAACCGTAAAACTTTTAAAAATAATAATGCTAATTATATGCTAACTAAAACTAAAAAAAATAAATAGTCACATTGTGGTAACTTTTTTGAAGGTCATTTTTTTTTGGTGAAAGTACACATATTTTTATAAACATATTTTAAAGAACAACCGATAGATGTCAAAATTTGTATGAATAGGTCCGTATTAAAAAAAAACCGTTTGTCCAATATAATAACCCCGGACGTTCAATATAACCCCGAATTACTGTAGTAAAATTATATTGAATTTCTTTACGTTTAATAAATATTTATTGTCTTAAGAGTAGAAAAATAATTCACATTTTTGAGTCAATTAGTGCTCTTATAAAATAAAATTTCCTAGCTTGTCACGCCATCTTGTGGTTTACGTTTAAGCTTTATTATTATCCTACGACTGTAAATGAACCTTTAAAATGGTCGTAAAATTAGCATTATTCATTGGTCGTAGGTAAACAATATAACTGTAAATTAAACTAGAGTTTCGAACTGCCATTATCTTTATTTTTACTTTTTCACAACGTTTCGAATGCTTATGTATCTGCAATTATCATCAGGTGAATACTAAAAAAACTGGGACTACTTAATCTTATATAGTAGCATGTGTTCAGTGAACCATAAAACTGAATGAATGAAATCTGTTATCTCCGAAAAGTGTGGGTTTCCAAAGATCCTTGATGGTGACGCTTGTTTGAGAAAATACATTCTGGTTCCTCATCATGAATGCTGTTTTCCCAGTAATGTTGAGCTATTTTCGATCCAGTTGTGTCCCCTTGTCGAGTTTTGCGTTTGTGTTCGGTAAGTCGGACTTCTATAGGTCGAATGGTTTCTGCGATGTAGATATCCCCACACTCGCATGGTACCTGATAGATGCAGTTCTTGGTGTCGTGACGTTGTGGTTTAGTTTTTGTAAATTGACTTCTTATTGTTGTGGTCGTTTTGAAGACAGTGCGCAGATGGTATTGGTTGCCTATTCTTCTTATCTTTTCTGAGATTTCTTTGCATTTTCTTTCAGTATTTACGTCTGTAGGCTTTGGTGTTATGTAGTGTGAAGAGTTTTATTGATCATGTAGTTGGAGAAACCGTTCCGTCGCAGATCGGATCAAATTTTTGACTTTTTTTATATAAAGCTCTTTCTGTATTGCAGACGTAGGTGGCTCGATCTATAAGAGATTAAATTCCCAGTTTGGTTGTTGTGGAATGGTTTCATTTGAAATTAGGATATTGTCCAGTATGAGTTGGTTTGCGATATACGGAAGTGATTATGGTTGAATTATTTTTGGTGACTAGAACATCGAAAAAAGAGAACTGACAATTCTCTATAGTAACTTCTTTTTCCAGAGTGAATTTGATGCAGTTTCTTATGTTGTTGTCATGATTGAAGAATTGTTCTAGTGTTAACGTCCTTTTCCCAGATGACAAATATGTCGTCCATGTATATTAGCCATAGTTTGAGTTTCTGGCATGATGTTTGCAGAGCTTTTTCTTCAAAAGATTCCATAAAGAAATCGGCCACTACCGGCGAAAGTGAAGATCCATAGGTAGACCATCTTCCTGTCGAAAATATCTGTCTTTCTCCTGGAAATAAGAGTTCCCTAGACAGCACTTTAACAAATCCATAATGGCATTGATTGATAGATTGGTTTTGTCAGAGAGATGGCGGTCATTGAGTAGCTCCTGTTTAATGATTTGGAGTGATTCTTCCAGTGGTACGTTAGTGTACAAACTTTCGACGTCAAAACTAACAAATTGGTCGTCAGGTGATAGGTGGATGTCTCTAAGGAGGTCCACGAAACGCTTTGAATTTTTGACGAATGATGGTGACTTTTCTTGAAGAGGCTGGATGATTAGTAAAAGATATTTAGCAAGATTATAAGCCGGAGAATTGTGAGAACTGATTACCGGTCGGAGAGACATGAATTTTCGGCAGTCCATACATATGCGGTGCTTTGCTATAGTGCTGTGTGAGTTTGCTCCTTTCAATGTCGTTAAAGTATCTTCTCTGTTGATAGAGAGTAGATTTTTTTTCTATGGTGATGGTTGGGTTGGGTTGCGCTGGGTTTCAGTAACCAAGTGTTGAAATTCCAAATATTTGGAAGCCCCTCCTTGGGCGGAGCCAACTTTTTAAACTTCAAGGTTGATGATTTCTCACAGTAAATAAGTACGTAGCCTTGGGAATTGATTGTAGTTTGCACTTAGAGCAGAGATTGTACTTATCGCAACGTCGTGTAAAAATAAAATATAGACAATGGAAGTGCGAAACACAGAGTTAATTTCAAACACATCATTGTCTCAAGCTTTTAAACAACAATAAATACCCTACTAAATTTTGTTCTGATTCAATTCAAATCACTTAAGGTATGATTCAAACTTGCCTAACTTGACTTCTGACTCTTTGCAGCTGACAAATCATTTATGCATTCAAATTTAATTTTTCAATTTAAATAAATTATTTTTTTTAAATTTATTTTTCAAATTACCCATAATTCTATGGATGCCAAACTAAATGAGTAGTGACAAGCAATGACCTTTTTAGAAGATCTTTGAAACAAAAAAAAAATAATTGAAATTGGACCACTAGAAGCAAAGAAAGAATTTTTCCTTATGATTCTAATGGCAGCCATCTTCTATGGCCGCACGATTCTTTGATGTACCCAACGTACTAATAGGGAGAGTTTTATCGTTACGCATTTTTCTCGGGAACAGCAAGGGAAAGGCCGTTATATTATCCTATAGACTTACCTATTGAGATTTTCATTTTAAAATGCTGCTATTCATAGTAACTTGTCACTTGTCTACACATTTAATAGTCTATTAGGTAACAACTAATCCATCGAAACTAAAAAAGTACAATTTTTAAATTGTAAAAGTCCTTCGACTGCTTTAGCAAAAAATATTTTCCACAAGGCCGTTATTGCACTATACCTACAATTTATGTGTCAAAGATCTTTTATAAAAGATATTTGATGAAACATTTTACAGTGTAATATACCATATTTTCATATACCATTACCATAAAGATCTTTTATAAAAAGTAATAACAAGCTATTATATTTGATAAAAGATTTTACAGTTCCGAAACAATATGCGCAAGAAAAGTTTGTCTTATACGTTTCATCACCAAAATTATATATTTCTGAATACAAAACCTATGAAGTGTTGTTCTACCATCAGCATCACATCCTAACTCTTTGAGTAGATTAACGATGCGTTTGTGAAAGCGACCTTAAAAAGAGTTAAAGTTGTGCTTACAACGTACGGCGTAACCAAATCAATTCTTGTTCAGTGCTTAATTCACAGATTTACTTCATGCCGCTTACTTCTATTTCCTTCCTTGTCGAAAAAAGTGAGAGGGTAATAAAATGGCAAACAGTGGATCAGGCATTTATGAAAACCTACAGATAACAAAATAGTTAGGATACGTTAGCTGCATAAGAGTACTGCAAGGGTGGTCGTAGAGATAGGTGAGACGTAGTCGCTGTTGTACTACGTATCCGTTTTGAGCATGCACACTGAGATACGATTACGATTAAGCATTGGTGCAAATTTAAGTGTCTATTATCAAGCATTTTTTAATAAAAATAATGCTGCACTTACTTAAAAAATGGCACAATTTCACAACACATTTCAATATCAATTGTGGGCTCGGAGAGGAATCGATGCAGCACTTAATAGCAAAGTGCGATGCATATGCCAGATCAAGGCAGCTGAAGTGGGGACTTCCCGCGATAGAGGAAGAAGAACTCGCCCGTATTCTTGACAACCTATGAGGTGAGTAGTCACCGCTGAGTACTTGCCTCTCTCACTTTTCACATGATTCAAAGTAGGTTCGAAGGGCGAAATTTGTTCACACTTACGGGCACGGGTATCAAGAATACAGGGCTTGCACTCGCTCAAATAGGCCAACATTACAGAGAACCGAAACAGACCAGGGTGACGATTCTGGGTTTTGTAGGATGGGATCGTTCGCCTGAGAGAAGAGAAGTAATTTTAACCAATAAACGCGCTTAAAAGCAGTGACGAGACGACCGAAGAATCACCACACTATTATGGGCACGCACAGAGATGCCTTGAATAACGATTTTTGGGCGAAGCCGTTTTCTCGATTAGACCCAGTAGTTGAGACTTGTAGGAAAGCTCGTGTGAAAAACGTCACTCGGGTAATTTTAGAGCACGCTATTGGACGAAAACATCACGTGACCGATCGATATTTTACTTATATCTTTTAGAGTATGACGTCGCAAAGTGAATCCAGTTATAGGGAATTTTGGACATTTACCTTAACCTTCTAACTTTTAAAGTTATAAATAAATAATAAATAAATAAAGATCTTTTATAAAAAGTAATAACAAGCTATTATATTTGATAAAAGATTTTACAGTTCCGAAACAATATGGCGCAAGAAAAGTTTGTCTTATATGTTTCATCACCAAAATTATTAATTTCTGAATACAAAACCTATGAAGTGTTGTTCTACCATCAGCATCACATCCGAACTCTTTGAGTAGATTAACGATGCGTTTGTGAAAGCGACCTTCCTTTATAGTTATAAAATTGAGTTTAGTTAATAAAAAAACATTATTTAGACAATTTTGAAAAAAAAATGACACTGCAGGATGTTTTCAGGTCTAAATAAGAACATTTTTTTCGTTTGAAAGTTTGAGACAATGATGTGTTTGAAATTAGCTCTGTGTTTCGGACTTCCATTGTCTATATTTTATTTATACACGACGTTTCGATCAGTACAATCGTCTCGTCTTCAGGTGCAAACTATAATCAATTCCTAAGGCTACGTACTTATATACTGTGAGAAATCACTCAACCTTAAAGTTTAAGAAGTTGACTCCGCCCAAGAAGGGGCTTCCAAATATTTGGGATTTCAACACTTGGTTCACTGAAAATACCCTGATTCTGCCCAATAAAGGCAGCTTCAAGGAATTTTCGTTTCTTCCAGTGTGACTCCTTGTGCAAAACCTTTGCTTCTGCCCACTTCATTCGGTGTTGTTTTGACCATGCATGTTCGGCGATTCCTGATTTCGTTGTTTCACCTTTTTGAGTATTCGTCTGATGTTCCTTAAGCCTAACACAAGGAACTTGGTAAATGTATTCCTTATTTTGTTTGTTCTTCGGTTTTGTTTTACTAAGAAGGCTTCGAATTGTATTACTAGATTTAAAAGCTGTTTTAATATTAAAGTTTTCCGCTACTCTTCGAATTTTCTCTGATACTCCTTTAACGTATGGAATTTTAAGAACTGCATTTGCCTGGTTTTGGTCTTGTAATCTCTGTCCTGTTTGTTGAAATTTAGAAATAGTATCTGTTATAAGTTTAAGGCCGTAACCATTCTGCTGCAGATCCTTCTTAATGTTTCGATTTCGGCTCTGTTATACATAGTTTTGATTATGCCTCGTTTGGTTGTAGCAGAATGATTTGAACCTTGATTTAAATATTGTTCTGTGTGAGTGGGTTTACGATACACTGTTGTTCTGATGTCGCTTTCTACTCGTGTGACAAGTACATCAAGAAAAGGAATTTGACAATTTTGCTCCAACTTCATTGTGAATTTAATGGTTTGTCTTATGTTATTTAGGTGGTGACAAAATTCTGAAAGTTGTTGGTCATTTCCGGTCCAGACAATAAAAGTATCATCAACATATCTCAGCCAGAGCTTAGGTTTATATGTTGCGGTATCAACCGCGTGTGATTCGAACCACTCCATGTAAATATTGGCCACCACTGGCGAAAGCGATGAACCCATTGGCAGACCGTCATCCTGAGCATAAAACCTATCTTTCACTTGAAAATAAGAGTTATGTAGGCATCACTCCAACAACTCCATCACTCCCTCCAGCGGTAGGCTGGTATGTTCATAAAGGGATTCGTCATCAACCAGTCTCTTTCTAATAATATCTAGCGATTCCTTTATCGGGACATTGGTGTATAGACTTTCGACATCAAAACTGACAAGTCTATCCTCGGATCTTAAAACAAAAGATTTAAGAATAATAATAAAATGGTTGGAAAGTGAAGAAATTAACCTGGATTCTGAAATGGTTACTATACTTGAATACAAGCGCAAATTTAAAGCGTTGAAACTAAAAGTTGAAACACAGGTTAGTGCATCAGACGTAGTAGATAGTATAGATAAAACTACTCGTAGTACTTCATCTTGTTGCCAACAAAACTGCTATAAACCTCAATTGAAACTACCACAGATAGAATTTTGAGAATTTGGTGGCGACATACGTGACTGGTTGATGTTTTGGAGTCAGTTTAAACATAATCATGAAAATGACCGCATTTCTAATGAAGAAAAATTACAATTTTTGGTTCAGGCAACTGTTCCAAAATCCCGCGCACGTCAAATTGTTGAAAGCTATCCACCAGTAAGCGATAATTAAGAAAAGATCATTAATTGTTTGACTCGACGTTTTGGAAGACAAGATCTACAGGTAGAAATCTACGTACGCAAACTTTTAAGATTAGTTTTGAGCAGCGTCAATAAAGCAACAAAACTAAACACATTGTACGATAAAATCGAAGCCCAGCTTTGTTCTTTAGAGACCCTAGGTGTGACATCTGATACATGCTCCGCTATGCTATTTTTCTTAGTTAAGTCATGCTTTCCAGAGGATCTGATCAGAATTTGGGAACGATCAACTAGTTTTAAAGATGACGAAAGTTCAAAAATACGCCTTGACCAGCTCATGATTTTTTTACGCAAAGAAGTTGAAAGCGAAGAACGCATCGCTCTAGCCGTCTCTGGTTTTGGAGATAATTTTAAACGTAAAGAATCATCGACAAATGTTCCAACAGCTGCTGGACTTTTAACAAATAATCAATATAAACCACGATGTGTGTTTTGTTGTGAAATGCACTATAGCTCCGAATGCAACGAAACTAAGAAAAAACCTCTTAGTGAGCTAAAAAAAATCTTATCCGAAAAGGGACGCTGTCACGTCTGTCTCAAATTTAAACATATAGCTTTCAAATGCAAAACAGCTGCTAAATTGAAATGTAAAAAATGTGTCCAAAATTAGGCAAGCCGTCAGCCGCAGAAACCTAACCAATTTCTGTACCAGATACAGAGGGCCTATGCAACACTCTGAGTAATACCACTTACAATGAAGACTTTTTACAAACATTGGTGGTTAACCTTAAAAGCAAAGATACAAGACGTCCTGTAAGAGGATCGCACAGATCATACATAAGTAGCGAAGCAGCCAAAGAAATGGGTTTTGATATACTGAGACAAGAAGATCTCATTCATTCTCTTTTTGGCGGTCTTTCAACTGAAGTAACTTCTCACAACTGTTATCGTGTCTTTTTGGAAAACCCCTATGAAAGTTATTCAAGCCATTTTGAAGCTCTGGACCAATCAGTCATCTGTACTAATGTATTGGGTATCCGAGAAGGTCCCTGGATGATAGAACTTCAAGACCTCAACATCAAAGTTAACGACAGAAATCAGACTCCAATTCAAATTTTAATTGGTGCTGACATAGCTGGAAAACTATTTACCGGTGTAAAGCATGTGCGTGCTTAAATGTGGTTTAGTTGCCTTAAAGACCAAATTAGGCTGGACTTTGATGGGTAAAGTGTCCATTCCAGCAGAAATTATTCTAAAAACAAGCAACAAAATTGCTTTGTCACTTTTATCTCCAGCTGCCAAAATAACGGATTTATGGACACTGGATATATTGGGTATTGAAGATCCAGAAGAACGGAAATCCAATCAAGAGCATGAACTGGAGATACTTGAAAACTTTAAAAAGACAGTGACACGTCAACTTGATGGAATATACTAAGTCTCAATGCCATGGACTATGGGACACAAACCACTACCTGATAATTTAAACAGCGCGAAGAAAAGACTAGACAATCTTATGAACAAGCTTGATAAAGATGGATATTATAATGATTATGAACAGGTTTTCAAAGAATGGCTAGATGAAGGCGTCTATTCTATCAAAAATTGGGTGTTTCCGTTCCCTGACTCCAAAGCCAGGCATCGGTCCCATTTCTCAGGGCGCGTAAAATGTATAACTTTCAATCTAAAATTTTGAAAAGGTTTCAAGGAAAAGCATATTTTTTTCGAGGGATGGGATCATTCCCCGGGATTGATCCCTTCTCTTGAGGGATCGATCCTTAATTCTCTCGAGATTCAAGAATTAGGCCCCTGCTGACCAGTTGAGCCAGTTGTTTAAGTGTGGCAGAGCAGGAGAATATAATGCTATTAGTTCCTTTGGAAACTTTTCTTCTTCACAAGAAAAGGGCACTTAAGTTCGTCAAAACTCCAGCCGAAAAACGTCGCAAAGCCGGCCAGAAACGTCGCAAGTTCACGTAATGTGAAAGTTGTTTAGAAACGTCGGCAGAACGTAACTCATAAAAACGTCCACACGACGTCACTGGTTTACTAGAAAATGCGCCAACGCGTGACAGGTCGGCTAAACGTTGGGTAGACAGTAACAATGTTACTGCAGTATTATCTAGCGTTAAAGCAACGGAATTTTGTCGTATGCAAGACCGTCTGAAGATCACTAATTTATACACCCAAATTAACATCCATTTAGGTGAAGTATGTGGTCATTGGCCAGAAAATTGTTGCTTGGGCCCATACCCGTCCATCACTGTAATTTTTCTTTTAAAATTAGTAAATATTTATTGAAACTTAAATTAGAAAACTGCATATTCGTTGCAGCTTTGGTTTAAAAGTAAGAAATTTTAAAATATATAAATCTGCTCTTACCCCCACAGCACCCCCATAACCGTACTTTTTTTTATAATATCCAGAAATATTTATTTGGAGCTTTAATTCAAAAGCTATAAATTCTAAGACATATTAACCCCCTCTTACCCCCTCAACAACTTTCCCACCAATGATACTTTTCTAATATTAAGAAATGTTTAGGTAAAATAAAATCTGAAAACTGCATATTCGTAGCAGCTTGGGTTTGGTTTTTGGTTAACTTCTCACCCCTTTAACGACCCCCCCCCTAGCAGTTTTTTAATAATGTTTTATTGTCACCGAACCTACATAATTATACCAAATTTTATTAAAATCTGTTAACGGGAAGACAAAAAAGAAAGCGAGCTAATAAAAACGTGGTAAAAGGTACACTTTTTCCATGCCTGGTAGTTAACAAGCAGCTTACAGCAACAATTTATTTAATTTGTCTTTTTAGGCCCACCAGACGAACAACGAGACAATTTTATTTTTCAAAGCACCTGTCACCTAGCGATGAACAGCTGCAACGACAATTACCACTGTAAAAGGATGCTGGCCCCCATTTTGCTGCACTGTGATATTTCACATTGCAACAGAAACTCCTGCATGGAAGCCCTTCAGGCGTTTTACGGCAAGCCTAATTTTCACTGGAACTTCGAGATTGCTTTTTGTATTTGCAAGTATGTATAAAACCCAATTTTCACCAAAGCATGTTTATACAAGGATTTATAAATCGGGAGCGTTAAGGGTATTACATTTATATTGTGCACATTCTTTACCACAGAATTACTATAACACCACTGACTCAGCTATGTAGTGAGTATAATAGAATGAAGGGTTAAAGTACTCCAAATCAATAAAATGTGTCACTATAAGTCGCCAACTTTTCTATATATTTGTTAACTTTTGATTTTTAATGCATCATCTAATAAGCTTCCTTAGCTAACTTTAATTAGCAATTGCGAATGTGTTATTATTATCTTCAAATGAAGACATTTTGTGTCCAATATAGGTACAGGAAATGGCTGACTTAAATAGAAGTCTAAAGATGTTTTCCTATATGAATATTAATGACATTTCACGGGGGTCGTACAATATTTGATTTTATACTGTTTTATTTTTATTTATTTCTTTGATTGGTTTTTCCATCATTATTAATATTAATGTTTATAAGTAATTTTGTAATTATTTTTATTTAAATATAATATATTTATTAAACGTCCCTGAAGTTGGCTTGGAAATATTACAGGCGATAAAACAAATAATGTGCGATTTTTAAAAAATGCAATTCTGTTCTTATTTTTTGCCTAAAATTAGCGAAATTTTGTAGAAATATTTGCTATGCAAGTATAGCAAGAGAGGTAGTTTTGTTGACAAAATTATCGAAAATAATATGAGAGTTCTGAATTAACTTACTAAGATATGTGCTGTAGATACCTAATTACATGCTTAGTGTATTCTAAAATGGTCTATTTTTTGTTATTGAAAAAAAAAATAGGGAAGGGGTGCGCTAAAAAAATTAATTACTTCATAATATACGGCTTGTGAGGTATCAATTTGAATGGAATGGAACCTAGGATCCTCGGTAGAATCTAAAAATGGTTTTTAATTAATTTTTGCAAAAAAATAATAGACTGGGGGGGGGGTAATGGTAAATTCTGGTAAATTGGTTAAAGTTTATTAAAATATAACTTACGGGATATGAAACTGCGTTATATCTAAAACCAGTTTATTTTCAGTTTTTGAAAAAAAATCAAATTTTACAAGGAAGGAGGGGGGATTGTGGGGTATCAAACTAAAGCATAGAAAGTAAAAACAGTGCTTTTTTATATAAAAACATAACTGGAGGCAGGAAGGGACGGGAGATTGATAAATTACCCCGGAACAACCTTAGAGATTATAAAAAAATTCTTCACTTTTTTCATTTAAAAAAAAAAACACATATTTTAAACTAACCTGACGTTGCGCCCCTTAGGTACACTGTGATAAATGTTGTATAAGGAACCACCTATGGTACCCACTACCAGATTGGTACCGATTCGCTTCGAAATATTTGCAATCTAGGACTAACTAACTTGACGTTGTGCCACCTGAGTAAATTGTGATAAATCTTGTACTAGAAAGCACCTATGGTACCCACTACCATCTTGGTACGGATTAGCTTCGAGAGATTTAATTAAAGAAATCTGAAATATTTTTCCCAATTTCTCAAAAAATAGCAGTCTCGTACCTATACCAAGCACCCCTTTTGATGCGTGTACTATAGAAAAGTAAAATTTCTTAGTTGATAGCATTTTAAGTTTAGAATAGAATAGAATATCTTTATTTGTCACTTGACTACTAATTTGTAGTATAGACATCGTCAAGCATAGAATAGAATATGTAAGAATATAATTTATAAATTTGTTAAAATTAAATAATTACAAAAAAAAAATAAAAGTAAAATAAAAAATTATAAATTATGTAGAAATAATAAAAAATCTTATAATTTAAAAAACAAATTATGAATTAAATAAATTGAATTATTAGGCTTAGAATACTAGGTCGACGTTACAAACATATATTATTAGAAACGATAGAAAACAAGCAAGCAAACAAGTTCGAAACAAACAAACAAAAATTTAGACTAATAGTTTAAAATAAATATAAATACTAAGACTACACTTCATAATATTCCCTTAGTAAATATAGCCATTTTCCCACCAGATGTTTTTTAAACATTTTATTATTTCTAATATCCCTTAATGCTTGTGGTAATAGGTTATAGAGTTTTGTAAGTGTATAGGATACGGACTTCTGAAACAAAACATTTGAGTGTTGCTTTATTCAAAGAATGTTTCCTTGTCTCGTGTTATAATTATGAACATAGTTTACTGGTTCATAATCTAAAAGATTTTGCCTTACAAGCATTACTGATTTAAATACAAACAACGAATAAATCGTTAGAATATTATGCTTGGCAAACAAGGGTCTACAGGAACTCAACAGTCCCACATCAAAAATCAATCTAATTATTTTTTTTGCTGCCTGAACAGTGTTTCAACATTGGGAGCATTTCCCCAAAGTACAATTCCATTTGAGAGGCTGGAAAATGCCAAAACAGAGTACACATTCAATAAATGTTTGCTTGTCATTGTGCCTTTAATTTGAAGTAGTACATAAAACGTAGAGTTTAACTTACCAAGTTAATATGATCCTGCCATCCTAGACAAGCATCTAGTGTTATTCCTAGAAATTTGTTAGTATTTACCATTATAATTTCATTCCCATTGATACATACGGGACCCAAGTATTTATCTGAGTTGCGATGGCTACGTTAAAATGTAACAAGAACAGTTTTGTTTGTATTCGCGACTAACCTATTTTCCTGCACCATTCATAAAACAAAGTGCATGTCTCATTGGATCTTTTATTTAAATCTGTGATTGGGTCTGCTGTGATTGAGATGTTTACATCTTCCGCAAAAATTGCTATGCAGTCTTATTTTAAATGATAAAGGAGGTCATACAAAAAACTAGAGGACCTAGGACCGATCCCTGTGGCACACCCAAGTTGATTTCTTCGTATTGCGAGTTTGATTCATTAATTGATATTGACATTTTTGTATATGCTAAGTAAGATTTTATTAATTCTAATGTGTTACCTCTGAAACCAATTGCATAGAGTTTCTCTAAAACAAAGTTACTATCTATAGAATCAAATGCTTTAGACATGTCAAAGAATATACCAATAACGTATTTGTTCTTATCTAGTTTCTTGCATATGTAATTTAGAAAAGTAAAACCGGTTGATTTAGTGTTTCTATTTTCCCTAAAGTCATGTTGTTTATCTGAAAGTAATTTATATTTATTAAGAAAATTAATCATACCTTGGTAAATTGCTTTTTAAAAAACTTTTGACAAAAATTCAGTATAGAAATGGATCGATAGTTACTGATATCCGGTGGGCTTTTACCCTTGAACACTGAAAACTTTTGGAACTTTTAAAAGATTTCGAAAGATACGATCCTGAAAGGATTTATTTATTAGAAACGCAAGTGGTTCAGATATTTATTCTGCAACATATTTTAAAACTTTTGTGGGTATGCAGGCAACGCCCACTGCATCTTCTTCTTCAACATTTGTCTGATACTGTGTTAGTGAGAATATAATCCAGTTTTGACTTCGACGTCGCACCGTTGATATCCGTAAAGAACCTTTTTTATTAGTTTAGTTGTTTTTGTAAGTATTGACCTATGCTCTGGATTTTCACCAGCTGCAAAACCTTATGTATATAATGCAGAAATAATATAGGTTCAAGGACCGAGCGTTGGTGGTCGCCAAAGGCATCCTTAATAATTGGAAGCCGAATTAGACTTTTTAGATCTTTTTTAATCTGTCAAAGCTAATCGCTACCAAGCTGATTAAATAATGGTTACCTAGTTGAATGTTGTACAACATTTTCCACAATGTACCCAGGTGGTACAACGTCAAGTTATTTAGTTCGCTTTAAATTTGGGTTTTTTAAAACCTCTCGAAGGTAATACTTCCTATGCTGGTAGTACGTACAATAGGTGGTTCCTAGCACAATATTTATCATAACGTATCCAGGTAGCACAACGTCAAGTTAGTCCCAGATTACAATTTTTTTGAAAAATTAAGTAAAAGTTTGAAAATTTTTTATTTAAATATCTCGAAACCAATCCGTACCAAGCTGGTAGTGGGTATTATAGGTGGTCCCTAGTACAATATTTATCACATTGTATCTAGATGGCCCAACGTCAAGTTAGTTGGAAATTAAAGGTTTCTTTTAAAAAATTAAGAAAAAAATTTTAGAATTTTTATCTAAATCTTTCGAAGTTAATCGGTACCAAGCTGGTAGTGAGTACCATAGAGGGTTCCGAGTTCAACAATTATGTTAATGTACCTAGGTTCCCGTGTGTTGCCTTGCAATATAAATTTTGCCTTGCAATATAAATGAGTCGACTCTGAACCATAGGTATGTTATTTTTTTGGAGCGATCTCATGTATTTTAAATGCCTGGTGTTGGCATAGGGTTCCTTCTAAAAGAAAGTCCCTGTTAAGTTTTAAGTAGGTAGTTTGTGTAAGAATTTGGATAGAGAAGGTCGCCTTCTACAGTTTTTTTATTGATTGAATACATTCTCGCCGGCTGGGGCTATGCATCACCATGGGTATTTAACTAAGCACCACCTTCGCTTAGTGCTATGCACAGTCCTTCATTGGAACCGCTCTTAGTTTGAAGACGTTCTGCCCTAGAGGTGATTTTGTCTGGTCACCTGTGGTGTTTCCTGATCATCTTGCACTTGGTTGACGAGGAAGATTAACCAAACAGATAAGCTAACCTCTATTTTCAATTTAAACCGTAACTTCAAAGCATTCAACTTAAACTTTCTTTTTAAACAAAACCTTAAACTTAACTTTTTTAAAAAATCAGTCTTTTTAAACAGAACCTTAAACTTAACTTTTTTTTAAATCAGATTTCGTACGCACAGTTAATAGGAAGGTAACCTCTCGTTTAGATTGGGACAACCTGTGCTTATATTTTTGCAATTTTTTTAAAAACACAAAATCAACAGTTTTTTGTAGTCTGATTCTTTTGTGATGCTACTTATTATTTAACTTCTACAATATATTTATATTTAACTCTACCCTAGCCTTTTACTATGTATCACCCTAAAACCTGAACATATTTACACCTCTATTTGAGCCTTCACTTTTATTGAGGTTAGAACCCCGGACTTTGATGTGGCGTGGTGTCAGTGAAGCGTTTACTGACCCCCCGCCATCTAAAGGGGTAACACTGGCGCACAACGTGGTTAAAGCTTTCAAGCTTTTTTTAATTTTTTTGGTTGAAGGGTTTTACATGGTGGAAAGTTAAGGTAATATTTAGGGTACCCACATTTCTTCCTTTCTGGTAAAAATTTTCATGCTGCGTCATGTGTCACTTGATTTTTTCGATAATATTTTTTTTTATAAATTTGGGCACACTTTAAATAAAAGCAAAGGCATTGGGTATTTTGTTTACTATTTCACACATTTTTGCATAAAATAACAATTGTTTCCACCTGTTTTTTAGTTTTGTCGTGCATTTTTAACCCAACTTAATTTCTTTAACAAGATAACAAGGAGTTTTGCCAACTGTTTTTTATTTTGAGCATATTAACAAGTTTTTTCAATGTAGTGATAATTTAATTTATGTTCATAAAATTTTGGATTGTACTTGAATGGTGTTAAGCGTTTATGGTGGGTAAATACCCTGTTATAACTTATATTCTTGGCGTCAAGCAAGAAGAAGAGGTCTGGCTGTAAGGTAGGTCCTATTGTTTTGATTGAAAAAAGTTTGACTTTTTTGAGAAAGTCAGGGGGAAATATTTTGCAAAAATTGGTTAATTGGAATGAACCATGGTGATTTACAATTTTTTTGAGTAAATTTTTGTAGTTGATTATCATTTTTCCTAATACAATACTTTGTTTGAAAGAAAATAAAATATTTTAACCGAAGGGTCAGTCCATCTTAAGTGAACCATTGGCTGTGCTCGAAAATTTTTTTTTTATTATTTTTTCTTGATATTTTGACAGCTCGCATTTTAGAACCTGAAACTGACCAACACTTACTGTTTTGCATGTTTTTCACAGAGGGCGCTTTGGTAATTTGGTAATTTTTTTTTAAAGAGTAACTTTTTGGCAAATTTTCTTGAGTTTTTCTGGACACTTTGAAAGTTATAAAACAAATGGTTTTGTTTCTTGGTATTATTCAATTAAATTTCTGTATTGTTTCTAATGAAAATTAATTCATATAACAAGAAAGTTAAGTCCTACAGAGTTTTTTAAAATTATAAACCTACCAATAAATCTTAAAAATAAACATTTCCCAATGACCCATACAGTCTTTTATACCAAAAAAAAGTAATAATAATATTAAATAAAAAAGAAACAAAAGGAAAAAGATCACAAACCATTTCCTTACTAGAAAAAAAAATAAAATTAAAAATATAAAGATCAATTTAAAAAGAAAATTTTTTACTAAATAAAAATGCGAGAAAAACTAAAAATACAAAAAAGTATTTTTAACATATAACCACATTCATTAAAATGCGACATAACATTTTTGCTGGTTTTTCGCTGATTGGTTTGTTGAGGAAGTTTATAAAATCTTCATTAGTTTTAAAGGAGTTTGTTATTATCGGCGTTCTGTAACACTGATATATAGGACACTCCACTATAATATGTAGGATTGTTTCGAGCTTTTCCAAGTTACAGATTGTGCAATATTGTCTTTGGTCAATTTTATAGGCAATTTTGTTGAAGTAAAATTTTATCTGGTACTTTGAAGCCAACCTTATATTGCTCAAAATTCTTGTCTAAAAAATAAATATTAAGTTTTTGATGTAGGTATGATTGTGACCCGGGCCCTGTTGTGAAAAAACCATAGAATTGTGGATAATTCGAGTCTTGTAAAGACTGGATATCGACATGACGCAGAAAACTAGAGTATGATTCCATCACTGAATATTTAGATATATTTATGGGGTTAAAAACCAGTCTGCCACCCAGTTGTATTTATTAGGCTCATGTTGAAATACTAACAGTTTTTTAAAACATAAACGGGGGTATCTTGAAGGTTACATTGCTAATAGTTTTTCAATCCAAGAAAGACATAATTTAAGACGTACCATCCAGCCTAGCGTTGATTTAGGTAAGTATAGCAAGCTTTTAAAGAAATCAGTTTGAATCCTTTCTATAATGTCAGTGTAACGTAGTGCCCAAATTGGCATGTAATGAGAAAACGAGTTGACGACAAGTGATTCAAAGAGTTTTAGGAGGACATCCCAAGAGTTTACTTTAGTTTTACACATTATGTCAGTTGTCACCCCTATAGACCGTTTCGCTTTTTGTGCTGCTGAGTTGGTCATTTCCCGGAAAAGACCTGAAGTAGAAAATTGTACGCCCAAGTACTTAAAATGATTCACAATTTCGACGGGTTTATTGAAAAGGCTAAATTGACCACTTGGTTGACCAGCTCTTTTAGCGAAACTCACTATTTTGGTTTTTGATGTGTTTATAGTCAATGAGTTTTCTTCAACGTATTCTTCAAGTACTTTAAGTTTACGTGCCAAGTCATACTCCGAGTTGTCCAGTAGTACTATATCGTCAGCGTACAACAATACTATGACATCATAGACATGGTTAATAAAGATTCCCGTGGCTTTTCTACTTCTAAAAAAGTCCTCTATATCCGAGACAAACAAAGCAAAAAGAATAGGGCTTAAGATTTCACCTTGCAATAAGTCTTCATTTATACAAAATTCTTTTGTAAACTTGAAGTCGGACCTGATTTTAAAGGAAGCATTTAAATAAAGATTTTTAAGTATGCGTAAAAATTTTGAACTAAGCCCCAGAAAGTACAACTTACGCCACAATAAGTTATGATTGATTGAATCGAAGACCCGCCTAAAATCAACGAATGCTGCGCAGACCTTTCTACCGCACCGCAGTTGAAGATGAATTAAAGATGTAAGCACAAACACATTGTCTGCACAGCCTCTTTTTTTTTAAACCTGCTTGGGTCTCAGGGAGAGCTTCTGCGTAATTAACCATAATTCTAACCTGGATGAAAGGATCTGAGAATATCTTGGGAAGTGTATTAATTAAGGCAATTTCTCTATAATTTTCCGGAAGTTTAGGGGGGCCCTTCTTGTGTAACAAAAAAAGAATGATTTTTGACCAGTCTTCTGGAAGAGATTCTATTTCAAGTATTTTATTAAATAAGCAATTAATGCAAAGAAGCCAGTTTTGAGGAAGATTTTGATAAAATTCTTAGCACAGACCATCTGCTCCGGGTGCGTTACTACTTTTGCAAAGGCTAAGCGCAACTTTTAGAAAATTAAATGATATGTTCGCATCTAGCGTAGGGCATCTGGTATCAAAAAACGTAGTGTTATCTGTGTTAATTTCTATATTACTATATATTATGTCATAGAATTTTTTCCATCGATCAACCGATAGTGACTTTTGACTATTTTTAGTGTTTTTATAGCGTTTTACTGCGAACGAAAATTCTTTTCGATTTTGAACTCTGAGTAGTTTAGATGTTATTTCTTTTTCATGGTCGAATTTATTTTGTTTGATTGTTTTGTTATATTTTGGTTTGCTCGTTATGTAATTTAATAAAAATGGCTGTTGAAAGCTATTTCTCTTACAAATTTTAAGATTGGCGTTAACCTCTTTTTTAAGATGTGAACATTGAAGGTCAAACCATGGTGTGGAGGGGCTTTTTTTACTTTGAGGGTACATTTTTTTTTGTCATACCTAGATTAGATGCAACTTGCGTTATTGTACTTGCAATGGATTTATAAGCATTTTCAATATTACCTATTGGAAGTGTTGGTTGGACGTATCTTATTGTGGTTTTATATGCTGTTTTTAAGTCGTCTTTTGAGGATAGCGAGGTGAGCGGAGTTAATTTAGCTGGTTTAACTAGTTTTTTGGGAGGTTTGCACAAAAAATTATTAAGTTCTACTTTTAGTGGAAAGTGAAAAGAAGAAATACTGAAGTTATTTAAGACTTCCATGTCCGATATTTGCGAAAGGCGGTCGCTTGAAAACCATACTAGATCATTTATACTTGTGCCCATAGGACCACAAAAAGTGAAAGATCCTGGGTAGTCGGAGGCTATTCTGCCGTTAATCAAATTAAAAGTGTTTGAGTTCATAAATTGAAGTAGTTGTTTACCTCTGGTGTTAGTGGTTTTATCTAAACTAAACCGATATTCGTATAAATTCGTGCCTGAAACCAGTTCGGCCTCGATTATGTCATTTTCCCCCACCCTAGCGTTAAAGTACTCTCCAATAAGGATTGACGTGTAAGGATGTTAAGATTTTATCTCAAATAAGGTTTGCTGCAAAGTATCAAAAATAAATTCTAATTCTAGGTTGGGCCTAAAGTAAGTGATTATTTGTAATAATCAGTGAAAAACCATTAGGAGATATTAAACGTATAATCCAATACTACTAAGCTGTTAAATCATATGTTAACTAAAGTTAATAAGCTCCCACTAGCCCCGACAATTTTCTTTTATCGCATGAGATGAATAAATCTTAAAATTAAGAAGAGATTCGTAATTAAATAATTCATTTAACAACCACACATATTGCATTAAAATCTACATTTTCTAACAGTTGAAAAAATTTTCTAAATCCTTGGCAGTTTCAGATTATCAATGAGATTGGTTGTGGCGAAACATCGTTTGATAATTTCTTTTTCGCTTTGGTCTTTTGTGTGTTCATTGTGGGATGCTTATCCAAGTTTGAATTTTCGTTATTTCCACCCAAGATCTCTTGATCTTTTGTTTTTTGAGATTGGTTGTTATGGTGCTTCTTCTTGACTTCTAATACTGGAGCTATTTCTGACATGTTTTGAATTTGCCGCAAATGAATCGTTGGATCTTACTCTTTTTTGTCCAGCTTACAAAAAGAAACGATTTGAGGGATCCCTCTAACGTACTTGTCAAGTTCGTTGCGTAAAGATTTCAATTCATTTTATTGATTTGGTGTGAGATCTGATTTAATTTTTATGCTCTTGTACTTGTGGTTTTGACGTAATAAATTTTTATTTTTAAAGATGTGTAGAGCAGCCACCTGAGAATCTAATTCAATCTTTATGGGGCGGTTTTTTCCAGTGATTACTTTGGTGCCTAATCGAAAATATTTTTGCGTTCTTTGTTGTATTGAAGGCGATATAATATGTAAGATTTCCTTAACCGCAATTTGATCAGCGCTTATGCTGGATTTTTGCACGCCGATCAGTAAAATGTTTTTGGCATGAATGATGCGTTGTTGGGTCTCAGCGAATAGTTCGTTAGCGTTAGTTGCTGGAGACTTATTGTTTATTTTGGTTTCTAAGCTGCGTACTTTGGTTTCAAGCAGCTTATGTTGCGTTTGCAGTTGTATTACATCTTTGTGGCATTGTTGAAGCATGGATTCGTGGGCAGAAAGAGTTTGCATAATACCCTCTGTCATTCCTCTAAGCTCGTCCATCAGTACTCTAAAGTGGCCGGTATATAGTGGTTCATTTTCAACGTTCTGCGATAGAACCGTAGGTGTCTGTGTCGGGGGCGTGGATAAACATTTGAAACAGCGCGGGAGATCGCGATCTTTGTCGCCTGTATTTTGCGGCGGAGTGCAGCACGTAGTACAGATCCTTCGAAAGCATACTGAACAAACGCAAACAGAGGAACCTTGCAGGTTCTCGTATTTGCACACATAGCATGACGTAGGTGCTAATGTAGACGGCATGTCGACAGCGTTGGGTACAAAGTCCAACCTGCGAAATTTTGGCAGGCGTTTTTCGTCTTTTTCTCTTTACTTTGTGGAAAGTGGTCAATGAAAAATTGCATAATGGTAGTTTTGCAATAAGATGTAAGTGTTTTTTTGTAATAATTTGCGGTTTACTCACAGTTTTTTTACAGCTTTGTACGGAGCTGTTTCTTTTACACCTTCCTACGACCACTTCAAACCTAACCTTGGTATTATAATCAAATATTTATTATTCCTATTACTGTATAAGAAAGAAGAATTTATAGCAGTTTTTTTATAAACCATTTTGGTTCCTGCTTCATTCACATTTTTTTTTTTATCTCCAACAAAAATTGTGTGTGATTGATAAAGATTTTTTTTTTGTTGGAGATTTTATTTTCAAAAGCAAAGGAAGAATGAAAAGATAAATTCCTTTTCCAGTTAGGTTTTTTTAAACTTTTAATATCTCAAAAACTGAGCAAGCCAAACTTCACCTTTTGCCCAGATAGATACTTAATATCTCAGATAATAATAATCAACTATCACACTTCAAAAAAAAAATAAAACTACGTAAATTCCAATCACCAATAACTGAATCCAAATTTTGAATTTGTATTTAAGTATACTATAACATAACTCTCTTTGAAACAATTTCAAAGTTTTTGATTCAAATAGTTCACTTGAATTATAACTTTTTTATGTTTAAACAAAATTAATACTTTTTTTGGATAAAATAAGTTGAATGAAACTAATCCAAGATATTTAATGGAACTAATCCAGATATTTAAGTACCAAAGTTTTTTGGATTAAATTTTTTTGTAATTTTTTTTATATTTTTTTTAACCAGATAAAAATTAAAGTTAGTTTATTGCTCGTAAGCCCCTGTCATTTTTGCAACTAGCAGATTGTCTTTTGAGCATCCAGTGTTTTGGAGTACGTAAAGGTATTTCTCTGAAATTTTAAAACCACTTTGTTTTTATTTTAGTATTAGTATTTAAAACTGTTTAGATATATGTGTGCAGTCTGTTTCCTGTTCGCTTTTTAGCAAGTGGTGAATATTTGGCAAGTGGTGAATATTTAGCAAGTGGTGAATATTTAGCAAGTGGTTAATATTTTAAGATTTTTTTTGTGGTTTATTTGTGGCACAACAGAGTAGGATGGTACGCATTTTGCGCATAAATCGTGTTTTCCTGGTAGCCGAAACCATATACAGTAAATAATTATTTTTTTTTTTTTTAAAAAAAGGTTTCATACCGTAAACTTTAATTGGGAATTGTTGCACTTTGATACTGTTCAAAGATGTAGGTGAACCGATTATTAAGTGATGAAATTACTTATGAATTAGAGTCTCGGGGTGTTGAAATTGTCAGTCATGCAGCTAAAGACAAACGTGTTCTCTTATGGAATATGCTAAGCGGAAGACGTTCTGGTTTGAGGGAGTTTAAGTACGCTTTGATTCCGTTCGGGAACTGGAAAGCATTCAGGTGTTTGACAAAGCAAATAGGGAGAATAAATTTCAGCGAATTCAATCAAAGTTGTTCCATGTCAGAGGTAGATTTGTTCTGATTGTTCCGGAGAGTATGGAGTCAGTCTTAGCAGACGCAGAACACTCAACCTCCGGTGGAACAGATTTTGGACGTACCTCCACCACTCAACTTATTTCAAGCTGCAAGCTTTCCTAAAACTGCTCACCGTGGACGCTTCCAACAGACCCAAAGTGACTTTGGTCATATAGATCGATCGAATGTGGTTTCTAGACCCTGTCATAGGACAAATATCCCAACAATGGCCTTTAGGAACAGATTTTCTTCTACTGTCCACTTCAGAGGCAAGTTAATTTTGACCTGCCACAACCCGCTACACAGTGTACCCGACCAGCAGCTTCCTCAATGCGATATGAACATTGTCAACCACCCCATATATCAGAAATATCCTCGATACCTAGACCACCAGTGGTTGAGACAAATGTGTATCCATCATACTACCCGCAGCCATCTAGATCCTGACAGAGCGCACCAACCAGTCACTTTTCTGTGGCACCCAGTAATGCACCTTACAGGTCTTCGGGATCCCACCCGCCTGTACCACGATTGCATAGTGTTGATGTTCATCCACAAGTACATTCGTTGGCAAAATGGTACATTCGGTATGATGGGTGACTCAAGTTTGACGACTTTACTGGTCAATTTAAAAGATAAGTGCCTGTCCAGAGGAATCTCATAGGAACAGCTGATAACATCCCAACAGTCAATGGGTGAATTTTTAAAGGGCAATGTTATAGATTGGTATCGAATACAGAGAAAAACATTTCAGAATTGGAGTGATTTTAAAGCTGGGCTATGGAAGACATTCCTAACACACAAGCCTAGCAGCGAGAAATACCAAAAAGAACTCAAAGAGTAGATTAGTGGTTCGGACTATATGTTACTCGCATGCAGAACTCGTTTCGACAGCTGAAACCACCTACACCAGAGAGTGAACAACTAGCACTCATAAGGCGAAATATGTTACCGCCATCGCAGAAAGCTTTGGTGTTGCGAGACATTCACACCATTGATAAGCTCATTGAGTTGGGTAGTGAAAGGATAAACAGGAGCACTAGATAGCAGTCTAGTGACCCCACCAAACCATGGCCATCAGTTAGCGGAGAAAAACCTTTCTCTCTTATGCTTGGCTCATGCCGTGGGCGATAAACGCCCTTCGCCCTTCTTTAAACATTACTGTCCTCAATTACCCCCTTCTAGCACTACTGGATTCTGCGGCTAGCTCTACGATTGCCGGAGGTCCCAGATGAAAAATTTTTCTCTGAAAAGTCTCTTGGATTACAATTAGATAGAGGACGTAGATCAAAATGTGTCGTTGCATACGGACAAACTACCATCGTCGAAGGAGTAGTCGATGTTCCAATCTACTTGATGGGCCATGTGCAGCTACACTCATTCTGGAAACGGATTCACCACAAGTTCTTAATCCTGAACAGCAGGGACAACTGGCAGCAGCAGCCGGTCTCCATAACGCAGTAGGTAGGATATCGGCCTGCTGCACGGAAGGTCTCGGGTTCGAATCCCGGCTAGGTGCATGAATATTTTGTGTTTGTCTTTCACTTTGCAAAATCTTGGCTAAAAAAAAAATAATATAAATTAATATTATGTACATTTAAAAGGAAAATTCTCTAAGATGAAAGATGGATTGGAGTTTACCACAGATTACGAACACGAGATAATTCTGGAACCTTGCACGAAGCCGATAAAACAGAGATATTAACCGGTGTCTCCTCTGAAACAGAAGATTATTAACTTAGAGCTTGACAGAATGTTGGAACTAGATGTAATGCCAAAGTCGAACGGTAAGTCGTACATCGTCTGCTGCACTATAACATCATTGAAAGTTATTTTCTTCCGTAAAGTAATGTTGTTTTCTGTGATTTAAAAGAAAAAAGAATAAACATAATTGAACTGAAAATCCAGTCAGTTACTTAACAAAACTAACATGTGCTATAGTGTGAAATAGTCTTAAAATACTGATAAAACCTTTAATTAGATTAATGAAGTGTGTTCAATACAAGAAAGAGTGATATTAGGTGACCAATCTCAGGTCACCTCAGATAAGTTATCTTTTATTTAAAACCTGAAAAATTTACTTTTTTGTTTCTTGAATATGAACAGCATATCTTTGGTATAAATGGATTTATTGAGTGAGTGGAAAATATTTGCACTATTAAACTGAACTTAATAACAAAAAAAATGTCGAAAAAAACCCAAATTATGACAAGGCTGCAAAAGGCCCTTAAAGACAACTTACAGGGCGAACTGAAAGTAAACTCTAACACAAAAAACATGGCAAATGTTAGTTATATAGAGGTTAGCCATGAAGAGGAAAATGAGTCAGACCCACAGTTGATACCTTCAACAGAGATAATGATGGATCTGAGAAACAACTTAGCTATGGAATCCGCCAAAAATTTAGAACTAGAAGATCGAGTAAGAAAATTAAACACAAAAATGTATTTTTCAAATAAAATAGTACAACTTAAAAATGAAATGATTGACATGGTAAAAAATAAACTTGAGCGAAAGTATGTAGAGGCTTCAAGCCAAACTGAAACTTTAAATTCTGACACTTTTACAAACTGAAAGTATTATAGAAGAAACGCTTTGTGAAAAGCAAATACAGCTTAAAATCAAAATAGATAATCCTACAAGAAAAACTCAACTTAATAAATCTAAAACACTACAAAATCCAAAAAACAACAGATTTCTACAGTAAACAAAATTAAACAGGGTACCACACAGGACCAACCAAATAAAGTTGCACCTGGAAATCAATCTGATAATCATGAAAACAGCTTAAAACAAAAAAAGCCCAGAATTTTATTTTACGGAGACCACGGCGCCAAGGGTCTCTCGATTTCATTTACAAATTTGGACACGTCATAAAAGTATTATGCATATGAAATAGTTCAACCGAACGCAACATGGAGTCAACTAAGTAGTAATTTTTTTGACAATGTGAAAGATTTTTCGCAATGCGATTATGTTATTATTATGAAAACAATAGATCCAACAGAAGAAACAAATTATAAAATCTTTAAAGAGCTCCTGTTTTCAAGTAAATTTACAAACGTAATTGTGTACTTGAAATATAATTCTGAATGTTTATCTAGTAGAAGTACATATGTTGAGACATATGATCTATTAAGCAGAATAATTTTTAAGCATAAATTAACAACTAAAATTGTATGCAACAAACAGAAAAAATATAAATTTACTTTTACAACAAATTCTTTATGTGACAAAATAATTTTTTATATGCCATTCTTCAAACCAATATTAAGATCGATTAATTTTGAAGGTAGTCAAAAAATTTGTAATTTTTCTGCAGCATTATATAATAACAAAATTAAAATAAATGATAATGTAGTTGGCGAGGTTAAGGATGTTTTAAATACCATAATTGATAAGGTTTGTAATTCTGAGATTATGGAATGCAATGACTCTTCAAATATGCAGCTCCTTTTTTTATACCCGAGGCTGTCCCAATGCAGACTTATGGAGAAAATTTAATGACAAAAAAAGTAACTTTGGATGATAATAAATGGTCAGCAATTCATCTTAACATACAATCACTGAATTGTAAAATAAACTTGGTGGATTTAACACTATCATGCCTTAAATCTAAACCCACCTTACTTTGCTTTACAGAACATTGGCTTAAAAAGGAAAATTTGCAGTTTGTTAAAATAGAGGGTTATGAAATTATAAGTAGTTTTTGTCGAAAAAATCGTAGCCACGGAGGATCAATAATATTTATCAAGAAAGAATCATTAAACTACTCGAAAAACCTTTTGTATTTGTTTAAATTATCCGACGAAATAAATATTGAGTGTTCTGCTATTAGTTTGGGATATGTTTGCGTAGTTAATATATATAGGTCTTCTAATGGAGATTATACAAAATTTCTAGAGGGACTTTCAAACATATTAGTAAAAGAATTTCAAAAGTTCAAGAAAGTAATCATTTGTGGCGATATAAATATTAACTATTTTAACAAATTTTTAAACAAAAAGCTCTTGATTGACATCTTTGACTCGTTTAATCTTAAAGCTCTTGTATCACAACCAACACGGATATGCATTAGAAACGGTGTCATTGTTTCCACAGGAATTGATTATGTGGTGACAAATGAGATAATGTCTACTGTGTGTGACGTGTTTGAGCCAGGTCTTTCAAATCACTTTGCGCAAGTATTTCAATTTAACAAAGATAGGCTGCTGGATCCTCCCACTGACGCTTATATTCGTGGAAGAATTTTCTCTCTTGCAAAGACGTTAGAGTTTCGAAATCGCCTTAAAGTTGAGTTTTGCATCAACAACATACCGGGTAATGTAAATGTAATATTTCAGGAATTCTATAGTCACTTTTTATGGTGTTTTGATGTATGTTTTCCTGAACAGAGGATACACACTGTAAAAAAAATGTGAAAATATTTTATTTTTAAATGGGTTGCAAAATAAACGCACTGAGCTTGAAAATTTGAACGGGCTTAGAAAACATACAGAGTATATTTCGCTCACTGTCAAATACAAAAAACTGAAGAATGAGGTTCAAAAGGAAACTAAGCTAGAAAAAAGTAGGTTTTATTCGGGAATTATAAGTAGGGCACAAAATAAAACTAAAGCAGCATGGCGTTTAATAAATCAACTATCTGGAAAACAGCAAAAAAGACAATGCCTTTCTGAACTACACGTTAATGGCAAATCGCTGTTTGAAATAAAGAAATTGCTAATGCATTTGGAGAATATCTTCCTTCTGTGGTAAATGATAAACTAAATAAATATTTTGGGAATACCATGTCTACCACTTGCACCACGGGAAAAACAATATGTCCGACTATGTTTTTTGAGGAAACTACACCTGATGAAGTAGCACGAATTATCAAATCTTTACCAAACAAAAAATCGTCAGGAAAGGACAATATTCCAATAACACTTTTGAAGGACTATATTGATGAACTGTCGGAAATCTTAGCAGTTATTGTAAACAGGTCGGTGGCGGAAGGAAAGTTTCCTGAAGCGCTTAAGGTGGCAGTTGTGGTTCCAGTCTTTAATAAGGGAAATAAAAAAGATATTAAAAACTATCGCCCAATTTCTGTTCTGAGTGTGTTCTCAAAAGTAATACAAAAAGTAATTTTAGAAAAGACTGAGAGTTTTCTTATTAAAAACAACGTTCTTACAAAATCACAACACGGATTTCGTAAAGGTTTTTCTACTGAAACGGCTTGTGTTGATTTTATTCAATCAGTTTACAAGAAAATGGATAATAATGAGACCGTCGTTGTCGTAATATTTGATTTAAGTAGAGCTTTTGATACAGTGGATCTAAATTTTCTATCACACAAGTTAAACAGACTAGGAATACGGGATAACATTAATAATTGTTTTAAATCCTTTCTCCTAAATAGAACATTTTCTGTCAAACAAAATGAGGAATGATCAAACACTTTTCAGCTAAATCAGGGAACACCACAGGGGAGTATTTTGGGCTCTCCTTATTTAACAACGACCTCCCAGAACACTTAAAAAGTGCCGAAGTTTACTTATATGCGGATGATACTACATCAGTTATTTCAGACTCTGATCCTGTGGTTGTTAAATCAATGGTTTATTTGTGCTATTAAGCAAATAAATTAATGTTAAATTCTAAAAAAACTCAGGTTATTGAACTACATAACAAACATAGAGAATCAAATAACTTTAGTTTTAACTTTGATGGAGATACTGTTACATATGCTGAACAAGTAAATTTTTTAGGAATTATGATTGATAAACATCTTGACTTTAAATGCCAAGTAGATTCAGTTTGCAAAAAAATGAACAAGAGTTTTTTCCTCTTGAGAAATTTAAAGAAGTCGCTACCTTTAAAAGAACTGATGTGCGTGTACTTCAGTTCTGTTCAGTCTATTTTAACTTACAATGTGGTTGTATGGGGACAGTCTCGGGATGTGGAAAGGGTCCTGATTGCGCAGAAAAGAATTATACGACTGCTATTTGATATTCAGTATCAACAATCCTGTAGGGAAACTTTTAGATCAAAAAAAATATTTACAGTCACGTCTATCTTTATTTATAGAATTCTAATTGTAACCTTCAAAAAACGGGTGCACCTTACTAAAAACGGAGATTTACATAATTATCAAACTATATATAAGAATAACATTTTACCTGAAAAACATAAACATGAATTCTACAAGAAGTCTCCTATTTATACTGGTTGCTCTTTTTTTAATACGTTGCCCAATTTTATTAAAGAAATTAGCAGCTTAAATAAATTCAAAAATGCGCTCAAGAAACTGTTGTTTTCAGAAGTGATCTACACTTTACAGGAGTTTAAAGAATATCTTTTACATAGACCATAGGCAATATGGTTTTTGTCTGAATGTATGAGTAAGCTTTGTTTGTTACTGATTTTTTAGTCTTATATATTTATTGTTACTTTTATGTACTGTTTTACTTTTGACAATTGTCTATACTAATATTTATTTAGTTCCGTTGAGACAATAAAAATTTTGAATTTGAATTTGAATTAAGTTTCGCTTTGATGTCGACTACCGCTAATTGAACAAATACACATGAAATGTAAATTCTGTCGCCCCTTCTTAAAATTTCTTGGTTTCTTCGCTGCGACGTGGAAAAGGTTGAAGCCATTTTGAATGTGCCTGTCCCGAAAACTGTCAAACAAGTGAGAAGCTTTCTTGGTATGGTCATCTGGTACCGACGCTTTGTGCCGGAGTTTTCCACTGTTGTTTCTTCCTTAACGCGCCTTACGATGAAAAATGTTCCTTTTCTTTGGACTTCGGAGTTTGATGACGCCTTCAATAAACTTAAATCCGCTCTGGTGTCGGCACCCATTTTGACGTGTCCAGATTTTAATAGGCCATTTACATTGCAGACAGATGCGAGCGCATATGGTATTGGGGCCGTGCTTACTCAGTAGTTCGAGGGTGGAGAGAAAGTCATATGCTACATTTCTCGATCTTTGACAAGAACAGAGAAGAATTACTCGACCACAGGAAGAGAGTGTTTGGAAGTTGTCTGCCGTGGCAGTTGTCTGCCGTGGAGAAGCTCAAATAATACCTAGAATTGACAACTTTCACTGTCATTACTGACCACAGCTCTTTGGTCTGGCTAAACAATTTGAAGGACCTTACCGGACGATTAGCGCGCTGGGCCTTAGGGTTGCAGGCGTATGACTATACCATTATACATCGAAAGGGTCGACTTCATTTTGTACCTGACTATCTATCTAGAGCGGTTCCAAATATAGATTCCGTCACCGTGGTTGAAAAGTATGACTTTTCGAACACCAAGGATCCATGGTATTTACGAGTGAATGACTCGGCTATTAAGAATCCAATCAAGTTCTCTCAATGGTGAGTGAAAAAGGTTATTTTGTACAAGTATGTTAAGTGTGCTATTCCAGAACTATCTAATATTTCAGACTATTAGAAAATAGTCATTCCTAAGGAGCAACGCCAAGAGCTATTAAGGGACGCGCACATTTTGGTATCTTTAAAACCTTTAATCGCCTTAAAGTTACATATTTTTCGGCAAAGATGAATACCGATATCACCCGATATGTTGATAGATGTGTTAACTGTGCCAAATACAAAACCGAACAGAAGGCACCACCAGAACTCACCTAACCTTGGCAAGTAATCAGCCTGGATTTCATAGGACCTTTACCCAGGTCATCAATACATGGCAATAACCATTTGCTAGTGGTCAGCGACTATTTTAGCAAATATGTGTTCATTTTTCTTGGTCGTTCGGCCACCGCTAATCTGTAGACATCGAGAAAATGACATTATTTTAACCTTTGGGGCACCTCAATATGTAATTTGCGATAATGGTTCCCAGACGAAGATATACGGCAGTGTAGTGTATCAAGCTGATCCGTGTGAGATAGCAAATCGTGTCGTGAAAACTATGGTTTCGATGTATATTGGCGATAATTAGCGCCGCTGGGATGTCAACTTGCTAGCGTTGGTTTGTGCCATTCGAACGTCCAAGAGCGAGGCGACTGGGTTCACCTCTTACTATATTAATTTTGGCAGAGAATATGTCTCTGAGGGTCGAGAGTATACATATGCCCTTGACAAAAATTCCAAACCGGCCCTGGAAAAGTGTCTATTTTTTTTTCTTTCTTTCTTTCCTTGTTTTCTTTCCTTTATCCACTGGTTGGACTCACATTTTTCGTTTCTTCTCTTCAAAATTCAAAATTTTGGCGGCAGTTTTTCGGGAGCTCAAATTCTTTTACAAAGACTGCTGAGTCGGGTACATTTTAAAGCTCTGGATTTTTTAGTTAATATCGGTCACTAGATAGCCAGAAACTTACTCGGCAGAACATCATGCTAATTTAATTGTTTTCGTACTTTCGGTTTTTTCCGAAAGCAATTTGTTAGATTATCTTTTCTTATCTGATATTTTCCGCGTCATTTCTTTGTATTCTTTTCAAGTCGATTCACTCTTTGAAATTATTTTTCTAAAGTTCTTTATCGGTATGCATGTTTGATTTCTGGTTGCGGGGCATCGGTCCATCCGGAACCATGACTTGCTTTTTATACGAGACTTGGCTGCTGCCCTAGCGCCATGTACAATTCCAGTCTCCTGGACTAAAGTAACACCCTAGTAGAGTTCAGTGCTCCATTTCAGTTTGCGGAGTCTCTTGTGGTGTTTCTGGGTTGGCTGGTGTTACACCGCTTGCAGGAATATCGGGGGGGGAGGGGGAAGTTTTGTAGGTCCCTTTCGGATTTTCTTTACGGATCCCTGTCTATTGGGTGTTGCTCGGTTACACCGTCACCGCATTTGCTTGCTTCCTCATAATGTGTCAGGATGGATGGGCATCTGACGTGGCCTTATGGGGGTTATTGGTTAAAGTTCTTAACTGAGTTGTTTTTTTCCTTTTCAAGGTATTACAGTTTTTCCTTTAAGTCATCGACTTTCTTTATGGTGCTGGTTGAAGAGTATGTCTACGTCCGGTTTCGATTTAGGTAGACTCTCTCCCAAGGCCTTCTTATCGATGTTCACCTCTGTCGGAGAAAGGGGGGAGTGTAACAATGCTACAGGCTCGCTACGAAATTACCAGGCAATCTGTAACGGTTCAATATTTCCCTAACAATATCCCTTAGAAAAAATAATTCTTCAAAACACCCTTCTAATACCCTGGAAAAATCTTTAAGTCAATCATCTTTACTATATGTCTGAGCATTTTGTTTATTATATATCCTACTATTTTATGGCGAATGCGCTGGAAAAACAATATTTACTGTTGGACTGAGGTTGAATTATACTAGAATTATGATTATTTTATGTGGAGGCATTTTACTCTGTTTAACTTTTTTTTCAAAACAAAGCAAACCTCAATATTTCAAATAAAACACCATTGAACTCTTTCTAATAAACCAATAAATTTAATTACAGTGGCAAATCATGTGTTTTCCAAAAATAACATTACAACATCCATCTTTCTTTTATATTAACTAATGATATACAGTCTACAGTTCAATGAAACTTCGTATTTTTCTTGTATAATTTAACCAGTCCAAGAAAGGTTGCTCTGGCTCTGCAGTAACCTGAAACAAGGAAAAAATAACATAATTTTACATAACTTAACACCAAAACGGCCTTTCCAGCGCATAGTTTAAACCGCCAACTTACTAGATTAGTAAGCCTTTGTTTTTTTTATTGATTATATCAAATTCTCCTTCCGTCAACTACTTAACACCCGAAAATAAAGTAGATAATAAAGGTTAGTTTTATAGACCGTGTCAAACAAAGAGAGACTTAGCGGTCTTATACTTACTAGAAACTAGTGTCGGTTCATTTGTTGAGTGGTAGATTCTTGTCACTAGTGATGTGTCAGTGGTTGGCAGTTTCTGTTACTGATCGGTCCCCAATTTGCACATGTCAGGCTTTAGGGGGTCCAATAAGTCCTAAAAATAACAGGACCAAGGTTGTCACCAATCATATGGTATTGATATTACAAAATTACTCTACCTTTGTCGTCAGTTGACACAACACTCACCTGTTGGTTTTATTTTGGTTTCAAGTATGCGTGAATTCCTTAAAGGCCAACCTCGTACAGCCTAGCCATGTCAAGTGTGGACCGTCTTGCTTGTCTCTGTGTGCATTGTTGGTCTGTAGGGTCCATATTTCCTGTGGTTTATACGATAGGCTGTGCAGACTTTAACAGGTTAAATTTTGATAGATATTCAGTTTATTTATTCAAACGAGGCGATCATCTGTCCTCATACGACTCGAGACTGGCCTAAAAGTATAAGAAATTCGAAATAAAGGAGGTTTATAGTCGTTCTAAAGAGGTAAACAAACAGTAAAGGGGAGAGAGATATTTGTCAAGGATCCGTATGTTACCTACACGGAAGGAAACTGTGACTCACCTGGATTATTTAGGAAGGCTTGGAGTGCCGGAAAGTGGTCTTTTTCTTGGCGAAAATCCGTGTTTTTCTTTAGGCATTTTATGGTTTTTCAAAATTAAATTCGACCGCCAGCTGACTGTGACGTTTGGGACGACGTTGCCAGATTGTCATAGGCGAAATCCTGGGAGTATACAATGACTAACTTCACGTCACATAACTGTGATTTAAGGTTGCACATTACGTTACTGCTGAGTCGTTTTCGAGAAAACCAAGTGTCTACACTTATTGTTTATTGGTTCTCCCAAAAAGATAAAGTCCATTTCTTGCTCACTACTGCAACCAATGCCTTGTTGTTAACTTCTGTTCGTCACGTGATCTCTCCCTATCCCGCTGATACAGAAGAAAATCTGACAACACCGCTTCGTTGTCTTTGTCTGTCTTAGGTTGATGAATAGAGACTTCCGACTTGAACCTGTCGCATTCGAAAAGTAGAATTTGGACCCCAGCCCCTGTCGCTTTTTGCCCATATCAGAAAGATCGCCCAATTGTAATGCGTTTTCAGCAGCATCACCTAATATGGTAATCAGGATAAGCGATTTTCGACTGCAGTTTTCGCGCCTCTGAGATTTTTGACCAATCGTTTGCCCGCAGGAAGCTTCTTTTTAGCGTCTGAGATTTCCTGGAGGGAAGGAAACACTTCTTTTCCGGCACCGTTTTGAGTGCCACGTTTAAATTTTCTTTTCCAAGAATACCGAAAAGAAGTCGTGCCCATGGCGACCTTTGCAACCTGAAATCGTCGTAGACGGAATCCGCAGAGGTCCCACAAAAAGAAGAAAGTCTTCGTGGAAGTGCCCGTTGCCTGTGTTTGGCGTTTGAGGTGGTGATTTTCGAGGATTTCTTTTTGACCGTATAGGATACGGAAAATGGCCGCCTAGACCGTGGCTTATCAGCCGATCGATGATTGAGAAGACCTCACGTCAACTCCCTGGGAGGTATTAGGTTACCTGCCATGCGGAATGTCGCCCTCAGGATGATTTGAGGGTGCGTGGTTCCGGTGCACAGCCATGGGTGGTCCTAGTGCCGACTCTCAACACCATACATTCGACTTTCCGTCCTAAGTGCTGCTTTGCTCTGGCCTGAGATGCCTAGTCCAGTCATGAGTCCTGTGTACCTGTTCCAGGGATGTTTAGCCCTGTCATCGGCTAGCTATGTGGAAACAGATAAGAAATATTTCCCTTTCCAAACATTTTTTCTTTAAAAACCTTAAAAAAAAAACTCATAAAATTTTATCAAAACTTATCAAAACAAGCTTCAACTTCATTTTTTTTAATATGAGAACCATTTCAACTTTTTCATCTTTGATAAAAGAACTTTCCATCATTGAAATTAAACATAAAAACAAGAGGAAAGACCCCTAAAATGTTAGTTTAAAAAAAAACTATTTTATTTGTTAAAATTTACATTTATTGTTTTACACTATTTTCCAAAAATATATTTTGAGACTGTATAACCTGGTGTTTCATTGCTAAGTGCCCCACAACCGTGTGCTTACTCAAGTTGGCAAGAATGCCAGGCTCGATAGGACCCAAAGTATAGGAAGTTGTCATCTCTTCTATTGTGTGTTTATTTTTTAACATAACACTGGCTGCCCATGTGGTTCTCTGTTCTTTGGAGTAGGTGTACTTTTCTTTTTTGGTTTTTTAAAAAAGTTTTTGGTTGTTGGGTTGCCTTGGCAATGAAATACCATGGTACTTTGGCTTCAAGAAAGAAGATAGGTTGCAGTAGAGTACTACAAGGCTGTAGAGAGGTAGGTTCTTTCCTGTTGTACTCCTAAGCGAGTGATTTTATAGCGTTCTCTTTTTTCTTTTGCTTTGAGAAAGCGAAGGGGGGGTTTACATTTGCAATTTTTTTTAATGGTATTTTTCTTTAAGAGCTAGCCAGTCATTTTAAAAATTAATGTAAATTTTTTTTTTGGGGTGAATTTCAATTTTTTTCCTATGCCGAGTGGGGTAGTTTTAAAAAAAAAAAAAGTTTGTTTTTTTCCTCACCGAGTGAAGTATATTAAAGACATTTTTTTTTTCTGACCGATTAAAGTAAATTCAAGAATTATTTTTTTTTCTTACCGAGTGAAGTAAATTAATTTTTTTTCCTTACCGAGCAAAATAAATCCCAAAAATAATTTTTTACCGAGTAAAGCAAATTCAAAATTTTTTTTTTTTTCACTGAGCAAAATAAATTCAAAAATAATTTTTTTCAAATCATAGCCCAACCAATTTTTTTTCTTCTCGCAAAGCATAGTAAATTGATTTTTTTTTCAGGAAAAGAATGTTTTTTAAAAACAAAATTTTTTTTTGTTCACAAACCATAGTAAATCAAATCAGAATTTTTCTAAAAAGTATTTTTTTCAAAGCAAAGTAAATAAATGTTTTTCTTTCTCAAAGCATAATGAAACGAAATATTTTTTTTAAAGCAAAGAAAATCCCGAACTTTTGTTTTTTTCAATGTTTATTAAATTAAAATATTTTTTAAAGCATCATCTATCAGATATATTTTGTTGTTAAATCAGTAATATATATTTTTTCAAAGCATGGTAAATCCAAAGAAAGTCTTAATAGTAAATCAAAAATATATTTTTAAAAATTTTTATTCCTTGCTTGTTTCCACAATAATTTCTCTCTTATATAAGGGTGTTGATGTCTCAAAGTCTTCGAAGTCTAGGTCGGCTAGATATATATCCGGAAAAGAATTTGTAAACGAATAAGTTAAGTTAGTTGTTTGTCATTTTTTTTACAAGCGGCAATTATTTTTTTTAAGCAGCGTTTACCCTGAAACTAGTTTCTGGTAGTTTTTTGCTGTCACAGTAAACAGTGACTAAATTGAGTCCCCTTTTCTCTGTGTTTTTCTTATTTTAAATTATTTTTGCGCCTCTTACAAAAACAAGTGTTTTTTTGGCAAGTTTTTTTTGTCACTTTTTCCCTGAACCGAAACCGTTACACTTCATAGCCTGACCTTTTTGAGGTTGAAAGACAGGATATTTGTTTAATTTGGTGTTGGTGCGTTGGTGCTTCAGGAAAATATGGAGGTGAATCGTTTACTTAGTGATGAGATCACATACGAGCTGGAAAGCCGAGGAGTGGAAATCAAAAACTTTGCAGCTCGGGACAAAAGGGCACAGCTGAGGGCTGTTTTTGCTGAAGAAAGGTCTGGAAACAGCAGAGCTCGTGTTTGTTTTGATCCTATTCGAGAGTTAGCTATTTGTCGAGCGAAGTTGGATGAGCTTGGTGAGAGTATACAGGAATTTGACAAGAACAACAGAGATAATGAATTTAAGAGAATTCACACAAGATTATTTCATGTTCGGGGAAGGATAAATTTAATTCACCCAGATACCGAAGAGGAAGCGAGACGAAAAGATAGTTTGAGGGACTTGTGTTGTGGATTGTTGAGAGCATTGGAAGGCGTTTACAACATAGCAACCTTGGGCCTAGCTGGTAGTGCACAGGACTTTTTGGGTGATCTGCTTGAAAATCTTTCCGAGGAATCTTCCGGGATACCAACAGAAGAGCATAGTTCACATTCTGAAGTTGTCAGTCATCCAGCTACCACAGCTTCTGATGAACCAATGATAGACCTTGGAGTCGGTTTACAGACTGAAGCACAGCTACAGTTAACTAACAGCAACTCAGCTTCACATCCATACCACCAAAATACCGATTTTTCACACTCAGCTACTGCTGGTAACTCAGCTATACCACCAAGCAACCCAAATAGTGGTTCTTTTCACTCAGCTACAGCTACCAACAACTCAGCTACAGCTACCAACAACTCAGCTACCCAATCAAATGTACCCAGAACTAACTTTTTGAGCTTAGCTAACCATAATAACCCAGATACTCAACACAGCTACTCAGCTACAGCTACCAACAACTCAGCTACACAACAAAATCAGCTAATTAATGGCTCTTTATACCCAAATACTCAATCCAGCTACTCAGCTACAGCTACAAACAACTCAGCTACACAAGCAAATGTACCAAGAACTGATTTTTTAAGCTTAGCTACCCATAATAACGCAGCTACTCAGCACAGCTACTCAGCTTCAGCTACAAACAACTCAGCTACACAACAAAATCAACAAATTAATGGTTTTTCACAATCATATACTCAACATAGCTACTCAGCTACAGCTACAACAAACTCAGCTACAGCTACCAACAACTCAGCTGCACGAAAAAACCATCAAATTATTGTTTCTTCACGCCCAACTATTAGAAATAACTCAGCTACACAGTCAGCTACTCACCCACAAGCTTTGCAGGGATCAGCTTTACCCGCTGAAAGTGAGCGATCTCATAACAACACCAACCCTTTTCTTTGTGATTCTCCTGAGCCCCAGAATGTTGATGAAGTCTTACCTCCAGCACAGAACAGGAATATTGAGTTTGGTAATTTTAATGAGCAACCAAGGAATATTCCGGAAATCTCACAGCCTCTACCCAGTGCTGGTTATTCTCAAAGGTTTCAATTTCAAGATCCTTTTCGAGCAGTTGAAATTCCTCGTGACCACTATAGGCCCCTTCAACCAAATCCATCTGTGGAGCATAGACGAGTTAGTTTTCAGTACCCTCCTGATTATAGTGCTGCCCCTGCATCTGATTATAGATTTTATCCTGCTGGTCCTGCTGTTTCTTCGATGAGACCTGAGTGTTTTTCTCAACCCCATGTTTCAGACTTTTCACCAATCAGTCGTCCTTCAGTTTTGGAGTCTCGTGGTCCATTGATCGAAACCCTATCCACTGAAAGAGCTAGGTTCAGTACGGAACCTCATCATTATTCCCACTCTTTACCACAGAGGCATACCGAAGAAATACCTCACCGAAGAGAATACCAGCCAGTCCCTGATTTTTTGCATCACCGAAGGACAGAGCCACCTCAAGTTCCTTTGGCTAACTCTAGCTTGTCCCATGTTTTGATGAACCCAACGGTATCTCAACTTAACAGCTTTGAGAAGTGGAACCTTTGCTATGATGGACATTCAAGCCTAAACTCATTTTTGGATCGTCTGGAAGATAAATGTCTTTCCAGAAATATTTCCAAGGAGCAACTGATAGCTTCAAGAGCTATGGGAGAATTTCTGAAAGGAGATGCAATGGATTGGTATAGGGTCCGAAGAGACACTTTTCGTGACTGGAACGATTTTGAAGCTCAGTTGAGGAGAACATTTCTTCCTCATGATCATGAGGCAGCCTTGCGAAGGGAAATCCCTAAACGTACTCAAGGTTCAGATGAACGCTTTGGTCTGTATGTAACCCGCATGCAAAGTTTGTTTCGTCAACTTAGACCACCGTTACCTATGAGTGAGCAAGTGGCCCTGATCAGAAGGAACATGTTACCTCCTTTACAACGAGCCCTTGTATTGCAAAATATTGAGAGCATTGACCACCTCATCGAATTAGGAAGTGAAATAGTATAGATAGATGTACCGAACAGAAAAATTTGCTCCACCACCTACCTCCACGAATTTTCCCGAACCTAACTTAGCTTATAAGCGCACCTCCCAACGAAGCACTGTGCACACTGTTGACACGCCGTCACGTAACCAATCCAGGGAAATAGTCTGTTGGCATTGCAGAGCTAAAGGTCATACTAGAGTGAACTGTCCTGAGAAAAAACTGAAATGTTACCGGTGTTCCAAGGAGGGTTTTACTACCAGGAACTGTCCAAACTGTTCGAATTCGGGAAACGCCGAACAGGGTCATTAGACCATCGTCTAGTGACCCAATATCAAACTCCCACGGCGGAACAGACTTTTCTCTCTTATGCGTTGTCGCATGCTGCTGGAGACAGGCGGCCGTCCTTGAATGTTGACGTTTTAGGTCAGTCTATTTTGGCTCTTTTGGATTCCGGTGCGAGTTCCACGATTGCTGGAGAGTCTGGATGAAGAACTTTCCAGGAACTAGGATTAAAGTTGGATAGGAGTCGTCGGTCCAAATGTGTTGTAGCCAATGGACAGACAGCAAATATTGAGGGAACTGTTGACGTTCCATTTTTACTTATGGGTCGTATCCGTGTTTTACCTGTGATGGTAGTCCCTGATTTCCCCCACCCCATGATCCTGGGTGTCGATTTTATTATTTCTATGGATATTCTTCCTGATTTGAGACGCAACCAGTGGAGTTTCGGTAATAGTGCAGTTGATTGCGAGGCTATTAGTAAACAACAGTTTTTCGAAGATTTTTTAGATCAGGTCAAGTGTTCTTCAGCTACTGTAGTGAAGACGGAAGAGGTTGGTTCCCTATCAGTCCTTACACCTGAACAACAAGTTCAGTTAGATACCCTGTTAAAAGAAAAGTTTGCAGGAATGAAAGATGGCTTGGGGTTTACCTCAGTGTATGAGCATGAGATACTCCTGGAACCAGGTACCAAACCCATCAAACAGAGGTATTATCCTGTATCACCTTTGAAGCAGAAGCTAATTGATGAGGAACTCGACAAAATGCTAGAGTTGGATGTCATCGAAAAGTCCAAAAGTGCTTGGTCATCACCGGTCTTACTGGTTCCCAAGTCGGACGGCAAGTTTAGGTTTTGCGTAGACTATAGAGCTTTAAATAAAGCCACAACAAAGGACGCTTACCCGATCCCGTACATCTCCGCCATCTTGGATCGACTGCGCGAGGCAAAATATATAAGTTCCATGGACATGCGCTCTGCATATTGGCAGGTAAGTGTCAAAGAATCGTGTAGAGAACTTACAGCTTTCACAGTGCCAGGCAGAGGCCTGTTTCAATTTAAAAGGATGCCATTTGGTCTGACAAATGCGCCTGCTTGTTGGCAGAGACTGATTGACACCGTTATTGGCGTAGATCTCCAACCCTACGTGTTCCAATATTTGGATGACGTCATAATCGTTGCTCCATCGTTTTCGACACATCTTCGTATTGTGGGACTTGTCTTGGATCGGTTGCTGGCTGCAGGACTTACTGTGAGTCCCGAAAAGTTTCTTGGTTTTACGGTTACTGCTAAGGGCCTTCAATGCGATGTTGACAAGGTCGAAGCGATCATTAATGTTCCTGCCCCAACAACAGTGAAAGGTGTCCGAAGTTTTCTCGGCATGGCGAGCTGGTATCGGCGATTCGTTCCCGAGTTTTCCTCCGTAGTCGCTCCCTTGACTCGTCTTACGATGAAAAACGTGGCTTTTCGTTGGACTCCGGAGTGTGAAACCGCTTTTTGCAAGCTTAAGACTGCTTTGGTCTCAGCCCCCATTCTTACATGTCCTGACTTCACAAAGCCATTTACTTTACAAACGGATGCATCCGCATTTGGCATAGGAGCTGTATTAACGCAACAGTTCGACGAAGGTGAAAAGGTGATTTGTTACATATCTAGGTCATTGACAAAACAGGAAAAACAATTTTCGACTACAGAACGTGAGTGTCTAGCTGTTGTATGGGCCACGGAGAAACTCAAACCCTATTTGGAACTTACCAACTTTACGGTCATAACCGACCATAGCTCTTTGGTGTGGCTACACAATCTGAAAGACCCTTCAGGCAGATTGGCGCGTTGGGCATTAAGGCTACAATCATTTAATTATCAGATTATTCATCGAAAAGGTCGTGACCATCTCGTGCCAGATTTTCTTTCTAGGTCAGTCCCTAATGTAGACAGCGTTACCATAGAAAACCAAAAATATGACTTTTCTGATACTAAAGATGCGTGGTATTTAAGGATGAAAAACCTAGTAAACACCTCTCCATTAAAGTATTCTCAGTGGCGTATAGAAAACAAGATATTATACAAATATGTTAAATGTGCCATTCCTGAATTAGCCCAAGGATCTGATTACTGGAAAATTGTCATTCCGAAAGACTATAGATCGAAGATTTTAACCGAGAGTCATGACGATGTCCGCTCTGGTCATTTCGGCATTTTTAAAACGTACAATAGACTGAAAACTAGGTATTACTGGCCCAAGATGCGTTGCGATGTAACCCGATATGTTAACCGCTGTCAGACTTGTGCGAAGTTTAAAGTTGAGCAGAAAGCGCCAGCAGGTCACATGGGACGCGCTCCAGAACCTACTAAACCATGGCAAGTAATAAGTCTTGATTTTGTCGGTCCACTTCCTCGAAGTTCGAAACAGGGGAATACCCACTTGTTGGTTATAAGCGATTATTTCAGCAAGTACGTAGCAGTTTTTCCTGGTCGTGCTGCTACTGCGAATTTTATTTGTAAGCACTTAGAGAATGATATTATTCTAACCTTCGGAGTTCCGCAATATGTAATATGCGATAACGGCAGCCAGATGAAAAGTAAAGAACTCCGGAGTCTCGCAGAAAAGTATAACTTCAAGCTCTCCTACACAGCTGTTTATCATCCACAGGCTGACCCGTGCGAACGAGCAAACCGAGTGGTCAAAACTATGATTTCGACTTATGTAGGAGATAACTATCGTCGTTGGGACGCTAATTTGCCAGCGCTCGCGTGTGCGATTCGAAATTCAAAAAGTGAAGCTACTGGGTTTTCGCCATATTATATTAACTTTGGTCGAGAGTATGTTTCCGACGGTCGAGAGTATTCTTATGCCATAAATAAGGATCCCAAACCTGTCATAGAGAAGAGGCTAGATGGCTTCAAAAAGCTTTACCAAGCTGTCATGGTAAATATGAAAAAGTCTTCAGATCGTAATCGTGGTCGTTACAATTTGAGACGTCGAGAAGTGTCATTTATACCGGGAGATCTCGTATGGAGGAAGAATAAAGTTCAATCTGACGCCCTGAATTTCGTTAACGCCAAGTTGTGCCCTAAGTATGTTGGACCGTTTCGTGTCCGGAAAAAGCTAGGTACTGTGACGTATCGGCTTGAGGATTTGGATGGGAAGTTGTGCGTTGGAAATTGGCACGTCCAGGACTTGAAACCGGTGGTCGTTGCAGAAGACGACGACGATAGTCTTAATTTGTAGCGACAGATGCGTATATACAAAAAAGTTCATTTCTTTTCTTTTTCTATACTTCATATTGTTTTTTTTCTGGTGGTAACTGGCCTGGATTTTACATCTTTTTCAGGCAGTTGCTGAATCGGGTTAGTGGTGGGTTTCTCTGTATTTGGCGCTAGAACTTGGCAGATTTCCGATTCCAAGGCTCTAGTTAGCTCCATTAAGACTGAACATCAAATGTCTTCTTAAGCTTCTTCCTTCTTGTCTTTTTTTAGACTTGCGCGTTTGACAGGATCTGTAGAGAATATGGGGGACAACAAATACGCATATGTTGTTCAAAGTCCTGTCGAAGAAGTTTGAGTTTTTTTTTTCTCTTCGGTGGATAGTATCCACGACCTTTTTTTCCCTTTTTGTGTGTATTTTGGTATGCCAGGTTGACTTCCGGGCGGTGGCCGGGGGCTGGTCTTCCTTGAGTGCGGGGACGTGGTCCTTTAGACTGTGGTGAGGGCTATTGAACGAGACAGGTGCTGCCCTAGCACCTTGTGCAATTTTAGCCTACTGGGTCGAACTACCATCGCAGTGTGCCTAATGATGTAGGTTCCGTTAGGTATACGGACGTCTCGGCAGCACCATCACAGTCTGGAGGATTGCTTTCCGGCGTTCTGGGTTGGTCGGTGCTTTGTCACTCTGGGGAGTCTTCAAGGTATATTAGGGGGGTTCATTTTCTTATTATTTCTTTTTCGGCCTTTCGGTACGGATCCCTGTCTATTGGGTGCTGCTCGGTTTCACCGTCACCGCTTTTGCTTGCCTCCTGATGGTGTGTCAGGATGGATGGGCATCTGACGTGGCCTTATGCGGCGGAGATTCGCATTTGGGGGGTTCGGGCTCTTCGATTGGTAGCTGAGGCGGGCCAATCAACTATGGGGAGTCCGGGCTACTGGCGTTGGGTTCAACCTGGCGGTGGGAGATGAGCAGCAGTAATGGATTTGGGATAATCTGTCAAAATTATATTATTTTGGTTTTATTAGTGGTAGCTATTCATTATAGCTCCACTAGGTAGTGTCGCCTGCAACAAGGGGTTGCACGCGATACTGCTGCGTTACTTAGCATGTAAGTTTCCGTAGTGGTTAAAATTCTTTCCTTGCGGGCAGTAAGGTACAGGTGTTGTCGAGGCCGCACAGTTGTCGATTCGCTTCTTGTTTTTTTGGTGGGATGCACATGGTATTGGGATCAATCCAGCGGTGAGGGATAGGTCACAGTAATGGATTTGGAATAACTTGTCAAAACGATACCCAAAGTTAAATTCAAAGTTAATCGGTGTTCACATCTGACGGAGGAAAGGGGGAGTGTAACGGTTCAATATTTCCCTAACAATATCCCTTAGAAAAAATAATTCTTCAAAACACCCTTCTAATACCCTGGAAAAATCTTTAAGTCAATCATCTTTACTATATGTCTGAGCATTTTGTTTATTATATATCCTACTATTTTATGGCGAATGCGCTGGAAAAACAATATTTACTGTTGGACTGAGGTTGAATTATACTAGAATTATGATTATTTTATGTGGAGGCATTTTACTCTGTTTAACTTTTTTTTCAAAACAAAGCAAACCTCAATATTTCAAATAAAACACCATTGAACCCTTTCTAATAAACCAATAAATTTAATTACAGTGGCAAATCATGTGTTTTCCAAAAATAACATTACAACATCCATCTTTCTTTTATATTAACTAATGATATACAGTCTACAGTTCAATGAAACTTCGTATTTTTCTTGTATAATTTAACCAGTCCAAGAAAGGTTGCTCTGGCTCTGCAGTAACCTGAAACAAGAAAAAAATAACATAATTTTACATAACTTAACACCAAAACGGCCTTTCTAGCGCATAGTTTAAACCGCCAACTTACTAGATTAGTAAGCCTTTGTTTTTTTTATTGATTATATCAAATTCTCCTTCCGTCAACTACTTAACACCCGAAAATAAAGTAGATAATAAAGGTTAGTTTTATAGACCGTGTCAAACAAAGAGAGACTTAGCGGTCTTATACTTACTAGAAACTAGTATCGGTTCATTTGTTGAGTGGTAGATTCTTGTCACTAGTGATGTGTCAGTGTTTGGCAGTTTCTGTTACTGATCGGTCCCCAATTTGCACATGTCAGGCTTTAGGGGGTCCAATAAGTCCTAAAAATAACAGGACCAAGGTTGTCACCAATCATATGGTATTGATATTACAAAATTACTCTACCTTTGTCGTCAGTTGACACAACACTCACCTGTTGGTTTTATTTTGGTTTCAAGTATGCGTGAATTCCTTAAAGGGCATTGCCCAACCTCGTACAGCCTAGCCATGTCAAGTGTGGACCGTCTTGCTTGTCTCTGTGTGCATTGTTGGTCTGTAGGGTCCATATTTCCTGTGGTTTATACGATAGGCTGTGCAGACTTTAACAGGTTAAATTTTGATAGATATTCAGTTTATTTATTCAAACGAGGCGATCATCTGTCCTCATACGACTCGAGACTGGCCTAAAAGTATAAGAAATTCGAAATAAAGGAGGTTTATAGTCGTTCTAAAGAGGTAAACAAACAGTAAAGGGGAGAGAGATATTTGTCAAGGATCCGTATGTTACCTACACGGAAGGAAACTGTGACTCACCTGGATTATTTAGGAAGGCTTGGAGTGCCGGAAAGTGGTCTTTTTCTTGGCGAAAATCCGTGTTTTTCTTTAGGCATTTTATGGTTTTTCAAAATTAAATTCGACCGCCAGCTGACTGTGACGTTTGGGACGACGTTGCCAGATTGTCATAGGCGAAATCCTGGGAGTATACAATGACTAACTTCACGTCACATAACTGTGATTTAAGGTTGCACATTACGTTACTGCTGAGTTGTTTTCGAGAAAACCAAGTATCTACACTTATTGTTTATTGGTTCTCCCAAAAAGATAAAGTCCATTTCTTGCTCACTACTGCAACCAATGCCTTGTTGTTAACTTCTGTTCGTCACGTGATCTCTCCCTATCCCGCTGATACAGAAGAAAATCTGACAACACCGCTTCGTTGTCTTTGTCTGTCTTAGGTTGATGAATAGAGACTTTCGACTTGAACCTGTCGCATTCGAAAAGTAGAATTTGGACCCCAGTCCCTGTCGATTTTTGCCCATATCAGAAAGATCGCCCAATTGTAATGCGTTTTCAGCAGCATCACCTAATATGGTAATCAGGATAAGCGATTTTCGACTGCAGTTTTCGCGCCTCTGAGATTTTTGACCAATCGTTTGCCCGCAGGAAGCTTCTTTTTAGCGTCTGAGATTTCCTGGAGGGAAGGAAACACTTCTTTTCCGGCACCGTTTTGAGTGCCACGTTTAAATTTTCTTTTCCAAGAATACCGAAAAGAAGTCGTGCCCATGGCGACCTTTGCAACCTGAAATCGTCGTAGACGGAATCCGCAGAGGTCCCATAAAAAGAAGAAAGTCTTCGTGGAAGTGCCCGTTGCCTGTGTTTGGCGTTTGAGGTGGTGATTTTCGAGGATTTCTTTTTGACCGTATAGGATACGGAAAATGGCCGGCTAGACCGTGGCTTATCAGCCGATCGATGATTGAGAAGACCTCACGTCAACTCCCTGGGAGGTATTAGGTTACCTGCCATGCGGAATGTTGCCCTCAGGATGATTTGAGGGTGCGTGGTTCCAGTGCACAGCCATGGGTGGTCCTAGTGCCGACTCTCAACACCATACATTCGACTTTCCGTCCTAAGTGCTGCTTTGCTCTGGCCTGAGATGCCTAGTCCAGTCATGAGTCCTGTGTACCTGTTCCAGGGATGTTTAGCCCTGTCATCGGCTAGCTATGTGGAAACAGATAAGAAATATTTCCCTTTCCAAACATTTTTTCTTTAAAAACCTTAAAAAAAAACTCATAAAATTTTATCAAAACTTATCAAAACAAGCTTCAACTTCATTTTTTTTAATATGAGAACCATTTCAACTTTTTCATCTTTGATAAAAGAACTTTCCATCATTGAAATTAAACATAAAAACAAGAGGAAAGACCCCTAAAATGTTAGTTTAAAAAAAAACTATTTTATTTGTTAAAATTTACATTTATTGTTTTACACTATTTTCCAAAAATATATTTTGAGACTGTATAACCTGGTGTTTCATTGCTAAGTGCCCCACAACCGTGTGCTTACTCAAGTTGGCAAGAATGCCAGGCTCGATAGGACCCAAAGTATAGGAAGTTGTCATCTCTTCTATTGTGTGTTTATTTTTTAACATAACAAATCTTCAAATGCGCGAAACGTGCTTAACCGTTTTATTATCTTTAAACCTAGCAAACCTGGTTATTCTAGCTCATAACCCAAAAGTTTGAAAATTGAAGATTTATTCTGTTCTGTTGTGAAAAGGTAGCTTGCAGTCACCGTGACTTTTTAGAAAGAAAAACACGACCAACGAAATGCGTTTTCCTCATTTTCAGTAAACTCAATGCGCTTTCGCCCAATCGTCAAAACTGAATAACAATGCATTTTGCCTTGCCCTGTATCTTTTGGCCTTCGGTTCCTTTGTTTTCATTATCACAAATATATTTCAGTATAACTTAAGAATCCTGACATACACTACATCTTTAACATAGCTTTAGAAAGATGCTTATTTACTAGATACTATTATCATAAGTATTATTTGTAGATCATAACAATAACTAACTTAAACTTAAAAATTATCAGCACGATATTCGGGTTTATCTTGGGTGCTGTGGCATCGAACGGCCGGACATTCCTGAAAATAAAGAAGCCAACCGTTAAAATTACTATATAATTAACTAAGTATGGTTATTCCAACTTAACAATTTGACGTCTGGTGGAGTGTGACTTGACTTACATTAAAGAGTTTTAAGAAATCCCGGGGAACTAATTAGTGCACCCTATAGTTCTCTGTTTTCATCTTTTCCCGGAAGAAATAAGCATGTGTACCAACCTGTATGTTCGCTCTTGTACCATGTGTCTTCTTATTGTGAGACCAGTAAGGGGTCCTCTCAAAGTAATCGTGACTGCCTATTTGACAACATCACCTACCTGTGTATCCTGTGTTGTCATGATTTTTTCCCGGTCATCTGCTGGCTGGACTCTCGACTGGCTATTCTATCTAGCTGGAAATTCAGCTTGGCCTAAAAAGAGAATTATTTCGAGTCAGAAAGGTCCGAACACTGGGGACGTCAGGACGAAGATACGAACTGTTATCGAGACTATATTATTTGCGACTATATTTTTAACATAAGTCCAAATTTACTTATTTTCTATACATGGTTGCCATATGTCATCGGTAATTAGAGAAAACATTCAGGGTAAGAAAAGTGCGTTCGCTTATTGCATTGCACCGTCAGAGCTAACGAGATCTTACAGTAACTCTCTAGGCTAGGAAGGCAGTTAAAGTTGTTTCATGGTAGTACTTGGGTTTCTCTCACCAGAATAATCTCATGGGGGGAACTTCAAGCAAGAAATATGAACCTCTGATTTGATACGTGACTATGACGACATTCCATGTTCCGGAGCTTTTAGGTTTCTCGTAGACACTGGGCAACCATGCATTGCGCCGTAGATGTTCGTAGACACGGGGTTGATGCTTATCTATATGCTGATAGTTAGCGTAGTCGATATTTTTCGCAACACACCGAATAGAGTTCTACCAAGGGACCAATCAGAAAGGAGTATTGGGGGTCAAGTGGGTAGCGTTCGTAGCCGACGGAAAGGTAGCGTCCGTAGCTGACAAAAAGGAGATTTCTTTAGGTTCAAGAAGGAACGAATCCTTTTCCTTGTTCAGGGACTTGAAACTGCACATGTCCATTTAATTTACTTCAAATATGCGTCGGACCAGTTGTCCGGATTCCGAGTGAAGTTTATTTTATTCAGATATCCACGAAAGGTGTAGGAAACTGAGTGATATATCGGCAAGTTGCCTGATTTGTGCCTTGTGCAGATAAAAAGAATGGTTTGCTAAGGTGCCCGCCCTTTTGCATACTTCCTTTAAGTTAATTATTTTTACTGTCAGAATAATAGTGGCAGCTCTGCTTTGGTTCTCGTTTCCTTGTTTTCTACTATTGGTTTTTCCTTTTTAAGACCACGCAGCCATGCATCATCCTGCTGCCCTGCTGTTTGCAATGTTGTAAAAACTGCGGCGTCCCTCATTAACTTGAGGTAAGGTTTACCCCCAATTCTAAGTGAAACCCGTATTTTGCCTAGCAATATAAATATCATTGTTGTGCTTGCTAAATAGTTTTTTGTAGTTCTTTATCTATATTTTAAGGTCTTTGTGTTGAGTCGACTCTGTACCATAGGTATTTTTTTGGAGCGATCTCATGTATTTTAAATGCCTGCTGTTTGCATAGGGTTCCTTCTAAAGGAAAGTCCCTGTTAAGTTTAAGTAGGTAGTTTGTGTAAGAAATTGGATAGAGAAGGTCGCCTTCTTCTACAGTTTTTTTTATTAATTGAATAGAAGGTCACCGGCTGGGGCTATGCACCACCATGGGTATTTAACTAAGAACCACCTTTGGTTAGTGCTATGTACAGTCCTTCACTAGAACCGCTCTTAGGTTGAAGACTTCCTGCCCTAGAGAGGGTTTTGTCTGGTCACCTATGATGTTTCCTGATCATCTTGGTTGACGAGAAGGATTAACAAGACATATAAGCTAACCCCTAGTTTCAATTTAAATGTTCTTTTTTAGCTGTAACGTAAAAGCATTTAACTTAAACTTTCTTTTTAACCAAAACCTTCAACTTAACTTTTTTTTTACTCACTCACTCACTCACTAAAAATCAGATTTCAAAAAGTCATTTCAAACTTTCTGTAACTTATTACCATATTTTATTTCATATATTTCACACAATTAATAGGAAGGTAACCTCTCGTTTAGATTATAATTAAGTAACCCCAATATTTTTTGTATTTTTTTAAAAACACAAAATCAACAGTTTTTTGTAGTCTGATTCTTTTGTGATGCTATTTATATATTTATATTTACCTCTATCCAGGCCTTTTATCATATATCACCCTAAAATCTCAACAATCTCAACCCCGGACTTTGATGTGGTGTGGTGTCAGTGAAGCGTTTGCTGACCCCCCACCATCTATTACCTTTCCCGGCCTAGGTAACAAAGCTAATCCGTACTAAGCTGGTAATGGGTACCATAGATGGTTCCTAGTGCAACATTTTTGTTAATGTACCTGGATGGCACAACGTCAAGTTAGTCCAAAATTCCAATTTTTTCGGTTCCAAAAAGCAACATGTAGCACAATGTACGTGGCACAAAGTCAGGTTGATTTTTGATTTGATTTGATTCGTTTGTAAGTGTGCCAGTATGGCACTGTCCACTGCGACCACTATTGGGTCTATTGTGGGTCACTTTTAACATTTTTTTTGCTACAAAATATTCAGCCCCTTAAAGAGGCTCGCAACTTGCTTTGGTGAAGCATCATTCAGATCTGTGGTTTACCGAAGATACGTTGACGCTGACGTGCAATGGCCGGACATTCACACAGCACATGTCTGGCCGTCTCATCATACTCCATACAGGTCTAAGTGAGGACACCAAATGTTCTCACTTAGACCCATTCTGTGTAATGGAACTTTCAGTCTGCAGTGTCCAGTGTATATATCAACTATTGTCCGGATGTCCTGCCTGGTGAGCTCAATGAGTTTCCCGGCCCTCTTCCTGCAGGGTTCTGTAATAAACTATTTGGAATGTGCCAGTAGCGGCAAGTATTGGTGGAACTTTTTGGAAACAACTTGTTTCCATCCAGCCTGAGAGAACAGTGTTGATTGTGTTGTATGCTATTCCAAGGACTGGTTCGGGGCCAATAAAGACGGAAGAGGCCGCTTCGCGCGTCAGCTGGTCGACAGTCTCATTTCCCCGATGCCCAGAATATTCCGGAATCCATACCAGCGACACAGTGTTTATTCTCGATGAGCCCTATATCCTTAAGGGCCGCTTGACTGTCGGAGAGTATCTTTATTGATCTGTTGCGCCAGTTATGATCTATCATCCAACGTGCGGTCATTTCAATGGCGAAGAGTTCCGCCTGGAAAATTGTAGCCATTCGTCCAAAACTATGTATAATCCTGATATATTCCCGGCTGAAATAAGCTCCGGATCCAATGCCTGAAGGCATTTTGGATCCGTCAGTGTACCAGCAGCTATCTTTACTTGAGAAGCTTATTCTGTTTGTCATAAAGTCAGGTTAGTCCAGGTTTAATTTATTATTATTACTTATAATTTATCAACCTCCCCTCCGTTACTACCTCCAGTATTTTTTTTTTCAAACAATAAAAAAGCACTGTTTTACTTTCTATGCTTTATACCCTCCAGTGTGATACTTCACCATACTCTATAAGACTAATCTACCAATCCCCCTTCCTCCCTCCCAAAATTTGATTTTTTTCAAAATCAGAAAAAAAACTGTTTTTAGATATAACGCAGTTTGATATCCCACTAGTCATATTTTAATGAACTTTAACCAATTTACCCGAATTTACCATTTTTAAAAAAAAATTAATTGAAAACCGTTTTTAGATTCTACCGAGGATCCTACGTTCCGTTCCATTCAATTTGATACCTCACAAGATATATATTATGAAGTAATTAATTAATAGATTAATAAAAATATAATAAAAAATAGACCGTTTTAGAATACACTAAGCATCTAATTAGGTACCTACAGCACATATTTTTATGTGAGTAGGTTAATTCGGAACTCTCGTATTATTTTCCATAATTTTGTCACGTCCAACAAAACTACCTCTCTTGCCCAACCCCTTGCAATTTTTTCAAAATTTGACAGCAACATCATTGGACACCTGCATAGCAAATATTTTTCTACAAAATTTCGTTCATTTTAGAACACAAATAGGGCCAGAATTGCAGTTTTCATAAATTGCACAGTATTTGTTTGGTCCCCTGTAATATTTCGCAATCCCAATACCAATACCAATCAAACTTCAGAGACGTATTTATTAACGATTAACTTTTTGTTACTTAAAATACTAAAATTCAGTTTCAGTCCGAGGAAATGCCTTTCCCAGCCTAGCGATTACCAGCGTTCGTTTATAATCACTCTACCCTTGTCGTCAGTTAACAAAACACTTTGTTTTATTTTGATTATATTGATTTGATCAAGAATAAAGCATTTTTAGTTCATTAGTTCGATATTTCCTGCTATTCAGTTTATATAAGGCTGTGAAAACGGAACTGAGTACAAGAAATACGAAATAAAGGAGGTTTATACTCGTTTTAAAGAGGTATATAAACATTAATGTTTAGGGAGGTATTTGTCAAGGATCCGTACATTACCTACATTGAAGTAAGCTGTGGCTCACCCGGATTATTTAAGAAGGATTTTAAGGCCGGAAAGTAATCTTTTTCTTCTTAAAATCCGATATTTTCTTTGGGCATTTTATAGTTTTTTAAAATAAAAGTGACAATCATCAGCTGACTTTGATGTGCAACTTTACGTCACATTGCAAAATATGTTACTGCTGAGTCGTTTTCTAGAAAACCAAGTTTCTACACTTAATGTTTAAAAAAAAAGACATATCCTACAATCAGAAGATATCTTTAATCCTAAGGTAAATTATCAATCCACCTATACCCACTAACATATAACCCATTGACAATTCATTCAACAGTACCTACGCAACGCGTCAGATGACAACCCAAAATCTTTACAAACTACAAAGAAAAACTAATTTCGGATTTCTACTGAAACTTCCAAAATATATTCTGATGTGACGTCTACATCAAAAAAATATGACCCGGGAATTGAAAAATCCCTTACGGTTCCCTTTGTCTTTCCTGTCGTCATATAAGTTCCATCGTGCATTACCATCAGGTTAAACATAACTATTTATGACAGTTTTTCGGTTTTTAGATCCCTTGACAAGGACAATCTAAGAAACTAATCGCCATCATCAGGGTCGGGTGCAATAGCCTTTAAATCTTTTATATGCCAAGTGCCTTTTTGTCCATCAAATCGTAAACTAAAGGAGAATGTTTGTTATTAATATTAAAAGGACCCGCGAATGTAGGTGCTAATTTGGCACTAAAATCTTTTGTTGCATCTGACAATACGATACGATATACTTTATCGCGAATATTATATGATGTAGATCGTCATCTCAAATGTTAGTTATGTTTACTCCTTTGATGGGCAGTATCCAACCGCTTAGAAACATCTTTAAATACTTTAACAAGTTCAGTGGAAAGCATTATTAGATTTTGAGAAGTTTGAGAGGTCAGGTTCGGCAAAACATGTTTATCACCAATAAACTCTCTAGAAAAATTCAAGAAATAAAGAGAAAATCCTGTAGCTACATGTACGGAAGATCTAATAGCACGGCCTACTTTTGGTAGCCATTCAGCCCACTTCTTATGATTATCTCCAATGTAACATTGACTGGGTTCCTTTATCACAAATTAAATATCTTGGAATCCCAAAGACAATAAATACTTGATCCTCAAGGAGTTTTGTTATTGACGACGCCATAGCTGCTCTAACAGAAAGAATAACGGAAATTTGGAGAAAGTGTCCAAAACAACCAAGACATATTTATAACCCAAAGATCGGAGTAATGGTCCAAATATATCCACACTTATCATAGTCCGTGATTTATCTACAGTAGGATATCTACCCATAAAACCTGGTGGAGCAGTATTGACAGATTTATTAGCAAGGCAGGTGGGACAACGTTGAACATAACGAGCAACATCTTGTCGCATTTTTGCCCGCCCAGTAATACCCAACCTTAATCCGTTCGTATGTTTTTGACACCCTACAATGAGCAGCAACGTTTAATTTTGGAAACAACTTGTTTCCAAAAATCATACTCTTCCCGTAAGGATGGATATGGACTATAAATGTATTTAAAAAGGATTCGATTTTCTATTCTCCAATCAGGATATTTATCTGGGTGATCAGAAACTCTCTGAAATTGAACATCATACCACCTAGCACCAGAATTCTTATTAGCAACTGCAATAGCATTATGAATAAACTCTACGTTAGGAACAGAACGACTCAAAAGATCAGGAATAATATTCCCTTGCGGTGAATGATCACGAAATGCAATTTTGTTGGATGATTCAAAGCACGGTAGCCAACAAAAAAACTACATTTATCTCCGCCTTTAGGAACCAAGAGAACAGGTGATGACCAAGCCGAGTTAGATGGTTCAATGATGTCCTCCTTCAACATTTTCTCGACCTCATCATCAATGATTTTCTGGATGAATGGGGAGTGGCAGATTGGTTGCGTGAATTTTCAACAGACTTGCGTGCGCTTGGTATGCTAGCGATGGTTTGATTAGACATAGTGTTATTAGATTGCATAGGTAAAGAAACATTGTCAGAAACTATATTTTAAATGGAATTTTGAGATTCAGAAACAGAAATATTCTCTAAAGGCCAGGTATTTTTCTAAAAAGTAACTATTTCCCCTTGACTCTCACCTATTAGTCGCAGAGTAGGCCAACATAACTATGATAGCATCTCCACGTCCCCTGTTGGTACATTCCCTTGATCTATCCCCTTAGGTAACCCTAAAAAAACTTGTTGTTGATGTAAAAATGGTTAATCCGAGGTAGGTTGTACCCTAGTACGACTTTCATGCGAAAGAGTCATCCATCATTTGCGTACACTTTTCACGCAATCTGTCCCTATGTTCTACAAATTAATTAGTAAATATTCTACCCAATCAGTTTAAAACATGTAATAGTCGCGTTCTCTCTGTCGAATAATCATTGTAACAATTTGCCACATTTAAATTTTGCATTAGAAATTCAGTATCATTTAATTTTCTTTCACAAATCGAAATTTGCGATTCAGGTTTAAAACTTGCCCCTGAATATTCTGGTAAGTTACCATATTTTTCTACCTGTAATATTAATCTTAACCGTTGGAGTTTACTCGCGACTGTACCGTGATCTAACGCCCCCTAGTTAAAAACTCATATGATGGCTCATCTGATAAAAGTCTATCAATATTTATTTTTGTTTTCTTTTCTTTACAAGTCTAAGTTAAATTAAAATTCTTTGTTGAGTTTTATCGCAAAAATTTGCCTCCCGCAACAACCGCGTAATAGCAATAAATTATTTTTTTTCTTATTATAAAGTCACGAGAGAGTAGTTACTTACCAACACAACACCAAGGCCTGGAAAAGAAATCAAACGAAACCAAAACAAATAAACGGCATACATAAACAAAATTTATTTTGGACCTTCTGGGTTTAATGTACTATTATGGATCTAGCAAAACTTTCAAGCGCAAGAAATGAATATGTTTTAAGTATTAATACTTAATAGAAATAAATAAATAAAAAAAATAAATAAAGTGGGAAGTTTTCCAAAAAAAAAATTACCTAAGTAACAGCCTTCAACTAACTTTTATTAGGTCCTGCCAATAACGGTAGACTTCTTTAACAAAAATGTTTTGTTCCTTAAAAAAATTATTTAACGCTGGGTATTAATAGCGTTTGCATAACCGACTTCGTACCACCCTGTATATATAAAACTAAATTTTTTCTTGAATTTGTAATGGTTAGGTAACTTTAATAAATTAAATTAAAAATAGTTTATTAGCTGGCAATTACCCTTCCCAAACAAAATCGTACCATCCAGTATATAAAAAAAAATATCTTTGAATTTCAATGGTTAGGTAAAAAAACTTTAAGAAAATAAATTAAGAATAGTTTATTAGCAAGCACTTACCTTTTTAAAAGAAAATTGTACCACCCTGTATATTGAAACAAATTTTTTCTTTGATTTTCAATGGTTAGGTAGAAAAAAAACTTTAAGAAAATAAATTAAGAAATTTGTTGGCTGGCAATTACCTTTTTAAAAGAAAATTGTGCCACCCTGTATATAAAAAAATTGTCTTTGATTTTCAATGGTTAGGAAAAAAAAACTTTAAGGAAATAAAATAGTTTAAGAAAAAAAATTAAGAAAATAAATTAACCACTTACCTTTTTAAAAGAAAATTTTACCACCCTGTATATTATAAAAATATATTTTAATTTTTAACGTGTAGGACAGAAAACTTTCAATTAAATTAGTCAAGAAGAGATTACAAGTTAAAAGTTCTCTGTTTTGTTTTTAAATTGTGCCACCCAGTATATCAGAAAAAAAAATTGTCCTTTAATCTTTGGTTAGGGCAGGAACTTTAACAAAAGCTTGTCAAGAAGATTTCTATGCTAGCAAAAAAAATATTTCAAAAAAAAAAAATTAAGTGTCTGTATAGCAAAAAAAGTCTTTCAATTTTTCTCTTTCTCATGAGTAAGACAAAAAAAATTCCTTCAAAAAAAAATTAGTTGTAAAGATTATTTGCTGATAGTTATTTATTTTTTTAAAAAATGGGCAACCCTGTACACAAAGAACAGAAAACCTACAATAATTTCCCCTCCTACAAGCAAGGCAGAAATGTATGTAATGGTATTTAGTTACTTAATTTTTTATTAAATTGTGTCACCCTGTATACTTAAAAAAATCCTTTAAAACTTCCTTTTAATAAGTAGGGAAAAAAAAAGAATACTTTTAACCACAAAAGAAATTTACGGAGTAAAAAGCCAATGTTCCCTCAATACTGGTTTTACTACGGCCTGACTAGGGCATTCCGGATGTTCTTTGTATAGCCTATTAAAGGGGTTATTCCGAATGAAGAATAATACCATAAATAACATTCAACGTGAATTTAATTTAGTTGTTAAAATCACAATATAAAATCAAAACATTGTCATCAAAACACTTTTGTGTCAAAATGGTTGACTATGCAGCATTTCCTTTTAACAGAAAACTCCCAAATAAATAAATGATTGGCCTTTACCTTTTTCCATTACATAATTCTTAAGGTAGAAAAAACAAACAATTCTTACATCTACACACGAGAATAAAACTTTTCATAGTGATCACTATCACACTTTACACTTCAATTAATTGAAAAATCTCCAAAAGAACATTGGTGTTGAACAAAAAGAATATTACTGGTGTTGGTTCGTTGGAGAGGGGTCAATAAAACACAGAAATCTAAATTTTTTCTATGCCGACGTTTCGCCCCTTTATTGGACCATCCTCAGGGCACGTGCTAATTGTTCATTAACAATAGATTGTTCATTAAACTTTGTTTTATTGACCCCTCTTAAGCAAACCAACACCAGTAAAAATAAATTGGGTCGAAAAACGTCACATTAAAAAAGAATATTGTTAATCCCTTTAAATTGAACTATAGTAATTTGGTATAGGAACAAAAAGCAATTAAATATAGGTAAAAATAATGAAAGTAGAAAATCTTAGCTGCATGGGCTTTGGTGCCTTTTTAATCAATCTCATGGTCCGGTGCCTTGCTGTGGGTTTCCCTCCCCAATCGGTGTTGTTGTCCGGAGGTGTCTCTCAGGTCTTGGCTAGGTGGTTGCGTGCATCACCCTTCTCGTTGAGCCAGATTAGCCTGACATAGCTAAGCTAGTCCCATCATCTGAATTCATTGGAGCGCAATGTTAAAAAAAAATCTCGAAAAAAAGGAGAATGGAGTCCCAAAGAAAAAGAATTCCACAACAGTAGGAACTAATTCTTAAACGTTAGGAATGAACGTATTCCAAAACGGTGCCTAAAAAAACCTAGGCCAAAATTACCACCGAGTCATGATAGAATTGTTGGTATTTTTCCCCCCAAACTAGATATTTTTTTTTCGCAGCCCCCAACTTTCTCAAATGTTCCTCGAAATTAAATTACCTTTCTGCCCGTTTTATGTTCAAATTACCAAAATGTACAAATTACAGTATTGAAATAAAAAGGCTAAAAGCATGTGAAAGGAGAAGGCCCCTTTTTTTATGAAGGAACACAGGAGAATTGAGAACCAATTTCCGCTAAATATGCGTGCTACAGCCAATTTGACGGGTAAAACATCAACTACCGTCAAAAGAGGGTAATAGTAGAGCAGCTTAGGGCATAAAAAAGGGCTTCGACTGCTCCAAGGTGATGATGGTTGCCAATATATATTTTCCGAATCTAGGGTGCCTCCTGGCAGCCAAAATCTGTCTAGGATACCCACCCCTTTAATCATTCCCCCCTCACCCCCCACCTTAAATATTTAATTTGGAATCATATCTTGGCAACGAAAAAAGATAGAACAAAAGTATTTTCACTGTTGTATGTGTATTGATAAGTTAATTATTTGATATATTTACATTATTTGCGTATCTCAAAAACTAAAGAAGATATTTAAGGAGAACTGCATTTTCAAAAAAAAAAGTTTTTATTTAGCCCATATTTCGTAAACTAAAGTATATATAAAAAACAACTTTAAATAAATGTTTTTCCGCCGTTTTCGTTCTTTTAAAAAGGTATATAGGTATGGGTTTTTCCCACCCAACTCCCAACACCGCCGTTTGACTGGTGCCAATTCGCAAAAGCATGTATATGTATATGAGCAGAGAAGTAGTATTCACCTTCAACAGCGTGATTTCCGTGATCATAATATATTTTTAAAATATAAATATGTAATAAACATAATAATATTTTCACCACCTCCATCTCACGTTCTACCCATCACCCCCTCTTCTCCAGACCCACTCCACTATTACCTATGTTAAAAAAAAGAATAAACTAATGAAGATGATCAATAACAAAAAGTTTTTGCTGAATGTTTTAACTAAAAACATTTTTTTAAATGTTTCTAGAAAAAGTGAAAACAAAAAAAAAATCCAAATATTGCTTCAGTCTAACTTTCTTATTTTAATAGTTTAATATTCTTATATATGAAGTTATAAAAACAGTCTATCTACAAATTAGGCTCACCTTAAAGTTTTAGCGAATTGCGTTGGTATTGCTTTTCCAAGTTACAAATGAAAAGCAACCAATTACCACCCACCAAAGGCTCACTAGTTCCGACATTCCTTCGTTCACGTCTGCAAACTTTTATATGGGTTAATGCGCATTCCCCATCCACAATGCAGCCAAATCCAGAAGACTCCAGAAATTTTAAAATTAATTAGTGGCAGCCACCGGCGATCTCTTGGGTGGGGGGAATGGGGAGGAGCCTAACCCCCTCTCAATGTTGCTTGCAGTTGGAAAATATGAAGGTTCAGTTTTGGAATTTATGTACATTTTACAAAACATTTTGTATTTTTAATTTCTTTAAACAACAATAAAATCTCAAAGTTTCGGGAATCACTTTTAATATTAGTTGGGAAAATGGTTCCAACACAATACCTTCGGATCGCCGGTGGTTGCAGCTGTAAAAAAATCAATGTGCAGTACAAGGATTTGTAAATGTGAAGCAAACAACTTACCATGCACTGATGCTGGCAGTTGTGAAATTATTAATGAAGGATAATTGATATTATAATGTGCTTTTTTAAAAATGAAATACTTATTATACCTATTGGAAATAGAAAATTCCTTAGTTTTGCTCAAATTATAGCTGCTTCCTTGTTAGAATGATAAAATTGATATTTATTTCTAGAGATATAAGCGCATTAAAATAAATAAAATAAAAGTGCGGTAAAATCAAGTACCAATTGGTTAACGATTTACTGCAAATTGACTTTTTATTCATAGTATGGGAAAGTTATGGAAGGGGGAAGTGGTAAAGAGGGTTATAAAAAAGTGCGTTATTTTATCTTCGTTTTAGGAAGTATCTTAGATGATTCAAATCAAACGGTGCTATTGCGGGTGGGGTTAGAAAAACCTCATAGATAGATAAACTTTTTAAAAAGAGCGAAAATGATGGAAAAATAATTATTATGAAATTTTTTTTCGCATCGGGTCTGGGTGGGACAAAATATTAAAATTTGTTTTTTTGAAAATGCACTTTTTTAAATATATCTGGTTTAGTTTTTGAGATATGGAATAGAGTCATATAATCTAGAGGTCAATGCACAAACAACAGTGAAAACATTTTTGTACTATCTCTGCTGGTTGCTGAGATATTGAGGAATTAATTTTAGGAGGTTTAAAGGGGGGTTGGAGGGGGCACGACCGAGACGGGGGATGGCCAAGATATATTTTCGTAGTCACGAGTCACTCCAGTATCTCAGACTTGAAAAATCTATAAATAAAGGCGTTATTTTATCTTCGTTTTAGGAAGTATCTTAGATGAATAAAATCAAACGGTGCTATTACGGGTGGGGTTAGAAAAACCCCATAGATAGACAAACTTTTTAAAAAGAGCTAAAATGATGGAAAAATAAATATTATGAAATTTTTACAGTATACACTGTAATTAAAAGAGCGAATATCTTGGAAAAATATTTTTTAAGACATTTTTTCCGTATCTGGTCTGGGATAGAAAATACAAACAAAAATTTAAAATTTGTTTTTTTGACTTAATTACCCCTTACCTCTGGTCTTCCCATTTCCTCCTCCTATGCCTTCTATACATGCGTCGGTATGAAGGAGAGTGGGAGTTAAAGTGTTGAAGGACTGAGGCCGAGATTAATTTCTCTTTTAATTTGGTAAGTGCCATTTCTTGTTCGGTTCCCCATATGAATTTACTTTCTTTGTAGCTTCATGCATAGAATGAGCTATTTGTGCAATTTTGAATTCGCTTAACTGACTTAAGGCAAAAAAAAAATTGATACATTCTAATTTTTCTCTGTCTAGTTTTCTGCCGTCTTTGTTCACTTAAAACCCCAATATTTTAATTTATTCGTGAAAGTAACGATATTTACTTGGTTTAAGAGTCAAATTTGCTTCTTTTAATTGAGAGAAAACTTTTCGTAGTCTATCGATGTGTTCCTCTTTGGTTTTTGAATAGATTATTATGTCTTCGAGATATAACAATGTTCCGAGCCATTTATATATACTTTTTTTAAATATCTTGTTTAGCTTTTGAGATATGCAATCTAGTGTTAGCATATCATACAATCTAGAGATCAATGCACAAACAACAGTGAATTTTTTTTTATCTCTGCTGGTTGCAGAGATATTGAGGAATTTTAAGGAGTTTAAAGGGAAGTGGAGGGCGCACGACCGAGAGGGGGGATGGCCAAGATGTCTTTTAGTAGTCAGGAGTTAACCCAGTATCCAAAAATATACCTTGACAACCATCATCATTTAAGTGCAGTCGAAATGCCCTAAGCCGCTCTACTATAACGTGGCCCTTTTTCGTAAAAACTAGAATCCCCAAAAGGGTACCTTTTTAAAAATAAAAACGGTAAAAGTTTTCACAACAACTTTCCTAACTCCGGCTTTTTTAAAAAAGAAAGAATTTCTGCGAAGTTTCAAGTTCAAGGAGAGTAAATGGGTTACACGGCGCCTGTGCGAGCTGACAATGTTCTTCAAATTTGAATTAAATAACTATTTATGTGCTGACACTGGATGTTTTTCGTCACAAGCAACTCAATGTTAACTTGAAATAAGATTAGCAATTATTCACGGCCCAAAATTCCTTTAATTAAACCTAATTTATTTTTAAGTCTGATTGGTTGTATACCGCCGACTTACTTGTTTTTAATAAATATTTCCCCACTTGAGCACATTTCTTTTCCAAGGTTTTTAAATCCGAGGACATCGTCCGGTCTTATCCTGGGAAATCTCTCGCTAGCCCGTTCTGTCTACAAGCCAAGGAGAGACAGATGGTATAAGACGGTGGTTTTACAAACATCCTCGCACATACCCCAGAATAAATTTATTAGATTTTATTTTCGCATTTCATTTGTTATGGAAACGTTAAACTACGAATTTTCGGCTTGTTTAAAATCGAAACACTCGTATATCGGTTCAGAAAATCAGGTGATTTGGGAAAAGCGATATTCTTGTTTACCTTTCGTGAAATTTAAATAATACAACGTTAAGTCAATTGAGGTGTAATGTGAACCGTTTATAACAAAGAGGGATTGCTTGATTGTTCCATAGTAGGGCAAAAACTCAAAATCCGAGCAAAGTTCTCAAAGAAAATTCTGAACGTAACATGTTTATGAATCTATTTTTTCCCTTGTTCCACTATTTTGGTCTCTTCTTTCTCTATAAGTTCCTTCTCCACCATTTCGGCCTCTAAGGGGTAGTCTTCTGTGTATAATATAGGTTAAGTTTATCTTGTTAAATATTGCATATCATGTATTATGTTTATCTTCTTCTAAGTTAATACCATGGTTTCAGTTCACCACGTGTTTAAGGTGTGACGTCAAGAAACGACACTAGGGTTTTTGGTGTTGAAAATGGCGGAATATTGCTAAAATATTTTTGTAATATTTGGCTGGAAATAAATATGTTTAAAACTTATATATGTTGTTGTTCTCTTGCAACCTACCCTTAGCAAGAATAATACATGGTGTCAGGTTAGAAGGACGTCATGAGTACTTAGAAAGTCCCATTTTTCACGAGCTTTTTGTGTGCTACTTAAAAAAAATACTTGTATGATAGTGCCGCTAGTTGAGCATAAAAATGGAAAGCCTGTTTAAGCCTCCCGAGCCCCTAGTTCTAAACGAGAATATTGGAGAAAACTGGAGAAGATTCAAGCAAAAATTCGAGTTGTTTTTGCAAGCCAAGGACCTTGAAAGCAAACCAGAAGAAAAAAATAGCTGTGTTTTTGTCCTGCATAGGAGATAATGGACTGGATTAGTTTAATAGTTTTAAAAAAAAAGTTGTGGTTATGTGCATAAAATTCCTGACAAAGGTCCGGCTACTGGAAAACTTGTGCCAGATTTCAAGGCCGTGACCACAAGGTATGTACTGCAGAAAAAAGAAGTCTGGAAAACAAACATGAAAAGAAAAAAGAAAAAAGTCCATGATATAAAAAAAGTATCGTGAAAAACAGTCGAGTTCAAGTGAATCTTCCGAGAGTAAGAGCGAGCAGGAGTTCTATCTGAATACAGTAAGTTAAAAAAAAGTTGATGATAAGTGCCAAGGAGCAGCAGAGACAATGTGGACAAAAGATATTTTGGTAAATGGTAAGCCAATCACATTTAAATTGGACACTGGAGCCGAGGTAAGCACTTTGCCTTTCTGTCAAATGATTAAATCAAAAATTGCCTTAGAAGTAGTAGTAAGGGGGCGGCCCGCAGGCCTGGCAACTAGGCCTCTTCATGGGCCCTTTCTGTCATACCCCGTCTCGCACCCTTATCCTCCCACTCCCTCTACATTTCTTGCCTCTCTCTCTCCGGGCCAGCTAATGTCTGTAGCGCGTTAAGGCACTCTTCCACTAGGCTACTGACAATTTTTGGTGAACTAAGAGCCTTGAGGGCAGCTTGACTGTCGGAACATATGCAAATGTCCCTCCTGCTATTTCTGACCTCTGGTAGGGTTGCCGCCATGATAATGGCGTATACCTCCGCCTGAAAGACCGTAGCGTGCTCGCCAAGCGAAAAGCTTTCTTGAACCTCTAGGTCTTCCGCATACACTCCTGCGCCTGTTGTCTGCCAGGCTGACAGTTTTGATCCGTCAGTGTAGTAAACCGTCGCGTCTCTGCCTAATTCGTTTCGGAATTCTTCTCTCTGCCACCAATCCCGTTCAGGTATTGTGACTTTGTACTTTTTGTCAAACCTCCATAGTTTCGAAGTAGTCCCTACTGGCATCTTTAGGAGAGTCAACTCTTTTGTTACCAGTTCCTCGAATGCCAGATGACCCACTTTTTCCCCTCTGCCCTTCCATAGGCACTTGTCTCTCAGTCGTAGGTGCATCGCCATCGCTTCCTTCTTGATCCAAGTTGGAAGCGAGGGGAGACCTAAGATGGTTTCCAGGGCTCTAATGGGGGTAGTCTTCATTGCGCCTGTTATTCCCCTGCAGAAGTGCCCCTGCAGTCTCATGAGCTTTCTGGAAGTGGTCAGGTTTTCTACTACAGGCCACCACACCACTGACCCATATTGGATTCTTGGTCGTATGATGGCCTTGTATAACCAGTATAGGTTCTTGGGGGTGATACCCCATGTTCGACCGACCACTCGGCGCAACTGCCACATTGTTGCCTGGACTTTTTCAGTCATTTTAGCAACATGCTGCCTCTCTAGTTTCCTTTTTCTGATGAAGAGGATCATTTCAGTTTTTGCAGGATTAACTGATAGGCCGTTCTGCCTGCACCAGTCTTCTATGATTCTGATCGCCTTTTGCATTCTTTTGCAGACAGTGGCGAGGAAGCGGCCAACGACCTTCACCACGGCGTCATCTGCATATGCTTGCGCGTCGAATCCTTCCTGTGTCAGGCGAGTTAGGAGGTCGTCCATTATAAGGCACCACAGATGAGGAGAAAGGCAGCTGCCTTGAGGGAAGCCCCCCGTCACATCCACCTTGACCTTGGACTCTCCCAATATTGCCTGTGCTTCCCTCTCTGTTAACGCAGACTTTACCCATTCGGTCAGACGTGCTTCAGCTCCTCTTTCCTGAAGGGTAGATGTTATTATCTGCATTCTTGCCTTGTCCTTTCACGTCAAAGAATACCATGAGTGCGTACTCCTTGTACTGGAGGGCCTTTTCTCCCTTTTGCACTCCTGCATGAAGAGACGATTCCATTGATCTGCCCTCTCTGTATGCGTGCTGGTCCTTGTGGAATGGTCTGTTGGCCAGTATTCCCTCTAGAAGGTACCTGTCCACCATCTTCTCCAGTGCCTTCATGATAAATGACGTGAGACTTATAGGTCTGAAGGATTTAGCCGTGGTGTAGTACTTCTTTCCCGGTTTGGGGATAAAGACCACATTGGCTCTCCTCCATGCAGTTGGAACGTATCCCAGAGCTACGCTGGCCCTAAACACTCTCCTCGTGTAAGGAAGTAGTGTCTCTAGGCCTCCCTAAAGCAGTGCCGGGAAGATCCCATCTGGACCTGATGACTTGTACGGACTGAACTCGTTTATTGCCCAGGATATTGTATGATCCGTGACTACGCGATCTGCTAGCCCCCAATTCGGCGTTGCCTTCTCGTCAGGTGTAGCTGGCATCCGCTCGTCGTGCGGATCTCCATCCCCCGGAAAATGTACCTTCAAGAGATGTCTCAGTGACTCCTCTACAGAGTTGGTCCAAGTTCCGTCTTGCCTCTTGAATGAACTTAGGGTTTGCCTAGTTTCGTTGCTCAAGATTTTTAAGAGTCTAGAGGTCTCCGGCAGTGAGGTTATTTCACTGCAGTATGTCCTCCAGCGCTCTCTCTTGCAGCGTCTTACCTCTTTTTTGAACTCTCTTCTAGCCTCCTTGTAATCATCCCAAGTTGCCTCGTCTCTTCTTGTCATCGCTTTGTTGAGGGCCTGCTTGGTTTTTCTGCTAAGTCTGTCGATCTTACTATTCCACCAAGGTACCCTCCGTAAAGGCTCGGGCTTTAGGGGACATGCCTCTTCGAAGCTGGCCAAGATTGTCTGCTCCAGATTTGTCACATCTTCTTCTAGACTCTCCTTCGTGGTTATGTCAGCTCCTACAGTTCCCTTCCTTCGATCTAGTTCCGCTTGGTAGCTTTCCCAGTTCGTGGATCGTGGATTCCTTTGGAGTTTTTGGCACGTTTCCTCGGTTCTCACCCCGAATCCGATCATACGATGATCGGAAGTGATGACCTCCTTGGTAACTCTCCAATTGACGATGTCTTGAAGTAAGTCTCTTGAGACCAACATTATATCAATAACTTCCTCCCGGTCCTTATTAACAAACGTGGACTCCCTACCTCTGTTCGCGATTTCCAGGTTTGTCGTGGTTAGAAACTCGTAAAGGGCTTCACCCCTTGGATGGCACTGCTACCCCACACTATGTGGTGGGAGTTCGCGTCACATCCGATAATCACCGGCAATCATTTTCTTTCCGCAAATGCTATGACCTGAGCTAATTCCTCTGAAGGAGGTGGATCTTCGCTATCGTATGGAAGATACGCGCTACAAACTACAACCTTAATCATATTGTCTCTTACCTTGACTTCCAAGAGCGCTGCCGCTACGTCTCGTGTCCTCAGTTGCGGTAATGCTACCGCAGTGAGGTCCCTCGATATTAGGATACAGCTTCTTGTTGGTTCTTCTTCATTATCTGTGTCTTCTTCGGCTATGATGTTGTAGCCGGTGCTGCCTAGTGCCCCTACTTTTCTTTCTATAACATAGGTTTCTTGTATTAAAACAATCTGCGGGGCATTATTGCCAGCCATCGCTCCGACTAATTCAGCAGTCGGACCGAGGCTTTTATGCAGATTGATTTGACTATCGTATCGTATCGCCGCCATGTCGGGGATGTCATGGAGCGCAGGGAACCCCCTACTCTGACCCCTTGGGGGCAGGTGGACCTTTCCTCGCACCCTTTACAGGCCTGATCAGCCCTTAATGAGCTGAAGACGCTGCCCCCAACCGTGACGACCTGGTCCAATAATCAGTCTCTGGTGGCCTCTGATTCCGCCGTGAACAGCATCCAGCCTGGTTCAACCAAGCTGGAGTTTTTGAAGCGAAGCTCGTGGCTGCCTGGCGCCCTCATCGCCCCGAGCATCGCTCCAAGCAGCTCACGGCGTATCTCGGCCACCTTTTCCTCTTTGATTTTGCCGTTTGCCCTATCGGAGCGGAACACTACCTTCAGAGCCCTGGATCCCCGACTCTCGCCTTGAGGGAATTCGACCTCTGCGGGCGATTCTTCCGTGTTCAGGTCCCCCCTGAGTAGTGGGGACGTGTGCACGGCTTCTTTGCCCTGGTTTATTTGGTCGAACCACCTCTCGGCTTCTTTCGGTTCTCCTCACGCATCCTGGATGTGTCCAGTCTTCGGCGCTTGGGAGCAGAGTGCCCTATGCCAGATGTACCCTGTTGGGTTCCCTGGCTTTCCGAGCTTCTGCTCTTTGGCGCCTTCGGTAGGTTGGCAATCGCCACCCTCTTTGCCAGCCGTTTGGCCCTCTTCTCAGGTCCTCGAGAGGCCTGACCCTTGTTTTTCGAAGCCCCGGTGCCGCCGGTGTTGGCCGTTATGTCTCGGCCTTTTGGACCTTGACTCACCCTTTCAACAGTCGGCGGCCGGATGGGACAGCGGGGTCCCTTTTTTGGTCCCCGGTCCCCTCACCAGCCGCCCGGCTGCTCTCCTCTTGCTGGGTCATCCACTCGAGTTTTTTAAGTTTGCGGGACTCTCTACGCCTCTTATTTTTCTCCGGTTTCCTCCGCCCTTTCTCGCTTCGCGATTCCGACGTGACCTCGGCTTTTCCGTTACCAGATTTTGGTCCGCCCTCGATTCCCCCTTTGGGTTTCTGGGATGGCTCGGCCAGAGATTCCGGGTCGGCATCAGACTTGCTTTTTGGCGCGCCTTCTGCCTTCCCTTCCTCCTTACTGTCTTCACCAGTCCTTTCTCCCTCCGGGCTCCTCTCGGGCTTTCCCTCACCTAGCTTCGAGTTCACCTCCATCTCGTCGGCGGAGGATCGCAGAAGCTCTTCCTCGTTGGTTGGGTTTGGTAGGGGGTTCCCTCGCTCCTCTTTATCAATGCCCTTTTTTCCTCTTTTCCCCTCATGTTCATATTCATCTGAAACAGAGAAATAAGGGGTTTATGTGTGTGCGGTTGTGTCTGCATAATTGAGTGTATGTAAAAGGTGATGCTTGGTAGTGTCGTTCACCCCGATTCCCCGCCAAACCTCCTACCAGCTGATTCTGCACACTTGACCGTCGACGGCCGTAGTTAAGAGCCCCTCCAAAGCGCACAGCGCTCCCCTTCCAGTTACCAACTGCACTACTGTTTCACTTGGAGATTTTCACCGAGTGTCCGGGGCAGCACCCTACGTTGGTTAGACAAGGGTGGACCCTATACTTCTCGGTGGCCTAGTGCACTACTTCTAGTTTTTCTGCTACTACCACTTCGACTGTGGGTCTACGTGTTCGGGGCTTGCCAGATGCTGGGCGAGGTGGCCGGAGTTTAAACAAAACTTTGCATAAGTGTTTTGTCTGATGTGTGTGAATGTGTGATGTTGTTTGTGTTGCGTATGTAAGCCTGTGCCTTTTTGCAGAGTTGTGTTGTCATTACAAGTAATGTCCTCACAACCCTCCTAGTGAGTACCGGTATCCCACTGGCGTGAGATACACTCGTGGAGGTTGGCACTCGGCACATCTGTGGTATTCGTGTGCATTCGCCAGGCGCCTTTTCTCAGCATTCTAATTAATGCACCCTCAATACCACGGTTAAACCCACCAAAAAAATTGCCTTGGTATCATATGGAGAGCCAGCTTGCAAAATTAGAAGTTTTGGTGAGGTAAAACTTGACTGCTGTGTAAAAGACATATGCAAAAAAGTGTCTTTTGTAGTAGTAGATGCGGAAAATCAATTACCATTATCGGGTTTAAATGAATGTTTAAATTTGAGCCTAATTAGGAGAGTTGATTCTTTGGAAAATCAAAGGTTTAGATCTTTAGATGATGTTGTTAAAAGGTATTTAGAAGTGTTTGATGGATCAGGAAAATTCCCAACACAACATCACATAACAATTAAAGAAAATACACAGCCTAAGGTTAATGCCATCAGGCGTGTGCCACAGATTGTGTTAAAATCACTAAAAAATAAATTATGTGATCTTGTGTCTCAGGGAATTATAGAAAAAGTCGATAAACCGACTGAATGGGTTCACCCTTTGGTGATAGTAGAGAAATCAAACGGCGACCTCAGATTATGTCTTGATTCAAAAAATTTGAACAAAGCCATTCAACGTGAACACTTTTTAATTCCCTCATGCGATGACATAACTGTCAAACTTACCAATCAAAAATTCTTTACCGTCCTTGACATGAAGGATGGATATTGGCAGATTGAACTTGATAGTCCTATCTCTGACTTAATGACTCCTGGGACACCCTTTGGTCGTTATAAGTTTAAAAGATTAGCCTTTGGTATATGTTCAGCCCCTGAGGTTTTTCAGAAAAAAAAATTTGAGCTGTTCGGTGACTTGCCCGCAGTGGGTTTATACTTTGACGACCTAATTGCATCAGGAGTCACAGACACTAAGCATGACCAGAATTTAAAGTTAGAGAGGGCTTTGAAATATAATGTCAAGTTTAACAGTAAAAAGATACAATTTAAAAAAGATGCTGTAAATTTCATGGGATTGAAACTAATAAAAAATACATTAATGCTATTTTAAAAATGCCTATTCCACAGTGTAAAGCTGATGTGTTAAGATTTTTGGGCATGGTAAAATTTGTTGGAGAGTTTGTTCCCAACCTGTCAAAAATAACTGCTCCTTTGCTAGATTTAACAAGAAAATATGTTGAATTTTTTTGAACAGATGAACAACAAAATTCGTTTGACAGTCTACTTCACTTATTGACACATTCACCAGTCTTAACTTATTTTGACCTCAAAAAGCCTATAGAAATTGAGGCTGACTCATCAAAAGATGGACTAGGAGCGTGTCTCCTTCAAGAGGGCAAGCCTATAGCTTTTGCTTCCCGTAGCTTAACAAAAACTGAGCAGGTTTATGCTCAAATAGAAAAAGAAAATCTAGCCATTCTTTTTGCATGCCAAAAGTTTCATTACTTTATCTATGGGATGCCTGTAATAGTTCATAGTGACCACAAACCTTTAGAGTCCATTTTTAAAAAGTCAATCAATTTCACCAAGGATTTTAGGAATGAGATTAAAATTACTGAAATATGATCTTAGTGTACGCTACAGACCTGTCAAGAGCGTTCTTAATAAAAAAAAGTAGTAAAACAATTCACTCTGGAAACACAAAACGACACCCAGCTCTGCACAGTTGTAAATTATATTAATAAAAGGTGGCCCAATCAAAAATACCCAATTCCAGACAATGTAAAAGTTTATTATAAAATACGTGACCAATTGTGTGTATCTCATAATTTGCTATTTATAAATAATAAAATAGTTTTTCCTTGTAAATTACGCTCTGAAATGATTAAACTTTTACATAAGGGTCACCTTCGTATTGAAAAGACAAAATCACAAGCCAGAAAAGTTTTCTATTGGTCAGGCATAACAACATATATAGAGTCATATATAAAAAGTTGCAAAATTTGTGAAAAAACTTGCTAGGAGAAATCCTAAACAAAAGATTTTGTCAATCCATTGCCTGAAAGACCGTGGCAGCCTATTGGTTCAGATATTTTTACCTATGCTGACCAAAGTTAATGTGTTTTATTTGATGCATACAGCAACTGGCTTGAAATTTTGCCAATAAAAAATAAGAATGCAGATGCTATAATTTTTCAAATTAGAACTCTTTTTGCAAAATTTGGTACACCAGATGTATTATGTGTTCCATATAACAGTGAAAATGTTTTTGAATTTTGCAAGAAACTGGAATTTTAATCTTGTGACACGCAGTCCTGAATACCCAAGGTCAAATGGACTGGCAGAAAAAGGTGTTTCAATATCTAAAAATTTGCTAAAAAAATCAATGGAAGAAGGAAATCGTGATTTAAGTGGCGCATTGCTTAACTATAGAAACACACCTTTAAAGAGCATGGGTTATTCGCCGTCTCAGCTTTTAAATAACATAATTTATAAGACTAATATTCCAATTTCTGACAAGTTGCTTGAATCTACGTTATGTTTGAATGTAAAAGAAAAGATGGAAGCAAAACGTGTAGCTAATGAATAAAATTTTAATAAAAATACCATGAATTTAAAACCTCTTGAAGTAGGAAGTGATATAACTATTTTAAACCATAAACATAAAGTTTGGGAACCTGCCAAAATTGAAAAAATACATGAAACACCCAGATCTTATGTTTTACAGGATTTTCAGGGTAACACAATTAGGAGAAATAGGATAGATATTAGAAGTTCTAAAAATCCTTTTAAAATTACTGAAAATTCAGACTTACAATTAGAACCTAATAAGAGTATTTCTACTGATAGTATCCCTAGTGTATCAAATCAGGTTAAAAGCCCAATAGTTTTCAATCATAATAATGGTGTAAATAAGACGACTCAGCCAAGTAAAATGAGCAAACCTGTACCTGCTCAAACAACCCGTTCTGGAAGAGTAGTAAAAAAACCTACTTAATTAAACTTGTGAGGGAGGATGTATAATATAGGTTAAGTTTATCTTGTTAAACATTGCATATCATGTAATATGTTTATCTTTTTCTAAGTTAATACCATGATTTCAGTTCACCACCTGTTTAAGGTGTGACGTCAAGAAACGACACTAGGGTTTTTGGTGTTGAAAATGGCTGGACATTGCTAAAATGTTTTTGTAATATTTGGCTGGAAATAAATATATTTAAAACCCATGTATGATGTTGTTCTCTTGCAACCTACCCTTAGCAAGAATAATACATTCTGTCCATGCGTCGTAATAGGCTAAGATCCTTTCTACATGGATGACATTTGTCTCTTTTTTCTTTGACTGTTGAATGTTTTTTATTTTTTGAATCGTATCTTTCTTTGTCTTTCTGCTAGCGTTTTCCGATATTTTTTGCGGCTATTGCAGCATTGAAGCTCTTTCTTTTATTTCCCTTACTTCTGTATTGAATTTTGTGTTTAAAAGGCTGGAGTCAACTGGTAGGATTGGGTGTCTTGCGAAGATTAATTAAAATGGTGAAAATCCAGTTGTGCTTTGTACTGACGTGTTGTAGGTGAACTCTCAAAAGTTGACGAACTGAGGCCTGTCACTTTGTTTGGTATTTACGTACATTGATAGTATATCTGCTAGCGTATGGTTATACCTTTCTGTCAGTCCATTACAAACTGGTAAGTTCCGATCTATAAACTTGCCGTCTGTCACTTAATATCGTTCCCGGAACTCTATTAGGCACTTAAAGTAAACATATCAACGTATCGGTATCGTTATACCTAACGCGCCAAAATACACTACATTTTTGACTTGTTCACGTCATGTTTCGAACGATGCCTGCTTCTGTGATGGGTGCGATGACAGAACAGCCGATTCCACTCGTTGCGTACAGAGGGATGCATGTAACGTTTTGGACCCATGAACGTACGCAACGATTTCAATCAGCAGTGCGGTCATCGCACCCTTCAAAAAAGCAAGCATCGTTCAAAACATCGTATAAACAAGTCAAAACTGTAGTATATTTTGGCTTTATTTCGAACACGTTAGGTTTACCGATACCGATACGTTGAAATATTTACTTTAAGTGTCTATTATCTTTTCTAAAATAAACTTTGCAACTTGGCCAGCCTTCCCAATTGGTAACGCTGCTGTAATGGCGTAGTGCGTTGCATACTCAGTCGCTACTACAATCATTATCTCTCCATTTTAACCTTTAAGGAATGATCCAAGCAGATCTATTCCGACTTTCTCAAATATAGACCCGATTTTAATGGGTTGTTTTTTAAAATTTAACTGTTTTACATATTTTTCTACGTCTTTAGCTAGGCCTCCCAATAATATCTTTGTTTAGTTTTGTGTAATGTTTTAGATAGGCCCAAGTGTCCACTGGTTGGTGCAACGTGAAGTTCATATAGAATTTCCATGATTAGCAGTCTGGGTAAGACTAGAACATTTTCGAACCCTTTCATTCAATTGGCTACCTTGTAAAGGACACCATTTATTATTCTAAAGTTTTTTGCTTTACTTCTTACGGCTATAGGTACATCAGCCTCTGGGTTGTTTATAGCTTCTTGGAGAGTTTTAAGATATTTTGCCTCTTGAAGTTTAATTTTGTCTTTTGCTTCGATGACGAATTTTGGTATATCGTTTTCTGAATTATCTACTTCTAGTGCTGGTAGTATTGGGTTTCTCGACATACAGTCATCATCTTTGTAGTTAGTTCTTTTTTGTAAACTAATGTATACTCAAACTTCGCTATTTTTAAGCTTCATCTGGCGTGTCTTTTGGAATGTTCCTTAGTGTTATCAATCTAGCAAAGTGCGTGGTGATCTGTCACTATTTATCGAAGATTAAATGCCGCAATTATCTTAAACTCTACACTACGGCCAATAGTTCCAGTTCGCTCTGTTCTTCCCCTTTATCATTTATTTGTTACAAAATTGCTCCTATGCCTTCTATACATGCGTCGGTATGAAGGAGAGTGGGGGTTAAAGTGTTGGAGGACTCGGGCCGAGATTAATTTCACTTTTAATTTAGTAAATGCCATTTTATGTTCGGCTCCTCATATGAATTTTACTTTCTTTCTGGCTTCATGTATAGGATGAGCTATTTGTGCAAAATTCAACATATTTTTTAACTAAATTAACTGACTTAAGGCAAGGAAAAAAATTGATACATTCTAATTTTTCTCTGTCGGGTTTTATGCCGTCTTTGTTCAATTAAAACCTTAATATTTTAATTTCTTTTTGACAGTAATGATATTTACTTGGTTTAAGAATCAAATTTGCTTCTTTTAATCGAGATAAGACTTCTCGTAATCTATCGATGTGTTCCTCTTCGGTTTTTGAATAGATTATTATGTCGTTGAGATATAACAATGTTCCGCGCCATTTTTGGTCCCAAAATACTTTATCGGCTAAGTGCTGGAATTTCAGGGGTGCTCCACACAAACCGAAACTCAAAACATTAAATTCATAGGAACCATAACTTTGTGCAACGAACGCATTATATTGCTTTGATTTTTCTTCCATTGGTACCTGCCAGTACCTTGATAACATATCTAATCTTGAGAAATATTTAGCTCCTCCTAAATAAGAAGTGATGCCATCTATATTTCCAATTGGATAGTTTGATTTGATTAATAATTTTTGGTAATCAACGCAGAACCTGACCGTTCCATCCTTCTTTTTCACCAGGACGACTGGACTTGCCCAAGGGCTATAACAAGGTCTTATTACATTACTTCTAGCATTTCTCTGATCTGCTAATCGATTATGTCTTTTTCTGTTTGGGATACTCTATTAGGTTTACTCTCAATAGGCGTAGCATGCCCTACATCTATATTGTGCTCCACAACTGAACCTATAGATTTCGGAGATTTGGCAAAAATCTTCGAAAATTCTTTCAATAGGTTTTCCATATTTTCCTGAAGTTGCGAGTTTTGCATATTTTCTATATTGTGGTCTGAAAGGGTAACTAGTTCATCTTCTGTACATTCAAGTGTATTCAGATGGTCAAATTTTTCGATATCTGTAAATTGAGTTAGTTTTCCTATTGCTGAAAATTTATAAATTGTTACAGGATAATTTCTCGTGGATTTTAATTGAACTCTTATGAAACTCTCTTTACCTATTACTGCAGCTACGGGTATTAGTTCTTTTTTCTGGAGGTTTTGCCAATTGGGATTAATTCTGAATTCTCTATATTCATCTAGACACTCTGCAGAATCGATTTCGAGTAAAATTTTTGTTTCTTCTTTTGTCCAAATTGTATAATCCTGAGTATCTCTTAATTTATGTGTTGTTTTAGATTCGGTTAGTACATCTATGTTTTTAGTTTGAAATATTTAATCTTAGATTTAGTGACTTTATCCCTTAATAACTTAATGCAAGCTAGTAAATCCTAATAACCTGGTTTATTGTAATACAAGTCTTTAGATATAAGGTATTCCTTTTCCTTTCTTTGTCTTGGAGGGTTACCACATCTCCCACACTTTTTTTTTATTACCGTAGAATGTTGTTGGAATACTCTTTTGAATTCTTTTGCAACATCTTTTCACATGGAAAAGTCTTGACTAACACAGTGACCTAATGAATAATATCCTGGTAATTTGAAGAGGTTCCGGTATTCTTCCATTTATTTGGACCATCAACAAATCTACGCCCTAGACCTATATTCAAGAGTCTCGTGTAGTACCGCAGTACCCAATTTTGGTATATAGTATCTAGCCCAGAAAAAATCAAGAGTAAAAATAAGAATAATTCCGGTACTTGGAGAATTAATTTTTTTAAACGGTAACAATGGCGCCAGCTTCGCTTGTTGATGGAATTCGTGTGAAGTCTTGGTAGGTTGCAGACTTTCATTAATTCTTGGAATTTTCTAAGTTTAAAAAAAAAGATTTGCTTTTTGAGGAGGATGTGGATACACATTTGTGTTTTACTATCAAGAAAACGACACTGCCTATTATTCAGCACAATTTTGAGAGTACCGTAATGTCATCTTGTAACGGGTCAAAAATTCCCCAAACCTCTATTTCCCTGTTTTTCCTTATAAAATGCTACATTCTACATACATTTTCGCAAAATTAGTTTTAAGTCATAAATAATTACATTTCAAATTAAGAAGTTCGGATAAAAGATATTGATTGATGTATGTAGCCCAATTACCTTTTTTGCCAATCTTAGATGTTTGAGACTCGGTAACTAACCTTACATTTAACTGTGTAGTTTTAAGTCCTTGTTTCGGCTTTTACCTATCAGGCAGTCCTCTTAGTATAAGTATGTTTTGTCCCTGGCTAGCAACCCTTGTTTTGGTCCCAATCTGGTTTCTGTTTGTTGGAAAATACGTGGAAAATCGGAATATTCTACTTTTGCAAGAAATGTAAACATAGCCTAAGTTTGGCTCACTACATAATTCCAAGAAATCACTTGACTTAATTTTCTCCGGAAAAACTAGCATGTTTACTGAAATTTCACTGCTTTTCTGTGTGTCACATTTTGTAAACAAACAAATTTTCACATTCCATCACTCACTCGAGTCATGGTATTCGGAATTCACTTAACCCGATATGACGATTAACCTATGTTGCCGGATTGTAGACACTTTCTATAAAAGTGAGATGGTTTCAGCGATTCTCTCTTGGCAATTTCTGCCTGTAAATCTGAAATTCAGTTTCCAGATCCCATTTCCGTTGTTGTAGTTCTGTACAAATGACCCTAAGGCCCCTACGGCCGTTAAAATCCCTTTAAGAAAAGACAGATTTTATAATAGGACAGAATCCACTCGCCTTTGCTCAACCAAACCTGAGACTTTGTATCGGCTTACAGCATCAGCTGTTCGAGCAAAAATTCTATTATTTAGATTTTTTCCAGTCACGGTCAAAGTCATCTGTCAGCTGAGCAAGAACAGCGAATATTATTGAAAGAAACAAAAGCCCGCGGTTTCGGCTAGAAGTTTCTAGCGAAACTTGCAATTAAAGTTTTATTTTAAAAGCAATTTGAGGGCATTCCTCGTGCGCCTTCCGCTATCTGATAGCCCATTAGTGCCAGTGTTTAGTGCCATTGTCGGCAAAGGAACCACGTATTTTTGAGGAATCAGTGTCTTCTCAGGTAAGCGTCCTTTGTTCTCTTTTTTTTATCATTCAAAATCTCATAGTCTTCCGCCATATTAAGTCTCTGCCTTTTGGATTTATGCAGACTCAATTTCAAAACACATTAAGCCATGGTCCAACCACCGATCACCATAAGAAACCGACAGCTACAGGAGCTCGCATGACCGTGCCCTGTTTCGCCTAAAGCCACTCAACAACGCTAGGTGAGTCTTAGCTTATAATACGCCAGTACTGAGTTAACCCATAAATAGTATATGGTAGTTTTTCTAACTCCCTCTTTTTTTTGGTTATTTCTAGGCCGTTTTCGTCGTACTTCATCCTCCTTCATCGCACTTCGTCCTCTTTTATCATACTTTGTTGTACTTCGTTGTATGCATTCTTGCAAAAGCCTTTGTGACCTACTTTCACATCCTCGTGTGCCATTACCGGCACTGGAATAATACCATCCTAGTAACTCCTAGTTCAGCCAGCGCCCCATTATACCAGACACAAGGAGCAGTGTGGCTTACTTGCGCCAAAGAATCAGGATAGACAGATAAGTACACGTAATGAATTAAAGAATCTACACCAGCAATCCGTCAACCTCCTTAAACCAAAGCAAAACCTAAAGATATGTAAAATAAACCCTAATTTTATGATTCATTAAGTCAAAACTTTACTTGGCCAAGTAAACCCTCTGTATAAAGAGGTATAACTCAGTGATTCTATGTACTTAAACATGTAGTTTATAAGCCAGGTAACCTAGCCTTAATTCCAGTAATTTAAGTTATAATTTTTCTTAATAACAAACGGCAACAACCTGTGATAAAAAGTAGTTCATGCTAGTTAATATGGATTTAGTCTTAAGAATATTAAATTATGAAAGACTTTGTTGTTAAAGCTCACCATTTACTGTTATTGATTATATGCATCAAGTTAATCCGGTATGTGTTTAATTTTAATTATAGGGGTATCCTTAATACACCAAGAAGTCCCCTTACAATCTGCCTTCCGTTCTTTTTGAAAAAAAAACAAGGATAGGGCACATGAATTAAATAATTTTTCTACACAAATGGAATACATGAGTTTTAGATTGTGTTTTTTCTAGCCCCCCCCCCCAATGGTAACCGGTAATAACAATATGCAACAATTGTTGGAGTGTCATTTGAAAACAATGTTGGCTGTGTTGAGGTTGTGGACAGATACCATAAGATAATACAGTGAGATACTAAGGTTCTTTAAATTAAAGAAATTGGGTGCAAATTAATTCTCAGCAACCTCATAATGGTAAAGATATTATCCTCACTGTGCTTAAGCAATATTAGAGTATCTTAGCCCTACCCAAACATTAATTTTTCTTGACTTTCAGTTCTTAAATTTTTTGAAATACAATTATGCAAACGCGCATTTTCCCAAGCAATATTAGAGAATTTTAGCCCTACACAAACATTATTTTTAAAAACAACAAAATGAATCTCGTGTCTGCAAATAAAAATGAAAGTAAAACTCGTGGCATATCGGACAAAGCGTTTTTGTTTCTCACTTCATTACGACAAGGCCTCCAATGTCTAATGGAGAATTCAGACACCTACAGACCTGTTTCATCCTTATTAGGAATCATCAGGGAGTCATAGGATTATACTTGGCAATTGAAGCTACACAGTGACCATGCACACCTCTAGAATTTAAAACAAAAAGTTTGTAATCCTTGGGGACGTAGTAACTTATTATTTATTCGACTGGTGGCGCACACAGTTACACAGAGGTGTTAGGACTATTGTGGTTCCTTTCTTCCCAATAGTGTCGATGACAAGAGATTCGTCTTAACACGAATATAATATCACGAAGAATTTTGCTAGTTTCTACTACTCCCCTGCTAGGTCAGGATTCTTTGATTCTTTTAGATTAGAATGGGTGCGTTGGTCCACCCGTGGTGATGTACATAGTAGTTTGTAGTATAATTTTCCCACCGGTAATAGTACTCCTTGCCTAAAGAACATTTCAGGGAAATTTTCCATATTTTCTTATCGACAAGAGAGGTATTATTAAGGGTTTATTTTAATGTTGCATTATGTGAATTTATTGTAAAGAAAATACTCTGTTTATTACCTTAGGGCCATTCGAATCCTCTTAATTGTTTCGACAAGAAGGTTTCTGTTGGTTAAATTATTAATTTTACCACTACTGCATCCCTCGTGAACCAAATACACAACACGTATTTATCGGTCAAGTTGCATTTAAAATATCGAAAAGAAGGGGTAAATGATTTCATTTTAATTTCATGTTATTGTTTTGGGCCTTTCTAACCTTACTTCTAGCGGCAGGACCACCTGACGTTTACACTACATTCAATCAAAATATGCTTGGGTGCAGTGGATTGAACTTTACTACGAGGGGGCCTTGCGTACTAATATACCCGTTAGAAAAACAACCTTTACACATACTGTGTGAAAGTACGGTCTACCAAATGTACTCTTCAGGGTCTGACCAACAGTATTGTGTAATCTAGTACAATAGAATCTCACCCTTCACCAATTTTTGTTGTAATCATGCACGTACTCATAGACCAGCCCCAGTAAAAGAGGGACACACTAAATATTTTATCTGTACCTCAAATTGGTTGGGAAATTCATTAGTTGTTATATCATGCCCCTTTTACCCTCTCGGGGATGCCAAAAGGGTTGTTTGGACCTAAATTAAAAAACGATTCGAGAATTACTGTGAATTACGAACAAACATCCATCTTCTTCCTAGTCAGTGGTGTAATCCCGTGAGCCATTTTCGTGTAAAATCTAGTTGGATATTGTGCCTGCACCAAAACTTGACCACTTTGACAGACGACTTATCCCGGAGCTGGCTTGTAACCCCCAAAAGGCTTCTGAGAGCCGCCCGACACCACGAGGTGAGTCCTTCTTTTAAAACATATCCATTTATATACGTTTATTAGTGGTTTCATGATACTAAGGCCCCCCTCTGTCTTGATAGGCTCTTAAATATAGCGAATAGTCCCAGGGTAATCACGCAACATTCGATGACCAGGGAGCTGTCCGAGCTGTACTATATATCCTGTCCTCTTACCTACTATACTCACCGTGCATCTATAATGGCCGCAATCACCACTGGGGCATGCTGATGGACCCCATTCTCCTGCGTGCTGATGTCTGACTGTGGAAACCCGATAAGTACCAATTTAACTCATTGCATGTAATAACAAGGAACCTGTGATAAAACGAAAATACGTACCTGCTTCAAAAATAATGTGTTACCCACCCAGTACCAAGTACAATAACAGAATAATTAGAGTCATCTAAGGTTTTCCCCAGAGTTACAATTCTTTTCGTGTGGTTAAGAATAATTTTAAGTGTTACCTCTGTAGTTGGTAACAATAGAAGTAAGTACTAACCCCTTTAGGTTACCTGTGTTTATTTATTATTTTCCAAAAAGTTATTTATACAAAGGTTATATTATGATATTATAAACTACTCTTTTCTGTAGAATTTTGTGTTTGACTTCCCCGAATACCAATCAATAAACCTACGCCCTAGACCTATATTCAAGAGTATCATGTAGTACCGCAGTACCCATTGTTGGTAGATTCTAGCCCAGGAAAAATCAAGAGGAAATATTCAAATAATTCCGTTACTTGGAGAATTAATTTTTTTAAAAGGTAACAATGTGGGGGCTCGTCCGGGATCACCTCAACAACTTAGTTCGACACCTACTAACCGACCAGGATATCATCAACTCACAAACAAAACAAATGCCGGCAAGATTTCAAAAATTTAGTTTTTTTTTCTTTCTTACAAAAGACCTTATTAATCTACAAACAAAAATATATTTTTTTAGTAGATGCTATTAACCATGAGTTCGTCTCTGCTACAATTTTTAGCTCTTGGTATTAGTTATCACTAAGCCAAATATAAAACATACCCTTTTTGCAGCTTTTTCTTAAAAATTCCTACGAATTTACTCCAATAAAAGGTTTGATAAAGCTCCGAAATTGATGACGAAATAGTGACAGGATTTTACTTTCAATCTCGATTCGATTCGATATCTCGATTACTAGAAGTGATATCAAAAAATGAAGTTCATTTCTAGACTTGGCATCGATTCTGCTAGAAAAGAAACCCCACTTGTATGTTTGATGGAGAACCGCTTTAAACATTTTGAAAGACATATAAGAAGAATATTTTTCTTTTATTTTCGAATTTCCAAAATTACTGAAAGCCGATATAATAAAAAAAAATATAAGTTTTACCCGACAAAAAAGGTGTGGCGTAATTCTTACATCAACTCGAGCATTCAAAATTTAGGTCAAATTCTTCTCTGAATCTAAGTAAAAAACGGTACAAATTTTGTTGAATGAAGTTGAAATTAGGGAACCTATTTCCTAATACTTTTGAAAAGTAAAAAAGAGTAACACTTTACATAATTAGGTTAGAATTTCTTTAATACTCATTTACTAAACTTAAAATGCTACTTATAATTATTTTTTATCCGCAGGAAGACAGACCACAAAGATGCTTGTCTTATAGCACAAGAAAAATTGCATCCGATTTGTGCACAAAGATCGGAGGAAACACTTCATCCCACTTGTCTAAGTATTGCTGATGCTTGTGAGGAAAATAAGGACTGCAGGTAAAATTAAGCTTTCTCTTCTCATCAAGAAAAAACCGATGAGCTAAATAAAAAAATTCCAAATTATCCAAAGCCACTTGTGCTCCAAATGAGTGTAGGAAAACATGGATTCACTGTAAATTATCACATTTGATACCTATGCGGAAATTTTTTTTGATACATTTCGTAAAACGAGAATACAATCCAGTAAGAGATAAAAAGACTCTTTAGTAAAACGGTAGAGACTTTTTGCATTTTAGATTTTCCTTGTCAAAAAAATATAGGTTACTAAAAACAAATTAGATACTATATTGGCATTAAAAATTTTCATCAAACTCATTCAAGATTATCTGATCTAATTGATTAGTAGTGATAGAGAGAATATTAATATTACTGGGTGACGAGCCCAAAAATTTTAGAAAATTTATATCATCCGCCTGAAAAAAAATGTCCCAGTTAAATCAAAACTTAAATTCATCTAGAAACCGTATGATTAAAAACGTTTACTATTTATATTCATAAAGTATTTATTACCTTTTATAATTAGCATTAAAATCTAGAAGTGGGTGAAGTTTAAGTCGTGACCCGGAAAACAGCATCCTAACTAATTTATTGCTTCGAAGAAAACTCGGATGTGATTATAAGGCCTCTACACGCGTCTAACATGCGGTCAATAAACTCAAAGAAGTGCAAAGACGGTTTGCAAGCGTCTAACTTCAGAACTTTAAAATTCCCCTTCCAGTTCCCCTTCCTTAAAATATTTCCCCTTAATATTACACAATATGAGCCCACCAGAATATCTCTAATCATTATTTGATCAATAGGCACGTGCACGTGGTTTTAAATAAACAAACTTGAAACAGATAATTAATTGCCCACCTGCGGAAATTAATCAACATTTAAAAATAAATTGAATTTTGATTTTCCCGTGATGGTTTTACCTTTCGAACCTCTCTAAGATAAGAAAACTCGAGAACTTTCTTAATAAAATTTTAACACGCATACGTCACTGATATTAAATCTCTTTTGTTGCTGCCAAAACATTGAAGAAGTTTTGTTTAGAACTTTAAATTTATGTTAATAGACATTTAAAGTTGCACAAATAGAGAGTGCTTAATCCTAATCGTATCTCAGTGCGCATGCTCAGAACTGATACATCGTACAACAGCGACTACATCTCATCTATCTTTATGACCACCCTTGCAGTATTTGTACACAGCTAGCGTATCCTAACCAATTTTGATATCTGTGGATTTTCATAAATGCCTGATCAACAGTTTCACTCCTTCTATTGCCCTCTTTTTTTTATAAGGAAGGAAGTAGAAATGAGCGGCATAAAGTAAAACTGTGCAACAAGAACTGAACACGAATTGGTTTGGTTACGTCGTACGTTCTAAGCACAACTTTAACTACTTTTTTGTAAGGACGCTTTTTCAAACGCATTAAACATAAACGCGAACAACAAGGAATCAAAAATAGCTTGTCAATTTTAAGTGTGTAATGTCGCATATCAATAAATGAAAATTTTCCATTGATGAGATACGTGTAGTAGGAACCAGAGACGTAGATTAGAAAAATAATTCAGTTTTTGTATTAGGAACCGCTCAATTTTTCTGAAACGTATTTAATTCCTCATATCACTAGAAACATAAGAATATTACGAATTAGCTTGTTTTTAATTAGTGAATTACAAACTAAGTACGTACATAAAAAACTTCTTTTTGTAATTTTCTAGTTGTCACTTACAAAACAAGATACACATATCAGCAATAAATACTTTAATTTTTCACACGGCACTACTTTGTTATTTAGGTCATTTCTTGCTTTTTTCTCAATATAAAAAGGGATTTAAAAGTTTGAGACAATGATGTGTTTGAAATTAACTCTGTTTCGAACTTCCATTGTCTATATTTTATTTATCCACGACGTTTCGATCGGAGATTGTACTGATCGAAACGACGTGCATAAATAAAATATAGACAATGGAAGTCCGAAACACAGAGTTAATTTTATAAAAAGTTCAGTTGAAAACCAAGCTCAAAATGATGTCCATAGATAATAGTGTATGACCAAAAAAATTAAAATAAGTAAATAAGTGCAAAGTATTGAACCATAGTGAAAACTTGTTCAAAAGTTGTGCTTGAAGGATAATATTATCTCACTGAAATCCGACACTGGATTAAAAGGTAACTAAAACTGTGCATTATTCTTCACCTATATACAGGGTGTTTCACAACTTATTTTTTCTGTAAGTAATACAAAAATTGATTTAAAAAAAAAACGAATACGCCGTTCTAAAAAACCTTTTCAAAAGTGTTTCAATAATGGGTATGGTGTCTTGATAAATTTCAATGTGCAGTCAAAGGCGAAGAAAATGTTTTAGCACATTTTTGATTATTTTTTTGGGAAAAATTTGAACAAATTTAAGCGAAGTAAATCGTCATTTCAAACACCGAGTTAAGTAACACATACACATTCCAGAAATGTAAAAATTTTGGATCATAGACTACATTTATAACTTTGATAGATGTTTTATAACTCTTTGCAAATATTATGTAGACTTATAAGATCATTTTACTGGAGATAAGACGTGGTTTAGTATTTTGAATTTAAAACTAATAGGGACTTTTTGGAGCACCTAAAATAACATTTTCTGTGCTTAGATGGAAGGTAAATGAAAAACTTTATTAGACACCTTTGTGCTTATTTCTAACCATAAATTTTTATATGTTATTTTGATTTTAACAATGTTTTTGAAAATATGCAAAAACATTTAGTAATTTGTGTTACCATTAGTGTTCAAAAGAATAAATAATGTACCCTATCATCAGTTAAATGAATTCCATTCGACAGATGACAGCGAGTTATTTTTAACAGCCCAAAACCTCTTCCAAATGTGTCTAATGTTATCGTTATCTTTAATAAAAATAAGCAAAACTACTGTCAAATTTGATCTTATTCTCTTACAAAGTAAATATTTCAACGCATTCGTATCGGTATACCTAACGCGTTGACTTGTTTATGGGATGTTTTGAACGATGCCCGCTTTTTAAAAGGTGCGATGACAGGACTGCTGATTGAAATCGTCGCGTACGTTCGTTGGTTCCTAACGATACGTACATCCTTCCGTATGCAACGAGATTCTGTCACCACACCAATCAAAGAAGCAGGCATCGTTCGAAAAATGGCATGAGCAAGTCAAAAATGTAGCGTATTTTGACTTTGTTTCGAACGCGTTACGTATACCGATACGGATGCGTTGAAATATTTACTTTAAGTGTCTATTGATGACTCCTTTTATCGGTATTTTAATCGTATAATATAATAAATAGTGTGAAAACTGAAATTATCATGGTTAATTCGCAGAATCAATGCTACAAAATTTGACTTTTAATGAAATCAGATAACTGATCAAAATTAGTAGTCAAAATATATTCTAAATTTTGCTACAAAAAATAGGCATATTAATTTGCAAAATAATACACTGAAACTCAAAGTTTAGAGATTTCCTTAAAGAGAGAAATTTTAGTTATTATTATTTTTGATTTAAAATAAATTGCCTAATAAATAAAACAACAGTGTACCTACTAGGGTGGATTCGAACCTCAATAATATAGGCAGTGCTCTAAGCATATCCCAACCGATCAATCTAAAAAATAAGGGGTAACGATGCGATTGACAGTTTCATAGCTAAAAAGGCACAACGGTTAGAGAAACGTCACTTTTTCTATGATTTCACACAAGGGGTTGACAACGGCTTTTCAAAATGGCGTATTTTATTGTTGTTTTCATGACAATAATTTTTTTATTTTGAGTCAGTTAGAATTAACAATAAAGACAATATATTACAGTTCGTTTATTCTGACACAAAGGCAGGCATTTAAGCTATAAATTAACCTTTAGGATATCTCATCTGTTCTTATCAATCAATCAATACTTACTTTTTGTAGAATTTTTATACAATGCGTGAAGCAAGACAACTCTCGAAGCAATTTATTAAATATTTTAGAGATATGACTAAAAAAAGGCCAAGAAATTCCAACTTTTAAAAGTAAACACCACAAAAGAAAAAGTAAACAAAAAAATAGGGTTATACGTCAAGTCGGAACAGAGATCAAATTTATTCAGGGAATATAAATTTACCTAACCGTTATGCCTCTCAGATTGCTAAATCCGCTCGTTTAAAATTTACCACTTTTTCTTTGGTGATATCCACTCCCAATGTGTTCTTTTTTGCCTAACCATAAGTGAAGATACAACAAGAATTTCGCAAAAAAGAAACTAGTAAGTATGTAATTATTACTATTGAAAATACATAATTGTTCATACGTACTTATATAATAAGTAAAAAATATTTTCGAACCATATTTATTTATAACTTAAAAACTTAAGAAGTAGACCTCTAGATTGTGGTCTCACTTAGACGCCAAAACGTACACAAAATTTTCTTTCACAAATCAACGTCATAACACCGAATCTGAATGATCTAAATAATGTAACAGCAGCAAATACGGGCACAGGAGGTGTAACTGGCACTGGCGTTGCACTTAGCACTGGCGTTGCACCTAGTACTAGACTACCACCTGATACTGGCGTTACATCTGGCACAGGAATCTTAGGTGGAAGTAAACTTGGAGCTGAACCTGTAGGTGGTGGATCTAGCATGAGTGGATATAGACAATTTCCAACCTTAATACTAAACTAATCTATTGCCATAGGTTTAGGATATCTTTGAGGCTATTGCATCTGGTTGCCGGGTGGATGCCGTGTACACCGACTTCTCCAAAGCCTTTGACAAAGTTAATCATCTAACATTGCTAGTTAATTCGGAAAATTTTGGTGGGTACGGTATACTCTTCCAAGAGCTATGTGTCTTGACGACAGCAATGTGTAAGAAGCAATATTTGTCAACTCGTGGATGTAACTTCTAGAGTTCCCCAGAGGTCTCATCTGGATCCGTTATTTTTCTCCATTTTTATAAATAACATAATCAACTGTTTCTATTCCCCATAAGTGCGTCGTTGGCTGACGAATTGAAAGGCTAGAAGATTATCCGAAGTACAAGAGACTCAATACTTTCAGGAGGATCTTTTAATATTTCACAATTTTTGTAATCTCAACAGACAGAAATATTGAAAAGGATGAAATTGGCAATAACGAGCTCAAGAGTGCAGAAAGTGTCAGGGATCTTGGGATTCTTCTGGAAATTTTTTTAAAATTTAATTTGAGGCAGTTGTAAAAAAAGCTCATAAATACTTGTGTTTTATAGCCAGGGTTACCAAAGAATTTAAGTCACACAAGAGTATTTTTATGTTATATAATTCATTTGTTCGCAATCATCTAAAATGCGAGCATCGTTTGAAGCCCATCCAATGCAAAATATATTGACTGCGTAGAAAGGGTCCACTCCAAATTTATAAAAATCATACACTTTATATATTCTCGGTCTTGGAGTTATGAGAATTAAGAGGCTTAAAGCAACTTAATATGTGTAAGCCGAGTGCTAGGCGAATTGTTCAATCCACAATTTTTCTATAGAAAGTAATTAATAACACAAACAGAAATATCAAAAAGAATGAAATTGGCAATAACGATCTCAAGAGTGCAGAAAGTGTCAGGGATCTTGGGATTCTTTTGAAAAATTTATCAAATTTAATCTGAGGCAGTTGTAAAAAAGCTTATAAATACTTGGGTTTTATAACAAGGTTAAGTCAGAAAAGAGTGTTATTATGTTATATAATTCATTTGTTCGCAATCATCTAGAACATGCTAGCATAGTTTGAAGCCCATCCACTACAAAATATATTGAGTTTCTAGAAAGGGTGCACTGCAAATTTATACAAATTATACACTTTAGATATTTTCGGGCTCGGAGTTATGCGAATTACGAGGTAAGTTTAAAGCGACTTAATATGTGTAAGCCGAGTGCTAGGTGAATTTTTTAATCCACAATTTTTCTATAGAAAGTAATTCATAAAAAAAATGAGTCTACTGTAATTCTAGCTAGGTTAAATTTTAACACAGGTGGGCACCACAACTTAAGGCATTTGAACTTATTTTACTTGCCCAGATTTAATAATGATTATCGAGGTAATTCTCTCTTAATCTTAATTCAATGGAAAGGACTTTAAGGTCCATTTCTATCATATAGATTTGTTTAATGTAGATTTCTTCTCTCTTAATTCAATTATGTTCACAGTGGTCAGATTGTTTTTTTATGTTGTTTAAAAAACTTTATGGATCTCATAAGTAGTAGTTTCTTTAGTACTTAAGTTAATCTCTAGTGCTCATTAGAGCCGACTCGATTCAAATTTATGACAGACAGAGAAGTGTTGAAGAATAGATTGATGCCATTACACGAGTAGCTTCTTTAGCTAAGTGGACGGAAAACATAAAGTTAAACAATATTTAGAAGCGGAACTGTACTTAAAGGTCACTGATGGTTAAAATTTAATTAAGACTTAAATGCGCAAACGATTTGCGAAAATGACAGGAGCATAGCAGGCGAATCCGTTAATCCAAACTAAACTGAAACCGGACATTTTTACACAGTTTATTCTTGGACTATTAATGCCGGTAAAACAACGCGTGTTGTCAGACAACCCAACGAAGTTAGAAGACGCCTTACAAGTTGCCTAGCGCGAAGAAGCAATTGAAGGCCTGTTATGGCCCACCATTCATAGAGAACTTAAAATTCATGGAGGTGCACTGTATGCTAAAAGAAGGGGCACACTACACCCTTCGTAGGACAAGAGGTGTTTTTATTGCAATCGTCCAGGACATTTTAAAAGAAACTGTCCATAGCTTCAAAAACAATGATTAAGGTAGAGAAAATTGGTCTGCTATAGATGTAACCGTCCTGGGCACATGCCCCGAGATTGTAAAGAAAGGAGACAATTACCATATTTAAACGGATCCACAGCCCCTCTGGAAGAACGCCGTTTCGTCGCTTCTTCCCGTGTTGGCGGTTAGTCGGTTGTCAACACCACGTCCCAATCGATTTTCTGAAAGCGGATAATTAGCATTAGTTGAATGAGCGCCAGAACTACGGTACTCTGCACCATACATCTTGGCTACGTTTTGAGGATTTAAATCAAAATTAATGTCGGGGATGTCAGTCGTGTGTGATGAAATTGCTTTGAAGCGAGCCAGAGGCAGAAAAATTAAAAAATATACTAAAATATTTGTAAAAGTTATGTCCTGTTAAATCTAACAATTGGATACTTCTCCAAAGGCAAGCCTATTTGCGAAGCGCTAGTTGCCGTAGAAAATATAAATGTTAGTATACCAGAAAAACCAAAAAAACCGAAAAATTGATCGTGGTATTTATGAAAGACGAAAAATTTAAATTAATTAGAAAAACCAAAAATTTTTTTGGCCAATTGCGAAAGCCGCCACGGATAAAAGTTGATTTTTCTAAAAGTCGAAAATGAATTTGCAAGATATTAGCCAAATGGATGTGAGTCGCCACACCTTTCATCCACCTGGTGTTTTGCGCCGTGCCAGCCGCTTTACACAATTGACTTTAAAATGATAATATAAAAACAACCAGTTAATAGTTATATTACCTAGTGTGTAGTAAAATAAAAATAATTAAAAAAATTTAAGATGAACCAGATGACAAAGTGTCAGTTCAAAAATTGTCTGCAATTGGAAAAGATTCAGTAAAGAAGAAAGAAAAGGGTGTACTTACATAAAAATTTGCAAAAAATTGCTGAATATAGTAGACTTATGTAAAAATTTTGTGAAAAAATATTTTGAAAATTTTCTATTTTGAGAAATTTCCGAAATTCTCTAAATGTTTAATTAAAGTGAAATTTTAGAATCCTCTAGGCAATGATTGGATTATCTTTCTTTAGTTTAGTTTTGCAAATGTATGCAAAAAACTAGTTAAGATGGTTGATTTATCTGTCCCGTTCACGAAAATTTAAACAACTTTAAAAAATAGTTAATGAAAGTAAAGTAAAATATTTAATAAAGAGCGTCCCGCGATAAATTTGGTAAATACCGTCTGTATCATAATAGGGTGAGCAATCCCAAAACTAAATATCTTAATTTTAAAAAATCACCTGTTAAGAACAAACATTCCAAGCATAGCTTAAAATTAATCGATTAACAATTTGGGTTTATCAAGGTGGTCATGACTTGAAGTTTGTGCATAGACAGGAATAAAGAAATATCTCAAACCTAATGCTATTCAATAATATTTTAAAGTCTAAATTAATTAAATTAATTAATGAGAGTTTATATACGGTAAACCCATATCAAAAGTCTTGATTTAGTCTTAATTCTGATACACCTCGATTGAGGTCACCAGGCAGGAGATCCGAACAATGGTTGATCTATTTACCGGACACTGCAGGCTGAAAGTACCATAACACAGAATGGATCTAAGTGAAGACACCGAATGAAGGCTCTGTATGGAGGAGGACGAGACGGTCAGACATGTGCTGTGTGAATATCCGGTCATTGCACGTCTACGTCAGCATATTTGGTCAAAAGTAAGCCACAATAGACCCGCTAGTGGTCGCAGTGGACAGTGCTAGACTGGCACACTCACAAATAAATCATCAATTGTGTTTTGGTATTTATTTACTAGGTTTTGTTTCACTTCTCATAGTTTGTATGAGGTTTTTTAAAAGTTATGTTGGTTTAAATTTTTGATTCTTAATTTTTTAAGTGTTACACTGAAAAATTGCTGTTACTGAGAAATAAAAAAATCGACAAAAATTAGAACATCTTTTGCTGTCAAGTCTGAACTTGGGACTACGCAATGAACTGAACAACTGACCAACGATGCAAAATCGGCGATTTAATTTAGACAAAACCAACCGACCAATAAAAGCTAGAGTTGTGCAATTTTGTCTTTGGGTTAAGCTTGTGAACAGAAGTGGGATTCACTTAAAAGATAACTTAAAGGAAAACTTTTTCCGTAATATTTTTGTTTATAAACCGATTAGGATGATATCACTATCGGTCGCTCAGAAATCGTCCGGAGATTAAGATTCATAGGTCACAGTTTTCTGTGACTCAAGAACTATCAAAGTTGTGCTCGTTTCTTATTCAACCCAAATTTTTTAGAATTTGGGTTTGAAACGTAAGAGTTTTTTGACTATTTCCTAAACTACTCAAACGATCTCAGCGATCTTGATGTCGTTCGAATGGGTGTTAAAAAAAACGTTTTCAGATTAACGATATCTCTAAAAAAAAAACTTTTTGACATTTTCTCGACGCAGTCCGGCGAAGAACAATCTCCTTGATTTGATAATGAGTTAAGTGAATTTCGCAAAGGACCCATAAAATTTATTTGGTCGAAAATAGGCACTTTATGTTATTCCATTTTTTTGTACGAATAACAAAATAACCTAAAAATTAGTAATAAGTTTGTGATAAAAATAAGACTAAACGTTAGAAAATTTTTATCAAAATCGTATACCTGTAAATCCATTAAGTGCTTTTTCAACTTCTGGTGGGCATTATGAGTGAGTTCGAATGAGTATAGGTCTTAAGAATAGTCCAGCTGACTGAGAGAGCCTCATGGCTCACATTTTCGCCAAGCTAATTTAACAAAGTTGTTTAGTTTATTTGGACGATATTAAAGTATTTAGTCCTGAGAACATTCATATTTACCTAGAGACTTAAATACTACAACAAATATTTCAAAAAATAAGGGAAAGCAACTTCAAGTTTAAACCAATCAAATGTTAGAATGTAAGAAAGAAATGGGTCATTTAATTAAAGCTAGAGGATACACCACACAACCTCAGAAAACTGCTGTTAGAAAATTAATGCCTATTGCAACCAGTGTCAAAGAGATTCGTTCATTTATTTGAAATTATGCTCAAATAAGTCAGCCACTAACTTAGCTTGCCAAGAAAAATGTCAGATATCACTGAGGATCAGAACAGCGCAAGTCTTTTGAGGCAATTAAAAGAGCACTGGTTTTAACACCTATATTGAAATATCCTGATATATCGCAAAACCATGTATTGTAAATTCAGATACAAGCTCGATATCTATGGGAGCAATTCTATCCAAAATGTGGAATGCCATAGGACATCCTATATGTTACTCCGACGAGACCCTTAATCATGCACAACAACGCTGCTCCACCATAGAAAGAGAATTATTGGCGAGTTAATAGATCACTAATTTATAGTCACATCTCACGTCACACGTCTAGTTTTCGCTAACCGGATTACCCTAATTAAGATGCTAAAAAGAGTTTTTAAACCACAAACACAAATTACTGTAACTTTATTCTTTTGCCTCCATACAAGCTGCCAATGTAAATAGAATAGAAAAGAAAACAACAATTCCTGTTCCGCTGTAGCTTTTGTATAGAAATAAATCTAGTTGGTTGCAAAAAATAATCGAGTGGGTCCCGTTAAGCTTCCGTAAGTAAAATATTTCGGTTTGGTTATTTTTTGATACTAATTAGCGCATTTATTTAGCCTATTTGTTAATTACATTTTTTCAGCCCATTGTTTCATGGTCCATTAACGCTCTGATAGATATAGTATATGCGGTTAAACAATACCGAATATATTTAATTGGGACTCACTTCACCATAATTACGAATCATAGACCCTTAAAATACTTATTGAACTTAAAAGATCCTTAATCCAAAAATCGTAGACTGTCTAAGAAGTATCAAATGTCAAACCGTAAATAATGACAAAATTGAAGAAGATTTTCTTGGGATAGCAGCAATGCAAAATTCCCCTGAACAACATTTTAGAACCAATAATAACTTGGACTACTAATGAGTTAAAACAACTCCAAGATCAAGACCCATATATTCAACAACTCAAGAAACAATTACTAGAGGAAAATATTGATTTTTATTGACCCGAAGTCTTATTATACAGGGTTCCTAAGATTTTCCTTAGGGATAGGATTTCAATAAATCAAACAGAAATGGCATAGAAAGTTCTGCGCGCACAAAAGAAACAGGTATATTGAGCAACGGTGCCAGTTTGTTATTATCTCCGAACTGCTTTCATGAGAAAAAATTGTCGTCTTCTGATGATGCTAACGTTGTTAGCGAAACGCGCGTCGAGTGCAAAAAAGTGTAGTTTTGGTTTGTGGAAAACAATCATAACTTTGTTTTACATAAAAAGTGACAGTGCGGTCGAGGTCATTGGGCTTTTTGAAAGGTACGGGTGCATAAATGGTTGTAGAAAGTGTTACCACGACGGCGAAGTACCAGAGCATCCCGTTCTTCCACACAGGGTGGAACGAGACGAAATGGTATGCGCTTACGTTGAGGCACATGAACCATGTTCGACGAAACCGATTGCGGAGGCACTGGATATTCCCAACAGTACTTGCCAATGGATCCTAAAAAAATACGGCTACAAGTCGTTTAAGATTGGGAAGTCGCAGGAATTGCAACCAGGTGATTATTTTCGTCGGTTAGAATATTGTGAGGTTATGAGGGATAAATGTGACAGGAACGAAAATTTCATATCAAAAGTTTTGTTTAGTGACGAAACATCTGCACGCAAGTGCAAGCAAAATTAAATGTTTGGAGCGGTATTGTCGGGGATCACATTATTGGACCCTTTTTCATTGAAGGGAATTTGAATAGCCAAAAATATGTTGATCTTCTCCAACACCAGGTTTTACTACAGTTGAGGGAACTCAACATAAATTTGGACGAATTGTGGTTTCAGCAAGATGGCTGTTCATCCCACAATTCACGCCAGGCTACAAATTACCTTCGTCACGTATTTGGTGATAGAATTATTTCCACGTATGAAAATATCCGATGGCCTCCTCGATCACCAGATCTTGCGCCAAATGACTTTTTCCTATGGGGTTGTTGCCACGACAAAATTTTCCAACACCCTCACTTACGGTCCACGACTATACAGGAGTTGAGGCCGAAAATTTTGGAGGCGGGCAACTCTATCACTCCTGAAATGTTGGCTGCTACGCGCCAAGAGTTTTACAATAGAATGGGATATTGTGAGGCTCAAGAAGGGGACAGATTTGAACATCTAACCTAATTAAAAATTAGATGTTTTCAGGTCCAAACCACAGCTTTTTCTTGCTTAAAGGAGGCGGCAGGGTCCATTATTTACGATACTGAGCGATAAACTCGTGAGGTTGTTAACATTTGAAAGAAATATCTTCGCTTTTAATTAAATTTCTTTCCATTCTGTTCTACTAGTGACATCTATCCGGAAACAGCCAAACCATGCAGCTAGCACTATCAGCCAAAGAAATCTATAAACGGCGCTGTTTTTCCTGCAGAGCTTTTTGCTTGCGATATTATTGATTTTAAATAAAGCTGGCCCTACACTACATTTGATATTTTCGAGGTGTTTTATGACATGATCTCGAAACATGTAGCGAACCAATTCTTCAAAACTAGCGGGAGGGTAAAAGCGAAAAATAAGGGGCTGCCAATATTTGTAACACCCAAAAAGGGGTGGAAAGATTTATTTTGCTGTGTTTCTTTACAAAAAACGTTTTTTTTTACGAAAAACTTGAGCTCTGACACTTTTTTTATTTCTTTCTTCAACTTTCTCGAAATTTTCGTCATACCGTAGAAAAAAATTATTTCCCCTATGGTCATAATCTACTTTTATTCGAAAAAAATTAGAAACAGAGGCGGGATCAGTTTTCCTAAAACGGGGGATCTTGGTTTCGAATGAGAAGAATATTTCAATTAAATTACCCGAACGCAAAAATGTTAGAAAAACAAAGAATGAAATAAAAATGGCGCCGCTTACAATTTTTTTTCAAAAATTACGTAATTTCGGAAACGCAAAGAAATGGGCTTAAGAGTATAATTTTTAAGAAAACAATATCAATTTTCTCGCCCTCCTCCCCTGGGACTACAGGGGCCGTGCACAAATTACGTAATGGTCATAGGGGGGAGGGGGGTTACAAAACGTTACGTAGGGGGGAGGGGGGTTTTCGACAGTGTTTGAGGGGAGTGGCGTGCCAAACCGTTACAAAACATTACATAGGGAGGAGCTCAAAAATTGGTAAAATCACCGTTACGTAATTTGTGCACGGCCCCACATCTGACTGTTCCTCCTTTTTGATTTCGAATCAAAGTGCAAAACCCAGGTTGGACGTTCGAAGGCGTCAACCCGTCCTATTTGCTTGATAAAGTTTCTACGGAAATGTGTCAGTCGATTTCTCCGGCCGTGTATGAAAGCTTTAGGTTAGGCATTTGCATGTATTTCAGTCCCCAGCCTGTAAACAGTACGTAAGGACAATGGTTATAAAATGAAAAGCCGAAAAATATTTTTTTTACGATATCTTTCATCAGTTTGGTATTAAAGTCGAGCAAAACCAATTTTTATTCCAGTCCTTAAGGTATGAAAATGGTAAACATTAGAAAACAACAACCTGGAGTGGATTTACTACGTGTAAGATGTAGTGACAACATCGCCCCATACCCATCCTTTTCTGCCTAATGTGCTTTTCCGTTTGTCTGCGTCCTATACACGGCTGCTTGGACCCCTAAGGATTTACTTAGGAACCCTGTATAAAACAAGGACAGAAAATCAAAGCCTAAAGTAGACTCGAAATCTATTATTCCTGAATTACTCAAAATATATCATGACTCCCTTTTTGACGCTCATCCGGAAAATATAAGCAAATATTTCTTCGGGTCAACTATGAGAAAAGATATTAAACAAATCATCGACTGATGTCATTCTTGCCAGCTGTATGAAACCAACCCTCAACCTCTAGTGGAGTTAAAGAAAATGCCAGTCTCTGCACTAGTCTGAGGAAAAAAGCAATTTGTTTTAAGTTGCAAAACTTTTTTATTTTAAGTCCACCGTCGCGTTTCGGGACTACTATCCCATTTTCAAGGTTTGAGTGTCAAACGCCTAACAAAAAAAAAAAGAAAAAATATTTGTAAAATGACAAATTAACATACACGTTAAACCAACATATTTGTTAATAAAATGTACTTACATATAGTCAAAATACAAATTTTCGAAATTATAATTACAAAAATGATCAAAAATTTAGAACTTATTTTGTGCTTACTCGATGACTAATGAGTTTTTAACTTTTTCAAGGGAGTTTTTATTTTTCAACATTTTAAGAAATAAAATCTTAAAAATTTTAAGAATTTTCGTGAAAAATTGATGAAAAAACCATCGGAGAGAGAAACGTTGAGGGCAAAGTGTGGATATGTTGAACGATCACTTTTTTCTTACTGAGAGTTTACCAAACAAAGAGCTAATATAAAGACGGATTGTAGACGGTAAAAATCAACTCAATGTTGCTTAGTTTATTAAAAAGAGAATAGAAAATCTCGTTCATTGAGGCTAAACAAACATTCCCATATGGGATTTAGGAATGTAGGTATGAAGGAGATGTGGAGAGAAATAAGAAGGAAATTATAGGGCGGGGAAAATCGTAGTTCTAAAAGAAAAAATATTAATAAAAGTAAAGTAGAAAAGAGAGATGCGGCCTGGTTGTCTAGTATAGGTTTTTTAGCTATTGTTATTAAAATAAATCAATGCGTTTAACCGATTCAATAAGGTCAACATTTTTTATGGGTTTATTTAGATTGTTAGAAAGGGGGTTAAGTTTTGATCTTATGATTTCTATATCTTCTAGAAAATTAAGGAATAACTGGCTTGGCTACCTTCGAGAGTACGTGCTGTTCAGTCAAAAATTCCTAAGTTCAGTAAAAATTTCTAAGTTTACGGATTTCACACTTTAAAAAAAAAAAGACAAAGGGTAGTTAGTGATGATGGGGTACCCAGTGAACAAGTTTTTATAAAAAAAATTATAGAGACTACAGCAACTAAGGGCCTTATATGAGCCAAGTAAGTAAGAAAATTCTTAAAAATAAACAACAACATAAGGTTCAATATTGCAAAGCACTCACTAACCCACATTGCCGCATTCAGCGCATTGACAAAAAAGCAGTCAATTTCCGCCAACGGACATCTGATACAGAAGCATCACTTCTCATTTCAATATGTCGGGTGATGCAGATTTAAAAAACTTGTCGAGCGAACAACTGCAGTATTACACGCTAATAACAAAAGCAAATGCCGAACAAATGAAAACTCTAAAAGACAAATGCGAATCAAGTCTTAAGAGCTATTCAGGAAAAGTGAAAGAAGAAATGCAACAACTAAAATTAAAAAACCTTCAACTTGAAAGAACACAGAGAAAAACAATATTCTGGTGTTTAACTTGAAAAGCACATCCAGCGAAAATATCCTAACACAAACTTTTCAAATTTTGAACCAACATTTGGGCACTAATATAGAAGAAATAGATATAAACAACTTTTACAAAATATGACAGAGTACCAACCCTCCAATTGTGCTTCAGTTTATATCCTACCTAAAAAAGGCGTCCTTATTTAAAGACTCCACCAAATTAGAAGAGTTGCGCACAAATTTGGGAATCTCTATATCCAACGATCTCTGCAAAGAAGATCTAGAAAATCAACAAATTTTAAGCCGCCACCCAAAACTCGCAAAAAACCAAAACCTAAACGCAAAAATACAAGGACACCGTCTGCAGATAGAAAGTAAATACTTTACTGCCGAGGAACTTCTAGAACTTGAAGGAACAGATTTGGAAAACGACACAACCGATTCTGAAAATTCTGCAAACGAAGAATCTGAAGCGACCGGTACCGTGTCAAAACAATCTGGAAGTTCAACCAAAGCAACCTCCAAGAAAAAGCCTACAGGAAACAACACTGATAAAGCACCAGCGGCGAAAAAGAAGACCTCCCCTTGGCGTTCAAAGAGAAAGAGATCCAAGATTGTAAACTATACCAAATAAAAGTAATCTATCTCTTATTTATATCCATCTTTTATTTTTAAAGTGTAAACTTGGTTTGCCTCTTCTTTTATCTTGTAAAACAAATACGTTGCAGTTTCAGAAAATAATTTTAAAATAAAAAAGATATTAGGCAGTTTATTCATCTTCTTTACGCTACTAGATATATTTTTGTCAGCATTTTAAAGAATAATGGATAATTTGGCTCGTTTTTTTAATGACAACGAAATTGAAACAATCGAAATCGAAAGCTGTGAAGACGCACTAAGAATAATAAGCTCCACAGACTATCAAAACCAGTTTTCAGTATTCCACACAAACATAAGAGAACACACTAATTTTACTAAACTGGAGGTAATTTTGGATAACCTAGGAGGTTTTCTGTTTGATATAATTGTTTTAACTGAAACTTGTCACATACAAAACCCCGAATATTTTTCAATCTATGGGTATCAACATATATACAGTCAGGGTAAATTTAACAAAAATGATGGCGTTATGATTTTCATAAAAAAACACTCACTCATTCACACATCAGATAATAAAAATTGCAAAAAACACGGGAATCAGAATCGAACTTTCAAATGGATCAAAATCACTTGCACTCACCGCGCTTTACAGACTACATCCAACTAACCTAAACAGTTTTATTCAAGAGCTAACACAATACACTCACAAAACTTGCAAATGTGATTCTGAAATAATAGTTGGTGATATAAATATAAGCATTATGTTTTACTCAACAGGATTTAAATCAACGATCAATAAACCAACACGAATTGAAAAGTCAAGAAAAAGCTGTCTGGATCATATATTTATAAAATCTTGGACTCACTAACCCCAATTATCTTAGAATCAAAAATATCAGACCATTACCCGACTATTCTCAGCATTCCCATCCCCAACATTAACTTAAATAAAAATCAAGAAAAATACAAAATAATAAACTACGAAAAATTGAATACTTTAAATAAAAACTTTAACTTTCAAGAACTATACCAATCTACTGACGTAAACTTATTATCAAACTCAATTACACACGCTTTTACAATATGCCTAAATGAAAGCACAACTGAAAATATAATAACTATAAATTAAAAAAAACCATGGAAAAAATAAGGGCTAATTTGATCTATAAAAAAACGCGACAAACTGTACCAAAACTATAAAAAACTAAAGACGAACCTTTCGATTATCATATATAAAAATTATAGAAACAAAGCAAACAATTTAATATACAACCTAAAAAATAAGTTCTATAAAAACAAGATACTACAAGCACAAAATGACCCTAAAAGAATATGGAAAACAATAAATGATTACACGAACAGAACTAAAGAGACGGAAAAACAAAAGATCAAAAGATCTTGGGTGGAAATAACGAAAATTCAAACTTGGATGAGTATCCCACAAGGAACACACAAAAGATCAAAGCAACAAGAGAAATGAATAAACGATGTTTCGCCCTGGGTAACCAGCGTGGGCTCATCAGTAGTTTCACTGGTCACCCTCCACTATACATCATTAAACACCATCATACACTTAGATTTCCAACCTTGAACCACTCACAAATAAGCATCGTTCCGCACTGGTATTTACTTATCCAAGTTACCTGATACGAATTCGTCCTCGCGTGTTAATATTTCCATTAGAATTATGCTCCTAAGGCAATTAAAACAAAGAAGAAGTTAAAAAACCTCCAAATCAGTTACTTCAACCGGAAAGAAACTAAAAAACAAAAGATCAAAAGATCTTGGGTGGAAATAACGAAAATTCAAACTTGGATGAGTATCCCACAAGGAACACACAAAAGATCAAAGCGAAAAGAGAAATAAATAAACGATGTTTCGCTCTGGGTAACCAGCGTGGGCTCATCAGTAGTTTCACTGGTCACCCTCCACTATACATCATTAAACACCTTCATACACTTAGATTTCCAACCTTGAACCACTCACAAATAGGCATCGTTCCGCGCTGTTCAAGGTTTTTTTAAAATTTATAGTTATTATATTTTCAGTTGTGCTTTCATTTAGTCATATTGTAAAAGCGTGTGTGATTGAGTTTGATAATAAGTTTACGTCACTAGATTGGTATAGTTCTTGGAAGTTAAAGTTTTTAATTAAAGTATTAAATTTTTCGTAGTTTATTATTTTGTATTTTTCTTGATTTTTATTTAAGTTAATGTTGGGGATGGGAATGCTGAGAATAGTCGGGTAATGGTCTGATATTTTTGATTCTAAAATAATTGGGGTTAGTGAGTCCAAGATTTTATAAATATATGATGCAGACAGCTTTTTTTTGACTTTTCAATTCTTGTTGGTTTATTGATCGTTGATTTAAATCCTGTTGAGTAAAACATAATGTTTATATTTATATCACCAACTATTATTTCAGAATCACATTTGCAAGTTTCGTGAGTGTATTGTGTTAGCTCTTGAATAAAACTGTTTAGGTTAGTTGGATGTAGTCTGTAAAGCGCGGTGAGTGCAAATGATTTTGATCCATTTGAAATTTCGATTCTGATTCCCGTGTTTTCTGCAATTTTTATTATCTGATGTGTGAATGAGTGAGTGTTTTTTATGAAAATCATAACGCCATCATTTTTGTCAAATTTACCCTGACTGTATATATGTTGATATCCATAGATTGAAAAATATTCGGGGTTTTGTATGTGACAAGTTTCAGTTAAAACAATTACATCAAACAGAAAACCTCCTAGGTTATCCAAAATTACCTCCAGTTTAGTAAAATTAGTGTGTTCTCTTATGTTTGTGTGGAATACTGAAAACTGGTTTTGATAGTCTGTGGAGCTTATTATTCTTAGTGCGTCTTCACAGCTTTCGGTTTCGATTGTTTCAATTTCGTTGTCATTAAAAAAACGAGCCAAATTATCCATTATTCTTCAAAATGCTGACAAAAATATATCTAGTAGCGTAAAGAAAAGAGATAAATAAACTGCCTAATATCTTTTTTATTTTAAAATTATTTTCTGAAACTGCAACGTATTTGTTTTACAAGATAAAAGAAGAGGCAAACCAAGTTTACGCTTTAAAAATAAAAGATGGATATAAATAAGAGATAGATTACTCTTATTTGGTATAGTTTACAATCTTGGATCTCTTTCTTTTTGAACGCCAAAGGGAGGTCTTCTTTTTCGCCGCTGGTGCTTTATCAGTGTTGTTTCCTGTAGGCTTTTTCTTGGAGGTTGCTTTGGTTGAGCTTCCAGATTGTTTTGACACGGTACCGGTCGCTTCAGATTCTTCGTTTGCAGAATTTTCAGAATCGGTTGTGTCGTTTTCCAAATCTGTTCCTTCAAGTTCTAGAAGTTCCTCGGCAGTAAAGTATTTACTTTCTATCTGCAGACGGTGTCCTTGTATTTTTGCGTTTAGGTTTTGGTTTTTTGCGAGTTTTGGGGGCGGCTTAAAATTTTTTGATTTTCTAGATCTTCTTTGCAGAGATCGTTGGATATAGAGATTCCCAAATTTATGCGCAACTCTTCTAATTTGGTGGAGTCTTTAAATAAGGACGCCTTTTTTAGGTAGGATATAAACTGAAGCCCAATTGGAGGGTTGGTACTCTGTCATATTTTGTAAAAGTTGTTTATATCTATTTCTTCTATATTAGTGCCCAAATGTTGGTTCAAAATTCGAAGAGTTTGCGTTACGATATTTTCGCTGGACGTGCTTTTAAGTTAAACACCAGAATATTGTTTTTCTCTGTGTTCTTTCAAGTTGAAGGTTTTTTAATTTTAGTTGTTGCATTTCTTCTTTCACTTTTCCTGAATAGCTCTTAAGACTTGATTCGCATTTGTCTTTTAGAGTTTTCATTTGTTCGGCATTTGCTTTTGTTATTAGCGTGTAATACTGCAGTTGTTCGCTCGACAAGTTTTTTAAATCTGCATCACCCGACATATTGAAATGAGAAGTGATGCTTCTGTATCAGATGTCCGTTGGCGGAAATTGACTGCTTTTTTGTCAATGCGCTGAATGCGGCAATGTGGGTTAGTGAGTGCTTTGCAATATTGAACCTTATGTTGTTGTTTATTTTTAAGAATTTTCTTACTTACTTGGCTCATATAAGGCCCTTAGTTGCTGTAGTCTCTATAATTTTTTTTATAAAAACTTGTTCACTGGGTACCCCATCATCACTAACTACCCTTTGTCTTTTTTTTTAAGTGTGAAATCCGTAAACTTAGAAATTTTTACTGAACTTAGGAATTTTTGACTGAACAGCACGTACTCTCGAAGGTAGCCAAGCCAGTTATTCCTTAATTTTCTAGAAGATATAGAAATCATAAGATCAAAGCTTAACCCCCTTTCTAACAATCTAAATAAACCCATAGAAAATGTTGACCTTATTGAATCGGTTAAACGCATTGATTTATTTTAATAACAATAGCCAAAAACCTATACTAGACAACCAGGCCGCATCTCTCTTTTCTACTTTACTTTTATTAATATTTTTTCTTTTAGAACTACGATTTTCCCCGCGTTATAATTTCCTTCTTATTTCTCTCCACATCAGATTTTCTATTCTCTTTTTAATAAACTAAGCAACATTGAGTTGATTTTTACCGTCTATAATCCATCTTTATATTAGCTCTTTGTTTGGTAAACTCTCAGTAAGAAAAAAGTGAACGTTCAACATATCCACACTTTGCCCTCAACGTTTCTCTCTCCGATGGTTTTTTCATCAATTTTTCACGAAAATTCTTAAAATTTTCAAGATTTTATTTCTTAAAATGTTGAAAAATAAAAACTCCCTTGAAAAAGTTAAAAACTCATTAGTCATCGAGTAAGCACAAAATAAGTTCTAAATTTTTGATCATTTTTGTAATTATAATTTCGAAAATTTGTATTTTGACTATATGTAAGTACATTTTATTAACAAATATGTTGGTTTAACGTGTATGTTAATTTGTCATTTTACAAATATTTTTTCTTTTTTTTTTGTTAGGCGTTTGACACTCAAACCTTGAAAATGGGATAGTAGTCCCGAAACGCGACGGTGGACTTAAAATAAAAAAGTTTTGCAACTTAAAACAAATTGCTTTTTTCCTCAGACTAGTGCAGAGACTGGCATTTTCTTTAACTCCACTAGAGGTTGAGGGTTGGTTTTATACAGCTGGCAAGAATGACATCAGTCGATGATTTGTTTAATATCTTTTCCTATAGTTGACCCGAAGAAATATTTGCTTATATTTTCCGGATTAGCGCCAAAAAGGGAGTCATGATATATTGTGAGGAATTCAGGAATAATAGATCTCGAGTCTACTTTAGGCTTTGATTTTCTGTCCTTGTTTTATACAGGGTTCCTAAGCAAATCCTTAGGGGTCCAAGCAGTCGTGTATAAGACGCAGACAAACGGAAAAGCACATTAGGCAGAAAAGGATGGGCATGGGGCGATGTTGTCACTACATCTTACACGTAGTAAATCCATTCCAGGTTGTTGTTTTCTAATGTTTACCATTTTCATACCTTTAGGACTGGAATAAAAATTGGTTTTGCTCGACTTTAATACCAAACTGATGAAAGATATCGTAAAAAAAATATTTTTCGGCTTTTCATTTTATAACCATTGTCCTTACGCACTGTTTACAGGCTGGGGACTGAGATACATGCAAATGCCTAACCTAAAGCGTTCATACACGGCCGGAGAAATCGACTGACACATTTCCGTAGAAACTTTATTAAGCAAATAGGACGGGTTGACGCCTTCGAACGTCCAACCTGGGTTTTGCACTTTGATTCGAAATCAAAAAGGAGGAACAGTCAGATGTGGGGCCGTGCACAAATTACGTAACGGTGATTTTACCAATTCATTTCTCTTTTTGCTTTGATCTTTTGTGTGTTCCTTGTGGGATACTCATCCAAGTTTGAATTTTCGTTATTTCCACCCAAGATCTTTTGATCTTTTGTTTTTTAGTTTCTTTTCGGTTAAAGTAACTGATTTGGAGGTTTTTTAACTTCTTTGTTTTAAAGAGACGGACTTACAAATAAACAAAATAACAACAGATAACAAGAACGTCACACATCCAATCGAAATCACTGATTTTTAACCAACATTACACAACATTGGGACAAAAAATGGCAAATCAAATAATAGAAAATAAAAGAAACAGCCACAAATCGCACACTTTGCCCAACAATTATATATCGTCTTCTTTTTTTCTAGGAACCACCACTGAACAAGAAGTAATTACCACAATTGGTTCATAAGCCATCTTCAGGATTTGACAATTTAAAAGCCAGACTCTTTAAAGACAATGCAAATGTAATAAAAAGCCCATTAGTACACTTAATTTTTTTTTTTAAACTGGGGTTTGCCCTGAAAACTTTAAAATCATAGTACTCACAACGGTATACAAATCTGGCCCAAAAAATATAGTTGAAAATTACAGACCAATATGCCTTACTACCATCATGTCAAAAATTTTTGAAAAAATATGAAAAGATCGTTTAGTTAACTACTTAGAAAAACAAAACATTATTAGCAAACATCAGTATGGCTTTAGACAAAATAAATCAACATCGGACGCCATTGCAAATCTAACAAGCAAAATATACGCTGCTCTAGACAAAAGCAAGCCTTGTGCTGCAGTGTTTCTAGATTTGGCAAAGGCCTTCGATACTGTTGATCATCGGAGGCTTTTGTCAAAGCTGGAGAGGCTCGGAATCAGGGGGTTGGTTTTAAAACTTATAAAGTCATATCTACTCGACAGACAGCAGAAAGAATTGGGTCAAGCACTAGCACAGTGCTCGGCCCAATTCTGTTCATTGTTTACATAAACGACATCTTAAATTTACAGTATCATGGAATCTTTATTTCATTTTCGGACGACGGAGTTTTGTTTATAGAAGCCTCAACATCGGAAGAAGTTGAGTCACGAGTGCGCGAAGATCTCCTCAAAATTGTTTCATGGCTTGATGATAATTTACTAACAATTAATCTTAAAAAAACACAATATTTACCTTTTTCCGTAACGAGAAATAACCTCCCGACAAACCAATTAATCCTTAACTTACACTTCAGAAAAGACCCACAGTGGCAAATACCTATAGCGAAAATGGTAAATATCTAGGTATCACAATAGATCGCCTTTTAAAATGGAAACACCACACAGACCTCTTAACCAAAAAACTAAGATTTCTTATATTTATTTTCGTTAAAGCTAAAAAAATTTTAAATATTAACCAACTAAAATCACTATATTTTTCATTAGCACAATCAATTATTGAATACGGTCTAGTCAGATAGGGAGGAACATACCCGGGACATATATCTTCGGTAGAAATTGCACAAAAAAAAATAATTAAAACAATATTTAATCTAAATCCGCGATTTCCCACAACAGAACTCTATAAACACACGCAACTTCCTAGCGTCCGCCAACTCTTTTTAAAATCATCTCTTCTCCAAGTCTTAAAAAATAACCTAGTTCAACCATTCTTACCGAATCACTCTTATGCAACCCGATCCACATACTCACAAAACATCATTAAAATTAAATACAACAAAGTCATTGGACATATATTTACTTTGGGCAACTCACATACAATATTCTTCCATCTGATCTTAAATCAAAAATCAACAGAAAACTTTTTAGAAAATTCCTGACAACCTTCTTACTTTATACAATATATTTACTTTGGGCAACTCACATACAATATTCTTCCATCTGATCTTAAATCAAAAATCAACAGAAAACTTTTTAGAAAATTCCTGACAAACTTCTTACTTTATGTAAACAATAATATCTACACATATAGTAAAATGATATAAAATTAGTCTTCAAACATAACTAGACTATCTATCAATTCTCCTTCACAAAAAATCACGGGTAGCAAATCCATTCAAATGATAGAGCCTACAACTGCCGATATCTTGACCTTACTTTTTTCCCTTTTTATATTTAATTTTAAGATAATACCCACTCTTAAAATTCTTTTGGTTAATCTATAAAAAAATAATATTAACCTTTAATCTAAAGAGATAACAAATACTATTGTTCTATTTATAATTTTCTTATTATATTTCCTTTTTTAACAGGATTTTTATTCCAAATTTTCAATTTTTTTATTTTTTTCTTGTATAAGAATATTGTATTTTATTTTTTTTATATTCACTAGAGAAACATTAAATAAATAAATAAAAATAAATAAAGTTTTTGACCTTTTGTTTGTATCAATGAGGATATTGTGGTTTTCTTCCCTTAGATGTACCACGAAGTGAGATTTTTTGTTGTTAGGTATTCTGGAGGCCCTTAAGTGCTCCACAATCCTGACTCCAAAGCTTCTCGCTGTCTGCCCTATATAATCCGATTCGAAAGTATCGTATTTAAGTTTATTCAGCCCATTTTTGTCTAAAAGTTCAATTTTGTCATTTTGACGTGAAAACTAGTACGAATTGATGTCAGTTATTTGTAGGCTATAAAGATTCTTTCTAAGATAACGCCTCCATAACTTTATTTTTGACAAAAAATAGTATGTTTATTTCTTTAAAATAAAAAAAAAATTGCAAGATGGTTTAAACTTTTACGACATGACACCATGTCACTTAGGAGATCGGTAACCGAATTTTTAAGAAAAAAGAGGAAAATCTAAGTTGTGCTAAATAAGACATCAATATAAGAACGGTTTTCATTTCCAGAAAGCCAAATCATTGAAATATTTAAAAGGGTATTCGTTTTTGTTTAAAGTCAGTAATATGAAAACAGTAGCGGCTCGTTTTGTAAAAATGTTAAAATTTCAGCTTTTTTAACTTCTTTACAAGTTACTTTCCTTGTTCTGGTTTTTAGGTTTAAATATCGAAATTATATTTATTAACTTTAAAAATTAATCCATTTTTTCTTACCCTTCTTGTGCTGCTTTTTAAAATATTTCGTCGTACAGATTACGCCACCCGTAGCCTTTTTAGCACAAAGGGTACCAAAATATATTTTTTTTTTAAATCTGCAGCATCAGGCGCTTATTGCTTATTAGTGAAGGGGTATGTGTAAGTCCATAGGATTTTGAATGAAAGAGTTTTGTGACTATGTGAGATTGATAGCTCTTTAGTCGCACAATGCCAGTATAGGGTATTACTATACTTGTTTATTATTATTCATAATAAAATTCAAGGATGAGGATCCAACAGCTTTAGTGACGTGATATATCAAGATGGCGGCCAAAAATCACAAAAATTACAATTTTTGCAAACGGGGCATGATGGTACTCGATGTCATATAAATCAAAGACGAGCATGTCAAAAAAAACCACTCTCAAGGTCATCGGACTTCAAATGACCTTGAAAATCGCGAAAAACTCGATTTTTGTCATTTTCTATTTAAAAAAATCTCCATAATTTAACATTTTATTACCAAACTTTAAATATATCTGAAAATATTAACCATGTCAAAATCGTTCTTTACAAATTATGGCAGTTTAGAGCTTAATTAATTTAACATACTGTTAAAGCAACGTATTAAAGGGTGCTATTTAACAACTATTAGGGCGAAGAGGACCAAATTTGGTAAGATCAAATCAACCAATATTGTTGAAAAAGTTTTGGTTCAGCTATGGCGCGTTTCAAACATCAATCATCCAAGATATTTTATTTTATTTTATTTTGTAAACAAAAAAAATGTCAAGGTGGTGGACTTATCGCCGCTTACTACGTTTGACGATGATTGACCTTAAAAATACCGTATAAAATAAAAAATGCTTCAAGTTTAGAGATAAAATCTACGTTTTAAGGATAAACTTATACCCCGGTAAAAATGACTTAGCGTCTTGTCCTTTTTACACAGTTTACTTATAAATAATTAAACTGGGGGTATTTTTCAAGGTCGTTAAGCTCTACATGGTTAATATTTTCAGATATATTTGAAGTTGTTGTAACAAAACGTTAAATTATGGAGATTTTTTTAAAGAGAAATTGGCAAAAATTGTGTTTTTTGCGATTTTTAAGATCATTTGAAAGCGATTTTTTTATAATGCTCATCCTCGAGTTATATGGGATCGAGGATAATCATGTCCTGGTTGCAAAAATTGTATTTTTTATGATTTTTAGCCGCCATATTGCGTGTGTGTGAACAAAACACCAGGAGGCACATAAATATGTGACTAAAAAGCTGTTCAATCCTCATTCTTGAATTGTATTATGAATGTTACTAAACAAATATAGTCATGCTCTACTCGCATAATTACAATTTGTAAGATTTTTCGACCGCCATTTTGGAATGTATGGTAATGTATATCTAACTTCAGGTAACTCTTTTGTAGGTAATTTAAATGACTTTGTTGACGAGACAAATGAGTAGGACCTAAAATTCACAGTTCCGAATAATACAAACGACAGGCATATAGGTCATTTTTACCGGGGTATAGGGTTTAAAATGAAGTGTTTGTTTATGGCTAAGATGTTAGATTCATCTTCGGCACTTAAAGTTTTTGCGAAGTGGTAAATTGAAAAAAAAAACACTACAAAAAGCTGGTTTTTCATTTGTATTTGTATTGCAAGGTGAATCAAGATCATGCATCAACTAAACTTTTTTCTCATAGTAAGCGATGATAAGTCAATAAGAATTCATGGTCACCTTGTCTTTTTTGCTTTTTTACGAAATTGGATAATATAAAATGTGGTTATAGGTCACCATTTTGATATATCAGCCGCCATATTGAAACGCGTCACAGCTGAATCAATTTTTTTTAACAACATTTTTTTTACGCACGCTAGTAGGAAAAATGTTTAATGATCCCATAATTCTATCGTTATGCGTTTAGGTGATATTAAATGTTTTTTTTTTAACTTCTCGAATTGGGGCCTTCTACAGAAAACATTTAATTTTTTAATTTCAGCTAATCCAGCTAATAAGCTAATAAAAGAGAATAAATAAGGCTACAAAAAAAATATAGCCTTATCAAAATCTCACAAATTTTGTAGAAATGCCAACGAGAGATATTGCGTTGTTATTTTTTTAAGAAAATATTCACAATTTTGAATTAGAGGATTTTTCTAATTTAAACGTTGCTGAGGACGCTACTGGAAAAAGAATTAAACAAAATGTGACAAGATTAAAAGGCGTACTTAAACGTTATTCAAAAAATATACATAACAATAAAAATGGCAAAATATCTATAAGCAAAAAAAAATAAATTCCGTAATGCTGCAGATTAAAAAAAAAACAATTATTTCGGTATCCTTTATGCTAAAATGGCCATGGGTAGCGTAATCTCTACCAGGAAATATTTTAAAAAACAGCTAAAGAAAGGTAAGATAATGGGTCAATTTTTAAAGTTAATAAAAATAACTTCGGAATTCAGACCTAAAAACCAAAACTAAGGAAATTAACTTGTAAAGATAAAGAAGTTAGAAAAGCTGAAATTTTAACATTTTTTCAAAGCGAACCTCCATCGATGAAGAATCATCCCTCCAAACCCTAATTTCTTCCACCCCGTCGAAGATACCAAAAACGCATTTCCTAGTTCCAGAATGCAAAAAATTCAAACAACGAAAAAGATTATTCAAAAATGATGTAGCACAATAAAATTCATACAGTAGATTCCTCCATCGATGGAGAATCATCACTGGAAGTCCTAATTGCTTCCACTCCGTCGAAGGTACCAATAACGCATTTCCTAGTTCCAGAATGTAAAAAATTTAAACAACGGAAAAGATTATTCAAAAATGATGTAGCACAATAAAATTCATACAGTAGATTCCTCCATCAATGGAGAATCATCCCTCGAAACCCTAACTCCTTCCACCCCGTCGAAGGTACCAAAAACGCATTTCGTAGTTCCAGAATGTAAAAAATTCAAACAACGAAAAAGATTATTCAAAAATGATTTAGCACAATAAAATTCATACAGTATATTCCTCCATCGACTGAAAATCATCCCTCGAAACCCTAACTCCTTCCACCACGTCGAAGGTACCAAAAACGCATTTCGTATTTCCAGAATGTAAAAAATTTAAACAACGAAAAAGATTATTCAAAAATGATGTAGCACAATAAAATTTATACAGTAGATTTCTCCATTGATGGAGAATCATCCCTCGAAACCCTAACTCCTTCCACCCCGTCGAAGGTACCAGAATGTAAAAAAATCAAACAACGAAAAAGATTATTCAAAAATGATGTAGCATAATAAAATTCATACAGTAGATTCCTCCATCGATCGAGAATCATCCCTCGAAACCCTAACTCCTTCCACCCCGTCGAAGGTACCAAAAACGCATTTCCTAGTTCCAGAATGTAAAAAATTTAAACAACGAAAAAGATTATTCAAAAATGATTTAGCACAATAAAATTCATACAGTAGATTCCTCCATCGATGGAGAATCATCCCTCGAAACCCTAACTCCTTCCACCCCGTCGAAGGTACCAAAAACGCATTTCGTAGTTCCAGAATGTAAAAAATTCAAACAACGAAAAAGGTTATTCAAAAATGATGTAACACAATAAAATTCATACAGTAGATTCCTCCATCGATGGAGAATCATCCCTCGAAACCCTAACTCCTTCCACCCCGTCAAAGGTACCAAAAACGCATTTCCTTGTTACAGAATGTCAAAAATTCAAACAACGAAAAAGTTTATTCAAAAATGATCTAACAAAATAAAATTCATACAGTAGATTCCTCCATCAACGGAGAATCATCCTCGAAACCCTAATTTCTCCCACCCCCCGTCAAAGGTACATTTTGCTTCAAAAAAAATCAAGCGGTAATTTTATTTTGGGTGTACTGTATAAATTTTGCTATAACCCAAACTGAAAACATTGCGTTATGCCTTAGACTGTTTGCGCAAAAACAATCTTAACTATTCCAAAGTAACGCTTCTGTGTTGCGTCTTTGTTTTTCTCACGTAGGAGAGCCAGCGCGCGGTGTGAAATGGCATGGCATCGCTCACGATCGCGACCAGCTAACCCCTCTTCCCTCTCTCATACTTTGGTCAGAAGTCAGAAGTCATACACACTGAGATTCGCGACTGAGCTCACGACGCACTAAGGTGTATTCGACCGGAAAAGTTGGCCATTAATGGAAAAATAAAATTCAACCTAGAAACCAACTGATATTATACAATATTTGTATATATAGTACGATAGCATTAGACCAACTCTTTGGCAGGACTCTATTAGCTTTTTTGAAGTTTTGAACAACCTCACTTCCTGCGAAAAGTACGGCACACACCCTTATGAATATCTTGAAGCTGCGCTCATTTCTGAGAAACGATTAGTCATTGGTTTTTCCGAAATCTAGTGTAATACTTTATAATTTAAGTAGGTTTATATTATTATTATTGTAGATTATTTTTTGCTCTATTATTCTATTGATAAGAAATGGTATTTTACTTTTATTTTTTTAGAAAGTTCTTGTTATGGATTTTATCCTTGAAACAATAAATATAATTGAACTGAATTGAATTGGTCAGAAGTCATAGAGCACACACTGTTATTTGCGACTAGGCTCATGACGCGATAAGGGGTATTCGACCGGAAAAGTTGGCCATTAATGAAAAAATTAAATTCAACCTACGAACCAACTGATATTACAAAATATTTTTATATACCTACGTGTATTCATCCAAGAATACATCGTTGCTGCGTTGACCGTGATACACGCAGCGCGCGTTAAACTTGTTTGTTTTGTTGAATGCCTGCGTTGTTTAAAAATGGTGAATATGGGTTTACAATTCAAGAAGACACAGAGCGAGAGATGAACAGACAAAAAAGAAAATGGAATATTTTGGCAGTGCTAGCCTAAAGAATAAGTATTTAAAGTAAGTCAAATTAAAAATTGGTGCCGAACATAACAATAAGTTGAATTTATACAGGAAAAAACAGTAGAATACCGTATACTTATATTACTATGTATAATTACCCAAATGTTATTTAATGACTGCCATGCCAAAATAAATAGGTATATAGCTACATTCCATAGACAAGATATTCTATATTAGCACAAAACAATTTCTGTAAATTTTTTTTTTATTTTTGGCACAAAATAAATTATTTATTATACTATTTGGTTTTTCAACTCGTAGGAAAAAATTGTCAACAAAATTATGGTCAAAACTTGGTTTAGTCGTCATTAAAAAAAATTGCAATTTTTTTTTTCAGGTTACTTTAGTGAGGCGCATAGCATGTCGTCGGCCAGCACCTTCTGGCACAATATTCAATTCAGAGGAGTAGCCAGCCAGGCAGCGCAGATGGAGTACTACGCTTATTTCCTGAGGGTCAAAATTCAACACTAATGGCGAAAACAACAAACCACTGTTGTAAGATTGTTAAAAACATTATGCTTTTATTGTAATTGCTTATAAAAGTAACAAATATAAAAACACATAATAAAAACATCCATAAATCTATATACCTACATGCAGAGTTCTTTTTTAAATGATATACCCTGCTACATCATTTTTAAATAATCTTTTTCGTTGTTTACATTTTTTACATTCTGGAACTACGAAATGCGTTTTTGGTACCTTCGACGGGGTGGAAGGAATTAGGACTTCCAGTGATGATTCTCCATCGATGGAGGAATCTACTGTATGAATTTTATTGTGCTACATCATTTTTGAATAATCTTTTTCGTTGTTTAAATTTTTTACATTCTGGAACTAGAAAATGCGTTTTTGGTACCTTCGACGGGGTGGAAGGAGTTAGGGTTTCGAGGGAAGATTCTCCATCGATGGAGGAATCTACTGTATGAATTTTATTGTGCTACATCATTTTTGAATAATCTTTTTCGTTGTTTAAATTTTTTACATTCTGGAACTAGAAATTGCGTTTTTGGTACCTTCGACGGGGTGGAAGGAGTTAGGGTTTCGAGGGATGATTTTCCATCGATGGAGGAATCTACTGTATGAATTTTATGGTGCTACATCATTTTTGAATAATCTTTTTCGTTGTTTAAATTTTTTACATTCTGGAACTAGAAAATGCGTTTTTGGTACCTTCGACGGGGTGGAAGGAGTTAGGGTTTCGAAGGATGATTCTCCATCGATGGAGGAATCTACTGTATGAATTTTATTGTGCTACATCATTTTTGAATAATCTTTTTCGTTGTTTAAATTTTTTACATTCTGGAACTAGGAAATGCGTTTTTGGTACCTTCGACGGGGTGGAAGGAGTTAGGATTTCGAGGGATGATTCTCCATCGATGGAGGAATCTACTGTATGAATTCTATTGTGCTACATCATTTTTGAATAATCTTTTTCGTTGTTTAAATTTTTTACATTCTGGAACTAGAAAATGCGTTTTGGTACCTTCGACGGGGTGGAAGGAGTTAGGGTTTCGAGGGATGATTCTCCATCGATGGAGGAATCTACTGTATAAATTTTATTGTGCTACATCATTTCTGAATAATCTTTATCGTTGTTTAAATTTTTTACATTCTGGAACTATTAAATGCGTTTTTGGTACCTTCGACGGGGTGGAAGGAGTTAGGGTTTCAAGGGATGATTCTCCATCGATGGAGGAATTTACTGTATGAATTTTATTGTGCTACATCATTTTTGAATAATCTTTTTCGTTGTTTACATTTTTTACATTCTGGAACTAGAAAATGCGTTTTTGGTACCTTCCACGGGGTGGGAGGAGTTAGGGTTTCGAGGGATGATTCTCCATCGATGGATGAATCTACTGTATGAATTCTATTGTGCTACATCATTTTTGAATAATCTTTTTCGTTGTTTAAATTTTTTACATTCTGGAACTAGAAAATGCGTTTTTGGTACCTTCGACGGGGTGGAAGGAATTAGGACTTCCAGTGATGATTCTCCATCGATGGAGGAATCTACTGTATGAATTTTATTGTGTTACATCATTTTTGAATAATCTTTTTCGATGTTTGAATTTTTTACATTCAGGAACTAGGAAATGCGTTTTTGGTACCTTCGACGGGGCGGGAGGAATTGAGGTTTTGAGGGATGATTTTCCATCGAGAGAGGAACCTACTGTTTGTGTTTTACTTTGTTACATTATTTTTAAGGGTCACATTATCATTATTATATTCTGTATCTAAAAGAGGTGTATTTTGTGCTATGGAAATGGTAGATATTTTTTTTTGTTCTAAACTTTTTTTTTAGATTTACAGATGTATTCGAAAAATGCTTTGAGGCATCAAAGAGTCCTTGGAAGTTTAAATTTGAAGGTTTTAAATTTTTGAAAATATGTATTGGTGCAAATAGCAATATCCCCAAATCGTTGCTGAGTTTTCGTTGCTAACTTCACACACGTCATAAAAAGTAGGAGATGAATAATCTTTATTTTTGCCGGCAGTATGTCTCTTGTATAATACCAGTTGTTTTTTTTTAATGAGAGCCCTTCTTTTTATCTTTTTAATGTGTATTTTATCTTTATTGTAAAATGTTCTTTGGAATTTATTATTATTATAATTCGGAGTATACCTTCAAGGCATTGGGTGTTGATCAAACAGTCTTACCTTTAGTATCTGACATAGTTTCTTTAACTCCATCGGAAAATAAGTATCAAGCACTAAAAGATAGGTTCATTAGCGGAAACCAACGAGTCAAAATTAGGAAGGTTACTCAGAGGTATTAAAATAACCGCAAGAGGTAGTAACTAGACCTCCACAAATCTCCTTTTTTCAAATTCCTTTTAACATCCACAATTTAAAGGTTAAATAAGAACTACTAAAGAGCGATACCTTGTGTGCAAGGTCTTTTAACTAACAAAAACCATCAACTTCCACAATTCTTATGTGTTGTGGATAAAAATGGTGAAAATTGACAGGTCTTACTGTAACACATGGAAATTGTTTCTGATTTTAATGCAAAAACCTACCACCTTATTTTTTGTAAACTTACCCTAAAATACGATAAGTTTAGACAATCGACTATGACGTCATAAAACTTTCGGGTCCTGGTCGTTCCAACCAGGTTTTGCTTCAGTTGCACCAATGAACCCATATAGCAATCCATGGATATGTACATCCACTGGATATGTATTTGTGGCCCTTGAACGTATATACTTTTGTAATAGCATGACTATATGTAGCGTGTATATATATATATAACTTATACGCATATTTTTCTATATTCCGTGCATATCCATAAATATATAACTAAAATGCACACATTTTTAAATATCCATAAGATGTTCAAATTATATCCATTTCATGGATATGCATAAAGGTACGACTATGGTGTGTTGTGCAAAGTATAATTCTTTAATATATTGAAAAAGTTGCTCTGCCGCAGTTCTTCACCAACATCACCAGTGTTTATTTGCATGTTTATACTTATAATACAATTTAGTAAAAATCCAATAGGTTTTCCAAATCATGGATCGACCGCAAAAATATAAGCAATCGGAAAAAGATCGATATCCGAAATAATCTATTGACAAAAAGATCGATAGCAAAAATGATCAATCGCTCGATAAAGGATCGAGAGCAAAAAATCGATCGGCAAAAGATTGATTTTTTTTATTTTACAACATGCTTTTAAAATCCGGGGTAGTATATTATGAGGGTTTGAGCCATTTAGCTGGTGCAGTAGGTAAGGTTTATTAAAATAATTTTTTTCTAGCCGACTACACAAGGGTTTGCTCAATTTTTGTAACTCTATAGAAAAATATCTGTTAATTTTTTAAGCTCTATGATCTCCAAGGAAAAGTATATGGTAATAACCAAATACCTCAAAAAGTAATATAAAATGTTTCAATAAAATAACTTCAACATTAATTGAAGTGATAATAGTTTTCTGGGCTATTTTAAAATTAAAACAAAGAAAAAATCCTGGCGCTCCGGTAACCTTTCGTCCTTTATTTTTTAAAGGTTGTAAAATGTTTTTAGTCAGGACATCACATATAATCTTAAGAGTCAAGTAATACAAAAATAAAACAAAAAGTATTTAAATTGTCAAAAATTGTTACAATTTACTTTTACATATATATATATATATATATAAAAAAAAACCTCGGTTGGTTTGTGGGGATGCAGTCTTATATGGGTCGGAATAAAGTAAACTCCTTTTTTGACAGTCAAGCTTTCGAGAATATATTTTTCTCTTCTTCAGAACTTCTACAATAAGTTAACAAGCCATTAGAATAATTAACTTAATTAAATTACAACCATTATAGATAAACTATACAGGTACCCATATAAATATATCTAAATAATTATGTACTCACCAAAGTGGATTGAAAAATAATAAAGCTAGACATCTCTGAACAATTCTGAGCATTTTTTGCCCTTTTGGGCCTTATGTTATAATAAAAACCTACATGAATTTGTTGAATGGAAAGTCCTCAAAATGGTGGCGAGAGGTTCTTTTTATATTATTTTTTCCATTTTTTGACGTTTATGAGGTCACATTAACCGTCTTCTTTAGTGTATCAAGTAACCCAGGAGAGAGAGCGAGTAACACAGAGAATAATGCACGAGAAAAGGACGCAACAGAGTGGTCATCTTATTCTCTTTTTCATTTTAAAAGTGTTAGACTCAGATAAACTTATGACAGACTAGACTAGAGACAGACCTAAAGCTAAGGAGGGTAGTCTCTAAGAAATGCAGCTGCAAAGTTTAAAATTGTCAAATCTGCTCTTTCAAACAGATATATGTTCTAGAATTACGGTTTATTTGATTTATTTTCTTTTTAGCTTAATACGAACATATTTTTGTATTTGATTATGTTATATTTTTCGCGGACTCTGTTCGAATTTACTTTAATTAAGAGACCAGAAAAGACAGTGTCTTGTTTTTTTAAGCACTCGCTGTTTCGCGTTTAGCTTAACTCGCTAGTCTTAAGAAAATGAGACACCTATTTTGATTAAAAAAAGACGTTTATACATATATACAAACATAATAAAATACCCCCACTGTCAGATATACTACATGACTTTCTGTATACATGGCAACGTAACAAAGCCTTATTCTTCGGGCTTCTTGTTAAAAAAAATTAAACGATTTAAAAATCGTTTTTGCACCTCTTTTTCCTAATTTAATCATTAACTGAGATGAAAGACCAAGTTAAAATTTTTGATCCAGAAGTAGAATTTTAGAAGCACGTCGAATTTTTTAATGCAGAACTCACTGACTCTTTACTAAAACACATATATACATAAAGTTTGTACGGTGAAAGTTTAAAGCATTATCCCGGAACCATTTCACGGATTTTGCAAGTTTTGACATAATTTTACATATCCAAAAAATGTTTAATTCATGGTCAAAATTAGCGATTATTTAAAAAAAAACTAAATAAAAACAAGATATACATATTTTTTAAAAAACCACGCGAATGGTCTCTGAGGGATACCAGAAGCCTCCCCTGTGCAAAATTGTGTTAATTTTTGATGTGCGGTTTATCTGTTTAAGTAAACGAATTGTTTTTAGGAAATTCACTCTTAAGTACTGTGTTTGATTTTCTCGCACCACATCTTTGTCCATTGTTAGGTTTGAAACTGGGTCCACCCATTTAACATTCTTTATATTTAAACTGACATTAAATTATTTTGATCAAACTGCAACTCGCGATTGCCAAAAATATGCCTTAATCGACAATTAGCACTTTTTAATTCACAACTTAGCTATAGGTTCAACTGGGTCTACTACACGATTCTGGTCTCTAAATAGTACGATCTTAAGTCATCAGGTGAATAATGTATTCACCTGATGACAATTGCCGGCATATAAGCATTCGAGACGCTGTGGAAAAGTAAAAATAAAGACAATGGAAGTTCAAAACTCTAATTTTCTCTCAAACTGAAGCAGTATTTATATAATAAAGATTTGCAAATAATGCAAAATTCGACATATACACTATTCTACACAAATTTCAACTTACCAGCCAAAGGTGCAATGTACCTAAATTTATAGCCCACTGAACTTAATTAAAATAATTGCCCATCTTCGAGTGTGCTCCACATATATTTGTCAATTTTCGTTTAAAAATAAATGTTACAAAATTGGAAGCATCTGCAGTATATATGTTGTCTGTCCCCTGCTTCAGAGGTTCTAGAGAGGGCGCAGATGAATTATCTTTACCTAACTTTTTGTTAATTATTGACCAAGCTGCTTTGTTAATATTTTGAGACACTTTTATTATATTTTCATTATGATTTAATTTGGTTTTTTCCAAAGTTTTTGTATATTCTTTTCTGTTCAACATACTTTTCATTAAATTTTTTTATTTTTTTATTTTTGCCAAAACCAGTGTAAATTGTTCACCTCAATTAACATAGCTTTTATTTCCTTTGTGACCCAGCTCTTTGCAACTATTCTCCGGTGACTGCTCCTAGCAGGCTTTTCGGTAAAGGAATAATTGAAAGCATTTAAGACTTTGTTTAAAAATATTTTAAACTTCTAATTGAGACCTTCAGCCAGGTAAACCTCAAGCCAACTCTCCTGCATCAGCGTCTCATAGAATTTTTTTTTATTAGACTCTGAGTAAAATCGTTTTTTGCATGTTTGCTTTTTTAATGAGTTTGTAGATGTTTTTAGGTATAAGCTTATTGCAAGGTGATCTGAAAATATCGTTTTTATTAATGAGACATTTTTATATTTTTTATGGTTTGTAAATATAAAATCCAAAAGAGAGTTTGATGCAGGACGAGTTGGTTCCATATTAGTAGGGAACATACCATAACTTGAAAATATATCAAACAATAAGTTTTTGTGTTTATTTGACTTGTGAACGCTGCAATTTATACTGAAGTCACCCTCGATAAATAAGATCTCGTATCTACTACTAATGCTTTCCAATAATTTTTTCAAATGACCAAAAAACTCACTTATTGCGTCACTGAGGCCACCAATAGGATAGTATACTGTTACAAAGATTGTCTTTTTGTTTAATAGTTTGAACTCACATGCTGAAAATTAAAAGTTATTTTGAATAAAAGCTATATTAAGTTTAACAGGTTTGATTTCTAATTTAGAGTGAGCAAATATAGCTACTCCACCTCCCCTGCTGGCATCTCGACAAAAATAGGAAATCAAGTTGTAGTTGTAAGCTGTGTAAGCTGCTTTTTTCATTTTTCGTTTAATGAGGGTACGTTTAAGGTTATTTATTCTAACTTCAAGATAAACTGAAGTTTCTCCGATATAAAACTTTTTTAACCCAGTGACGAAAAACCCATAAAAGTAGTTTCAGTATAGTGAATCGGCCACAAATATATATATATATGTTATTTACTAATATCGTTGTTCTTGTTGCTTTTAGAACACGTCTTGAATCCTATGAACAATCATGTGCAGTAGACAGCGTGACAAAGAAATGCGCAGGTTTACCATCGGAATGCCAAAAATCAATTCTTTCCATTTTGGGAACAGACCTAAGGACATCATGTGGATGCAAAGGAGCAGATACGGGACAAGTTTACGATTGCTTAGCTTGGCAGAGATTGCTATGGGTCAACCCATGCGTTGGTATGTAAAACCTGCACATTTCATTGAAGTGAAAGAGTTTCTCTTAAAGGGGTGGTCTTTATTTTTTTTTAGTATTTCGTAAAAATGATTTTTGTTTTAAATGTGAGACCTGGAATTACTTATCTTGTCAAAAAACCATTTTGATTTTGGATGCTCCAATTTGATTAATTTAACAGCAAACCGATCTATCAATAAAGATTAACAGGGACAAATATAATCGACCTGAAAAGGTATATTATGTTTTTTCGTCAAGTCGACATTTGCACGTTGAGATTTGACCCAATAAGATACCCTCCTAAACTCTTTCCACTACGTAATTTTTTTTAAATAACGGACCACAAATTTTCAAATTGTTTCTTATTTAGATAATATTATACTCTATCCTACATAATTCCAGACGAAGAATCTTAAAAAATAATTTAAGGCCGATATGCCCCAAATAACCTTAAAAATTGTAATATAACTAGTGTATTTTACGAGTTTTACTTATAAATATGTATAAAGGTATAACAAAAATTTTACACATATATATATAAAACACACAATTAATTAAACAACACAAAACAACAACCTAACGAGCAAGAAATTTATCGAAAGCAGGTTCAATGGGTAGAAATTCCATAACCCAAATAGCGATTCCTCCTTGAATAGCTTAACTGTTTGTCTGATATGTCAAATGTTCTTTTTTCGTGGGAAGTTGACCGCAGCTTGAACAAATTTTCATGAACTGGGTGGATCAGAAATAGGCTCTTGAGGTTTGGTATCTAGTTCTTTTCGTTTGGTGGTCCCCCAATTTTATAGAATTTCAAAAGATATGCCATCATCAAGCATTTTTTTTTTGGTGACACTTATTTTTTCTTGATTTATGTGATTATTGTAACTATGGTCTATTTACTACCCAATACCGTTCATATTTTGTGTTTTTTTTTAAATGTTTAAGTATCCATTTATTTTTTTTCTAACTTTGCGAGTATTTTTTGTGTTTTTAAAATGTTTAAGTATCCATTAATTTTTTGTATGTTTTTTTGAAAATGTACATCTGTATTTTTACAACATTTTGTAGTACAATAAAAATGATTTTACTTTACTTACTCTCAACAAAAAGTGATATTCACATGGTAAAAACAGGCTTTCAATAGGAATTTAATTTTAGAAAGGTTTATTAAAAAAGATAAAAGAAAAATTATTTTGTTAATAAGTAAAATTATTTATTTTCCTAATTAAAGTTCGGTTCGGTTTTTTGTATTATTTTTCTTTAATTAAAACATAATTTTTGGATTTTTTTGGTAATCTTTACTTTATCCCCTCCCAAAGAAAACCCGTATGTACGCCCCTGACACACCGTAAAGAAGATTTTTTGTTGAATTTGTAAATTATAGCTTCCCACTAAGCAAGGTCTGTTACATTACAGGTTTTCAACGTTGAAAAAATGTAGAATTGATATAACTTTGTATAGGTTAAGAAAGTGTTTGAAAAAAGTAAAATGTAAGTTCAAAATTAACCTTCTATGTGAAAGTATCGCTGATATACGAAAGAAGCGCTAATTTTGCATTACTATTTAACTTGGATTTAACAAGAAATGTAAACGATAAAGTAACTGAAAAATAACATTATTTGAAGTTTAATAAATGTCAGTGTTGAAACAAATTTTGCTTTTTTACAGTTATATGATATTATACAATATTGTAAGTTTATTAAATGTCAAATTTTAAACAAATTTGGTTAAGTGTAATAAACATCAAAGTTGAAACAAGTCTAGTTTATCAATGATGGCATGAAAGAAGCAGTATTGTGAGCTCAAATAATGTCAACTTTAAAACAAACTTGTTTGGTTATTGGAAAATGACCAAATACAATTGTAAGTTTTATGCAAAAATTCCAAAATTAATGAAACTTTTAACCTAAATATGGCGAAAATTTTTGCAAAAATAAATTTGCAATTTTTTTCATAACTTCCACAAAAGGAAAAATAAGTATAAATTTAAGTATATGTATTCGCAGTAACGTACGATCATTTTATTGATTTGATTTTTTTACGCTCCGACGAAATTATATATATATATATATATACCAAGGTAAGTATTTTCACTTTTTTTTTAAATTTTTTTCGATCAAATTATTGTGATTCAATATGTAAATAAATTGTTTTTTATTGCAACTGAAACCTTTTTACATTTATTTTATTTATTAAAAATAATTAATTAAATTGATTATTAAAAAGCAATTGCTTATTTGCTGTAAAAATCGTATCAACCACTGACAGCACTGCATCACTATACCATGAATTGGTGACATTTCTTAACAAATCCGAGGTGGCCTAGTAGTTTAAGGCGCTAAAACCCTGGTGTATGGTCTTTAGAGTGAGGGTTCGAGTACCGTTAGAGCATTTTTTTTCTTTTATTTTGAATATTTTTTTTATTTGTTTAAGATGTAATCACGAAGATCAGAGATTTTAAAGGACAAAAATAAATTTTTTATGTTCTTTGAACCAATATTTAACAACTTAGGTAAATTTAAAAAAAATAATTTTATCTAGCCTTGTAACGTTAAATGTTACATGAAAGTCACATACTTGTTAAAAAAAATCAAATGTAACACTGTTACGTAAATGTTTAGGATAATTGATGTACTGGCAATGTAATATCCTCGTTAAGGTTACAAGCTGTGTTAAGTAACAGATCACAAAAATACGTTAAGATAATATAAATGTAACAGGTTTCTGCTTGGGTATTCGACTACTATAATTTGTCAAAATTAATGAAAAGTTTGGCAGATTTTGGTTGATAGAATACGCGGTTTAAGCAAGAAAGAGCTTTTAATATTGATTCGATTTTGCCGAATACTAATAAGTGCCTAGAAAGAAAGCCCGTCCTTCAGAGTATTCGCTGGTAGCTTTCCTTGTCTTACTCTTGCAAAAATTCGCTTCCAAAAATATTTTTCGCCCACATTTTTCTCTCGAAATAAAGACATTTTTTAAACATTTTAGTCTTGAATCTAGGGTTCTCTAGTGGTACCCTTTGCAATTTTTGTCTAGTCTTGCACATATGAGCAGGCCAAATACGGCATATTTCGATCCATATTTCACAGAAATTTCGCATGAGTAAGACAGAAACCTGCCAGCGAAGATAATACCAATTATATTATAATTTTTCAGTCGAAGCACAAAAACATTTTCACCGCAAAAAAGCAGCAGAACTCGCTCTACTTACAGCATCGCATAGTTCAGATACAAGTACAATTTCCACAACTACTACAGTTCGTATAACTACTTCCATTCATGTACATGCAGTCAAGTCTCAGACTGAGTCTTCTCAAACGGCAAATACTGAAATTGGTAGGTAATTAGTTGCAGTTTAGAAAATAAATTTTATATAGCCCACGACTTTGGTTGCCTGTTTAAAATTGAAGCTTCTCCCTTACCCCTCTCCTCCATCCCCGACACCTTTATCGCAATTTATCGACATTACGACGTATTCAAATACACACTAACGTTGTGAGGTGGCAAAATTTAAACGTTTAGACCACTCGCTTTTGTACCAAAATAGTACGCACAGACTTGTGTGTTAACGTTTTAATAACGTGAAAGAACAACTATCATATATACTACTTTGAGAGCGCCACCTACGGCAAAAATTCATGGAGAAGGTACATTTTTGTTACCCAAAAAATTATCTATTTTAAACTTAATAAGTATACATTAATGTCATGATAAAAATAAATTTTAGAAGCATTCTAATCGACAAACTCGTAAAAAAACCACAGTTTACTGTCGAATATGGATGTAAAACCGTTAGAAAATGAGTGCGCCGTGCATCGGCTTAACTTTTTTGAAAAATATATATTTTTTTATGTTTCGAAAAAAGTAAAAACTTGCCAAATTGCATTTTTCAGATTTCATATGGTAAAAAATATAATAAATTGATCTAAAAATATGCAAGTATCTTCTAAAAAAAGCGGCAAAATGACTGTTAAATTGACCATTTTCCCTTTCTAGAGGCTTTGCGACCAAATATTACCAAAAAACGCCTTCTTGAAAGTTGACAGTGGATATTAGTTGGATGAAGTCAAATAATGGAAAAATAAAATTTTTCCTATGCAGGCGTTTCGGATATATATTTATCCATCTTCAGGGCATGCAAGCGGTGATTTTTCTTATCAAACTTATAAACTAGTTCTATACTCTTTTAAAAACAATAATTTGGGTCAATCATTTGCTTTTTTAGTGTTTAAAATGCAGGTACTTTCCACTCCATTGAGTAATTTTTTACGTTTTTTATGCCTCCAGAATATTGTAGAATATTTGAATCAGTCATAGCTTTTCATTTTTGAGTTTTGTAAAAAATACGCATAAAACTTTCGTTAAATTTATTACTTTGACAGTACATGAAATGGTTGGTTGAAATGAACGTACAGAGCATAAAAATTGGTTCATTATCCATGAAAAAGATAAGACAACTATGTTGTAAAAATGGCCGGAAAACATTATGCTCTGCTAAGCAAAGTGGCGCGACATTTTAGAAGAAACGAGTTGTTAGTGTCGCTCGCAGGCAATAACGTCACATCATGGTAATAACTTTACTATAAATAAATAAATAATCAATTTATTTGCAACAGTTATAAACAGAATTAAAAAAAATATATATAAAGATCAAAATGATGTTGCAAAAAGGAGTCGAAAACAGCTTACGCTGATCCGAGTTCGCCCCCTCTTCTCAATTATAAATATTAGGTAACTATAATCCTAAACTAATTTTATTATTATAAATAGTAAATAACAATACAAATTAAGGAATGTAGGACAATATTATCTTAGCACTAGCAAATTTTGTACTTTACGAGGATGGTATATAAGCATAACTATAACTGGGATAAAAAAGAGCAAACCTTTTAAACTAGACTAGACAACTGGAAAGTTCAAAATTTTAGGTTTTATCAGGTTATGATGTTATATTAATTTTAAAAAAAAATTTGTATATGATTTTTCTTACACAGAAAACAAAAATATAAATACAAATACCAGTAGGAAAATAAAAAAAATAAACTTGATTACAAAACTGAAAAAAAATATTAAGTTTTGGTTAAGCCACAGTATAATATAATCTAATATTAAGATAGCTTGCTGTTAAGCGAAGAAAAATTTTTGGATTTTAACTGGTTTATCATTTATGGGTTTTACCATTATGGTAAATATCAATTTATAAATATATTTGTTTTTAAAAAATTTTTACTTTGCTTTGTTAGGAATGGAATTATAAAGTTTACAAATCTCGTAGCTAAAACTTCTCTCGAAGAACGTGGTACGATGAGGAGGCGTTTGGATAAGATTTTTTAAACGATTACTTAAGAAGTAGTGGCTAGTTCTAAATTTAATTTTTTTGTACAGGTAACTTGGCTTTTTATTAATAATTATTTTATGAAAGAGTCCTTCATTTTATGTGAAATTCTCTCATACTTCCTGATTCCATAGATGTATCTCAAGCAAGTTTTTTGTACCTTTTGGATTCTTTGACAATCTTTAGCATCCAGACAAGGGCTGGACACTGAAAACAGTAGTTAAACTGACTAAAAACCAAAGCATCCGACAGCCTAATTTTCCTATTTTCTGACGATATATGCCAACTAGGAAATAAAATTTTTAGGATACTGTATGCCCTTTGCAAGCACTTACCAACCTGAGCCTTAAAACGCATTTTCTCATCCATAATTAATCCCAAATTCCTTACGTTATTTGTAGCTTGTAAAATCTCATTGTCAATCCGTACTAGAAAGGGATACAGTATTTTTCCGAATATAATTATGGTTGATTTTGATGGGTTAATAATTAGATTGTGTGCCTGTGCTATATGTTGATTTTCTTTTTTAAATGATTTGTAGCATTGATTGTCGTCTGCAAATTGATGATTTTGGCAGTAGTTTAAACAACTAGCTATCATGCAGGTGTAAATACAAAACAATATTGGCGACAGTATTGCACCTTGTGGCATGCCATTAATAATCTTTATTTTGCTTGATCTACCTGAATCTGTCTACAAACTGTACGCGATCTGTTATGTAATTTTGAATTAGTGTTATTGCTGTGTGATCAAAGCCAATAAAGTGCAAAACTGCCAAAAGAAGTTTGTGGCTAACTCTATCAAACGCTTTGGAATAGTCCAGCAAAACCAGTGCCGTGGTCTCACCCCTATTGGTCGCTCTAATGATGTCATCAGTGATGTTAAGTAAGGCAGTTGTACAGCTAAAACCTGACATACAGACATTGCATACATTAGGATGAGCTTTTATTTGTTCGTTCATAATTTTTTCGAGGATTTTCGATAGTGCTGAAAGTATACTTATGGGACGAAGGTCGTTAAAAGATTCGACTGTTGCTTTTTTTGGTAAAGGTTTTACTCGAGATACTTTCCAGGCTTCAGGAAATATGGACTCAATCAAACAGGTGTTTATAATGTTGGTCATGTAAGGTAAAACTTTTGGACAGCATAAAAGAATCATTTGGAGATTGATATTATCTGCTCCCGTTGCTACTGATTTTAAGGAATTTTTTTTTACAATGTCTTGATCTACTGAGCTAAAATTAAATGTTGTATTTATTCCGGTTTTTTTTATTATTACTATAGTATTGAATTAATGTTTCGTCAACCGTAGAGTTTGCTGTAAATGCTTGTAAAAAAAAGTTATTTGATTCCTCGGGTTTACTGAGGCTTGCTGAGATAGAGTGTGTCGATTTGTCCTTGTATATGTCATGTTCCCGAAGCTTTTTCCATAAATTGTTTAAATTTCTATTGTTGGTAACGCATTCTTCAAACAAAGTTTTTTTTTTCGCTCGATATAGCCTTGTTGACCTGATTTCTTAGCTGTTTATAGTACTCCCAGTGCTGCTGCCTACCTGTTCTTTTACATTTTGTGAAAGCCTTATCCTTAAGTCTAATCATACTTTGCGTAAGTCAGCCCGGATTTTTATTTTTTTGTGTTGATACTATTTCTGGTGCTAAAACATCAAAAATATTTAAAAGCAATTCATTAAAATACGCAACATTTTGATTTATATTATGGATTTGAATTATATTATTAAAAGGAGCCAGATTTAAAAAGTTTTCAAGGAGATCCTTATCAATATTTTTTAAGTTTCTAAACGCTATTTTAGAAGATTCTTTAGGAATTTTATTTTTAAGGATACAAGTAACTAATGAATGGTCTGAAATTCATGCCGGGGGTTGCATTACATTTACCGAAAAGTCAGTGATATCTTTTGGAATTAGTATATGGTCAATTAAGGTCCTGCTTGTTTGAGTAATGCATGTTGGGTCCCTTACTACTTGCTGTAGATTAAAAATGTCAACTACTTCGGTATACTTTTCTACCTGTGTATTGCATTTAAGTAAATCAATATTTACGTCACCACCACAGATAATTGGGTACCCTGGAAATTGTTCCAGGAGTGACTCAAAAATATTGATAAAATCTTAGAATTTTGATTTTGGACTTTTATAAAGGTTGCCGACAATCTAGTGTTTTTTACAAATTTTTATCTTAATCCACAACTGCTCTAACTCTTCAAAGCGACCCGTCTACAAGATCTCAAACTCCATTTTATTATTAATGTAAATTGCCAAACCTGAACATCTGCGACCAACGTCCTTTCGAACGAAGCTCTAGTCCGTAATCTTAAAATATCACTTGAAATATCAGTTCTTAAAAAAGTCTCAGAGATCCCCATAATATCATAGTTATTTTGCAATAAACAGTTTTTATGCGCAGGTAGCGACTGAACGTTTAGAAAGGCAATACGTAGATCCTTAAGCATTCTTATTTATTTTAAAATGTTTGCTTAATAGGAACAAAACTGAAACAGAAAATGGAAAGAGAGGAAAAGTTAAAAAAACAATTAAGTTAGGTAAAATAAGACAGTAAAAACAACTTAAAATAACTTAGAAATTTTAAAAATTTAAAACTATGTTTTTTTTAATCCCGTTTTATCTAATAACCTCGACGACGTTCTTGTTGTGTTTGATGGAGAACCGCTACTAGTAGTACTGCCTGTGCGTTTGTTTTGCTTTAAAAGGTGTTGCTTTTTTTATCTTGCTTATTTACGTGTGTCTGTACCGCGGATAGTTTAGCAGCTGTTTCTCTGTTGGACTTTGTTTCTGTTGGTACTCGCAGCGCAGCTGACGTCATCAGCGTTTGGTTCTCGTATCCCCTCTCTACTGAATCACTATCGGCGCCAGGTTGTCTCGCAGTAGGGGTACCCGAAGCGCTCGTAGATAACTTATTACTAAATGGAGAAGGAAGTGAGTTGTCCAGTGACTGTGATTCGGTTTCTATTTCTTCGTTCTCCAGCAGTTGTTGGTATGTGTATACTTCTCTACCAATGTAAAGTTTTTTATTTTTAATAAAGGCTTTAAGATTATTATTCTTTGCTTCCTTCAAGTTTGTAACCAAGACTTTATTAATTTTTTGTTCTTCAAGCGTTAGGTCAGGTCAAATAGTAATGTTTTTACCTTTAAGTTTAAAACTGTTTTTCAAAATAAAAGTATTGGTAAATTCGATTATTATTAATTTGTTTTGTGCATTGCCTTTAAAGTAAATGTTTGCCACCTGTTCCAATCTTATCGTAATTCCAATAGATTATTTAGTTGTGATACCATCCACTTCGCCAGCCCAAAACCCTGTTTTTCCGAGACTAATCCAACTAATGTTTCTTTCAAGGTTTTTAATTCTTTGTTTAAGCAGCGCGTTCTCTTCCTCTAATTTGGTTATGCACTGGCTCTCACGTGTTGTTTTAAATCCTGTTTTAGGTCATCTATGGAGTGATCTGATCGTGATGTACTCGACGAGATAATTTTTTTAATCTCCTCGAGCTGTTCCGAGTTGCTTATATATAAATCAATTAAGTGTCTACTCTTTTATGATATCTATGTTTGCCTACTCGATCCGGCAGTTTGATAGTCACTTAGTAACGTCTGAGTGTCGTAATTGTGTCGATAAAAGCGGTCATCGTTAAAATAACTAATTTCTGCACTTCACAAAACGTTTATTTTGGTGCATCTTTTAGAAATTGTAACTAGCACGACGAAAAATTGTTACTTGGGTCGTGTTACCGTTAACTGATTTTGATGAAAGGAAGCCTATGTCCTTCTCAGGCCTCGAAAGAATCCAGAAGTAGAACTTCCATCAAAATCGGTTTAGTAATTTTTTATATCCATAAAATCTTAAAAAAGTTTTTTTTTAATTTTTTTTCAAAATATTTCTTCATTTTTTTTTTCCTGAAAATGCAATTATCTATCTTAATGTAGCGTGAGTTACAATTTTTTAAAAACTTTAATCTTTCTCCTACCCTTTTTCTAACCCTCTCCCACCATCAAAAACTAATCAGATCTGCGTCTGGTGCCAAATTTAATAAAAATAGGTAACATCATTACTTAAAATTCGTGACCCCAAAACCGAACGAAATCAGAGATACTGGTACGACCCCCTTCACCCCCATCGACGAGAAGAGCTAATTTCTAACTTCATAATATCACTTCCCAAACCACCTCTCCCTCCAGTTCTCAAAACTGCATATCCGTACCTGCTATGGTTAAAAATTTATTATTTAAAAACTGCATATCGATACCTTCGTGAGAAAACCTAGTTACTCCGCGATTTTACCAATATGAACTTTTTTATGAAAACTATTAAAATGGCATCTTATTTTTAATTTCTGATACATTTCGTAAAAAAAGCCCTTTTAGTTTCGCCGTAAAAGCCAGTCGAAAAACCTCCTTCACCACTTTTGCAGCTATAATAATTTTTCTCTATTATGTTTAACGATTGATTTCTAAAACTTTTTGTAAATGTTATCCTATTCAAAGTCAAACGATCGACATGATATATGTCAAATTTTTTTTTCTTGTTCTTGTTTTACCAACAACAAGAAAATACATTTTTTTTTTTGAAATTCAACGTTTTATTTTACCAATTTTACCAAGTTTTTATAAAAGTTTGGACACGTTGTTAGGGAAATTCTCGTAAAGGAAATCCACACTCCAATCAGTACTCTTTGGGCTTGGGAGAAAGGGGTTTACCATCATCAGGATCAAGTTGAATACGGACCAAAATGTTTTACTTCTTATTTTGGTTTCTTTTTAGGATTATTTTAGTAATAAAATATCATTTTTTTAGTTTGAAGTTTGTTTTTCTGGTACGGCCACGATCCGATTCTCTTGATTAATCTCCGCCTTAACATAACATGGTGATCGAAGTTTTTTTTGAAAGGAAGGGAGGTTTAATATTTTTTATTGATTTTTCAAAGCAAGGATGCAAATCACTGGGTGTATTTATTCTGAATTTCTTAAATTAAGGGAACAGAACTAATCTGTAAATACCATTTTCTAAAGTTCAAAAAAGTAAAACAGTAGTGCGAAAACCGCATGTCTCTATTTTCAATAACAACGAAACAACGAAAATGGGACACCCTGTACATCTAATCAGAAAGAATTTGGAAATTTACAAACCTACTAGGCTAGAGTGGGGGGAGGGGTTATATTTTTATTTTGCCCCCATAAGACTAATTGTATACCTACTAAATTGTTAAATAGAGCAACAAATTGAAGTTGCAAGGTTTTCTGTTTAAATTTTTCCTAAAAATTACCGCGTAACTCCCAAAAAGTTCGAAACATTTTGCTATATATAATTTTGAGTTAAGGCAGCTTAAAGAACCTTCTGTTGTCTATATAAATCCTATCTAGTTCAATTTTTTTCTAAATATCGTTCTCTTTAAAATTAATTTTATGTCCTTCCTGAAAACTTTTTTCGAAAGGAGTTACGAAGTTTTCTCATGAAGGTATCGATATGCGTAGTAGCTTTGGTTGACGTACTAACAAACAAACAATCAAGCAAGCAAGCAAGCAAACAAACAAACAAGCGCATGTGAAGTTAAATGTAAAACAGAAAATCCCTTTTTATGGCTCAAGGGCACTGAAGAGATAGGAGTTAAGTGGCTTTTTAGTTGAGAATGGTATTAGGTGGGTCTCACTTGAGTTGGGTTGGGTATGGGTTACTTAAATAATAATTTTTTCGTTTTTTTTTCCTACATAATAGAATCTCTATGAACATTTTATCGTGAGTCACCTTGCATAATGATCACATGTTCGGGACATTAAAAAGAAGCAAACACATTTTTCCAAGCCCTTAGTTTAACGACTTTTCTTTAAATTAACTGCTTCTAAAATTATTGTGTTTTTTTCTGAAAAACTTGCAAGTACGGTGATTATACAATAGAGGTTGCTAAGAAAATGTTCAAAAACTTCGTGCTTATATACATTATTATATATTATATATATACGTTGACCCGCATAACAAACTTTGTTGTCTCAAAATTCAACAATATTTATTTTTGTAGCTGAGTTCGTCCCACCACCACAAGCTTTTGTTCCCACTTCTACGCATACAGCTTCATTAACTACGTCAGCAACCACAATGACAACAAAAATAACTACGTCTACCAGAACTACTACTGGGGTTCCCACTACTACGATGACTACCATTACGACTACTATTCCGCCAAGTAAGATACCTATAATAATAATATATATTTTTATATGTATAAATAGGCAAACCTCCCTCCAAAATACATATAAATGCGGCGTACTTCCCTCATATATAATGGACTGCCCTCCGAAATCGAAGGGCACAATGAGTTCACCCGATTTCACACGCGAAAATTTGCCTGGAGGGTAGATTGACCATAAATATGTAGAAAAAGGGGCCATAATGTTAGGTTTCGCCGTTGGCGCTAGTGTCGCACTCTGAAAGGTATGCAGCGGTTCTTCTTCCCTCCTTGAGCAAATTTTTAAAAATTGTTGCCAAATTGTTCAATTTCATGGTTTAAACATATTTTAACTAAACACTAAAGGTTAATGCCTGTTGTTGTATATTATTCCTAATCCCTTTTAATTAAAACAAGTTCAAATATTATTAAAACAAATATGGTTCAAAAACATTATGCCTCTTTACAATTTTCCGCTTAAAATGTTTCTTAAAAATTATATATTTACACGGGAAACGATAACTAGATCTTGTGGGCCGTTAAATATTATCAGTTTTTTGTTGAACTTCGTCAGGTGTTGTTGGAAATGGCAAAATATAAAACAACTGGTAAGTATCTACACATTTTTTATGTTTTAGATATTAGTTTTTTGACTTGTCCATACCGGCCAATAAAACCTAACCCAAAAGTAAGATTTTGAAAAAAACTTTAGGGAATGATTAATCACTTTGTGCCCGTGATTGCCCACCCTATAGATTTTTTTCCCACTCCCTTTTTTTATAAAATTAAAAATGATTTTACGGGGGTCAACATCACACCCACAATAAAAATTTTAAATAATTCCAAACTTTAAATACTCTATACGTTTGACTACCTTTTCAAATGTGTGCCTTAGTTTTTTTAAATCCCTCTCTGCGGGAGGCAACTTCACGCGTCCGCAAAATCCTCAGTTTTAAATATTTCTATATTTCTCACCAATAATTTGGGTTTGACCACCAACCTCATGCTCTTGCAAAATTAACAAACTTGAGTTAAGTATATGCTTTTTTCGAGTGATTATTTTTAATAAAAACTAGACCCGTAAATACTAAAAAATATAGGAAACCAATTTTTGTTTCGTATTTCTATTGACAAAAAAAAATAATTAAAAAAAATGCTTTTATTATAACTAATTATTAATATTCTAATTTTTTAGCTTAGTCTGCAGAAGAAATAAATCTTATTAGAAACTGTTTTCAATCATTTATAAAAAAGAAAAAATATCCATCTGGGGCCAAAATGAAGGAGTCTATGGAGCAAAAATTCAGCACCTTAAAACAGGTTGATTGCCAAATACCTGTTTTTTTTTTTAAATTTAGTGTTTATAAAAAAAATGAAAAAAGTGCATTTCGTGTCCGCAATAAAATAAAAATTAATTTTCAGTATCATTTTACTCTTTAGGGGCATGACCTTTTTTTGTTTATATGTTTTTACCTTAAAGGAATTTTAGCAGAAACTTAATTCCTTTCTAGAATACATATTGAAAATAGATTTTTTTACCAATGTCAGAAATAATGAAAATTGGAAGCTTTTAAAATTTTATTGATATTGAAAATTTGCCGCATTTTATACCTTTAAATTTGTTTTAATTAATAAACGTTACTTTTTATCAAGAAAGCCTAATCTTTATGTAAAATAAAAAAAATAAAATCGCAGTTGTTGTGTCTCTTTAGAAAATACTAAATCACTCATGGGCTGGTACTACTAACACAGCCACTAACACTGCATTCATCTTTTAGCTCCCGGAATAATCAAGCAAGGAAAAACATGCCAAATTTTTTTGTTATTTTTTTGCGGCCATATTAAAAATAGTGTATAGAATAGAATAGAACAGAATAGAATAGACCTTATTACCATATTTTATAGTTTTTAAGAGTTATAAAATTTAAAGTTTCGAAAATGAGATTATTTTACAAATATATATATAAATATTAATTAAAAAAAAAACAGTTAGTAAATTGTAGTCAAGACACAAAAATACAATAATTAAAATAAAAATTTACAAAAAATAACACAAAACACACGTAAGGGCAAGTGGATTACAAACAAACATACATAATTTGATTTTTAAAATATTAAAATATATATAAACAAATGTACAGACAGGAAAAGATGAACAAAATTCAGGAAACAAAACAGTAATGAAAAAATAATAAAATCGGAAAATATTACGATAACTCTGACTAGCAATTAGTGGTATAGTTGAGATATTCGTTCAAAGTATAGGGCTCAATATTACGAATGTGCACAAAAGCAGCTTTTCTAAAAGCATTGTAGCTACTTGTGTTTTTTATTGTGTCCGGCAATTTCTACCTAATTGAGACGTAGTTAGGACTCTTTTCAGTAGATGATAGATCAAATATATGTGTTGGCGAAAGATGCCTCTGCAGCTCTCTCCAAATTTCAACCCAAATATAATCCTGACTATTCTTTTTTGTGAAATAAAAACATTTTACGCATTACCCCACAATCCACAATAGAATACCATATTCCATAATAGATAGACCGAAGACCATTAGAGTTTGCCAGAAGTTTTACCATAACTCTCACTGCATAACCTACCCTACTAAGTTTTATGTACAAATTGTGAGTATGTTCAGAGTAATTTAAATTTTTGGCAATTACAACACCCAAAAACCTAGTGCTATTTCCAAATTCTACCTATTCATTGTTAAACAAGAGATTTCTATTTAAATTTTTCTCCTCAATAAGAAGAAGCAGCTGGTTATGAGTCATCAAGTTTTTTCTTGTTAGAAGTACTTCCAGACACCTTTGCTCAATGTGCTCAGTTGTTTCAACTAATATAACCACATTTGTGTCCTCAGCGTAATTTGTGTTTTGAACGGGATTTTCAAAAATGGTATCAAGATCATTTAGATAAATGACAAACAAAAGTGGTCCCAACACGCCACCCTGTGAAGCCCCAGTCGTGATATCACCCAAGTTAGATTCAGCAGTAGAAGCATTTGACTTAATGAGCGTCTTTTGTTTTCTTTAATTAAGATACGATCTAAAAAGATCTAACGGGGTTCCACAAATACTATATGCTTCAAGTTTTTTTAACAAAATATTATGACTGATTGTGTCGAATGCTTTTGATAAGTCAAAGGCCGTGCACTTTGCCTCTAGTGTTTGTAGTATATTTTTGTTAAAACCTAAAATTGCTGAATCTGTATATTTATTTGGTATAAATCCATCTTGATCTTGAAAGTTTTTAAAAAGATTATTGCTTACGAAAAAATTAAGAAGCCTTTTGTGAAGAAGAATTTCAAACAGTCTAGAGAAAGGGGATAATAAATCTATTGACCTATAGTTTACCAAGCTATTGGGATCGTCTTTTTTTATAAATCGGAAATAGACGAGCCATTTTTAGTTATTCTGGATAAATTCCAGTTGTCACGCTTACGTTAAAAATATACGCTCTGCTCTAAGAGGTATACATTTTTTACGGATATTTGATGGTATTTCGTCGTCTCCTGCGCTATTTTTATTTTTTAGTCTTTGAAATTTCACTGATTCCTTCTGCGTTTGTCAAAAAAGCGGGTATCGTTCGAAACATCGCATAAACAAGTCAAAAATGTAGTGTATTTTGCCTTTATTTCGAACGCGATACGTATAACGATACCGATGCGTTGAAGTATTTACTTTAAGTGTCTATTAACTCAATGGATTCGCAACCAAAACAAAGAGATTTAAAATCATACCGCCGAGCTAGAAGTTATGTCAATCACTACTATTAAGAAAAAAAATGATGTTTTTGAAGCTACACTGCAGGTTGACGCGGTAACGTATAAAATCTTAATTAAAAAAGGTCACTTGCTTGTGGGGCTAGACTCTTGCATAGTCTACGATGCTCTTGCTATCCAGAGATGTAATAAATGTAACGGATTGAACCATAGCTCAAAATATTGCACAAAAGACCTAAGGTGTCCACTCTGCTCAGGTGCATCTGAAAAACTGCACGGTCACTGATAGTAAAGATTTGAAATGTAGTAACTACACAATTTTTAAACAAAAATTCCCGCACAGAAACACAAATCACGCTGTATGGAAATATAACTCAAGTACTTATTATAAACAATGCATCGAGAGTCTTAAACGCGATCTTGACCTTGTAGTCTAGCAATTAACGGCGGCCACCAAAACACTGCGTCCTCCGTCAGCAACCATTTAAACCTGCGATCCAAGTATAAACGTTTTTGCGGATGGGGAATCTTACAGGTGCCTCGATAAATCATCTGGTTTAGTAAATCGCCAAAACAACAGTACCAGTAAAAATAATTACTCTCTTTATTATCAAAATAAAAGAGGTCTTAGATCAAATATTAGTGAGTTTTTCAATGCGGTGTACACATGTAACTACGATTTTATTGCTATTACCGAAACTAATCTCTCCAGAGGAATCACTAAAACGGAAATCTTTCCCCAAAAGTACTCGGTTTACAGAAAGGATCGTAATTTGGGGGTAACCAATACAAAAAATGGGGGTGGGGTAATGTTGGCCGTTAGTGCCTAATTTCAAGCATCACAGATTAACTTAGTCCCTTATCTTACCGATGAGCTTGTAACTGTGGATATCGTAGCGATAAGATTCAATCTTATACATACCTCCTTATATATAGCTGTAATCTATATCCAACCTGATGCTAGTACAAGAACATATCAGTTTATACGTTTATATGCAGCTAGAAGCACTTTCATAAAAGGACGGTTTTAAATAAAATCGCTTTCTCCGAGGGTTTATACGTGCGTCTTTAAATCATAAGTATATCAGTTTAAAGAAAAAACAAATAGAACAATTTGGTTAACAACAAATTTCCCAGAAAACCAAAGTTGAGTATTTTTTTAGGTTGGAAGACATGCGTTAAAGCGTTTTTAAAGTGTTTATAACGACCCTAAAATGGGTTTTTAAGCGATAAACTGCTTTCTTGCATCGCTTTATAATAAAATCGATTTACTGCTTAAATCAGGTTTAGTGGTGTTTATACGACATTTTAAAACCTTCCTCATATAAAAGCGCTTTAAGAGACCCTTATAAACAAAGTAAGTCATTATTCGATACCTTAACCTCTTTTCACTTAAATCATGAACATTTCATACTAGTCGGATACTTCAACATAACAGAGTACGCTACTTTCCTTCAAAATGGAAACACTTCAGCCACCGTCTCCTTGCTTCAAAACTCTCTAGGCTTTCCTAACTCTCCACAAATAAATAATGTATTAGACTTTGTAATATCCAACGTCTCAGCCTGCACAGTGGAGAGGGCGGTCGATGTGTTAAGTCGTGAAGACATGCCTCATCATCCAGCCCTAGCAGTGTTATTTAGCATAAAATAATATTACAAAAACAGCAAATTCAATTTCTGCAAAGCTAGTTACACTCAAAATAAAACAAAACATTAAACTTAAAATAAAGCATTGGAAGAAGTACAAACAGTTTAGAGATCCACAGGATCTTGCTAAATTTAAATATTTAAGAACATTAATAAAAAATTACATTTCTCTAACCCAAAGAACTAGTCATCAGACTGAAATCAATAATAAAAGACGATTCCACTAAAATCTGGCGGTACATTATTGACAAAAACCAAGTAACTATCATACTGACATCAAGGATTCTCAACAAATATGTAATGCTTTTGCAAATTATTTCCAGTCTGTTTTCAACAATTCTTCTCCTATATCAATTTATCGACACCACTCCAAATGCCTCCACTGAATTCCTGAGTCTCAATGGGGTTACTGTTAAAGACTGCTTCAATGCTCTCAAAAAAATTAGCCTAAATGCACAGTTGGTCCAGATTTAATTCCCGTATTCTTATTCAGAGACTGTCCTTGTATTTTTGCCCACCTGCTGCCGATCTTAATCAACTGATGTTTTTTTCCTGAGATATGGAAAGTGTCTCGAATCTCCTCCGTACATAAAAAAAAACAATCGTAGTAAAATATGTAACTACCGACCTATAAGTATTTTGAATAACTTCTCCAAAGTCTTTGAAATTCTTCTTCTTATATAATATAATAGAATAATAATATTAATAATAATAATAATAATAATAATAATAATAATAATAATAATAATAATAATAATAATAATAATAATAATAATAATAATAATAATAATAATAATAATAATAATAATAATAATAATAATAATAATAATAATAATAATAATAATAATAATAATAATAATAATAATAATAATAATAATAATAATAATAATAATAATATATATATATATTATTATGGTAGATAAGATAGCACGAAAAGTTACACTTATTGACATTGCCATCCCGAACTCTCACAACTTACGCGAGAAGCATGCTGAGAAAATTGCAAAATACCGGGACTTAGAAATTCAAATAAAAAGACAATGGAACATGCAGAATGCCGAAACAATTCCAATTATTCTGTCAACCACGGGAATCATACCCAAAATACTGCTTACTAACCTGAAGGCACTTGAACTAAATAAAAACCTCTATATCCCCATACAGAAGTCGGTGCTGCTTGGAACTTCAAGGGTTGTTAGAAAATTTATGGGAGAACAACCAAAAATAGGACCCGAAAGGGCGCCCACCGAGCTCAATCCCTCTGATATCTAGATATCTGGGATGAGTAAATGTTCCCCTCAGAGGGAGTGCGAAATGACCAAGAGAGGTCAAAATCAGATAATAATAATAATAATAATAATCTCCACCGAAATGTACTCCACCTTGACGAATACAATGCAAAGATGACATTGTGGTGGTGGGGCTTGTGAGCTCTTAAGAATTCGGGAGCTATGCCGGCGGTAGCGTAGCTACTGGTAGGGACACCCATGCCGGACAGGTCCTGAAGGAGGAGCCAGACAAAGAGAGTACTATTGCACGATACGTAGAACAATACTACGGAAACTGGACACGTCGGTTCCCCATGTTAGGGGCGGGTCCAAACAGCGTCTGTTGCCCATGTTAGGGCCGGCTGAAATAAACCTGGCGGGAGGTAAAACGCAAACGTGTTCGAACCACGTAAAATAGTTCGAATATGGAAGAGAAAAACGATATATTACCCCAGGGGAGTACATATCTCCCCGCTAGTTCAGATTGGAATACTATAGGTCCAATTGCTGGCGCTGGCCCCTTGGATTCTGGGGAGGGCCAAACTTCCATAAATACAACTAGTACAACTTCAAGAGCACCACTCAGCATTGCGCTAGATGGGAGAAACCAGTCTGTAGCTCTAGAGCACATTTCACTGATCAGTCCAGCTGCTGGAAGGAACGTAGAGCATAAAGAGAGAAAACTGTCCAAAGGAGACGATTCAAGTTATAAATGGGAGAAGGTAGTTAATCCGTCCGTCAGGAGATCATCGTTGGCAAGGACCCCACCACAAATGACAAGTGATAAAAAATCCACACAGAGAGATATTGAGATCGATGATGAGTCAGATGGCGATCAACCAAGCCCGATACAGCAGCTGTATGAAGCGAAACAAGCAGTAGAAGATGAAAGCCCAGCTCTAAAGAAAAGGAAAAGAGAACTGGAAAAGGAAAAAAAATCCACTATGGAGATAACAGAATTAAGCGCTGTTATAAAAGTAGTGGAGAGACTCAACAAAAAAATGACGAAACTAAAAGATGAGATCAAGATTAGTACAAAGACTAAAACTGAAATTAAGTCAATTGCACGGGAACTTGCTAACGAAGTGGGGAACTTAAATAGAGAAATAGACATTATGAAGACAAAGTATACTGATCTAAAAAGTGAAGTTAATAGACATAGAGAAACCGAAAAGGAAAAAACCGCAGTGACAAAAGTATCTGTGAGCGTACAAGCTTATGAAAGCGAAATTAGAGAAGAAGCTAAAAAATTAAAGGAAGATACCACACAGGAAATCGAGAACCGCATAACAGGGGATAAAAGCTGGGACAATCTAAGCAAGATAGTGGACTATAAGTGGCCAGAAAAGTGCTTCAAGACGGCTGAGATACAGGTTTGCGACATGATAAGGGAACCGTGCAATGATGTAGCATTACTGATTAGACCCAAAACCAATCTTGGGGACGGACCATTTGAAAATGACATAACGAAAATGTTCCCAGACAGTAAGGCACTTATCGGAGAAGGCCTTGAGGAGGGAAAAGTTGAATATATCAAAAGTTCTACGGAGACGGTCTTAAGTAATGGTAAAAAAGGAGGAGGTACAAGAGTTTTGTACATCCTTCCCTACGACTATGCTGATGGGATAGGTGAGCTCAAGGAGCTCTTTGAGGTCATCAGTAAGCTAAAAAGAGAAACAACAAATCAAAACACCAAAGAAATAAAAATTGTAGCCAAAGAGAACTTAGAAAAAGATTATCTAAGGAAATGTGTGGAGTTTGTATTCAGAGGGACTGGTACCAAAGTGTACCTACTTACCACGGAAAATAGGAGGCCAACGGTTGAGAAAGGCCAATATCCACGTAATGAAAAAATCATTGTTAAATCAGATGGTAGACAATATGCTGATATGTTGAGAGCCATTAAAAGTAACGTCAACCTGGATGAAGTAGGTGTTAAGATAAAAACCATTAAGAAAACGGCAAAAGGAGACTTGCTTCTAGAGGTGCAGGGGGGTAGAACTAAAGCGGAAGCCTTGAAAAAAGAAATACAAAACAAAAACACCGACACACAGGTGCATGTTAAAGACACAAACGAAATAATACATATAATGGACATTGATGGGGATGTCACCAGTGATGAAATAATTAGAGCTATACAAGAAAGGACAAAAAGCACTTCCAGTGATGATATGCGGATCTTGTCAACAAGACCAAATCGTTTTGGGGGGCAAACGGCAACGGTGGCAATAAGGAAAGTACTAGCAACAGACATACCAAGTGAGGGAACTATAAAAATAGGGTGGACAATGTGCAGAGTTAAGGCTAAAGTAAACATATTAAGATGCTATAGATGCCTAGAGTTTGGACATCACAGTTCCACATGTAAAGGTCTGGACAGATCAAAGATATGTACAAACTGAGGACACGAGGAACATAAATCTAAAGACTGCAAAAATGAAAGTTTCTGTCTGTCCTGCAAAGAGAATGGACATAGAGCAGACCAAACAAAGTGCCCGCACTTTAGGCAGTTAATAAGAGATAAAACTAAATTGGTACAGCAGCGCGGCCAGAGGGGAAGGCTCACGAGTAGGCTCACGAGTACTGTCAGTAAGCAATAAAAAAAAAATGGCATCTCTAAAAACCCTCCAGATTAACGTAGGACGAGCCTATGCAGCGCATGACATGGCATGTGTAACGGCCCGAGAAGAAAATGTGGATATCCTAGTTGTCTGTGAACCAAACAAAAAGCGTGTGCAAGGGGGTGAGTGGATAAAAGATAGTAGGGTTAATGTTGCAGTGCGCATAATTAACAGAAAATTGGAGGTCACTAAACACAGATCAGGGGAAGGGTACCTTGCCTTAACACTAAAGGGTTTTATAATGGTTTGTGCCTACATATCGCCAAATATAGACATGCATAATTATAAACTTGAGGTAGATAGAATAATTGAGTCAATCAACGAAGGGGAAACTATCATATTGGGTGACATAAATGCAAAGTCTGCTTTATGGTGCTCACCAGTAACGGATGCAAAAGGAGAATACTGGATGGATTCAATCGCAACGCAGGATATGGTAGTTCATAATAATGGAGAAAGACCAACGTTCATTAGAGGAGAAACCAAATCTTTTATTGACGTGACGATCTCAACCAGAAATATTGCGGGGAAAATAAGTAACTGGGAAATTTTGGATAAGGAATCGCTAACAGAGCACCAGTACATATCCTTTAATATTGACGCAGTAAGGATAAGAAAAGCGGCTAGAAGGCACAGTAAGAGAGTAAATTGGAGCGCTTTTAAAGACACATTTGATCTAATTGAAAATGAAGATAATAAGCATGAGACATGCACAAAAGCCATACAGCAAGCATACAGAAATAGCGAAATCAAACAGGCAAACAACAAAACAGAACCCTACTGGTGGAACGGAAATATAGCTAGTAAAAGGACCGAATGCAATAGGCTTAGAAGATATCTAACAAGACTAAGAGGCAGAGAAAGAAATGAGCAATTGGAAGCGGCTAACGCAAGATACAGAGAATACAAGAGAAGTCTAGTCAAATTAATTAAAGACAGCAAAAAGACGCACTGGAATGAACTGTGCAAAGATCTGGACAACAACATCTGGGGAGAGGCGTACAAAATTATAAACAAAAAATTTAATAATCTGACACCCTATGAGTTGAGCACCAATAAAAAGAAGGAAATCATAGAGAATCTTTTTTCTACTGAGATAGAAGACTGGGACATAGACGAGGAAGAGTACGAAATCGAACCATTCACGGACCAGGAAATAAGCGAAGTAGCTGAGAACATCAAGGCAGGAAGGGCACCGGGACTTGATGGAATACCATCGGATGCAATAAAAGTAATTGCGCAATGTAAACCAAAGTGGCTAAAAAACGTCATGAATAAACTGTTGGCAAAGCAGGAGTTCCCCAAAGAATGGAAGCAAGCAAAGGTTATACTTATACCAAAAACTGATAAACCAACAGAGCACGCAAGCTCTTTTAGACCCTTATGTATGCTAAATGCTTTAAGCAAGTTTCTGGAAGCTCTAATCAGGAACAGACTCTTAGATGAAATAGAGAAAAAGGGAGGTCTGCATAGACATCAGTACGGCTTCCGTAAAGGAAGATCCACCTTAAATGCGATTCAAGCTGTAAGGGAAATTGCGGAGGAGTATGAAGGCAAATGGTGTGCACTGGTTGCCGTGGACGTGGAAAATGCTTTTAATACTGCGAGCCATAAACTTACAATTAGGAAACTACGCCAGAGAAATGTAGCAAAGTACCTGATTAAAATGATTTCAAGCTATTTAAAAGGAAGGAAAATTATTCTAGAAAATAATGAAATGGTTGAGATTGGTGCCGGAGTTCCACAAGGTTCGGTACTAGGCCCAACTCTATGGAATATACTCTACGATGATGTGCTAAGTATAGAGCTAACAAAGGATTCTACTTTGGTTGCCTTTGCGGATGACCTGATCCTAGAATGTGCAGCAGGAAATGAACATGAGCTTATAAGGAATGTTAACGAAAACTTAAGAAGAATAAATGCATGGATTAAAGAGCACAAACTCAAACTGGCACCACATAAAACAGAGGCAATCTTGTTGAAAGGAAAACGAAATAGAGAGCATGTTATCTTTAACCTGGAAGGGGTTAATATAGTTCCAGCAAAAAGCTTGAAATACTTAGGTATCCATCTGGAAGAAAAGTTCAAATTTGCGACGCACATCAAGCAGGTAACTAGTAAAGCTGAGAAAAAGACAGCAAACCTAATAAGGATTATGCCCAACATAAGTGGTCCGACAAGCGGAAAGAGGGCGGTACTTTGTAGTGCAATGCTTAATATGGTCCTTTATGGCGCGCCAGTGTGGAAAGACGCATTGAACACTAAGAAGAACAGAATACTATTAAACAGAGTCCAAAGAAACTTATTGATACGTGTGGCTTCTGCATATAAAACTGCTTCAGGAGTAGCTCTTCAAGTGATTACGGGCATAGCGCCGATTGATCTAAAGGTAATAGAGAGAACCTACTTATTTGAAAATACTGAAGACAATACAAACATAAAAGTCAAAAGAGCAATAGAGAGTACACTAGCAAACTGGCAAGCAAGATGGGATAATGAAGTAGACAAAGCACAGTGGACTAAGAGATTGATAGGAAGCATAAGAGAATGGGTAAATTGCAAGCATCGTAAAACAGACTATCATATAACACAAGTACTAACTGGGCACGGAGTCTTTCGGGCCTATGCCAAGAGAATGAATAAGGATGACACTGATCTATGTATGTATTGTCAAACGGTGGATACAGCAGAACACACAGTTTTTGAATGTGATAGGTGGCATGAATCAAGAGAAGAGGCATGTCGAAGGATTGGTGAAATACTCACAGCAGACAATCTGGTAACCAACATGATTGAAAATGAAGAGAAATGGAACACCATCCATAAATGGTTAAAAACACTCATGAGTAAGAAAGAAAAAGATGAGCTTAATAGACAAAGAGATGCTGCAGTGAGAAATCAATAGCAAGACATCCGTTGATATGCACGAACTCCTAATCGCTATGGCGGAAGGGAGAGGTAGTGACTACACATAAGTCGGCTGTGCTACCTGATGTAATGTTCAGAAAACGGTTCCGGGAGCACAGGCATTTCGTAGGGAACACTTGTTCAGTGCTTGCACTGACTACGCCCAAAAAAAAAAAAAAAAAAAAATAATAATAATAATAATAATAATAATAATAATAATAATAATAATAATAATAATAATAATAACAACAACAACAACAACAACAACAACAACAACAACAACAACAACAACAACAACAACAACAACAACAACAACAACAACAACAACAACAACAACAACAACAACAACAACAACAACAACAACAACAACAACAACAACAACAACAACAACAACAACAACAACAACAACAACAACAACAACAACAACAACAACAACAACAACAACAACAACAACAACAACAACAACAACAACAACAACAACAACAACAACAACAACAACAACAACAACAACAACAACAACAACAACAACAACAACAACAACAACAACAACAACAACAACAACAACAACAACAACAACAACAACAATAATAATAATAATAATAATAATAATAATAATAATAATAATAATAATAATAATAATAATAATAATAATAATAATAATAATAATAATAATAATAATAATAATAATAATAATAATAATAATATCGGACCCCACCAACATGGTTTCATGAAAAATCGATCTAAAGTTATCTAATTCTGTTAACAGTAGAGGCCAAACAGATGTGATATATGCAAACATGCCCAAAGCTTTCAATAGACTAGACCATGGCATTCTTATATCTAAATTTTAAATTCTAGGTTTTGACTTTTACGCTGACATTTGAAAATGTACTCTTTCATAAACTCTCCTGAAGATTGTAATAACTTTCAACGTGTAACAGATTTTTGCAAGAGAAACAACTTATCCCTAAATATAAGCAAATGTAAAGTAATATCATACACAAAAAAAAATTGAAACAGTCACATACGATTACCAATTAGATGACATAACCCTGAAAAGATGTACAGAATTCAGAGATCTGGGTGTTACTTTTCAAGATAATCTGTCTTTTAGCATGCATACAGCAAATATAATTTCAAACTGTTACCGATGTCTAGGATTCATTCTTAGAAACTCTAAAGAATCCACTCATTCTAGCAGCGTCATGCTACTTTTTAACGCCTTTGTAAGGTCGAAACTTGAATACGCGTCAATAATCCATCCATCCATTAACAGCATTGAACGTATTCTTCGAACATTTCTAAAATATTTGGCCTTTAGAAAAGTCGGATCTTAACCTTTCGAAAACCTAATCCTTAGAGCAAGGACGCGTCAAATGTCATTTACTCTTTCTGTATAAAGCTTTAATCAATATTATGGACTGCCCTATTCTTGTGAACTCTATTTCATTTTATGTCCTAAGGCTGGCCAGCAGGAGCAGCCGTACTTTGGCACTACCCCAGGCAAGAACCAATATTTTACAGCACTCGCCGGTATACCGTATTTGTTAAACATATAAGCGAAATCAAAACAACCTCGATATATTCAACAGCAGTGTAGCTTCTATTAAAAAAATCAGAGATATAAAATAAATACCTATGTGTCTTTTTTTTCTTTTTCATTTTAATACTATTTTTTATTCTGTAATTGGATTGTATCTGTTGAATGGTGTAAAATAAAATAAAAAAGCATTATATTGTACAGTTTGAGCTTGGTAGTCCAGTCATTTTAAGAAAAGCTGCGAAACTCTCATGAAACTTTCAGGGTTGTCACTACTATAAAAAAAAGATTCTTGGCGTCAAATATTATGAGCCTGCGCCAATAAAAGGTCCCGTGGCCTCATTTACTCTAAAAAAAATATAAACAAGAACTTTTATAATTCGCTAGCAAACTAGTATATAATAGTAACAGTTATATCTCCTGATAGAAGAAAAACTGGTCTAAATGATTTTTTTTTATCAATTTGCTAAGTTTTGAAAACTTTAAATCAAAGGCGATTAGAGAAAAAATCGGTATTTTTAAAAATTTTCTTATTCTAATTGTTCTTGCTTGGTCGTTTGATCAGTAAGTATAGTCTTCCCTTTTAAAAACTGTATGCATTTAGCAAATAGGGTAATACCTAGAGAGGCTAAACCACAAAACTAACAAAAAAAAATCATAAAATTTTAGATTTTTTAAAACCTTGGTCTAATTTGTTTTTTTGATGATGTTTTTTTTATCTGAACATTTTTTTATTTTTTTTATCGTTATTTGTAATTAAGTTTCGAAAATTTTACAAAGATAATAATTAAATCAGTAAGGCCTTAAATTAATATAAACTTAGGTCTTAATTTTGGGAAAAGAGGAGGATTTTTTTGAAAATAAAATTTGTTATTTTTATTTAAAAAATTTCATTAATTTTAATTTGTACGTTTATTCTTTCCTAGAATTGGGTGCCACTTTGACAGTCGTCCGTCTATAATATTTTAATAGCACCTTTAATTTGTGGGCGCAACTGATTTTTTTTTTAATTATGTGTTGAATCTTCTTTCAATTTATCATACATATTCGACAAAAAAATATTAGAGTGGTTACTACTATAAATATTATTTTTGTAGAGTTTGCCCAAACCCACCTTAAACCTCTCTCCTTTCCTTATCCATTAAACTGAACCTTTCTTGGATTATAATTTCACTGGCCGACAAAATTTTTATTTTTTTTTTAAACACAAAGCTGAATAGCATATTGTGGTAGAATGGACCTATCCAAATATGAAAATGAGAAAAAAAAGTTGCAAGACGTAAGGTTTTCTTGTTACATTTATAGAAACATATTTAATGTTACAATATTTAATATACATTAAAATTTATATTTACTTTATTTATAGTTTTGCACCTACTAAACATACCTTATACCTAAGAAAAACACAAACAAACAACAAAATTAACTTTATGATGAGTCATATCTTTTCCCTTAAAAAACCAACAGTAATCAGCCATCATGGCTCAATACGACCATTGCATGGCTGAATCCCATCGTCCTTGATAGCGAATTTCCATTATCCTGATATCCTTTTCACCATGCTCGTCACTGACAGCTCCCAATTTTTCAGGAAAAATGGTCATGAAGGAAGTTAATTTTTGGTGACATTCGGGCACCAAGCGATTTGTAGGCATCTAAAAGTTCATCAACTAACTGTTGGTAGTTTGCATCTATATTGTTGTCCAAAAATCCTCTTACTAAACTAACATCATAAAGTAAGGAACTAACAAAGGACCGATGTATATGGGACGCTGGTTGACCGAAATTGAGGCAGGCGTTAGTAACAAAAAATAAGCAAAAGTCGGCATCAAAATCCCTTTGCACGTTCGGTTAGTAACAAAAAAATAATGATTTACGTGAATATTTTATTTTTCAATAAAATTTGTTAATTTTTAGAACCAATGATAGATTTTAGTATTTGACACTCCAGAAAAACAAAAGTACCTACCTATCTAGTTTTTTTTTGGTAGAGGATTACGAATTTGTGATTGAAGTTAAAATGATAAAGTTAAAAGGCTCCCCTTCTTTGAAGGGTGGGGGATAGTTGCAACATTTAACCATTAATTATGTAGTGCTTTTTCATTTTTATTAAAAAACATTTTCTGCTTATTATTTTATGCAATTTAGGGGTACTTTAAATCCCTCTTTGAAAGGATCAACGTGGTACATCACTTAGGCATTTAGTGAGTTTTAATTTGTTCCATCTGCCAAAAAAGGGTGACGCGGATAGATAAATGAAAAAAATGGAGTGACTGGAAAAACGGAGCAGTGGTGAAAAATTACAAATGAAGAAAATGGAATTTAATGGAGAAATAGAAAAATGGAGCTCTTGAGAAAAGGATGCTGTGGAAAAATGGAGAAAATGACGCGGGTGAAAAAATGGAGCGGTAGTGAAAATCGATAAAATGGAAATTAAGGAGTAAATGGGGCGGTTGAAAAAATGGATAAAGTACAAAAAATGGGGCAGCTGCAGCACATTTGTAATAGAGTACCATTAAGTTTATTTCGACTCGCTTCGCTCCGGATAAAAAGTGCCACTAGGTTTATAATGTACTGATTAAAACGTGTTTTTTTTAAATCACAGTCTTGAAAATGATTTTTACACACACACACTTCTTGTTTACATATTAAAGGTCTATCCTAGAAAAATGGAAAAAATGGAGCAGTGGTAAAAAATTAAAAAAAGAGAAAATGGAATTAATGGATAAATGGAGAAAGCGACTGAGAAACGGACGCTGTGGTAATAAATGAAAAAAAAAAACTAAGAAAAAAATGGAAACACTGGAAAAATGGAGGAAATGACGTGGGCGAAAAAATGGAGCGGTATATAGTAAAAAATGTATTAAATAAAAATAATGGAGAAAATGGGGCGGTTGGACAAATGGATAGAATGGAAAAATGGAGCTGTTGCGAAAATGGATAAAATTAAAACTGGAGCGGCTGGAGGACATATGTAAATAGAGGTGTGTAAGTGTCATTTTTTCTTTTTTTCCATCTTAAAGTGCATTAAATAGTCTATAAACCTCGCAACTAAAGTGCCTTTTTTTTCGCCTCGGAATAAAAAGAGATACTAGGTTTATAATAAACTCATCAAAAATACCAGCTGAAAACCCCTGCTATTTTACCAGTTTTTGTCTTATTTTTATTGCTCTAAATGAACATAATTTTTGTTCCCGTGAACCGATTTTGATGAAATGAAGCCTCGGTCCAGTAGTTTTTGCGTCATTATTGTACAAACATAAAAAAATTCTAAAAATTATATTTTTGATATCTATTTATATAGCTCGGTTAGAAGCCCACGCCAAAAATTTTAATAGTATATTACATAACAAGAGAAGAAAATAACAAATTCACACGAGCGTAAATGTTGTGTAAGAAAGTTACGTTCTGCACTAATTTTTGTAAAAATTGGTCTTTAATTTTTCACAAATCAAATGAAACTGCTTTTCCGTACATGTGTGGAGAGTACTTTGCAAAATATGCGCAGAAAAGTAATGTGACAGTTAAGGTCATCGTATACTTTTCCACACATGTACGAGAAAGTACTTTTCTTACTAGCGTACGTAAAAGAGCATTTTTACGCATGCATTTACGTGCGGGAAGTTGAATTTCCAGGCAGGCCATGGTGGACTGTATTTACAATTTGTATTTTGCACACGGCGTGCAGAAAAATATTTTTTACGCACGCATTTTTTTAAATTATTTAAAATAAAATTTAAAACTATTTTACGCAAGTAGGAAAAATTTTATGCCTGACAGGTGCGAAAAGTGTCTTTTCCGCCTTTGACAGCTTGCCGAAACTCTGCTCCGCGTCGTTCGTGCAACTGCGGTCGCGTACGGAAAAGTATCACTTTCCGCACTTATTAGGTAAATAAATATTTCCTACTAGCGTGCGTAAAAATGCACGCCGTGCGGGAATGGATTTACCCTGTGTCTTTCCCCCACGGCTTTTTTTACCGATTTTTTATGTCCATTATTTTTCAACTCAAATGTAAACAAAATGCAAAAGAAAAACAGTTTTTTGCTATTTTAATACCTAAAAATGAAAATATAATGTTGTCTAGACGGTTTTCACGCAAGTAGAAAAAATTTTGTACCTAACACGTAGGAAAAGTGTCTTTTCCGCCCTTGACGGCTTACCTCTTTGCGTCGTTCGTGCAACTGTCGTCTGCAAATGCCGTCGCGTGCAGAAAAGTATCACTTCCCGCATTTGTTAACGTTTTCAAGGGATGCAAATCGTGTGAAATTCATCATTATCATATGTGATCGTGAAAAAAAAAATATTCAATGTGCAAAAGTGCAAAACTTATCCAATTTAAAGAAATAAGGTGAAAGTTAATAAATAATATTTCTCCCGATGCACAGTTTAAAAACCTGGTAAAATAAAGAAATTTCATAAAACTTAAAAACATTAAAAAAAGCATTTATGTGCAACCTTTAAGATCAAAAACTTTATCTATAATCTAAATATAACTTAAGTTTCTAATTTTCACCTAGGTTTATTATTGGGTTTTTTTGCTTTTATAGGGACACGCCATCTGCAAAATTTATAAAAATTTGTATATGTCAGTGACATAAGTAAAAATTTTACCACCTAGCCATTGTAAATTTTTGCTGCAAATTTTATTAAAAATTTTTACAAAAACCATTTCTTGACATTTGTATAAAGAAAAATATTTTTTAAATATATTCATGGATTTTTCTACAATTTTGGCTGCTTCATCCATCCGGAGATCCATAATTTTTGTGCAAAATTAACATTTCCATTGGGTCCTCCAATTTTCCGGTTTTTTGTAAATTTGACATCAGTTTGTGATTCATCTGAATCATCCACGTGTACACTATTAACTAGCAAATCAGAATCACTTTGCGCCTTTTTAAATTCACTTTTTGAGTAATCTACGGTAAGATTTTTTGCCTGGGACTCCTGGCAGTTTGAATTCTTAGAGGGCTTAATAAGACTCGTCATTATTTGAATTGCAAAATATTGTCTAAACATAATCGGTGTGACATTTGGGTCCCATCCACCTCGTTGCCTTATAGCCGAAAAAGTATTTTCAATGAAATCTTGATTTAAATAATTTGTACAAAGCCACAAAAAAGGACTAAACTCTTTTTCTTGATAATAAAACGCTAAAATACCTTGAATTGTCTGGATCATACCGTCAAAACATGGCGGACGGAGCAAGCTAAATTTCAAATGTTTTAGGTGTTTTGTCCGAAAGCGCACAGTTAAACGGATTTTTTTTTAAACGAGAATAACTGTTCAATGCATCGTACAAATTATTTAAATTTAGGAGAAAGTCGGCTGTAGCAAGGGCTTCTTTTATTATTTGTCCACTTTTAATATAGGTCTTAATGGCAGCAGCAACTGAGTGAGAAAAGATTTGTACCGCATACTTTCCAGTCATTTTTTGAAACGAATTTGGATTCATGTGTATGTCAGTCCGTTTTGTAAGAGATCTAGTCGTTCAAGAGTTATTATTGATATATGCCTGTTTAATAAATTCAAAATTTATAACTTTTCCAAACAATCTAAAACAGTCTCTTAAAAGGTTATTCCTGACACTTTTGAAAAGATGAGGGACATCGTAAATGGCAAAGTTTAAATTTTATTTAGAAAAGTAAAATATGGAGTATCTTTCGTCACTCCAAGCGCTGCATATGCTCCTATATTAATCTTGCCTTGATCACAGACCAACATTTTTAAATCAAAACCCATTTTTTCCACGTTTTCCAGGACATACAAAATTATTTTTTTTTTAGATTCTCTTTTTGCACAGAATTATGGGAAAAAAAGTAGCATATATAGGTATTTTCCAATTACTGTAAATTCCTCTTACAGCAAAAACCAATGCATGTTTGGCATTCTTTGAAGAACGCCCCAAAAAACCCAGATCTTGAAACCAATCCAAACAAACAAAGAATGCAACAAATCCAACAATATCAAATTTTTTAGAATATTCGACATTTTATTTTAGAGTTACTTCATCAAAAGGCAGCACACATTTTTTTTCCATTAAAGTCATGCCATCACAATTTTTTTTTTAATATTTGAAAATGATGAATCTATTCCTGTTTTAAAAATACATTGACCAACCCAGTCACGAATTGTTGAAATGGCAGGTAAAACAATTCCAATTTTTTAAAAAAAATTTATACGCTTTGGGAGATTTATAATAAAAGGAGATGGAAACGTCTTTTTCTGCTTTGGTCCAAGGCTTCTTTTTTTGGCGAAATTGCATCCCAATAAACGTTTTGGCTGCAAAAGACAAAATAACCGAAAAAAAGCAACGTACATAATGTGTCTGCTACGAAAGGTTTTTGATTAATTTGCCTTCGATTTTGCATCATTTTACTTATATTAGTTTGGTGTTTTTTAATTATTTTGGTTGCTTTACAATTTTCATTTGCATTTTAGCTCTTCTAGGTGAGATGTTTCTGACATATCTATGGCTTCCATTAAAAATTCTTCATCGGCTCTTAACTTTTTTGTAGAAGGTATGCCAGGACAGAAAGTTGTTTTATTAAATTTTTCTGGCGAAGAACTGCTTCTCCCGTAGTTTTTGGGCGAAATAGTAACTGGCATATGCTTAAATTTGTAATGTTGCGGACGGCTTCTTTTTTAAAAAAGTGTTTTTTGCTAGTTTTAAAATGACTATCTTCAAAGTGATTTCCACATACATATTTCTTGTATAGTTCCTCTTTCGGTATTAATAATAATTCGGGGTTGCCTGTAATCAAATGGAGAAAATTTTGTATCTTGAAAATCCTTAATATTTCAAGAACCTGTAATTTTATAGAGTCCTGCTTTACGGCAATTATTTTATCCTATGAACAGGATGTTTGGTTTAAGATAATGCAGATGAATTTTATCGAAAAGTGATCAAAATTTTAACAAATTCCAATAGTTATTTACCTAACTAGTGAGGAAAGTGATACTCTTACGCATGCGACGGCAGTTGCACAAACGACTCCTAGCGGAGTTCTGGCAAACCGTAAAGGCCGGAAAAGGCACTTTCTGCCAGATTTAGGTACAATTTTATCCTACGAGTGTTTTTGACAACTTTCTTCATCAAAAATTAGTTTTTAATAAACACATCTCAAAATCAAAATGTAAAAATTTGTTCTAAAATGTACCATTTTTAACAAAAAACAGCCTGCTTGAAAAATTTATTTTATGCTAAATTCATTATTTCTGATACAGTGTACCAGCTAATATTAACCCGAAGAATCCAGAAGGCATTGTGTAGGTATAATTACATAAAACTCTGTTAGAGTTCCTGAAGAACTATACTATATCATAATTTTTTTTAAGTTTTTTTCGGCACGGCGTGCATAAAAAACTGATTTAGCATGCGTGAAAAAATTTTATAGGCATGCTGTTTTTTTTGTTAAAAATGGTACATTTTGAAACAAAGTTTTAACTTTAGATTTTGAAATATGTTTATTAAAAACCAATGATATTGCGATAAGCGTTTTAAGCACGCACGTATAGGAAAAACACATTTTGACTATATTGGAATTTTTCTAGAATGCCTTCCCTTCAAGGGGAGTTTTACAACTAAAATTTAATTAGGGAAAGCGGGTCACCTTATTTTAAAGGTATTTTAAATGCCTCTAAAACTGTCAGTTTTCAATATTTTTAAAATAGGTTTAAATTATCTGGGAAAATTTTACCCCTTGTATGAGAGTATCCTAGAAGAATAAACTCAATGATAAAATGTACTTGACGAAACATTTTTTTACGGTTTAGGTTTGCAAAACAATCTATTTATTATTTTTATGAACACAAATAAAGTTAAACAATTATATGGCCAACAATGGCGAAATAACTGCTCTCTCGTTCTAGTTTTTAATGAAGGTGTAAAAAAAAACTAAATAGTCTTTACTCTGGGCAAAACTGTGATTTTTTTTTAATCACCTTTTTAAATTACCTATTCGCCGCGCGCATTCTTTAAGACCACGCTTATAAAAAACGCAATAAATTAACTACTACTTATAAAAACTTTTTATTATTTTTGCACCCCTAAACAATAAACAAAACAATGTTTTGGATCGGTAACCAAAAAAGCCATGGGTTTGTTATTTGATAAAGGTATAAAAAAATACTTTCAATTAGTAAGAAACTACTGTATGTATCAAATAAAAACACCACTGTTGCATAGTAGATAACGCACATATAGCAAAAAAAAATTGATTTAATTTAACTAGTGGCGATCGTCTTCTTCTTTAATGCTAACCCAGCCCACTTCTTTTTAAAAGATTAAGATAAAAGAAAAAGATCAATTTATTTTGATAGAATTACAAATTTTACAATTTTGACAGCATTCAAAACGTGTAAAAAATATCATTTTTTAGAATAATTTTCCAAAAATTTTAACCTGCGGCACGAAGCTTTTTTGCTCATTTTGGCAACAAATCTATCATTCAAATTTAATCGCCACCTACCCGGAAGTCCTTAGCAGTTATTCTACTTCACTTTTTTTAAATATTTTACAAAGATTCCATTTAAAAAAAGTAACGTCGCCGCCCTTGCACCGCTCCCCTAATCTGCCTCTTTTTTATTTGAAGATATTTAGCGGTATCGTTACTTTTCGGACATCCTGTATGTTTTATTTAAAAGTAATATGAATGTATTAACTAGCAAAGTTGTTTTGAATTTGACTAGCATCATAAAGTAAGGATAGTTCCTTACTTTATGCTAGCATCATCCATGAAAAGGTTTGCAAAGCGATCAAACATGTATTTTTCTTTTTTTTAAATCGAAAAATTAACGTTTTAGACAGTCCCCCTACAAATATTGAAATCATTCCAAACCTATACTTAAAAGCAAATAGGTATGTAGATACCTAGTTTAAAAAAAATAATCTGCTTATTTCAAAATCCAAAGTACCTAACGCAATTGATTACCCATTTTTTACATGTCGTTTCATTTTTTGGAAATCTAAACTGCCGTGTACCCATATTCTTATGTTTAGATTTCCCGCAATTGAAATAAACACATTTATTTCCCGAAAATGTCTTTTGTTTATTCATCATCGTGCGCGTGGTAACAAGAAATCCTCTCGGTGAAATATTAAATTTGAAAGGTATTAAAGGCGGGGCTACGGATCACTGGAAATAGCCGCACGGTACGTGACGCAAAAATTTATTCCGATGAGAATCGGCAACAGCGCGAGAGCGCGAAGCTCCTGCTGCTGCTTGAAATTCAAATATAATAAAAATAGTACAGCCAGCGCTCATTTTCTGTATGAAAGTATGATTAACACACCACCGGTCCTCTGTTAATTCCTTACTTTATGGTTCCATGCTCTGAGTTCCTGCCTGGTAAGCTTTTCTGTAAAGTTAACATCGTCAGCAATTTTCTAGTTTGTGGCCCAATAAAAATGCCTTCCTTTAATTTGGCATCACTTAACTGGGGAAAAACTTTTCTTAGGTATTTGAATCCATCACCGTCTTTATTAATATCCTTCACAAAGTTTTTCATCAGCCCAAGTTTAATGTGAAGAGGAGGCAAAAGGTCTAAACTTAACATGTTGAGATCCTGGTGGAAATTCACTTCTTTCTGGCCAAATTTATTTATTTAGCAAGTAAATAATTCCGGCAACGTTGCACATAACCGGCCAAGGCGGCTTTTGTAGCGAAATAAAAAAAAGTAGTAGTTTAGGTAATTTTTTTGTTATAAAATGCATCTATTTCAACCGTCTCCAAATGTAAAATGGTATTAAGTTATTGAAAAGTGGTACGTGTTAGGGCTTTAGGAATATTTTTCCATTATTAGAAGGGTATTTTCATTTTAAAAATAAAGAGCTGACCTGTATTACAAAAATTTTGTCGGCCAGTGTTTTTAATTCATTATTTTTTACTGAATATATTTTTGTTAATAGAGAGGCACACCCACTGCCTACATATTTTACGTTTGTATTATTTTTTTCACACTTTATTTCACAGCTTTTAATATTTCAGTCAGTCACATGTCATATAGTGTAAACGATATATTGATATGAGTCATTATTTCTATGGGTGATAGGATGGGGCCAAAACAAGCAAAAAAGTTCATATAATATGGGCATCAAAACTTAGTGGTTTTGGAGATATGCGACTTTTAATTTAAACACAGTTTGGCAACAATGCGCTTTTAGGTGCGAGAAAATAGAAAATTAAATGAGATCTCATGGTAGCGGGCTGCAGCGTAAATACTTACTTATCACCAACTTTTGAGATGGTTTTTTTTCTCAATTTTTTTCACATCTTAAAAATTATTAATTATTTCAAAATAGTGAAAAGCCAAAAAAAAATCTGTACTTACCAAAAATTGGTGTTAGGGCGTCGTCTTTGCAAAAGTTTATTTAAAAGTCCTTTTCGATATCGAAAACAAAACCTGTCACATAGTTTTCAAAGCTCTTTTTAATTTGTAAAAATCCTTTTTTTATTAATTTTTGTACACTAAAAAAAACTTCTTTTAAGCCCCTGTTTGTACACCGGTATGGCACACTCCCTTTTTTTAAAATTGAAGACACCTGTCACACAGTTTTTAAACTGTTTTTAATTTGTAAAAACTCTTTTTTATTTTAAAGAACACTCAAAAAACCGAGAAAAAAACACTTCTTTTAAAAACGATTGGGTAGTGGTTGCGTGCACTTGAAATCTAACGAAAAAATAGGAGTTTTTTGTACTTAGTGCAAAATGAACATCCTGATTTTCGACCTTTCAGGGCGGAACCTAGGACGACGCCGTTTCGTCCTTATTATGGGCTCATCAGCTAGGTGTACCACAACGACAGACAATTCGCTCGCGCTTTTGTGCCAAAAAATTCGGCAAAGCGAAGAGGACTTCTGTTGAGTACCTTCTGTGTGAACCTCCAACAACCAAGAAGGGTACCCACTGTATACTTCTTTTAAGCCGCTGGGGAAATCTGTCGTGATATATTTGACCTGCAAGATTTAAGTTTCTGCGAGCTTCACCGTATACTAATAGCATGTCAGGGTATTTCTGATTGGTGAACATTTTTTATTCAATTTAATTTCGCACCAAAATGCAAAAAGTCGCGAAATAATGACATCAGGTAGACTTTTGCAAGTGACAACCTTCACAACAAACAGCGAATGATGCACTATGCACTGTGCTGTAGAGAGGAGGGAGGGTCGGAGGTCAGAGACTCACGTATGCAGCGAATCGCGTTGTTGCCAAAGGAAATCATTATTATTTTTTTTATGAATTTTTTTAAATTTAGAGGATTTAGAGGAAATATTTATTTTTATTTAATTAAAATTGACCCTATTTTAAAATGGTTAAAGTTATACAAGAATATTTCTAAAATTATGGTAGATATAAGCACCTAAATTTTTCAACTTTAAAGTACCTCATAAGACATCTGAACTTTTCATCAATTAAAAGGATGACTATGGTAGTGTTTACATCCTGTGTAATACGTAAAAGTAGTAATAAAATTAATAATATTTATTTACCTCGCCAGATAAACGTCATAAAAGGTTATAGAAAACAACCCATGAAACGTTATAAGTTTTCATGATCATATAAATATATGATATTTTATAATTTTTGACTAGTGAATGTGAAACACAAATCCCGCATAGGATTTCATCATATTTCACCAGCCAGTAGGTTTATAAAAATTTACAATATTTTATGATTATAATAAGGTTTAAAAGATTCTACAAGATCTACTTGCAACATTTTAAAATAAAAAATTACGGCACAAATAATAGTAGTAGAAGTAATAGAATATGGAGTGATACAGGCAAACTCAACTAAACCTAACACCTAACCTAAACTATAAACTACGACGGCCTAACAACTATAATATAATAACACACCTTGGGCTTGGACAAGCTCTATATGTCTACTAAAAAATTGTTCTCATACAAGTACTTATTTGTCGCCAGAAACTGAAGAGTCGTTACTTTGATAAGTTTCTATGAGATTGTTTGAAGCATTATTTATAAAAGTCTACAAGATTTCATATGCCAAAAAATATATTTTTTTGTAGAAGTATTTACGATAGATGATCTGATTATAGTTTTAAAAAAATATAAGTTTAGATGGGCGAAAAACTATTTCCGTTAATAATCTGTGTTAAAGTAAAGTCTTATTGCTTTGATAATAAGTTTCTATAAGATTTTGTGAGAAATTGTTTATAAAGTTTTATAAGATTATTTAAGTAAAAAAAGATTAATTTTTTGTAGAAGTATTTAGGGCAGTATACATAATAATATAGTAAGAAGTATAGAATTTTATAGTACAAACTTTTTATTTTAAAATATTTCAGTTCATGAAAAAAACGGTTTTTTAAGATATTTAATAATAAAACATACTCATTAAACTTAATAGGTTTCTATGATTACACCCTTGTTTTTTATTATGGGTTTGTATAAGTACATTTTTATGAGAATTTTTGTTCGGAAGTCTTCCTATAGATTCTATAGTCAGCCAAACTATGCATTTATGTGTCCATCTTTAAAAAAATATATACTATGGGTTTGAATATATTCAAAATTCATATGGTTTTTCGGTGCATCTTATAATCCAAAAGGCTCATAATATCTTATACGTGTCTATAACAAATTTATTATTCTTTTATAATGTTATTTACAAACTGGGCTAAGGCATTTGAAACACACAAATTTCATAAAAACTATTTTTTTTTCGACCACCTGAAAACTAATTAAAAAAGCTATAATTACATACTTACTTAGTCATATATACTGCTGTAAATACTTCCAAAAGAAAAGTAATTTTTTGCCTTCTGAAATTTTATAAAATGTTATAAAGTTTCATCAAATCTCATAGGAACTTATTAAAGTAATAAGATCTTACCTGCCCTAAAATCTTATAAAAAAAACAGCTATAATCACATTATCTTTCGTAAAGACTATTGCAAAAAAATATATATATTTTGGCTATGAAATCTTGTAGTGCCTCACACAATCTCACAGAAACTTATCAAAGTAACATCTCTCCCACAGCTTCTTATATACAAGTACCTATACGGAACAATTTTCTATCAAATATGTAGTGCAAACTCAAGTATGTTATTATATTTTAGTGGGTTAGGTCATCGTACTTTTAGTTTATGTTAGGTTATAGTTTAGTTTGCCTGTATTAATCCAAATTATATTACACCTACTACTATACTTATACTACTACCATTGCTAAAGTTGTACCGTCATTTTTTATTTTGTAATGTTGCAGGTAGATCTTATAGAATCTTTAAATCTTTATGAGGAATTGTTATATAAAAATACACATCAATCTTTATAAAATTTTGTGACTATAAAATCTATAGGAGGACTTATTGTTACCAACCCATAGTAAACTATTAATAAAACGAGATATTTATAGAAACCTTAAAATTTTATGAGTCTGGCTGATCATAAAATCTCCCAGTAGCATCATAAAAAGGTGCTTATACATTTTAAAGAGCAAGGGTGTAATCATAGAAACAAATAAAGTTTAATGAGTCTGTTTGATTATAAAATCTGTTACGAAACGGTTCTTTCAGAAACCTATGAAATATTTGAAAACAAAACGTGTGTACTATAAAAAAATAGGCATATATAAATATTACCAAAATCAAAGACAGAACGCACAAATTACTACAAACTTTAATAGACTTAAAATTTTAGCTCAAAAAATAACCCTTATAAAACTGATAAAAATCTGGTGTGTTTTTTATGACATTTAATGCGGTTTTTTGGCAGGGTAAAAAAATGTACAGTATACTGATATTACATTTAAAACAGCGTATCCGCTTTTGACGGAAACGACCCGGGATCGATTCCCGGCTAGTGATTGGGTGTTGTCAATGTCAGTTTTCCACATTTACACTAATTTGGCTTGGCAAAACTGGATGTTGGTCCTACATTGGACGGATAAGTATCAGTATTCATAAAAAAATATATAAAAAAGTTACCACACATTTCGAGTGGTTTTTTTAAAAGTATAAATGTTTGTTACTTTAATGTCAATCTCCACAAAGCAACCCTCTATTCGAGCTCCTGCAATTTGATACATTTGTACCTCTGTAATTATTATTTGAATAGTATTGGCTAGTCTGGTCGTTTGTACCCTTTTATCTATTATTTGAATTATTATGATCACATGTTCGTTGGGATCTTGACCTAAAATTATTTCTTAAATATCCTCTTTCCAGCTTATTCTGCTGGGTAAAAAGAACTGAATTGAAAGTGTTTGTCGCGTCTGAGGTTATGTTATAGAGTTATATTTCAGTTATATAGGCCCTTTTAAGACTCGAAGATAAGATATCTATGTCAGATACGTACTTTGTCGCATCTCTGCTTTGGTAGCTGAGCTGAAACTACCTGGGAACCCTCAGATTTAATACCATTATTTAGCTTGGCTATTATGCTAGGTCATTGTCAGATATTAAGTCACGCGCCTTTCCTGTAATTTTTCTCCTTACAAAGGCTGCAGCATTTCTAAAAATTCTTAGAGCCTTGTAGGGCAAAATTTAAATTATCGTTTTGTTGCACAGTTCCTTATTCCTTCTTGTTTTGCTATGCTTGCATTGCAACTAATAATTTAAAAGTATTCAATTCCTATTATCATTGATATAAAAATAAAATTATGTAATACGAGGTACGAGGTACGGTTAAAATTTTAAAATTAAAATGGGCTCTAAAACTGTAATTAGTTTGGTAATGAAAATGAATGAAATCAATCTTTAACTTAAGCATCATAATAATTAAAAGTTCTTTAATTTCCAAAATTTCTTGTTTAAGGGATTCAAACCATTACGAAAATTACAGCTACAATCTGGGACAGCAGTTTTAAGAAAATATTATTTTTGTTAATTTTCTCATGATAGCCCCACAAACATTTATAATCGCTACATGATTGGGCCTTTGTTGATATAGGAAAAGATTTGTGCATACCAATTCTGGAGCTCTTAATTGTATTTTTTTTTGTTTGTGTGCGGTGGGCTTATGGTTTGCACTGCCCATTAGACAACAGTGCCTCTTCTCAGGACCATACTTCATGAACAATTCTTTTTTAAGCTTTTTCAGTAGGCTTGCCTCAGTTTCCAAATAGTAAGAACCATCACTAATATAGCGATAATATAAATCAAAACACGCACGTCATGCGGTACCTCAACCGAATTTTCTTCCACAATAAAATTTGAATTCACGGCTCCCGTATCCGTAACTTCGGCATGTTTACTTAAACTTTTTCCCATCTTTAGAGTGTCTAACTACGTAATTAAAAAAAAATCGCATCCTAGCAGTATCGCCATGTAGGATCAAAACATACGCAATGGTGTAGGTTGATTAATTAATTGATATATTGCATATAGAATAAGTTTACACAGACATAATTGTTTATGAAATTGACTCTGTGATCACCTTCAGGTGCAAACTACAATCTATTTCTACTTATATAATATGGGAAATCACTTAACCGTGAAGTTTCAAAAATTGGCTCCGCCCAAGGAGGGGCTTCCAAATATTTGGAATTTCAACACTTGGTTTACTAAAAGTACCTTGATTCTGCTCAATAAAGGCAGCTTCAAGGAATTTTTTCGTTTCTTTCAGTGTGACTCCTTGTGCAAAACCTTTGCTTCTGTCCACTTTATTCGGTGTTGTTTTGACCATGCGTGTTCAGCGATTCGTGATTTCGTTATTTCACCTCTTTGGGTATTCGTCTGATGTTCCTTAAGCCTAACAGATAGTGGTCTGTTTGTTTCACTAATGTATGATTCCCCACACTCACAAGGAACTTGGTAAATGCATTCCTTATTTTGTTTGTTCTCAGGTTTTGTTTTTCTAAGAAAGCTTCGCATTGTATTATTAGATTTAAAAGCTCTTTTTATATTAAAGTTGTTGGCTACTCTTCGAATTTTCTCTGATACTCCTTTAATGTCTGGAATTGTAAGAAATTTGTGAATTTAATTGTGGATCTTATGTTATTTAGGTGGTGAAAAAATTCTGAAAGTTGTTGGGGCTTCCCAGTCCAGACAATAAAAGTATCATCAATATATCTTATCCAGAGCTTAGGTTTATATGTTGCGGTATTAACCGCGTGTGAAAGCGATGAACTCATTGGCAGACCGTCATCCTGAGCATAAAACCTATCTTTCACCTGAAAATAAGAGTTATGTAGACAGCACTCCAACAACCAAATCACTCCCTCCATCGGCAGGCTGGTACTAGATTCGTGATCAACCAGTCTCTGTCTAATAATATCTAGCGATTTCTTTATCGGCAGAATCAGGGTATTTTCAGTAAACCAAGTGTTGAAATTCGAAATATTTGGAAGCCCCTCCTTGGGCGGAGCCAGTTTCATAAACTTCACGGTTGAGTGATTTTCCATATTATATAAGTACGTAACCTTGGAAATAGATTGTAGTTTGCACCTGAAGACGATCAGAGATTGCACTGATCGAAACGTCGGCGTCGTGTATAAATGAAATATAGACAATGGATGTCCGAAACACAGAGTTAATTTCAAATTCATCGTTGTCTCAAACATAATACTTTATATTATATAACCATGAAATGAGGGTGACCTAAATGAGTTCGTTTTATGTTATGGATATTTAATTATATTACACTACACAGATTGTCTGTAGTGTTCGACACATAATAAATTCCTTCTGTAAAAAAATTATTTTTTAAGTAACAAAACTACTCGACTCCGTGTTCTGAATAAGGTTAGATTAGTATAGTTAGTGCGACTGTTTCTAGGCATGCGCCTTAAAATATTTCTCTATTCTGTACTAAACCCTATTTAGAAATGGTAATCGGGTAGATCTGGTATTATTATTTTTTTGACCCGCTTAATCTTTATCGTGGCACATATATATTTATAACTAGCTGAAGACCCTACAGCTTCGACCCCACGATTATAACCGTTTTTTCCCGTTCTTCTTGCTTAAAATGATCATAACTTTATTCCCGTGAATCGATTTTTATAAAAGAAAGTCTCTTTCCTCCCCAAGACTCCATAGATTTTTTGTAAGTTCTTTGGGTTTTTTAAATGTTTTGATAAATGTAGTCAGGGCTCAGCTGTGCTATTTTATACTCGTTTCACAAAAAAGCTTGTAAAAAATAGCACTGTTTTAACCAATAATTATAAAAAATACTATTTTTGTTGCAGAATCATGTGTGGTTCAGAGGCCGCAATTTCCTGATCAGTACATTAATGAAGGGACTTTAAAAAGGGTAAGTTTCTTATTATTATTGAAAATTGAATCGACCAAAAAAATACAATAAAAAGTATAAAAATTATTTTATTTGTATATTGAAAATCCAACTTTTTTGAAGTCGGCGACTATTATAAGTAGTCCACTACATTATATGTACAGGGTAAGCGTCTATAAAGACCCACTCCCTTTAACTTGTTTAATATTGATCATAGAAAGGTGAAACAAAAACTGTATAGATTATAAAAATGTGAGTTTTTTTACCCCGATTTTACATTTTTTAAAAAGCTGATTATATACAGGGTGTTCCATTGAAACAATTTTTTTGAAAATAGAACACCCTATATATTTTAATATTTTTTAATTCCCCTTAAAATTACCTTTATATTATCATAAAGTGAAGTAGTTTTTTTATAGGTAAAACAAAAATTGTCCTAATCTAGTAGCCCCTGGAAAATCAAAATATGACATTTACAGTTTAGTGCTTATTGCTGCTTTAAAGCAAAACAAAAAAGAGAGAGACATAACTAAGTTTAATAGCTTTTATATATGTTATGTTAATCTAGTAGCCTCTGGAAAAAAAACACAACAACACAACCATGCATTTTAATTATAATAACCTGCCACTTTACTTCACAAAAATCTTACTTTTCGTATATTTTAGAAAATGATTTATTCTGACTAAGAAAAGCGTATGTAGAAAATAATTGTAATGCGGTTGCGGCTCGACGAAATTATAAAAATAGGTTTCCGGAAAGAAACCGTTCATCTTTGAAAACTATTCGTCGGCTGTTTCGAAAATTTAGAAATACATCAAGCTTAAAAAGAATGAAACGAACAGTTGCGGAAAACGAAGAAGCAAATTTAAATATCCTTTTGCATTTTGAAGAAAATCCTACAATATCAATACGCAAAATTTCAAAAACTTTAAGGCAGGAAGGACGAAACACGAATTACTCCTATGGCAAAATGAGAAAATTATTAAACAAAAACAAATACAAACCTTACAAATTTCAAAAGGTTCAAAAACTTACCGAAGAGCAAAAAAGAAAACGAATAGAATTTTGTGAATATATTTTGGGTAGGATGGATGAAGATCCAAATTTTATTTTCAATATTTTATGGTCAGATGAAGCAACTTTCGTAAGTTGTGGGGTACCAAATAGACAAAATAAACGTTTTTGGGCCAGAGGAAACCCTAACTTTATCAAAGAAATTAAGTCCCAGAAAAGCTTTTCCGCAAAACGTCTGGTGCGGTATTTTTGTTGACAAAGTAGTAGGACCATTTTTTTTTAACGATCTTTTACAGGACAAGCCTACTTGAACTTTTTGGAAGGTTATTTTACCAACTTTATTGATGATTTGCCGCTACCTCGTAGAGCAACTTTAATATTCCATCAAGATGGTGCAACACCACATAATATCGTAGCTGTTCAACGATTTTTAAATAATGACTTTATGGAGTGGATTGGAAAAAATGGGACAATACGTTGGCCACCGATCAGCTACGATTTGACACCATGCGATACTTTTTTATGGAGACATCCAAAATATCAACCAGATGAGGTAATTAATACGATTAACTATAAATGAGTTAAATGGAAATTTTCCGGAATTTCTAACAAATGCCATTAATGGATTAAGATGGAATAAAAAGAACGGTTTGAAAAGTATATTCAAGTAAGAGGAGAAAGGTTTGAGCACCTTTTGAGGCGATAAATCATTTTTCTTTGGTTTTTTAGAATTGTTAATTGAAAAAATTAAAATTTAATATGATTAAGTTAAACTTAGGCTTAAATATATGTATTTTGTGTGTTAAAAATAAAAGTTATTATTAATGTGAAAATTCATGATTGCGTTGTTTGGTTTTTCCAGAGGCTACTAGATTAAGACAATTTTTTTTATCTACCTACGAGTAATTAGAGAAAAACTACAGGAGTGTCTTTTATGTAAATATAAATGTGAATATCTAAAAAACTACAAAAGAAAAATGTATAGTGTTTTATATTTTTATAAAGGTAATTTTAAGAAAAATTCAAAAATATAAAAATATATAGGGTTTTCTATTAAAAAAAAATGCTTCAATGGAATACCCTGTATACGGTCAGCTTTTTAAAAAATCTAAAATTGGCATAAAAAAAATTCACATTTTTCATAATCCATCCCGTTTTTATTTAACCTTTCTACGACCAATATTAAAAAAGTTAAGGGGGGTGGGCATTTATAGACGCTCACCCTGTACCAGCCAAGCAATTATATATACTATATAAGTAGTCACTAAATTATGATAGGTACATATTAGGCTCCGATTTTAAAAAAGTTGGATCTTATATTATATACAAACAAAAATTATTTTATTTTTTACTTTTTAGTATATGTTTTTGAAATCGGTTTAATTTTTTCAAAAAAAGTTTTTTTTTTATGTTTAGGGATTCTCTTATATATACTTACTTCCTAGGCTTCTTCAATATAGGTAGGTACCACTATTTTAGTTTTGTCTAAAAGTGGTAAGAAAATAGTATTTTTTTAATAAAACGAATAAATCGAATAAAATTAATTATGCAAGAAATTAAATTCTTTACGAAGTATAATGGGCGCGGAAAAGCACCTCAAGTATCGAAATTGAAAGCAGCATGCAACTTTCACTCCGCCTTGTCTTTTCAAATTACGAGTATTAGCCAAAAGTGACGACTTTTAGGCCATCGATTATTTAACGTTGTCGTGAAAGTGGAACGGGAGTATGTTTTTGAATAAAACGGTACCAAATCGGAGCGGCCTAAATCAAATAAAAAAAGAACTATGAAATAAAACGTGACCCAGGTATTTGTTTTTTTAAAAATTTCCTATACACTTTTTGTACATTTTAATGTTTTTTGAGTATTGCCGTGAAAGTGGAAGCGGAAGTATATTCTTTACTAAAACGGTATCAAACTAAAGCTCTTGAATCGAAGTATAAAAAGAATTATGAAAATCGATTGAACCGATCAAAAGTTATGCTAGAAATCAAACCCTTCTCGGGGTGCAATGGGCCCGAAAAAGTTGCCCAGGTATTTAAATTAAAGTCGGCATTCAACGTCGGCTGTTTTTTAAATCAACGAAAATTTTTTATATACATTTTGGACATTCTAATGATTTCCTGAGTATTGCAGTGAAAGTGGAGAAGGAAGTATATTTTTTACTAACCAAATTGAAGGTCTCCCAAAGCGATTAAAAAAATAATTATGAAAATAGCGTATGCCGTTTGAAATTTATGCTTAAAAAAAACAACACACAAAAACAACAACAACACAAACAAACATAAACAACAAAAACAAACAACAATAAAAGTAAAAAAAGGCGTCGAATTTCTAACCTCGTCTTTTTAGGAGTTTTTATATGTCCTTCATTAAAATTGTTTTCCAGCTGCTGATAAAAGTACAGCTTCCAAAAAATAAAAAAAATATATTTTAACATTAAAATAATCTTATATTTCATTATAAAAAATTCAAATAAAACAACTAAGATAACAACAGAGTTTTCCGTAAAAGTAGGGATACATATTTCTTTACGTTGGAAGCGGTTTAAACCCACCCAATAATCGGTTTCAAACAGAGATATAGAGTTAAGAGATCGGCCGTCTAACCAACCAATTTAAGAAAAAAACTACTGACGCGACGGGGATAACCATATACTTAAAAACTTAATATAAACGGCATTGCAATGCATCCCCGTGAAAATTTTTGTAAGCAAGATTAATCATCCAAATCCTGGAGGCTGTCACGTTTCACGTTGACAGAAGTAGTGTTTACTTTTCATAAACTAAGCAGTTTTGTTTTTTTTACGGAAAAATATGTGCCGCCCAAAATAAAAATGTAATCTTATGACATTTTTAATCGCATTTTAATGGCCCCTGTGTAAATTTATAAGTATGTGGTGCAAACCATTTCAAACTGTTTGCATACTGTGAGTAAAGTGAAAAACCCAAAAACACACCCCATTTACATTCTTTAAATTCAACAAGTACATGTCTCGATAAATAAAAAAGAAATTTTAATAAAATAAGTAAATGTGTTTTGCAAAATTTTAAAACTAACAAGAAACTATCAGAAAAAAACTTGAACTGATGTTTAATTGTTACGGCTTAAGAGAATCAACTTTTTCCCTTTAACAATCTAACAAAGAAGTAAAATTTATTTACTTTATATCTTATTTGATTGTAGACATTTTTCTCCTTGCTTTTTTCATAAAGGTAAAGTCTACTGAACCAAATAAAATAAAACTTTATTACAGCGAACCTTCAAAACAAATGAAAAGTTTTCTTGTTTCTTCTTCAGTAGTTGGCTGCTTAGGACAAGGGCAACTATTCATGGAAATCAAAGGCATTTTAAACTTTTTACTGTACCTGGCAGGTTGGCAGCTTCTACAAAAAAAAGTTTTTTTAAAAGAAACTATAGACTGACATGCTTAAGTTGCAATAAACATTTTACATTATTGAGAAAATCCTACTTTATAGCCTGTTTGACATGAAGCAATAAAACATGACATGCAACTCCTCTCTTCCTGTTTTGCTGTGTTGGACCCAGTAAAGCGAGATGAGATATTACTCCATTTCAAGCGGGCTTAATAAGTTGCTAATATGGTTAGCTGAAACCATTTCTAAGTAGACCTAGAAGCTTTATTTTTACATTTCAGATGCTGGCATCAGCCGTTTTCATTCCTTTGGCTGTTAAAAATTAATGTTACTCTATCAAACGACACTGGCGAACAAGATAACCCTGATTTATATTAAGTGGAAGCGCCAAAGACTGGCGCAAGTGCTTTTAATCTATAACTAGACGTTACTGAAGCTGCAGTCAGAGCGCCGCACCATAAACAGTAAGCTGTAAGACGCAAAAAAATATCAATATTGTTGTTCATAATTCACAGTAAAAAATGAATGCTTTTTATTTCTTCCTGCTTTTGTTTTACGACACGGAGACTCTAACGAAAGCTTAAACGACACCCTTCAATTAACTACAAAAATTTGGAGATCTTGTTAAAGAATTTGTCCGTACGTTTTAGAAACGTAAACAAAAATTATCCGTCACTTGTGACATCCGGAAGTCCTATTTGACAGTTCCACAGAAAAAAGTTATAACCATAAAGTAAATAATTAACAGAGCAACGGTTTTGTGTTAATCATACTCTAGTACAACAAACTGCATACACTTCTTCTATTATATGTAAATTTCAAACTGCAGCAGAAGTTTCGCGCTTTCACGATGTTGCCAAATCTTTTCTGAATCATATAACGTGGCGTACGCGAGCTACCTCCCAAAATCTTCGAAATAAACAATTTCGAAGGTTTCGTTTCAGCCTGCCTCGCCAGCAATCTTTTTCAGTGATCCTGTTGCCCCGTGTTTAAGAACATTTTTGTAAAAGGGCTCAGTTAAGTTTGCCCCCCCCAGATCGATTTTCTCAAAAATTTTTATGCCAAAATTTTGCACACATTTTGCACAATTTTGCACACCACAAATCAAATTTTGCACACCGTCCTACGAGAAACTTCAGCCCATTTTCTGTTCATATTTTTCAAAAATTATGATGTCATTTGAAAGGTCTTATTTTGCACAATTTTGCACACCCATTTTAAAATTTTGCACACCTCCCTGTAACCCACACGAGGGTTCTGAAAATATCAAGTTTGCCCCCCCCAGTCAATATTTTTCAAAAAGTTTGGTGTCGTTAGAAAGGTCTTATTTTGCACAATTTTGCACAACCATTTTAAAATTTTGCACACCTCCCTGTAACCCACACGAGAGTTCTGAAAATATCAAGTTTGCCCCCCCCAGTCAACATTTTTAAAAAATTTTGGTGTCGTTAGAAAGGTCTTATTTTGCACAATTTTGCACATCCATTTTAAAATTTTGCACACCTCCCCGTAACCCACACGAGGGTTCTGAAAATATCAAGTTTGCCCCCCCCAGTCAATATTTTTCAAAAAATTTGGTGTCGTTAGAAAGGTCTTATTTTGCACAATTTTGCACACCCATTTTAAAATTTTGCACATCTCCCTGTAACCCACACGAGGGTTTTGAAAATATCAAGTTTGCTCCCCCCAGTCAATATTTTTCAAAAAGTTTGGTGTCGTTAGAAAGGTCTTATTTTGCACAATTTTGCACACCCATTTTAAAATTTTGCACACCTCCCTGTAACCTACACGAGGGTTCTGAAAATATCAAGTTTGCCCCCCCCCAGTCAATATTTTTTAAAAATTTTGGAGTCATTAGAAAGGTCTAATTTTGCATCATTTTGCACACCCATTTTAAAATTTTTCACACCTCCCTCTAACCCACACGAAGATTCTGAAAATATGAAGTTTGCCCCCCCCCACCGTCGATATTTTTCAAAAAATTTTGTGTCATTCGAAAAGTCTATTTTGCGCAATTTTGCACACCCTTCAGTACCCCACAAGAGCGTTCTCAAAAAAGTTTGCCCCCCCCAGTTAATATTTTTCAAAAAATTTATGTCATTCGAGAAGCGTAATTTTGCACAACTATTTTTAAATTTTGCACACTTCCCATGCCGTTTTCTTTTTGTGGCGTTTACGGTTAAACTTGGTCCTAAAATTTCCCAGAAGTATAAGCAAACGAAGGAGACCTCGATTGTGTAATATCTTTGAATATTGTTTAAATTTACAGATAATTGTTTATGTTTACATTTTTCTATAATCAAAAGTTTTTAATTTTTATGAATTTCCGGATTATACTTAAATTTTCATATCAAAAATGAACAGAAAAAATCGATGTAGACAGCGCATCCTGTCATGTTCGATGCCTTGAGAATCGGAACCAGCCTATTTTGGCGGTTCAGAATGGTTGCGGTTCTCAAGGTATGGATCTTCACAGGATGTGCTATCTACGTCCACTTGTTAGATGATGTCATAGCATGTGAAAAATTAAGTATAATCCGGAAATTCATAAAAATTAAAAACTTTTGATTATAGACACATATATGTAAGCATAAGCAATTATATGTAAATTTAAACAATATTCGAAGATATTACACAATCGAGGTCTCCTTATTTTGCTTATACTTCTGGGAAATTTTAGGACCAAGGTTAACCGTAACCGCTACAAAAAGAAAACAGCTCCAGAAACTAGTAGGTAGGTATATGCACCTATATCTGAATTCGGGACAGGTATCCGCGGGAGGTTGTACGTGCCGTAAAGAGGAATGCGTGCGTACCTACACCTACCACGCGCGAAGGCCTTTTATGTAATATATTGAAATGTCGCTTAGCAATGCCTAGTTTTATTTGTGTTCATGATTCAGAATGACTTCGGATGAAATTTCCGAAGTTTGCAACGTGTATTTTAAATGGTGGCGTTCCATTTCGGCAGGAAAGTCAATGTGAACGCCTCTATTTAAAATACATAACATTACGTAACGCCTGGTTCTCACCTATGCGTGCCCACCCTGACTCTAAAAATGCATCACGTGATCAGCCATGCATTTGCCGATTTTTTAAAAGTGTCGCGTGATGCGTTTTTAATGTCAGGGTGAGCACGCATAGGTGGCCACTAGGCGTAACGCTTATAGGGGTTATGTAGGGGTGAGCGGGGTTTCGCGGTTCCGTTACGTAACGCAATTTTTAAATTATTATTGTGAAATAAAACAACTTTTTGGATTTTTCGAGTGGAAAAGAAAAAAAAGAGGGGGTCTCTGGCAGCAAAAAGTTTTGTTATTTTAGACTGGAGTAGTCCTAAACGTTACAAAGCGTTATATAGGGGGTCGCGGGTTGGGGTCAAAATTGGGCAAAATAAGGGTTACGTAATAAGTGCACTACCTCTCAGTTTACGCAATTACTTTGTGGTTATCGGTAAATATAACCTAACGTTCTTACTTACTTTTTACTTTTTTTAGTCGATGATACGTACCTTATCAATCAATTTTCCAAAAATATTACGAAAAAAATAAAATAACGATAACCATAAAGTAATTCCTCCGGAAATTCCGAACTCTGTTATGGAACTGCGCAGTCGCAGAAGGAACAATAATAATAAGGAAAGAGACAAAAACACTGACCAATTAAACAAAGACCTTAAGTGTGAATGGAACTTTAACTTTCTACCTATTGGTGTCATCCGATTTGCAGCAGGCGTTGTTTCCGTCTTTGGGTTGAGAATTAAGTCAAGTTTACATGACATATATTTTGAATTCGATTTGATTTTTTTTTCGATCTATGAAAGGAATAATAATTTTTTTCTTATTTGCCATTTTAAGTGCATGAAATACAAAAACAAAATGTCTATGTTCATGTGTAGAAATAAATAAACGACTTCTTCTAATTATAATTATTGACGGACGGAATTTTTTGATGTAAACCTAGTTAATGACACACCAAGACGCCAAACGCGTGGTGTGAACTGCAAAATCAAGGCGGGCGTCATCACCGTAGCCGCTGTCCGCAAATAGCAAGGTGTGATCCCACCATTATCCAGATGAAAATTTTCGGACGCACCCATGAAATCGGAGGCGCGTTCGACCTCGGGTGAAACTTGCCCCAAAATGGGTAAGTGCAGCCCTCTAGAAATTTGATAAGCCTTTGGTATTCTTGACATGTAAAAGAGAAAGATAGAAATGCGGCGTTATAGGCGTTCTTAGTCATTTTCGGTAAGAGCTTCATAGAAAGTGACAGTTTCCTCGTCCTTCACTCCCCAAATGGACCTACCTAAATTTTTGGGTGTTCTGCACCAAATTTTGACGTTTCTTGGACCTTGGTCCTCTTGTCTTTACACTTTGCAGTGTGTATTTGTGGAAGAAATGAATTTAATGGACGAGAAGCACGAAAACGTCTGGGCGTGAAAAAAATTCTGTTTTTTTTTTATAAGTTAACTATACAGGTTAGAAAAGTGTAGGTTGTATAAAAACAAGCTTACGGAACCGTGGAGTGAATTAGGGCGTACTCCTATTAACTCCACGGTCCCGTAAGTATAATATATATATATATATATATATATATAATATAATATATATAATATATAACTTTTATTTTGGTTTATTATTGAAGTAAAATATGCGTGCGGGAAAGTAGAAAGATCTGAAAGAAAACAAAGCGTCGGTTTTTTTTTAAAGAAAGTGTTTATTTTATCTATCAACGAAGTTTACTATTAGAAGTGCAACAACACGCAAATACGATTTACTTACTTTCGACTAACTTGCGTGACAAAGACTTTTATGGAACTTAAAATTAACGTTTTTATTTTATTAGACACATAAAGCCAATTATCAAAGTTAACACTATCCTAAGACGTATCTCTGTCGAGTGGACCAATCAACCATGTACAGTTTTAAATATATGGGGAATCCGAGACAGCTCCAGCTGATCAAAGTACCCCTGGATACCCATTCTTCAGTTTCTAGACAAACTTTCGTGTAGGAACGATCACATCCTTTCGATAACGTTCGATAAGCTGAAAAGCTCCACGGCGCCCGCGCAGGAGAACCCGCTCTCTTCCTCATAACCAGCAGATGTAAGTTGTAGGAGAGTTCTCTTGATATGTGGTAGCCCGGTAATGTCCGGCGGTGCTCGACTGATATCGGATGGCTAGTGCAAGCAGTCAAACTATCCTATTGGTCCAAATCACTAATGTGAGCATTCCTATAGGAGTGTTCTCTCGAAACTGAAGAATAGGTACCCTGTCCTGCAATACGTGTCAGGATAACACGTAAGAAAACGTGACGTTACGTATTTTTTACCCAAGACGTTGCTCTATCAACAAAAACGTGTCATTTCGATCAGCTGGAGATGTCATGCATTCGCCATAAATTTAAAAGTGTACTTGGTTAATTGGCCGACAAGATAAAGATACGTCTTAAGATTTTTTTAGGGATGAGGTATTTTGGGGGTAGTTCCGAAGGGAGAAATGGAGGAAAGTTCAAAAACAATAGGCCTCCGCGCGTCAATACACGTAATCGTTGTGTAAAATTTCGTTATGATCGGTGCAGGAGTTTTTGAGTTACAGTGGCGCATATCGAGGCGACGGACAGACAGACAGACAACAAATCAGTAAAAAATTGGGTTTCAACCATTCTGAACCGGCAAAATAGGCTGGTTCCGATTCTCAAGGCATCGAACATGACAGGATGCGCTGTCTACATCTATTTTTTCTGTTCATTTTTGATATGAAAATTTAAGTATAATCCGGAAATTCATAAAAATTAAAAACTTTTGATTATAGAAAAATGTAAACATAAACAATTATCTGTAAATTTAAACAATATTCAAAGATATTACACAATCGAGGTCTCCTTCGTTTGCTTATACTTCTGGGAAATTTTAGGACCAAGGTTAACCGTAAACGCCACAAAAAGAAAACGGCATGGGAAGTGTGCAAAATTTAAAAATAGTTGTGCAAAATTAGGATTCTCGAATGACATAAATTTTTTGAAAAATATTAACTGGGGGGGGTGCAAACTTTTTTGAGAACGCTCTTGTGGGGTACTGAAGGGTGTGCAAAATTGCGCAAAATAGACTTTTCGAATGACACAAAATTTTTTAAAAAATATCGACGGTGGGGGGGGGTAAACTTGATATTTTCAGAATCTTCGTGTGGATTAGAGGGAGGTGTGCAAAATTTTAAAATTGGTGTACAAAATGATGCCAAATTAGACCTTTATAATAACTCCAAAATTTTTAAAAAATATTGACTGGGGGGCAAACTTGATATTTTCAGAACCCTCGTGTAGGTTTCAGGGAGGTGTGCAAAATTTTAAAATGGGTGTGCAAAATTGTGCAAAATAAGACCTTTCTAACGACACCAAACTTTTTGAAAAATATTGACTGGGGGGGCAAACTTGATATTTTCAGAACCCTCGTGTGGGTTACAGGGAGGTGTGCAAAATTTTAAAATGGGTGTGCAAAATAAGACCTTTCTAACGCCACCAAATTTTTTTAAAAATGTTGACTGGGGGTGGCAAACTTGATATTTTCAGAACCCTCTTGTGGGTTACAGGGAGGTGTGCAAAATTTTAAAATGGGTGTGCAAAATTGTGCAAAATAAGACCTTTCTAACGGCACCAAACTTTTTGAAAAATATTGACTGGGGGGGGGCAAACTTGATATTTTCAGAACCCTCGTGTGGGTTACAGGGAGGTGTGCAAAATTTTAAAATGGGTGTGCAAAATTGTGCAAAATAAGATCTTTCTAACGGCACCAAACTTTTTGAAAAATATTGACTGGGAGGGGGCAAACTTGATATTTTCAGAACCCTCGTGTGGGTTACAGGGAGGTGTGCAAAATTTTAAAATGGGTGTGCAAAATTGTGCAAAATAAGACCTTTCAAATGACATCATAATTTTTGAAAAATATTGACTGGGGGGGGCAACGTCAAGTTTGCCCCCTCCACAGAAAATGGGCTGTAGTTTCTCGTAGGAAGGTGTGCAAAATTTGATTTGTGGTGTGCAAAATTGTGCAAAATGTGTGCAAAATTTTGGCATAAAAATTTTTGAGAAAATCGATCTGGGGGGGGCAAACTTAACTGAGCCTTGTAAAAGGACGGATGGTCGGGGTGTTCAGGCGTCGCACACAGCGGCGGAATAAAAAAAACCTGGCCAAAACTATAGTTGTAGAAAATTTAATTCGTTTGGTGTTCCATCTGAAGAAAACAACTATTTTAACTGTGAACAGTATATGTCAAAATTTTTTGAGTATAAATTGAAAATTGAGGAAGAAAAAGAAAATAAGGGTATAAAGAATCAAACTAATCTGCTTCCATTTCATATATGTCCGTATCTTCCATACTTGACATTTCCTCATAATCTGTGTCCATTTCAGAAGCAATCTGGTCTTTATCTTCAGATATATCTTCATATCTTCAGATATATCTTCAGAGTTCGGGAGCCAGAAGCATCTTTAATACTTCCGGATCGAATTTTTTTTGTAGCTTTCCATGACTAGAGATCAGAGGGTCAGGTGATAACAGAAGCCTTTTAAAAATATCTTTCATCGGTTGCTTTCTGGAAAACTTCCGAGAAAATCCTTCACGGTATTTTTCTATCGTTTTATTGAGTGCCTCCAGTGCTTCTACAGTCATTTGAGAGAGTTTACTATTTCATATTTTACCAAGGATATTTATCAATAATTATTTTAACTTGAAATTTTGTTGGATGGGATCAAATAAACAGAAACCAGGTTTCTTTCCAATGTCGACGTTTCGACTCGTTTATTGAGTCATCCTCAGGACACTAAAAATAAAAATGTACACTAGTACTGGGTCTGTTTCTACCTAAGTATCTTTTTTTTTATAACAATTTTTATAATATATATATAGAAAGTAGGTAAGTTTTTTTTTAATTATAAATAAAACATAATAAGCAAAACGAAATAAGAAATTACATAATGTATTTTTTTTTTGTTTTTTTCATAATTTTAACAGTACCTATGTAATAAAGATGATAATTTACGTTGGGGTAGTTACTGAAAATTATTTGGTTTCCTCTGTTATTACTAAAACTACATAAAAGGATACTACATTTAAAAACATTCTAAAATAGTAATAATATGTTTTTTGTTTTTCTTTATATCACAGATTAAATGGTGTATACCTTATGTAGGTTATTTCCTTTTGCTAATTATGTTTATAATTAAAAAAAATTAAAGAAATGTTTATAGTTTAAAAAAATAATATCTATTTATAAATAACTTACCTATTTTCTATTTTTGGTAAAGTGTTATACCTAGGAAGTTACCAGATTTTTATAATGAAATCACTTTAATTTATGGCAACCCAAACTTTTTCAGAGACTGCGACCCTTTTTCTGGTGATTTTTTATTTCAATTAATTTATAAGAAAAAAATGTTTCAAAAGAATTTTAAAGACCTCAAAAATTTTAATCCGTTAATATTTTGGTAATCCTTGAAATTATTGCCTTTATTAAATGTAAATTAATTCAGCCCTAGCTGATTACTGTTCTATTCTTAGATTATTGTTGTCGAGATTGTTGTGCTTGTAACCTATATTTTTTAACGTATTTATCCGATTTAAAAACTCTCATTAAGAGGAAGGTTACGTTCCAAACGGGACATGTGATATCCATAATTTTTGGAGTTAAATTAACATCAGAATTGACCTCGGAATTGGCTGAAATTTTGCATGGACGGCACATTTTATAAAAAATAAGACACAGCAAAATATTTGTACGATACGCTGGCCTTAGAAAACATTGTTTACTTATTATGCAAAGAATCAAAAAAGTGCTTCGATCCGTGACTTAGTTTTTACAAAATGTGTTTTCCATTCAATTTTTAGCCATGTTTATTTGACTCTAAAAAGTATGGATATCGTTTTGAACGTCATTTCGATATTTCCTGAGCTAAGGACACTGACAAAAAAGTAATCTCCACTCTTAATAATTTGAGCATAAGGACGTAACACTATTATAGCCGGTGTTGAATATGATGACGCTTATTAATGTGTCAACAGTTAAAAATATTCCCGGTCATAATTTTAATTGCCTGCTTGAAAAAAAATTCTCCAACAAATAGATACTGCCCGCCTGAAAAGCAAACATATCGCAAGTACAAAAAAAAGCACTAATTTGGAACTCTGCATTTTTCAATATTTGTACAATTTTTATTACAATGCAAAGCAACAACACAAAAAAAGCGTAAATATTGCGCACATCAAATATACAAAAATTGTAAAATGCTATATTCGAAATATATACTTTTTTACAGTGAATGTTTTTTTTGGTCACGTGTATAGGTATTTGATGCAATTTAAGATAGAAAAAAAGAAAAAAATGCCACTTAACGGTACTCTATTTTTCCATTCCATCTATTTTCACAATCGCTTAATTTTCTCCATTTTTCCACTTTCTCAATTTTTTTCGGTTTTCGAGTTTTTCCATTTTTTACCAAAGCTTCCTTTTCTCACTCGCTACATTTTCGATTTCTCCATTAAATTTTCTCTATTTTTAATTTTTTATCACTATGTATATAAAAAGTGTGTGTAAAAATCACTTTCAAGATTGTGATTAAAAAATTATAGACTATTTAATGCATTTTAAGATAGAAAAAAAGAAAAATGGCACTTAACGGTACTCTGTTTACATATGTCTTCCGCTCGCTCCAATTTTTTGTTTTATCCATTTTTGCAACAGCTCCATCCATGTTTTCACCCGCGTCCTTTTCTCCATTTTTGCAGTTTTTCCATTTTTTACCACAGCATCCATTTTCTCTAATTTTAATTTTTTACCACTGCTCCATTTTTTCCATTTTTCTAGCCGCTTCACCCTTTAGTATGTAGGTATATAAGAAGTGTGTGTCTAAAAATCACTTTCTAGAGTGTTGCACTTTTTATGCGAAGGCGAAAAATTTTTTACACAATATTTGATCGAGGAATAAAAAGACACTTTAGTTGCGTTTATAGACTATTTAATGCATTTTAAGATGGAAAAAAGAAAAAATACCACACAACGGTACTCTATTTATAAATGTCCTGTCACCCCAATTTTTTTAATTCATCCATTTTTCAACAGCTCAATTTTTCCATTCTATCCATCTTTCCAAACGCCCTATTTTCTGCCTTTTATCCATTTTTACTACCACTTAATTTTTTCACCCGCGTCATTTTCTTTCGTTTTCTCCATTTTTTACCACAGCATCCTTTTCTCAGCCGCTCCATATTCAATTCCCCCATTAATTCCATACTCTCCATTTTTAATTTTTTACCACTGTTTCATTTTTTTAATTTTTCTAGCCGTTCCATTTTTTTAATTTTTCTAGCCGCTGCACCCTTTTTTTGGCAGAGGGAACAAACTCAAACTCACTAAATAAAATATTCATATAAATCATTATTTTTTTTGTTACGAACCGATGCCGACTTTCGCTTATTTTTTGTTACTAACGGCAACGTCGCATCTGCCAAACGATTTTGATGCACACTTTTGCTCCGAGCCCCTTAATTTCGGTCAACCATCGTCCCATATACATCGTTCGTCTGTTAGGTACTTACTTTATGGTTATAACCAACCATGGTGCCTATAAGAGCTACGCTTCCGGTGTTCAAAATTAGCAAGTTTTTCTTTGCCCATCACCAATTTCTAGACTCTAGATCTCTGTTTTTAAACCGCACTCTTAAATCGTTTTAAAATAAAATCCCTTCAGTGCATAGAACGGTTTTTATATGACAAAATTTTCAAACCATCCGTATAAAACCGCTTTAAGAGGCCAGTATAAACAAAGTAACAGACAGTTCCATATCGTTTTTATGTTTAAAATAAATGTCAGTTACCAGTGCCCAAAAAAACGCATATTTTTTTTGACTATAGATTGGTCACCACTAGTCCGATTTCGATGGTTTTTGATGGCTCACTAAAAAGATAAGACTTTGGACTATGGGCTACACTCACCTTTACTCAATAAATGTTGTTATCCTTCAATAGCTCCTTTGGTAGAGAAGAAATTAACTGGCAATAAAATACAAGAAACGGCCTTTAAACCCCCTTACCTTAGACGTCTCCTTGGATGTAGAGAAGCGCTCCCTTGTTTGCTTTTAGGCACTGAGTTGGAACCACGAAAACACTTTTTGGAATAATTGCGTTGATAAGTACGATGTCCGAGTATTATTATTTTCGAACTAAGTTGCGGGGTTTGGTATGTATTCACACGTAGCTGCTTAGGAAGGTTTAAAGGACTACATATACGCGATGAATTAAATTGATTTAAACTAGGGCTATTAAAGAATTGATCAATTATTTGAATTGAAATTACTTACTAAAGTTGACTGTAGGTTTTGTAAAACGTTAATTAATTAATTGTAGAAGAGAAAATAATTTATAATAATTTGGACGATATACACAAAATGGTGTGGACGGACCATTGCAGCCCACCAAATCCGCAGCATTTAAGAATTGTCAATAGGTAACGGACAAAGCTTTATGGAAGGCCGTTTAAAAAGACCATCAGCTGTTTGCACCGTCACAACTCTCACAATTCCGTTAGAACCTGGGAAGATTTCTACTATTCGACCCATAGGCCATTTTAGTTTGATAACCACTAAGGTGCCAGGTTCAAGATTTGTAAAGGAAACATGCCATTTTGATTTTTGATGAAGAGTATGCAAATATTCCTTAGATCATCGAGTCCAAAAATGATGTTGTAAGTTAGATAAAAGCTGCCATCTGGATAAACGGTTTAGAGGAATTGAAGTAAAATTAGGTTCTGGAGGTGCAGTAAGAGACTCAAAGTCAAAAAATGTCCTGGTGTTAAAGCACTAAATTCTTTAGGATCATTGCTAATTGGAGTCAAAGTTTGAGAGTTAACAATTGCTTCTATTTGAGTAAATAGTGTGTAAAGTTCTTCATAGGTCAAAAGGTTTGTTCCGAGAACACGTGCTAAATGAACTTTGACTGATTTTATGTTAGATTCCCAAAGCCCACCAAAGTGTGGCGCTGAAGGAGGATTGAAGTGCCAGCTGATCGATTCCTTAGCAGCAGCTTCCGAGGCGTATTTGTTCAAAATTTTGTTAGCTTTAACAAAGTTTTTTCCACAATCAGAATAAATGTGCTCGACTCGTCCACGTCGACTAACAAACCATTTGAATGCTGCTAAGAAAGCATCTGCAGACAGATCAGAAACCAATTCTAAATGAATGGCTTTCACTGAAAGACAAACAAATAAACAAAGGTATGATTTTAAGGTTTTTGAACCTCGTACTTTAGCCATGGCAATGTCAAATGAGCCTGCATAATCGATACCAACTAAAAGAAAAGGTTTATGAATCGATACGCGGTTTAAAGGTAAGTTACCCATAACGGGAGGAATTGATGTTGGGTTAACTTTCCAGCACTTTAAACATTTTGAAAGTACTCGTCGAATTTATCGTTTTGCAGAAAAAATCCAAAAGCGTTGAAGGATTAGAAAATGCGTTGTTTGTACTCCAGAATATAAATATTGTAGATGGGTTGAGTGAATGATTAGATCCGTTAAATTACTACGACTGCGAAGTAACGCAGGAAATTTAGAAGAGTAAGAAATACCACAAACTCCTAATATTCCTTGTTTATCAATAAAAATAGATAATTTAAGTAGAGATTTGGGAATGTGTTTATTATCGCGAATGAGTTCAATTTCTTGGGATAAATAAAGTTGTTGAGTACGTTTAACAAAACATAGCATTGAATTATAAAGTTCAAAAGCAGTTAGAATACTGGAAAATTTAGGTTTTTTGCGGCAATTAGAAAGACAATTATTGATAAATCGTAAAACATATGCAAGAATGCGATTAGATGAGTTTAAACAAGAAGTTGAATCCAGAAGAGTGTCGATAAAATTCAAAGGATTGATGACAGTAGTAAGTTGGATTACCGGTCGTTCTTCCAAAGTGACTTCAGAAGTTTCAGGATAATCGATTGATTCTAGGCTAGGAAAATCAGGATTTATTAGGATTGGAACCGCCCACCATAACGAGCAGTTAATTAAGTCGGAAGGGAGCATTCCACGATATCCTATATCTACAGGATTTTGTTTAGAAGGTACATAGAACCATGAGGAGGGGGAAACCTTGTCCTGAATCAAAGCTACGCGGTTGTTAATGTAAGTGCGCCACCTTTGTGGCGGAGACGTAATCTATTTAAGAGTCACCATAGAATCGGAATAACAAAACATTTGACCGATTTGTAGTTTCCCTTCGTATGATTTAGAAACACATGAAACTAAACGAGCACATAGAACAGCAGCATTAAGCTCAAGTCGCGGAAGTGATACAGTTTTCAGGATTGGATTTAGCACAAAAGAAAACTTAGACGAATGTCACCAGAATTCAAGATACAACGAAAATAGAGGACACTACAAAATCCTTTCTCGCTAGCGTCTCCAAAGCAATGGATTTCGATACGATTAGCTTGGTCAGGTATCAAAATACGAGGTAAATCAATAAAACCTTGATTAGAAATGTCATTGAGGTATTTGTTCCTAAGTTTCAGGGGGTGGAGAACTATCCCAGGTTAATCTTAATTTCCAAATTTGTTGAATTAAATGTTTTAACAGAAAGGTAACTGGTGAAAGTATTCCTAGGGAATAGAATATTCGAGCAAGGTTTGATAAGAGATTTCTTTTTGTGCATGGTTTATTCGAAAAGTGGACAGAAAATCGAAAACTATCAGAAGGGGAATTCCACTCTAACCCTAAAACTTTTAGAGAAGATTCGGTTTGAGAAGCAGAGTCGAAACTAACTGGGTCGATAGCGAAAGAAGAGGAAGGTAGTTCATTAAGGAGGTAAGGACAGTTGCTGGACCATTTTTGTAGTTCAAAGCCACCTTTGCGTAATAAATCAACTAGTTGTTGTTGAAGTGAAAGAGTAGACTCATATAATATCATATAACAAATCATCAATAACATATCATCTACGTAAATGCTAGTGCGCAAAACTTCAGCAGCTAGCGGGTAAGATAAACCTCCTTAATCGGCGAATTACAGAGTTCGTATGGCCAAATAAGAAGAACAATTTAAGCCATAAACGAGACGTTTAATGTGGTATTCTTTAAGAGGTTCGGGAGACGAAAATCTCCAAAGAATCCTCTGATAATCTTGATGTTCAGGATGAACGACGAGTTGTCAAAACATTTTTGAGATATCTGCGGTAAGAACAAATTTATGCAATCGAAAGTTGAGCAATATAGTAAATATATCACTTTGAAGTTTGGTGCCAACGTAGAGCTGGGAATTGAGCGAAGGTTAATTCGGTTAATAAGCGGAGCCATTATAAACAACACGAAGTTTCGTGGTTAACCTCTCAGGTCGAATGACATAGTGATGCGCTAAATAGAATTATGTACGAAATCGAAGACAGGCTCTATATAAAAGAGATCTAAATAGCCTTGAGTAAAATCCCTGTATTGATCATATATTTGCGGATGCTTTATTAAAGAACGTTCGAGGGAGTAGAATCGATTTAAAGCTAGAGAACGAATCCCAGGAAATGTAGGGTTATTGCCTTTAAAAGGTAACTTAACTAGGAACCTTCCACACTCATAACGTTGATAGGTAACCAAAACCAGTTTCTCGCATTTTTTCTCATCAGGAGAAAGGCAAGTTACTTGAGGGACCTCTTCGATTTCCCAGAATCGTTTAATTTGATTGTCTATATAACTGGAATCATCGATGTGATAGAACATAGCGGAAATTGTAGGATTAGGAGAAACTAACTGGACCTTTCCCATTAAGATATATCCCAGAACAGTGTTGATTGCGTCAGGTTTTTCTGGTCCACCAGGTATCCTACCATCAATTAAAAGACTGCCAAATATGTCAGCACCCAATAGGACATCAACTGGCCCTGGGGTGGAAAAGTGGTCATCAGAAAGTCGAATATTGGAAATATGGAACCAACTTTCAGTGAATAGTTGATAGGAAGGCAAATTTTCCAAAAAAATTTATTGATAAGAAGAGCATCTGTCATAAAAACTGGATTAGTTTCATCGTTCCCAAGCCGGTAAGGTTGACTGAAGTGTTTGTCGTTTTGAGACCTAAGCAGTGGGCATATTTAGAAGTAATAAATGAGGACATGCTTCCAAAATCAAGTAAACATCGCATAGGTTGATAAGAACCTCGATTATCTAAAATTTCGATTCGTGCAGTAGATAGCATAACGCTTTTCTTAACTGTAGTAAAGCCAGGATGAAGATACGATGAATTTTCACCGTGATTGAAAGGTGGCGTATTTTGATGTGAGTTAGAGGTATTTCTGGATTAAGCACATTGAGCATTGTAATTTGAAAAGCATAAATATGTGTGGTGACATAATTGACATTTGTGACAAGTAGATTGAGATTGGCACAAAGACGTTCGATAGCTTCCATTAAGACAACTAATACAGAGTTTTTTAGATTTAGAAAATTGATAACGATCTTGAGGAGTTTTATTTAAAAATTCGGGACATTTAAAAATATTATATGAATTTTGATTTCAAAAAAAAATCCAAAAACACGTCAATTGAGGTTTTTAATTTCCTTCTCCTTATATATGAAGTCAAAAATTTTGGCGCCATCCAATCACGATTTTTAGAAGCTTTCCCAAGATACACACGGTGAGAAAAAAAATATTTGTTTTTTAGGGATGAAGTTTTTGTGGGCATCTCCAAAGGGTGTAATAGAGGAATGCTCAAAAACAATAGGGGTCTGCGCGTCAATACACGTATTTGCTATGTAAAATTTGTTATTGTTATGATTGATGCAGGAGCTTTTGAGTTAGAGTGCCCACAATGTAGGCGACAGATAGACCGACAGACCGACAAACCGACAGACCGACAAACCGACAGACCGATCGACAGACAGAGCGACGAGCGGCGTCTGGATTCGTGCTTATCACTATTCGGAACCTAAAAATTTACTTCCCTTAGCGAGGAATGTAAAAAATGTCTAGATTATGTCACTCTGGTTAGCATGATGCTAACATTTTAATTAACATTTTTGTTTAGAAAAAAAAGGAAATATTTATTTTGCGAACAAAATGTATGTAATTAGATAGATAAAATCTTGTGATTTAATAACTTTTTTTTAGATTTATCATGAAGATGAATTTGAATGCTCCGACGTCTGCGAATGTGAAATTGGTGAAAAATTATCCTGTCGTACAATCTGTATAGACCGAATGCCCTGCAAGACGGAATTTGCGTTTTACAATCACGCCGCACCGGCTTATCAGGCATTTAGAGGTATACTTAATATTAGTTTTTAAATATTCCTTAAAAATTCCATATAAAACATCTATTTAAATTTATACTACAATTAAAAACAAATATGAAAAATTACAGGAAATGAGGAAAGGATGGTGGGGAATAGTTTAAAAAGGGAAAATCATTAGATCGATCGTGTAATTTTTTTGACATTTGTCGAGGAAATTTGTTTTTTAGAGAAATACAATAACACGTCAACTAATATTTTTAACTATCACAATTTTCGGCATGAACTTTGTGAAAGGACCCTCAGAAAGGGGTCTATTCACATATAACTTTTTTTTTTCAAATGAGAAGACTCCGCTTGTGGCACCTTGTTGCAAAGCGTATCGAAAAAGAAACACGCTCGTGTATTTTTTTTACATTTTTCAATCCATGTATCAAAACCCTCAAAAAATTATTGTGTCGGACTTCAAATGGAACATTGGCCCTGCCGGGTTGTGAACTCAGAAGGAAGTTTCACATACAACTTTTTTTTTCCAAATGAGAAAACCCCGCTTGTGGCTCCTTGTAGGAAAGCTTATCGAAAAAGAAAAACGTTCGTGTATTTTTTTTTGACATTTATCAATCTATATGTTAAAAATTCTCAAAAAACGATTGTGTCGGTCTTCAAATGGAACATTATCCCTAGCGGGTTGGAAATTTTTTTTTCCCTTTGAAAAAAAAAGTTTTATGTGAATAGACCCCTTTCTGAGGGTAGGTTCACAAAAATTTTAAACCAAAAATTTGTATTGCTAAACATATTAGTTAACGTGTTTTTCTCTTTTTCTAATAACTAATTTTTAATCCGCTAGGGGCAATGTTCCATTTAAAGTCTTACACAATTATTTTTGAAGGTTTTTGACACATGGATTGACAAATGTTAAAAAAATGTGCGAGCCTTTTTGCTTTCTCGATAAGCTTTCCAACAAGGTGCCACAAGCAAGGTCTTCTCATTTGAAAAAGAAAGTTGGTTGTGACTAGACTCCTTTCTGAGGGTCCGTGCATAAAAAATTTATACCGAAAATTGTGATTGCTAAAAATATTAGTTGACGTGTTTTTGGATTTTTCTGAAAAACAAATTTCCAACCCGCTAGGGGCAATGATCCATTTTAAGTCCAATACAATAATTTTTGGAGGATTTTGACACATGGGTTGACAAATGTCAAAAAATCACACGAGTGTTTTTCTTTTTTGATAAACTTTTCAACAGGGTGCGAGTGAGCGAATGTAAATTTAATTGGAGTAAGGTTAAAATGAATAAAAGATTTATGATTATGATGATAACGTATGCCTGATCAATTTTTTCGTTATGATAACTCGTCGCAGGTACTTCATAAACCTTAAGGGCCTGGTTGTGAGTCGTTAGGAGGGTCAGGATGCTCATGTAAAGAATTATTCTCTTTAGTTTTCATTCTAACTCTTTTTTTTATTCCTAATATGAATTCGTGTTGTTTGTCTATTTTGAGTTTTTCCCATTAGGGTTTTATCTTTAATTTTGGTAGTTTTCATAGGGATTTTTTAGGGTTGAGTTTGCTGGGTATAACTTGTTTTTTATAAACTATTTGATCTTCTGTCAATTCTAGATTTTCGTTGGTTTTCTTGTTTCGTTTTTTCCGTATTTTGTTGTTGTTTTTGAAGCCTGTTTTGATAAACGTCATTTAAAAAGGGTAGAACTTCATTTTTACGTTTTTCATTGTATTGCTCATAGATGGTTAAGTCATGATTAATTAAGGGTTCGTTCATGTATGTACCGTAAATAACATTAAAAGGTGTAAAACCGGTAGTCGAATGTTTGCTTTGATTATAGATTAATATGGCAGAGGTCATTAAATTAGGTATGCTTTCATAAGGATTTTGTAGTTCTAAAATTCTTCATTTTTCAATAAGGGTGAAATGTAAACTTTCAACTAAGCTATTAGAGGTAGGGTTGTATGGGGTAGTATAGTGTGCTTCGATGTTAACAAGTTTACAATACTCTTGCACTGTTTTGTTTTTGAATTATAGTCCAGAATCCATGACTATTTTTCCTAGGGTATTGTAATGTGAGAATGTCTTAGTTTATTCAAGATAGTTACGCCATTTTTATCTTGGATATGATAAGCTTGTGCATATTTTGAGAATGAATGAATGATGGTGAAAAAGTTGAAATTTTGTGTTAAAAAGGTATTAAGAAAAAGAGTTTTGAAAGGTTTTTCACTTAGCAAGCGTCCTTGGTATCTTATGTGAGAGTTTCTTTCATATTTGGCTTGACGGCAAATATTACACTAATCTATGTATTCTTGTATTGCATTACGCATTTTAGGCCAGTAATATTTTTCTTTTAAAGTTTGATATGTTTCGTTTATACCATTATGATTTTTAGAGTGATAACTTTCGATTATTTGTTTTTGTTGTTCCGTGTTGATAATTTCTACTGTCATATTTAGTGGAAAAGACTAATTTGGCTGTGGGGTTTAATTGGCAATTTACAATACTTTGAAATCTTTGTTTTAATTCGACCTTGGGGATGAATATTACTAAAATAGTGTAGGGCCGTATAATTTCTAATAGTATTTTATTCAAATGTTCTATTTCGCTTTCTTTTTGGATACGACAGGAGTAGTGATTTTTATTGACATGTTTACTATGAGTAAAATAATAGGATTTTACGTAATCAATGACTAGGCGATTTTGGTCAAAATTTAGCGGTTGTTCAGAGATGGGTAAATATTTTCCGGTATTATCTTGATTTGAGTGTACTGTTATGTCTGATTTATTGTCTTTGTTTCTTTGAAAGAACTTAGAAGGGCTTTAAGATCAAAATGTTCTTGTGGGATGACATGTACGCGCTCCATTAAATTAATTTCAATACTTGGGTGCAGTTTTGGCAGAAAACAAGGGCCATATTGTACTTTGACAAGACTGTCAGGAAAAACGTAATCTTCTAATTCAAAAGAGGGTAAAATTGCGTCACCGTTAAAATAATCAACAGGGATGATGAGCAAATTGTTGCTACTTTTTATAGGAATTTCAAGGGGTTGGTTATAGGCTTTTGCAAAAGGAATTTTAATATTATTTATTTTTAAAGTTTTCTCTTTTATTCTATCTTCTTATTTATTCTTCTAGATCGCTTGAACCTATGAGAGCGCCAACATTTTTATGACAATCTAAGATTTTCATTTTAAAATTTTTGTTAATGCCAAAATCAGATAAAAGTTGAAGATTTAGATTTTTATTCGTTTGCTGTTCATCGGTATATTGGAATAAATAAAAACTGGATACTTCAAGTTACGCCAACGTTTCGATGTATTTTTACACCTTTAAGCTAAAATACAATAACAAAACACAATTATAAACTGATCTTTATAAAGCACATTTTTTAAGTTATTAGAAAATCATGTGAGAATTGTTAAATAAACTTCGTTTCAAACAGTACCTAAGAGAACCTCTGTTTGCAACCAAAATTCAAAAATAATCTAATTTTTTTAAAATATTTGTTAAAAAAAATTAAAAAAACACTTATTCCTCAAACTACTTACACACTTACACACTTACCTAACTTGATGCAATCCTAGAATTGTTAGGTATGGTAACCTCCGTGTATTATCTTATATTAATAACCACATCACAGTTATGAAACATTTAAATGTATTACATTCAAACGCAATATATTGAATTTAAAAAAAAAAACATTAAGGACGAAAAAATTATAGTTGTTTGTTTTTGGTAGAAATGATACATATTGAATTATTAAAAGAAACCTTTTATCCTGCAGAAAAAAATTGTTTTCGAGTAAAAAACAAAGATAATTAAAAGTAATTATTGGTTAGAGAGTTATTAAAATCATTTGTCTTTGACACACAACATTCGAATTATTTAAAGTTTGCCGACGTAACGTTTAATTATGTTATTATACATAGAGCTCAGATTGTCAGTATCCGTCTTTTTGTTGATTGTATTTTCTTGGGATTGGATGAGCACCATCTCATTTATCAACCTTTTTTGATAATTACTTTCGTTGTCAACTATCTTGACTTCGTTAAAATTAAATTGGTGGTTGAAACTGAAATGGTGTGCAGCCAAAGCCGTCTGTTCTTTTTTGTTTTTATGCTTGTCTTCACATGACCGTCGATGTTCGGCCACTCTGTTCTTGAAAAGTTGCTTGGTTTCTCCAATATACACCCTACCACATTCTTCCTGGCACGGTATGCTATATACAACATTTGATTCGTAATCTTTATTTAATTTGTCTTTCATCAAAGAGTAAAAATTTGCCGCTATCTTCTTATGATAAAACACAATAAACGTTTTAATTTTTGCGACAAGCCGGTGACAAAAGGAACTTTAAAATATTTTACAGGTGATCGATTTATATAGTCATTCGGTTTCATTTTGTTCTTGAATTTCTCGAGATTGTCGTCGACAAATTGGTTATCACTGAGTTTTACAATTTTGTGTTTTAAAGATTTTAGAATAGACATTTTTTGATGTAAAGGATGTCTTGAGTAAAAATTTAATAATCTACTGGAGCTAATATCCTTTTCGTACCACTTAGTGATAACTCTTTGTTCTGTAGTACGTATGACCTGGGTATCCAAGAATGGAACTCTATTATCACACTCCGTTTCAAGTGTAAATTGAATTTTGTCATGATAATTGTTAAAATATGTCAAAATGTTGTTGGTTGCTGATCCAGGTATGGCCAAAATAGTGTCATCTACGTAAATAGATTAGTATTTCTTTTGCAATATCGACGAGATCGCGAAACTTATAAAAGATTTTCAAAGACACACTCTCCAGAAGGAAATAAAAATTACTTTTTGGTATCACAACTTTTACAATAATAAAATCGCCGAAAATAAATCAAATTTAAATGTAAGAGTGCCTAGACACACAATTAAGGAATTTGAGAAACGGCAAACTAAATCCTATGAAGTTATTTTTTCCAGAGCCAAGAATAGGCAGATCAAAAAATTTAGTGAACTTTTAGAAAAACAAAAAAGTTATGCCTTTAGTATAAATCAAAAAGCAGTGACTAATTTAACCAATAATAAAATTCCGTCCGATTTTGAGTATTTTTTAAGTTTAGGGCCAAAATTTAGTGTCGATTATGGGAATATAAAAGAGTTACCTTTACTCGACATAATAAAAGATGTAGAATTTTGCATTCAGCAGGGCAGTGACCCCACTATTAGCAAGAATGTTTTAAGATTTCAAGCAACTAATATTATTACAATTTTTTTTACAAACACCAATGAGTCGAGACTATCAAACCCAACTTCTAATTAATACGTACAAAAAAACCTCCCTTTTTTAAAAGACAATCCTGACATCTTTGTAACTACTTCGGATAAGGTTGGTGTAACTGTCGTGATGAACAAAGCAGAATATCAACAAAAAATGCTTAATTTAGTGTCTGACACTGATACTTACGAATTATTAAAAATTGACCCAACCAAAAAATACCAAACAATGTGCAATAACCTAATTAACAAAATCACTGACAATCATCTTATGGACGATGCAAAATGCAAATCACTTAAATGTTATAACGCGCAGCCGCCGAGGATTTATGGTCTTGTAAAGGTCCATAAGAATAATAAATTAAGACCAGTAGTGCCTTGCATCCGATCACCTTCCTATGCTATATCTAAATTAATAGCTGAAATACTTTAAAACTTAATCCCTTCATTTAAATATTCTGTAAAAAACTCAATTGAAATTGTCGAGTTCGTAAAAAATCTTACTTTACCACCCAACTATATGCTGGTTAGTCTTGACATGGTGAGTCTTTTTACGAATGTACCAAAAGATCTAGTAATTCAAAATATTAATGACAAGTGGTCCCAAATTGAGTCTTTTTGTCCTTTTCCACGTTCAATTTTTCTTGAAATGGTCTGTATGTGTTTCGATACTGGTTATTTTATGTTCAATAACAGATTTTACAAACAAAAATTCGAAACAGCAATGGGCAATCCTGCTAGAATATTAATTTTGAAATACCGTTAATTAAAATTTACGTATATGACACTATTTTGGCCATACCTGGATCAGCAACCAACAACATTTTGACATATTTTAACAATTATCATGACAAAATTCAATTTACACTTGAAACGGAGTATGATAATGGAGTTCCATTCTTGGATACCCAGGTGATACGTACTACAGAACAAAGAGTTATCACTAATTGGTACGAAAAGGATATTAGCTCCAGTAGATTATTAAACTTTTACTCAAGACATCTTTTACATCAAAAAATGTCTATTCTAAAATCTTTAAAACACAAAATTGTAAAACTCAGTGGTAACCAATTTGTCAACGACAATCTCGAGAAATTCAAGAACAAAATTTTCATTTTTCAATGAATGACTATCCGGATAATATTTGTAAAGTTGTTCTAAATCATACTTCGTCTTCAACTACACGTATAATGGAAAATCGATCACCTGTAAAATATTTTAAAGTTCCTTTTGTCACCAGCTTGTCGCAAAAATTAGAACGTTTATTAAGTAATGATTCCAACAATTTTTTTTTTTTGATGAAAGATAAATTAAATAAAGATTACGAATCAAATGTTGTATATAGCATACCGTGCCAGGAAGAATGTGGTAGGGTGTATATTGGACAAAACCAAGCAATTTTTAAAGAACAGAGTGGCCGAACATCGACGGTAATGTGAAGACAAGCATAAAAGCAAAAAAGAACAGACGGCTTTGGCTGCACACCATTTCAGTTTCAACCACCAATTTAATTTTAACGAAGTCAAGATAGTTGACAAAGAGAGTAATTATCAAAAAAGGTTGATAAGTGAGATGGTGTTCATCCAATCCTAAGAAAATACAATCAACAAAAAGACGGATACTGACAATCTGAGCTCTATGTATAATAACATAATTAAAGGTTACATCGGCAAACTTGAAATAATTCTAATGTTGTGTGTCAAAGACAAATGATTTCAATGACTATCTAACCATTAATTACTTTTAATTATCTTTGTTTTTTACTCGAGAACAATTTTTTTCTGCAAGATAAAATGTTTCTTTTAATAATTCAATATGTATCATTTCTACCAAAAACAAACAACTATAATTTTTGCGTCCTTAATGTGTTCTTTTGAAAATTCAAAATATTGCGTTTGAATATATGATGTGGTTATTAATATAAGATATTACACGGAGGTTACCATACCTAACAATTCTAGGATTGCATCAAGTTAGGTAAGTGTGCTCCCCATTTACAAATCTGTTTTTTTGTTGTTTTTTCCCTACTTGCGAAGTGTTTTTTTAAGTTTTTTTAACAAATATTTTTAAAAAATCTAGATTATTTTTGAATTTTTAGGTACTGTTTGCAAAGAAGTTTATTTAACAATTCTCACATGATTTTCTAATAACTTAGAAAATGTGCTTTATAAAGATCAGTTTTTAATTGTGTTTTGTTATTGTATTTTAGCCTTGATAAAGGTGTAAAAATACATCGAAACGTTGGCGTAACTTGAAATATCTAATTTTTTATTTATCCTAATATACCGATAAACGGCAAACCAATAACAATTTGGGGGATACGAGCTTTCAACAAATTTAGATTTTTATTTGCTTGGTATTTTTGTTGGCAAGCTATAGCCTGGAAGGGTTCTTCGAAAATTTGATTTTTGTAAAGATTTGCAATTTTTGGTGTTATAATTAAGTCAAAAGCTCCAGAGTCTGATCAAATTATAATTAGTTTTTGAGGTGAGTAAATATAAGGTAATTCGGTTTCAATACAAATGTTATTTAAGTCAAGGTTTGCTCCTGGTGTGTGAAAATTTTGTGATTCATTGGATTGTATCCCGGTATTATTAAAAACTGTGTCGGGTAATAATAATTATTGTTCTCAAAAGTTTCTTGAGAGGTTGTATTATCGTATAAAAAATATTCGAGGTTTTCGCAAGTAGGGAAAGTGAATTTTTCATCTTGTATTTCAATATTGTGCACTTGGAGTTGTTTGGATGTTAATATGGTAGATGTGGACATCGGTTGAGGTGTGTCTCTATAAAGAATGGCATTCTTCGGGTGGAAAACATTATGAGGTTTCCCGAAAACTTGGGCGTTGGTAGAAAATTGTCTTGGAGGCAGTGGTCGAGGTTGAATTGGTATGTGTTGTGTGTATGTGTTGATTTGTAAATTTAAGTTGAGATTCAAGAAGATTAAAATCTGTCAAAAGAGTTTATACGGTATCTAATGTCTTAGGTTTTTGTTGCATTAAGATACTTTCCAAGTTTGGTGGAACATTTGTCATAAAAGTAATTACAGCTTAATAATCAGTTTGCGAAATGAAAACTTGTTTGATATTTGCATCAGTTACTTCTGCATGAATTTTTAAATGAACGCGGTTTTTAAAATAATTTGAATCGGTTGAAAAAGTCCATGCTATTTTCGTTTTTACTTTTTGTGAAATAATTAATTTCTTGCATCAAGACTTGGTATGAGATGGGATCTCCGTATTTTTGTCTTAAGGCGATTTTAATGCTAAGCCATGTGGTCAGGTATGGTCTAGATAGTAAATAATCTTGGGCCTCTTTTACAATGCGCGAACTTACACAGTATTCAGGCAATTCTAAATATTGTATTCTAAACTTATCTACTTTTAATATAAAAGATTCTAAATGTTCCGGTCTTCCGCCAAATGTGGGTAAATAAGAAGCTAATAATTTAAATTCTTCCATTTTTATGTCCTTAACAATTAATTGATTCTTGTCAGTAGTTTGTTTTAGTTTTAAATTTTTTAGAAAACTTGTCAAATTTTCAATATTTTCGTTACTCGTGAAAAATAGTTACTTAAAATAAAAAGTTTTTAACAAGATACAGCAAAAACTTACACGAAGAGCAAGGGCAATCCGATAGAGATCTCCATGTAGAGGTTTCTACGCAGAAGGTAAGCGCAAGCTGTGTTTTTTAGTGTCTTCTGGTGCGTTGAGGTTCGGGAAGGAAAATTTGCTTGTTTTTTTTCAGAAATTTGCAAACAGCGTCGTCAGATCCGTGAAATTGTACCCCAATAAAGGAGGATCACTTTACTGCTGTGCTTTCTGAACCAATTTTCTCAGGAATAACTACTAAAGGCTTGAGAACCAAACTGTTACAATGGTATCTCAATAAAGAAGAGATGTAGCTATCCTGTTTGCAGTGCCAGTTAAATTATCACACGCAGAAAATCACTTCTTAAAAACTTTATATATGACTAAAAAGCTTACAGCTAGGTTGCTCTTACTACTACGACTTCTAACTATAAACTATGGACTATACTGCAAGAATGATTCTTCAGGAAAAGTACATTTGTTTTTATAATGCTTTGTTTACATTAGAAACGTTGATTCTTAGTTTTAAAATAATGATTAGAATTTTGCCTTTTAAATTAATATCAACTAATGTGTAATTATCTGTGTATGTGTAATTTATAGACAATTTAAAAACTATCCACCCCAGGTATTTCGAGAAGCGACAGATATATTAACCTCATTCCGAATACAGTTCGAGGAATTGGAGGGGGAACGTTATTTATGTATTTATTGACTTGGTCGCACCAACCATGTTGGCGTAGACCACGCCCACCAGGTTTTCTTAAATTGGACCTCCCCCTTTGTGATACCTTTTTGGAAAGAGTTTTTCATCAGCTTTACAACGGTGTATGTTTTTCTCTCGGTTTTTCTTAATTTGAAATAGCAGTTTTTGAGATATTAAGGTTAAGAAAATGATTTGATTACCGTTTACAAAATACCCAAAAGTTCATTTAAGGTTTTATAGAAGAATGCAAATTATGCATTCAAAATATTGCCGGACCGGGTCACCGCCTCGTTGCAGGCGACGCCCATTATTTAAAAAAATATTAAGAGCACTTCATTATGATACATTGTTGAAAACGGTTTTGAATTTACTTTTTCGAGAGGCTGAGGCCTGGAAACATTTTAAACCCATAATTTGCATTCTTCTATTAACCCTTAAATTAACATTTGGGTATTTGGTAAATGGTAATCAAATCATTTCGATGGTAAAAATATCAATGTCTATATTTTATTTATATTCAACATTTCTCCCAGCACAAAATCTACTGCATACCTTCTTCGGACATTTCCAATAGATTCAATGGAATTATCTTTGTGATTGGTCGACGGTACGTGGCGCCAGAAGTTTTAAGACCCACAGCTCTGATCTTGCCATCTTTGCCGGGCTACACGTTTATAATTTTATTATAGTTAGTCTGTTACTCATTAAAATCACAACTTCTCCAACATTGATGTTCTTTGTTTCTTGAAGCCATTTTGATCATTTCTGAAGAGTAGGTAAATATTCTCTCAGCAATCTATACCAAAACATCTCAGATAACTGTTGAGCATGTATAAACCGTCTTAAGTTAAATTTGATTTCAAAATTTCCAATTGGTTTCGCGGCCCTTTATGTACCAAATAAAAAATGATTTGGTGTGAGACTTTCTACGTAAAGGCAATACCACTGTAATTATTGATAAAAACACTTATAATGAAAAAATTGAAGCATTATTAAATGAAGGCTCATATTCAAAATTAAACAAAGACCCAACAAAAACAATTGAAAGAAAAATTTATTTAACTTTATATAAACATAAAAGATTTTTTAACGATCTAGAACGTTCAGAGCTAACCCCACATTATAGTAAACCTCCCCATTTTTACGGCTTGCCCAAAATTCATAAACCAAATATTCCTTTTAGACCAATAGTTAGTAGCATTAATTCTCCAGGTCATAAACTCGCAAAATATTTACTTAAAATTTTAAATCTCTTAGTAGGAAATACAAATTCATTGATAAAAAATTCTCAACAATTTTTAGAAAAATTATCCGAGGTCAATTTTAATAACAATCACTTGATGGTGAGTTTTGATGTGGTGAGCCTTTTCACAAATGTACCTGTAGATAAAAGCCTTTCTATAGTAAGACATCGATTAGAAAATGATCAAAATTTAGGCGAAAGAACTACACTGAGCGTCAATGCTATTATAGAACTTCTCACAGTATGCATAAAAACCACATATTTTCAGTGGGAAAGTGATTTTTTTCAACAGGATTTTGGGATGGCAGAGATTTTGAAAATAAAATTTTAGAGGAATTTAATTTTAAACCGGTCATTTGGTTTCGCTATATAGATGATATTTTTAGTATTTGGCCACACGATTTAAATAAACTTAATGATTTTCTTAATTTTATAAACGGGAAAGAACCAACAATAAAATTTACTTTAGAAGTAGAAAACGATAAAAAAATTTCATTTTTAGATGTTTTAATAAACAAACAAAATACATTACAAACCTCAGTTTATAGAAAACCAACACATACAAATAGATATCTAAATTTTAACTCAAATCATTGCTCATCGGTTAAAAAAGCAGTAATAAAAAGTTTATACGATAGAGCTAAAATGATTTGTTCGGACAATAACACATTTTTACAAGAAAAACAAATAATAAAAGAGGTCTTAATTAAAAATTCGTATCCAAATAACTTCATCAAAAATTCTTTTAGACAAATCGAATTTCCAAGACAACGCGAACGTAGACATAATAATGTACAACCAACAAATTAAATAATTCCTTTTATACCAGGTATTTCGAAAAAAATTAAACGAATCGCTAATACTTATAATATTAGAACAATTTTTAAAAAATCAAATACTCTTAGATCAATTCTAACCAAAACAAAACCATTAAATGCTGAGCAAAACTCAAAAAATATCGTTTATAAAATTCCTTGCGAGTGTGGTAAATTTTATATTGGAGAAACTTCAAGGCCTCTTGAAGTTAGAATAAATGACCATAAGGGTTACCTCAGAGGGGGAGACTGGGAGAAGTCTAGAATTTGCCAACATTCTTTTGAAAATGATCATAGAGTAATGTGGGGAGAAACCAGTATATTACAAAAAGAACCAGACAAAATTAAACGAAAAATCAAAGAAGCAGCTTGCATCTATCTTAACGAAGATGAATGCATAGCTAGCATATCAGTTGATATAAATACAGTTTGGCTTCCAATTTTAAAACAAGATTTTCAAAAAGGTTTTTTTAAAAATAAATTAAAAAATAGCATTGATGTTCTTTGGGTTTCTAATATATTTTTTCTTAAAGTTGGTCAAAAGATAATTTTTATAATTGATATTTTAAAATAAAAATTTTGTATTTTTATAAAGTAATCTAAAATCGAAAACACTCAAACAAATATAATTTTGATTTTAAATTTTACTAAATTCACCCAATACCTTGTTGGCTACTATCGACGCACCAAACTGTCAAGTTAATATTTGAAATATATATCAGTCCAAGTCAGTCAGTTGTATGACAACAGACAGATATTTTAAAAAAGAATCGAAAAAAGTTTTTGAAAAGGATAAAATTCTTTGATAACGGCAGTAGAATTTCTGCCGAAACGTCAGATAAGTACTCAGATTCTAGTTAGGATTTACGTGTGTGTAGGCAAGTTTTTTATCTTATTTAAAAACCACTGACAAACGAACAAATTTTTTTCTTTATCAATTTACGCAGTGGGTTTTAACATATTTTTGAAAAAAATTTCCTTAACTTAGTGGCGAAAAACCCAAAAAAAGTAGTTTCGACTTTCTACGTTATTGTGATCCGAAGATACATAGGTTAGCGGTCGACTGTTTACTATGTTTCCAACTTCTGTTAACAAAGTCTGCAAATTTTCATATTTTTGTGTCTGTTCTTTTATTATAATCTTCAGTGTGTCTTTTACACTTCTAACCATTCGCTCCCAATATCTACCCATGTGAGAGCTAGCTGGTGACAAATACTTCCAACCAATTTCTTCCGCCAACATCTTTTGTTTAACTTCTTTCTGTTTTATACTTCTAAAAGCTTGTTTGAGTTCTCTGTCTGCAGATTTAAAATTTGTTTTACAATCCGTCCATATCGTATTGGGTTGTCCCCATATAGCGATAAATCTCCGAATTGCTAAAATAGCGCTATCCGTATTTAATGTATCAGCTATTTCTAGATGTACGGTTCTTGTTGATAAACATGTAAATAATGGAACATAATTTTTTTCAGTTCTTCTTCCAATTTCCACATACATTACTCCAAAATAGCCTATACCAGTAAAATCATCAGTTGCCCACTTGGCTTTGCTCTTAATTTCTTGCAGACGTTACAGTTGACTATAACTGATTTTATGGCATTTCTTGGCTTTGTAATCCAATATATTTGTCTTATCTCATTCAACACGATCTGAACTCCTCCATGTTTTGTTCTATCATGAAACTTTTTACCAAATACTTGACTGCAGGGATGTTTATTTTCTTGGTGTCAGTATTTAAGTTTGGTGAGTTTTCTAGTATGGAAGACTAGAAAACTCACCATAGTAATCCTTCTCGCATGAAAGGTGATAAACTGTATATAATACTCTTCTTTGAAATTGATTTTTGCTTCATCAACGAGTAGTTCTCTTTTGGAAAATAATCCATCTGTGTTTGAAGAGCTCAAAGTTTTTCGGCATTTTTCAAATTTCTGCATATCAATCTACTATTCTTTTTTCTGTAGGATATCCATAAACTTTAATACATAAGCAGTTGTTCTTATAAGTTTGTCCCATGACAAAAATCTTTTAATATCAGGTAAGTATCTGATTATTTCAGTATATGATTTAGCTACATAAAGTACTAAGCTTTCTTCTTCTTGTTTTTCACATTCTTTAATCTAAATTTTCTCGGGGCCAGTAATTCACGGGAAGTTGCAAGAAATTGTACTTCTTTGTTATCGCATGTGGCTTTATCTGCTGGGTTTAAATTTGAAGGTACCCATCTCCATGACAAAACTTTTGTTTTTTCTAAAATTTCATCAACTCGCCTCTGTATATAGCTACTTAATTTTTTATCTCAACCATCCAAGTACACACATTGAATCGCTCCAGATAAAATTCTTTTGGATCTTCAACGAATGTTTTTCCTGAATTGTCTTCTTTTCATAGGGGCTACTTGTGTTTTGAAACTACTATGGTTACTCTGATTTTTCCTCTCTTTTCAAAATGAAAATATGCAACGGCAATCGAATCGTAGTCCACTTCTCCACACTTATTGCAATAATATTTTTGCTTTGATGATAAAGCATCCAATGACTTCAATCGGGTCAAAAATTGACATCACTACTTTTTTTTGTAGGTATTTCTGTAAGGTGTCTTACAAATCTTTAGGAATTTTGAGCCTTTCTTCGTATAAAGATTTGATGAAACATCTCTTTTATGTCTGCCGAAAATGGTTCCATAAAATGTTATAATATTCCAGTTAATGAATTAAATAGATCGGTTCCTTTAAGGTAAAAGTCTTTTAAGCTCAAATTTTTTTCTCCTACTTTAGCCGCTGCATCGAACACAAAGCGAAACTTTGGATTTATGACTCCAAAGTGTAGCAGCCACCATATTTTCTGTACTGTTCTGTTTATTTCTTCTTCAGTAAGTTGGCATATCCTTTGGCTTCATATTCTTTGATCTTATTTCGATATTTTTTTGCTAATTTGTCTTTTTTCATCTTGTTTTCTATGTAAGTAAATCGTTGTATTGCTAAATTTTTTGAATAGGGTAAAAATTCTTCCTCGTCTTTCTATAGTAACCTGATCAATTTTTCGGAAATATATTTTTTTTATTTCCTCAGCTTTAATATTTTCATGTTTAGTTTCATTTTCTGTATACTTTACTCCCATTGATTCCACTGTAAAAAAGCATCTAACAAGTTCCTTTATGTCTTGGTTGTGTCTTTGATTTTCTGTTCGAGTCTTCCTTTCAATTGACTAGAGTTTCCGTGTACTATTTATCCTAATTTGGTTTGTGAAAATGCTGGTAAGTTCTTGGGTCCTTAAATAAGACTTCTTGTAACGATCAAATTCCAATGATTTGGACCAATAAGTAGTTTTGGTTTAGCACTTTCTAGATTTGGAAACTCAACTTTTTTTCAGGTGTGGCCTTTCTCGTTGTAGTTGAAGTCGATTAAAGTTTCGTGCAGGAATATCCAAATATTTAAAAGTGTATACTTCATTTAACTCATAAAATGTATTTTCATCTTCTAATTCTCCTCTCAATAAAAAATTAACTTTTCAAGAGGACGAACGATTTGTGGTGTCATCAGTCCACTTTAGATTTAATTTGCTCGTTTCTCCTTTAATATTCAGTTCTCTAGCAAAATTTTCATCTATTAGGCTAATAGTAGATCCCTCGTCGAATAAAGCGTAAGTTTTAATTTCTTTTTAGTTAATCTTAAGAATGACAGATGAGATTTTTAAATAGCGGCATTTTGATTATTCATTGTGTGTCCAACTAGGTCTTGACGTTCTTGATTTTACTCATTTTTTAGGATTTATTTGCTTTTTCGATAGGAGTTGAGTAAAATGTAGTAGTTTGTGATGCCTTTTGTTGTAGTTGGCTATATCATATTTGATTTTACTTCTACAATCTTTTATTTTGAGTAGTCCTCTTAGACAAGCAAAACATATTCTTTTTTCTTTGACTAAATTCCATCTTCCATCCAATTTTAAATCTAAAAATGTTTTGCCTTGTTCCAATAAATGATGGCTATCGCATAAGCTGCATGGTCGATTTTGTTTATTCTACTCTTGAACAAAAAAACTTCTTTTTTGGTTCTTTTCATTATGATGAAAACTTCTGATTCCACTGGTTCCTGGAGCATAACTGGCTACAACTGATTTGTCCCATAGCTACTGGCCCAAGTGTGACTGGTCTAAGTTTTCTGAGTTCCTTGCCATTTTTGTGCCTAATTCATCTGCATATGAAAAGGTAATTTTTGCAAAAGTTCTTCTAAAAGTATTGAATTTTTTAAAAAATTCTGCATTTTTAGTGATTCTAATGTCAACGTTAGATTTAAAAACGTTGCGGGCTTTACCATTGGTAAGCTTCTTGCTTCTGTAATTAGATTTCTTGCTCTTAAATCTGATCTGCCAAATCTATTCGCTAATATACTTATAATATTGTTTACTAGGGTAGATCCTGATAATAAGAGACCTTGGACGGCACTTTTCGCAATTTCTACGAGGCACTTTCTAAGGTCTTCATTAAAAATTTTTGAATGTGTTGGTGGTATATGTGAAATGATTATAACAGTTGGTCCAATCTTTGATATTACCAGAAAATATGGGTAAGTCTTTATTTATGGTTTGTCTCAAAAAAATATTTTCAAAATATTTGCATGGGAAGCACTTTTTCTGCCTTGTTTTCGTAGGTCCTTTTATCATCATATTTATCATCTTCATTTTTTAAAAAGTTTTCTTTTTCCTACTCTAACCATTAGTTTACCTTCTGTTCTCCATCTTGTTCTTGTAGTAATTGTTTAACATTAAATTTTTCAAATTCTATCTCGGAGACTGTAGAAATACGGGCATAACTACTCAAATTTAATTGTTTCAAGTTCAGCCAATCTTTTTTGTATTTATATTTCCTCATTATGCATTTCTCTACGTTCTGTTAGTTCTAATTCTTTTACCTGTCTTTCTTTTTTATTTATTTCTACTAGTTTTTTCATGTTTTCTATATGTGCTTTTAGAGATTTCCTAGACGAAACTTTAGTCACAACTGTGAAGACTGACATGGATTTTCCTATTGTACTATGACTATGGTTATGTACCTTTTTATTTGAAAATCCTTTCAGCTCTATTATTTTATCCAAACTCTTGAGGTCTACAATTTCTGTCTGGGGTATCTTTTTGCTATTCTCTAGGTCGGTGTGGTTGTTCTCCGTTAATTTGTTCTTCCTTGTAGGACCATAAAATATTTTTTTCTACTCTATATTCTATTTCTATATTGATTTAGCGCCACTTAGAGGAGAAATTTTTTTCTCTTGTTCAAGAGAAAAAAAATTCTTATCTAGGTGGCGCTGATTGATTTTTAGGAAAAAACTTGTGATCTCTAATTTCTTTTATTGATAACTTCTATCCAAAAATGACAAAAGTCCTAAAACATCAATTTAAATATCAAATAATTAAAACAATAACAAAGTATACTGAGAAATTCAATCTAAAATCAACATAAAAATATCAATGTTTTTATATTTTAAGTGCTAACATCTCAGAAACGGCCATTTAAAATTGATAAAAACATGCACCATTGTATGTAGGTATCACAAGGGGGGTCCGATTTAGGAAAAACGGGTGGGCGTGGCCGGAGCCAACATGGTGGTTGTTGTGCTAAATTTTGTTCGTATTCGTATCCCTACTGCATCATTTATGTTAATTTCGTGGGTTATGGGATTTTGGCAATTGAAAAAAGACAATTTTTTTTTCATTGAGACGTTTCGCCTCTATATTGAAGCTTTTTCAACCTTCAGAAAAGCTCGTCAAAAAGCCAGTTGGTAGTGCGTATGGGATCACCATCACTTTGTCCTTGGTTGAACACCATTTTATTATTCAATTTTAAAAGCAATTGGCAAAATTAATTCCAAAAAATTGAATAATAAAGTCGTGTTCAACCAAGGACAAAGTGATGGTGATCCCATACGCACTACCAACTGGCTTTTTGACGAGCTTTTCTGAAAGTTGAAAAAACTTCAATATAGAGGCGAAACGTCCCAAAGAAAAAAAATTGTCTTTTTTCAATTGCCAAAATCCCATAACCCCCGAAATCAACATAAGTAAATATCTCTATTGGTTCTCGTAATACCTGGAGTGGATAGTTTTGAAATTGTCACCCTGTATATAGAAAAAAATAAATCGAGTAAAGGTTTACTCTAAAACTTCCCCCGCTCAAGAACACATATATAAAACCATTATTCGTATACACATGAGTTAGACTGGGTCGGTCGGACTTTTCCAGGGTATATCCAAACTTCTTGGGCGTAGCCACACTATTTCGGGGTGTATTCAGGCTTTTCCACAGTATACTTGGACATTTTCAGAGTGTGTCCAGTTTTCTCCAGAGTGGTGTAGCCAGTATTTTCCAGTCTTTCCAGACTTTTTCAGAGTTTATCCAGACTTTTCCAGAGTGTATTCAGAATTTTCCAGGATGTATCCAGACTTTACTAGGGTCTTTTCAGCTTTTCCAGAATGTAGCCAGACTTTTCCAGAATGTAGCCAGACTTTTTCAGAGTCTTTCCAGACTTTTTCAGAGTGTATCCAGACTTTTCCAGGGTCTTTCCAGAGTGTATCCAGACTTTTCCAAGGTCTTTCCAGACTTTCCACACTTTTCCAGAGTGTATCAAGACTTTTTCAGGGTCTTTCCAGAGTGTATCCAGAATTTTCCAGAGTCTTTATAGACTTTTCCAGAGTGTATCCAGACATTTTCAGAGTCTTTCCAGACTTTTCTAGAGACTTTCCAGACTTCCAGAGTGTATACAGACTTTTCCAGGGTCTTTATAGACTTTTCCAGAGTGTATTCAGACTTTTTCAGGGTCTTTCCAGAGTGTATCCAGACTTTTTCAGGGTCATTCCAGGCTTTTCCAGAGTCTTTTCAGACTTTTCCAGAGTATATCCAAACTTTTTCAGGGTCTTTCCAGAGTATATCCATACTTTTTCGGGACATTGCAGACTTTTCCAGAGTGTATCCAGACTTTTCCAGAGACTTTCCAGACTTTTCCAGAGTATATCCAGACTTTTCCAGGGTCTTTATAGACTTTTCCAGAGTGTACTCAGACTTTTTCAGGGTCTTTCCAGACTTTTCCAGAGTGTAGCTGTAGCTGTGTTGGTTCTTCAGCGATTTTATTTTATTTTATGTAGTTTATTCAAATAATCTTTTGAAACGTTTTATAAACAAGGATAGCTTATACGTATAAGCAATATTACAGAAAGATATGCACATATAGAAAAGAATAGTTTATTTATATCGGTACAGTAATGCCTACACAAAAATTAAAAGAAAAAAAAACAATTTTAAGTAAATAAATAATAAATTACCCACAAAAGGTAAACCCTGTTAGTGGGAAAACTAAATACTTATTTAACCTAGTTATATAAAGTAGAACGATTATTGGGTCACTTCTTGATCAGCTCTGTAAGGTTGACAATAATAATTTAACATAAGTGCTAGTCTACTAGAAAAGATTCCGAGCACAATTCTCATTTTAGAAATATCATAATCCAATCTCACTAAATAAACAATAAAATAAGTTTGACAATTAAACCCAAATTAGACCTAAAACAAAGTTGAAATTAAATTAAACACAATTAAAAGCAAATAAAATAAAATTAAAATGAAATAATAAGAAAAATAAAGTGTTTTCAAGTAACACCAAGTAGGTTATAATCGGGAATTGAGTCATAGTATGGAATTATAGGCCGTTTTAGGTAAAATCTCTTTATTATCAAAGAAATTGTTATATTATTCTAGTTTACTTCCACTATAATAATATGTGTGTGTGTGTAATTCTGGTTTCTTTGTGGAGCCATGCTTTTAGCTGGTATTTAAAGGTTTTTAAAGACGTCAAAGATGAGAACTCTATTGGTAAATTTGCATGGATTTTTGGGCTTATCTATTTGAACGAGCGTTGTGCCAGAGTTGTTCGTACTTTTGGTAATAAACCTGTTTGATTCTTTGACTTTGTTTTGTGTGAGTGCTCGATACTTAAAGGAGTGTCCTTTTTCTTAAATTGCCTTAGACCGATGGTTTGTACAAAAAGTTGCCTTATCTCAAGGATTCTCGGTATAATTCATCTTTAGACCAAGTCTCTTTCAACAGTTTTTTTTAATTCTTACACATTTTGGTTTAAACCTAGGCTAAGAATAATAGCAAGTTAATCAATGTATTGTTGGGTACATACGTCACATCCTCCTTTTTCTCAATAAAAAGTTTAAATTTTAAATTTAAAATATTTTAAAAGGAAAACTACATTTGTAAAACCTTATAACTAATATCACAGTTAAAACAGTGGCTCATATTTTTAAGTTAACATAAATCAGTCTTATACTTTACCCAAAATTAACACTTAAAACTAAAACAAGTTTCGTTATAATAAAGGATAGTTTTTTGAAAATTATTTTGTAGTTTAGATTATAAAAATAGAGAAATACCTATTTATCCCCCTTTTATATAATAAAATGAGTTAAAAGTTACTTTACAGTTTGTTTAAAATTTTTTTAGTTGTAGTAACATTATTATGACTAGATATTTAATATTCAAAGGTACTTATTTACTATAATGAAGATATTTGCTGTAAATAAAGTGTAGTGTCATGTATATTTCTTAATTATGTAAATAAGTTTTTACTGAAAAATTAGTTTTCTGTTTAAAGAAAAAAACAATTGACTCATTTTTGAATGATTCTACACTTGACATATTTTTTAGCTAATTTCCTCGAGAAATAATTGCCAGCATTTGAAAGAAAGAATGCGCGTTTGTAAACAGTGTCGCCTTCGGCAAACTCAATGTGACGTTTAAGCAAGTTATAATATTTTCTATTTCTTTCATAAGACGTTTCGATGTTTTATCTACATTTTTATAAACTTCAGGCAGTTTAGATAATTCTCCTACTAAGTTGTTTCTATCGTCAAATTTATAAGGAGACATATTCTTTTAAGTCAAAAATTTGTAGTAGTCACCGGATATAGGCAGATTACGTCCAAATACAAGAAAACTCGGAGAATAACCTGTAGAGTCATGAGTTGCCGTATTGATTGCATTAGAAATTTTATATATTGAAACATCCCAAGACCTTTGTTCCTTCTGATTCTTAATGTAAGATCTTATGGCAGTGCCAACAGTATGATTAGATCTTTCAACATTATTTACCTGTGGATGATATCGGGCATTACACCATACATTTTTAATCTCATAGCAAGTCAATAAATCCTGAAATAAGTTCGAGGTGAACTGGTTTCTATTATCACAAACCAATACTGATGGAACCCCAAAATAAGGAAATACCCAATTATCCAAGTAAGAACAAATTTCAGTCCCTAAAGCTCTTCTTAGCCGATGAATGAAAGTATATTTGGTAAACCAATCCACAACAACTAAAATATAACAATAACCAGATTTACTTTTAGGATAGGGTCCTTGGATGTCTAAGGAAAGAAGCTGGAAAGGTACAGATATAATTTTGATACTTTCTGCTAATTACAGATTTTACAACGTGAAACATATCTTTTAACGTCTGACCGTAAGGATGACCACCAATATTGTTCTAATACTCTAGAGTGTGTTTTCTTTATACTTAAGTGAGCTGCAACTGGACTATCATGACATTCTTGTAAAACATTTGATCTAAAATATTTTGGAACTACGATTTTCCAATCCATTTGATTAATCTTTATATCATGGTTTAACTCTACATGTCTATATAAAACATTATCTATTATTGAATACTCTGAAAACTTATCGGGATGTTTTGTAACATTTTCCAGCAATCTCAAATACCACTTATCTTTGGAGTTAGAAACTCGAACCACAGATATCTCAGGAACAGTATTACTATCTGGAGGAGCTCGACTAAGTGCATCAACAACAACATTAACCTTACTAGGACGAAAAGTAATCTCATAATCAAATTGGCTCAAAAATACTGCCCAACAACACAACCTACCACTAGGATTTTCTAATTTCGATAACCATAAGAGAGAGTGATGATCAGTGATAATCTTAAATTTCGGTCCACCTTCAACGTAGCAACGGAATTTTTGTACAGCATGTACGATAGCAAGACATTCCTTCTGGGTACAGTCATAGTTTTTCTCTGCTTTGTTTAATGGTCTTGAATTGTAGGTAATGACATACTCTTCTCCAGGCTCGCCTTGTGTTAGGACAGCACCAATGACATAATTGCTGGCATCTTTTTGGATCGTGAAAGGTTTGTTGAAATCAGAACTACGCAGAACAGGAGAAGAAACAAGACATTTTTTAACTTTTCAAAAGCAGTCTCAGCCTCAGCCAGAAGTTCAAATAATGCCCTGGCGTTTTTGTTTACCTTTTATTATGTTATTCAGGGGAACAATCATCTCAGAATAGTTACAAATAAATCTTGAAAATCAGTTCAAAATACCAACGAATCTTTTTACTTGAGTAACAGTTTGAGGTTTCTTATAATTAACAATAGCATCAATTTTGTCTGGATTGACATGCAGACCATTCTTATCTTTTACGTGGCATTTATTGTTAAACCTGCGGTTTTTAACGATTCATAAACTTTATTCAAGGTGGCAATATGGTCATCAAAATTATCATTTACAACAATAAGGTCATCAAGATAAATATATATGTTCTTCTCTATCGAAGAAGGAAAAAGTCTATCCATTAATTTCTGCTGAGTCTTACTGGCATTTGACAGACCAAAAGTCATTCTAATGAACTCGTAATGTCTTGAACCAACTATAGAAAAAGCAGTATACTTGCAACTATCTTCAGTAATCATAGTTAGATCTATGGATGAAAGAAATTTTGCATTATGTGATTTATCCAGAATTCTGGAAATGTGTGGCAATGGATACGAACTTTTAACTGTGATTTCATTTAACGGTCTTTCATTATAACAAGCCCTAAACTCACCATTGGACTTCTTTACTAACAAAATGTTTGCTGATTAAGGACTATTAGAATGTCTAATGATACCTAAAGCAAGCATAAGCATAAAAGTAGACAAAGCAAAAGGTCGTTTCCTAAAAGGTTCATTACTTGTGACTTTTATATTCAATTAAGTTTGTTGCTCCAAGGGCATCAGATTTAGAAGACAATTCATTGAATCTTAATTTTGTTTTATCTAATTGCACTCTCTGCAAAGGAGTTAGAGACAGGTCAGTTTCAATTTGAATGGGCTCAAAAGTTTCATTTACCAGAATTTCACTAAGTTCAACTCCCAAGTTACAAGTTTTTGATGAAAAATCAATTTTTAAATTTTAAGATTTGCAAAAATCTACACCCAATATTAAGGTATGTTTAATTCTTAAAACGATCAAGGCTGTAATGGTAAAAGTTTTATTTTCCAAAGTTATCGGCAATTGTACTTCTCCAAAAACTGAATGTTGTTTTCCATCAGCAGTGGTCACAACATTAGGTACATTCTTATTTGAAATTTGTAAACCCAAATCCAAAATTTTCTTTAGCCCATGCTTCCCTAGCACTGACTGTTGAGCACCAGTATCCAAAAGGCAAGTAAAGTTTTTATTTTTAATTAAAATGTCTAAGTGCGGACGGTAATCATACCCTTTATTCGAAAATATTAAAGAAACTTCATTTGTCTTGAAAAAATTATGAACTACATTGAGCCATTCAGACCAGCCAGATTGATCAAATTTGTCGGATTTTAATTTTGATTGCTCGCAGTTTCTTCCGACTGTAAAACTGCGTTTGTGGCGTTTTTTGATAAACAATTTTGACAGTTAGATCTTTTTACATTTTTTAGTCCACAAGAGTAGCAAAATATTTTTCTTTTAAGGGTGCATCTCTGATAACCGTGACCGAAGGAATCGCAATTGTAACATTTTATTTATCTTTTAAGAGGTCTATTTTAGGGTTTAAAAATTGAAAACTTTGATTGACATTTAACTTTAAAGATGACGTTGATTGAGAGGGGGTTTCATTTATTATTTCAGCTATGTTATCTTGAAATAAGGTTTGTGAAGTTGACATTTGAGTAAAATTTGACTGAGGGCGTATTGTTATTTAAATTGTGATTCTGACATAAATTGACATTATTTGCATTTAAACTTGAGTTTGACATTTGGTTTAAATTGAGATTTTGACGTGACTCGACACTGTTTGTTTTTAAATTTAAGTTTGTCATTTGGTTGACATTTTGATTAGAATTTGACATTTGGTTGACATTAGGCTGAATACCTTGACATTGGATAGCACTGACATTACTAGGTTTATTAAAGTTCCTATTCTGATTAGGGTAAAAATCTCGATTTGGAATAAAATTTTTGTTTTCTCTCACTCCCTTATAAGCCAGCTCTGGTTCCAATATCCTTGAGCTGCATGGCGGAGGTGCCTCAAATTTTTCAACACTGTTTTTCGTATTTTCCAAAACTTTGCAAATTCTAATCAACTCCCACAAAGAGGTAGGATTAAGGTCACTTTTGTGTATTCATCAACAAGAAGTAGAAATCGTTGAAACAAATTTTCCATTTCCATTTTAGAAATGTAAGATAATGGAGTCTCGGAAATACCCTGGGTGCGAGCTCTCACTTCATCCCATAATTTTATCTGATGATCCAAAAAATTTTGCTTCAATTGCAAAACAACTTAATCCCAATTAAAAAATCTGTGGCAGTTGACTTTAAACCATACCAAAGCATCTTCTTCAAAAACTTCAAAAACTTCCCGGGGACAATTTCTCCTCCTCCTCTAAAAAGCTGAATAAACTATGATGTTGACCTTCATATTTAGATTTAAAATGATAAATTGAGGAGAACTTTGGATGAAATTGTTGACTTAAATTCTGTCCATTGAAATTTCCAAAATTATTTAAGTTTGAATTTAAATTTTGATTCAATAAAAGTTTCTGTGGTAAGCTTTGGTTTAACAAGCTTTGGTAAAACAAGTTTTGATTATTTAAGTTAAAATTATTACCTGCATTAGGTCCCAAAAAATTTTGACCTGAAAAATGTTGACCGGGAAAATGTTGACCAATGTTATTATTTAAACTAGACTGAGCCAAGTTTTGTTGATTGCAACTCATGTTAGAAACATTCTGACCTAAAAGTGAATTTAAATGTTGAACAAAAATATTTTGTCCTGAAATATTATTTAAAATCGGTTGACCCAAAAATGAATTTAAATTTTACCCTGAAAAATTTTGACCTGAAAGATTTTGTCCAGAAAAATTTTGTCCTGAAAAATTATTTACCATGGGTTGAATCAAGCCTTGATTAATTAAGCAGGTGTTAGGGACATTTTGATTTAAAACTGGATTTACATGTTGTCCTGAATTATTGTTTAATATAGATTGACTATTTAAATTCGTGTTGAGGGTAATTTGATTTAAAAGTTGATTCAAGTTTTGGCCTAAATTGTTTTGTACACAATTAATGACTGAAGGATTAAGTAATCTTGTATTATTTTGCATGTTATTTTGTCCTACATTTTGACCCGATAAGTTTTGACAAGAATTATTTTGTAAACAGTTATTATTATTGACTAACGTATTAAGTGAACTTGCGTTATCTTGAACACGATTTTGACAATTTGATTTTTGATTTATGTTTTGGCCTGACTTATTTTGTAAATTGTTATTATTAAGTGCATTTTGACTTAAGTTTTGACCCAACTTGATCCTGACATGAATGCTTGTTCTACAACGCTTTGTCTGGAAGGATTTTGATTCAAACTTAAACGCAATTCATTTAAACTCTAAGGTACTACAATATTCTGTTGGGCCACACTATTACTGCAGTCATAATTCGGCACACTATCACTATTACTCTGCAAAACATTATTTTCACATGAATCAACATCATGTGTCATCAAATCAACATTACTAGATCTCATACGAGGCATAAATTCAAGATTATCCAAGGACTGATCACTTAAATTGAAACTACGATTGGCATTTTGACTTGTATCTACGGCAAAGAAACTCTCCGTGAAGAAGTTTGAGGAAAATCATTAATTTCTACAACTGAATTATCTAAATTACCAAAAGAAGTTGCTTATTGTTCAAGGGAATCAATAAGAAGCAAATTTTGAGCCAGCAATCTTGATTTACATTCAATAGCGATACTACTTCGCTCTGGGATTAAACTGAAGTTTTTGGGGTTTCGGCAAAAGAAACTTTCCGTGAAGAAGTTTGAGGAAAATCTTAATTTCTACAACTGAATTATCTAAATTACCAAAAGAAGTTGCTTTTTGTTCAAGGAAATCAATAAGAAGCAATATTATCTGACGGTTTTAAATAATCAATGCAATTTGTCAAGTGTAAAAGTCGCGCTTTATACTTTTTAAAATCAAGATGCGATCTTACTCATTATTCTTTCAACTTCCGATTTAAAGTCCATCTCTACATCAGGATACTCCACAATTTGTGTCTCATTTTCCACGTTTAGTTTACCTCTGAGGATGGCTTTCTTACTATCGACATTGCCAAGATCCTTCCTCCTCTGACTTTGACTTCCCAGTCCACCTCATCTACCAGCACATGATTCACATTGAACGCCATTTCCTAAAATTTAAAATAAAAGGATCAGAACAGTAAAGTACCTTAAGACTTCCTTCTTCCTTCTTTATTATTTTTTTGTATTTTTATTTTGACTTTAATGTAAATACCCAAGCTAAAACCAGAAAATTAAATATCCAAAAAAATAAAAAACCTAGAATTAAGCTAAAAATTTAAAACCAAACTCGAGCTCTACACATTTTGCGCCAAAATTTAAAATGTTACAGCTACTTTAAGCGCAAAAATTTGTGATGCTTATTTATTTCTACTATTATTTTATTTTGTGGGTTATTTCACTTCAAATTTCACGTAACCTGGTCGCTCAGTATTGCCAATTTTAGAGCATTAGGGCGTGAGTTCATATTTGGTAAAATTCAAAATAAATAAGGCGCCATCTTGCCAGAAAAGCAAGCAAAGAAAGTCTCAAGTCTATTTTAAGTAGCTTTAAATAATGAACTAATTGGCTCTGTTTTATTTTGGCCTTCTATAAAATAAAGCAAGGTAGTTAAATGATAAACTTTAATTTATTTTAAAAGCATAATCTTTGATATAATTCACAAGACCTTTAATATGTACAGGGTTTTAAAATGAGTAACAAACGTTATAAAATACCGATTTTTTTTAAATGGGTCAAAATTACAAATATTCACACAAGGAAATTAACAGGGAATTAAGTGAGTTATACCGAAAGTAAGGGAAAGCTTGGCAAGTAAGACTTAAGACTTTACATAAATCATTACACAAGTAACATTTAGGTATAGTAATGCTTACTTTATTCTCGCCTCAGGGAATTTCTAATAAGGAATTAAAATCTAAGCATTTTCGCCTAGCGCCATAAATACTCTAATCGCAATTTGCATACAAAAAGTAGCTAAAATTAAGTCGCAAAGCAAGCAAAATATAATACAACGTCACCACCACTGAAATCGGCAAAAGCCTACAGTATAAATGAGTCTATAAAAAATATGATCCTTAGATCTCAAATCGGCAAAAGCCTACAGTATAAATGAGTCTATAAAAAAATTAAACTTAGATCTTCTGTTCGGCAAAAGCCTACTTCTATCGGGTTATTTGTATGTTAAAAGCCACAAGAAAACCACCTCCCCCTTTAAAATAACCTCGATAGTATATAACGCTCCATTACCAATAAAAAATACATAAACATGTGGCAAAAAAGTGAAAACTGCATAAAGCAAAGGGTGAAAGCCTGAAAAACAAACTTAGCTTTGATTCTACAGCGACCAGCACGTCTGCTCCACAGGCAAGGTTTTGTACAGCTTCCAAACGTCAGGGACCAGCAGCACACGCCAAGCAAAGGTCTCCCCACATAAAGGTACAAAGTCTGAAAAAAGATCTCAAAGAATTGGCCTCACTGGAACAAAGCTAGGTAGGTATGGGACAAGACGTCATGAAAATGATGGTGTCCTTTCATTTCACCAATAAAGTCTTCCCAAGAAAAATCCATCTCCGCAATTAAAAGCCTGAATGGGAAAAAAACCCATTGTAAAAAAATACAAGAAAATATACAGAAGTGACTTGAAAATGATAGATAAAAAATGCAAAAAAACGTGTTTAACAAAATGGTGGAAACATACCTGGTGTTCGGCTTTTTTCAAGCAGTTCTCCAGAACATCGTTAACCACTATAATTAAATAGCAGCAAACTCAACAAACTGAAGATCACAAAGCTAACTTTGTTTCACTATCGCAGTTCCAAAGAACTTTTTTAGATTGTTAACATGACGGTGGAGGTCCGTCTACAGATGGAAAGGACGTCTTGCCCTGAACACTCGCGGGGTTTTTGAAAATGGTCATGCGGAATATCATGACAATAACAAGAAAGTGAGGTTAAAACGATTAATCAAACGAAGGCAAAACGAGATTAAATTAGGCGTTTCTGCATTACAGCGATGCACAGATATTCATCGTAAAAGAGAGAGAAACGAGATGGCAGTCAGGCAGTTTCGGTTAGATCTGATTCGAGCGAGATATTAGGCAGTTATTGTAATTTCGTTCCCAAGGTCTTACGTTAAACTTGTAACGATCCAAATGAACGTTACAAGGCGTCTAGCTGGAAGTTTAAATAAAGTATTTGACACGACAAAATCCACAGATCTAGCAAATGCGAACTCCACGTTCATTTGATGTACCAAGACTGTACCTTCCACGATGGTGATTTCTATATTTTTTGTAAAACTAAGGGCAGTTTGAACTCAAGAAGGTCTAGGCATGTTTTTATAGCATCAACTTTAGATTCATCAATAGAAATACCAGGACCTGTAAGAGTGTGACCAATTGTCTAAAAGAAATTTACACTCATTTTTATCGAAAAGCAGATTATTTTACCCGTAATTTCGAAAACTTTCAATAATCGCGCATTGTGTTCTGCGATAATTGATCGAAATATTATTAAAATATCAATAAAATGCCTTACCCACTTCAAATTATCAAAAATATTGTTCATTCTCTCTTGGAATAACTTTAAGCTCCTCGCCAAGCCATAGGGTAATCCTAAAAATCTATATCTTCCAAACTTATTTGCAAAGGTACATAATTCAAAACTTTCTTTATCCAATTTGATCTGCAAAAAACCCTGAGTTGCATCCATAACCGAATAATATTTTGCACCTGAAAAATGGCTCGTAATCTCAGAAAACAAAGGTAAGTGTGTCACTGGTCTCATAACAGAAAGATTCAGAAAATGCGGATCCAAACACAACCTTAAATCTTCTGAAGGTTTTCTAACTAAAACGTAAGGATGAACCTATTATGAACTTTTATTAGGTTGCACTTTTCCAATCAAATTTTGTTTTTCAAATTGATCCAAAGTAAACTTAAATTTGTCTCGAATAGAAAAAGGAATTTTATGTGGATGTATAATGATAGGTTTTGCATTAGGTTCCAAATCTATATGATAAGAATTTTCAAGAAAACCTTTTCCATTACAAACAAAATCAAATTTTTTTAAAAAATTTTCAACTGCACTAGTCATATAGGGTAAAATTTGGTTCATTTTTATTTTTTACATTTGCTTTAAACCTATAGTAATGGTATAGAATTCATGTCTGTTACATAAAATAATACTTTATATTTGATATTTTTAATAATACATGTTAAATAACAAGTTCTTATGACAGGTAATTCATGTTGAGTGTAAGGACTTAATTTTATAGTAGTTTTTTGTATTTTGTTTATATCATACTTAATCGCTGTTTTCGATGTTTAGTTTCTGAACTCATGACTCCCCACTTCGGCTGTCAATCTGGTCCATCTCGATGAGATCTATAAATAAAAAAATTATCATTATCTTCGACAATATGAACCTCTTTTTTTAAATAATATTTTTATTTTGTCTAAAATTGTTTGATTTATAATTTATAAAATTTTTAAATCATTTTGAACAGTTTTTACCATGAGCCAAACATTTTCTAGGTACATGAGTATAACCACAATTTCAGCAAGAATTGTTAGAAAAATTAGAAAAAGATGGTTTATTTTGAAAAGATTTCCTACATGCTCAATCTGATGGTTAGACTTACCATTACCATTGGACATGACCCTGTTGTTGGTTCGGGCCTTTTCATGTGCTATGCAAATATCCATGACTTCTGGCAATTTTTTGCAATCTTTCTCTAGTAGATTGCGACGTATTTCGTTATTACTTACAGAATATAAACTGTCGATTGTGCTAAACGGACACGTTTAATCGTGCTTCGTGTTTCTAACACAGTTGCGTGTAACATTGTTTTATTTGTTAAAGTATCCTGATCATTGTGATGCTAGTGATTTAGTGTATAATTTGAAAATAGAGTTACTAGAGCATTTAGAATAAAATATTTTTCTTTTTTTTTGTGAATTGTAGCATTTACCGGAAAACAAATCTACACTCGCGAGTATCTCTCGCCATGGTCGAAAATTACCGAGTTTGTGATCAGCCCGCTGTAAAACGGGCCGTATATGTGCGATTCAAGGTTTACGATAAGGTAGCCTACTTACCCTGCACTCAGGCGGCGCTCTCTGCGGACGGAAGGTATGCATGTCACCAATACGTCAAGACGCCTACTAAAGGCGATTCAACATCGGCGTCGGTAAAAAATCATTTCGAGAGCGCTAATGTTATTGCTCTGCGTTAATCGCTTAATAGCATGGTAGATTCAAAGCAGCATGATATTAAAAGTATGAAACAGCAGCATGTTGAAGTTCAATAGACTTTGCAGTTCTACCAGTGGCGTAGATATCATCTAGCAACCCGAGGCAAAGCCTCGGGGCCCAGCGATGCAAGAGGGGCCCACTGACCAGTCAGTATTTATTTACAGTAAAAAAAAATTACTAAACCATCTAAAACCCGATGTTAATTTTATTAGACCTGCACTTTTCCCCTCTCTAACCCAACCTAACATCACAACTCTCATATAATTTTTATGTTGATCAGGTTACAGGTCAAATTGATAATTGATTCAAAGGTATGTGATTATTTTGATTTTCTGGATCCCAAGACCATTACAAGTTCTACTGAAAAAATTCTTCTACAAAAGTGTAAATGCTTTTATAACAAATATTCTGAAATTATCGAGCCTGAAACGAATCTAAATAATAATAACAATATGTCAACTAGCGATTTTTTTCAGCAGATTAATAAACAATACGAAGTTCTAAAAAGTGACTGTTCAAATATTTACCGCATTTTTATTGTTTTTAATATAACCGGTAACAGTGGCAGCTCTTGGTTTAGTAAATTAAAACTATTTAAATATTACTTAAGATCACAAATGGGTCAAAGTAGATTAAGCAGCTTAGCTTTACTTTTAATTGGAATGAAAGTTGGTTACGAAATGGACTTAACGACTCTAATAAAAGGAACTTTTAAATTATTGACTTCTCAAGATTTGCCACCGTTACAGATAATGTGAACAATAAAAATTCGGTAAATAAAATAAATAACAATATTATATATCTAACGTTTAGTAGTATTTTATTTACTTTTTTTAGCACAACTTTAGGTACCTACTTTAATTTTTATACGAACATTTAAAATATTTTATACATATATTTATATTATACATTTACTAGTGGGGGTTGGGCATAAATTATCCTTGCCTCGAGTTCTACGGCAACTTATTTGATGATTTTAATTTAAAATTATCGCAATTTGAAGTAAAAGTAAATAAAATTTCTAACCTAGAAACTGAGATATCCTCATCTAAATTGGAAATAAAACAGATGCAAAAAGATCTTCACAACTTCCAGCAACAAGCGAGCATTAACAACCTGGAAATATCGGCGATTCCAGAAAAATCAGGTGAATATCTACAGGCTATTATACAGGCTGTTGTCACGAAATTTTCAAATACGGCATGCAAAGGAAAACTAATTGCACATGTAAGAGGAAAAAAAGGAGTTAAATGGAGCGACATTGGAATAGCGGGTAATAACAAAAACTTGGTAATGAAAGTCTATTTAGAGTGGTGAAAAATCGTTGTAGGGCAACAAATGCATCTTTTTGGACAAGGGATGCAAAATTTATGCCCGCAACCTAAAAACTAATCGCATTTACCAAATTATGTCACCTGGTAACATTGATAAGATAATTAACTATTTCAGTTAAGTTCTTTCCTTTTTAATGGATTAATTAAAAATTTATTTATTAATAAAATACGCACGGTTTGCGCACCAAAACGCACGATTTTTATTTAAGTTCGATTTCGACTAGCGCAAAAGTAGTTTACATTACTAAGTCATGCCTATAAAGGACAGTGTTAATGACAGTGAGCTCTTTGATATAAATTTGTTTAATATTTACCGTCCGGATGGTCCATTTCATCGCACGCACAAAGTGGATTGGGGACGCATTTTAATAGCTGTTAAAAAACATGTTTTGTCTACTGTTAGGTTTAAATGGTTATGTGATGACTTATGTGAGGATCTCTGGGTTTTGATTGACTCGGGAATGTTATAAAGATGAAAGGTTTTATACGGCATGAACTTATTAAATCTTAGGCAGTATAATGACATTGCAAATCCCAGTGGTAAGTTTTTGAATCTTGTTTTTTTTTATTGTGCCATTTTTACCAGTACAGAGAAACGAGGAACCCTTTGTTAAGGAGAGCCCTCATCACTATGCGGTTGATATTGCTGTTGATGTCAAAGCGACATTAAGCTTAAAAGGAAAAAATTCTTAAAACTTTTTAAAATTTTCAAACGCAAGTTATGAGTTACAGCAATAAACTGGATTGATTGGTTCTCTCATTTTCAGCGTTAAAACGTCAATGAGGCGGTCACTATTTTTTACAAAATTACAAATAAAATAATAACGGATAATTTTCAAAGTAAAACAAGAGGTCAAGAGCATCCCATCTGGTTCTCAAGTAATTTAAATAAAGGCCAAAACTCACAAACTCTGAAAAAATTATAAAAATCCGATCGACTATCAAATAATATTTTGACGCTTAAGAGCAAATGTAAAATTGTTAATTAAAAGTGACTATAAAAACCAATACTAAAACTTTTTGATCTTTTATTTCTAGTAAAAATAAGAAAAAATGCGTGCCTACATGCGTTAATTATAAAAACGAGTTAGTATGTAACGATCAAACTATTTGTAGTGCATTTTTAAACTATTTTTTTAGCGTTTACGAGCCCTTTGACACACCTCGAGTATTCAGTTTGTGATATATTTAAAATCACAACAGAACAGTTTGTGAAAAAAATAAATTCTTTAGGTGTAAACAAGGGTGGAGGCCCTGACGGCCTTTCAACGGTATTTTTTTAAAGGTTGCAGAGATGCCATTGCATTTTCTTTGTCTTTATTTTATAATAAAACCCTTAGCGAAGGAGTCTAGCCAACTAAATGGGAAAAATCACAAATCATCACAGTGATTAAAAGTGGTGACAGAAAAGAAATATCTAATTACAGACCCATCTCAATGCTGTGTATACCTTGTAAATTGATGGAAGCTATTAAACAAATTTAATGTGTTATATACAAGATATTTGTGAGACAATGGAACAAGGTGGCCAGGTGGATGCTGTAAATATCGGTATACACAGCAACGTATTTAACACCAAGAACACAGTGTGTAAAAATAAACGATTTTGAATCTAAATATGTTAACATCTCCTCTGGCGTTCTTCAAGCATCATATTTAGGGCCATTATTATTATCACTGTTTATTTCTGACATACAAAAATGTTTTATTCACTCTAAATTTGGCAATTATGCGGATGATTTAAAATGACATAAAGCCACTAAAACAGACTATGACCGGTTGTGTCTGCAATTTGATCTGCAGCGCCTCCATAATTATTGCTATGAAAATCGACTATTGTCAATGTTGACAAATGTTATTCTATTACTTTTACCCGACAAGTTAACACAATGAATACTAATTATATTATTGGAGAAACGCACATAGGATAACTTATCAAATGCTGGGATTTATTTTAAGAGTTTCATTCATCAGTAATTTGTATGAAATACAAATTATATTAAATATGTTCAAAAGCTAGAAAGAGTTCAAAAAAGTTCTTATATTGTTTAAACTTTCGATTTAATCGACATCACTTGGAGAGTCATACAAAATTGGTTTTTTAGGTTTTTATAAACTTTTTCTGAACTTTAAAGCAGATTACCTTTTAATAACAAACAAACAGCCACCATGCTTTTTTATAATAACAGATACAGCACCAACTATTGCCTGAATTCGCCGGTATCTCAAATGCTAATTACCTATAATACATACTTTTTACATATGAACTTATTTAATGTTTCGTTGTACACCTTAAAAAAATTATCATTTAAACTATTTGAAGTAAACGAAATATTTTATTTTTCCAAACTTAGTTTTTAGTTTCAGTTTAATATTTGTTAAATACATTATAATTTAAATTGTAATTAAGTCATACCATGTAATTGGGAAGCCATTCTTCCTGTTTGATGTCCTATTGTACTAAATAAATAAAATAAACTACCGATACCTCTTATTAAAGTTGTCAGAATTAGACTTTTTCGGAGACCACCCAACTCACAATTAAAAGATAAATTTCCTAATTCGTTAGTAAATTGTTCCAAAGGTTGACCTGTTTTTGTTTAAGTTCAAAAGAATTATGTCTTTTAACAGAAAAATTCTGCCTTATAGTAAAATATTTATCAAATTTTTTCAAAAGTTCATCAAAATTGTCTTTTCTATCATCGGAAAATTCAAAAGTATTGAAGATTTTATCTCTTTTTTTTATTATTTCTGTAATTGTTAAATATGTTACGAACCTTTGCTCCCAGAAGATCCATTAGTCGGATACATTCCCCGTGTACTTCATAGGTGGAATGCCATAGCTGGAATGCTTTTGGCTGTTGAAAAGGGCTTGCAGGAACAAAGGACTCGTACTGCTTGAATACGTGGGCTGAACACAAAGGTGTCTGAAACTGGGTGTTTCGCTACAGACTGGGAATCAAACTTGCTTGCAGTATTTTCATCTGGGTCAGGACATCAGGAATAACAAAAGAATTAACAGGAGTTTTTTGTACTTTAAAACATTAAAACTAAAGTTTTTTCGTTACATTTAAAGTGAAGGCAACCATTCGTTTTTTAACAAAAGAATTGACTAAATTGACTTTACTTTAAAATTCCATCTTTCTACTTGGCACGGGTTGCTACCTGCAAAATGAAATAAGTACTGGATGAGATGTGAAGAGCAACTGTCGTTTATTAAAATAATCCTATGAAAGATTCTAAATAATCTTATGAAAGTTTTAACAAACAAGGATAGCTTATATGTATAAGCAATATTACACAAAGAGGTGCTCATATAAAATCGATACTTTTAACATTAGCACATTACACATTTTGGTTTGAACCTAGGCTAACAATCATCATCATCATAGGCAATCACTCGATACCGAGTATGATTTTCCTCTATTCTGTATCGTCGCTATCTGTTGTGCGTTTTTTGATGGCTATGTAAGCCAATTCTCGACCCTTCCACAGTCCTGGCACACCCAGTCTCCGGCAGCAGCCGGGTGTTGTTGGTCGTCCATTCTTCCATTTTGTCGCTCCTTTCTACGTTCTCTCTTTTCCGTCTGTAGTCTAGGTCGTTGCCCTTCAAAAGTCTCTTGAAGTCCTATCGTTTGCTGCGTTCTCGAAGTTGTTTATATCGATGTGAACCTTCATCATATTGCCTTTCTTGTACCTTTTTTGTTGATCTCCTTGATTTCTTTTTCCCTCCTTCAGTTGTCCATAAAATATCTGCTTTGGGAGACGTGTTTCGGGCATGCGGATAACATGACCAGTCCAACGAAGCTGGTGCTTGAAGATAAGGGCTTCTATACTAGTTGTTCTGGCTTCTTCTAAAACACTTATGTTTGTTCGTCGGTCTTGCCATTTGATTATCAGGATTCGTCTTAAACAACTTTGGTGATATTTTTCTAGTCGTTTGATATGCCTTCTGTAGGTGGTCTACGTTTCGCATCCGTGTTAGAGTTACAACTGTGTTGTAGACATAAAGCTTGGTCTCCGCATTGATGTCGTGATTGTTGAAGACTTTCTCCGAAAGCCGTCCGAATGCTGCGCTAGCGCATTTAAGGCGATGCTGTATTTCTGCGTCAATAGTTGCATTGCATTGAAATGTTTGAAGCTTGGGGATTTGTACCTGGTTCTGGTTGGTGAAGAATTTGCGTTTTGGCAAGATTGACCTCTACGCCAATGCTTTTGTAGGCTTGGTTAAATGCATTGATTACCAGCTGTAGGCCTTCCTCTGTATCGGCCATAACGATGTTGTCATCGGCGTACTGCAGTTCGATTACCGAGGTCGTCGAGACCTTAGTTTTTGCTCGCAGTCTACCTAGGTTAAGTAGGCCACCGTCGAATCTATATAGAATTTCCACTCCCAGCGGTAGATGTTCGTCAACAAGGTGAAGCATGGCACCTAAAAATATAGTTGTTTAACGCCTGTCGTCATCTGGAATGACTCTCCTGGTCCATCGTTGCTCAGAACTGTTGCATTCATATTGTCGTGTAGTAGTCTAAGAATTTGAATATATTTTTGATGGCATCCAGCTTTTGCCAGTATTTGCCAAAGAGCTTCTCTGTTGACCGAGTCAAATGCTTTGACTAGGTCTATGAAGGCCATGAAGAGGGAGCAATTTTGTTCTCTAGATTTCTTTTGTATTTGTCTGACGCTGAAGATCATGTCAGCTGTGCCTCGATTGGTCCTTAATCCACACTGTGTCTCTGGCAGATTTTGTTCAACAATCGGAATTAATCGTTTTGATAGTATCCGTGCAAGTATCTTTCCAGCAACAGAAAGCAGAGATATACCTCTGTAGTTTCCACATTGGGCCTTTTTTGAAAATGGTAACTATAGAGGCGTCTCTGAGTCCGGCAGGAATGGTCTCAGTGGTCTATATTTTACTTATTAGAGTGTGCATTTGGGAATTAAGTGTTGGACTCCCTTGTTTGTAGAGTTCAGCAGCGATCCCATCTGTGCCTGCTGACTTGTTATTCTTTAACTGTGTGATTGCCTTTTCGACCTCCTCTGATCTCGGAATCTCACTTAGGTGTGGTTGTGTGATTTTCTCCGGAATTTTATCGAAGATGTCATTATCGACCTGAGACTCTCTGTTGAGTAGTTGTTGGAAGTGTTCTTTCCATCGTAAATTGATAGAAGATCTGTCTTTAAGCAGCCTTGTACGATCTTTGGATCGTAGGGGATTGATACCTTGTATAGTGGGAACATATATCATATTAGTAGCTTGAAAAAAGGCTCTGGTGTTGTTGGACTCAGCTAGATGTTGCATTTCATGTGATTTTGTTGTCCACCATTGGTTTTTTAATCTATGTGTTTGCCTTTGTACTTCTGCTTTGGCTTCTTGATATTGCCTTTTCTTTTCGTTAGAGTTAGGGTGGCTTTTCCAAACATTATGGGCTTTACTCTTCCTTTCAATAAGGTCTTGAATTTCTTTGTCGTGGTCATCAAACCAGTCTTGTTGTTTTCTTTGTGTGTACATTCACATTCTCCAGTGTTCGTCAATATTCTCCGGGTATTCAGTACCCAGCTTTTGATTCAGAGATACTTGGAATTTTGTTCTGGTTTGATCATCTTTAAGGCGTTCTACATTGAATCTTCTTCTGATTTGCTTTTTTTGACGGCTACTTCTTGATGGAATGTGCAAGTTCATTTTGGCTCGTATCAGCAGTCGTCGGCACTCGTTATTGCTCTTGTAATATTTACGTCTTTTTGATCTCTGGAACGTACAATAATGTAATCAATCAGATGCCAGTGTTTTGACCTCGGGTGTTGCCAGGAGGTCTTGAATTTGTCTTTTTGTCGGAAAATTGTATTTGAGATTATGAGGTCATATTCCGAACATAAGGTTAATAGGCGCAGTCGGTTTGAGTTCATGTTTCTAACACCTTCCTTGCCAATGACGCCCTTCCATAGGTTTGAATACGTAACTCGAGCATTGAAATTACCTAGGATGATAAGTTTATCAGATTTAGTTACAGATGTGCTTCACTAAGTTTTAGGCGCAATGTCATCAATCTTTCGCTTATTCCGGATGAAAATTCGGTTAGGTGGTCCACAATCTCATTTTTTATAGCCAAACCCACTCCGTGAATACGTGGTTCATCTTCTTCTTTTCCTTTCGAAAAAAATATGTAGCCTCCTTCGTGTTCTTTAAGTTGGCCTTCGCCTGCTCTTCTAGTTTCACTGAGAGCAGCGACATCGATGTTATATCTCCTTAGTTCACGTGGCACTATTACCGTTCTTCTTTGTGGTCTTATGGTTGTGTCTTTATCCATAAGTGTACGGATATTCCATGTGGCAAAGTTCATTGGATTTCTTTTTCTTTTGTTTTGACCGCATGTGGTGTACCCACGAGATGCGGTTGTCCAGTTGGGCAGTTGTTGGCTGGCTATGTTTAGGGCATCTTTTATAGCCCCTTCCCTCTTAGGGTGAGCAGAGTGGGTAGTTGCTCTACAGCCAATCCTTGAGCAAAACAGCGATCACGCTTCCGCCGTTTTCGTGCCGGTTTGTCACTAAGAGCTTTCAGACTACACTGTCCTGCTCCCGTCGCAACTTGTCGATCGCCGAAAAGACTTTGGTGTGCTTGGACTTAATGTTATGATATGTCCTAGAAAGTATAGGATCTCAGAGTAGAGAGTGCCTGTGCGAGACTTTTATTAACGTGGACATGCTGATGCACAGTCAGCAAGCCCACGGTCCCTAATAACGAGTGACGACCCAATGGCGTAAGGAATACGACGATTGGGTCCCTCGAGAGTCGAATCGTGGGCGGGGGGTCGCTACATCCCACCGCCTATAGGCTACAGGCAGTATGGTTCGCCCAACTTTCCATAGCGGACATATTCATGCCACAGTGGCCTGATCTGTCCAGCCTGATCACAGGCTAACAATAATAGCAGGGTAATCAATGTATTGTTGGTTACGTACGTCACAAGTGATGGCTCTATTATTAGAGCATTAAATTTGCCTTCGACGCATTTAAAAAAGTTGGCGGGCATCTTAAAATTGAAGATGGTGGACATATTCAAAATGAAGCATTATTTCATCTCGTTTCTTTTCATAGAATTACTAAAATTCAGAAGTTCAGTGTCTATCAGAGCGTTCGTATCGCTCATTAAATTTATATGCAAATAATGTGTAAGTAATATTATAAAATAAATTTATATTACCGCAACTTTTATATTTCTAGGCCGTTTTTAGTAAATTATAATTCTTTTGATAAAGAATAAAATTTTTCCGCAAATACATAAAATAAAAATGGTTAGGAGAACCACCATAAGGGGTCCAAAAAATTTTAATGCCACGATTTGTTGCTATATTGTTGCGCTAAAATAAAATTTGTTGCTGCAGCCGTTTCCACGAAAGCATGAGGACCACGCTTTCTCGGAACTCTCTCTACTGAACTGTTAAGCTAGAAGGCTCACCGATATCTTCCATTTGGCTTATGTTACAAAATTGAGTATTCCAAAATAAAAATTACGATAAAATATTTCAAAAATTTTTTATGGACAAAAAACTGTATTTGGACGTACACTGTCTGATTTATTCGTTCAGAGATAACTTAAAAGTATTTAAACATCATAAAAATACCTCTTCGAGGTTATTTATTTATATTATTTACACATTTCTTACAATAACAAAAATTGAATAGAATCTAGCCTTGAAAAGGACAATCTACCAATCAATAAATCATAAATCATCAATAATGTAAAATTTCTCTTAGGGGAAATTTGTATTTTCGAAAAAAAAATTTCGGAAACCTTCTATAGGACCCTTAATATAAAAATTAAAACGAAACCTTGCGGAAATGCATCGTTTTCGATAAAACTTTTAAAAAACTGTAGCACACAGATGAAATCTGATACAACAAGAATGATAACGGTTTTACAATCTTGGTAAACTCCTTACTGTAAAAGTAATAACCAACTCTTGCAAAAATGCACCGTTTTCGGGAAAACTTTAAAAAACAGTAGAACACAGGGGAAATCTGGAAATTTATGAAAATAATCTAAAAAAAAGCGGCGGCGGTATCCGATGAAAATAAGTTAACATATTAAATTGGCAAAATTCTCTTGAACTATATCTAAATATGCCTATATTTTTTTGTGATAAGAAATAGGTATTAGAACAAAAAAAAACCAACCCAACCCACACTCAAAGAATCGAATCGCAATGGAAAGTCGCGAAGAGATTTTTCAAAACACATCAATTCCGCAGACGGACTTTGCAGAAAAACTATGTGAATATTTGTGGAGATTTTCGTGAAATATCAAAATTTGGAATTTACTTAAATATTTTCTCAATTTTTTTTTTTATAAATGAAAATTTCTGCAAGAATTGAATTATGCCATTATTTATAAATGATTTCCCAATTTTTAGTAAAATATAAAAAATTTAAATCTTTAACTTTTAACTTATTTCCACAAAATTTGTTTAAATACGTTTTATTGCCAGTTATTAAACTGCAGTTAGTTTTGCGCTAATAGCTTTCCCTCCCATTTTTTTTGCAAAAGAATGTCTAACTTTGCATATTAAATATCTCACTTATAATGCATTTCCACAAGAAACAAATAACGTTGCCTTGATAAGGACCTTGGACGCGTTAGGTTTACCAATAGCGATGCGTTGAAATCTTTAGACACTTAGATTAAATATTTCAACGAATCGGTATCGCTATACCTAACGTGTTCAAAACAAAGCCAAAAGACGCTACATTTCTCACTTCTCTATGCTATAATTTGAACGGGACCCGCTGTTATGGTGGACGCGAGACCTGAACAGCTGATTGCAATCGTTGCGTATGTTGGTAGGTCCGTAACGATACGTACATCCCTCCGTACGCAACGAGTGGAGTCAGCTCTTCTCCCAAAGCATCCATTATAAAAGCAGGCCTCGATCGGAACATGCCGTAAACAAGTTGAAAAATGTTTTGAACGAGACCCGCTGTTATGGTGGACGCGAGGCCTGAACAGCTGATTGCAATCGTTGCGTATGTTGGTAGGTCCGTAACGATACGTACATCCCTCCGTACGCAACGAGTGGAGTCAGCTCTTCTCCCATCGCATCCATTATAAAAGCAGGCCTCGATCGGAACATGCCGTAAACAAGTGGAAAATGTAGTGTATTTTGACTTTGTTTTGAACGTGTTAGGTATACCGATACCGATGCGTTGAAGTATTTACTTTAAGTGTGTTTTGTCTACTATCCGGAAACGAATCCCAACCAATCAACGCAGTTTTTCCGCTGCGTTGGGTTCAGTATTCGTATTTTTGTAGTTTTTCTAAAAAAAGAATGGTTTAGTTGCATCTATGGAGCGAATATTTATATGTTAATTTATCACGACTAGACTAACGAATTTCATCTAAATAGGACAGCGATGTGCGCTAAAAACTATAAAATAAAATATAAATATATAAATATTTTTAAAAATCTACCTATAATTGTTTATGTTTACTTTTAGGCCGATGTCTTTGTTACTCAGGAAGATTTATTTGTATGAAACCCTTACCCACTGACTATTCGTTGCCGCATGGAGTATACTTGTTTCTGGGATATAGCGAGGTGGACGAACGGGAGCTTAATAAAAATCACACAACACATTTGGTTATAATTCAGGATGTAGTCAGGGTGTTGCAGAATTTTATTAGTGAGATCAATGATGTAAGTATAAGCCGGCCGCCGTAGCGCAGTGGGCAGCGTATCTGCCTGCCGCACGGAAGGTCCCGGGTTCGAATCCCGGCTAGGTGCATGGATATTTTGTGTTTGTCTGTCACTTTGCAAAAAACTTCGCTGACACTGGGCATTGATCCTGGAACGGATGAAAAGTCCCAGTATAAAAAAAAAGTCGAAGTAAACATTTGACCCAAAGCCATTTTCTATTTAATTTGACAGTTGGAAGTAAAATAGCTTGGTCTGGTTATGAAAATGTGGTGTTGAAGTTAAATGGATTATGCACTTTTCTTACCGCAACAAAATTTATTCTTGCCCCAAATATCAATCTCTGGGCAAATCGTTTCGTATCCAAGTTATGCCGATATGCTAACTTTTTTAAAGCCCGCTTAACAGGGAGCAATAAAACATGAATTACATGCAAGACATCTATTTTTTTCTCACTTTACTGCGCCCAATAAAGAGAGATGCTTAACTTGTTTAATTAGATGCCTCTACGGGGAGGAGATATTTAAACTTCACCAACAACTTCGCCGCCATTAGTCCACGTTCAGCCAATTATAAGAATCGATCTCCTGAAGATGCCGAAAACTCGAATCGGCGAAACGTCAGAATAAGCTGTTCCTACCCCCTACCTGCCACTTTAAAGTTTATTTGGATTTTATTTGACTCCCCGCATGTAAAAATTTGTCAATTGAGGTTTTAAGACAAACACATTCAAAAAATATCTGCATTTGGAGTAAGTCTGCAGTATAACGTCTAAGAACATTCTCCACAATATCTTTGCGCATTATCGAAAACATTTAAGATGATTTTTTAAAACAAACTATCCTTCTGCTAACCTCTGATCCATATATTTCAATGTTAAGAATATCTGAAAATTTTTATTTTTGCACAAAAAAGAAAAAATTGAAATGACCAAACCTTTTTGTTGCTTTAGAAATTTGTTTTTATAAGTATAATAGTAATAGGCAGAGGTTGACTCATTATATTTTAGCGCCCTCCTTAACTAGATTATTATGGGAGCTAGAAAGTAACATAACTTTTATAAGCTCTTAGATATTGTATATCAAAGTTATCTAGTATCCATATAATCTAGTTAAGGGTGGTGTACCTACTATATAAAAATAAATATTCGTTTAATTTCTTCAATTCAAACAATAAATGCGATCTCTGCTAATCCTAGATATCAATTTACCACTTGTATATAGAAATCACCTTTATAAACAATAAAAATATTAATATTAATTTATAAAGCATTCCATCAACTTGAATTGGACAGCCCCAAATTTTAAAGTTTTTGGCATCAAATTTAACTTATACGTATGTGTTAATTATTCTAAAACTTTTTTTCTTAGTATCTGTAAAGTGACTTATAATTAAAAATCACACCAAATCAATTAAAGCTGTCTGTCTTCTTGAATATCTATTATCTATCATATTTAATGTGAATCTTTGAAAGGCTAAAGCCTCCGATTTCTAGAAAATCTAAAATCATGAAAATCGAACACATGGGTAAAAAGTTATGATCGCTGTCCCGATCTTCCTATAGTTTGATCCACTGTGCGACGTCCCAATTAGGGAGACCTTTCAACCCAAAGATCAACGCTGACGCGTCCTGATAATCCTGTATAATGAAATATTGCTGCTGTACCCGTTCCTCGAGATAAAATTTTGTTGGTTTTTTATCAAAAAACCTCCAAATATTTAGGAAAAATTGGGCATAGATTTGCGCCAAGACAAACCTTCGAATGATGATCTTTTCTAACTTCTTTTCCTTTTAAATGAGAAGCATTGCTGCGTCACACAAGGTCTTGAAGCAGGGTTCCTGAACGCCATAGAGCGAGTTCCAGTTCAAAAACAGAAAAAATAATATTTTTCAGCTAACCTAGCTTTTTCAACTAAATTTGTCTAGTCCAGCTAAATATACTATTTGAGCTTACACGCATACCAAGTTTCATGCTTCATAGATAACAAAGATATTAATTAATGAACTTAAATTACTACAAAGTTCGGCTCAAAATTTGGCATATATCCATCTCTTTAACTTAAAAACTACTTAACCTATTCAAACTACTTAATTACCATGGTTAGCCTAACCCTAAATGAGGGTGTAAGTACTTTGCTATTTTGTTTGTTAATTTAAAAAAAATTAATTAATCAAAGCCTAATGTTTTAACCATTTTTTAACATTGGCCGAAAAGAGGAGAAAGTTTTTCATTGACTCTTCGAGAGCGAATGAAGTAAAAAATCCAAAATTTCAGTTCAATTCCTTATTTATGACAAAATGAGGTTGTAGAAATGCTTTAATGAAAAAAAAAATATCAAAACGCTTCTAGGGTCATTGGAAAAGACAAAAGAATAAAAAACTTTCTTAATTTATTTTATCAACTACCTTGTCAGAAAATGACATTTTTGGCCCTCATGAGGGGCGAAAATGACACTTTGCCTTTCTAGGAAGTTTTACATATCAAGTGACAGCTTTACTTCCCGGTGCCGCCCAGTACAAAGAATATTCGTTTTTCTCAAATAATCATTTATTATTATTGAAAGTAATATTACAGTTTGTTAAATTAGTGAAGGATAATTCAGAACCAGCATTGTTATTGCCACTGTTGAATGCTGCAGGAGAAGAAATATTTAAAACTTTGTTATTCATTTGCTGTGACGTGCTCAGGGTATCATTTTTAGTCTCACTGCAGGTGGGATTGGTAGGAATATTCTCTGATGTTATTCGGCTGGTAACCTCGCAATTTTTCGATAGAGACTCGCTTATGTATCCTTCGGTCACTGTAAAAGAATTCCAGCCTCCGTGTTGCTTAAGTGTAAGTAAATCTCGACCTTCATTCACTAATAGGGTGGCAGAAGTTCTGCGAAATGCTTGTTCTCCAGTTTCAAAAATTCTGCTATTTTACTAGGTATTTGTGCCATGGTATTTTTCCCTATAACCTGGGACGAGCACCTTCCAATTTGATGGGTAAGGAAAAACCGTTGGTCACTTACATTTTTCGGTCTTAGTGATGCGTATTTCCTATACAGATCCAGCACAGGGACCCCTTCCAACGTGTCATACGTGATCGTGAACGTTCTTTTGTCTTGGTTTTTGAATTCGGTATTCTGAGGACCAACATGTCATTCAATGTCACTAACCATTATATCGATTTTATAGCCCAACATTTTACGAAAATAAAAACTAGTCTAGCTTACCTTCATGTGCAAGAAATATTCATCCAAAGCCTGACTCGTGAATGCGTTGATATCATCCCTTGTGAAAGTAGAGGCTTTCTTTGAATGAAAACCATGAGATTGGCGCTTCAAAAAGGCAATAAGCTTGAAATATTTTATGTCAACTTTTCCCTTCAAGCTAATGCAGGACCGCACCATGCTGTATTTGCTCCGTAATGATGACGGCTTTAGTTTTTCTGCCAGCATGAAGAAGTACACAAGAACGGAACTTTCAGAACCTTTTCCCACGTTATTTTTCCCCATCCATTTCTGAAATAGGCCATATTCCTTTTCATACCTTTCTCTTGATTTTTGGGGTAGCAAATCCAGAACGATAAGCTTGGCTTTTTCTTCCATCTTTTGGTTTTCTTCGGAAAATTCCATTTTTTAGAGATCGACGAACTAACACAAACGAATAAACAACGCTGTTCTGTTTCAAAACCATTAGCGCCCTAGCATCAAGCCTACTAGATTGTATTTTTTATTTAATGTTTGCATGGTGTTTTTTAATTGTTGTCAAACAACAATACTTTACCTCGCCGTACCGCGTAGTGATCCTTGCCAAAACGCGGGAATTGAAAAAATAGGCCGGAAGTATTATTTTGTTAGTGCATCTATTATTAGGTAGTAAATAAAATCCTGTGGAATAAATGCCTCTGGAGTAAAATGCATTTCCTCCCTTGGTATGTAATTAAATATTATTTAAGATGCTTACCCTCTCTACGTTTTTTTAAAAAAGTAAATTTTGCAAATCTATCCAAAGGATCTAATAGGATGAAATTATTATTTAAAACCCACTTTGTTGCATTAAAATCGGTTTTTGAGTTATAAGCATTTTTTCATAATAACTACTATAAACGAATCGTCGAAATGGTACGATAAAAACGTATTCAGAATGATTAGGAAAGAAAAGAGTTTAATAACATTTCATTTTTTAATTAAGTAAGGTGCGCAACCATACGGTATTTGACCGGACAGTCCGGTATTTTGATGAATTATCCAGTTTGGAAAATACGTCCGGTATTGTCCGGTATTTTTTCACGTTGACCAGTAAATTCCGGTATTTCACAGTTACAATACTGCACATGACAAGGCTGCTCGTCTGTAGCTATTTTTACAGTTTACCGCGCACGGGTGAGGGAGAATGAGACAGCACTGATGCGCTTGCAGATTGCGATTGGTTGAGTTTATGCAGTTCCGCCAATCGCGTTGCGTAACTCTGCGTAAGAAGAGCCGCCGATTAGTTCTTAGAAGATCTAATTTTTATTATTTTAGAATAAGTAATTGTGTCATTTCTGAGTCTTTTTGTCTCAATTTTCAATTCAATTCAAAATATACTTTATTGTCTGAAAAAAACACATCAATTTTTCATTGAAAAAGCATTTTGTAAATCTAGTCTTAAAGTAAATTAAAAATTAAAAAAAGTTACTGTTTTGACTTCGTTATAACAGCGTTTCAGTGGACTTATTATATGTCGACATGATAAGCGCCTTAGTGCACTTACAAGATTTGAACGTGACGTTGGCATGAGCTGATGCAGTCTAGTTCACGATGACCGATGCCATGTGGCAGCTTGAGATTTTTCAGTTGTTTAACGGAACAACAGACACAGCAAGAAAATATTTTACTTTTCCTATTTTAATATGGTCCGCTCTAATTAAATGAACGAACAATTCACGTCATTTAATATGCGCGTTAGAAACATTTTGGTCCTTGTCACCGCATGAGAATTGATACAGCCAACGCGAAAATGTACCGGCTAGTGTTTTCTTAAAGAAATTGTTGTTTATCGTGTGAACTACGGCATGGGACCAGTACAAGTTACAATAAATGGAGTGATGTAAGAATATGAAAACACTGCACGATAATATGTAAGTATGTTTCAATTTTTTTGATGGTCAATCCTAGAACACGTAGTTTTAATTTGGCATAATAGGGTACTTATATATCTGTTTGATTAAAACCAAATTGCACGTCAGATTGATCTTGAATTTAAATTAAATTTACATCATATTTTGCTTCGTCCTATTTTTCTAATCCTTAAGATAAAGTCCTTTCGTCGTAAAAGGGGCACTGTAAAATCTAAATTCACAAATTTCCAAAAATTTGTATGGATGAAGATTTTACAGTCAGAAATTGAGGCACTTGCGAGTACCCAAGAGGAGTTAGATGACGAGTACTTAGAATGTGAAACTATTAAGACTTTGTTCTATGATATAATTGCTTCGGCAAAAAGAGGGAAGATTTGATTAAAGGTCACAGTGGGGAAAGTTTCTTTGACGGGGTAAAATTGTCTGATATAAAGTTATTTACTTTTAATGGCACGCACGAAGCACGGCTGGAGTTTCGGGATTTATACGTGTCTTTGATTCATGAAAATGAAAAGTTAAAAAATATACAAAAATTTCACTATCTAAGGACTGCTTTGGAGAGTTCAGCCTCCCAAGTTATTAAATCGTTGTGGCAGATAATTATGACACAGCTTGTGAGTAAATAAACGCTTTGAAAACAAAAGGTTACTAGTACATAATCATCTTGAAGCATTATTTAATTTAGGTAAACTAGATCGAAACAGTGTCAACTCCTCAAATTTAAGAAATTTGTGTGACAACATATCTAAACATTTAAGGGCACTTGAATCATTAAAAATGCCTACTCAAAATTGGGATTCATTGATAATTCATATGGTTACAAAATGCTTGGATGAAAGTTCGGGGTCTAGATCGGAAGAAAATAAGTATAAAGGCGATATGCCCACATTAAATGATTATGATTTTTTAAACAATAGGGCCGATTTGTTGGAGCGTCTAGAAATGAATCGGTCCGATAAAGATCAAGGTTCGGCGCAAAGATTTAAAAGCAAAAATTTATTTACTTCTTCCAGTGAATTAAATGACAATAAGAAAACTGACGTATCTAATATTAAAAAAACATGTGATGTATGTTCAGGGCAGCATTTTGTATATCAATGTGAAAAGTTTCAGTCTTTATCAGTTTCTAAGCGATTAAAATTATGTGACAGGTGTCTACGTAGTGGCCATGGACTAAAGTCTTGTCGTTTGTTGCAAAATCTGTCATTCTCGTAAACATAATACGCTGCTTCACATTGATTCGGACGCTAACCATACTATGACGAACTCAAATAATAAGGACACTGACTCAAATAATAAGGTCACTGATGAACGTTCAGATACTAATGCCATATCCAGTCAAAGCTTTTCTTCTTTTTCTAGTTATGGTACAACTTTGCTGTCAATTGCGGTTTTAGATGTTGAGGACATTAAGGGCACTCTGTGACCTGTGCGCATTGTTTTAGATTCGGGATCGCAGTCTACCTATATGACGGAAAGTTTGTGCGACAAATTAGGCCTAGAAAAGCAAAAAATCGATTTTTGGGTTTCTGGTATCAACAATATTGTGTCAAAAATAAATCATCAATGTCAAATTAGTTTTTCTTCGAGATATAACAACTTTAAAGCAACATTGAATTATTTAGTCACTTCAGAAATAACAGGTACTTTGCCAGGCACGCCCGTCAATCCAAATAGTTTCTCTATACCTAAAGACTTAAAATTAGCTGATGAGTTTTTCTATAAACCGGGACCCGTACACATCCTTATTGGCGCAGACCTTTTTTGGAATTTATTGTGCAATAGGCCACACAGTCTAGTAACCCAGTTTTACAGGAAACTCAGTTAGGGTGGATAGTTTCGGGCAAAATCTGTGGAAACAAGCAATTTAACAAAACCTTCTGTACTTTGACACAAAATGTTTAAAATTATGATATTCAAACATAATTAGCTAAGTTCTTTGAAATCGAAAATTGTCCGGAAAAAGGACATTGGTCTGCTGAAGAGATTGGATGTGAAAAACATTTTGTTGAAAACACAAAAAGGTTACCAGATGGTCGTTTTCAAGTTTCTATTCCTTTTAAAGAATCCGTGGAAAATCTAGGCCACTCCTTTGATCAAGCTAAAACTTGATTTTTATCTTTAGAGAGATAATTTTTGAAAAACGACGCCTTAAAACTTTATATTCAGTATATAACAGTTATAAAAAACTAGGTCAAATTAGAAAAGTTTCTTTAGAATCTGAACTTGCTAAAATTTATTATTATCTTCCTCACCATGGTGTCTTAGGTGAAAAGAGTAAAAGCACCAAATTGCGTGTGGTTTTTGATGCTAGTGCAAATAGGTCAAACGGTATTAGTTTAAATGACCTTCAAATGAAAGGATCTGTTATACAAGACGATCTTTTAGCTATTTTATTACGTTGTAGACGTCGCTTCCTCAGAAATAGAAAAAAATGTAACTTCAGGATATGGTTAGTGACAAGCAGTGTAGTCTGCAGCGTATTTTGTGGCGGGATTCTCCTGCGGATAAAATTTTGACATGTGAATTAAATACTGTCACTTTTGGTATGACAAGTTCGCCATTTTTAGCCGCAAGATGTTTATCCGAGCCAGCTAAAGAATGCAAAATAGAAAAACCACACATTTCAGAAATAATATCACATGATTTTTACGTGGATGATTTGCTAACAGGATTTGACAAGTTGGAAACCGATAAACAAAGTTGTGTAGATTTGGCAAATATTTTGGCCTCAGGATGTTTTCCGTTAAAAAAATGGTGCTCAAACGTAACAGATGTGTTTTTACAGATCAATTCGATGAGTTGTCATTTGCCGATGATGACGTCATAAAAACTTTGGGACTTGGTTGGTCAAGTAAGCTTGATAAGTTAATTTATTCTATAAATGTTGTAAATAATGAAAAGGTGACAAAAAGCACAATGCTTTCTTGCATAGCAAAATTATTTGATCCGTTAGGTCTTCTAAGTCCTTGTGTCATTCTGGAAAAGGTCAATAATTGTGGAAACAAGAACTTTCCTGTGACTCGGAAATTCCTTATCATTTGCAGACTACTTGGAAATCATTTATTTTAGAATTTTCTTGTTTAAATGACATAAAAATTGAACGTCATGTTTTATGTTCAAATCCAGTTAACATCGAACCTTCTTTGATGCAAGCGAAACTGCTTTCGGCTCTTGTGTGTATATTCCATCAGAAAATGACAAAGGTGAAATCTTTTATCATCTGTTGTGTTGTAAAACTAAAGTGTGTCCAATTAAGCCTTTTACCACACCTAGGGCTGAATTATGTGCTGCCCATGTTCTTGCTAAATTAGTGAACAAAGTTGTGACTTCCCCAAGAGTCCAGTTTGACAATTTTTTCTACTGGACCGATTCTAAAATTATTCTAGGCTGGATAAATACTTCTACTAATTTATTAAAGGTCTTTGCTAGAAATAGAGTACCGGAAATACAAGAGCTAACTAATAGTGCATCTTGGCACTATGTATCCACGCATGTAAATTCTGATCTTCTAAGTAGAGGCGTAAATCTTAAAAATATTGAATTTTCAAAGTTATGGTGGCATGGGCAAGATTTGGCTATTAAAAAACGAAAGCTCATGGCCAACTAGCTTTGACAAGATTGACATTTCAGATTTACCTGAATTGAAACCAAGTTTTGAAAAACTTCTTTATTTGTTTGTTTTGACAGGGCCGACAGGAATGTGTTCCACACGGGCCTCACACAACCAAAATTGTGACGTCACAATCTGGGGCAGGTTTTTTTTTCGTTGATTGTGTCCAGCCAGACGCGCAAGGCAGCAAACATAACTTCACTAATTCTTGATTTGTGTATTTAATTTTCAGTCAATTTTTAACCTTTTCTTCCAATTTTGGAATCAAACAAACTTTAAAATAAACCGGTATTGTTTTAAAAAGAATGACTGGTCGTTTGATGTGAAAAAAGTGAATTTCAAACCAAAAAAAGGACAATTGCTTACAGTGTGAATTTTGTGCTTTGAAAATGTTTAAATCACCTTTTATTGAATTTTTTCTAGATTTTGTATGTTTGAATCGGGAACAATTCAATAATGGGTGGTTGATATAGAAATCAGGAAAATGCATCGAAAATGCTGCATACCAGAAAGTGCCCAGAAAAAGAGTGAGTCATATGTAACAAACTTTTCCTATCCAACTGATCCCTTTTCGGTAATTTTATATGCAGTATACGGTTTTCTGCCATTTTTGATTTTTTATGAAAAATTCTTTATGGGGGCACCTACTAGTATCCCTAGGACCTCAAATCCGCCGGCGCCGGATTTTTTTTAAGAGAAAAAGGGTGCCGGGGGGGTTGTAATGTGTTTTTTTGATTAGGTTGGGTAGGGCTGTGTTGGATTGGGTTGTTTTAGTGAAAAAAAAAATTAAAAAAAAACAAAAAAATTAAAAAAAATACCAACCGGCGGATTTGGGGTCCTAGAGAATTTTTCATAAAAAATTAAAAATGGCAGAAAACTGTATACTGCATAATTGCCCCCTTTTCTACTAAGCTAGTAAAATGTCACATATTACCTGCCAATTGCTAGGAGGCCCTTCATACATCATGTTATCAGAGGTAGGAAACTTGACTTTCCTATCTTTTTGTTAAATTTACTTGTAAAAACTGTTTTTGTATAAAACACTGATCATTCTTCATACTTAGCGATAATTTAAACATATATAGGTATTGAACTGAGCTAATGAATAAAATTTTACGATTATATGCTAGGAGCTGTGCACAAATTATGTAACGGTCATAGAGGGGTGAAGGGGGGTAGCCAAAGTGTTATAAAACGTTACGTAGGGGGTTTGCCACAGAGTTGCAATGAAAATAAGACAAAATTATTTTTTAGGGAGCGGTGGTCTTGAAACCGTTACATAATATTATGGGCGGGGGTTCACCAAACCGTTACAAAACGTGATATCGGGGAGGGGGAGGGGGTCAAAAATTGGTAAAATCACCGTTCCATAATTTGTACACGTCCCCAGTTCTGTTGCTAATAATTTTTATTATGTATTTTTTATAGGAAAAGGAGTAGAAAATAAAAACTTGAATGCCTGTAAAAGAGAAAACATGAGAATGCATAATGGAGAGATCTTGGGAGAGATAGAGAACTATGAATATGGAAAATAATACCTCGGCACATGTTATTAACAATATCAAGGTAAACAAAGTTAACAAAAGTAGCATATTCAAGCACTTTGCAGCCCATATTTTTAACTTATAAATGCCCCTGGCTTCAAATTAATGTAAAAATTAAAATTTTTTATGTAGCCCCTTTTTAGGGGGCAATTTTGGTTTAACTTAGAAGGTTTGAACATAAATGTTCCATTTTAATATTAACTTTGCAATCTTCTTAAAATTTACTTTTAATAGAAATCTGTTTCATAAGGTTAAGTAACTTTTAAATGCCCATGTCTCTGAAACTAAAAGGGGTACCCCTATGAAGTTTGGTATCATTTTTTAACGTATTTTTTAAGAAAAATCCACAGCTATTAACTTTTTCGGGATCACATGCTACCATTGCCAATAAAAGCGATAGAATGAGCTAAAATTCGTATATATTGGAGAATGTATTGATTTAATTCCCTTGAGGTAGTAAATTTTTTAATGTTTTTAGAATGGAAGTGGGCGAAGATGAAGAAGATAAAACTGGAAAAAGAGAGGTAAACGAAAAAGTTATCACAATAATACTGTTCCAGTTGAAGGGTCCGGAAGTGTTTTTTTGAAAATAAATGATTACCATACCTCCAAATACTACTTAGGAGATAGCAATGGTCAATGGTCATCTTGGTTTATGATACCCACTGAAAACTATTCCTAAATTAAATATAATATTGTAGAATATACAGGGTGGGGACTCAAACAAATTTTCTACAGCTTCAGGGTGAAGAATTTGAGCTTTACAGTCATACTAAAGAAAATATTGCTTCACTGCTTTTAGAGGGCGAAACCTGACCCCACTTGTGGCACTTTGTTGGAAAGCTCTTTTAAGCAGAAAATTGTGCAATTTTTGTTTTATTTTAACTTCATAGGTAATTCATATTTCAAATCTCTGAACCCAATCATTAAAATTTCCATTTTTAATGTTTCGGTTATTTGCCGGCATTTTTAACGTAAATAAAGAATATTTGAAAAATATTTCGGCAAAAATAATTGATTTCATTCTGCCACACAAATGAAAAAAAAAATTAGCTAAAAGATAGATTCTCTAGTTAGAATGAAATAAAACATGAGCAGCCAATTTTCTTTTAAACGAGCTTTCCAGCAAGGTGCTACAAGTACTATCATCCCATTTAAAAAAATAGGGTGGGGTTGGGTATCACCCTCTAAAAGGGGTAAAAAATATTCCTTTTACTGTGACTGGAAAGCCCTGGCCCTTAATTTTGTCTATCATCTGATACTGGACGAAATTAAAACTGTTAACAATCAGAAAAAATTTAAAAAAGAGATTAAAGTTTGGATTCCAAACGAACCTAGATTATTTTTTGATCAAATTATTTATCAAAGGCTATCATAGATTAAAAAAACTTAATGTTAGGTATTTAAAAATAATATAATTTTTTTCTAATAACTTCTAGTATCCTTGTATATTTCTTTACAAAAGTTGCCTTTATATTTTATTATTTATTTATATTTACAGATTTTATGTTTATGTTGATTCTTTATATTTGAAATTAATAATTTATTTCTTAGTAGTAATCATAAATTCTCAGTGCAGCTACCTATGAATAATATTCAATTGCTAATAAAGAATTATCTATCTATCTATCTAAATAATGTTCAATTTAGATCTCTTATGATGAAAATTACACAAACAGCAAAAGTCCCAGATATTACTCAAAAACTGCATTCAAAATGACGTATTAATGAGATGCTTCTCTGTACCATATTCTGTGCCATTGTCTAACTGTTTACCATTACTCCAATCTTCTATAAGGTAGTCACTCTGATGGGACCTAGTTGGTAGGAGACCTCGTGGAAGAACCTAAACCAACATTTAAACCATACGTACTCTTCTCGCTATACGAGAAAATATATTCAGATGTCATGTATGGCGACTAAAATATTATTTAGCGACTCAACAAGACAGGAATTATTAATTTAGGTATATAAATCCACCATTTCCAATTCGTGAAGTGATCACAAAAAAAAACACTAGTCTCCTGCATTTTTTCGATAAATCAATTTTTATTCTGGTGTAGATATGGATGCGCACCTTTTGAAACCTTTCATATGCATTTTATTGCTAACAATTTTAGAAAATTTCCTTAGAAAATAAGTGTTGCTGTTTACATCAACCTAACCTCACAAAATACTTTTCCTGGAATTTTTATTATTTGAGACTGTGATCTCCAGAAAACTTTTTTAAAATATTAGAATAGAATCGAAGAATATTTCATGGGAATTTGAAGAAAATTCATCGAGTCGTTTAGAAATAATCCCGAAAAAACCTCGCTTCTCCCATAAGACTCCATGTAAATACCGGCCCAAGATTAACAGCTGTTTTTCTGATGGTTACGGCCTGTTGTTTTTTTTGTCGGCCTTGGCTTTGATAAAGAATTAAAAATATGGAGTTTCCTTTTGGAAATTATTCAAGTTTTAATCGCTTAAAAAGGTTAGTTGCTCAACTTTTACGCGTTAAAAATAATTGCCTGACAAAAGCTGAACTTCGAATTAAAGGACTTTTGACAGCTTGTGAGTTGTTGGATGCTTTTAATGTTTTAATAAGGATTTACCAATTCATATCTTTTCCTAAGGAATACAAAAACTTGCTTTTATCACAACCTATTGATAAGAAGAGTAAACTTTTAAATTTAAACCCTTTCTTAGATCAATCTGGTATAATTCGTGTGGGTGGTCAGTTTAAAAGATCGAGTTTTGATTATAATAAAAGACATCAAGCATTTTTTAACCAAATTAATTTTCGAATCAGATCATTTAAATTTAATGCATGCTGGACCTCAGCAAACGTTGTTTAGCGTTCGTGAAAATTTTTGGGTGATATCTGGAAGAAATCTGTCCAAGGCTGTGTTACGATAAATCTAACGTTTTACGTAACTCTTGTTTTAAAACAACATCTTCCTTAATATATTAACATCAATTAATTTTTTTTTTCTTTTAAAAATAAGCACAAAAATAAATATTAAAATAATCGTATTCAAATGAGACTTGAGCCGCCGTAGACAGAGAAAGCACAGCAGATTACTTTATTAATAAAACGCTAATAGTGAGTTCGAGTTGGACACGAGTTGGTTTCTTTACGTTAATAAGAGAGAGACAGAGGCGACCCTGTAATGCTCAGGGTGCCAAATCAAACTCATTTTAAGTTTATGTGTAGATAGAATATTCCTACCTACGATTAGTGTCGCTAATGGAGAATGTGCGAAAATATAATATTCTTATTCTCTTATTCACTTCAATTTGTTGGGCGATTTGTCTAACCTAAATGGTAATCCTTGGAACACACTTGTGATGAAGTGATTTGGTTTAACCCAAATGACTTTGCGATTTTCTGTTTTGTAATAATGGCGTGCATCAGACAAAGGTAGTGAGGAAAATCTGCAGAAATTCGGGAGTAATTTCGTTTAATAGGGCGGTTTAGTACATGAATGTCATAATAATCCGACCTAGTTTGTGCTTGTTTTTAATTATCCGGTGGAAAATTAAAGAAAAATTTAGAACAAAATCAGAAACTTGAGAAATTCAATTTTAAGATTAGTTGACTAAAGTCACCTGGGTCAGTGTCCCAGTTAAAGTGAATTTATTTTATTTTGTTCCCAACAGCAGGGTAACCTAAAAAAATTGAGGAAAAAACTTGTTTTTCTCGAAACTTTGTTTTGTGATTGGTCAAGCATTTTTTTAAGGAGACAAGGTTCCACCGTTACTGACTAGAATCTGCCTCTTTTACCACCGAGCATTCGAAGAGGCAAGTAGTTTTTTAACTATATTTTAATATTTCAAATTTTACCTTTATTTTTAATTTAATTCTTTTAATTTAAATGTTTTGATATAATTTTTTCATATTTTTTTTTGTTTGTTTGCTGTCCAAAAACATGTTTCTTTGGAGCAACTAAGTATCTACATTTTTAATAGCAATATTTTTTTGTCTTTTGTAATTTAGCTACATATTTTGGTCATTTTATTGATTTTGCATATTTAGTATGCAGTTATCTTTTGGAGATGATGAAAAGTCATTTCCCAATTAAAATAAGTTAGTCGACAAACTGGATCTGCCTAGTTTTCTTTAAAATTCTAAGCTAGTATTTGAAACCATGCTCATTTAAGAGCTCTGGCTTTATAGCTCTATTTTAGGTTTTCACTTACTAAAGCACATTTGTTTTGGAACTCTGGGTTAGATAGTTTTAGATAACCATTTATTTTTGTCGTGTGACGATTTTAAGATGACCAAAGCTATTAGCAAATTTTTAATGTTTTAGTAGTGTTTCGGTCAGAACTCTTACCAGGGAAACTGGAAATTTATATGATAATTTTTATCATTGTGCATTTCTGCATGTCTCGTGTAATTTTTTAGATTTTCAGGGTAATGTGTTTTTGCGATTTGCTTATTGCATTTAATTTGCTGATATATCTTTTTATTAAAATTAAAAATTGTCATAAATTTTACCTACCTTTCCTTTTGTCTAAAAAAATATTTTCCTGATTTTTCTTGATTTTTCTTGCATGTACCTACCTACTTACATGTCTTCTTCGAATAGAGTAAAAAAGCACCTATTTTTGAATTAGGTATCTATTTTTCTTTGATTTCATTTAATGTGCTAACATTTTATGAAAAGAAAGCACTTTGTATAAATTAATGTACAAAATTTTTATAAATAGATTGAATAACTTTTTGCTAAAATAATTTACTGATTTTTGCAAATTTTTTTTTCCTTGTAGATTTTTTCTAGATTTTTGTTAGTTTTTTTTTAGTTTTATCTTTCCTTTTTAATGAAATTGGAATTCAATTTGAAATTAAACTTTGGTTTAAAATCCCTTTTAGATTTCCTAGAAATAAAACATTTTTTTTCTGGTAATTCTAATTCAACCTGAGGTAACGTTACGCCAGGACAAACATCAGGGATAGGCTTCTATAAGCAAGTACAGTCAGAGAAAGACGGTAGCTTTTAATACATTATTTTGCATTCTCTAAAACAAAAATCTTTTATTTTGAATCTACATATTTTTTTACACCCTATTTGTAAAACAGTTGTTGCAATTTTGCAATAACAAATAGTGTGGTGTTTTTAAAGTGAAAAGAATTAGAACAACAAAGAACATCAAAATAGGTAAGTGGAACTTGTCTCCTTAATTTAGCGAAACCTACAAACCCTGAGAAAAGTAAAATCTAATTGACAAAAATAACATCTTAATATAATTTAAAAGTTAAATCATAACAAATTGTCACCCAACGTTACTGTGTTTCATTAAATTGTAACATATTGGCGCTTTTTCCAATGTGTGTTTTTGATAGTAAAATCAAAAAAAAAAATAATTAAGATAAATAGATAGTTTCGCTTTTGCTTGGTGTTTTTTGGACTGTTTTTTTTATTTTATTTTGAATTTTAAAATCCCTTTTACATTTTCCTATTTCTACTTTTTCTATATTGGTAATCTTTTCATTTTTTATTACTCTTTCAAAATGTGTCTTATAATTAATGCTTTGCATGTGAATAAGGTTGATTATGAGTTGAAAATTAGGGAAGTGGAACCTACAGGAAATGTCGAAAATAAAAGATTAGTTTTGCAGGACTTCTTTCTTAAGAAAATGCAAACCGCAGTTTTTCAGTCAAAAAAAAATCCTTATACATTTGATGAAGATAATGTAAATATTAAAGTAACTTTAGATATTCTAAAAGCAAAAATCGATGCTTTTACAGGAACAAAAGCCTCACTTAAATACAAGGAATTGGTAACCCGTCTTTGGCATGTTTCTTGTAGAATTTCGAGAATGACTTGTGTGACTGACAATCAAAATAATGTAAAACAGAATCTTTATGTTAGATGTTTGACTTTAGAAGGTTCCCTTGATAATAAAGTATCTCCTGCTACTTCCACACCTAATGTTCAATCAGCTGGTATTGTTCCACCTAATCCATTTCAAAATTCTGTTCCTGTGTATAAATGGGACCTTCAGAAATTTACTGAACAGGGACCTTTAATGGCATTCTTGGAAAAAGTTGAAACTTTAAGGGTGTCACGTAACTGTTCTTTAATAAACTTTTTTCTTCTGCCAGTGATCTTTTTAATGGACAGGCTTGGACATGGTTAAAAGAAACATATCTGCTTAAAAATCATGAGAAAGGTTTACTTAGTGAAATTGCTGCTCGTAAACAAGGTTTTAGAGAACCTGTTTCAGTTTTCATTGATTCTATGGAAGGGTATTATAACAGATTAATTAATCCTGTTTTGGAGACTAAAATGGTAGACACTGTTCGAAAAAATGTATTGACAGATTATGTTAGGGCCTTGGCATTGCAAGACATTTCAAGTATTGATGAACTGACAAAAATTTGTAAAAAATTGGAAGATTCTTTACAAATAACTCAAAATCGTCATTTTGCTTATAGAAATAGAATGGAACATAAATGGACAATGGACAATAAATTAACAACTTGTTGGAATTGTCTAAAAAAAGGACACACATATCGAGTCTGTAGAGAACAAAAAACTCTATTTTGCTATGGATGTGGTTTAAAAAACTTTGCTAAACCAACCTGCCCAACCTGCAAGTCAAAAAACGTGGGAGGTCCCAGCAGCATAAATCAACAAACCAATGCTGTTGGGAGTCAAAATCGAGGTCAAAATACTCAAAATCATTCAAAAGGCAGAAGACCACAAAACAGCTAACAAAATTAAGTAAAAACTCAGATTCTCACAGTTTTGTCAATTCAACATCTTTTAACTAGAATAGTAACTCGCAAAATAACTCAAACTTTGGTCATATAAATTTAACCCAATCCCTTTTATTTAATTCTTTATCTCAAAATGCACTAGTATCTCAAAATATCTCTCATTTATCTCAAAACTTATCATCTGAATCTCAAAACTCATCTTACATATCTCATAACTTGTCTTCTTTCAAGCCACAAATTAATAATCCAAGTATTATTTTTTATTTACTAAGAAAGATGACAGACCATATCTTAATATTAGTATCTATAACTGTAAACTTTTTTCTTTAGTAGACACCGGTAGTTGCTCTTCTATATTAGGTCATGAAGGCCTGCATATTTTAAAATCTCTAAATTTATCTTTGTCCACTGATATCTCTTTCCACGTTTCCACGGCTGATGGACAGCAACAAAGTATTTTAGGTTATATTTGGGTAACTGGACAGCAACAAAGTATTTTAGGTTATATTTGGGTAACTGTTACTGTAAATAATATCACCCGTCCAATTAAACTTTTAGTTATACCTTTGCTTAAGCACACATTGATCTTCGGCATTGATTAAATCTATTGCACCTGAAGACAAAATAGGTCGCACTCATTTAATGACACATTCTATTAACACTGGGACAGCAAAACCTGTCAAACAGAGACAGTATCCTTATCCTTATCTCATGCTATGCAAAAAGTTTTGAATGAAGAAGTAGATAAAATGTTGGCATTAGACATTATCGAACCATCAAATTCTCCTTGGTGTTCACTAGTATAGCTCGTAAAAAAGTCAGATGGTTCCCACAGGGTGCTTTTTGATGGGCGTGGTCTTAACAAGCTTTGTGAAACTTCAAGTTACCCGATGCCACTTATTGAGTCAATTATTGCTAAAGTTCGTGATGCTCGCTATCTTACTTTTATTGATTTGAAACAAGCTTTTCATCAAATACCTTTGGATGAAAAATCCAAACAAAAAACAGCTTTTGCTGTCTGTGGTAAAGGGTTATATCAATATAAAGTTTTACCTTTTGGTTTAAATAATAGTGCTCAAGCGATGTGTAGATTGATGGATATGGTGATTGGCCCTGCATTGGAGTCCTATGTTTTTTATTATATTGATGATATTATTTGTGTAACTAGTGACTTTAAAACTCATTGTGAGGTGTTAGAAAAGTTTTTTATCGTCTTAAAGAGGCCAACTTAACTATAAATGTAAAAAAAATGTCAATTTTGTAGACCATCTCTAAAATTCTTAGGGTATGTTGTAGATCAATCTGGACTTCGAACAGACGAAGAAAAGGTATCTGCCATTTTAGATTACCCTCGTTCTAAAAATACCACTCAAATTAGACGTTTAATTCGATTAATTGCATATTATAGGCGGTTTTTAAATAATTTTTCCTCTTTAAGCAGTCCAATTACAAACTTGCTGAAAGGTAGAAAAAAAGGTCAGCCTATACAAGGGACTCCAGAGGCCGAAAAGGCTTTTAAAGATATAAAATTGTCTCTCACAACTGCTCGTTTGCTTGCTAGCCCTGATCATATAAAACCTTTTATTTTAATATGCGATGCATCAGACACTGAGGTCGGTTGTTGCTTATATCAAGAGGATGATGGCCTGGAACATCCAATTGCATATGCAAGTAAAACTTTAAATAAATGTCAACGAAAATATACAACAACTGAAAAAGAGTTGATGGCTATTTTGTTTGGCATAGAAAAATTTCGTTGATATATTGAAGGTACACATTTTACAGTTCATACCGACCATAGTTCTCTTCTGTGGTTATTTAGCATGAAAAATCCTAGCCCTCGTATTGCAAGATGGATCGTCACATTAACTCAATATTCTTTGAACATTGTTGTGAGAAATTAAATTTAATACAGCTACATCTTCAAGACTTCGAGATAGAGATTCAGCAACAGTATTACAGGAAAGGCTCCTGTAATACTGTTGCTGATGCTCTATCTCGAAGTCTTGAAGATGTAGCTGTATTAAATTTAATTTCTCTTACTCTTGATACATGGTACAAAGATATGATGAAAAATGTAGAAAAAGATCCAGATAAATATCCTGCTTTTAAGGTTGAAAATAACATTTTGTATAAACATATCTTTTCTAAGTACAATTTTGATGGCAACATCACAGATTGGAAAATTGTGGTTCCAAAAGCTCACAGAAAAGAACTTATTAAAAAGCTTCATGATGAACCTACTTCAGCACATTTTGGAATTTCTAAAACCTTATCCAGAATTTCTGAACTTTATTACTGGCCTAATATGCGTCAGAGTGTATATAAGTTTATTAAAAAATGTACTGTGTCCGGCTTGCAAACCTAGTAGTTTACCACAAGCTGGTCTTATGGGTGAGTATAGTAACATCAATTTTCCTTTCCAAATGATCTCTACAGATTTACTTGGCCCTTATCCCCGCAGTAAAGGGGGTTATCAATATCTTTTTGTCGTAGTAGATTGGTTTACGAAATATACACTTGTTCAGCCGCTTGCTAAGGCTACATCTCAAACTATTATTAAATTTATCGAAAATCATGTTTTTCTTATTTTTGGTGTTCCCTAAATATTTTTCTGTGATAACGGAAGTGTTTTTATATCTAATTTGTTTAAACAATTTATGCAGAAATATAATATTCAAAAGATCTTCTATAATGCTCTTTATCATCCTCAAAATAATCATACTGAGAGGGTGAATAGAAGTATTGTAACTGCTATAAGACAATACATACATGAAAACCATAAAACATGGTGTGATAAAATTCATCAAATTGCACAGGCAATTCGCCTTGCAAAACATGATATTACAGAACTTTCTCCATTATTTTTTAAATTTTGCTCGTAACATTCCTGTTGATGGAAGTTTTTATGGCTTAATTTCGACAAATGCAACTAATAAATTTGAAATTTCATGTAAGCTACACAATCCAGAAACTGTTCCAGAACTTCCACAGATTTATGACGATGTTCGTAAAAAATTGTATAATGCCTACAAAAAGAGCAAACAACGTTATGACTTGCGTAGAAGAGATGTAGAATACTTCATAGGTGATTATGTGTGGAAGAAAAATTATATCCTTTCTAACGCTGGGAATAACTTTGTTGCTAAATTGTCACCTAAATATGTACCTTGGGTTCTTGTTAAAAAGTTGTCGAAATTTTTAAAAGATAGGAATGGTAGAGACCTGGGTAATTATCATGTATGTGACATTAAACCTGACGTCATACAAGAGCTAGATTCTGATGATTTTTCAGAACCTAAAAGTTATATTTCTGATTAATTTCTTACTTTTTCTTGTTTCTTATTTCTTAAACTTTTTTTCTCTCTAGTCATAAAACACTCTTTTTTGGTGGTAGCTTTTCTGGACCTAAAACCGATTTCAGACAGTTACTAATTGGGTCAGTGGTGGGTACAAATTATTTAAATACTCTGGGATTAGTAAAATTCTGTGCCTAAATTAACCAGTTGTAGAGTCAACATTTTACCTAAAATTTTTTCCAAAAACTTTGTAATCTAGAATTTAAAGTAGGCTTGGAAAATATTCTACTAAGCTATGAGGATTTTGGGTTGCAGATTTTTGAGAAATTAGAAATATCTTGGTGTGGACATTAGGAGTGCACACTTTAAGTGTGATCTACACAAAATATTTCGTCTTTTTGGCAATTTTTTAAAATGCTTTATTTTATCTTGGTATAAGCTTTGGAATGCATATTCTTAGAATGTAACTTATAGAAGGTAAAAATGAGGTAATTTGAATTTTATATTTTTTTTGCAAAGAAAGATGGTTTGTCATATTTTCATTTTTTTTTCTAACTTTATATTTTTCTTTCTGATAAACAACACTATTTCTGAAAAGACACAATAGTTGCCTATCTTTTTTATGTGTATATTTACCTATATGTATTGTGTAGAAAAGGGTTGTGTTGCAAACGGAAAAATATCGAGTATCTTATAATTTTCAAGATCTTTTTCTATTTCTAAGATTTTTTTTCAGCATCGTTTCTATTTCCGTGTATCTTATTCTATTTTTATCTATTTTCATATATCTTTTCTTTTTCAATATCTTTTTGGATTTTTTTCTATTTTCAACTATCTACCTACGTAAATTTGTTTTCTATTTCCGTGAACCTGTATATTTTTTTACATTTTTTCTTAATTTCACGTATCTTTGCCTACCTTTACGTATCCTGTTATTTCTATTACATATCTACCTATTTTTTTAAAAATGATATTGCCTTATTTTTTTTACAAAATTTTGGTATGCAGGGTTGACAACCTGGTTTTTGGGTTTTGTGTTTCACAGTCTTGGATGGCAGTTTTTGGTTTATTATGAGGATTATTAAACTAGACTTGTTAGCTTACTTTAGTAACTTGTGCAATTTTAATCTTTCTGAAACAAATTAACATCAAAGTTAAATAATTTTATATCTTTTTTATGTTAATATCTTTCATTTATTTTTACAAAAAATTATTATATTACTAATAATATATAATATAATAATAAACTGGAGACTGTATTTTCTTGCTGTGGGGCACTTACACACTGACTGTTTTCGGGGGTCAAATCTGTATATTGGGGGGAAAAATTTAACTGTTTTTTATTATTTCGTTTTGGAAATTTTTTACGGCTTTCTGGTTTAGCGGGTGTTACATCGTTTAACTGCTAATGCTTTCTGCACTATTTACTTGATTAGAGTTTTCAATTTTTTGTTGTTTTTTTTTTAAAGAAATGAGGCCCAAGATATTGCGCTTTCTGCTGGGGGGGTTTAGGCTTCTCGTTGGCAAGCCGAGGCGAACCAACACCATAGGGGTCTAGGCTACTGGTACGGGAGTAGGTTGCTCTTGTGGTGTGGCAGTTAAAGATTTGTGACAGTGTTTTACTAGAGATTAACCTGTCTAAATTCTTCTTAGTTTATTTTTTATTAGTGGTGAATTTAAATTAAATTACCACTAGGTGATATTTACATAGGAGGTAGCACAATGATCTCACATAAATATTGCTGTATTACTAGGTTTTAAGTTGTATAGTAGCATGTATACTTTGCACGTTTAAGTAAATATGCTGGCGCCCAGATTTTTTGTATTTTTTTTTTTTGAGGTACAGTTTCTAGTAAGTAATTGTTGGACTGAAGCCCTTTAAATTGTGGCACGCTGTTAATTTTTGATGGGAACTGATAAGTTGGCATATTTTTATAAAAAAAAATTAAATTAGTCATTTAATTTTTTTTACCCAACTATAGGGGGTGTGTTACGATAAATCTAACGTTTTACGTAACTCTTGTTTTAAAACAACATCTTCCTTAATATATTAACATCAATTAATTATTTTTTTTTCTTTTAAAAATAAATATTAAAATAATCGTATTCAAATGAGACTTGAGCCGCCATCTAAGTGTAGACAGAGAAAGCACAGCAGATTACTTTATTAATAAAACGCTAATAGTGAGTTCGAGTTGGATACCTCGGGCGCCTCAGCAATCAACCTCTGCGTTTCTTTACGTTAATAAGAGAGAGACAGAGGCGACCATGTGATGCTCAGGGTGCCAAATCAAACTCATTTTAAATTGATGTGTAGATAGAATATTCCTACCTACGATTAGTGTCGCTAATGGAGACTGTGCGAAAATGTAATATTCTTATTCACTTCAATTTGTTGGGCGATAGCATGCATCAAAATTTGTCTAACCTAAATGATAATCCTTGGAACACACTCGTGATGAAGTGATTTGGTTTAACCCAAATGACTTTGCGATTTTCTGTTTTGTAATAGTGGCGTGCATCAGACAAAGATAGTGAGGAAAATCTGCAGAAATTCGAGAGTAATTTCATTTACTAGGGCGGTTTAGTACATGAATGTCATAATAACCTGAAGTAGTTTGTGTTTGTTTTTAATTATCCGGTGGAAAATTAAAGAAAAATTTAACAACAAAATCAGAGACTTGATAAATTCAATTTTAAGATTAGTTGACTAAAGTCACCTGTGTCAGTGTCCCAGTTAAAGTGAATTTATTTTATTTTGTTCCCAAGAGCAGGGTAACCTAAAAAAAATGACGAAAAAACTTGTTTTTCTGGAAACTTTGTTTTGTGATTGGTCAAGCATTTTTTTTGAGGAGACAAGGTCCCACCGTTACTGACTAGAATCTGCCTCTTTTACCCTCGAGCATTCAAAGAGGCAAGTAGTTTTTTAACTATGTTTTAATATTTCAAATTTTACCTTTATTCTTAATTTAATTCTTTTAATTCCACTTTGGAATTATTAGCAATGTGTAGGGAAATATTTTGATATATTTTTTTCATATTTTTTTTTTGTTTGCTGTCCAAAAACATGTTTCTTTGGAGCAACTAAGTACCTAAATTTTTAATAGCAATATTTTTTGTCTTTTGTAGTTTAGTTACATATTTTGGTAATTGTTTTTGCATATTTAGTATGCTATTTTATTGATTTTGCATATTTAGTATGCAGTTATCTTTTGAAGATGATGAAAAGTCATTTCCTAATTAAAATAGGTTAGTCGACAAACTGGATCTGCCTAGTTTTCTTTAAAATTCTAAGCTGGTATTTGAAACCATGTTCATTTAAGAGCTCTGGCTTTATAGCTGTATTTTAGGTTTTCACTTACTAAAGCACATTTGTTTTGGAACTCTGGGTTAGACAGTTTTAGACAACCATTTATTTTTGTCGTGTGACGATTTTAAGATGACCAAAGCTATTAGCAAATTTTTAGTCTTTAGTAGTGTTTCGGTCAGAACTTTTACCAGGGAAACTGGAAATTTATATGATCATTTTTATCATTGTGCATTTCTGCATGTCTCGTATAAATTTTTAGATTTTCAGGGTAATGTGTTTTTTCAAACCTGCCTATCGCATTTAATTTGCTGGTATATCTTTTTATGCTATTAAAAATTGTCATAAATTTTACCTACCTTACCTTTTGTCTAAAAAAATATTTACCTGACGCGTTTTTCTTGATTTTTCTTGCATGTACCTACTTACTTACATATCTTCTTCGAATAGAGTAAAAGAGCACCTATTTTTGAATTAAGTATTTATTTTTCTTTGATTTCATTTAATGTGCTAACATTTTATGAAAAGAAAGCACTTTGTATAAATTAATGCTTTTCTTAGGCTTTCAACTTAGTAATTCAATATATTTTAAATGCTAGGTTTTGTAAAGGGGATTTTTACTGATTTTTGCTAATTTTTTTTTCCTTGTAGATGCTTTCTAGATTTTTGTTACTTTTTTTTAGTTTTATCTTTCCTTTTTAATGAAATTGGACTTCAATTTGAAATTAAACTTTGGTCTAAAATCCCTTTTAGATTTCCTAGAAATAAAACATTTTTTTTCTGGTAATTCTAATTCCTTTGAATTTGGTTTATTTTCGGTACACCCTCGTCAACAACCTGAGGTAACGTTACGCCAGGACGAACACCAGGGATAGGCTCCTATGAGCAAGTACATTCAGAGAAAGACGGTAGCTGGGAGACTGCGGTTAAACAGCGCGGTCTTGTACACTTGTTACCAAGGTAAATCAAACCGAAGAAAACATAAAATTTAATTTTAATGTATTAAAACCAAAACTTTTAATACATTATTTTGTATTCTCTAAAACAAAAATCTTTTATTTTGAATCCATACATTTTTTTACACCATATTTCTGAAACAGTTGTTGCAATTTTGCAATAACAAATAGTGTGGTGTGTTTAAAGTGAAAAGAATTAGAACAACAAAGAACATCAAAATAGGTAAGTGGAACTTGTCTCCTTAATTTAGCGAAACCTACGAACCCTGAGAAAAGTAAAATCTAATTGAGAAAAATAACATCTTAATATAATTTAAAAGTTAAATCATAACAGCTGTAGTTTATAGCTGCGTCAAATGCTATCGATTTAGGGCCAATTCGGTTCAACCTATAATGGGAGACCTTCCCAAGGAGCGATTCCAAATATTAGATTATGCTGGGCTATTTTGGATTTTAAATAAAAGGGGACGTGGTGCAAAAAAGCTAAAATGTTATATGTGTTTGTTCGTTTGTTTTTCCACTAAGACCATACATTTAGAAATGGTTAGTGACCTTTCAACCGAAATTTTCCTCTTAGCTTTTAAACATTTTATCAGTCGTAGGGGTAAATCTACAGATCTTTTTTCTGATAATGGGTCCAACTTCTGTGTGGCGAATCGAGAACTTCTAGAGTTAAAGAAGTTTCTTAAACAATAAGATAAATTAAATGATTTTGTCAATAACCAAGGTATCACTTGGCATTTTGGGCCTCCATATGCTCCGCATTTTGGGGGACTTTGGGAGACTGTGGTAAAAAGAATAAAGCATCATATGCGACGCGTTTTGGGTAAATCACATTGTACGGGTGAAGAATTTACTACACTATTGTGTTAAATAGAGGCTATCCTAAACAGCCGTCCCCTATCGCCATTATCAACCGATCGATCAGACCCTTTGCCTTTGACTCCATCTCATTTCCTGGTTGGAAGAACAATGTCTACAAATTTAGAACCTGATTTATCACACCTTAAAGAAAATCGTTTGGAGACTGGAGCAACTTAGACAACATTTATGGAATAGATGGTATAAAGAATATATTTCTGAGCTACAGCAACGTACTAAATGGAAGTTTAAGTGCCAGCACACTCGTGTTAATAAAAGACGATAATCTTCCTCCGTTAAATTGGAGAAAGTATTTTCTGGTAAAGAAAATGTTGTTTTTGTATGCGAAATAAAAATGCCAAAAGGGTTCATTAAAAGAGACTTTACAAAACTTTGTCCGTTGCCTGATACGGAATTCTAAGTTTTTGCGTTTGACACCTTTCTTTGTTGGACTTTTATTATGTTGTTAAATGCAGTTGCTTTAAGGTCGGAGGCATGTTTTGATTTGGTTATAACAGCGTTTCAGTGGGCTTATTATATGTCGACATGATAAGCGCCTTAGTGCACTTACAAGATTTGAACGTGACGTTGGCATGAGCTGATGGAATCTAGTTCACCATGACCGATGACATGTGGCAGCTTGAGATTTTTCAGTTGTTTAACAGAACAACAGACACAACAAGAAAATAGAAGACCCCGGCAAATATTTCTCGATATTTTATTTTTCCTATTTTAATACAGTCCGCTCTAATAAAATTTACGAACAATTCACGTCGTTTAATATGCGCGTTAGAAACAATTACTACATACACTTACAATTAATTTAAAAGAACTGCACCACAATTAAAACAATATAACTAAATATACAAGTTTCTTATAAAAACAAAATTGTCTACAATATCCATAAATATAGTTAAAATTTAATTAGTCTTAAATAATTGATAATTTATCAATTATCATCAAAAAATTGTTGAATGCTATAATAAGCTTTTTACATAAAAAAAACTGCAGCTACACGCATCTAAGCGCATCAGTGTTAGTTTCATTTAAAGGTTTATTAAGTAATGATTTGTTTAGTTGATTACTTGCTTAAGATCATACATAAGTATTTTTACTGTGCAGTAATGATTTTGTTGTTCGGGAGTTGGTCACCTTAAATTAAGTCATTTTTTAAGGTATCACCCCACTCCATTTTTTTTCAAAAATAATAATTTTGCAAACTAACTCAATGGCTCATTAGAAAAGGTGTTTTTATTGAGAAAACACTTTAGCTCATTAAAATCCGTGCAGTCGTTTTTGAGTTAAAAGCATTTAAAGTTACTTTTTAAAAAATTAATATCTCAAAAACGAAACAGAATTGAGAGTGAACTGTTATGATCTTACGTTGAATAAAAAAAAGTCTACATGTTACTCATTTGAGTTCTACATTGGTTCTCTATTGAAAAACAATAAAATTATACATAAGCATTCAAAAACTAGTTTAAAACAATAGCTACTTAACATAAATAAAATATTCCCTAATTATTCTAAATACGTGCTACTAAACATAATAACTAGCTATACTTAATAACAATCCAATGTTATGCCTTAAAATACCAAATTTACCTGTTTTTAGATATTTCTAAAATTCCTGTAAAATATCCTTACACTACACCTCCTACGAATTTAACTCTATTTTTATGAACTTCAATAATATAAATAATAAATTTTTGGGTTCCGAACATAAAAAGTATACATTAACCAATCTCGTTTTACATTTAGCACTTTTGTTTTTAACAAAGTTATGATTGTTTTCCAAAAACTAAAACTACAGTTTTTTGCACTCGACGCGCGTTTCGCTAACAACGTTAGCATCATCAGGAGACGATAAATAATAAACTAAATTAACCCTCACTCTATCTTATATGCTATCTTTTAGTGGGCAGAGATAAGACTAATAATTTGTGATTGGTCACGCTTTATAATCCTATCTCCCCTCAACTAAAGAATAAAGTGTACTAAACGGAATGGGGCCTCTATCTTTATTTAAACTATTTCTGGATTTAATGATTTCCATACTTTCATATGCATTCATAAGTCTTTTGTTTGATACACATTTTAGAAGTTGTAGGTTATCTAATGTGAATCTATGATTGTTTTCAAAAGCATGCTCGGCCACACTTAACTTTTCTGTTCCTCCATATTTTAAGTGTGCTAAGTGTTCTTTGAATCGTGTTTGAATAGAGAGTCTTGTTTGGTCAACATATTTTTTGTCACAATCCATGCAACTAATTGCGTAAATTCCACTTTTTTATAGAACTGTAGTTTTATCCTGGGGATTTGCTAGTAAACTTCTGATTGTCTTTCCGGATTGATATACTAATTTAAGACCGGTGTTACTAAATACTTTTCGTATAATTAGGATTATAAGGAATTGATACAAATTTAGAGTCGGAGATATCTTTTTGTCTGAAAAAAGTGGAATTCCGAAAGGTCTTTTGAAAAGAATGTCTATTTATCAGCTTATTTATTAAGCCTTCGTCGCAACCGTTTTCGCAAGCTATATTCCTAATCCTATTCTTTTCTGCTTCAAATCTTTCTTTGTTTAAGGGGAAATTTACTAACCTATATGTTAAAAAGTGCAAACTTGCAAGCTTATGTTGTAAGCAATGAAAAAAGTCATTTGGAATACACCTGTTGGTGGCTGTGCCTTTTCTGTATAGGTTCAATTCTAATTAAATTTCTTATAACTTAAGTTTCTAGAAATGGCAGTGTATCGTTGTTCTCTGTTTCATAAGTAAATTTAATTGTGGGATTTATTTTTTCCATAAAATTTTCAACACTATTTACTTTAGTGTGAATACTGCAAACACATCGTCTACATACCTGAACCATACTCTGAGGAAATACTCAAATTCTTTACTTATATCTAATTCAAATTTGCTCATAAAGAGGTTTGCAATAAAAGGTAATAAACTATTACCCATTGTGGTTCCTTCTAATTGTTGGTAGTAGTTATTTTTATATTGAAATTAATTTTGATTCCTGCAGAGTTTTGTTAAAGATAGGTATTCTAAAGTCTGTTTGTCTTCTAGATTGTTTTTTCTTAGTAGTTTAACTTTGTTGATAAACTCAAGGGAACTTTGAACAGAAAAACCTTTTTCCTTTCTAGTTAAATTTTCAAACTCGTTTGCTAGCTATTTCGAAATATAAATCACAAATTATGAGTCTTATCTCCGCCCACTAAAAATAGTATATAAGATGGAGTGTAGGTTAATTTAGTTTATTATTTATCGTGTCCTGATGATGCTAACGTTGTTAGCGAAACGTGCGTCGAGTGCAAAAAAGTGTAGTTTTGGTTTGTGGAAAACAATCATAACTTTGTTATAGTGCAAGCAAAGATTCGAAATTTCCAACAAAGTTGAGATGGCTTTCACGGTCAGCGGAACTAAATCTCCATCGTAAATTTAGTACTAAGATTAAACTAGTTGGTGCAGATATTTGGTTTCTAAAATCTTGTAGAAAATTCATAGAGGCAATTCTCAATTCGCGCCCACTATGTCCCATGTCTGGCAATGCGAATAATTCAAATGTTCTTACTCCAGGTCACTTTTTGACTTTAGAACCACTAACTGCAGCCCCAGATGCTGACTTGTCTCATTTAAAATTAAATAGTTTAAGCCGCTGGCAACTTTTGCAGCGATTGCAACAAGTCTTTTGGGCCAGATGACACTGCGAGTACCTACATAACTTGCAAACAGTTACAAAATAGAAGCTAAACTGGAAATCGGTTAAATGGTAGTAATAAATCATAAACAAACAGTTGCATTAAATTGGCGTCTGGCGCGCACTATCGCCCTTTATCCAGGGTCTGACGGAGTCGCGAGGGTAGCGTGTGTAAAAATCGCGGCTGGTATATTTAAGAGACCGTTCTTGAAACTCTGTCCTTTACCTATTCCGTGGGCCGGAAAATGACTCGTTCCTTTTCTACTTCTGTAACTATTAATTAGTAAAATTTATATATAAATAAGAATAGTAGCCCAAATAATTCTTCAAAACAAACTCAGATATGGATTACATTGTGTACTTTAAATAAGCTACTTTACTATTCTTTTATGCTAAAAGGCTGACTTGAATTACTTTCAGCTAAGACATCTTTACTCAACTTATTAAATTGGAATTTACCTTCTCTTTCTTTATCGCGTTAGATATTTTTATATTAAAAGCAAAAAAGGGTGTTTTACTGGAAAAAGCGCCACGAAATTACCCAAAAATCAGTTGATGATAAACGATCGTTGTGCATCCTACTTGCTGATTTTTTAACACATGATTTTACATTTCCACAAAAAAAAAACTATTTTTGTGACTCTGGATTATCTCTGGACCGCTTCACACCTAGGAAGCGCCTCTAGGTTCTACTAGAAAAGAAGATCTGCTGATAAGTGGCTGAAAACGCACCCTTTTTGTTCGGATAAAATCTTTTATATATCTTATAAACTAAATTAGATTGCAGTCCACTCATGCCTCTACCAAAATGCTGAGCGCGCGTTAAAATCCGTACAACTATTAGTTCTAAATCTCTTTCAAACTCATTTTCACAACACTCACAATTCATCCCAGCACCCTGATTATCGGACTTTCTTTCTCTACCGCTGGTTGACCTTGAATGTGAATTTGACGGTAAACAACTGATTTTTGTTTTGAAATTATGTGTTTACTGAATTTAACGTATTTACATTTAAAAAATAAGAAGAGTGTGAAAATGGATTAGAAAGATTTCAACAAGAAGAATCATTTATAATACACGAAATATTTTGGGACGAGACATAATCGTGGGTACTATCTTTTTCTGGCACTTCTAGGAAGTTTTGTTGGTTTTTTTGAGATAATGTTTTATCTCCGATAAATTAATCTTAGCTTGAAAACTACTTAGAAAATCGCACCCGAACAGCAGTGAGTAAGTTAAACCAGGAATCTCTAAAAACTCTTGTACATATTGAAAGCTTTCAATTTTAAAAGGTGTTTCTGCTTGTAAAGGTACTTTTTTCTGTTTTGTTCTAAAAGCCCCAATAACCTCTACTACAGTACACTTCATATGTGGAATTTCACTATGTAAAGGTGACATACGCAAACCACACTTCCTCAGAAACCGCGGAGACGCAGCTACTGCTATCAACCAAACCCCACATATGAAGGTTGAACATTTTTGCCCTGATTTGCGGAGTGTGATTGTTTGTCAATTTCGTGATCGAAAAAATAAAACAGCCCCGGACTTTGGTCCACCCAAATTGGGGCTCCCTTTCGTTTACCGAACAAACCCCTTCAATTTCTGTTATCTTTTATTTTGACTAAACGAAGGTCTATTTTGGATTTTTTTCTGAAAGCTCTTCTATTTTCCTGATTGGTTTCATGATTTGTGTCAAAATGCCAAAATAATTCTCCGCCTGTCTCAAACGTTCTAGCACCTAGTCTAGATTATTTATGCCTACTAGGACATATAAAACATTCGGGAGAAAAGGCCTTGCAATAATTGAAATTAACTGATTTTCAGTATAAGGCAAAGTAAAAAATTTTGCGAGGACAACACACTAATTAAAATGATTTATAAAACTGTTGATACGCTCTCTAAACTTACTAGATTCTAATTTCGTTTCTAGTTGTTGCTCATCTCCCCATTATTGTTCTGTAAAATTACATTCTCTGGTAGCTGTAGAATTGGTCAGAGAACGCATCCCACCAAGTTTTTACATTTTTTTTTAAATAGATTGTTTGATCTTTTTGTATTGACAGCTTTTTCTAAACTTTACAAAAATTGCACCCTCATTATCGAAAAATGGTAGAAATCTTATGGCTTCAGAAACCGAAAAATTATAAAAATTTACATTGTTGCCACTACTATCCTGACTATCTAAGCTTAAATTATCCCAACTAGGCCTATTATCTATTACCGAACTAACTATATTTGTGTGAATGCCCTGCAATTAAGTTAACCACGAATTTGCTGATGACGATCTGTGGCGAGGGACGCTGGATGATCACGGCGTGTTTACTTACGTGGAGATAAAGGGCTGGCCGTTAGGCATGATTCAGCAACTTTGTTTTTATATATAAAATTAGTATGTTTATATTGGAATATTGAAAATATAATCAGTTCTTTTGGTAAACCCGTCATTTTAATTAAATAAAATCCTTTACCATTTTTATCAGAAAGTGAGATTTAAGTTTAGTGGAACTTCTATAAGTGCGTTATCCAGAAAATATGGGAAAAACAAAGCACAAACGACACTGTCGAAGTCGTAGCGTAAGCAGTGGCGCTTCTGAAAAGTACAATCGCAAAAGAAGTACGAAACAGAAAGAACGTCCCGAAAAACGTTTCTATACCCTGCCGCCCGCGCCACCACCTTCGACGGATGGAAATTTAAATCCAGGTTTGCTAGATATAGTCAAATTATTTAGGAGTGCATATATTAAGTGGTAGTGACGAGGTTAACTTAATTGTGGGTGGACTAGAAAATCAAAATATTAAATCTGCGGTTAACGCCGCTAATATTACAGACCCTGCTAAACTAGCTGCTTATTTAAAATCTTTTGAACTAACCCAAAATTTTGACCGAGCTTAACCGGCTCAACATAAAACTAAGCACAATAAAAGGCATTGAAATGACCATTGAGCTACAATCTGATACACCGGTAGTGCAAAGACCTTATAGACTTGCAAAAGCTGAAAAACTGGAACTACGCAAAATTATTAATGAACTTCTACTAAACGAAACCATTCGCTCATCAAAGTCGTCATTTGCGAGTCCAGTAATCATGGTTAATAAAAAACTCGGTCAGAAGCGTCTATGTGTTGATTACGGTCTTGTCAACAAACAAACGATAAAACAAAGTTATCCTCTACCCATAATCAAAAACCTTATAGATAGGTTAGCTGGTCAAAAATATTTTACAATGCTAGAATGCAGATTAGGATAACCACAAATAGGTATCTCCGAAGAATCTATTCCGATAACTGCATTCGTCACCCCCGAGGGAAAAATATGAATATTTTAAAAAGCCTTTTGGACTAACTAATGCACCGTATATATTTCAGAAAGCTATTGGGAAATCAATTTAACCGTGGCGACCTGATTTTTTTGCAAAACTTTACGTCATTGCATTTGTTTTCCATGGCAACGCGGAGAGTTTATTTATTTTTGTCCACAGTGGGATACCAGAGCTTTTTTTGCACCGGGTCAAAAATTTGGGGATAGTTTACTTATTTTCATTTCGGATTCCGCGCCACTAAAGGACATAAGTTTTTTTTACTTTCGCTTCCGTGTAACTCATGATGCGTTGCTGTAGCCCGAACTTGCCTTATCATTACCGCAGCTGTACGGTACCACCGCGCAAATAAACCTTTAGGTCCATGTGACTGCGTGTTTATTTTTCAGACAAAAACAATAAGTTTTTCTATTTGTGGCTTGGTTTTTGCTAATGTAGTACATTATTTGCCTCTTGGTGTGCTTAAAGACTCCGAAAATATGCAATGGATCAAGAAAAAATAAAAGGAAGCATATTCTTAAGGTAAAACCTCGGGTTGACTATACATTTTCTGAATAAGTATTGTTGTCTTTATAAGGGTTTTTCCCTTGGTTTTTTCTTGAAAGGTAATTATGCATTATACGGTTTTCTGGCATTTTTTATTTTTTATGAAAAATTCTTTATGGCGGCACCTACTAGGGTCCCTAGGGCCCCAAATCCGGCTGCGCCCGATTTTTTTTTTTAAAGAGAAAAAAGGGTGCCTGGAGAGGGGATGTAATGTGTTTTTTTCATTGTTTTGGGTTGGGTTGGATTAGTTTGGGTTGGACTGTGTTGGATTGGGTTGTTTTGGTAAAAAATTTTTTTAAAAAAAACCAACGGGCGCATGCGAATTTGGGGTCCTAGGGACCATTGTAGGTGCCCCCATAAAGAATTTTTCATAAAAAATCAAAAATGGCAGAAAATTGTATACTGCATAATTACCCCTTGAAATAACTACAAGTGACTAGGCAATGTTGTTAGTTTAAGGAAATTTCTTCCTTTTAGATTCTTTTAAGGTGTATTCAGAGTTCCATAACTATAGCATGCATATGTTGCTGTCCTCAGTTACTACGTTTATACGCACCTAAAAGCGCTTTTATATAAGGATGGTTTTAAATAAAATCGCTTTCTTCGAGGGTTATGTCCTTCATTAAATGTCAGTTTAAAGAAAAAACAAATAAAACAACATAATTAATTAATTAATTAACAACAGATTTTTTGAAAGACTAGGGTTTAGTATTTTCTTTAGGTTAGAAGAAATGCACTAAAGTGTTTATAACGACCCTAAAATAGGCCAACACTGTTCTTAACTAAAACAACCAGTTAACTCATTTTCATTTTAGTATCCTTTGGCCTATGATCAATGCCATATTGACACCAAACTGACAGAAAATCTATGTTTAACTTGTCAGTTTGGTTATAAAAATGGCAGCCACAGTAGGCTAAAGGGCACTGAGGCAGTAGGATTTAACTGACCTTTTAGTTGAGAAAGGTGTTGAATGGGCTTTTGAGTGATAAACCGCTTCCAAATAAAATCGATTTAGTGCTTAAAAATCGGTTGTAGTGGTGTTTACATGACAACATTTTCAAACCATCCTTATATAAAAGCGCTTTAAGAGGCCTATATAAACAAAGTAAGTGTTCCGTAAGCCACAAGCGGTATGCAGTAAGAGCAGCATGCATTTGTTATTGTTTATTTTCCTTGCATCTTACCTCATACCACTTGCCTTACAGAACTCTAAATATGCCTTTATTCCTCTGGAAAACAAGTTATTTTATGTAGGTACCTATATATAATAAGTATGTTTTTCCTTTTTGAAGGGTGGACTACTCAGTTGACTACCACTAACATATGTGGAATTAGGTAGCATACAAATTAATAGTCCCACAGCCCATAACTTAAATTGTTAAGACCTTGCCGGACTTTGCATAATATTTATTCTTTATGTCCACTCAGATGACATTTTAAACATATATATTCTTAAATTTGTAACTTTTTTAACAAGAAATGGACAAACATTTTGTCAAAAAAATATATTTTGTCATTAAGCCCCTCTTGATAGCATCGAAAAGTTAAATTAAGCGCCTCACAGCTGATTTTTCAAGGATTGCTTTATAAGTATTTAAAACACATGGTCACATTATCTAATTTAAACATTACCGAGAAATTCTGTTGAAAGGACCTTAACTTAAGTTAAGGGTTAAGTTTGGAGAGGTCTCTAAAAATACCCCTTAGAACATCTTGAAGAACACATACAAAGTCTCAACGGTGAGGTAGTCATAAATTTTCATTGGCCTGGGCTCACGGACTATAATGAAAATATTAGGTAAAGAATAAAAACATTATACAAAAAAATAGTTAGGCACATTTTGCTCACTTTGGCTCATTTACTTATTTCTAAGTTTTCTCTACAGTAAAGCTAGAGAAAGTCCAGTTTTTAATACCTACCTCTATGCACTTTTTAAGAGTTGAAAATAAAATTAGGACCTGAATATTTTTGTAAATTTAAGGTGTCCAAGATTCCCCTCACGTTTGTTCAAGAATAAGCATACTGGCCTGAGGAAACTGTCTAGGAGGGAGGGTTCCTGAAAATACTAATAAGAAGGCTGCTCCACCTGGCAAAAAAAAACCTATGTGAACAGTAGAAAAGAATATGCAATGATGAATACAATAAGCCTTGCAATAAGCAAACTAGCTGCAGTGTCAGGGATTTCCTAAATCATGCCTTATTGTATGAAAGAAATCTATCAAGATGGAATGACACTGCTTTTCTTGTCTTCAAGGTATATATATAAAATTCAGAATTAAAATTCTTATTGTAACAATTTTAATCAGTCAGAGTATGTATGGAATTGAAAAACCAAGAAAAGTTGAGAAATGTATTCTTTGAAAAGGTCAGGAAATTTGACAAAAAAATATACAAAAACAAGGAAAATCTGGAAGCCCATCTGGAAAAAATTGATTTAAAAACAAATTAGAATCATGAAATTTGTCAAAATAAAATTTTGAAGCTGCTTTCTTTTATACAAAATTCTTGAAAAAATTATGATAAGTTTCTTACAAATGGTTAGGAAAAACTGGGAGATATCAGAGAATCCAATTAAAGGTTTTCTGTACAAACTCTGTTATTGACCTTATGTACTGATGCCTTTCTCATTTAAATCGCTTACCCAAAATTATTACTTCTTGTGCAAACTCAAAAATAAATAGTTCAAATAAAATCCAAAAACTTAATATTTAATATGCTTGCACACACAGAAATACTACCTATTTATTTTTGTTGGCATATAGGTAGGTACCAAATGTAATGTTTCATCTCTTGCTATCTTTTATGTAAACTTGTGTTTTCTGTTAGTGAATCATTTATTGTGTAAAAATTTGAAATGTGTAGCTTCTGAAAGAGATACCTACAGGTCCAAAAATCTCTATAATTTCCTAATAAAAGATCCTTGAACTAAAACTCGGTTGCGGCAAAGATAGGGTTGCAGAAATACTTTCTCTTTTTTGGAGTTCTGTTTTTGTTGTAAGTGAACATTTATTAAAGCACTCCTTACTAGTACTAAAAAAAGCGTTGTAGCTAAATTAGACAAATGTTTACCTCTAATTTTTTTTATTTTCAGATTTTGGAATTTAGGTAAGAAAACTACCAGAATGAACAATACAATTTTTATACATTTTAGTTACTCACAGAACAATAACAACTATATGGGTATAATACTATAGCATTTTTGTGTTGTAGAAATATTTTTAGCAATTTTAATTAACTATATATAATAAAATTTTAAAAAATATGCTGAAAAATTACATTTTTACATATACACCTCATTCCAAATTCTCCGGACCCATTTCAATATGGCAGTTGATAATTAAACACAGAAGCTAAATGAAACTGTCATTGTCAGTGTCAAAAAAACTGGTCTGCAGCAATTTGGAATGGAGTGTAATAAATATTTCAATGTAAAACATAATTAAATGTATTTGGTGGGCATTTCTGTTTTACGTCTCAGGACCGCGTGCCTACCGATGGTCACAAAACAGTGGAGGATTTGTGTCTACCGGTGGGCATCTGGTCCTTGGAAGTAAAACTAAATGCACACATGGCTCAACTTGTTGAGGTGATTATGGCCAAAACATTATAAACACCTATAGATATGCAATTAAATAAATTAATTTAAAAACTTATCTCAAAAATACTTATTAATAATCATTTAAATTAAATCTAACTTAAAAAAGAAAAGAATAACATGTTATTTTTTTCCTTCTTTGGAACCGCCAATTAGTGGCTGTAGTTTCAAATATCAGGCTTCACGTGGTTAGGTTCTGAAATTAAAAAAAAAAACAAAAGTATAAGTGTATGAACTGAAAAAATATTTTCTTTAGAGAAAACAACAAAATTGAAGAAAGAGCTTGATAACAGATATTTTTTTACTGATTTTGGGGAACTTGAACCCAGATATTTAAGGTGGTGTCACTTTTTTAAAAATAACTAATAAAAAAATAAAACAAAATATAGGCATCTGATACATCAATTTAGGGTTTTTTGAGTTCCTGTAATCCATTTATGTGATTTAAAAATTCTTAGAAGTATCTAAGGGTTCTAGTAGCAGTAAACATTTTGCATGCATAATTGATTAATTTTAGTTTTTTTGGTTGATTTTAATTTGTACAGGTGTACATTTTATGAATCCGATTAATGCCACTCTGATACCCTTGTAAAACTCAAAATATTTAAGATGGGACACAAACATTTTAGAAGAAACCAGATCAAATACAGACATATGATATATCAAATTGAGGGTTTTGGGATCCACTGATATCATTCTTTGGATAAAAAAAAAATTCTGGAGATAATAGAAGGATCTTGGGACAAAATTTTGGGACCCAGTCCAAACTTATATTACCTCTTAACATATATACAACTTTAAAAGACTTAAAAATATCCAAATCGATATATTTCCCTAAAAATACCTCTAAATCCTCGTCTGAATCCCTATTGTAATAATTGGAAGACCCAAAAAACCCCTAAATCAATATATCACATATCTTTTACACCAATAATTTTTTTATGTTGCCCATTCAGGCTCTTTACATTACCCCTAAAAACTGTTAACCCCCAAAATGAATTTGGTTAACCCCAGAATTTCCAAAGTGATGTCTTTCTATCAATAGTATGTTGTTTTTACCACTTTACCCCTAAAAATCACCCTTAGGCCCCTTAAATTACCCCTAAAATTTTTTTTTTACACCAAAAATGAATTCAGTTTATCCAAAAATTTCTTAATTGAGGTCACAAGTTTTTTTGTCATTTACGATTCTTTTTGCCCCTAGGAACCTTAATTATATTATTCCCAAAAAATGTTTATTCTAAAAAATGGAATCAGTGTTTCCAAAAACCCTGAGGTTAATGTATTATACGTGTGTACTTGATCATCAAAATTTTGTGCTTTTAAGTCGCCATCATCGCCATCTGGAATATTTGGGGTGTCAAAAAAAGTATATATTCCGAAAAAAATGGATTTATATATAGTCCATTTTTGATGTGTTTATTTAAAAAAATGTTTACTGTTAAATCTGTTCTTAGAGCCCTTATGGTGCCTATATTATTTTTTATTTTTTGGAGTTCTCCCAAAGGAGCCAGAGTTTCATCACCTGGATTTGTTAGCTTAGCTACCAAAATCCGTCAAAAAACCTTTATTATCAAGCGCTTCCTTCAAACATTGGCATCTTGACTTATTCTTGAAATAACTCAAATTCATGTTCAATGAAAACATAACAGAGGTGTTTTTGAGTATTTGGTGAACACTTGAAAAACATTATACTATTACTTTTTAATATATTTTTTTCCATAAACAGGCTTTTTGGGGGTGACTTGAGGGATATGAGTTTTTCCAGGAGAAATTATATAAAAAAAGTGTCTCGAATGACATCTTATTTAGAAGATCGTTTAAATTGCTTTACAAACATGCAAGATATTAAGTTTAAATTTGTCAAGGAGCGACAAATAAACAATTTCTTGCACAAAAGTCAGGAAAAAATCGTTGGTTTTAAAGTTACATTTTTCATAATAAAAAAGGGAATAATCATTTTATGATTTTTTTCTGATTTTTTTCTCAAACATACCATCCAAATAACCCTACTTTTATTCTTTAAATTTTGGTGGTCAAACTGATCCGCTGAAAAGGTTTAAACCTTTTCTTCATTCCATACCAAATTTAAAAGCAAATATCTTAAACACCAGTCATCCTAGCTTTTTAAAATTTTGACATAATTAATAGTAAAGACGTTTAAAAGACCTTTCCCTTTTTAAATTCCAGAGATAAAAATTACCCTATGAAATTTCCAACAGAGCCAAAAAGTATCTGTAAGTGTCCCCCTTCAAAATTGTTATCTGTTTTGTTCTTTGTGTATAGTTTATCTGTTTTTCCTAATGGAATTGAAATAGATGAGGGGAGGCTCAAAACATGTCCAGAAATAGGTCGAGAAAATTTGCAATAAACAATAAGAGTTAAATTAATTTTTGATATCGGATCTAGACTATAATAAATTTTGTATATTTAAGGAAGTTTTACCAAATATAATTGAAATCAGAAGCAAAAACTTACTTTGAGTTTATAGATTATTATTCTTTGTTTGGTGCTGACTCTATAGAACCATCTTGTTTTGTTATACATTTTAGATGGCAAAATATCCACTGCTCTGTATGTTTGGGTACAAATTGTAGACTTTTTAATTTATAGATTATTATTCTTCTCTGGGTGGTGGCACTTTAGAATCTTCTTCTTTTTCATTTTAGGTAGTTGCCTAAATATCCACTGCTCCATATGTTTTGTTATTATATACATCTCCTAAAAGAATAATAAAAATAACAAGAAATATTCCATCTCTAAATTTTGTTTCTATATTTTGCACTTTAGGCGAGGACAACCAATATTTCTTAAAAATTTTCTTTTGAGTGGCACATGTTTATAAACTGTTTAAAAGATTTTTTGCATAATAATTTTTATGTACAGAAGCAGATGTTTGGTTTTGTTATCTAAGTTATAAGTTAGAGACAAAAGTATCAAGCCAAAGTAAATCAAGTTTTGTAATCTGCTGTTTTATTTTCCTGTGTTATATGAGTTTCAAAATCTAAGCAGGTTCACAGTGCATGATTCAACTTTCATAGAAGTGTTCACTAACCACCAGTTATGACATACACACATAGTATTTGATCCTGTGTATTTAATTTATTTGAAAGATGAATGAGCAACTATTTATATTTTAAAGAATTTTTCCTGATTAATGTTCTCCAATTTTCAAGTCACTAACCTATTTTATTCAAAAAACAAGAGAGACTAAGGGCTGGTTTCTCAAAAGCGAGCTTGTGTTAACTCAAGCAACATAACCTAGTAAAAATCTTTAAAAATCAGGTTAAAATTAACTCCAGGATAACCAGAGCTTCAAGGTGAGGGTAAGTTACCTTACCTCAGGGTTAACCTAAAAAAAATATTGGCTTAAAAACAGCAAGGAAACTGGGATTTATAGCTCGCGAGTTACTTTAAGTTTTTGATAATCCGCTATTGAGAAACTGGCCCTAAGAATAACTTTTTATCAGTAAAATTTTCCACAGTATTATTTCATGCTGCTCACTTAATATATTAAGGCTAAACGGTATTAGTGTAGTAAACAGTTTTCTTTAGATACCTATTTAATTCGTACCTGAGCCCCTAGGAAGTTCAAATTTACCAGTAATGAAACTTTTTTCATTTTTTTTTAACTAAAGCGGGAACTAAACCACCCAAATCCTGAACTCAAACCAACCCAGCACTTTTTAGCTATTCCAGCGCTCATAAATTTTAACTCTTTAAGGACCCTAGTCAGTGCCTACATACAAGATTTTTTTCATAAAAAAAACCAAGTAAAATACTAAAATTAAAAAAAAAACATTTACTGCAGTACTTGCTAAAAAAACGCTATCCAACTACATATGGTAATTATGCAGTATATGGTTTTCTGCCATTTTTGATTTTTTTTGAAAAATTCTTTATGGGGGCACCTTCTAGGGTCCCTAGGACCCCAAATCCGCCTGCGCCCGATTTTTTTTTTTTTAACGAGAAAAAAGGGTGCCCAGGGGGGGTTGTAAAGTGTTTTTTTAATTGTTTTGGGTTGGTTTGAATTAGGTTGGGTTGGACTGTGTTGGTTTGGTTTGTTTTAGTGAAAAAAAATTAAAAAAAAACAAAAAAAATCAAAAAAAAACCAACCGGCGCAGACGGATTTGGGGTCCTAGGAACCCTAGAAGGTGCCCCCATATAGAATTTTTCAAAAAAAATCAAAAATGGCAGAAAACCGTATACTGCATAATTACCCTACATATTAAAGTAACTGGGTGTAGTGTTTAAGGTTGCATTTACAAGTGCATTTATAATTGAATTTGAAACACTCCTGCTAGCTGTTACCACTGATTTAAAGACAACAGGTTAACTTAAAAAGCATGCAGATTTAAAAATCGGCTGCTGACGCTAAACGAAATAATCATATTCTATTTTAAACAGGAGCATCAACGACTAGCAAGAGTCTCTTCAACCTCTAAATGGAGCTTTACTGACCTGTTTTGTTAATACTCAAGTATCCGTGTGTTTTTGAAACTGCTGTTGGGATCTAAAATATAATCTTAGGCCTCTAAGATTTCACTAGTAAACTTGCACATAACTTATGCCGCAATAATTTAAATTTAAAAAAAAATTGAATCAAAATAAAAACAAAATTATGTGAAGTTATGGGAATGTTTCTAGGCGAACTCCTAGGAATTCCAGCGAGCCAGTAAAGTTATCTTGGTTCTTTGATAAACTCGGGGTAATGCTCGCGCAGCGCTAGGCCATTTTCGGCGGGCGACCGCATACGCGGAGTGGTTTCATATTCGTTTTTGAAAAAATATTTTTGAAAGATAAACATAACCTCGAATGGTTTTCTGTCAGAAAACGTAAAAATACCCTTCTGCCTACTGTGGGCCTTGTTGACAAAACACCTGCAGTTGCCATGGTATCGGGGGCTTTAGGATAGTTGGGGGCTTTAGGTTAGGGGGCGCTTTGCTTATTTTGATTTCCCAATAGACATGATATTAGGTGATTTAAGATTTACCAAAGTAGTGGCCTACTTAGATGATATGTTAGTTGCATCAGAGACTCTCGAGGAAAATCTGGAGATCTTGGGAATGGTTTTAAACAGGTTACAACAGTATGGTGTCAGTTTGCAACTTAAAAAATGTCAATTTCCAAATTGGAATCTATCGAAAAATTTCCTGTCCCGAAAGGTATGCACCAAGTTAGATAGTTTCTTGGGCTGATAGGGCACTTTAGACAGTTTATATCGGAGTATGTACTAAAATCCAAGGCACTTACCATTTTGCTTAAGTAGAATAATCCATGGCTATGGTCATTAGATCAGCAGAAAGCGTACGAATTTTGACTCTCTTCAACAAATAAAAAGAGATTATTCTATATACAGATGCTTGTCGATGTGTTTTAGCTGGAATATTGGTTCAGGTTGAAGATGGAACGTGAAAAAGTTGTTGGATACTATAGCAAAACCACTTGACCAACGGAACAGCGCTACCATTCATTCGAATTAGAGGCTCTTGCTATCGTTAAGTCCGCCACGCGATTCAGGCATTATTTAAAACCTTTCAAAATCTGTAAAGAACACGCGTTTCCCATTAAAAAATTAAAAGATATGTACCATTTTATTTTCATGAAATGATTCCAGTTCATTGCAAATTGTTAAAAATCGCGAAAGCCTCGAATAAAAAAAAAAATCACGGTAAAATTTAAACCTATACTTTATTACGAAAAATAGTTCATGGGCTAAATTTATTTAAATAAATTTTAAAAAACAAAAACCAGAGCGCAAGATTTTAAAACTACAATAAAATAAAATGATAAAAGTAACTAAGTACTTACAACCCTGGCTACTAAACTTCACTTAATAACCAGCACTAATAAACCAAGATAAGTATAATCGCCGGCATACTTTAAGCCACCACTATTGATGCACCGAACTGACGACCTGTTCATCTCGCGATTTGTAACTAAATAAACGCTCACAAAAATTATTCTGTACAAATGAGTCCCCACGTTAGAAAAAAAATCTGCGTCATCTCGCATTCCAATGTCTTCAAATTAGGGCAAAAATTATATTTCGCTGAATTAAAATCAAAGCAGGTCACCAGCTCAAAGTAGGTCACGAGATTCTTGCCTTTTCTTATTAAAACGTCTGATACACCAACATTCCTTCTAAAGAAAGGGGCCCGTGTTCCAAATTGGGGACCGTTTGACCCAGAAAAACAAAACCCCGTGATTTTAAAGAAATTCCAAAATGCTTACGAAAAATCAAGCCTGACGTCAGTAAAAATTTGATATAAAACAGCAAATTGGAACCAGAGAAAGGCAGTCTAAAAACAACCAGCAAATTAGTTAAAAGGTTCAGCCTAGTGTTTCAAAAGTAATTGTTACAAGAACTAAGTCGTGTTAATAGTGCCAAAATGACTCAAAATTTAAGTGTCTCCTTTTAAGGATAAAAATTGTACTTTTATTGAATAAGTTAGTTAGTAGCGAAAAATGTTGGTGGCTCTCGAACTAGTGAAATCCCAAACTGTCTAGCATGTAAGTGTTTAAAAAACTGAAACTCTTAGGAACTTTGATATACAGTTGAACAATGACAAGGTATTTTGTTTTTAAACGTATTATCCTAGAGAGATACTGAAAAATAGTTTCAAAGATCAGTTCGAAAGATCAGTCTTTAATGAATTTCTAAGCATCAGTTTTAATTATAAATCAGTTCTAAAAAGCAGTGACTTACATAGTGGAAAATGCAGCAGCAGTAAAAGTGTCCAGTTTAATTTAAAAAGTTCTCAAAATGACTTTGCCACGAAAATATTTTGAGCCAGATAAAAGACGACAGACCCAGAACGTAAGAATTAAATATTAATAATATTAGAACAATGCATGTAGTTTATTGATTAGGAAGTTAAAATATCGGCTTATTTCTGGAGATGAATGTAAACGTTTGTATTATGGCTATTCTTTAACCGATACAGACACATGTATGAGTGAAGGAATTAAAATTAACGGAATATTTTGTAGAATTATGTATGGATGGAACTTACATTTTAAATAAAATATTTATTATGTTTTGATCAAAAAATAAATCGAGTTGTCTATTTATAAATCCCAAAATTCAAGATTACTATGCACACTAAAACGCTCATGCCCAACATTGTAAAAAAATTGTGACGTCTCTTAAGGAGTTAAAAGTTATCCGCTCGAACTTTAGAAATAACCCTCAAGAGCCGATCTTCACATTGGTGTCAGAAGTGGGATTTTGGTTTTCGGTTGGCAGGAATTTTTTTTTCCGAAAAGTTCTAGGTCTCCTCAGACAGTGCATAATCCCAGGAAAAAATGGCGGACGAGACCGTAACACAGACTATCATCCATGTACCTCAGCAGGTAGTAATTGGAATTGAAGCTATACCCACCTACGACGGACAAGGCAGTATAGAGGACTTTTTGGCAATCATAGAAGAGACAGCAACGCTTGGAAATTGGTCAGAGCAACAAAAGGTTAGTGTCACAAGACTAAAGCTCAGGTTTAAAGCAAAACAGTATATAGATTCCGAGCCATCCTTAAAAGGAAGTACAACTTCATGGAATGATTTAAAGAAGGCCTTACGACAACAGTTTGTCAAACAACATGTAAGAGGTTCGGCAATGAAAAATTTTATCGAGTGCCGTCAGCGATCTGGAGAAACTTGCCGACAATTTTTAACCAGGTTAAAACTGTTAGCTAATCTTACCGTCTCTAGTACTCAGGCAGGCCAGCAACACATTCAAAATAAACTACAAGAAGACATTGCTACCCAGTTTTCATTAGGACTGCTAATGCCTATTAAGCAACGAGTTTTATCTAGCAATCCTCAAACCTTGGACAGTGCCTTAGAGATTGCGGAACGTGAGGAATCGATTGAAAATTTGCTACGACCAGCTACAAGAGAGGTTCGTGCTATGATAAGTGAATCTAACGGAAGAAGCTATCGACCGTCCAGCAACCAACGAGACATTGTCTGTTTTCGATGCCAGCAGAAAGGGCACATGAAACGGGACTGTACGCAGAAGAGAAGCGTCATATGTTTCCGTTGTCGCCAAGCAGGTCACATCATGAGTCAATGCAACCAGACACAGACGTCTTCTGCTAGCAGAAACTCGTTAAACTATCGTACAGCTACTCAGCAACCCCGGGGTCCAGCTGTCAACGAAGCAAATTGGGAGTAAAGGAAGAAAGGGTAGGGATCTACGCATGCACGCCGAGGGGAACCCCCTTTAATATAGTAAATGTAGAAGTTAATGGACAAAAATGTCGTGCATTAGTTGACTCGGGTGCTGTGATTTCCCTCATGAAAACCCATATTGCGGAGGGGTTCAGAAAAAAATTTAATGTGCAACAAAGATTAGTGGATATTCAAGGCAACACGATACCTACGCGAGGACAGGTATTGTGTTCAGTAATATTTGAAAAGGACGTCGAAGTATCCCATAAGTTTATGTTAATAGACTCGGATGGCTTTGGAGCTGATTTGCTGTTAGGATTAGACTTCCTACACAAATATGGGATAAAGATTGATTGGGGCGATGGCGTGATGTACGCGTTTGAAAAGGAAATACCTTTGTTTAATGAAAAAAGAAGTAGTCAAGATGAGGCTTGTTGCATAAGTAATACTAAGCAGTTAGAGGTAGTAAAGCGACAGTTACTTGATGTCCAAGAAGATGTAAAGCTACAGATACTTGAGATCAAGGAAGAAGCGAGACAACAGTGGATTAAAATTAAAAATGAGTTGGAGAAGATTTCGCTGTCAAAAGATAAAGTGTTTAGTTCGAGAATTCAGTTACAGCCAATAACTGAAGACTCTAGTGTTAGGATAGTTGGCTGCTGTCCTACACACCCTACCACCCAGATGATTGAACATGGAACTCAGACGACAGAAGAAAGGAAGACTGCAGCTTCCAAGAAAATTTGCTCCACTCAGAAGACAGTTAAGACATCGGAGAGTTGTACAGAAGTGACTGACCGCCCAGAAGCTAGCAATAAGAAAGAGAGTAGGGGGAAAGAATATGAGGAAAAGGGATTTTCAGTGTACTTAAAGGAAGATTTATGTATTCCACCTCATAGTCATGCACTCTGTTCAGCCACTGTAAGTAGAAATTCAAAAGCCTCGGCCGAGCAACTAGTTTTAGAACCAGTTTGGAATACCCCAAGGGGTCTACTTGTGGCCAGAGTACTATGTAGGAATACAGACAGGGTACCGCTACAGTTAACAAACATTACAGGAACTGAGTTAATAGTTCCCAGGAAGATGATAATAGCAAAAGCTTTTGAAGCAGAACATGAATCTATGGAACTTCCTGCAGATGACCGGGTCCACTACGAACTAGATGAGAATTATGCAAGCGAGATGATTGCTAGGTTAAAAATTGCCCACGATAAAGCTAAAAAGAGTATTGAAGAAAGCGTTGACTACCGATGTAATCGGCTCAATCGGCGAAAAACTAGAAAGGAGTTAAAAGTTGGAGACTTAGTTTACCTGTATACGCCAGTTATTCCAGGAACACGAAAACGTTTAGCTACAAAATTTTATAGTAAATGGTCAGGACCATACCGTATTATAAAACAAAGCAGTCCAGTTAATTTTACGATAAAGAAGCTTAGTGGTGGAAAAGAGAGATTGGTACATGCAGAACGACTTAAGCTCTACAGTTCCAACGAGATACCGGTGGACCAACTATCTCACGGATCTCGACCAGAAGAACCCGATGAATTAGAAAATAATGCGGAAGATGATGATGGAGTACAAGATCGAATAGATGAATACTTAGAGCATAGAAATCGCAACCCTATAGTAATAAATGAAGAAATGGAGGATAATGAGAACCATGCTTCTAGCGAGGACAGTTTGTATTCCGCACTTTCAAGCGAAAATGACAACGAGAGTACAGACGACGAGCCTGAACCACCTAGACGAACTAGAACTAGGGATATCAGGTTGCCTGCGCGATTTCGCGACTATCAAATGTAAATTAAACCAGGGAGCCACCAGAAAGTTAGAATAAAATTTAGAATTAAAGATATGTTATTGTTGTAGATATATATAACGGAATTATGGGTGCATCTAGTCATTATTCAAGTAGTGTTAAAAGGAAGCCTAACCTTAATTGCATATGATTGCAGAAATCCTTCAACCAATATAACGTCTATTTCATTGAGAGACGTTGGAGTTTGTCCAGATCCAGATCCAGAAAGAACCGATATCAGTACTTACCCGTTAAATCGTGTTTCCTACAAGTAACCAGACTAATATCACATTGTGGTGCATTTTCGCATGCATCTACTGTAGAAGACGGTTATGGCACATTTTTACATCAAGTAGGTTCGGAAGAATGTCAAAAAATCCACAGCTACAAAGAATATCGAGGATTCGGTAAGGTTTTCTCAAATCTGAAACCAAACTCAACCACTACAATATCCATAACGTTGGCGGGCTCTATAGACGATAAAGGTAATTGTGAAGGTACTGAATACATTGAAAACAGCAAGAAATGGAAGCAAGTAGTAGTTACTGCGGAAGTAAAAATAATACTGCAAGACTACATAGGTAAAGCTAGTTTAGAGTCGAACGAAATCCGTTTATCCAACGGGGTATCCTGCTCTTATAATTTAGGCTATTGTTTAGACTACACCATAGGAGAAAGCACTTGGGAGAAATTCAAGCCCCAGGATTGCGATCAGTATAGTATTCTGTACGAGGGCACTGCCTCACTGATTCAAGAAAAAGCTATAATGACTCATAAATATGTAGTCATTGAAGACAGAGCAAAGATATTTGCCATACAGCTACAAAAGAAAACTGTAGTTTGCGGTATAGTCTTATGGGAAAGCGAGCACCCTAGATTACAAATTATAGAGAAAACCGACTCAAAGCAACTTACACCATGGTCAATAAAGGGGGGTTACCACAGAGACGCCGATTTAATAACGTATGTAAATACCAAGTTTCTATATGTTGAGCAGTCTTTTAAGAGAAGTTTAAACAACATGTTCGCTGAAACAATTCATCGCAGGTGCATGTTGCACAGGGAAATTTTAAAGAATAGATTAATAATGGCCACCATAGCTCCTAATTTAGTAGCTACGTTACTAAAAGACACTCTTGGGTGGGCAGCTAGAATGATGGGTGAGACATTGTATATCATGAAATGTTTTCCGATTGTGGTCGACGTACGCAGAGAAAATAACTGTTATGTAGAACTACCAGTCACAGCATACAACCGAAGTTATTTCGTTTCACCTATTACCAAAATTTTAACCGAGCATGGAGAACAAGTAGACTGTAATTCCATAATACCACCATCTTATTATCTAGACAATCCATGGATAAGTTTTGATCCATTTCCGGTGCTAGGACGAACCCCTCATCAGCTCAGACCAGATACAGAGGAACCATTTACTTTTAGCCCTATAAAGAGTCTAGGATCAGGCGGTATTTATACCAACGATGAAATTGAAAAAGCTCAAACTGCAATGATTTTTCAAATAGAACGTCCAGCATTAAACAATATGCTGTTACGAAAAATTAGCGGCCAACCCGTAAATCCCCAGGGCTTTACTACCTTATCGTTATTTGATGCAGAGGAACTAGAAAAGTTAGCAGATTCTACCATCAGAAAATTATATGGAATTTTCGAAATGCTAGGAAAATTTACATCCAGTATGCTAGGCGTCTATGTTATCTATAGAGTAATTAAATTTATACTGGAATCATTTTTAAATGCTCTAGCATTGCACAAAATGGGTGGTTGTAATTTCCACTTATTGGCATCGTTTTGGGACACGTTGACATTATTCATTTTACACCGCAACCATCAACAATCGCAAAACTCGTCTTCAGAAAAGACCTACCGGCCAAACTCAGAAACTTTATGCAGTGAATTTAGAATAGAAAGTGACACACCGCCGAAATCTCAAGGAATTCTGAAACACGTTGTCAACAAACCATCTACTTCGCCATATGTAACTTTTCAACAGGAATTAAAAGAAATTCCCCCTGTAACTTGGAGCCTATATGAGAAACATGAATTGCCCACCGCACCAAAGAAATAATTTTATAACGTGCTTTATACTGTTAGCGCCACCTAAATTTTACTTGACATATTTACAGACCGCAACGAACACACCTATCCAAAGACATCGATTGCCATACGCAGCGCGCTAACTTACAGCTGGCCCGCTTAAGTAGGGGTACCAGCCAAAATACAAATAAAATAATATCTATGATTGCGATTAAATACCTATAACCCGATACCTAGACTAATAAAATTTCTTCAAAGAAATCTAAAGCATAGGAGCATGACCAAGTGTGACCTAAAACGGGAAGAAAAGTGCTGAATTGTTATTTTAAAGAGGCTCGATATCCAGAATTTGTTTACATTTTAAAAATTCGAGCTAATAGCCGTAGTCAATAGAACCTTATTGAAAACCCAGATTTAGTAGGACTATATGACGTGACAATTATTAGAAACGACTAAAAGAGACGAAATGAGAACCCAATTCACTTAGAGTAGTTAAGAGACATTTTAAAATAGAGCAAGGAGTAGGGTATACGATCAACAACCTCTGGTCATTTAATAAAAACTTGCACCATTTCTAATCCTTAATCAGTGGGGGCTAGTTATTAAAGACGATTTTTTTTTTAAATAAAATCCAAACCAAGTTAAATAGTTGAACAAAAAATATTTTTAAAAACTATACTGTGAGTGCTGGTAAAAAAAAACCAAAACAAAAACTAACTAGTGTTATTAAAAAAAAAAAACGAACAATAAAGATGATTTGGATAACTACGTTTCTATATTATGTGCGGTGTATCCAAGAACTACCAGTGAAGGAGCTGGTATATCGTTTGGCCTTTTACCATTTGTGGGAACTGACCACAAACTATGCCAATCCAGAGTACCGGGTGCCCCAGTACGAGGCCACCCTAGCGATTTTGGCCACATGGAGAATGGTCATTCACCTGGAATATACAATGTTGCGATACCAGCTACATGGAGGGCCACAGGTCCAGCTTCCTCCATGTCAGTGCGCGCTGTGCGTACCACCCCAGGTGAATCTTTTCACCCCAAGACACTATTGGGCCACCTGGGCACATTTAATAAATTTTTTTACTTGTGCTTGCCCTATATGTATATTTACCATGCCTTGCGAGCACATGCAACTACAGCACGCACGACCTCAGGCACTGCTTCAGCCAGTAGCACTAATTTCCCCAAGACCAGTCCCAGTTCCACCGCAAGGAAATCCACCGCCACCACGACACCGTTTGCCACCCCTTGTTCCGATGCCCCACAGAAACCAGCAGTTACCAGCAGTACGGCCAGTATTACGAAACTTATTAATTCGGCCCAACAACCCATTGGATCGAAACCAATATGTCATTGCCCAAGAACCTGGCAATGCCTTGAGATTTCGAATTCGCAGACGCCGCCCAGAATCACCGGACAGTGGCGTGGACGAACCAAGAATTCCCGAACCAGAAAGAGAAGAGTAGAGGAGTAATTGAAGTAATCTTATAGTAATAATCTTTCAGTTTTTTTATACATTATACTTATACAAGTTTATTTAGATAGGTTGTTATTATGAACAATTTTCATTATTAACCATTTTTTTTATATATTATTTTTTTTATATACCATATTTATACCTATATATTTTTAACCATCCTATATCCATTTACTTATTTTATTATATACAAAATTTTATTCAATTTAAGTTTTCTGTTTTAGCAGTAAGCAATCCTTACCTTTTGAGTCATAAAAATAATGCACTAGGCCCTAACGAATAAAATAGTGGCCACTGGCAAATTTAATGGGCTTTAATATTAAAACAAACATCCTCGAAAGATATTGTTGAGAATAGCCTTACGGCATTCCATTAATTATTTTAAAATGACCTACAACGAGGCATAAATATCATTTAAAAGAACAAAAATCCATCTATATATACAAGAAAAGGAGAATACTGTGAAGGTACGTTTTTTTTGAACATTAAAACTGTCGGGTATTTTGATTATTAAAGTTTTATTTAAAAAAAAAATATATAGAAATACAACCATCAATAAAATAGTTGAACACACACCAAACCTACCCTAAAGAAGCCAAAATTAAAAATATCCTTAAAATTATATAATTATTTTTAGAACTACGCTTTTAATAAGTATATTTAAATCTAAGAAATAAACCACAATCGTCCAAATTATCGTATAATTGCCATTGTAGTCTGTCCGTGGATATATAACCTGTAAAAATTAAAAAGCAAATGGTCATCAAATTTTAAAAACCCCGCTTGTGACATATCAAACAGAAGGTATTCATTTATAAACCACAACAATTGAGTTTTAAAAGTAGTAGATTTAGACGAAAACCTCTGTTATTATATTCACGTTAAAAAAAAACCAAATTTCACAGCTGACTGCACCTTGTAAACAAAACCTACAAGTGTGCCTAACCCAAGAGGGTATTAGATTTCATAATTTACGACCAAATAAAGATCTTCCGAGAACTTTATTTGAACCGAAATAGGGAGGAATGTAAAGAACACGCGTTTCCCATTAAAAAATTAAAAGATATGTACCATTTTATTTTCATGAAATGATTCCAGTTCATTGCAAATTGTTAAAAATCGCGAAAGCCTCGAATAAAAAAAAAAATCACGGTAAAATTTAAACCTATACTTTATTACGAAAAATAGTTCATGGGCTAAATTTATTTAAATAAATTTTAAAAAACAAAAACCAGAGCGCAAGATTTTAAAACTACAATAAAATAAAATGATAAAAGTAACTAAGTACTTACAACCCTGGCTACTAAACTTCACTTAATAACCAGCACTAATAAACCAAGATAAGTATAATCGCCGGCATACTTTAAGCCACCACTATTGATGCACCGAACTGACGACCTGTTCATCTCGCGATTTGTAACTAAATAAACGCTCACAAAAATTATTCTGTACAAATGAGTCCCCACGTTAGAAAAAAAATCTGCGTCATCTCGCATTCCAATGTCTTCAAATTAGGGCAAAAATTATATTTCGCTGAATTAAAATCAAAGCAGGTCACCAGCTCAAAGTAGGTCACGAGATTCTTGCCTTTTCTTATTAAAACGTCTGATACACCAACATTCCTTCTAAAGAAAGGGGCCCGTGTTCCAAATTGGGGACCGTTTGACCCAGAAAAACAAAACCCCGTGATTTTAAAGAAATTCCAAAATGCTTACGAAAAATCAAGCCTGACGTCAGTAAAAATTTGATATAAAACAGCAAATTGGAACCAGAGAAAGGCAGTCTAAAAACAACCAGCAAATTAGTTAAAAGGTTCAGCCTAGTGTTTCAAAAGTAATTGTTACAAGAACTAAGTCGTGTTAATAGTGCCAAAATGACTCAAAATTTAAGTGTCTCCTTTTAAGGATAAAAATTGTACTTTTATTGAATAAGTTAGTTAGTAGCGAAAAATGTTGGTGGCTCTCGAACTAGTGAAATCCCAAACTGTCTAGCATGTAAGTGTTTAAAAAACTGAAACTCTTAGGAACTTTGATATACAGTTGAACAATGACAAGGTATTTTGTTTTTAAACGTATTATCCTAGAGAGATACTGAAAAATAGTTTCAAAGATCAGTTCGAAAGATCAGTCTTTAATGAATTTCTAAGCATCAGTTTTAATTATAAATCAGTTCTAAAAAGCAGTGACTTACATAGTGGAAAATGCAGCAGCAGTAAAAGTGTCCAGTTTAATTTAAAAAGTTCTCAAAATGACTTTGCCACGAAAATATTTTGAGCCAGATAAAAGACGACAGACCCAGAACGTAAGAATTAAATATTAATAATATTAGAACAATGCATGTAGTTTATTGATTAGGAAGTTAAAATATCGGCTTATTTCTGGAGATGAATGTAAACGTTTGTATTATGGCTATTCTTTAACCGATACAGACACATGTATGAGTGAAGGAATTAAAATTAACGGAATATTTTGTAGAATTATGTATGGATGGAACTTACATTTTAAATAAAATATTTATTATGTTTTGATCAAAAAATAAATCGAGTTGTCTATTTATAAATCCCAAAATTCAAGATTACTATGCACACTAAAACGCTCATGCCCAACATTGTAAAAAAATTGTGACGTCTCTTAAGGAGTTAAAAGTTATCCGCTCGAACTTTAGAAATAACCCTCAAGAGCCGATCTTCACAAATCGTCACGGATTGTTCTGCGGTTAAGAGTACGATCAGTAAGAAAGATTTAAATCGATGAATCGGTAGATGGATTCTGGAACTTCAAGAGTATCAATCAAACGTTGGGCGCCAGTTGCAGTGGTATAGGTTCTGACTCAGGTTTTTGGAAATAATTGCACTTTTATTTAGTATATAGGGCAACTATATTCTTATAATTCCTCTGTTTATAATACCAGGCTTATTTTTCGTAACCTAGGAAAAACAAAAAAAAGGATGTTATTTTTTTTAGAAATGAACAAAAAAGTATTTTAACATTATCGAAATTTAATGGTCTTATAAAAAAATACACCTAGACTCATCCACTCGATTTATATCGTCTTAACTTAATTAATATTACCAACAGTAATCAATTAACAGCTAAAGTACATACCTAGAAAGGCCAGGTTCACTACAAAACTTAGGGAAGTTTCCTAAGGCTGGTTTTATTACCAAAAATTCTTACGAACAACAGCCAAAAATATTAATTTTATTTGTCAGGCAAAGTTTAGAATGAGAAAGAAATTCCGAGGCCAAAAATTTTATGCAGGTGAAAAACATAAAAAAAACTTAAAGAAAACAATGAAATGATATCAAGCCGAGTGCAGCAATTTTTTATGCACTGACTTACCATTTTTAAGTTCACTAAAATATACACTGTGCCACTAATTTATTTTTATGGAACATAAGGTAAATTTTTATAGAGTGAAAAAAAAAATAAATACCAGAATATTAATAAAATAAATACACAATTAATTTACTTAAGTATAATGGGTTTTGCCACAGATTTTAAAATGCATGCCAATGTGTTATATTTTAAATTTGAACTGTCAATCAGTAAATCGCACGCAACGACCGCAAAAATTGACCATCTCTGATATACTTATGGTAAGTACAATCACATATGCGACTGGCATGCACAAAATAGTCCAAGAAATGAATCCAAGTTCCAATGCTTTAGTTCGGAATCGGAGCAGATAGGATGAAACTTTTAGGGTAGTTAGGGCCTATATAAAGAAGCTTAAACTCAAGTTTTAGACTTCATCCCGCGGGAGGTTTTTCCGTCATCTTGGATTTAGGGGTGCATTTATTTTTCGCGATTTACGGCTTAAATATTCAGTTTACGGAAAAGTATGCCCAGTAATTTATTGTAGATAATAAGATTCCCCATCGAAACTATGGGCATAAAAAAATTCATAAATTCATTATTTAAAAAATTATTATCATTTTAGTGAAAAATTTAGGGGTTGAACTACAGTTTTTTGACTTTTTTAGCCTTCCTGTGCCATTTATGAAAAAATTTAATCAGGAGATAAATGTAGACCTTGAAAAGCTCTACAATATTTATCTCTTAACTTTTTTGCGTATCATTCTTTATTTTCGCAGTGCAGCGCTCCGAATTCGGGTGCGCTCACCCCCAGCTCCTGAAAGTCGAGCGTGGTGCGGCTGATATTATAAACCGAATCTCACAGAACTACTTTGGTATAAGAGAAGGCTCAATAAAACTTTGTGGGTAGTTTGGGTACATAAGCGAAAAGATAAATCTACGTTTTAGACTTCATCCCCCCATGAGTTTTTCCGCCATCTTGGATTTGGGGGTGCATTGGTTTTTCGCGATTTGCGGCTTAATTATGCAATTTACGGGAAAGTAGGTTCAGTCATTTCTTTTAGAATATCAGATCTTTTATCGAACTATGTGCAGTAAACAATTAATAAATGCATTATTTAAACAATTACGAGCAATTTAGTGCAAAATTTAGAGTTTGAAGTACAGTTTTCTATTTTTCTAGCTTTTATGGATTCAACGATAAGAAATCAAGTTGAACACGGTAACTTGTTTCTTGCAATGTTTATCATTTATATTGAATATTATATAACCGTGAAAATACAGTATATTATTTCACGTAAAAACTTTTTGGCGCGGAATGACGAAATTTGTTTGGCGTGGAATGAACTTCGCTTCTGATTTTTCAGACATGTTTTTCATGAGATTATATTGATATTCTGGCGTTTTCATAGTGCACCTGCTCTGACGGAAAATTTCAAAGATAAAAAACCTATTTCGACGTTGACTATGGAAGTGTCAGCATCTTTCAGATCGCTTTCAATATGAACGAAAACGCGGAAAATTATTTTATTTGCGATAAGTGTCTTAATTTGTCCGAAAATATTGATGTGAAAACAAGAGGCGTACAATCGTTGCTTCAATCAGCTGAAATAAGAGGTAAGACAACAAGTTACAACTGCATGGTTCGAAGTAATTGCATAATTCTTAATGTGTAAAAAAAATCGATACAATTGGAATTTTTTAATTCTTTGAGTTGTTCGTTTTTTCCGAGTATCAATCGACGCTTCATGTACGTGCATCAATTACATATCTACGCGAATATTTATAAAATTAGTCATAAAATTTGTTCAAAACGTGTATAAATTCACTAAGATGAATTTTATCTGAACGCAAACTTGTGCCTGCAGAAGCATATTTTTTCTCATTTTAATAAATTGTGAATTTATCATTAATTCGGTCTGTCATTTTTCACGAGCTCGAAAACCACAATAAAAACAACTCAGGCACGAGGAATTGTTGTCAAGGGTTACTACAATCTGTGAAAAAGTCAAAAAGGCTCTGTACCAATCCTTTTTATGTGTGTCGGAACCTCCAAAACCCCGTTAATTCAGAATTAAACGTCTCCATGCAATAATTAATGATAATCCCTGAAAGCACACGATCATGCGAATTTCGTGCAAATCTATGACTGAATTTCGCACAAAATTCGCAAAAACTTATCGGGGAATTAAGTTAAAAACTCGGATTCGAATTATCACTAACGTTTTCGAACTCCTTGCAACGTTTCATTTTAGACTTTCTTATTTGAGGTCGATTCTAGGAGTCAGTTTATGATACCACTCGTACCACATTCGACTCACAGGCGCTGGGAGTTAGAGCGCCTAACTTTGGAGCGCCACATTGCGAAAATGAAAAGTGATATGTTAAATGTACAACTTTTCAAGACTTATCTTTTTGCATTAATTATATTTTATGATAAACGATAAAATGTAGCTGAAAAAATTAAAAACTTTAGTCCAAACTCTAAATTTGGCACTAAAATGCTCGTGATTGTTTAAATGATGCAATTATTAATTGTTTAATGCACATAGTTCGATAAGGGATCTTATTACCTACGAGAAATGACTAGACCTACTTTCCCGTAAAATTGCATAATTAAGCCGCAAATCGCGAAAAACAAATGGACCCCCAAATCCAAGATGACGGAAAAACCCCTAGGGGGATGAAGTCTAAAACGTAGATTTATCTTCTCGCTTATGTACCCAAACTACCCACAAAGTTTCATTGAGCCTTCTCTTATACCAAAGTAGATTCGGTTTATAATATCAGCCGCACCACGCTCGACTTTTAGGCGCTAGGGGCTAGCGCGCGCGAATTCGGAGCGCCGCACTGCGAAAATGAAGAATGATACGCAAAAAAATAAATATCCAAGATGGCGGAAAAACCTCCCGGGGGATGAAGTCTAAAACTTGGGTTTAAGCTTCTTTATATAGGCCCTAACTACCCTCAAAGTTTCATCCTGTTCGCTCCGATTCCGAACTAAAATTCTTGATTAGACTAAGAACTTTTGTGGGACTCAGAAATTCCTTATAATTTGCAGACTACTTGGAAAACATTTATTTTAGAATTTTCTTGTTTAAATGACATAAAAATTGAACGTCATGTTTTATATTCAAATCCAGTTAACATCGAACTGCATGCCTTCTTTGATGCAAGCGAAACTGCTTTTGGCTCTTGTGTTTATATTCGATCAGAAAATGACAAAGGTGAAATCTTTTATCATCTGTATTCTAAAACTAAAGTGTGTCCAATTAAGCCTCTTACCACACCTAGGGCTGAATTATGTGCTGCTCATATTCTTGCTAAATTAGTGAACAAAGTTGTAACTTCCCTAAGAGTCCAGTTTGACATTTTTTTTGGACTGGACCGATTCTAAAATTATTCTAGGCTGGATAAATACTTCTACTAATTTATTAAAGCTCTTTGTTAGAAATAGAGTAGCGAAAATACAAGAGCTAACTAATAGTGCATCTTGGCGCTATGTATCCACGCATGTAAATCCTGATCTCCTAAGTAGAGGCGTAAATCTTAAAAATATTGCATTTTCAAAGTAATGGTGGCATGGGCCACATTGGCTATTAAAAAATGAAAGTTCATGGCCAACTAGCTTTGACAAAATTGACATTTTAGATTTACCTGAATTGAAACCAAGTTTTGAAACTACTTCTTTATTTATTTGTTTTGATAAAGAAATTAAAAATATGGAGTTTCCTTTTGAAAATTATTCAAGTTTAAATCGCTTAAAAAGGTTAGTTGCTCAACTTTTACGTTCTAAAAATAATTGCCTAACAAAAGCTGAACTTCGAATTAAAGGACTTTTGACAGCTTGTGAGTTGTTGGATGCTTTTAATGTTTTAATAAGGATTTCCCAATTGATATCTTTTCCTGAGGAATACAAAAACTTGCTTTTATCACAACCTATTAATAAGAAGAGTAAACTTTTAAATTTAAACCCTTTCTTAGATCACTCTGGTATAATTCGTGTGGGTGGTCGGTTTAAAAGATCGAGTTTTGATTATAATAAAAAACATCAAGCATTTTTTAACCAAATTAATTTTCAAATCAGATCATTTAAATTTAAAGCACGCTGGACCTCAGCAGCGTTGTTAAGCGTTTGCCTAAAATTTTTGGGTGATTTTTGGAAGAAATCTGTCCAAGGCTGTAGTTTATAGCTGTGTCAAATGCTATCGATTTAGGGCCAATACGGTTCAACCTATAATGGGAGATATTCCCAAGGAGCGATTCCAAATAGGTTTTCCATTTCAAGTTTCTGGCTTATATTATGCTGGGCTATTTCGGATTTTAAATAAAAGAGGACGTGGAGCAAAAATACTAAAATGTTATATGTGTTTGTTCGTTTGTTTTTCTACTAGACAAAAAATGTTTACCGCGTCCGGTATTTATTTGTTCGGAAGTTGGTCACCTTAAATTAAGTCATTTTTTAAGGTATCGTTATAAGCATTTAAAGTTATGTTTTAAAAAATTAATATCTCAAAAACGAAACAGAATTGAGAGTGAACTGTTATGATCTTACGTTGAATAGGTAAAGTCTACATGTTACTCATTTGGGTTCTAAATTGATTCTTTATTGAAAAACAGTAAAATTATACATAAGCATTCAAAAACTAGTTTAAAACAATAGTTACTTAACATAAATAAAATATACTCTAATTATTCTAAATACGTGCTACTAAACATAATACCTAGCTATACTTAATAACAATCCAATGTTATGCCTTAAAATGCCAAATTTACCTGTTTTTAGATATTTCTAAAATTCCTGTAAAATATCCTTACACTACACCTCCTACGAAAACAAAAAAAAAAAGAGAAAAAAATGATTGATGTACTGATCATGATATAATGTAACTCTATTTTTGTGAACTTCAATAATATATATAATATAAATAATAAATTCTTGGATTCCAAACATAAAAAGTATACATTAACCAATCTGGATTTACATTTAGCACTTTTGGTTTTAACAAAGTTATGATTTCGCTAACAACGTTAGCATCATCAGGAGACAATAAATAATAAAATAAATTAACCTACACTCTATCTTATATACTACCTCTTAGTGGGCGGAGATAAAACTAATAATTTTTGATTGGTCACGCTTTATAATCCTATCTCCCCTCAACTAAAGAATAAAGTGTCCTAAACGGAATGGGGCCTCTATCTTTATTTAAACTATTTTTGGATTTAATGATTTCCATACTTTCATATGCATTCAAAAGTCTTTTGTTTGGTACGGTTTTTAGAAGTTTTAGATTATCTAATGTGAATCTATGATTGTTTTCAAAAGCATGCTCGGCCACACTTGACTTTTCTGTTCTTCCATATTTTAAGTGTGCTAAGTGTTCTTTGAAGCGTGTTTGAATAGAGAGTCTTGTTTGGCCAACATATTTTTTGTCACAATCCATGCAACTATCCTGGGAATTTCCTAGTAAACCTGTGATTGTGTTTCCAGATTGATATACTAATTTAAGAGCGGTGTTATTAAATACTTTTTGTAATCCTTTCGTATAATTATGATTATAAGGAATTGATACAAATTTAGATTCGGAGGTATTTTTTTGTCTGAAAAAAGTGAAATTCCGAAAGGTCTTTTGAAAAGAATGTCTATTTATCAGATTATTTATTAAGCCTTCGTCGCAACCGTTTTCGTAAGCTATATTCCTAATTCTATTCATTTCTGCTGCAAATATTTCTTTGTTTAAGGGGAAATTTACTAATCTATATGTTAAAAAGTGCAAACTTGCAAGCTTATGTTGTAAGCAATGAAAAGAGTCATTTGGAATACACCTGTTGGTGGCCGTTACTTTTCTGTATAGGTCCAATTCTAATTTATTTTTATTTCTTATAACTAAAGTGTCTAGAATGGCAGTGTACCGTTGTTACCTATTTCATAAGTAAATTTAATTGTGGGAAATTTGTTATTTATTTTTTCCATAATATTTTCAACACTATTTATTTTAGTGTTGAATACTGCACACACATCGTCTACATACCTGAATTATACTCTGGGTAAATACTCAAATTCTTTACTTATGTCTTACTCAAATTTGCTCCTAAAGAGGTTTGCAATAAAAGGTGATAAACTATTACCCATTTTGGTTCCTTCTAATCGTTGGTATTAGTTATTTTTAGATTGAAATTAATTTTGATTCCTGCAGAGTTGTTCTAGATTGTTTTTTTAGTAGTTCTTCCAGGTATTGTAAGGTATTGGGGATGGGCACACTAGGGAACAATGAACTAACATCAAACGAGATTAAAATTTTACCTTCTTGGATCTTGGATATCTTTAACTTTGTTGATAAATTCAAGGGAATTTTGAACAAAAAAAACTTTTTCCTTTTTAGTTATATTTTCAAACTCGATTGCTAGCCATTTCGAAATATTGTAAGTAGGTGAACCTACAGCAGAAACTATACGTCTAACCGATTTTCCAGGCTTGTGGATTTTCGGAAGAAAATACAGTTTCGGCATAGTAGGATTGCTTACTTGTAGCTTATATTTAATATTGTCAGTAATAATATTGTTACATTTTTTAATTGTTTTTTACTTCGTTAATCATTTTTGGTAAGTGGTTCTTTGGGACTTGTTTGTAGAGTCCATTTTTTATTAAGTTATCTACCCTAAACCTAGACCTTAAAAAAAATTAAAAATAAGATCGTTGAACCATTCTACAAGTATTTGCAATAATATCACCTAAATTATCTTTTTGTGAAGGCAGAGCAAAATTAAGACTTTCGTTTAAAACTGATATTTCTTTGTTATTAAAAGTTTGAGAGGATAGGTTTTCTACAATGTTTACGATTTCCCTCGACATTTTTGGTTTTGGTTCAGAACCTTTTAACTTTTGTAGCTTTTTATTAAGTGAAGACTTCTTCTTTGTAAATGTCTTTAGCACCATTCTTCAAAGTTCTTATCACTAAGTCTAAATATCAACTTTTTAAACAGTCGGGATACTTCAAGCTCAAACATACTTCGTTTTGCGTACAAATTTTTGATTTCTAAATCTAACCATTTCTGTTTTGCAAACAGGGCTACTTTTGAAGAAATTGTAGATTTCGGCAACTTTACTTGAACAAAGTTTGGAAAAACTTTGAATTTTTTGCAAGATTTTAGAAACCAAATATCTGCACCAACTAGCCTAATCTTAGCACTAAACTTACGATAAAGATTTAGTTCCGCTGACCGTGAAGCCACCTCAACTATGTTGGGAAATTGGAACCTTTGGTTGCATTATAACAAAGTTATGATTGTTTTTCACAAACCAAAACTACACTTTCTGCACTCGACGCACGTTTCGCTAACAACGTTAGCATCATCAGGAGATGATAAATAATAAACTAAATTAACCTACACTCTATCCTATATACTATCTTTTAGTGGGCGGAGATAAGACTAATAATTTGTGGTTGGTAACGCTTCAACTAAAGAATAAAGTGTACTAAACGGAATGGGGCCTCTATCTTTATTTAAACTATTTCTGGATTTAATGATTTCCATACTTTCATATGCATTCAAAAGTCTTTTGTTTGGTACACTTTTTAGAAAATTTAGGTTATCTAATGCGAATCTATGATTGATTGATTGTTCTTCCGTATTTTAAGTGTGTTAAATGTTCTTTAAAATGTGTTTGAATAGAGCGTCTCGTTTGGCCAACATATTTTTTCCACAATCCATGCAACTAATTTCGTAAATTCCACTTTTTCCTACAACAGCAGTTTTATCCTTGGGATTTCCTAGTAAACTTTTTATTGTGTTTCCGGATTAATATACTAATTTAAGACCAGTGTTATTAAATACTTTTTGTAATCCTTTTGAATAATTAGGATTATAAGAAATTTATACAAATTTAGAGTCGGAGGTATCTTTTTGTCTGAATAAAGTGGAATTCCAAAAGGTCTTTTGAAAAGAATGTCTATTTATCAGCTTATTTATTAAGCCTTCGTCGTAACAGTTTTCGCCAGCTATATTCCTAATCCTATTCTTTTCTGCTTTAGTAGTAGTAGTAGTAGTAGTAGTAGAGAACGGGCCCTTTCTGCCCTACCGCCTGCACCACTGGTCTGGCAGTGTGCTCATCTGGTTTCACTGTTCTTTTTGCAAAGTCCAGTATTTTGTCCCATTTGAGCGTGTACAGGTCCTCCTCATCCAGAGTCGGGAAAACGAATACCTGGTATCTCGTCCTCTGGTATGCCTCGCAGTTCGCTATAACATGTGGAGATGTCTCTTCTGTTCGCCCGCAGGCCCGGAAGGTTGAGTCATTTTCCACCGCGATCCAGATCATGTGCTTCCTTAGTCGGTTGTGACCTGTAATGATTCCTGTCAGCAGACCAGCATCCCTTCGTGATCTCCCCAGAAGCCATTTTCTGCTTTAAATCTTTCTTTGTCTAAGGGGAAATTTACTAATCTATATGTCAAAAAGTGCAAACTTGCAAGCTTATGTTGTAAGAAATGAAAAGAGTTATTTGGAATATATCTGTTGGTGGCCGTTCCTTTTCTGTATAGGTCAAATTCTAATTTATTTTTATTTCTTATAACTAAAGGGTCTAGATATGGCAGTGTATCGTCCTTCTCTTTTTCATAAGTAAATTTAATTGTAGAGGGGAGATAGGACTATAAAGCGTGACCAATCACTTATCATATCTCCGCCCACTAAAAATAGTATGTAAGATAGAGTTTAGGTTAATTTACTTTATTATTTATCGTCTCCTGATGATGCTAACGTTGTTAGCGAAACGCGCGTCGAGTGCAAAAAAGTGTGGTTTTGGTTTGTGGAAAACAATCATAACTTTGTTATAGTGCAACCAAAGGTTCCAAATTTCCAACATAGATACTTTTTTTTATTGGTTAAACGTATACAGACTTTTATATTTCCCGAGATAATTGCTAAAATAAAAGCTAAACAAATTTTACCTAAACCTTTTCAAAAATTAGGTCTATTTTCAGATGAAAAAAATTATATTTTGAGAGTAGGTGGCAGGCTTCATCATTCTAACTTGTCGTATGGCAAAAAACATCCTGCATTATTACCTCAAAAACATAAATTACCATAGTTTATTATACAATGTATTTTTTCGTAAAAAATTTTTGGATATTAAATGCCAAAAAAACCATTCGCCGCGTCTTAAGCAAATGTGTAAAGATTTTTCAACCACCCCTTGCCTTGTAACAGAACAAAGGGTGGATTGGCAAAGGCGGTGGAAAAATGGTTGAACGGAATTTTATTTTCGTATAAGAAAAAAACACAGAGCGCGTAAATTACTAGAATTGGCACCAATCACTTATGGGTTATAAGAAAAACCGATTACAGCACTCACACCCACCTTGCGACTAAGGGTTGTAAATAATTTAATTTATTCACTCTGTGGTTTTACAGCGAGCTGCACGTGAATTTCTGCCAGTCACAAAGGAATAAATTAAAATTTCGGAACTGAATGGTAATGCGCATCGAACCCGCACTCCCGTGGGTTTTGGGGTCGCGGTGGTGGCATATATACCAGGCAACCCAGAAGTACCATTTCAGCATATGTGTGGTGCGCATATGCTGAAATGGTACTTCTGTCGCAGCGTTAAGACGTTTAATCGCCAGGAGAGGCCGCGTATCTTGTTTATACAGTGACAACGCATTATGCTTCAAAAAAGCTCATAAAGACTTAATTCAATTGTCAAAAATTTCTGCCGCAAAAGAGTATATTGATTGGAGTTGGATTTCCCCTAGTTCTCCATCTTTTTTAGGCATTTGGAAGCTAGGAATATGCTCTGTTAAAGGACACTTAATCCGAGCAATCGGTGTTCAAAAATTGACATACAGTAGTGTGTCAGATAGAAGCAATTCTCAATTCGCGCCCACTATGTCTGATATGATTTAAATGTTCTTACTCCAGGTCACTTTTTGACGTTAGAACCACTAAATGCAGCCCCAGATGCTGACTTGTCTTATTTAAAATTAAATAGTTTAAGCCGCTGGCAACTTTTGCCGCGATTGCAACAAGACTTTTGGGCCAGATGGCACCGCGAGTACTTACATAACTTACAAACAGCTACAAAATGGCTGACTCCGGAAGCTAAACTGGAAATCGGTCAAATGGTAGTAATAAAACATGAACAAACAGTTGCATTAAATTGGCGACTGGCGCGCACTATCGTCCTTTAACCAGGGTCTGACGGAGTTGCGAGGGTAGCGTGTATAAAAACCGCGACTGGGATATTTAAGAGACCGTTCTTGAAACTCTGTCCTTTACCTATTTCGAACGCATTTTCGTGGGTCGAAAAATGACTCGTTCATTTTCTACTTCTGTAACTATTAATTAGTAAAATTTATATATAAATAAGAATAGTAGCCCAAATAATTCTTCAAAACAAACTCAGATGTGAATTACATTGTGTACTTTAAATACTTCACTGTTATTTTATGCTAAAAGACTGACTTGAATTAATTTCAGTTAAGACGTCTTTATTTAACTTATTAAATTGGAATTTACCTTTTCTTTCCTTATCGTGTTAGATATTTTTATATTAAAAGCAAAAAAGGGTGTTTTACTGGACAAAGCGCCACGAAAATAACCCAAAAATCAGTTAATGATAAACGGTCGTTGTGCATACTACTACTTAGATTGCAGTCCACTCATGCCTCTACCAAAATGCTGAGCGCGCGTTAAGATCCATACAACTATTACTTTTAAATCTCTTTCAAACTCATTTTTCACAATACTCACAATTCATCCCAGCACCCTGATTATCGGACTTTCTTTCTCTACGGCTGGTTGATCTTGAATGTGAATTTGACGGTAAACAGCTAATTTTTGTTATGGAATTATGTGTTTATAAGAAGAGTGTAAAAATAGATTAGAAAGATTTAAACAACAAGAATTATTTATAATACACGAAATATTTTGGGACGAGACATAATCATGGGTACTATCTTGTTTTCTGGCACTACTAGGAAGTTTTGTTTGTTTTTTAAGATAATGTTTTTCTCCGATAGATTAATCGTAGCTTGAAAACTACTTAGAAAATCGCACTAAAAACTCTTGTATTTTAAAAGGTATTTCTGCTTGTAAAGGTACTTTTTTCTGTTTTGTTCTAAGAGCCCCAATAACCTTTACTCCAGTACATTTCATATGTGGAATTTCTCTATGTAAAGGTGACATACGCAAACCACACTTTCTCAGAAACCGCGGAGACGCAGCTACTGCTATCAACCAAAAGGTTGAACATTTTTGCCCTTATTTGCGGAGTGTGATTTTTTGCCAACTTCGTGATCGAAGTCACACTCTATCATCAGGTCGCTTCCTGGGTTATTTGTTGAAAATAAAATAGCCCCGGACTTTGGTCCACACAAATTGGAGCTCCCTTTCGTTTTCCGAACAACCCCCTTCAATTTCTGTTATCTTTTATTTTGACTAAGAGGAGGTCTATTTTGGATTTTTTTCTGAAATCTCTTCTATTTTCCTGATTTGTCTCATGATTTGTGCCATTACTATTAGTACCAGAAAATTTAGGACGTACACTTAACACATTAAACTTGCCAAAATAATTCTCCGTCTGTCTCAAACGTTCTAGCACCTGGTCTAGATTATTTATGCCCACTAGGACGTATGAAATATTCGGGAGAAAATGCCTTGCAATAATTGAAATTAACTGTTTTTCAGTATAAAGCAGAGTAAAAAATTTTGCCAGGACAACACACTAATTAAAATGATTTATAAAACTGTCGATACGCTCTCTAAACTGACTAGATTCTAATTTTAATTTCGTTTTTAGTTGTTGCTCATCTCCCCATTATTGTTCTGTAAAATTGCATTCTCTGGTAGCTGTAGAATTGGCCAGAGAACGCATCTTACCAGGTTTTTAATATTTTTTTAAATAGATTGTTTAAAATAAATTTAATTTTATGGATAGGTGATCTTTTTGTATTGACAGCTTTTTCTAAACTTTACAAAAATTGCACTCTCATTATCGAAAAATGGTAGAACTTTTATGGCTTCAGAAACCGAAAAATTATGAAAATTTACATTGTTGCTACTACTATCCTGACTATCTAAGCTTAAATGATCCCAACTAGGCCTATTATCTATTACCGAACTAACTATATTTGTGTGAATGCCCTGCAATTAAGCTAACCACGAATTTGCTGATGACGATCCGTGGCGATATGGATGTGGTCGACGAGGGAAGCTGCATAATCACGGCGTGTTTACTTACGTGGAGATAAAGGGCAGGTCGTTAGTCATGATTCAGCAACTTTGTTTTTATGTATAAAATTAGTATGTTTATTCAATTCAATTTCAATAGTTTCATTGTTTCTTTAAAATTTAAGAATTTTAATAACAATTGGTTCCTTAACTTACGTAAAAAAGAATATAAAGGTAAAATTAGAAAAGAAAACATACGCATGTAACATGCTACACCTATAATAATTCTTGGACCGCATCGGTCTTCAGGAATAAAAAAAAAGAAAGAAACACCCAAAAAGAAATATCACTTTTTTCTGCGATTTAGAACTAGTTTCAGAAAATCTTATTTGCTTAATGGTATTAGTAATTTATATTTGTCTTATGGTCTTATTCATTTCTTAGGAAGGCATCTCTTTTGTACTTTTCGTATCTGCATTGCTTAAGGCATTTACTAGGTAGTCGAAGTTTGTCCAGAACGGCGGACGAACAGATTTATACAGTGGGCAAACATAAAAAATGTGGTAGGCAGTTTCCAACTCGTGCATGTTGCAGACTGTGCAGTTTTCACACCCGATAAGTGTAACCTTTTGCTTTAAATTTCAAAAAATACTTATTGCTTATTCTCAATTGGGCAATGATTCTCGTTATATACATAGGAAGGTGCATTGTAAGGTATGCTGAAGGATTTTTGGTAAAAAGAAAGTTAGAGTAATAGAGTGTGTACGTTGATCTTTCAGCAATCCCTTTGTCCCTAATGTAACATATCTCTCGAAATGCAGAGAGTAAGGTTTTTTGGTTTTGTTTAAGTGATCTTGCATCAAGGTTATCAAATAGTTCTCGATAGCCTATCTCATTAAACCATGCTCTGACCTGCGTTAGCCAGTTATATTTCGACTCTGCGGTTTCAATGAGTTGCTTTTGACGAATATAGCAAAGTTTCGACAGTCGTGAGTTAGACATATGCAATAACTTTAGCAAAAAATTTATTCAAAGTTTAAATATTAGAAAGGACATGTGGGTGAAACCTGCCTCCAACCTGACTATTGCTGACGCGGTGCTTTGAGGTAGATGAAGCAACCTTTTTAAGAAATTGGTTTGGATTTTTTCTAAAATATCGCAGTACCTTGGTCCCCAAACCGGTAGACATCCAGAGAAAGAATTTAACACAATAGATTCGAATAGTTTGACTCTAGACGCCCAGGAGGTGGTTTTGGCTACCGACATAATAGACATTACCGAGCCTATGGCTTGATTTGCTTTTTCGACAGTACGTTCTGCCATATCTCTAAAAAGAGATGATTTAGAAAAGGTGACCCCCAAATAGGTAAACTCATTATTTACAGTTAAAGTTTAGATTTTGAAAAAGTGGGCCGGCCCGTCTGAAGCATAAAGTTTTGGTTTTATCCGAGTTTATTGTGAGTTTATTGATTTTAGCATAGTTCGAGAGAAGATTGAGCTTTTTTGCCATAAGTCCATAGGAGAGAAGGAAAGAGCTACAATATCATCTGCGTAAGTTAGAAGGATTACCTCGTGTTCACCATCAATATTGACTCCACCCATACCATTCCCCAAGTATGAATCAATGTCTGCCAGGAAAAGAGCAAAAAGCTGAGGACTTAATGACTACCCCTGCAAAACCCCTGAGGTGACTTCAAAATTTTTAGTTGTGCCATCAACTGATTTGACTCGGAAAACTGCCTTATCATAGAGATATTTTACAAGTACGATAAAATTCTGACTAACACATGTCATACATCTTGTGTTTCGGACTTCCATTGTCTATATTTTATTTATACACGACGTTTCGATCAGTACAATCTCTGATCGTCTTCAGGTGCAAACTACAATCAATTCCTAAGACTACGTGCTTATATACTGTGAGAAATCACTCAACCTTGAAGTTTAAGAAGTTGGCTGCGCCCAAGGGATTTCAACACTTGGTTTACTGAAAATACCCTGATTCTGCCCAATAAAGGCAGCTTCAAGGAATTTTCGTTTCTTCCAGTGTGACTCCTTGTGCAAAACCTTTGCTTCTACCCACTTCATTCGGTGTTGTTTTGACCATGCATGTTCGGCGATTCCTGATTTCGTGGTTTCACCTTTTTGGGTATTCGCCTGATGTTCCTTAAGCCTAACAGATAGTTTCGCCGGAATGCATTTACCAAGTTCCTTGTGAGTGTGGTGAATCATACATAGGCGAAACTAAAAGACCACTATCTGTTAGGCTTAAGGAACATCAGACGAATACCCAAAAAGGTGAAACCACGAAATCAGGAATCGCCGAACATGCATGGTCAAAACAACACCGAATGAAGTGGGCAGAAGCAAAGGTTTTGCACAAGGAGTCATACTGGAAGAAACAAAAATTCCTTGAAGCTGCCTTTGTTGGGCAGAATCAGGGTATTTTCAGTAAACCAAGTGTTGCAATCCCAAATATTTGGAAGCCCCTCCTTGGACGGAGCCAACTTCTTAAACTTCAAGGTTGAGTGATTTCTCACAGTATATAAGCACGTAGCCTTAGGAATTGATTTTAGTTTGCACCTGAAGACGATCAGATATTGTACTGATCGAAACGTCGTGTATAAATAAAATATAGACAATGGAAGTCCGAAACACAGAGTTAATTTCAAACACATCATTGTCTCAAACTTTCAAACAAACGTTGGAATCCCGGTACGGACCCGATATCAGCGATCTTTTTCGAGGCTACGAGAAAACTTTAATTAAGCAAACTAAAGAAGGCACGCACATCGAATTCCTATGCCAAGCAAGAGACAGCAACATTATTCCGGTTGCGTTTCGTCTTAAGGCATCATTTCCAGGACAAAGAGTTCAGCGGATTTTAGATGACGCCAGTAAAGCGCTTATACGGTCCCAAATCAGATTTCATCGCTGGAACAAGTCCTTACTGACAGAAGAACTGGGACAATGGTTTCATGAGATTCGAGAAAATACTATGGAGGAAGATTAGCAGCCGATTCTGGACAAAATTACACGAACCTGCGACCATCTACGACAGACTTGGCAAGCAAAGCATCAAAGGAAATTCGCCCATCAACAGCCACAAAGCCAATCGACCACCGACGCTGTAAGAACCATCGTTAATGGGTCAAAGAAGACATTGACACCCATAGAAAAAAACTTACTTGCCAAAGGACTTAACTTTTCCATCGCTCCTAAGAAGATACCCACCATCGATATCATCACCGCCATAGAAGGTCATCCTTTTCCACGACAAGACGCCGACGAGTTCAGACATCAGGTAAGGACCATTATTGACAAACCTATTAAGCATATCTCTAATATAAGCAAGACAGAGGAAATCGCGTTAAAGAATCTTCAAAAGGACAAATCAGTTAAAATCTTACCGGCAGACAAGGGCAATGCACCAGTGATTTTGGACACGGAAACCTATGAAAGTTGAAGAGGTACTTGCTAAAGGAAACTATAAACTTCTCCCAAAAGATCCGACGCAATCAATCGAAAGTAAGGTTTATAGAATTTTGAAAAAGTATTCCAGATATATTCCGGACAATACAAGGTCTCAACTTACACCACATTATAGCAAGCCTCCTTATCTATACGGACTTCCCAAAATTCACAAAGATGCAATGCCCTTACGCCCAATTACAAGTTCCAGAAATTCTCCAACAAGCAATTTGTCTAAATTCCTTTTGAAAATTATTCAACCTCTTGCAGGCAAGGCCGCTTCATTTGTAGAAAATTCCACCCATTTTGTTAATATTCTTAAATCTTTTGTTTTAGGAACCGAGGATAGACTTGTCAGTTTTGATGTTGTAAGTCTATACACCAATGTCCCGATAAAGGAATCGCTAGATATTATTAGAAAGAGACTGGTTGATGACGAATCCCTTTATGAACGTACCAGCCTACCCCTGGAGGGAGTGATGGAGTTGTTGGAGTGCTGCCTATATAACTCTTATTTTCAAGTGAAAGATAGGTTTTATGCTCAGGATGACGGTCTGCTAATCGGTTCATCGCTTTCGCCAGTGGTGGCCAATATTTACATGGAGTGGTTCGAATCACACGCGGTTGATACCGCAACATATAAACCTAAGCTCTGGCTAAGATATGTTGATGATACTTTTATTGTCTGGAACGGGAATGACCAACAACTTTCAGAATTTCTTCACCACCTAAATAACATAAGACCCACCATTAAATTCACAATGGAGTTGGAGCAAAATTGTCAAATTCCTTTTCTTGATGTACTTGTCACACGAGTAGAAAGCGACATCAGAACACAGTCTATCGTAAACCCACTCACACAGGACAATATTTAAATAAAGGTTCAAAGCATTCTGCTACAACCAAACGAGGCATAATCAAAACTTTGTATAACAGAGCCGTTCAAATTTGTAACAATTCTCATGACTTGGAAATCGAAATAAGAAACATTAAGAAGGATCTGCAGCAGAATTGTTACAGCCTTAAACTTATAACAGATACTATTTCTAAATTTCAACAAACAGGACAGAGATTACAATTAATATTAAAACAGATTTTAAATCTAGTAATACAATTAGAAGCCTCCTTAGTAAAACAAAACCAGAGAACAAACAAAATAAGGAATGCATTTACCAAGTTTCTTGTGAGTATGGTGAATCATACATAGGCGAAACTAAAAGACCACTATCTGTTAGGCTTAAGGAACATCAGACGAATACCCAAAAAGGTGAAACCACGAAATCAGGAATCGCCGAACATGCATGGTCAAAACAACACCGAATAAAGTGGGCAGAAGCAAAGGTTTTGCACAAGGAGTCACACTGGAAGAAACTAATATTCCTTGAAGCTGCCTTTATTGGGCAGAATCAGGGTATTTTCAGTAAACCAAGTATTGAAATCCCAAATATTTGGAAGCCCCTCCTTGGGCGGAGCCAACTTCTTAAACTTCAAGGTTGAGTGATTTCTCACAGTATATAAGCACGTAGCCTTAGGAATTGATTGTAATTTGCACCTGAAGACGATCAGAGAATGTACTGATCGAAACGTCGTGTATACATAAAATATAGACAATGGAAGTCCGGAACACAGAGTTAATTTCAAACACATCATTGTCTCAAACTTTCAAACAAACAGATCGGTAATTGTTGGAATCCTCAGGGGAGCCTTTCTTAAACAACATTTTAAAAATAATATCACCCCATGACTGCGGAACCCCACGAGCATCCATGACCTTATTAAAAAACGTGATTATATAGAGTAGCCAATTCTGAGGCAAGCTCTTAAGAAACTCGTAAGGAACCTCGTCCGAACCCGGGGATTTACTATTTTTGGATTTAGCCAGTGCAAGGTTGACTTCCTCCAAAGTAATAACTCTATCCAAGATCGGGTCTGATGGTCCCATAAATTTCAGGTTTTCAATTATTCGAGGTGAGTACATTTCATCAAAAAATACTTCCCATTCCAAAACAGAGAGATTGTGATTTGTTGCCCTCCCCTTAAATTTTTTAACGCAATTCCAACAAGATATCTGATCTCTTGTATTCGATAAGAGTGTAAGTACCGATTTTTGGTAGATTTGTTTTTTAAGGGTAATGTGTTTTTTATACTCGTTTTTTTTGCAGAGAGATAGTTTTGTTTGTCATGATTCGAAAATTGCGATTGCCGGCATTTTTTAAGACAACTAATGACATGTTTTTTAAAACTGTGACACTGGGAGTCGAACCACGGTTTACTACTCTTTTTTTGGGGGCAAGCTGAAGCAGTAGTAATAAGACCCAAGTTATTTGCCACTTCGTGAATTGAATTTATTAAGTTAAAGCTACAGGGGGGCAATTCCAGTGGGCTATCGTTATGAGATAACGATCGCTATCGCCATTATTTTCACTGTTACGGCAACATCGCTTATTGTTAATTAAAAAGAAGGCTTAAATGGCACGCAACCCACAATACTTTCCCAAAACAACTGTCAAATGCCGACATTCAGTCAAGTTTGTTTAGATTTTTTGGAACTTGCGGCGAAATTTCGGGAAAATAATAATTTTCATGAACTTTTTTCACGCAATATGGACTAAAAATTTGATCACAATGTGATGGTGGACAACCGTTATCAATTTTTGATTGAATTTTGTTTGGAAAAGCCACGTTCTTTGTGAAGAAAAATCCACATGGGCCTTGTGTGGAAGTGCCGCCTGATTTTTTGTTTGGGTAAGTACTTATACTTACTTTATCTTATGTTCTATTCTGTTCTTTTTGGTGCTTAAAGAACACTACTTACATAATGTAAACAAAAAGCTATAGTAGGTCAGTTTTAAGTTCAGTTTATACATTTTGAAAAGACGTGAGCCAGTGGCCAGAAAACCGAAAAATAATTTTACAAACTATTCATACATTATAAGAAAAAAAAGTTGGAAATAAGTCAAGAATGCAGGATTTGTTTGATCCAAGGTTATTACACTGACTTTTTATTGAAAAAAATCTGGCATCAACTAATATCTACCTATATATTGAGAAAAAATTAAATCTTATTTATTTGACAGACACTTGCTCGCCTATTTATCATGCATTGTGTTTATGCTTGTATTTTTTGTGGTTATCGCCAAATTACTAAATATTATGCCTTGTATAAATAACAGTACTTACAACAGAACACATTGAGTACCTAGTTAAAGAGAGGGGGCTGATTCTGAATTGCTATACACGACCAAGTAAAAATTTTGCATCCCTTCTCATACTGTCCCCCCTTCTTCAATGATTTTGTTTGCACTCTGACAGACAGACAAGAATCATGTACCTAACTTTCGTACATTCAAATTGATTTTGCTAAAACAAATTCTGATGTACACATTTTCTTTTTTTAAGGTTTGCAAAGTTTTAATGTTTTAATTTAATGTAATTTACTGTTCTTTTTTTAGGTCATCTGTTGAAAATCTACAAGAGCAGCACCCATGCTGTAGTGCTAATAAGAGAGAAAATAAATTATGAAGTTTGGGAATAAACACTTACCGTAGCTGCTCAATGTATATTAATAAATTATCCATAGAAATCAGTTTTGGTAAGTTTTCAATTCTAACACATGATTTTAAATTTGTAGGTACACCTATTGTCAAGTAATGCAAACTATCCTAAGATTTTGTTCCATACAGTCAAGTATTGTCAGGTATTTTCGTACACCAATTGGAGGTGTTGGCCTCTCGGTTTTAGATTTTGAGTTTTAAAAATGATTACTTAATTCTAGTAAACAAAAACTTCTAGTAAATTTTACCATCAGTACCTATAGACATTGGGTCATTGATTTTTAAATCGACCAATTTGGGATTAATTTGTTTCTCAATATTTTTAAAAATTGATAATTTTTGACACTTATATACTATAATTTACATGTATTGGTTACTTACTTGCTTATCATTTAAAATTGTGGTTTCAATAAAGCCAATCTGAAATTACATACAGAATAGTTAGCTAATAGTAGCTTTCAAAAGACCCTGTTTTAATTTAGGGAAAAGAAAAAATTTTGTGTAAATATAATATTTTTGTGTAAAAGTAGAGTATTGTGGTTTTTGACGAAACATCATTTTAAGTTTCGCAATTATGTCAGTCATAAATATGTCATTTTTAAATATTTAACCTTTGCGTTTTTACATAATTTTAAGACCAATTTTCTCACCTTTGTCAGAATCAAAATGCTGTTGATCAAATTCCTGTCTTAAAAACTCTTTTAGTTTTTATCTACTGTCTTACAAGGTTTACTAGTTCTTATCAGTAAATTATTTAACCCATCATCACACAAAATTAGTAAAGTTAAAAAAAAATTAGTAAAGTTAAATTTAAAAAAATTTAATGTGCAAAATGAGGCATATAATTTAATAATAATAAAATGTAATTTTACTCGGAAGTCATTTTATTGGGATAATTTCAGATAATTTCGTTTTTTTAACCGGTATCAGAGTTTTTACCGCGACTCCCCCTTCCTTTGGGACGCCACTGAGTAACCATATATACCTATTTAACAAATCTTATGCATTTTTGTAGATAACGTTTAAAAAATTTTTGTATGCATATATTTTATGGATGGCAATAATAAAAAGAATAAGTAAAATTGATAATACAATACCTAAAATGTGTTATAAAAATCTAAACTTTTACATGAAAAAGTTAGCTAATTTTTTCCTCGTATTGAAAGGTCAATATCTCAATAACTGAAAGAGTCTCAAGTACATAAATTTAATCACCAGTAGAGCATGAAAGAATAACAATATATGTCAAGTTTTATTCATTTTGATTCAGGCCTAGATGAGAAGATTCAAGTGAACTAACTTGTTAGCTGCTTAGACTATAGATTTGCATACATCACACCTATAATAAATTACTTTAAATTTAATTTCAGATCAATGATTTCCCTTAATTATTAAGATGTATGATGAAGACATTTAAGCAGGCAGCACCTTACCCCACCTACGCAACTAAACATTTTAGCAGGACAAAACACATATGGTAAGCTACCTTCACATTAAAAAGAAAACATTTTAAAATCCAAAAATTCATCAGTAAAATTAAAAAATTTGGATACTTTCGTTTCAACCACATATAAATTTCCACTTATTTATTTTTTTATTTATTTATGTAATTTAAGTTTTTGTTTTCTACTATTTTTATTAGCCACCAAAACAAAATATTTCAAATTTCATTAGTGAAATCCAAAGTGGAATAAAGTTTTAAGGTAACTTTGTATGTCCACAGGACATTTAAAAAAAAACATTAAATAACAATTGAAGATCTTGGGGTAACTAGGGGGTAAGCCCCACTTATTTCGTTAATTTACAAGAAAAACTCAAGAGTCTTTTTCCACTTGGATCCCAACTTGTTAGATTTTCTGAACTTGTTCCCTTTGTTTTCCCAAGGTTTTTAATTATTATTCACTATCTTCACAGAAAGTTGTTTTGTCCTCTCCCTTAATTTCTAAATCAAAGTGCGTTGGACCAAATTCACAATCTAAATTGGCAGACAGCAATAAAACTGGTGGCTAAAAAATTAGTGAGATATAGTCAAAGTAAGTCTAATAAGTCGGATTATACACTTGTTCAAAGGGTGAGGTGATTAAAAGTTACTATTGGTGTAATTGATTAATTTTACAAACCAAACCTGAAAGCTTTTAATCTTAAGTAGCCAGTTCACTAGCTTACATTTTGAAATACATCTTATTTTTTGTTTCAGGTTAGCAGTGCCCAAGCTGATGAAAGAAAAGATGCAATCCACCAATTATTGAAATACTAGAAAATAATTTTTAACTCTAAGTAATATTTAAACCAATAAGTAAAATAATTCAGTTTTTTATCCCAAATTTTATTATTTTTTAATAGCAATGTTAAGAGTGACAAAACCAACTCAAATCAATTTTTTCTTTGTAACATAATAAATTGGTAATATTAAATTAAAAACTAGTATAAAGTATAAATCTAGCCAAAAAACTAAATTTACCTAAATGCATAGTAAAAAACTTGTCATATCAGTCAGTAAACCTTTAAAGTTAATTTAAAAATGCAGCATACATTTTACGCCCTTTATTTGAAGTAGGTACTCTTAAATTATATTACTCAGCTTTACATTCATAAAGATTGATTTAAAGTAAGGTATTTTCAAGGGTATTAATTATAAAAATAGGTTTCTGAGGTAACCATTTATTTGATTATTTAGAATCTATAAATTTGAGTTATTAGTTTTTCTGGTAGCCGTAAAAATAAGTTGACAAAGCAAATCTTAAAAAGGTATTAAAAATTAAAATAATTTGGTTAATTAGCAAACTGCTATACAGACCGCTTCAAGCTACTGCGAACATAGGGGGAATCAAGTCCAATTTACTCTCCGCGCCGTACGACCGAGGTGGATTCGAAGGACGCTGCAGTGTTATCTTTTGGAAATTCATTTTGTTTTTATTATTTTGTTTTATTTCTGCCTTGCTCGAGAAACAGATGGGTAAGTTCTTAATTGAAATAATACATTTTTAAAACTAAAAATGGATGTCTACGAAGTTGCCGAAAAAGTGCATATGGTCAAATGGTCAAATCGTCATAACCCAACACACGTTCGATATTGGTCGAGGGAAAATTTGCATTTGTATTTTGACGTAAGAACACAGTATCCCCAAAAACTAAATGTTTGAGGGGGGGGGGGTATTGTAGGGGAACACGTAATTGGGCCATTTTTTATTAACGGCAATTGCAATTTGAATGGTCCTAGATACTTGGATCTACTGCAGCAGCACATTATTCCAACTGCTAGGTAGTTGTTAGGTGTAAGATTTGGTGAAACATGGTTTCAACAAGATGGTTGTTCCGCTCACAACGTTGGCCTTGTTAGGGAATATCTTGATAATGTATTTCCTAATCGGGTTATAAGTACACGGGGAGCTATTTTATGGCCAGCTCGATCTCCCGATCTTGCTCCTAATGACTTCTATCTGTTTTTGAAGAAGCTTTTCAAATTATCACCCCTAACATGCTTGGAAACGTTGGAAGGGGTTTTTATAGTAGGCTCGGATATTGTCTAGCCGAGCAAGGAGGACATTTCGAACATTTGCTTTAATTTTTTTTGACTGGGAGAATCTTTTTGGTTTTTAGAATGTATTATTTTATTTTGAGAACTTGCTTTTATTTTGTTTCTCCTTATTATTTTCATTGTAACACGTCGTCACTGATAAATCTGAGCAGTTGACAATAAAACGCTCTTATTTATCAGTGACAAAAAATAAGAAAATTACGTTATAAAAATTTGCGTATTTATTGACCAAATTCCGGTTTCATTGACTACGCTCCACATAGCACCGTGGTTAGAGGCGTACTAAATACAAGGCGAACGGCGGCGAACGGCAGCGAATGGCGATCGGAAGCCTGAGTGTTGGTTGCTTCACTGATAGGCGTGCGGTGTCTCTGCATGTACGTACACTGGCAAATTAGACTTCTTTCGCCCTATGTTCGCAGTAGCTTGAAGCGGTCTGTATAAATATCATGCTATGCTATGTGCTTGTGGGAAGAAATATCATTTAGGTAATTTAAAAACGGATGTAAAATAATTAAGAAATATAATTTAGGTAAATATTCAATCACATCAGTCCAATTTTTTAAAACATCTTCATCAATTCTTTTTTATAGCAACCAGAGCTGGAAATAACTTAATACTGTACTTAACTTACCCCACCAAACCAATCTAAAGGCGCTTGAAAAAAAACTCTGCCTTATTTTAAAAAGTTTGCAATAACTTAAATTAATATGGTTAAAATAAAGTGGTTTTACAGGTGTGGCGATGAGCAGTAACTGTGACCCACTCTTTTTCGATGACTCCCCCAAAAAATCTGCGAATTTTTATGAAAAACTTCTAAAATCGTAATTAAAATAGGGCCAATGTTCTATAACTATCACTTAAGTGACATTTAATTTTTTTGATTTAAACAAATGTGGCCTAACAGTGCAGAACTTTTTAATTCATTAAAAGTTATCTTATTATTTTTTAATGGGAGAACAAATAACATTTAGCATACATGTAGGTATATTGCACCAGTTTCTTCTGAAAGTTAGTTTCACTATGTTTATTGAACATCAAATCTTGGTCTAGTTTCATCTAGTGCCTTGGAAGGTTGGTCTATGTCTTACTTGAATCCATCCATACTTAATTTGTGGCCCGAGTTGTGATACTTGATCGGAGACTTCATCCTACTAGAATGATTTTTACATGTAGCTCCATTCACATACCCTATGTTATACATTTTAAGTTTTATCAAAATAGTACTTATCCAAAATCTGATCACAGCTTTAAGTACTTATTTTTTCTTTGGTGAACTGCAAAAATCTAAGTCAGTAGTTTTTATTTCTTAGTACAACTCAAAAGATACATATGGACTAAATGTATCACAAATCTTGCCCACCCTGACTTTAATTTAAGTAGGTAATAAACTCAACTGGTTGGGCCATGCTTATCTATATTCTGTCATAAGGGCTTGCGATTCCTTTTACAGAAGAGTTTAAAATATAAACCCACCTTAAAATAGCAGTGATGTACAAGTTTGGAATGTGAAGTAAAACAAATATTTCCCCATAACAAAAGCTAGTTTTACTGACTGTGCCGCTCTTTGTGGGCTCCAAATATGGTATGAACTTATTTTCGTCTTCCATTCGGGTGGTTAGAGAACACAAGATCACAGGAGAAACTAGGCAGCAGGAATTACAAAAAGTATTTTGTTTCCCGATGTCTGCAACCATCGCAGAAGAAATCATGTTAATTTTTCTAAGTTAAATCAAAAGTTATATTTTTGTGCGAGTTTAGTTGTCAAAGTTGAATTGACACGACCGCGGCCATTGTAAAACAACAAAACAAAACGCGGTGTTGCCGCGATAACGAATTCGCTACGTAACCCCCAGTTATTAATATCATTTATCGTGCCAACCGCTGGGGAAAACCGCATAGCCGCCCTGTATGCCTCAGCCTGTTGTTCCTGCCATTTTAGAACTGCATTTACTTTTTCTCCGCTCTCAGATCTACAGTATCTGACATTAGCAGGTATATTCAGGGTAAGTAGGACAGGAAAATGTTGTGATTTAGACGTTGTGTCCAGAATTTTCAAGTCACTAATTATTTCAATACTTTGCAGATTGGCAAAAACTAGGTCAGTCACTAATTATTTCAATACTTTGCAGATTGACAAAAACTAGGTCAATTACACTGCTTCCATTTGTGTTGCAAAAAGTGAAATTTGACGGTGAATCGCTTACTGTGCGCCCATTTAAGACAATAAGGCCATAAATGTTGGTTAGTTCAAGTAAGTTTCGTCCTTTGGCAGAACAGAACAAGTCCTGACTCATTCTATGCTGTGGCAAAGACGTATTTTCCAACATTTCAAAGCTTGCTTCGCCAAGATTTCCGATTCTTGCATTGAAATCACCTCCAATAATTAAAGGAATATCGGGATACGTCTCTATCACATCCGTTAGGGCATCACTTAATAATTCTAAAGCAACTCTAAAGTCAATTGAAGGTTTAAAATACACTATACTAAGAATAAAGCTAATTTTATTTACAGTAATACGAACAAAAATCCACCAAGAAGATTTATTGACAATGTTGCAAACGTAGTTGCTTTTATTCGTTCTAACAAATATTGCTAATCTGCCACTAGCATAACCCATAACTTGCTTCCTTTAGGGCATTTGACCAGAAAACTGTATAGTCTGAAAGTTTGCTAGGACGTGTTATATCGTTGGTTGACCATGTGTCACAAATACAAAATATATCTGTGTTGTCACATTCCTGCAGTAAATCGGAAATGTTGGATATGCCTTCGACATTCCAAAAGCAAATGTTTAATTTTCTTTGCTATGCTTTGGGTGGCTGCCCCCGCTTTTGACTGTTATCCACACGAATTGCTTTTTCTTTAGGAAGACTTGAAGGTGATAAAGGGTCGTCATCCCTCGTTCGTTTACTTGACTGTTTTTGAACAATTTTAGGTACATTTTTAACGTATTTTATTGTATAGTTTGTTTGACCATTACGGTGCAAATTGTTCAGCTCTTCTCTAAGGTTTGACAAGTATTCGAGCTGGGCGGGGGTTTCGTCAGATTTTACCTTGATATTTTTATATTTAGAAGTTGTAGAGATGACGCTCGAAAATTTGAGCAAGTTCCATGCTTCTTGCGTTGACGAAAAGATAAACTTAATTGGTTTGGGCTTATGTGCATTTTTGCCAAGTCTAAAAGAGGTTAAGGGCAAAAAGGCACAATTATAATTTAATTCCTTCAGTATAGCTGAAAGTGTCTCGATGTCCGTTTTTGCGGGTCTTTGTTGTACGCCTAAAATTAGGCGCAACAGTATTCAAGATTTTCGTTTTTTGTAGTAGTTGCTGCAGTTTCCAAAAACTCAATTCGTGATTGTAATACTTTGTTTTCAGATTTTATCTCATCTATTGTGGATTCGCAGCGGGATATTTGCTGGGATTGGTATGTTTATATTGGAATATTGAAAATATAATCAGTTCTTTTGGTGAAACCGGCATTTTAATTAAATAAAATCCTTTACCGTTTTTATCAGAAAGTGAGAGTTAAGTTTAGTGGAAGTTCTATAAGTGTGTTGTCCGGAAAATATGGGAAAAACAAAGCACAAACGACACTGTCGAAGTCGTAGCGAAAGCAGTGGTGCTTCTGAAAGGTCCAAGCGCAAAAGAGGTACGAAACAGAAAGAACGTCCCGAAAATCGTTCCTATATCCCGCCGCCACCACCTTCGACACCAGGTTTGCTAGATATATATATATCTTGAAACTCTGTCCTTTACTGCTTGTAAAGGTACTTTTTTCTGTTTTGTTCTAAGAACCCCAATAACCTTTACTCCAGTACACTTCATATGTAGAATTTCTCTATGTAAAAGTGACATACGCAAACCACACTTCCTCAGAAACCGCGGAGACGGAGCTACTGCTATCAACCAAACCCCACATATGAAGGTTGAACATTTTTGCCGTGATTTGCGGAGTGTGATTTTTTGCCAACTTCGTGATCGAAATCATACTCTATCATCAGGTCGCTTCCTGGGTTATTTGTTGAAAATAAAACAGCCCCGGACTCTGGTCCATCCAAATTGGGGCTTCCTTTCGTTTTCCAAACAACCCCCTTCAATTTCTGTTATCTTTTATTTTGACTAAACGGAGGTCTATTTTGGATTTTTTTCTGAAATCTCTTCTATTTTCCTGATTTGTCTCATGATTTTTGCAATTACTATTAGTACCAGAAGATTTAGGACGTACACTTAACACATTAAACTTGCCAAAATAATTCTCCGCCTGTCCCAAACATTCTAGCAACTGGTTTAGATTATTTATGCCCAAGAGAACGTATCAAACATTCGGGAGAAAATGCCTTGCAATAATTGAAATTAACTGTTTTTCGGTATAAGGCAGAGTAAAAAAATTTTCGAGGACAACACACTAATTAAAATGATTCATAAAACTGTCGATACGCTCTCTAAACTGACTAGATTCTAATTTTAATTTCGTTTTTAGTTGTTGCTCATCTCCCCTTTATTGTTCTGTAAAATTACATTCTCTGGTAGCTGTAGGATTGGTCAGAGAACGCATCTTACCAGGTTTTGATTTTTTTTTAAAATAGAGTGTTTAAAATAAATTAAATTTTATGAAAAGGTGATCTTTTTGTATTGACAGCTTTTTCTAAACTTTACAAAAATTGCACCCTCATTATCGAAAAATGGTAGAAATTTTATGGCTTCAGAAACCGAAAAATTATGAAAATTTACATTATTGCTAATAGTATCCTGACTATCTAAGCTTAAATTATCCCAACTAGGCCTATTATCTATTACCGAACTAACTATATTTGTGTGAATGCCCTGCAATTAAGCTAACCACGAGTTTGCTGATGACGATCCGTGGCGATATGGATGTGGTCGACGAGGGACGCTGCATAATGACGGCGTGTTTACTTACGTGGAGATAAAGGGCAGGCCGTTAGGCATGATTCAGCAACTTTGTTTTTATATATAAAATTAGTATGTTTATATCGGAATATTGAAAATATAATCAGTTCTTTTGGTGAACCCGGCATTTTCATTAAATAAAAGCCTTTACCGGTTTTATCAGAAGGGGAGATTTAAGTTTAGTGGAAGTTCTATAAGTGCGTTGTCCGGAAAATATGGGAAAAACAAAGCACAAACGACACTGTCGAAGTCGTAGCGAAAGCAGTGGCGCTTCTGAAAGGTCCAAGTGCAAGAGAAGTACGAAACAGAAAAAACATCCCGAAAAACGTTCCTATACCCTGCCGCCCGCGCCACCACCTTCGACGGATGGAAATTTAAATCCAGGTTTGCTAGATATAGTCAAATTATTTAGGAGTGAACAGCCGCGAATGGGCATATCGGTAAGAGACACTGATATATCTGAATTTGATTCCTTACACCATGATATAAATGTGTGGATTTTTAAAATTGATAAACATGCGGTTATTTATAAATGGAACGATGTAAACACTTGCCATTTAGCAATAAATAAATTAAGGCGGTCGGCGCAAACCTGGTGTAAGTCAGCCTTTTGTTCCTAAATCGTGGTCTGAGTGGAAATTGGTACTAAAAGCAACTTTTCCGTCTACCATGAGTACTGTTTTGAAAAGCATTAATTTGAAAAATGGATTTACTATTAAGTGGTAGTGACGGGGTTAACTTAATTGTGGGTGGACTAGAAATTCAAAATATTAAATCTGCGGTTAATGCCACTAATATTACAGACCCTGCTAAACTAGCTGCTTATTTAAAAATCTTTTGAATTAACCCAAAATTTTGACCGAGCTCAACCAGCTTAACATTAAACTAGGCGCAATAAAAGGCATTGAAATGACCATTGAGCTAAAATCTGATACACCGGTAATGCAAAGACCTTATAGACTTACAAAAGCTGAAAAACTAGAACTACGCAAAATTATTGATGAACTTCTACTAAACGTAACCATTTGCTCATCACAGTCGCCATTTGCGAGTCCAGTAATCATGGTTAATAAAAAACTTGGTCAGAAGGGTCTATGTGTTTATTACGGTCTTGTCAACAAACAAACGATAAAACAAAGTTATCCTCTACCCATAATCGAAAACCTTATAGATAGGTTAGCTGGTCAAAAATATTTAACAATGCTAGAATGCAGATCAGGATATCACCAAATAGGTATCTATGAAGAATCTATTCCGATAACTGCATTCGTCACCCCCGAGGGAAAAATATGAATATTTTAAAGAGCCTTTTGGACTAACTAATGCACCGTATAGATTTCAGAGGTCTATAGACATGATATTAGGTGATTTATGATTTACCAAAGTAGTGGCCTACTTAGATGATATTTTGGTTGCATCAGAGACTCGCGAGGAAAATCTGGAGATCTTGGGAATGGTTTTCAACAGGTTACAAGAATATGGTGTCAGTCTGCAACTTAAAAAGTGTCAATTTCCAAATTGGAATCTATCGAAAAATTTCCTGTCCCGAAAGGTATGCACCAAGTTACACAGTTTCTTGGGCTGATAGGGCAACAGTTTATATCGGAGTATGCACTAAAATCCAAGTCACTTACCATTTTGCTTAAGAAGAATAAGAATTGGAGGTTCTTGCTATCGCTAAGTCCGCCACGCGATTCAGGCATTATTTAATTGGAAAAGAAAGATTTAAATCGATGAATCGGTAGATGGATTCTGGAACTTCAAGAATATCAATCAAATGTTGGGCGCCAGGTGCAAAATAGCAATTATAGGTTCTGACTCAGGTTTTTGGAAATAATTGCACTTTTATTTAGTATATAGGGCAACTTTTATAATTCCTCTGTTTATAATACCAGGCTTATTTTTCGTAACCTTATTTTTATAAATTTCTATAAACGAACAAAAAAGTATTTTAACATTATCCACACGATTTATATCATCTTAACTTAATTAATACTACCAACAGTAATCAATTAACAGCTGAAGTACATACCTAGAAAGGCCAGGTTCACTACAAAACTTAGGGAGGTTCCTAAGGCTGGTTTTATTACCAAAAAGTTCTTTCTTATGAACAACAGCCAAAAATATTAATTTTATTTATCAGGCAAAGTTTAGAACGAGAAAGAAATTCCGAGGTCAAAAATTTGATCCAGGTGAAAAACATACAAAAAAACTTGAAGAAAACAATGAAATGATATCAAGCTGAGTGGAGCAATTTTTTATGCACTGACTTACCATTTTTAAGTTCACTAAAATATACACTGTGCCACTAATTTATTTTTATGGAACATAAGGTAAATTTTTATAGAGTGATAAAAAAATAAATACCAGAATATTAATAAAATAAATACACAAATAATTTACTTAAGTATAATGGGTTTTGCCACAGATTTTAAAATACATGCCAATGTGTTATATTTTAAATTTGAACTGTCAATCAGTAAATCGCTTTTCTGCACGCAACGAACGCAAAAATTGACCATCGCTGATATACTTATGGTAAGTACAATCACATATGTGACTGACATGCATTAGAAAAACGTTGCAAGAAACTAGTCACGTACCACCGCGCCGGTAGAGTATGCAATGTATTTTTTTTTGTAGGGGAGATATTTCCATTTTTATAAAAATTAATATTTTTTATTTAATTATTTAAAAGTTGAAGATATTACAGTTTTCAGTAAATTTGTCGTTGGATGTTTTTGCGTGAGAGCAATAGTGCGGGAGATATAACGTATCTTTCATAATGATAAAAACTTTATTAAAAATAAATTATAGGCAAAGTAAGGCAGATAGAAAAAAATGAATATGGACAAAATTATAGTAAATATTTTACTTACATACATTATTTTTCTTAGACTAATAGATGAGGAGATATAAATATTTATATTATAAAACGACTGAATATAGAATAAAGGTGTATAGATCCATGGGCATCCATCAGGTGACCGTGCTACTTGTTCTACCACTAGTCTTTTTGCTACGACGAATCGATAGTAAAAAACAAGCTATATAAAATACACCGGAGTATACATACCGGGTGCGATTTGGAGACTAAACGCAAACACGTGTTTCACCCTGGTTAGTCGTATCATAAAGTTATTAGTTACTTACTTTATGGTTGTATCTTCTTTTTATTTATATATAAATCCACTATGGGCATTGCGAATTTATTCCGAAATTTTTTTATTATGTAATAGGCAAAATAGCAATTTCTAGTTGAAAATAGATAGTCTAGTAAATCTAGATAAAAGCTCCAGAAGACCCTCCTGGTCCGCCCATGGCGTTAATTGCCGTTATATTGACAGATTCTCTTAGGCCTTCGTTGTTTTTGGACATATAAAGCTGAAATTCGAAACGTAGATATCTAGTACAGTTCCAAATATAAAAATAAAATAGCGTCTCGAAACTGTAAATTTTAATTTTTATTATCGCTTTACGTTTGTTACGAATGCAGATAACACTATATCATACTTAACACATTAAGCAAAGGACTGTAAATCCAAAAATTGGCATTAGTCTGTCAACTATCAAATATGGCGCCCGCCATAGTGAGACGAGTGTCTCTTTGCCAAGTTGACCATTTTACGTCGAAAATTTTTAAAATTTGTTGGATTCTTCTTTTAAGGGTGAATTTAAATAAAAAATGCGCTGTTTCCAATTACTTAATCTAAAAAACTGGTAATCAAATTTGTATCAAATTTTGTACTGTGAAAGTTTAGGCAGCCGAAAGTTTAAAGCATTATCCCGGAACCATTTCACGGATTTTGCATAATTTTAAGTTTTTTACATAATTTTACGTATCCTAAAAATGGATAATTCACGGTAAAAATTATCGATTATTTTAAAAAACTAAATAAAAACAATATATATTTTTTACCAGAAGACGCCGCTGTCCAAAATTTTGTTACTTTTTGATGTGCGGTTTTTATCTGTTTAAGTAAACGAACTGTTTTTAGGATTCAAATTCACTCTTAAGGTTGTTCATACCGTGTTCAAAAATTAGCTTGCACACTGAGGCAACAAACTATTTGACACAATGCAATCCACTTACCTACAATAGGATCCCCTATTTGCATTTCTCAGAATAAGTACGTTATCAGTTCAAATAGATAATTGATTTGGAAAGTACAAATAGACCTGTTGTTACGACAAGGGTTCATCATTTTGAACTGCCGACACAACCTAACCGTAGTTTATCCAGTTAAATAGTTACTACCTACTTCTGGAGAAAGTATACAATTTATGGTAAAATTGCTAGTTGTCATAAAATGTTTAGCAGAAAGCAAGTTTTCATCGTATTGCACTGTGAGAAGATGAGTTTTTTCGTCACGGGGTCGATTCTTAGGCAAAACGACGAAATTTCGTCGCGTCAATTATGTTGCAACGCCAGCTCTGCCAAATGCGCCTGTATCATACTGAAGGTGAAACCATCAAGTTGGCCATGGCAGAAACCGCTGACTCCTAAATGTCAAAGTCACTTTTAGGTTATATTTTTATAACAAAATTTGTTTTGATATTATCGGAATATTTTTTGTCCATTTTTAAAGAAAATGTGTTGGGAAAGAGAGCAGACTAGGCGTAGATTTGATGAAGACAGATGGACCAACAAAAATCACAAAGAAATATTTTGGGAATGCCAGCCATATTACAGTAAGTCGCAGGTTAAATAAGTCTTCAATAAAAGCTTTTTACAGTTGTACCTGGGCCCGTATTCTCGTAGTTATAAAAACGCTAAGCCTTTTCAAGAACTATAGGCAAAACAGTAAGTGGTTGGTAGATGTTTTGTGAAAAAGGTACGCGCTTCTCAAAGCGAATGGAGAACCGCAAGCTATTACAGAGTGTTCTGCGATTTGTTTTGGAAAGCGCTTCTTAGCGTTTTTCATTACGAGAGTATGTCATTCATTTTACTTTGTGCATTTTTATTAAAATTTTAGAAGGACCTAGGTAAGTAATTTTAGCATGAGTAAAAATAAAATCGGGGCATCCTGGGTTTGCTAACTATTTATTAAGTCAAATGAACTGTTTTTTATTACACAATTTTAAAAATGAAAGCAAGTTTATTTTTTTGATTTTTTATCGTTCTCTCAAGAGAAGAAAAAATATTTTATTTAGCTGATCACAGTTAGTTTTTTTTATGGTAAAGCCATGATGGTAAAATTTAAGGCTTAAAATATTTTAGCATAATTTAAGGGGTAGTTTTTAACATTTTTATGCGATGATTTTGCTTACATTTTAAGCTTTCTTTCCAAACTTTCGATTTCTAGAATAAAACACTCACATTTTTCAAGTTTTCACTGTTTTTTCAGCGTTCAAAAAAAAAGTACTGCCAAAAAAGATTTTTCTCTGTTAAAATGAAAAATATTTAGAGAGAGAGGGCAGAATTTTAGAGGTAGATGGAGAGATATTTTAGTGACGTGTAAAAATATTTAAGGTTGTTGAAGAGAGACAGCAGGCTATAAAAAAGTATTTTAGAGAAAGATGGACATAATTTACGGCAATTGTTTACTAAAGATGTATGTTATGTCATCTGCAAAAATTGTAATTTTTTAAGCGTGTAAAACACAAGGTGGTATTAATTTCCTTCAATCAAAGTTCTTACAGTCTTTAAATCTATCAAAAAACGTGTCCCACTAAAGTGTATTTTAGCATATCTAAAAATAATTTAACAGGTATTTAAGAAAATTATTTTAAGGATCATCATGGCTTTATGGTAAAGCCATGATGACCCTTATGTTTTACACACTTTACGCTTTGAATTACAATTTTTGATGCTTTTTTGATAAAAATGGCAAAATAAAAATCATATGCACGACACCACTCAAGATGACAGACAGATGATATTACAGAAATTTTTAGTAAACAATTGCCTAAAATGATGTCCATCTTTCTCTAAAATAATTTTTATAGCCTGCTGTCTCTCTTCAACAACCTTAAATTTTTTTGCACGTCACTAAATTATCTCTCCATCTACCTCTAAAATTCTGCCCTCTCTCTCTAAATATTTTTTATTTTAACAGAGAGAAAATGTTATGGCAGTACTTTTTTTGAACGCCTGAAAAACAATCAAAACTTGAAAAATTTGAGTGTTTTATTCTAGAAATCGAAAGTTTGGAAAGAAAGCTTTAAAATGTGAGCAATATCATGGCATAAAAATGTGAAAAACATAGTAAAAAATGGGTAATCAAAAACGTTACCCCTTAAATTATGCTAAAATAGTTTAGCCTTAAATTACCATCATGGCTTGACCACTATTTAAAAAAAAACTTTTCCAGCTAATCCGACCCAATTTTCTTAAAATATTTTTAAAAAAAGTCGAAGAAGATCTGATGCATATTTTGGCAAAAAATCTAGAATTAAGATTTTTTTATAAAAACTTACTAAACCCAAAAACCTACAAAACATCCCCCCTCCCTCCGCGTCTGTAAAAAAATCTGCGACCGCGCCTGTATGAAGAACAATATTTAAGTTTTTTTTATACATTTTTAGCAAAACTACTGAACTGGACTACTTTGACAACAATTACCTACTATATTTAAAGGCAATTATAAGGAGGAAAAATAGTAGGCATATGTCATTTTGGATTATGGTGTAGTATCAATATTTTGTTTGAAATTTTAGTTTTTAGCCAAGCAAAACTGTGCCCCAATTAAAAAATGTGTAATTTAATTTGTCGAGGGATTAAAAACCACTTCCAGAGTCCTGAGGTGTACATACTATTTTTAGTAGTAAAATATAATCCCGGAGAAATAAAGTAAAAATTTAATCCATGAGAAATAAAGCAAAAATTTAATCCCCGAGAAGCAAAGTAAACACGGTTGATCTAGAGAGGGGTTTTAAGAAAAAAAAATATATAATCTTTAAAACATAGATTTTTGTTTTCGATACATCGCCAACTACCATTTACCGTGAAAAGTAAAATCCCCTATGTAGCCCTTTTCTGGGGGACTATTTTTGGAAAATATTCTGAGAACCTTTAAGAGCAACCCCCTATTTTGAATTCTCGCTAATATTCTCTTTCCAATGGTACCCCATATCATAAGGTTACTTTACTAGTTTTCGAGATATTAGCATAAATGTCAAAAATAGAAAGTTGCTTTTTAACATTTTCAGTAATATTTTCCAAAAATAGCCCTCCGGAAAAGGGCTATATAGGGGATTTTACTTTTTACTTAAAACCCCTCTCTAGACCAACTGTGTAAAAATTTAATCTATAATAACAATTTAATGATTTATAGTAGTAAAACTTAATGCTTAGGAAATAAAGTAAACATTTAATCTCCAGAAAATACAGTAAAAATTTAATCCCGTGGATTAAATACCTCACTTTACTCCTTAAGAACAGGAAATAAAAAGCTACTTTTAATCTCTAAAGTGCATAAACACGCTGTTAGGGAAAAGTCAATGAATTTTAAAAAAATATCTGAAGCTCCCAAACTAATTTTTTCAGTTGAAAAATTTGATTACCATATTTTTTTTCTGCTCTTTTATTTTCATGAAATTTTTAGTTTTTATTTTTTACATTTGTACACAAGACGTTTGAATGCTCGTTGGAAATTTATTATCTACCGTTGATTTTATCCGATTTTTTTCTTGCAGATACTGGATAAATTTGAAAAAGTGGAATAATTTCTGCAGTGTTAAGAGGAAAATGATACTTCCCTGGCATAGACATCCCTCTCAGACTTCATAACGTTTTGCACAAACCCAAGATTGCATTTGTGTCCCAATGAAAGTGTTTGTATATTTTTTGACCAAAAAGACAAAGTCTCATTTTCTGTTAAGTATAATATTATTCAACTACTGTTTTTTGCAATATTTTCTATAGGAATTAAATCATTTATTTTTTTTTAATCATTTTAAAAACTAAATTCGTAAAATAATAGCGGCCATGAAGCTAGCAGACCATCTCTTGATTTTTTTTATTCCAACCTGTAAGTATAGCTAATTAGAGCAATTTTATGCTAATTTTCTATCGCAGAAAAAATAAAGCTCGCTTTTTAAAAAAACTGCCGCCTGCGATACAATGTTTTCTAATAAAAAAAAATCGATTAAAAAAAAACGAGATAATAAAAGCTGATTTATTCCTCCACAGTTATATCGGTAATTCGTTATAAAAATCTTGAGAAAATCACATAATTTAAAAAAGAATGAGGCTTTGCCTTTTTTTATAAAATATACAGGCTGAGTAAAAAAATATCGACAAAAATAATTATAGTTGACAACGAGACATATGAAAATCACAAATCACTTAATCCTCAGTAGTTGGAGCGGACAAACAAACACCGGCGATCTGAATGCATTTGATTGGGAGGGGAGAGGGATAAAAGCCATTTTCCCAACTAATATTAAAAGCGATTCCCAAGTAACCTGAAACCTTGACATTTTTTTTTATTGTTGTTTGAAGAAGAAATTAGAAATAGAATATGTTTTTTAAAATGTACTTAAATTTCCCAACTGAACCTTCATATTTCCCAACAGCAAGCAACTACTTGCTTGCTGTTGGGAAATATGCTCCGGACATTTGGGCACTGCCAAAAGAACATTGGGGGGATGCCCCCCCCCAAGGGATCGCCGGTGCAAACAAAATATTCATGACCAGGATTGGACTTTTCGTTAAGCATTCTGCATAACATGCCAGTTGTATTTATTAATACAAAAATAATAGATATTTAAAAAGCGCCTCTGCCTACCTGTAGTCACTATTTTACTGCAGACCCTTTTTTGCTTTCGGGATTATTTTCTTCATATAATAGGTATTATATTATGACTCTTTTAATAAAAGTGAGTTTTAACCACTTTCAACCAAGCCTACCTACCTATTTGCGTAGTAGTGTGGTGTAGAAGATACAAATCTAAAATGTTATTCAATAGTCCGATTTTTACGTTAATTACTTAATGACCAAATCACTAATGACCACAGTAACTTTAGTTTGACCCGTGGTTAACTAAACCACACAACATAAAATTTTTAAAAACACGTGGAAAGACTGGCATATCAATATTCCATATTGACAATTTGTTTTTCTACCGGTTACATAATTTCTTTAAACCAGCATAGCGAAAGTTTTATTTTGAAATCAAAGTACACATTTTTACTTTTTTAAATTTAAATAATATCGATTTTAATATGTTTAAAAAAAATGTTAAAAAGTAGAAGGTTACCAAATTGGTCTCTGCACCATTAAAAAAAATTAATATAGCAGGTAGTCAAAAAAATTGGTGAAATGGTTAATTATTTCATAAAACTTAAATGTATTATAAATTAAGAAAGTTAAATTTCTGTAAGGTTTAAAACCTAAAATTTAGCACCATTTCTTTTTTTTTTGTTTCAGATTAGCGGTGCCCAAGCTGTTCAGCAAATATGCAAGCAATTGATGACCATCCAAATGTAACTTAAACTAAATTTACTTCTAAATTTTAATAAAAATATATGTAAATAGGCAATAAATAAAATAAACTAAATCAATATTGTGTTTTTGAGATTGTTATAAATTTTGGTCACTAACTGATAGTTCCACTTAGTTATTATTTTCACCCAAATAACTTATTAAAAAAGTAACATTTTTGCCACTTAAAAATCATTAACGTGAATTTTGAAAACATTCAAGCAAAAGTAGGTAAAAATCAAAGTTTTAATATATAATTTTTTTGTGCATTTTTGGTAATAGAATTTTAAAAGACTAAAATAACACAAGAAAAATAATGATAAGGAAAGGGGTAAAAAAGTGCCCATGAATATCATTTACCGTGCGAAATTTTGTATACTTTTGACTCCGGACATTTGGGCACTGGCAAAAGAAAAATTTAGGAAGCAACCAACCCAACCTTATTATTTTTTTGAACCTAACGCACTAAAGTAAAGCGAATTTACCAACGCGGTGAAATGCATGACATTTGTTATCACAAATTGACTAGAAAATGGCGAGTGAAAATGTTTTCATTTGAAAATCTTTATTAAACCCCTTAAAGTGAATGAAAATTAAGCTACATATATCTCAGGTAATTTATTAATACTGTGAAATACCTCAATATCTTTTGAAACGTCGGAAATTTTGACTCGCCGAAATTTCGTCGTTTTGTCTAAGAATCGGCCCCATTGTGACAAAGTGCACAGTTTACAACAAAACTATGCTTTTTACGTAAAAAATGCACTTTTTTGAGACAAATAGACGCATTCTTGAGTTAAAGTACGTTTTTAAGATAGGAAAATTCCACATTTTATGATAAAATTTAGTTTTTTTTTGAGACAAATATACGCTTTTTTGGGTAAAAATTGTTTTTATTAGAATGCTTCTATTTCATATATTAAGAATATATAGTTTGATAAAAGCAATATCTGAAATGAAAATCTTACTACATTAATTCGGGAGATCTGTTTGTCAGTGCAAGCATATTTTTTATTATTCAAAAGAGGCATTTTAATAAAAGCAATATTTTTTCAAAAATGCGCCTATTTGTCTTAAAAACACTTTGCAATATTCGAATGAACGCTCTATTTACATTTTATGTATACCTATAAATTTTAATGGGTATTAAACTATTCCAATATAAAAAAATAACTTAACTAAAAAACTTTCACTGCCATGTAAAAACCTTTAATCTATGCAGTAATTAAGGATGTATATCAACCTTGGAATCTGCAAAACAAAACAAAAATAATATAGTTTTTTAATTTAATTGGTTAACATTGTTAAAATAAGGAATAGTGTATTACCTAACGAGTGAAGAAAGTCACACGAATGTAAGAATGTCACTTTCTAACGAGTTATGTATGCTATTTTTCCTACTACCACAAGATATTAAACCAAATTTCCTTGTAATTTTTGATAAAATCATCTTTTTTTTATTCTCGTCCCTAGAGACGAAATCTTACATTATTTTTAGCTCCATCTCTTGGTCATAGCAGCAAGCTCTTTAGGTAGGTTATAAATTCCAGAAATTACATTTTCCTATGGTCTCTAAAATTTTCCCACGCTCAAGGAACCCAATACCTTCTAAGGTCCGTAAATAATTAATCAATACCAATTCTGTTTTATTTCAGACCCTGTGCACACTGGAATGCTATAATGTCACAAAGGAAAACGTTATTATCGTCGGAAAATTAGCAGACGAAGTAGATGTTAGCAGATTAACCCCCGCAGAAATTTTAACCAGGGAAAAAGAAGAATGCGCAAATTTATTAGAGATTGTCAGTGACCGAATTAACTCGAAAAATCCTGACTTTATCTCTCATATTTTACTTTCTATCTTTAAGATGGCGGAAGTCGAAATCATACCCATAGAATCAACGTCAGGTGGCGCATTTTCTACGATAAAGGTATCACAATTGCACCTAGCTTTATTAATATATTTTTTACAATTATGTTTACAAAAAAAATAAGACATTCATGACATTTACAAAATAGTAGTTTACCTAACTAGTGTGTAACTTGCCACTTTTCTGCACGTGTTGAAAATGGCAAATGCAAAAAACTCCCTTTACATACATTTTAGGTACCACCTTTTTTCTATTCACCTGAAAAAATTACCTAGTAAGTCACTTAACACAAAACAATATTTTTATGTTTAATGTTAATCAAAATCCCATCAAAAGGGAAAAACTATAATAGGGCAAAGGCTAGCGTGTATGATACTTCCCCCCTCTCTTTGGGAATTCCCGAAACTTTTTTTTGTTGCTGTTTTTATCTTTTTTCATCTCAGTAAACATAAAAATATTCTTAGAGTATGAAAAGAATATTCTTTATACTTGTGAAGGTTTATATCGTATGCAGGGAATAGATTACAGAGAAGAGTTTTAACCTGGTATATATGTGACTGTAACCATGTGGCATATGTATTTATAATATTCTTGTTACATTCGTCGACAACTTTTTCGAACATTTCACAGAAATATGGAGAACGTTACTACAAAAAAACCAATGACGTTCAAGGCACATTACATGAATACAATTTAAGTTTTTCGGTTTATTAAGAACGTCCTCTCCTCTTTCCTAAGGAAACTTCTTAGGAAAGAATGTAAACCACTAAAGATATACTAACAGTTGCAAATAAAACATTACTTAAAGTGTTGAAAAGTGTACCGAGCGAGGCGCCATCTCGACTCTAATGATTCAAGTTAACTAAAACAAACAGCAGAACTTTTAGAGAATATTCTTAGAATATTACCAAGAATATATTCTAAGAATATTTGGAAAGTAGTTTCCATAAATGTACAATTTTCTACTGCAAAAGAATATTTTATTTTGACTGCTAGATTATAACAAATACGTCAATATTTTATTTGTTTATTAATATTAAAATAATAAATAATTACTTTCAGAATACCTAGAATAACACCAAGAACACATTCTAACTCTCATTAGAGGTGTGCAATTTTCGCAAACTTCCAGCGGTAATTGCCTTTTAGCATTTGTAGAATTACATTGTTATAATTTTTATTTGTTGTTTTTAATGAGGTGACAGTAGGTAAAAAATTTAAAGTTACACATTTTTTTTAAACATTGCGGACTCTAGTTAAACCAATATTCCCATTTCTTTAAATTTATATTCAAATTAATTACATTCGTGCATTAAAGTGAACCAGATTGTGCAATTACCCCCCGATTAATATTTTTTTTTTCAGTTAGTTAACATTCTGGTGATCACTAAAAAATATATAACAATAATAATATACTCGGAATGAGATATGAACATTTGCAACAAAAATATTTCTTTAGAAATATAGTTGGAATATTCCGGAATTAATACTCCAAACGAAACAATATTTCAGGAATGATACAAGCATATTTATGTTTACTGGGCAGGATTTTCTTGTTTGCCACTTATCAATTGCAGCGTATACCCAGCCGTTCGAGAAGACTCCCCTCAAACGAAAGTGGACAAAGTAAAAAAGTCACTCACCAAACTATCGGTTCATTAGTTTTAAAGGAATAAACGTTCATTTTTTCAAATTGAAGCTCCACAAATCAGAAACTAATGATACGATAGTAACGGGACTACTTTGTGTTGCACCTTTGGTCCTTCTCCTACACGTAATTATACAGTCTAAATTTAATTAAGGATTATTAATTTTCGAGTTGTCGAGCTTCAAAATTGATAATTTTGAAAAAGAAGCGCTTATATCTCGGGAACTAATAAAACGATATTTTTATGAGTGATTTCTTAAAGAAAAAGTAGTCCTCTCTAGGTTTCCGTAGCGACTTTTTAATTTTTATAACTTTTCTCAAGTGTAAAACCTGAAACTAGAGTATATACAGGGTGTTTCACAACTTATGTATAAAAATAAAAGACTAACGCTGCCGTCCTAAGTAAGACTCACGTATCTACGTTTTCGCTTATTTCGAGAAAAGTGAGTTTAAAGTTCAAGTGCTTGCTGAAAATTATATAGCAATATCTGAGTGATGAAACAGAAAAAAATTATTCATTTAATATTTTTCTATGTAAAACTGTATATACTGGGAATCGGAGGTAACTTTTTAGCCAGTAATACTTAGCAAGAACCCCGCAAGTACGTCAATTCGAGTCAAGTCTATGTTTATACTCTGTAAAAAGTATGATATTTATTATGTATTACTTTTAAAAATAAATAATATTTATTTATTTTCAAATATGGGCGTACGCATGGGGGGATTGGGAGCTCAACCCCTCAATTTTTTTTAAAATCAGGTAAACTAAAACGTTCAGCCCTCAGAAGTTCCCAGGAGCCTCAAGCTCCCCCTAGGAGTTTTAAACCTCTCAGGAGTCTTAAGCCCTCCCCCCAGAAGTCCAAAGCTACCTTCCTTAGGAATCATTTATGCGTACGCCACTGTTTTAAAATTGAAATTCATTCCAATAATACAAACTACAAAAAATCAATTTACATTAAAGAATATCAACAAAAACTACTAATAATTCTAAATTTGTTTAAAATTAAAATTTAAAAACAGAACACTATAAACAGTACGAATACTAATTGTAAGTTTCTTTAAAATTGGATTTGGTTGTTTTCATGTAAATTTTTTCAAAATTCGAATCGATTTCCTGGCATAACGCTCTGCAAATTTTTAATAAGGTTTTTTTTTTCTTGGATATGCAAATTGAAAGGTCTCGTGGCTGAATTTCTATCTGCGGTAATTTATGTTACCTCTGTCAAGTAAGGTCGAGGTTCCATTCCTTTTATTTTAACTTGGGACGAAAAATCATCCCAGTTGTAAAAATTGCAAGGTTGCATTTCCTTTAGAAATACTTTTTTCGGATTCGATTCTTACACATTACTTAGTTAAAAACCCCGCATGTAAATATTACTTAGTAAAATCTTCGCATTTTCTATAAAGTTGCTAGTAGATACGAGGTTTTTACTAAGCAACAGGAAGTTGCGAGGTTTTTGCTAAGTAATAGTCTATTTTTAATGTATATACGGGGTAACGATTTTTCAAAAAAAAAAATACTTCCAGACATAAATTTGGGTATTTTTGTTCAAAAATAGATAAAAGTGACCTATCCAAAGCTATTTCCGGTCCTAACTCATTTTTGATTTTTTTGCAGGGTCTTTCTTAGGACGGCAGTATAATACTGGTCGGTGTTTGAAATGACGATTCATTTCGCTTAAATTTGTTCAAAAGGTTTCCAAAAATATACTAAAACATTTTCTTCGCCTTTCACTATACATTGAAGTTTATAAACAAAGTACCTAAAAAAAACAATCATTAAGCAAGCAACTGCATTGCCCGCCTCGCTCTTATCTCCGTATTGTACACACAGAAAGTAAACTATGTAATATTACCTGATTTAGTTTTAAATGTCACATCGCGTTGTGATGCGAAGTATTAGTTATTTTACTGATTTTGTTTTATGTTATGTTGTAAAAAATTACATACTACTATTCATTTCTTGGGAAATTAAACCGCGAATGAGAGGATAACGAAGCTCAACAACCCGCCGCAGAAGCTCACCGAATTTATTCCTGTGTCCCCTTAACATTAATGGAGGTATTTCATTATTTCACCTTTTTATTTAATTGTGAGAATATCCAATAATTAAGGGTTTTTGAAGAATCATTTGTATACTTTTAGTGGTACAGTCATGTTTTGGAAAATCCCCCTTATCCTAATTGAATTCAATTGAATAATTTTTGAAGAGGCTTTTTTTGTATATTTTTGTATTATATGCAGGCCGCTTAATATGCTCTAAAAGTTTCTGACATAAGTTGTGAAACCCCCACAGGGGGAGGGTTTCATATCGCATAAGCTTCAAAATTCTTACATCCATAATAAATTATTTTCATTGAAATTTTTACGATGTGGGAATGCGATGTAAAATTTGGGTGTTCTTTATGTAGGTCAAGCTTTATAATGACATCCAAAAAGTTCTTAAAACGTTTAAATCCGAGTTCAAATCATGCCTAAAATGTAACTTTTTCACACGATTTTACTTTCCGCACTCATCTTGAATTGAAAGTAATATAAGTGCCAAAAGGTGCAAGTTTTCATCAGGCGGGTAGAAAAAAAAAAATTTTTAATATTAATATATCTATACACCTCATTCAGAATTCTCAGAACCAATTTCAATATGGCGGCTGACAATTAAACACAGAAGCTAAATGGAAGTTTCATTGTCAGTGTCAAAAAACTGGTCCGCATCAATTTGGAATAATAAATAAATAAATAAAATAAATAAATAAATATATGTATATATATATATTAATAATAGCATAACAGGTTTACACATAACATTCACATTACCTATAATTTTTACCCACACAAAAATAATAGGTTGTTTTCTAAATATCCTCTAAACTCAAAAAATTCACACTTGACTTATGCATCATATATTGCACACAAATAACTGTCAATTAGCGACATTATATGGTTGGTTGTGGACAAACTTTTACTAATGGCTTATATCTTTGCTAGTTTCGAATTCTTGCTAAATGTACAGTTGTCACTAATAAATTCTGCCTCCTTTGACAGACAGAAAGTTAAAATGTCAAAATCTTGATATTTTGACTTATCTGACATTTAAGAAGGGTAGAATTTATTAATGACAACTGTACATTTTAAAATATATTTCGTAAAACCACTTCAAAGGGTTTATGAAAAGCTTTTCCTGGGTTTCGGTGCAACTGGTTTACTAGCTATCAACTGTTTAATCATTCAATTTAATTCTTGTCAAATCTTTAACAATCAGAAAGCGCTCTGCTAAAGGCTCTAGGGTGCGTTCAGATTGAACGTCGGGTGACGCCCGGGCGCGCCCTGACCGCTCAGATTGCCCTGGTTAAAATTTACCCGGCTGTTCAGATTGTTAGTAGATTTTTAACGGACGTTACCCAAACGCGCACTTTCGCACCCCACGAAATAGGTTGATAAAATTTGTCCCGCATGCGCAGATCAAAAGCACAACCCTATTTTAGAGAAAATATTTTTTCTATTTGTGTTTTTTAAATTTGAAGTCCAGTTTTTGGCAATGGAAAGAATCAGTACACATTCCTTTAATTTGGTTTTGGACTAGGAAGGCAATTTTGTTCTAGATGGAACAATCAAAAGTGGTGAAGTAAGTGAAAAAGTGGTGAAGGTGAATCATTCTCAAGGAGTAGTACTTCATTTATAAACGCATTTACTATTACTTCTTCCATAATTACAAAAAAAATTAAAATCTTAAGAGTAAGGGTATGATAATGCGTCTTGTCCGTTCATGTTGGACGAATTGCCGGGCACAGTCGGAGTGCACTCTCTATCGGGCAACGCTCTGAGCCGAACTTCAGCCAGACTGTTTAATCTGAATGCACCCCTGATTTCAAATAAAGTGACGTAGTTTTCTTGGATCTAAATTTAATACATTGGTTTACACAACGACAATAAATATACCAAAAGAAAGATATATACCAAAATGTTTCAACTTTTATTTCAAAATTTCCACCACAATATGGTCAATCTTTGAAGTTGTTATTTTTACAGTGTAAGAATTCCCGTAAAATAAGAACGAAGCGTGGGCAAAATCAATTAAAAATGTTAAATTTATTAGCGTTGTTTGAGTTTGAAAGTGTCAATAACTGTCAAAAATTGTATACAGGGCCTTTAGGTTTTTACAAAATGTGCCTTCTATTCAAAGTTCAGCCAATTCTTTATTTGATTCCAAAAAGTTCACTGACAGAAAAAAAAGAATATCTACTCTTAAGCTTGAGAGAGAGTGTCCTTTTCAATTCATGACATATTTCAAAATGCCACCAACTTAACAGATAATTGGGTATGATAACTGTTGACTAGAAAAAATACATTATCAGAGGTAAATATGACGTCATTCCACTAGGTATATCTGGGTTAACACTACAGAGTGGACAGTAGTTTAAAATTAATTTGACTTACACAAAATCCTTTAAAAGATAAGATCAGACAATATGATGAAAATAAGACGTTTACCTACTGCTTTAGTAGGCATACACACTCAAATATAATAGAATTATATTATTATCTGTATATTTTATACCTCACCTCTAGCTCTACCAAGCAAGTTACTGAATCGCAGTGTTTCCAATCAATCTATCGGTAAAACTAGTGCACAATTGTTACACACTTTTTAAAACCAGCCTATTTAATTTACGGTTGACTTTCGCTAGTATTGCTCGTTAATTAGAATTTAATTTTATATTAATTGAAGTGTTTTGTTTTTATTTCAAAAAAAAGTCGCTAAGTTACGTAATTACACCAAAAGCACACTTTTTATTAAAATATTTTGATTCCGTCCACAACGCTGAAAATATACGAAAAGTATGTAATTATACACCAGTTACTAACACTGCTGAATCGTTCCATTTAATTTAATACAGTATGAAAAGACAGCGGCGTCAAAAGGGGTCATGTGATATCCATACCTGCTGAACTTGGAATGGAAGGCACATCTTGTAAAAACTATGTCACAGCTCGAGGAAATTTTTTGATTCTTTACGGAATAAGCTAAAATTTCTTTTTAAAAAATTTTAGTTTATTCGGCAAAAAATCAAAAAAAAAGTGCTCCGAGCTGTGTCTTAATTTTTACAAAATGTGCCTTCCATTCAAAGCTCAGGCAATTTTCACGTTTATTTGACTTCAAACAGTATGGATATCACATGACCCATTTTTAAGGTCACTTCGACATTTCCTGAGCTAAGTTCATTGACAGTGTATTCCAAGCCGAAATACATGCAATCGACATGTGGGAGACACTGAGAGATATTTGATCTTTGATCTTTCGGACAGCCAAGCAGCAACAAAAGCCTTAGCATGTCAACAAATAAACTCCAAACTAGTATAGAACTGCCTACAGTTCCTAATAACCATAGCCAAACCAAAACAAGGTAACACTTGCGCGGGTTCCGGGGCACACGGGGGTGACTGGCAATGAAAATGCAGATATGCTATCTAGAGGAGGATCTAAAAAACAGTTCATAGGACCTGAACCTATGTTCGGTATACTATGGAACGGTGGACCTGAAACGAACATAAAGACTATTGGAAACAGACACCAGGACAACAACATAAAAAAATATACTTAAGCACTCGAGAGGTCAGGTTAGAATAGTAACAGGACTCTTATCCGGTCACCGCGTACTGAGCAAGCATCTGCAGACAATGGAAATTTTTCAGAAAGAATCCATTGGTAGGCTGCGTGACGAAGACGACAAATCAGCCTCTCACATTATCTTTGAGTGTCCGGTACTTAACTACTGAAGAACTCGGCACCTTCTAGCAGAGTCATCTTCTTAGAAGGAGGGATTTTAGATGACACTTGTAAAGAGGGTGCTGAACCTAGCGAATGCATCGAACCTCTTTTAGGTGATAGAATATAACAAGGGATACAATAAGCAATCAGTTGCAGTGTCAGGTAATTCCTAAACCTGACCTTGCTGTATATAATAAATCAATCATTCAATAAATTACTGCCGAAAAAAAGAATCTCTACTCTTAAAAACTCTCCCCCTGACGCCCCCGACGACGTGACGAAGTAAATTTTTCATAAAAGGCGATGACACTTGGGACACAATATGAGTTGCAGATAATATCCAAAACCTCTGCATCACGGAAAAAGCATCACCCTCCTAGCTTCACGATGGCCATTTTCACATTAAACTTGTCAAGAGAGCTAGCCTTGGAACTAACATATGAGGGCTATTTTCTTTCTCTATTTTCTTACGCGTGGAGATTTATGTTTTACTTCCCGGGACCTCGTATCCATCGGTGGCCACGAAGCAGCTTTAGCACATATTATATTAGCGTAAGCTAGACGATGCATGCTTTGGTTCCAGAAATTCACATAGAAAATGTTGGGTTGAATATAGTTTAAGTAGATTAGGCTTTGTCTTTATTACACAAATGAAAAACGGATCTTTTCCAAATTTGGTCCAAGGATGTAAACTTCGAATGGGGGGCTACGCTACGTCTACAGTCCATTTCATTTTTATTTAGACAAAACACAACCTCACTTTCCATAGAACAAAAACCATATTTTTAAGTTTCCAAAATCAAACGCCTTAGGTTTTGGTAATTGGCATTATAACTACCCTGCTAACCTGAAACCACTCCGAATAACCCCTTATATTACGCTTTCATATCAATCAAATGCACCAGAGTGAAACAACATGATGCCAGAGATAAATTAATGATGAAAAATAAATATGACTGTTAAAGCAGCTATGATATTCGTTTTTATTTGTACACCGAACATAACAAAGAAAACGCGATGCAGACCCAATATACATGAGAGAGACATAGCCTAGTGAGCAATCACCCAAAAAATAATGATTTCGTTCGGATCAAATCTTGCAACTCAATTTTGACTAACTTTTCAAATTCAAATTTGGTATGCGATTATAGCTCCGGTGACAATGACAATAATATAGTATTATTAGGTATCCCCTGGAGGGGGGGGAAATGCCTAAGTTTGTCCGATTTCAACCAACATTGGTATACGGGGGTATTAACTGACTTAAACACATCTGATTGTCTTTAAATTTGGTATGCGTTTATAGTTCCGGTAACAATACAATAACATAGTATTATTAGGCACCTCCATTCCCCCTACGAGGGGTGTGGAGGGCGGAAAATACCAAAGTTGTCCGATATCAACCAAAAACCAAGAGGGACGATTTTTAGTAATGTTTTGCTAACCAATTTTAGCTGAATTTTGCAGATTCGACTGTCTTCAAATTTTGGTATGCGTTTAAAGTTCCGATGACAATACAATAACTTGGTATTATTAGGCACCCCCTCCCCAACTACGAGGGGAGTGGAGAGGGGAAAACACCTAAGTTTGTCCGATTTCAACCAAAATTGGTATAAGGGGGTTTTTGGGGATAAGGAATACGAATTTTTTATCAGATTTTAAAAATTTAATAGGGCGGATTCAAGGTGGACGATTTTTAGTCATGTTTTGCTAACCAATTTTAGCTGACTTATACCCATCCGATTGTCTTCAAATTTGGTATGCGTTTGTAGTTCCGGTGACAATACAATAATATGGTATTATCAGGTACCCAGCTCCCCTAACGAGGGAAGTGGGGGGGAACATATTTAGTTTGTTCGATTTCATTCAAAATTGGCATACAGGGGTTTTTAACGAAGACGGGATTATGAATTTTTGATCAGATTTGAAAATTTCAATATGGCGGATTCAAAATAGATCCATCCATCTTGATTTCGCCATATTGAATTTGTAAAATCTGATCAAAAATTCGTATTCCTTATCCCGAAAAACCCTCGTATACCAATTTTGGTTGAAATCGGACAAACTTAGGCGTTTTCGTCCCTCCAGATTTTAAAAATTTAATAGGGCGGATTCAAGTTGGACGATTTTTAGTCATGTTTTGCTAACCAATTTTAGCTGACTTATACCCATCCGATTGTCTTCAAATTTGGTATGCGTTTGTAGTTCCGGTGACAATACAATAATATGGTATTATCAGGTACCCAGCTCCCCTAACGAGGGAAGTGGGGGGGGGGAACATATTTAGTTTGTTCGATTTCATTCAAAATTGGCACACAGGGGTTTTTAACGAAGACGGGATTATGAATTTTTGATCAGATTTGAAAATTTCAATATGGCGGATTCAAAATAGATCCATCCATCTTGATTTCGCCATATTGAATTTGTAAAATCTGATCAAAAATTCGTATTCCTTATCCCCAAAAACCCTCCTATACCAATTTTGGTTGAAATCGGACAAACTTAGGCGTTTTCTTCCCTCCAGGGAGTGCCTATAATAATACCATATTGTATTGTATATCGGACATCTAGAAGTTAGTCAAAATTGAGTTTTAATCCAAAGCTATAAATTAATAACAACTATCTAAAAACTGCATAGCCTTAAGGCTTCTATGAATTAATTCCTAATATTTGGGGGAATTGTGACGAAAAACTAATGTGCTATTAAAATCAACTCCTGATAAAATTTAAACCAAACGAAATCGAAAATTTTCTGAATGAGGCCCTATCCATACTGTGATCAGCGTGGCCAAAAAAAAAACAAAAAAATAAACGTCAGAATGAAAATTCTCGTTGACAGTTGACGTCAATAATGTGTATAAATTTCGGGTGGAAAATACTGTGCTTCATTAAAGACTTATAAACGACCCTTTTTAGTGGAGTTCGGCAAAGCAATCAAGTGAGGAAAAAACACTTTTTGACATGATTCCAATTGTGTTTTCTGCGGCGATTTGAAAAGCCTACCACTAGGGATATTTGCCACAAAAAGTCGAAAAAGATCTAATTTTTAAAAAACGTTTATTTCAAGTTACGTAAAAATACAAAGAAATACACCTTTAAATCACCACTACTACCAGTTCTACGTTTTTTAGGTCCATAAGCAGACATACAAGAAAAAATCCGATCAAAAATATATTTTAAATTATTTTCTTTCAAATGAAGTTATTAGATTTTTTTTTGAAAATACACGCTAAAATCACCCCTAATACCATAGATTTACGTTTTTAAAAATTAGAAATCTGCCTTAAAAACTTAAGTCAGGTCTGTGAACTTTAGATTAAATGATCAAATTTGCCCTGCCGTCTATAAAAGACAAGTCTGTGAACTTTAGTAGCTACGGGAGAATTTTTTTTAATTCAAAACCAATTTAACTAACATTGTAAAAACTTCTCTTATGCAAATTTGAGAATAAAATAAGCCAAACCACTAAATTTACCCCACCATCCATCAAAGTTAGGTCTTGGAACTTTATTACGAGAGTAAAATATTTTATGTACAAAATTTATTTTCTTCTTATGTTTTCGGCCATTCTAGATTCTAGGCCATCATCATAACCTATAACAAAATGGGCTTGTCAGTAAATTTAATCTAAGCTAATTTGGATGGCGATTTTCAATAATGTTTTTCTTTTGCTAGACGTACTTTTCTATTTTACACTTATGTCACATTTAAGATGTAAAAGAATCTTGATTACTGTTTATAGTACAAAAGCAAAGAGGGATTGATTACTACAAATAATTTTTGTTTTGGCGTTTTTGACCTTTTCGAGGATTACAGAGATCTTGAATTGGTTGGTCAGATGTATGATTGTTTCATATTAGAGTGTTTTTTCTCCTGATGCACCGATGCGAACTATCTCTTTTCTTTTTAATATAAAGGATAGAGCCACACACAGCATGCACCCACGCAAAAAAATTTAAATGGTGGCCCAGAAGCTGAGGCGTGGGGAAATGGGAGTTGACTTGGAAGAAAAGAAGTGGGCCGATTAGTAGTTTGGGCACTAATAAGGGAGGGGATGTTGTACGTAAGAGTGGAAGTTAAATAAAAACTTGGTCAAACAATTATGTGCTAAATAGTTAGTCTTATTATTACCTATCAAACTACAGTAACATTTTTTTAACTTTTTTACTTTTATTAAGTAAAAATACGAAATAACTAAATCTCTGACACATAAAAATAATTTTTAAAAAAGGGTCCCGCACTGATTACTAAATGATACTTTGTATAATCTATAAATACTTACAAAAAGAAGAAGACTTTTACCATTGACAGTGATGGAGGATTAGATATAAACTCTAGGTTTAAATTTTTTTTCGCTGTTTTTACGTAAAAATTATCGCCAACATACCTTCTATTAACTTCTACTGGATAAAATAGTTTAATAAATATTTAAAAAATACGAACTTTTTATTTAACAAAAAAATAAATACGTATTGTTAGTTCTAACAACTTTTATAAGTTAAAGAAAATATCTTAAGCTTTGCTATATTTAAAAAAAAAATACTAAGTTAGACTTATGAAAGTGACTATCGCATTTTGATTAAATATTTTTTGAGTTAAAACTACTTCATCTTAATAAATTTTGTTTGTACTTGTCCAAATTATTTGTAACTAAGTTGTAATTTTTTGAATAAACACTAAACTTGTCGATAAACGCGGAATAAAATAAGAGGAGCTCTCTGAAAGACATCTTTTTATAATAAAATAACACGTAAGTACAGGGTCCACCATCATAAGGGGCCACAAAAATTTCTATGAATTAAATTTGTCGCTGTTGCCGTTTCCGAGAAATCGCGACCTCTGCAACTTTACGGTAAAGCTGAAGGACCACGCTATAACTCCTGATTGGCAAGCGATCAATAGGAGAATAAATCAAAAGCCATAATTTGTCACTCGAAGGCTTTATGTGCATCAACATATTACAAATATCGAAAATAGCGCGGTTTTTTTAATGTTCTCAATACTCTTATTCTGTTGTATTGAACCAAATGATGCAGAACTAAGCCCAATATGCGGAAATGAGCGTGTCCGAATTTGTTGCTTCCATTGAAAAATCTTACAAGCAAAACTTAAAAAGAAAACTTTTTTTTGGAAATTGTACCACTGTGCGTCCAATAAATTGTATCTTGGTTATTTTAAGAGATAACAGGCTTAAACCGAAAACATAATTTATGTCATGCAAAGTCCAAACGTGTTCTGCACTATAACAATAGGTATAGTCTGGTCACATTAATTCTATCGCAAGAGACGATCGCCAAAACAAATGCTAGCCTGCTCAGGGGGGGGGGGCAACTTTCAAAACTAAACGGTACTGCGATTTTAACAGGCTCGTAGCCAAAAATTGCATTGTTGAACATACCCATTTAATTGTTGCAGCGAACGTCAGGCTTCCGTCAACTTGGTAGCCATATTTATTTTGTAGAGTGACCTCCGAGTTGTATTTTGGAGTTTTCAAATTTTATTATTTCGGATTTTGGAGTTTATTTCAGTTAAAGAGGTAGGTAAATAATTATTTTTAGTAGTAGTTTGAGACTTTAAAATTTACTATTTGATTTCGTTTTTAAGTGAGCTTTACCTGAGAGGGGTAAGGCTTTAAGGGTCGTTTATAAATAATTATGGTATCTTTTTCGATTAAAAAAGATGGATTTTACCTGTGTTTATACATTTTTTATAATTGTAATAAATATTATTTTAAAACTAAAGGCAGGCTTATTCCCAACTTTATAACGCATAAATACATTTTTAAGGCATAACTCATTAACAATTTGATGAATAATTGTTTTAATCTCGGTTTTAATATACATAATATCTAGCTATAAATATATTTGTTTGGCTTATTATAGCTTATGTAATCGAGTTTTAAACTATGTATACCTTGAGCCCCTTGCTCTTTTACAGAGAAGCCAATTTTCTAACCGTGATCAATGTCAGAAAAATTTACATGTAGGCCTCATCAAAAAATTAATTCCATGGTTTCTTAACTGAAAAAAAAATTATATTTTTGGTTTCCTGGGTTAGTTTCGATTCAATTTTTACACATAAGTTATTGTTAATTGCCTGTGGTAGTATATTTGACTTATTACCATTTATTGCAAACATTTTGTTCTATGGTCTTCTCAAAAATGTTTGGCAGGAATTTTTATCCAAATGATCAGTATATACTTATAATTATTTAATTGTCAAAATCTATAGCGAACTGCTCTTAAACAGTTTTTGTGTATCTGTTATTATCTTACAATAATTTGTTTTTTTAGCTTAGTACCAAGTAGAAGATGGACTCAACCTAACCCAACCAACTTTATAGTAGTTTTAACAACTAGTGGCAAAAATAGTGCTTTTTTTACAAGCGTTGGTTTAAATACCGAGCGCAGCGAGGTATCTAAAAACGCGAGTAAAAAAAAGCACAGCCGCGAGTTGTTAACACTATTTTTTTTAATACCTTTATGAAAAAATCCAAAAGAAACAGGAAAATACTTTTAAAAATCTCGATCGAAGAGCACTTCTCGCAACACACCATCTTTACACTGTAAATCAAGGTGGATGCTAAATGAAATAACAATGCGGTTTCCACAGTGATGTGTCTTTCACTCGGTGACGTTCATTGTTGCGGCATTTTAATCTTTGACAATTTGATGTTTTTAAATGATTTTTTCATAAATACTTGGTGAAAACTGACGGAAATCACTTAATTTTTAAGCAAGAATAATTAGATTTGTTCAATATTACTATTTTCCGCTATATCTCTTTAATTTTGGGTAAAAAACGGAACGAAATCTTTTTTTGCACCCGTGATCAAAAAAAAAGTTTGCAAAAGAGATGCATCGGTAACCAAAAAAGCCATACTTTAGTTATATGCAGATAGTTACTAAAATCATGTTTTTGCTGAAGATATAAAAAAAAGACTTTTGACACAAAGTCTTAAAAATTCATGGTGTTATAGCGTCATAGAGGAAAATTTTTGCAATTTTGGCAGAGAAGTCTTGATTTTTAAATCTTTTCGTGAAAAATGTAAGTCCAGGGTGTAAATTACCCCCACTCCGCAACCTGTGCTTGTGTTTCTCAACTGACGAGAAAGGTAGAGCAATCAATATTATTTGATTTGTGAGAAACTTGCTTTTGTTATTTTTAGGAAATAAAAGGAGTCTTCAAGCCCTACATGTGTAGATTTGAGGCCAATTATTCACAAAGACCATACAACTTCAAGGATTAACGGTGACAGAGATTTAAAAACTTCAACAACTTACAACTAATTTCTTGTAAGTAGACAAGAAAGTCTCCCCAGTCCTATGTATTATTATTATTATCATAGAGAATATCCCGAGTGCATAGCAAGTTGACGATAAACACGAATGCGCTCGAGTGCTGAGGTAAAAATTATGATAATTTGGTGCACAAGACCTATTCTGCAGACTATTTCCTGAAATTCATAATCTTTACAACTTGCGTTTCACTGAGCTGTTTTATTCAGTCCTCATAAACAATACAGTAATAGGCAAATTATGGCTCTAATTCGTTTGCTATTGGTCCAAATCTGCCAGGCCCATCGGATTTATTGGTAAATATTTTCCGAGATATTTTCTGAGAGAAATAGTTTACTTTATTTTTCTGTTTTAAGTAGTTAACAGAAAGAAGTCTAAACAAAAAAGATTTTAATGTTTTAACTTAATAAATGTTGCACATTTGTAATTTGTGCTCTAGGAGAATAACCGACTGGGTCCTGGTTAAGTTGTTTTTATTTGTTCCAGGTTACTGCAAAGGCCAGAGCAACCTTTTTGTGTACTGTGAACAAGGTTACAATTGGATAAATTTTCACACGACTTGGACAAAATATAATAAATTAATAAATATAAGAAAAAGTTTGATTTTTTATGTTTATATCTGTAATAAGAACATTTAATTTAATATAGTAATTAAATTTAGTTGAAATATTTAAGTTTATTTAAAAACCCACCAGAACAAAATGCATCCACTTAAAATAATGATAATTTTATTATAGTTCAACCTAAATAAAAATAACATATTTTTACCAGCATATTCACCATGATCCATAGAAGAGAAGTACACAGTGAACAACAGGCTCTTGGTAACTGAAATTAAAATATAATAAAAAGAGATCTTTAAGAATGGCTTTTAAAGACTAATAATATTGTTTTATTAAATTTTTTAAACCTTCACAAGCTTGTTTTTTTTTATGGGATTCAAAAATAATACACTTTGTTTGGTTTGCTATTGTACCAGTAAAAAACACCATTTATGTTTGAATTAAATAAGTAAATAAGCAGGCAGACCCTTGTTCCCAAAGAAGTTCAAATAGAATTCAACTTTTAAATTATTCTTAATTTTATTTACGTTCCAATGTAAACAGTGTAATTCGGAAATAAGCCAACCAAGTGTTTTTTCCGGTGTAGTTGCAAATAGCTTGTTGTTGGTCCTGTTGCGCAGGCTTAACCCCTTTTTTTAAATCCTTATATTTCTTTGGGAGATACAGACATCATCAAAAAATTTTGCATCCATAAATAACCTTAACTACCTAGAAACTTTCATATCGTTATAAGGATTTTGGTACCCTTAAAACTTTTTGTCATATTTATGACAAATACAACATCACAATGTCATCCTAAATAGAAAAAAAATCAAAATAATTTAAGATCTGGCTCTGCTTTTTTGATTGCCAACAACGTTTAGTAAGTAAATAAAAGGTTCAAGAGTTCGACATTTCGAATGTCAGAAAACGTCAGCGTCGGCGAGAAATACGGTGACCGGACTATACCTTTTGCACCTCTTATTTTGGCCCAATTTCACTTTATCCCTTATTTGAAGCATGCGCATTACTAACCGATAAAGTTTGACTTTACCTGCAGGTGAATACCTTATCCCTTATAATTGACATGGTTGCCGACAGTAAAACGTTAAGTAGAAAAACAAAATATTAAAATTAATTTTTGATTGCAAATATGTTCTGTATTCGTTTTAAATTTTAAAGATAAGTGTCAATATTTGTTTAATCATTTTCTCTACCTAGAATTTCGTAAAAAATCTAAAAAATTAACCTGCACTGGCAACTATGATAAATGATTCCGATCTGTTTATTATAACCTCCCTTTTCTCTGTATTTTCGAGTTGAAATTATTAATAAATAAAATTCACGGTAAAAAACACAAGTAAGATATTATAAACATATGAAAAATGTTATTGGACAAATTCTCTTTGCAAATCTCAACAATAATAAATCCCGTATAAACAATTAAATCAAAGGCGGCGTGCAAAAACTAAAAATGCTGTCTTCAAAATAATTTGACCTTAGCTACGTCAGAACGCGTTATTAAGCGATAGTCATCTAACGGGGATTTTTCATAAGAGGTGCAAAAGGTCCCTAATATAAGTCGCTCCTGTAGGGTTCAGGAGAACTTTTTGAAACTGATTTTTTGAAACTAACCAAAAAGTCGAAATGATTTGACTACCGTTTACTGAGCTCATATAGGGCTTTTTAAGTACACAAACGCAGAATTTGTCTCTGGTGCGTTATCAAGATATTGCGATCTAAGAGATTCACTATTGCACATCTTTGCACCCGGAAATCTCCAAAAATATTTACTATAGGGCTTCTTAAAAATCCAAACCCAGAATTTGTCGCTAGTGCCGTTATCGAGATATTGCGATAAACTATTCCACATTTCTGCACCAGGATATCTTTTAAACTATTTATGGAGCCACCAAGTTTCGTATATCGTTTAGCTAGGCTCGAACAGGGCTTTTTAAATACCCAAACTCAGAATTTATCGCTAATGCCGTTATCGAGATAGTGTGATCTAAGGGGTTCACTATTCCACATCTCTGCACCGGGATACCTCTAAAACTATTTATGGGGCCACCAAGTTTTGTATACGTTTAGTTAGACCCGAACAGGACTTTTTAAGTACCCAAACCCAGAATTTGTCGCTAGTGCCGTTATCGAGATATTGCGATCTAACTGGTTCACTATTCCACATTTCTGCACACGGATATCTCCAAAACTATTTATGGGACCACTAAGTTTCGTACACCGTTAATATGAGCTCGAACGGGGCTTTTTAAGTGTCCAAACCTAGAATTTTTCGCTAGTTATCGAGATATTGCGATCTGGGTTGAATATTCCACATTTCTGCTCCCGGATATCTCCAAAACTATTTATGGGGCCACCAACTTTCATACACCGTTTAGCTGGGCTCGAACAGGGTTTTTTAAGTACCCGAACCAAGAATTTGTCGCTTTTGCATCTTTGCACCCGGATATCTTAAAAACTATTTATGAGGCCAACAAGTTTCGTATACCGTTTAACTGGACTTGAACAGGACTTTTTAAGTACTCAAACCCAGAATTTTTCACTAGTGCTGTGATCGAGATATTGCGATCTAACGGGTTTACTATTCCACATTTCTGCACCCTGATATTTAAAACTATTTATGGGACCATCAAGTTTCGTATACCGTTTGGTCTCAAACAGCGCTTTTTAAGTTCTTAAACCCAGAATTTGTCGCTAGTGGCGATATGAAGATATTGAGAAATGAATGGTTACTGATAGCAAATAAAAGTCATCGGGTAAAAAAAATTATAATTTAATAAATAATATTAGTCGTGACGACACAAATGTGTTTCCTGAGTGTTGGAAGAACATCCATATTCCTCCTGTACCTCTTCTATAAGCAAAGGCGTTATAGTAGCCTTGGGGTCAATTGTATTTTTAAACCACCTTTGATCCTTGAAACCCATTAAAATTTATAATTCCAATGTTGCTGCCCTTTGCTTTAAGGCTTGTGGCAATACTTTTTAAAGGAAAATATGGCCCTTCTTCTATTTTGGAGATCTCCGGATGCAGAAATATGTGTAGTGACAAATTCTGAGTTTGGATACTTAAAAAGACCTGCTCGAGACCAGCTAAACGGTATGCAAGACTTGGTGGCCACATAAATAGTCTTGGAGATATCCGGGTGCAAAGATGTGAAATAAGGAACCACTCATTTCGCAATATCTCGATAATGGCACCATCGAAAAATTCTGGGTGTGGGTATTTAAAAAGCTCTGTTCCAGCCCAGCTAAACGGTATACGAAACTTGGTGGCCCCGTAAATAGTTTTGAAGATATCTGGATACAAAGATGTGGAATAGTGAACCACCTAGATCGCAATATCTCGATAGCGGTACTAGTAACAGATTCTGGGTTTAGGTACTTAAAAAGTCCTGTTCAAGACCAGCTATATGGTGTACGAAACTTGGTGGCCCCATAAATAGTTTTGGAGATATCCGGGTGCGGAGATGTGGAATAGTGAATCCCTTAATCGCAATATCTCGATAACGGCATTAGCGACAAATTCTGGGTTTGGGTATATAAAAAGCCCTGTTACACCCCAGCTAAAGGGTATACGAAACTTGGTGGCCCAATAAATAGCTTTGGAGATATCCGGGTGCAGAAATGTGAAATAGTGAACCTCTTAGATCGCAGTATCTCTATAACGGCACCGGCGACAAATTCTGCGTTTATGTAGGTACTTAAAAAGCCTTATTTGAGCTCATTGCGACTTTTTGGTTATTTTCAAAAAATCAGTTATTTTGCATGAAATAAATTATGTTTTTGGTTTAAGTCTGATATTTCGTGGAATAACCGAGATACGATTTATTAGACGCACAGTGGTACAATTTCGCAAAAAAAAGTTTTCTTTTTAAATTTTCCTTGTAAGACTGTTAAATGGCAACAACAAATGCGGATACGCTCATTCGCCTATTGGGCTTATTTCTGCATTATTTATTTTGGTTCAATATAACAGAAGTTATTAGCAAAATAAGAGTTTTTTGAAGAATAAAAACCGCGCTATTTTTGATGCTTGTTATATGTTGATGCACAAAAAACCTTCGAGTGACAAGTTATGGCGTTTGATTTATTCTCCTATCGCTTGCGGATCAGGAATTACAGGGTAGCCCCTCATCTTTACCGTTAAGTCACAGGGGTCGGAAATAGCAACAGCGGCAAATTTAATTTTTCGTTAACAAATTAGCGACAAATTAGCACCAAATTCTGGCATGGGAATTTTTGTGGCCCCTTATAGTAGTCTCCCAAGCTTTACCTGCGTTAAAATTACAACAAATATTGACTCTACAGAGTGTTTCACAACTTATGTATAAAAATGAAACACGTGATTCCTAATGCTGGTCGGTGTTTGAAATGACGATTCATTTCGCTTAAATTTGTCCAAAAGTTTCCCCAAAAAAGTAACCAAAAATGTGCTGAAACATATTCAAAGTACCTAACAAAACACAATCATCAAGCAAACAAGTTCGTTGCCCGTCCCGCTTTTATCTCCGTATCGTACCACAGAAAGTATAAACAAACTATGCAATATTAGCTGATTCAGTTTTGAATGGCACGTCGCATTGTGTTGCGTAGTATTAGTTTGTTTAGTGATTGTGTTTTGTGGTAAAAAATGACAGAGAACTATTAATTTCTTGGAAAATTAAACAGCGAATTAGAGGATATTGTTTAATATATAACGAAGCACAACAATGCTCCGCATAAGCTTACCGCATTTATTCCTGTCCGCTTACGTTAATAGAGGTATGTCATTATTTGACCTTTTTATTTAGTTATGATAATATTCAGCGACTAGGGGTTTCATACTTTAATGAATCATTTTAATGGTAAAGTCATGTCAACATTTTTGAAGAGGGTTTTGAAAACGACGTAATCGTTTTTTTTTTATATATTTTTGTATTACTTGCAAGCCACTTAGTACACTCTAAATGTTTCTGAAATAAGTTGTGAAACACCCTGTATAAGGTAATTTCCTCATTCCTGCTTTTATCTTGCCCCCTTAATCCCATTGAGTTCGAAAGTTCTTATGGAACATTTAGAAAAAATATATCAGAACACAAATCATCATTTGATAGTCAGTATTACGGTCATTCGAAAAATTATTTTTCTTATGTAGCAGAAATTTGGCGATTTCTTATTTTTACCTAAGAAAGTAAAAAACTTTTTACTGTCGTTTGATAGGTAGTAAGACTACCTACTTAGCACATAATTGTTTTTTTTTCTAGAAGTTTAGGTTTATAGAAAAATCTTAAGGCAAAGAAGTTCAATACAATCGAAATGAGTTTAGCATTGTCTTCAACTAATTTTATTTTTATATACAAGCTATAAGTGATGTAAACGTTTTTTTAGCGAAAATACTTAACACGTTAACGTTTATAAAAAATGGTTAGTACTACAAAAAGGCCTATTTGACTTTTTTTTATCGAGAATGGAATGCTCTATAAAGCCAAATTTTTATTTTTTTTAAATATATTTTTTAAAATTTTGGGAAAAAATTGCATATTTTTGACAAGTTTTGATAGTAGGCCGCATATAGAAAGTTTAATTTTTATCAGAATAACTATTTACCTGCACAAAAATATACCATTCGAAATTAGTATATTGTTTTTTTAAAATCAATCAAAAAGTGAATTATGAAACCCAACCTAACCCAAACCACAGTTCACTTTTTGATTGATTTTAAGAAAGAAAATATACTCTTCGAAAGGTATATTTTTGTGTAGGTGACGTCTCTAAATAGTTACCCTGATAAAAATTAAAATCTTCTATGTCGGTCCTACTGTCAAAACCTGTCAAAAATGTGTAATTTTTTTCCCAAAATGTAAAAAAAATTGTCTACAATGGAATTCTTTATAAGCCCAATTTTTTTTTAATATATTTTTTTTACATTTTAGGGAAAAATTACATATTTTTGACAAGTTTTAATAGTAGGACGTAGTAGAGGATTTTAATTTTTATCAGAATAACTATTTACGGACGTCACCTACACAAAAATTTGCCTTTCGAAAGCATATTTTTTCTTAAAATCAATTAAAAAGTGAATTGTGCTGGGCATTTATATACCCAATAGTTATATGTTTGTTGGTCATTTTTAACTCTGACACTTTTTTTTTTTGTTATTTATTTTCAAAATGATTTTTTTTTAATACTTGAAAAAAATTTAAGAAAATGGCTTAATTTTTATGTTAGGATTGGAATAATTAGATTTTTTAAATATTACCGTTTTATGCATTTTTTTTTTCAATTTGGATAAAAAATGTACGGTAATTTTTGTTTTGCACCCGTAGTCAAAAAAGTTTTTTGGCATCAGTAATCAAAAAACCCACGGTTTGGTTATTTGAGGATACTAAGGTAGTAAAATGGTGTTTTTGATGAAAGTATAAAAAATATATATATTTCAGGTTGGCCTGGGCCCATTTTCAAACTTTTATTCACAACCGGGCGTAAAAGTGCACCTTAATGCACAACTTTCAAGCGTGAATGAGTACGTTAACGCCTTTGTCCCGTGCAATCATTGGTTGTTGTTTTAAATGACTTGTCAAGTTTATATTTTAAAGCTAATGTCATTACAAAAGTATAAATTAATTTTTAAAATATTAAAATTGAAAACATGCTACCTCGGTCCAAAACAGCTTTAACGCCCTTAGCGCATCAAGCTATTATTTACACCCTGCAAGCGTTAAAGCTGTATTTTTTGACCTAGGTGCATAAATAACTATTATGCCCGACCGGGCGCTAAAGTGCAACTCTACTTGTGTTATGTTTCAAATATTTTCGCACGTGTTGTTAAAATAATTAATTTAAAAAACGTTTTGCCACAAAACTTCTTTTTTACACTTACACGTGTTTCGCTAACCAAGTTAGCATCTTCCGGAAAAGATTGAAACAAAATTCTTATTTATACCAGAGCATGTAAAAGAGGGCGGAGCATAATTTCTGTGTTGTTGGGTATTGAACCCTTGTGCCTATTTATGATAGTTTTATGATTCTTAGCAGCTAAGCTTTTACACGCATCTAATTTGTTGTTACTATTTACAGAGTTTAACAATTTGACATTTTCTATCCCAACAAAATGACCACTTCCTAATACACTATACTAGACACATCTGACCTACCCTAATTAATGTGAGCAATGTGTAAAGGTGCTTAATTTCTACATCTAACCATTTTTTCTTAGCAAAGATTTTAGCCTTTTTAGCAAAGTTGAGAAAAGTAAGTCCTACTTTGATAAATTTTGGAAATACTGAATGGCTTTTGCCAGATTTTAGAAACCAAATATCAGCTCATATTAACCTGATTTAGGTACTGACCAAAGATGTTGGAGATTTTAGAATGAGCATTGGACCACTGTACATCCAAATTTCGTGGGACGCAGGCCATAGAATAAAATTGCCTCTTTTTTTCAACTAACCCAAACTTACCTTTTGATTTATTTCAAGTTTATTTTTTTGTGTTCCTTAATTTTCAACTTCATAAATTATTTCTCTTTACTCAACAATGTTTGTTTACTTTATAATTTGTCTTGAAAAATTTGTTTAGAATTATTGAAATCAGCTGTTGTGATTGCCCTTTAAAAATGGTGGATGTAGGGTAAACAAAGCGATTTGCCATAAGACGTCATGCTAATAAAAATGAAAATTTTGGGAAAGTGGAAAAAGATGCAGATTAAACAAAGTGTCTATTTTATAGAGTAATCCTTTCTGAATCAGGAAGAAACAAGCATTTTGCCGAAATGTTAGAAATTAACTCAAAAATGCGCAGTTTTAGTACTTTTACCTCTCTCGCACTTGCACAGTGTGAATAGGGATTGTCTCTCTTAGTTTAGCCTGTAGATAGGGCATTCAAGAGGGACAGTTGAGATATCTAATTTGAGAGAGATGTCGTTATCTATTATTACAAGAGTGCGGCAGAGAGAGGAAGAGGGACATTTCCACGTTTAATTGCGAAGTTTGAGTTTATTGTTAAAATTTCGGCAAAATGATTGTTCATCCTCGATTCAGAAAGGATTAGGTACTCTATAAAAAATCACTTTGCTTAATCTGCGTCTTCTTTCACTTTGCCAAACTTTTGATTTAAGTTAGCATTACGTCTAATGGAAAAGCGGTTTGTTTACCCTATACCGGCCGTATTGGATCGACCAACTTCCCGTTGATTGACGTTCTAATTTTAAAAAAACTGGACAGAATTGAACAAAAAATTAAATTTTAATATTTTTTTAAATAATATGTAAATATGTTACTCCATGCCTGGTAAACTAACCAATCGGTTTTCTGTGCCCAGTATCAAAATGCAACATCTTTGGTACTTTAAGTACAATTGTAGAATAATGTTATTTTATAAAATTATAAAATATTTGTTTTTTATTTTGTAAACTTTTTGTAAAAACATTTGTCTTGCATAAAATATTGTATGTATCTAATGCATTTAACGCCCTCAAAGTGTAACACCTCATGTTTTTATTTCCATGCCGCGGGCATTAAATGCTTCCTTTAAGATCTAGATACATAAATAACTATAATAGGTAATAAAAAAATATATTATTGTACGGTGGACAATATTCTGGACGGCCATGTAGGTAAAAATTATTATTATTAAAGGTTAATTGGCAACCACAAAATTCAACTTTTTGGGGATCAGATATTAGACTATTCCTGATTCCTTGTTGTTAGCGTATCTTTGATGCGTTTGTAAAAGCATCCTTAAAAATAAAAGTTGTGCTTACAACGAACGTCGTAACAAAACTAATTGTTGTTCAGTGCTTGATTTATAGTTTTATTTCATGCCGCTCACTTCTATTTCCTTCCTTGTCGAAAAAAGTGAGAGAGCAATAGAATGGAAAATAGAAGGAGTGAAACTGTGGTCAGGCAATTATTAATACCCACAGATAACAAAATTGTTAGGAAGGGTGGTCGTAGAGATAAATAGGTGAGACGTAGTCGCTGTTATAAGACTTATCCGTTCTAAGCATACGCACTGAGACACGATTACGATTAAGCACTCTCTATGTGTGCAACTTTATGTATCTATTGTACTGCCAATGACCTAGTATAAACAGTTAGTATAACTCGGTTAGCCCAAGCAGCAAAATGACTATCACAACGTCCTGAAGACGTTGTTTTTACCACATGTGTTCAAAACAACATCTTCACGATGTTGTAACAGTCATTTTGTCTAGGGAAAGGTTGACAACACTCTTGCGCGAACCAGCACGGCCGTCCAGAATATCGTCTTAAAATAATAAACTGACCCATTTTAATGTTAAGAATAAGGACAATGTTTTAGTACAAATACAATATATGTATACATATCAGACACTTTAAGTTGGTTCTGTCTTCCTTTTAACTGTACAAAAGCAAAAACTTCCACTCGAATACAGATATCAAAGTCCAATCTCTGCGGTCTATCGTTGAGCTTTTTCATCAAGGTCACGTCTTTAGCATGTATAACGTTCAGACATGACGCTAACCTACGTAGTATAGCGTCTGCGGCATTTTGCTAACGGGAGTCAAAAAATCAATAGACGAGCAGCCGAACCAAAGAAAGCAAGATAGAAATACATGTTAATAAAATGTACGTGTCATGACCAACTTAAAGTGTCTAGTTACTTTATTCCAAATTCAATCGAGCCAACTTTTTGACAGTGACAATGACAGTTTCATTTAGTTTCTCTATGTAAATAACAGCGACCGTATTGAAATTGGTCCGAAGAATTGGAAATGAAGAGTACATCTTGTATATATAATAAAAAAATATATTATTGTACGGTGGACAATATTCTGGACGGCCATGTAGGTAAAAATTATTATTATTAAAGGTTAATTGGCAACCACAAAATTCAACTTTTTGGGGATCAGATATTAGACTATTCCTGATTCCTTGTTGTTAGCGTATCTTTGATGCGTTTGTAAAAGCATCCTTAAAAATAAAAGTTGTGCTTACAACGAACGTCGTAACAAAACTAATTGTTGTTCAGTGCTTGATTTATAGTTTTATTTCATGCCGCTCACTTCTATTTCCTTCCTTGTCGAAAAAAGTGAGAGAGCAATAGAATGGAAAATAGAAGGAGTGAAACTGTGGTCAGGCAATTATTAATACCCACAGATAACAAAATTGTTAGGAAGGGTGGTCGTAGAGATAAATAGGTGAGACGTAGTCGCTGTTATAAGACTTATCCGTTCTAAGCATACGCACTGAGACACGATTACGATTAAGCACTCTCTATGTGTGCAACTTTATGTATCTATTGTACTGCCAATGACCTAGTATAAACAGTTAGTATAACTCGGTTAGCCCAAGCAGCAAAATGACTATCACAACGTCCTGAAGACGTTGTTTTTACCACATGTGTTCAAAACAACATCTTCACGATGTTGTAACAGTCATTTTGTCTAGGGAAAGGTTGACAACACTCTTGCGCGAACCAGCACGGCCGTCCAGAATATCGTCTTAAAATAATAAACTGACCCATTTTAATGTTAAGAATAAGGACAATGTTTTAGTACAAATACAATATATGTATACATATCAGACACTTTAAGTTGGTTCTGTCTTCCTTTTAACTGTACAAAAGCAAAAACTTCCACTCGAATACAGATATCAAAGTCCAATCTCTGCGGTCTATCGTTGAGCTTTTTCATCAAGGTCACGTCTTTAGCATGTATAACGTTCAGACATGACGCTAACCTACGTAGTATAGCGTCTGCGGCATTTTGCTAACGGGAGTCAAAAAATCAATAGACGAGCAGCCGAACCAAAGAAAGCAAGATAGAAATACATGTTAATAAAATGTACGTGTCATGACCAACTTAAAGTGTCTAGTTACTTTATTCCAAATTCAATCGAGCCAACTTTTTGACAGTGACAATGACAGTTTCATTTAGTTTCTCTATGTAAATAACAGCGACCGTATTGAAATTGGTCCGAAGAATTGGAAATGAAGAGTACATCTTGTACAAGTCCAACCATTGGGTGCACTTAATTCACTGGGGTGCTAGAGAAAATGCCAACAACAACGCAAAACCTGACAACGATAGCCTGCACTAGCGGAGGCGGAAGATGGCCGCAGTTTGGTAAAAGCTCTCAATGAAACTTATCGCAATCGTTTGGTGGTCGTATGGTAGCGATTGGTACCCCATCCACTACGTTTGGTACCCTTTGATTTTTTCTAAAATTAATATTCTTTTTTCCGTGGGAAGTTGGCCGCAGTTTGAACAAAATTTAAAAAAAGAAAAAGCTTTCTGGATCAGAAATATGCTCTGGTGGTTTGGTATCCAGTTTTTTTCGTTTGGTGGCTATCCTATTTTTCAGAATTAAAAAAAAATATATATTAAAAAATATGCCATTCATCAAGAACTCTCAACAAAAAGCGACATCTGCATAATAAAAACAGGCTTTTCGTGGCGACTGGCCTCCCCCAGTCATGGTCACCTGATCACCTAACCTAGGTAATACCATACAATAAGACAAGTATTGCTAAATGGCTGCTAAATGCGAGATCCTATCGGACTTTGCTTTTTTTGATAAGTAGTAGCTTTTTTTGATAAGTAGGACAAAGGCCAAGCCTTTTTTGCAAAGTTTGTTAAACATGGTTTGTGAGGGGCTTTTCAGTGCTGGAAATACTTGTACACTTTTGACTGGTTTTTTATTACAATTCGAACAATACAAAAACGCTGTTTTCTGTATTTTGTGAAAGGTATAGGAGGCCCACCAAACGAAAAAAACTGGATACCATATAACCTCCAGAGCCTATTTCTGATCGAGGAAGCTTTGTTTTCTTTTTAAATTTTGTGCGAACTGGGGCCAACTTCCCACGGAAAAAAATATTATTTTAGAAAAACCCAAAGGGTACCAAACATTGTGAATGGGGTACCAATCACTACCATATGACCACCAAATGATTGCGATGAGTTTTGTTGAGAAATTTTACCAAACTGCGGCCATCTTCCCGGAGATGGAGGCGGAAATTGCGAACAAACCACAGAGTACCGAAACAGACCGTGAACAAAGCATGTGGCTTGGGCAGTCGGGTGCTCAGGCTATCTTTGTTGGGTTTACGCAGTTGCCTGTCTTTTTTCTTGCACCTCAAAGTTTGACCAGTACACGCTGTATATATATCTTATCAAAAAAACTTACTTAAAAACCATATATCTGTTTATGCGAGGTTAACATAGTTACTATTGTTCTCTTTTTCTATAAATGCATTCATCTGAGAGAGATCTAGTAGACTAGGAAAATACGTGCCTATATGTACACCCTTTGGCCCCGCCTATCAATTTTTTCTTTAGGTGCGTTTCTGCGAGCTTAACATAGTTACTATTATTTTTTCTTTCTAAATGCATTCGTCTAAGAGAGATCCAGCGTACTACACCATCACAAAAAATACCCGCCTTTACACCCTTCAATCACGCATACTGTCAGGGGATAACTATCTCAAAAAGGTAGTTAGACAGCGGGGTCGAAGGGTGTACAGGCGGTATGTTCCTGGTATGCTTAGTCTCTCTCAGACGAATGCATTTAGAAAAAGAGAATATTAGTAACTATGTTAAGCTCGCAGAAACGCGCCTTTTTTCTAAATGCATTCGTCTAAAAGATCCAGCATATACAGTGTAGTATGCTGGATATGGAAATAGTAAACAATAGTAACTATGTTAATCTCGCAAAAACGGACCTAAATAGTGGCCCAGAACAAATAGAAAATTTTTGACCTCTGGGAAGTTGGCCGCAGTTTGGTAAAATTTATCAACGAAACTCATCGCAATCGTTTGGTTGTCGTATGGTAATGATTGGTACCCCATCCACAACGTTTGGTACACTTTAGTTTTTTCTAAAATTAGAATTATTTTTTCACTGAAAAATTGGCCGCAGTTTGAAAAAAATTTAAAAAGAAACACCTGCTCTGGAGGTTTGGTGGGTCCCCTATTTTGCAGAATTAAAAAAAATACGCCATTCAAGCACTCTCAACAAAAGCGAGTGATTTTTTTGGTAAGGTAGCTTTCACAAAAGAGAACAACATTTTTGTATTGTTTTAATTGTAAATAATACTTGTTTATGTCCTCCTTTTTATCCGTGTATTTTTCACGTCCATCATGAGAATTCCATGACCACCATCTTGGTTTGGCAAGAGAGGGCTGTATATTCCCTCTTCCCTAAAAACCCTGTTTTCTCTTGGAATTTTTGTAAAAAGTCAGTGGAGGTCGCTAATGGCAGTAAGAGGGTCAAAATATATTTAAAAACTCAAAAAATTCATAATTAATGAATGAAATCTATAATATCCAGTTTTCCGTTTTATGTGCCACTAAAAATTTTGTTATTTTAAAGGTAGAAACTACGTTGGGGGGTGGTTAAGGGGGTAATGGGGCGGATTAATATATTTAAAAATTTATAAGTTTTCAACCATAGCTGCTACCAATATGTAATATATATCCGAGGAAATTCGAACGGATAGCAACCGTTAATGAACTGCCACAGGGAACACTTAAATTGTTAAACTAAAAAAACTTAATAATTAAGAATAGGAAAAGTTATACGCACCCTTATAGTCGCAAACCAGACAAATACCGGCCGGATAGCATTATCAAAACCATTATTTATTACCTAGGTTAGGTGATCAGGTGACCATGCACCTCCTCCAGTCTCGACGAAAAGCCTGCTTTTACTATGCGGATGTCCCTTTTTGTTAAGGGTGCTTGATGAATGGCATATTTTTTTCATATTTTTTTAAATTCTGGAAAATAGGGGAGCCACCAAAAAAAAATGGATACCAAAACTCTAGAGCATGTTTCGGATGCAGAATTTTTTTTTTTATTTGGTTCAAACTGCGGCCAATTTCCCATGGAAAAAAGAACCAAAGGATACCAAACGTTGTAGATGGGGTACCAATTGCTACCATATGACCACCAAACGATTGCGATGAGTTTCATTGAGAAATTTTACCAAACTGCGACCATCTTCCCAGAGGTAAATTTTTGTGAGCTTACTATAGTTACTGTTCGTCTCTTTTTCTTTTTATATTTTATTGGTAGAGGAGTGCAGGGGGAGCATTTTCTGGTAAGCTTGATCTCTTTCACACCGAAGTAATTAAAGGAAGAGAACAATAGTTTCTATAATAAGCTCGCAAAAAATTGCTAAAACTGTAAAGCTGGAATTATAAACTCTACGCTTGCGTTCCGTTCCCACAGTTCTAACAGCTTTTAAATATGCGACATTTCCAAAATATTTATAATTAAAACAAATATTCAAGAGAAATAATATATCAAACGCGTAAAACAAAAAATTCAGATACAAAAAAGTTTCATTAGGCGGGCAAAATAGCTGATGATAATAAAGTTAACGCGTTGATAGATGCCAACTTAAATCTTGGCGTGGCGTAATGGAAAAGGTGAACTGATCGCAGACTACCTTTCTAAACGTGATTGTAAAATTACTATGGTCAAAGTTCAAGTGAAAACTAAAAAGTTTATAATTCCCACTTTTAAAGTGCAAACTTGTTCGACTGGAACAAACATAATAAATATAGCAGTACGATTAGCAATTAACGGAGTCGACTTGCCTCAACATGTCATAGAGTCTAGCCATCCTTTGCTATTTCTGTTGATGGAATTTTTTTTTTACTTCAATATTCCTTTTAGTTATTAGATACGTAAGTAAAGTGCAAAATATTGGCATTACGTTTTTTAAAACCCTAGGGGTGGCAAACCTGAATGACTCGCGAATGTCGGGGATGCAACTAATCAATTATTCGTAGCCATAGGTGAGTTTAGATATGCGCGTGGAATAACATTTTACCAAAGGTTTTGGCGTTTATCGTTATGTGAAATCTGATGCTGAGTTTGTAGCTCACTAGGTAGGTCTTAATTATTATTTTTTTAAAACAAATTTGGTAAGTGGAAGTAATAAGCCCAAATGGGCGGCCGTAGTGCAGGATTAGCATCCGCGAGGACGCCAACTTTTGATTTTGACCTTTGGCCGCCTGAAGCAAGACTGGGAAAATACCGCCTTTTTCCCCACTCATGGGCATGGTTAATTTTTTATTTTTGATAATAATAATTCAAAATTATTCATATCAGGCGGCCTTCGGCCGCCACCAATTTGGTCGCTTGAATATAGAATCTTATTACGACCAATTTTAAACGCGCATCTTAATTGCAAAATATTTTCCCAGTCAGTAGTGAACAAACCAAAATTTATGTTTTCACTAGTAGTGGTCCAAATATGTTTTTTTTAACTTGCTCAATTAGGAAAAGTACAATGTTGAAGAAATACCCAAAGTTTTGTCAATATAGCTCTTATTACTAATTAGCATGCGATAATATGCGTGTTGATTAGCCGAATTCAAGAAGAAATTGCTAATGCTTAATTGTAACAAATACATATCATCAAATAGCCTTAATTATAAATAATATAGTATTACTAGCTACACATTTAAACTAGTTGTTGGTAAAAGAGTACTCTGTAAGTTAGCATAAGTCCTTATTTTTTTGCTACCCGACTTTACAACTACACTTAGATAAATTTTATAGGAAATTTAGACAAATGAAATATTTTCATTTTATATTAATTGTTGCAAATAAAGTCTTTTGATTTTGCCACGCTTTATTTTTTAAAACTTCTCAAGCGCATAGCCTAATTTTAACGGATCGAAAAAAGTGGAAGGAAAGTTAGGTACCTACTTAGTTCATATGTGATCAAAAGTGTCCTTGGTTATCCCAAATTAAGCTCTTAGGGTGAATTTGAATAAAAAATAGGCTTCTTTCAATTACTTAATTTAAAAAAACTGTTAATCAAATTTGTATCAAATTTTGTACGGTCAAAGTTTAAACCGTTATTCCGGAAACATTTCACAGATTTTGTATAATTTTAAGTTTTTTACATAATTTTACGTATCCTAAAAATGTTTAATTCACGGTAAAAATTCACGAAAATGGTCTGGGGGGATAACAGAAGCCTCTGCTGTGCAAAATTTTGTTAATTTTTGATGTGCGGTTTATCTGTTTAAGTAAACGAACTGTTTTTAGGATTCAAATTCACTCTTAAGAAAAAAGTTAAATAAACTTTTTAATTTACTTATATTTTTTTTGGTTGTAAAATTTACATTTACTTTTGATTTTTCTCGACAAATTTAGAACACCAACTACCTATATAAACCGGGTGTGGATATAACGGCATTTTTTAAAAGCTTACGATAAAAATACACCTCATTCGAAATTCTCCGAACCAATTTCAATATGGCGGCTGACAATTAAACACAGAAGCTAACCCCCAGATGCACCGTAAAAATATTCGGATTAGTTTAGCTAATCCATGCTTCCTCTTTGTTCATTCATGTGGGATCAAGAGAGAAAAAGAATGGATTAGATAGCCAATCGCCAAAGTTTCTACGGGGCATTTACGGATAAATGGAACTGTTATTGTCAGTGTCAAAAAACTGGTCTGCAGCAATTTGAAATGGAGTGTACCGGTGTTTGTTAAGGGCGGCGCACAGTGGTTCATCCCTACAAATTTCAAAAAGTTTATCGGTATATTTTTTACAAATTATTATTTCATTTTGTCCTATACATTCCAAACTATCTAACAAAGCTTCTTAAGTCATAGAGCATACTCATTTAGCAGGCTAGTAAACGTGACAAAAACAATAAATGTTGGAATTTTGTTTCGTGTACTCATTAAAGAAAACTCTTTCAACTGATCAATTTTTGGATATGAAAAGTCAAAATATATGTTGATAGTCTTTAAATTAATATATTTAGTTCAAAATACTTATAACGTGTTGGGTTTATAAATTAAAGAAGAGAACGTTTGGATGATTTATTGTTTTATAAGTAATTAAATTAAACCGTACTAAAGTTTTAGAGAGGAAGTCTTCTCAAGTCCTTTCTTGTATATATATATACAGAAATATAATAAAGCATGGTCTTTCTATTTTCAATCCCTGTAAGAATCTCGTCATACTTTGTCCAACTGTTTTAAATATAATGATATAAAAAACTTCTTTAAATTAAGATTTTGCTATAAGAAAAGGCTATAAACAATATGTTTTATCATTATTACTAATCTAATAATTTGCTTGTATTCAAACTTAGCACCTGGGTCATTCTCACGAGTGTGGTCGATTTATGTCCGTTGACATTAGCGTCGATGATAAATACAATTTTTTTATTGATTTGTCTCGAGTAAAAGCCCCATGTAGTTAAAACACTAAAAAAAAACAGTTCAGAGTACCCAAATTTTTAAATATGCAAATAAACATTAGGTAAAACTCAAGACCGTCACGTGTCCCTTGCTATGCTTTGGTATGTTTAAAAAGCTGTATTTTTTCCTAAAAGTCACCAGGTTATTTATTTTTTCTACCATAAAATGTTTGGATATTTTAAATTAACAAGGACGACTCTAAATTTTAAAAAAGTAATCCAGATTTTTTGTTATTACTTCGCCATTCGGCGTCAGGTGGAGCTATTTAATTGCAGTCATATGTGAATAATAATTTTTAGTTCCTGTTGGTTGCTGTGGAAAAGCATGTGTGAAACTTGTTATTATTTTAATAATTAGCAATTTTTAACAAGTAAGTTTTTTTCTGGGTTCTTTTTTGATCTAAAGACCGTCACGAATTTTTTAGAGTAAAATAATAATACAGGTATGTCAAATTACGCTTAAATTTTTGAAATATTAATTTATTTGGTAACAATAACCTTAAACTGAGCATGCTGTGTTAGGTTTCCCGGAATTTTTTGTTTTATAGTCAGGTCCTCAAGAACGTCACACAAAGTCTCCCTCAAGACCGTCACATAATGCATAAAGGTTGTTGTGACGGTCTTGAGGACTACTGTGTCGGTCTTGAGGATTACAATGTCAAAATAAAGAATGAACAAGTGGTGTTATTTATATGAATACTAGTTATACTTTTCTGTTCGATAAGATAATGGAGGAGACTAGCGACAAAGCTGTGGCTTCCTGTTCTAATCAAACAAAAAAGCCAAGTATTAAAATATCACTAAAGAAAAAGCCAAAATCGATTGATCAGAAAAGACAAGATGCTGCTGAAAGGAAAAGGAGGCAGAGGGAAAGGAAATGAATGAAGCAGAAAAACAACGAAGCGGTAAGCGCAGAGAAGAGAAAAAAATTAAAAAAATAGGCGACATGACTAAGAGAGAACAAAAACAGCAAAAAACAAAGTGGAGATAAGCGTATCATCGCCACGCTAAAAAAAAATACAACGGCAGTTAGATGAAAAGAAAAGTTTAGAGCAAAATTCTCCCCCGTTTCCGACAACGAAGAAGTGGTGAGAGAACTTAATGGTGCTCAAGAAATTGTTCCTAAAGCTACTCCAAGACTGTCTCGAAGAACAATTGTAAAAAGATTAAAGAGAAAATATGACAAAAAAATCAAGGAAGTGACACAAAAAACGGAAAGATATAAGCAAAATGCGGATAAATGGAAAAAAAAAGATATCAAAGACTCAAGAACCAGAAAAGCGTCGGAACACCATCGCCTAATACTACGGCCACAATAATAAATCGACAACGCCCTGAAGCGGTAAAAAGAAAGTTAATAATAGGTGAGATTATATCACAAAGCTTAAAACCATCTGAAACGTCAACTCCAAAACGGTTAGCACAAGAAAGAGACGTGATATGTAAAAAAATTTCCCCGTTTCAAAAAGATATACAAAAGTATAAAATAAAAGAGGAAATGAAGGAACTTGTTGGGCGCTATAGCCTCCAATTAATAGTTTGCGGAAATAAAGGTGATACTGATAAGAAAATCCACAAGATGATGGCAACAGTTTAATCATAAAAGAAATAATTAATTTTTATGAAGAGGATGGTCTTTTTTATTATGCTCCCGGCAAATCTGATACAATCACAAGAAAACAAACAAAAAAACAAAAGCGTTGTCTTTGTGAAAATTTAAAAGTTCTTCATAAGAAGTTCATTGAAGCTAAAAATAAGAAAGTTTCGTACTCTACATTTTGTCGATATAAAACTTTTTGGGTTGTAAAAAGAAAACCTGGCGACAGAGATACTACCATGTGCTCTTACCATGAAAACTTTGACCTTAAATTTTCCAAATGCAGAATGTTAAAACTGATTAGTTTTCCATCCACAAGGGATTTAATTAAATCATTGTGCTGTGATGCCAACAAATTAGACTGCGTATACAGAAGATGTCAAGACTGCAGGAATAACAAAGTGTCGTTTGAAGAAGGACCAGACCAGGAGCAAACATTTTATTATGAATTTAAAAGGATTAAAAAAGAAAGGGAAAAAAATTTACAATATCGTTGACAAAAAAAGTAAAAATTTTATGTAAAGTTTCGGATTTAAAACAAAAATTAGTTGAGTCTGTGCCTTCTTTTATAATCCATAGACTCAGAGCATATCACCAGCAAATATTTTCCAGATCCTTAAAGCAGGAGTTAAAAAAGCAGATGAAGTTCTTATTATTAATTTTTCAAAAAATTACCAATTTAAGTACGCAAATGAAATCCAGAGCTGCCACTTTGGTGCATCAAATAACCAGATTAATCTGCACACTGGAGCGTATTACGTCCATAATTCCTTTATGGAGGAAAACTATGAAACATTTGCCACTGCTTCATATTCAATGCGTCATGATGCGCCAGCTATTTGGGCTCATTTGATTACGATTTTCAAAGAAATTAAGGAAAAATTTCCATTTATTAAAAAGGTGCATTTTCTTAGTGATGGCCCAACTAAGCAATATCGGAGTAAATCAATGCTTTTCCTTGTGGGTCATTTCCTAAAAAAAATGGAGTTTGAATTAGGCACCTACAACTTTAGTGAGGTAAGTCACGAAAAAGTGTTGCAGATGGTGTTGGGGGCACCATTAAAAGAGTTGCAGATAGTTGGGTAGCAAATGGCCATGATGTTGCAAGTATTGATGATTTTTTAGAAGCTAACAGAAACACCAATATTAAAATAATTGAAGTTAAGCGGGAAGAAATTTAAAAAGTCGATCAAATTTTTCAAAATCGTGATATAAATTCTATCCCAAACACCATGAAGCTACACCAAGTTTCATTTATGCCAAACTATTGGAGAAAGCTTCACTTAAGATTTATGTCTTGCCTGCAGTGTCGAAACAGATTTAAATACATTCACTACCCCTTAAATCCAGTTATTTTTGAGTTTTCTACTGAAGTTGAAAAGGATAAAGAAGAGAGTATCCTTTTGTTTATTTTTATCAAAATAAGTACCATACACTCACACATACACACCCACACACACCCATCTATACCATCTCACAAACGCATAGTTTTTATACGTTTTATGTTTTTTCTTTACCATGAATTAGCTTCTATAAAAATGGCGACGGCAGTTGTTGGGAGCTGGGTTGCAGTTATTTTTGAGGATTCCTGGTTTCCAGGAATAGTTGAAGAAATTAACGACGATAAACTCAAAATAAATTTTATGCAAAAAAATGGAAAATACTTTCAGTGGCCATCTAGTAAAGATGTCCAAATCGTTAATTCTTCTGGATTGCTAAAAATTCTTTCGAAAGCTCCAATTAAAAAGTCATCGAGGCTTTACATTATTCCGTCTTCTGACGAATTAGATTTTGAATGCGATAAGATACTACAGCAGTTTTAGTAAAAGAAAAACATGTTTTTTTTCGAAACCGTTATTTTTTTAACCTTCTATTTTAATTTGATTTTTTTAAGGTGCCATAAATTATGTTAGGTAATAATATTTGTGTTTTATTTCTTAAAAATTTGTGATTTTGTTTTGAGACAAGTTCTTAAACGAATTATTTTTAATTTTATCTCAAAACTTTTGTTTTACACGTTATTCATTTTGATTAAAAAAAGTTATGAATTTTGGTGTAAATTTTCTATATTAACTCAAGACCGACACGTTAAACTCAAGACCGTCACAAAATACATCAAGTTATGGAATTTTATTAAAAGAACACTAAACTACTTTGAATTAATAAAACCCAGTTTTTTATATCATAATGTATGAAGGCAAGGTGATAAGTTAATATATCATATAGCTTTCCCACATCGTTACAGTATTCCAAATTACAAAAAAATAATAATATATTTTTTATAATTCTTAAGTTCTTAGGTATTTTAAACTCTAAAAAAGAAAAGAAGAAAAGCAGAAGCTAATGTGCATTGTCATTTAGTATTAATTCACCCTGATATCCAAATAACTAATTAACATGACAACAATTACTTAGATAATTATTTTTTAAGCTAATTTAAACTTTGGTGCCGGTCTTGAGATTCATGGTGCCTAGAAAACTCCATAACTTTTTTTCTGATCAAAAAATGAGGGGACCGTTTGTTGGCGTTAGAAAATACACACCACCAGCTATTTAAAAAAGTTCAGTTTTTTTTAAACTTACAAAAAAAAGTGGTGCAAAATTTTTGACGAATCGACCATACTCGTGAGAATGGCCCACCTCAAATAGCAAAAACAAGAGCTCAATGAATTATTTGTAATAATCTACTTATTATATAAAATTTTTTAAAATTTAATGTAATATATATGATTTTTGACATAGGGCTATATGGACGCTGAACCACTGTGCGGCGTCTAGCAGCCAGTTTTGCACAATCGCGGTGTTGTAATCCTGCTATTTCTTTAGATAGCTTTCGGTCTCTTCTTTAAAAAACTGGGCACACCGAACTGAATAGGTACAGTCATTCTAAACGCGCGATCCCCTTTCCCATATTTATGGATGCCTACCCCCGCTTCCATCAATGCAACTGTGAAAGAACCATTTCGCGTCGTAAGCAGGGAAAATAGAACATATAGGGAATGGATATCCCAAACGACCAATCTAACGGTTGGGGAAACGTCACTTTTTCTATGCTTTGACACAAGAAGTTGACAACGGCATTTCAAAATCGCGTAGTTTATTGTTGTTTCTTACATTTTTTTTTAATTTTGAGTAATTTACTCTAGCCAATGAGTTTAGAATTAGAAATAAAGACAATATTTGTTATCTTAAATAATCAGCAACATGGAACCAGTTTTATAATACTTTATTACGCAAAATAAATTAAACACTTCTATAAACCGAACATTAAATTTTCTTAGTCTATCATATATACTTCAAGTACCTAACCTTAAATGTTTCCAACCTAAAATATTATGGCTAATGATTAACTGAAGTAATTTAAATAATGTTATTGTATATGTTCACTAATATAACACCTCTCCCCCTCCCTCAATAAAATTATTTTATCTTTTAATCATACTTGTTACTTATAAAACAATAACTTATAAAACTGTAACTTATAAAACAGTAACTTATAAAACTGTAATCTATCAAACAGCAAAGTTAAATTAAACGCAGCCCAAGAAATTGTGCAACCTTGCAACTTAAAAATATATATAGATGTTGATATCCTATCATGCAGATCCCCACCCCAAACCGAATCCACATATCCACATAAAACATCTATGTTATTATCTGGACTAAATATTAACTTTAAGCTAGTCGATCCCTGTATATATTTTAAAACTCTTTTCAAAGCTTTCAGCAAATTAGTGATCACTTGACCTTGATATCTGCTAAGTAAACTTACACTCTCACAAATATCTGGTCTAGAGTCATGTACTGTATACATCAAGCTTCCAACAATTTGCCTACAAAGCTTTTGTAGCTTGGGGTCATTTTCTGAATTTTTTAAATAAAAATCTGTATTTATATCAATTAAAGTATTTATAGAACTACTATCTAAAACCCTTTTCAAATAGTTTTCCTGACATAATTAAGTGTACCTCTCTTTTAAATTTTGTTCAATATCAATACTGAGATAACTCCTAAATCTTTAATGCAAAAATTTTGAGTCAAAATTGCTTTTAATTTTGCCACCTCAGTGTTTTCCCTTCCATAAATTAAAACATATAGCTTACTCTGTCTCCTGAACATTTTGAATATAAGCAATAATCATTTTCTGACCTAAAGAAACCCACCGGTGTGAACTTGGCAGCGAAAGTTAGCAGCTAAAATGACGGAAAGAGCCGAATCACCAGTGGCGACTCGGGATAATAAAAAAGATAGCTACGGCAGCAACACTTAAAGCAAGTACATAAACAGGATGGGCTTTCTTGGACCATCTTTTATATTAAAATACCAATATTTTGAGATATATTAGTTCACCCTAGCTGCCGTACAAAGGGTCGAAAATAAGGGATGAAAATTATGAACTTTTGAACCAAGTACAAGAACAAGATGGGGTTTTCTGCACCATCTTCTGCATTAAAATACGAATATTTTGACATATCTCGGATCACCCTAGCTGCCGTCCGAAGGGTTGAAAATAAGGGATGAAAATTATTAACTTTTGAACCAAGTAAAAGAACAGGATGGGGTTTTCTGCACAATCTACCAGTATTTTGACATATCTTTGGTCAACGCTCCAGACGCAGAAACAAATTTCGAAGAAAATTATGACATAGGTATCAGTGTGCCTTCCTACTCGAGGAATTTCTTCTCCTCCTTTCATACCCAACAAGATTCTGATGCTAAACTCGAGAATAGGCTTGAAAAAACTATTATTGCTAGCACTGAATCCAGTAAAAAATCAGGGGAAAATTCAAAGGGTGTGATTGTAAATATAAAAATGACAAGTCACGTTCTTCGTGCAAAAATTTAAATTATAATAACTTCTAGCCAGACTCCAAAACAGACAAAAGACGTTCAGTCATGCTTTTCGACTGACGAAAAGAAAAAAGGGCAAAGGGGTATTGGTGGAAAAAGTCATTTAAATTTAGGTTCTAAAAGCTTTGGTACTAGCAGAGCAAAAAGACGAGTACAAACTCCAAAAAAATACAAAGATTTTGTTAGTGGGGATTCTGACGAATTTTTATCTCTATCCGATGCTGAATAGCTTGGCTGGTCAGAGAAAAAGGGGTATTGAACAAGGAAATTATTAAATAATAATGTGTTTTAAGAATGTCTTTGTTTTTAAAATGTAATAAAAAAATTTTTTGCTGTTCTGGGGTTTATGTAGATTTATTTAGAATATTGCAACACTGAGTCTCGAAATCGTCGGAAAAATGCCACACATCTTGCTTAAGGTGCTAATTCCATGACCTTCCAAAAAGCTACTCCTAAAATTAACGGATATGACAAATCAGGAAGAACAAGAATGTTAATTATTTTACTCTTATTCATCAGCGTAACTGGAATCTAAAAATAACCTTTACTAGCACAGCTTTGTCCATTGGCAACTTTACAATTTAAATTATGTTTGACCAACTATTGTGCGTAAAGCACCGGAGTCCAGTAAACCCTTCATGGTATACCCTAAAATACTAATCTTCAAGTATGGCCTCTGAACGCCGTG